>JAPVLO010000159.1:0-2400000 GCA_027257055.1 Cephalopachus bancanus | reverse complement strand
ATGCCCTTGGCCAGAAGCAGAGAGCCCTCTGAGATATTGTTTATATGTGCTTCTGGGTCAAATCCAAGTCCTATGTAGATATTCTTGCAGAGAGAATTCTCTGAAAGAAGGATTGAAATAATGGTCTCAAAGGTCACTTCCAGCTCTAAATATATTATTTTAGTTCAAAAAATAAAAGCTAACAGGCCCTGTAAAAGCTGTGAGTAAAAACTGTTCTCAGTGTTTCTGATGGAATTTCAGAGACCTTTGCAAACCTGCATGTTGACTTACAATATTTTCTGCATTTCAGCAGAAGCTAAATTCACCAGGCTTCAAAATTTCGGTCTTGAGTACCTGGTCTTAGTTCATGAACTGATGTTGTGATACGAACTGAGGTTCTTTGAGCCAGTCTGGCTTGGCATGAATTTGATGGCCGGTACTACTTCCTAGTTGAAATATGCAAACTATGCATAGTTAACTAATTGAAATATTTATTTCAAAGGGAAATTTGCCAAAGGTATTGGCTTGGGGAAGGAAAAATGTGCTTCTGAAGGACAGAGTTGTCATTAATACAAGCAAGAGATGAGTAATTTAGAGAGCAGAATTAGAATACTAGCATAAGTCACTGATTAACTGGGTGTCTGTGGGCGTTCCTTGAACCTCTCTTTGTTCTTTTTTTCTCTTGGATAAAATTAGAGGCTTGGCTTAAATGGCCTCTAGGTTACCCAGCCTTAAGACCTCTGTGATGCTGGGCAGTTTTCAAACAAAAGGAAACTTCATCTAGTTAGCTTCTGCTAGTGAAACAGATAATTGGGAATTGAAGTAGTAGAGAAATAGAATTTGGATATTAACTAGATTTTCCCCCTACTTCCCAAAACTCCCAGATTGAGTTCAATCAGGAGGAAGTAACAGATGGTATTCGTGTCCTATTGGTGCTGTAACAAATTACCACAAATTTATTGGCCGAAAACAGCATATATTTATTATCTTGTGCTGAAGACCAAAAGTCCAAAATGGGTGTCACTGGGCTAAAATCAAGGTGTTGGCAGGGTTGTGCTCCTTTTGGAGGATGTAGGGGAGAATCTGTTTCCTTGTTATTTCTAGCTTCTAAAGGCTTTCCACGTTCTTTGACTCATAGGCGCTTCCATCTCTGACGTCAACAGTCTCCTCACTCTGGCCTTTGCTTGTGGGATCCTCCTTCTTTGTCTTTTCCTTAGAAGGACCTTAGTGACTACAGTAGGCCCACTGGGTAATCCGGGATAATCTCCCTAGCTGAATCCCTTTTGCTGTGAAGGGAACACATTCACAAGTTTTGGGGATTAGGAGGTGAACATCTTTGAGGGGGCATTCTTCTACCTATCACTCATATGTAATGTTGATATCATTGCACAGCCAGATACCACTCTTCCCTCTCTGGGAAGAAATAGTGCTAGCAGATTAAAGGATTTTTATCATCCGAGAGACCTTCAGCTTTGTTGCTCCAGCCCTTCTGCCACAGCAGGGAGTTTATTAAAAAGGAAAAAAGGGAGAAAACAGGAAAAAGAACTACCCAGTTGGGAGATGCTTTGATCAACTCAAATGGAGCCAACCTCAATGCCCTCAGAAGAAGAGTGTGCTATTTGCCCTGATTCAGTGGTGCAGGAGGAAAGGCAAATGGGTTCCCAGGACTAGAACCACAGGTATTTTGAGACTTGTCTCTTAGGAACTTTGGTGAGGGATATTCAGCTTTAAAATCCCTAAGAGTTCACCTGCAGTGGCCACATTGCCATTGATGTGGAGGTGACATGTATTTACTTCCGGGTGTTGAGGCTTTTTTTTTTAAGACCTGGGAAATTATCAAATCCTCCTTGTATTCCTGCACACAGTCTGAATGTGACACTAACAGTCTTTATGGTTCTCTGTGGCAGAAGCCCTAAGAATCTGTACTCTTATTATCACAAGGGTGACATTTTAATTGTCACTACATGAGATAAGAAGATATTTTGGCTTATAGTTAGACATAATTGAGGATAAGGCAGAGTTCAGAAGAACAGATAAGTGGCACCCGAGTCACATCTTTTTCACCATAAACACAAGCAGCTTTGCAACTGTACTCTGATTTGACAGAGACATTCATATCATCAAAGGAAACTCACTTGACATTTACATTTCTCTGGTCTGTTTTTAAATTCTAGTGTGCTTTGATAGAAACATGCTAACCTGCCCCTAAACCAAATTTAATGCTACCTGGAGTGGCAGAGAAACACTGACTGGGATTTTTGAGAAGAACCAGAGCTGCCTTTGGGGTCGGCATGTCCAAGTAGCCCTGTCACACTGGGCTCCACTCTATGGGCTCCAAAGCCAATGGTATCATGCTTTCAAAGGTATAAAACATCTTACAGAGGGTGGGAACCACAGAGAAACAAGCAGTGGAAATAACTGGAATGTGATATTCTGTGTTTGCCATCACTTGAGGCATCATCAGATAAAGGCATGTTGGGAATTTGGTCAGAACCTATCAGGAAAAACAAAAGCTGGAAGCATTTATGAAATGCAGAATTTGAGATTTTCCCTAATTATAGTGGTTTCCATAATTATTTCCCTAATAAACAAGTTTTTATTTTTCCACTGTTGTTTCCCTGTCTAGAAATAGGATTATGCTGGTCTGGCAGTTTCTAGGAAATCTAGGTGCTTATTCTTCCAGCTCTCTCTTGGTTGTGCCACATGGAAGGGTGTTTTTAGTGAAGAATATTTTTTTAAAAATTATTCTTAGTTGTTTCTTGTTTTTTTAAAAATTTTTTTTTTTAAATTAAAGATGTAGGGTATGGCCGGACATGGTGGCTCAAGCCTGTATTCCCAGCACTTTAGGAGGCTGAGGTGAGGGAATTATCTGAGCCCACAGGTTCTAGAACAGTCTGGGCCACTTGGCAAGAACTCATCTCTACAATAAATAAAAAAAATTAACCGGGCATGGTAGTGCGCGCCTGTATTTCCAGCTACTTGGAAGGCTAAGGCGGAAGGATCGCCTGAGCCCAGTAGGTCAACACTGGGGTGGCCATGAGCGTGCTCCTGCACTCCAACCTAGGCAATGGAGTGAGACTTCAACTCAACAAAACAAAACAAAACAAAACAACAATAAAAAAGATGTAAGGTACATTTCAGATTTAGGTATGTATACAAGTGGTGATTGTACAGCTAAAGTTTGGGCCTCCTTTTGGTCCCCACTTCACCTGTTTTGAGATCAGGTCCCCTTATTGATATTATGTTCCTCCCTCTGCCCCCAGCAGTGTCCCGCTACTGCCAGTCCCTTTAGTGAAGAATCTTGATAGGATGTTCTGAGAAGGAGAGGCAAACAGCCTGGACAGTCATTTGCTGCTCTTTCTGCATATTGTTTTCCTTTAATTCTCAGAGCTCTAATATAAAGAAATATCTCTTCACTAGAGGGACAAAACTATTGCCCCAAACATGAGTAGCAGTGATTCTTGAGGACTTGTTTACTGACATTGATCATGGTGCCTTCCAAGGGGGTTTTAGAAGAGGCAGACTGGGGAGTCGGGGACAATTGCCCTGGCTTGCCTAGGGGTCTTGAATTTTAGCTTATTCCAGGGCCTGCTTATGTTTGTCCACTGTCTCACTAAATGGGTCTTCTCCAAACTTGTTCCATCACCCACCAACACATGAGGAATTAGCTCATTCTGGTGAAAGCTACTCTCTGCAGCAGAGAGCTTGATCTCATTTTTTTTTTCCTAGCATAGTTATATTTATAGCTTGTTGTCATGTAAGCACATGCTGTATTTGCTAGAAGGAATTGAGATCTTGTCATGGTCCTTTTAACATTTAAATTAAAATGCTTTTACCTATGCAGGCTTCCTCTCTACCAGTGCTCAAAGGTGGACTTTAATTAATTGACTTCCAAGTGACAGAGACAGTTTCCAAAATATTCCTTGATTCTCCAGGATCAGAGTTTGTGTTATTAGGATGAACAGGGTCAATAAGCACTCTGCTGGGGCTTTGTCCTTTATCTTTTCCCAGTTGTTGAGTCTTGAGAAGGACCTGCACGTCCTCACTCTGGATGTAACTGAAAGCGCTTTGCCTGTTGTATACCCGTCTGATTTAAAATTCAGAGACAAATTGGGCTTTAACTTTTTCCCAGGAAAAATGAGATGAAAGCCCCTGGTAAACAAAAGAATACTGTAAACAAGATGCTGGGATGTGTTAACCTTTTAGAAACTAATCTACTAACGAGCTATTTCTCAAGTCATCTTATCTCTTCATGCTGTGTGGATCAACTATAAAAACATAGTGTTCAGCACAGTATAAATGTATGTAAGTACAGCCTATCATCATGATTATTAACATAGCTGCTTTCTTAGAGATTGCTGCTTGGCAGGTGGGGCTCAGGGTTGGAAATACAGGCTGGGAGATAGTGAGCCAGCTCCTTATGGGAGAGCACAGAGAGTGACACACGAATGAAAGGGAACTGAGGAGTGCCTTTGACAGGCGGAGGAGGAACAGACGGAGCAGGAGGAGAGCTCAGGGGCAGGAAAGTCCAGCAGCTCAGGAAGTGGGAAACTTCAAGGAGTGAGAGGTCAGCAGATGGAAATGCAGCAGAGTCTTCCAGCTCAATGAGATCTGGAAAGTGTACATTAAATGGGTCAGCCAAGCTGGAGACATGTGACCCATGTATGAGAGGAAACCAAGGCTCAGAATGAATAAAGCGTCCAGTCAGTGGCCCAGCTACCACAGGGGCCTAGGAAGTGCTCTTTCTGGAATTTTCTACCCATTCTCCTTCTAGTTTGTGAGAGATTCACTCCTCTGTTATGATCATTTAACAATTTTTCATTTCATTAGTCTCCTTCATATACTACTTATTATGAATAAAGTAAAATGTTGCTTTTTGCATATTAGGCTACTTATTTACAATTTTAAACTTAGGTGTAACACAGAGTTTTTAAGGGCAGAAAATAAATAGGATTCCTACAAAGAGGCCATCTGAGAGCTCTTAATAGCAACCTTTGAATCATGAACAACCTTTGAGTTGTGTACAACCTTTGAATCATATATCAATCTTTCTTTTAATTTTTAACTCATGACCATAATATATGAACGTGACTTTATTTGAGAGAGAGGATAGTGTCTTTGTTATTTGATTCCCTGTGATACATTGTACTCGACCAAGTAATACATTTTGTTGAACTTTTGGATGGACAGAGAAAATGCATGGCTTGTGTATTAATTTGATCGGGCTGCCATAATAAGGTACCACAGACTGGGTGTCTCAAACAGCATACATTTATTGTCTCATAGTCCTGGAATCTAAAAGTCTGAAATCAAAGTGTCAGTAGGGTAGGTTCCTTCTGAGGGCTGTGAGAAAGAGTCTCTTTATGCCTCTCTCCAGCTTCTGGGAGTTTGCTGGCAGTCTTTGGCATCCCTTGGCTTGTCAGTACATCACCTCATCTCTGCCTTTATGTTTACATGGCTTTCTTCCTGTGTACATGCCTGTGTCCAAATGCCCTCTTTTAGTAAGGACACCAGTCTTATTGAATTAGGGGCCCACCCTAATCCTGTGTGACCTAATCTTAATTAATTATATCTGCAAGAACCCCATTTCCAAGTAAAGTTACATTCTGAAGCACTGGAGATTAGGATTTCAACCTATGAATTCTTAGGGAGGACATGATTCAACCTGTAACAGCATGTTAGGCTACATAACATAATCATCATCATCATACATACATACATACATGCATGCATGCATACATACATACATACATACAGAAGATTCTCTGAGGCTGAAGTTAGGGAGTCTGTCCTCAACATTTGAACTATGTTAGATTTTATCTGGCACCTCAGTGATCCCCAACTTTTTGGCATCAGGGATGGGTTTCGTGGAAGACAGTTTTTCCACAGACGGGTGGACAGGTATCATGCGGCATTAGATTCTCATAGAGAGTGCTCAACCTAGATCCCTTGCATGCGTGGTTCACATTAGGGTTTGCGCTCCTTTGAGAATCTAATGCCACTGCTGGTCTGACAGGAGGCAGAGCTCTGCTCTGTTGTCACCTCCTGCTGTGCTGCCCGGTTCCTAACAGACCATGGACCAGTTCTGGTTTGTGGCCTGGGGGTTGGGGACCCCTGTTATGCCCTGTAGAGAAATGACATTCAGTAAAGTCCAACAATAACGTCTTCATATTTTAATCTGCAAGCTAATTGGCCAAGCTGTTTAATATGGGAACAGAAATAGGGAACAAAAGGACGCAGTTAAGGTCAGAGGAGTGACAGGAAAGAGGGGCATGAAAGTCAAAAGGTAAAGCTAAAACACAAATGAGAAGAAACAGCAATGAGATTACTTTGTGAGTATGTTTCAGATGGAGTTTTTTGGGTGCAGAAAATCTCTGAGGTGCTCCAAACACTCTTTATTGTAATGAGACCCAACAGGTCAATATTTGTGCTTTGGTGAATTCTTAGCATTCATGGCATTAATCCTACACTTACTAAACAAGAAAAACAAAGGTGCAACTGTAAGTATTACTTGGAAGATGTTTTAGTTTGTTGTGAGCCCCTCCCTTCCTAGCCTGAGACAGGCACTTTCCCAGAGTTTGCTGTCTTTACTAACAGGACAGGCCCCTCACGGCATGGCCGGGCCAGCAAGCCTGCCCCAGCCCAGTGCTGGATGCTTCCTATGGGTCCTGTTCTGGGTGTGCAGCGTGCATCCAGTAAAGGCCAAGGGTCATTTAGGGTACTGTCTGAGCACATGGATGCAGGGATGCCAAACTGTCTCATTCTGTGGTTACAGTGGAGGTGATTTTACTAGTCATCCCATCTCCTAGTGTCAAAATCTTCAGTTTGCAGGGACTTCCGTTGTTTATATTTAGTAACAGACGTCAGAAGACATAAAAATACATGATAAATGCTGTTCAGTTGAGCAAGCTGGGTTTACAGACTGTACTACCTGCGGATCACCACATCTGCTGTGCAGTATGTGCTTTGAATACATATTCCCTGAGACCCTGAAATGGGTGTGTGTCTTCCCCAGAAAAAGACAGCTGATTCGCAGACAGAAAAAGAAAAAAACAAACTGCAGTTGAGGTTTCCTGAAGAAAGGGTCAGCCCATTTACTTGATCATTTGCTTTTTATCTACGATTTTGCTGAAAGCCTTTTTAGGGGTACCCCTTCTAGTTTCTTCTAATTCCCATGCTAACACCAGTACCTTTAAAAACACTAATATTCATGTGTGCAGCTTCAGGCAGGAACATGAGCTTGTAGATTTCTTTCTCCAGACCAGGAGCCTCTCAGGGGCCTTACTTCCTCTCTCCAGATGTACTTCAAGGGTAGACAGAGTGCATGTGTGCTTTCCTGTGCTCAACTGTTTTCCTGAAACCTAAGTTTGTATTTGTAAAGTTATCTAGTTCACAGATGCCCTAATGTCTATTACAGAAATATGTTTTGTTCACTATTCACATCAAAATCTCAGAATTGGCAAGGCTTGGTGGCTCAGACTGTAATTCCAGCACTTTGGGAGGCTGATGCAAATGGATTGCCTGGGCCCACGGGTTTGAGACCAGCCCAGGCAACTTGGAGAGACCTCGTCTCTACAATACATAAAAAATTAGCCAGGCATGGGAGCGCACGCCTGTAGTTCTGGCTACTTGGAAGGCTGAGGCCGAAGGATTGCTGGAACCCAGCAGGTCGACGCTGGGGTGGCTGTGAGTGTGCCACTGCATTCCAGCCTGGGCGACAGAGTGAGAC
Organism: Cephalopachus bancanus; assembly: GCA_027257055.1. NCBI lineage: Eukaryota > Metazoa > Chordata > Mammalia > Primates > Tarsiidae > Cephalopachus > Cephalopachus bancanus. Next base: position 2,392,292 of record JAPVLO010000159.1, on the reverse strand, counting down.
TCCAACTTAAAAAAAAAAAAAAATCTCAGAATTTTTGGAGACTTGAATACATCCTGTCTCTTTTATACTTTTGTGTAAAAGATGTCTCAGATTTTTTTTCTAGCATCGTCCATTTTTGTTTTTAAACATTTTCTCTATTTTGTATGATGAAGTTTCCAGAATTAAAATAAAAGCTTCTTCATACATTCTAGTTTTTTCAGACTATGGTTGATAAGATGAAATTTAGCATTAAACTGTAATATGTTTCCAGTCACATGTTTTTATGCTATAACTTATAACGTGTAGAATCCTTTTAAGCAAATATTTGAGTACCTACACTGTGCTGAACAAGAATTTAACAGCAATGTTATTCTATCATGTCCTTTCATATGTTACAAAATGTTCATTCCTATCAGTAATTTAAATTTCTGAAAACCAGAAATAATATATCCCATTATAAGAAAAATCTGATTTATTAAAATTAAAAATTATCAAACAAGTTCACTTGAGCTGGCAATTTGCAATACAAAAAAACTTTACTGAAAAATGTCTCCAGGGAGTAGATATTTTAGGTGTTAAAGATAATTACTTCATTCAACAAATCTTGGTTGAGCATCTACTATGAGCCTACACTTGTAATTATGTGACAGAAGTGAGCAGAGAGGAGTGGAAGGGAACAGGGAATATTAGGACTTGTGGCCAATTAGGATCAGTGAGAAATGAAGCTAATGCTTCCCCAGAATTATCATGTATGGAACAATGTGAAAATATGACTGATGATTAGAATCCTACTTATACCTTTTCAAGAACATGTCTGGAGAATAAACGATGAATGCTGCATAATAATCCAGGCAAGTCAGAGTGTGAGCATCAGTGAAAGGCTGTGATTCCATCTCAGTCATGAACAGGAAAATTGACCCGGGGCATAAACATGACTGCTCCAAAAAAGTGATGTATCTCCTAAAAATGTTCAGATTTCTACTTATAACAATTACAGCAATGATGATTTCACATCTGTTAGTCAGATGGTTTTAATCTGCAAAAGGTTAAGTGTTTGACAGTTACTTGTTCTCACATACAGATTAGCTGCTTGGAGTTTAACCTTTAGATGTGCTTAAGCAACCACGCTTTACAATTTTTTTTTTGTATAAAACCACCCAAACAGAAACAGTCTAATAACTTGCAACTAGGAATATAGAAATCTGGGAGACTTTTTTTTTTTCACTTGATATAAATTGCTCCAATTACCTCCCTTTTTTCCTTTCTGTCTGGGGTTATTTTAACACTTACTCTAATGTGTAGAAGCAACTTCACAATTAAAGAATTGAAGCCATTTGCAGTAATATAAATGTCAGGACAGGATGATTCTTCCACTTTAGTGCCTTGCAGGATTATAAATGAGTGAATGTAACTGCTTGATACAAAGAAGAAGAGAGCCCAGCAGGTCGAGGCTGCAGTGGCTGGGAGCGTGCCACTGCACTCCAATCTGGATGACAGAGTGAGACTCCAAATCAAAAAGAAGAAGAAGAAGAAGAGAAATGGGATATTTTATCTTTACCTGAGAATGTGGGGATGAATATGAATTTTAAACTTTGTAGAGTGAAGATTTTATATCTTGAGCTTCTAATGGTTATGAAAGAATAAAAAAACCACAGGCTTTCTATTACTGCCTTCAACTTTCAAATGCATTTTGATGATAAATTAATTTTAAGGTATTGTTCACATAGATAAGGCATTTGATTAAACTGATTAAAATTATATTGCATCAGGTTTTCTTTCTGTGTTGCTTAAAGAACAAGGAACGATAAAAAACATGCAAGAAAATAGGAGGTGGCTAAGCATTAACTCTAGATAAACCATACTGCCCTAATTTTTAATCAATGAATGCTCTTAAGCTTGATGATGTGCTGCAGAAAACATTTTTTAAGGGCTTATAACTGTTTGCTAGATATAGACACCATGCTATGTATTTTATATGTTATCTTATGCGAATATCTTCATGAATCAGGCAAAAACTATCAAGTTTCCTATTTTACAAATGAATGTATAAGCTAGAAAAGTTTACAGTTGGCCTGCTAGTAACTCGTACTAGAAGCTTTTAAAACATGGAGATTCTTGGTTGCCCTGTCTAGAGGGTAAGGTTTCGAAGTTCTAGAGTATAGATCTGAGTATCTTTATATATGAATTGTTTTCCCAGTTGATTGCAATGAAACATCTCAGTTTGGAGGCCACTGTTGGTTGGAAGAGCTACTCAGTGTCACACAGTTACAAAATGTAGAACTAGAGTTGGGACTCAGTTCTGTGTGACTCCACAATTCATAATCTGGAAGTGACCATCATGAGGGCCTTGAAAATCATACTCAAATCCTAGCATTTGAAAGAATCCTAGCATTTATCTTGTCTGAGGTCTTTCCTAATGCGGGGTTCCCCGCCCAGCATCATTGCTGATGGGTATCTGAGTCTCAACTGGCAGCAGTTCTGAGATGAGCCTCCAGTACTCCCCAGAAGCCCTGTTGATGAGCAGTTCAACTTATTAGCAAGTGCTGCTTTTCTCTGGGCACATATATTTCTGCTAGTCACTTAGTAGTTTTGTTCTGTGGAGCAAACCAGGATAAGTCCAGTCTTTCTTCTGCATGACAGCTTCTGGGCTATTTGAAGAAACAGGCATCTTCTTCACACTGAGGCTTTCCAGCTCTAGGCTAATTGTGTCACGTGCCACGTTTGAATCCTCCACTCCCAAGAGAAGACCCGCCACAGCCTCAACAAACAACCATGATGTCACCCACACAATCTTCCTAGCCTGTCAGAAACCACGTGCTGTAGCCATTTTTCCCTAGTGTCATATCATTTCTTACCTTCCCTGGATCCCCAGTTAATTTCCTCTGTTTTCTGTATTTCTCAGCTCTGTATCAAAATCAGGACACTTGTTTATTGTTGATAACACACATTTAAATTTTGCTTGTCAAAAAAGATCACTCATGTTTCATTTCAAAGACGCAAAGAATTTCCAAGACCAGGAACTTGGAGCATTAAGAGAGAAGTTAGTTGTGCTGAAGTGACCTGGCATCTCAATTCCGCATAGTTGTGATCTCGCGGCCTTCGGCAGTGCAACAAGGTCAATCTTTACAAAAGAACAAACTGTTCCCGAACAGTTTCTCCACTGTATTAAAAGCAAACATATTTTTTCTCCTATATTGAACCCTTCAGCCTTTTGTGTTTAAACTATTTCCCGTCTTGTTTGAACTATTTTTTCTGGAACAAACATTTATTGTAGGCAGTGTAAATAACAGCTGGCACTCTGTTTGTGTTGACTTTTGTATGTCTCTTCTGGGTCGTTATTTAGTTAGCAGAGAGTTTGGAGACCTGAATTCATGTCTCTACCTTGTTACCAATTTTGAGCCTGGACAAGTATTTTAATTTTCTGGTCCAAAGTTCTTCTGTGAAATATGGTTAATAAGTACCCTTGCCCTACCTTATGGGGAGGGGATGATAAAAATATGGGCTACCCAGAGTCTAGAGATATCTACAGAACTGTGTTACAGAAAACAATGTCATGCTATGTAGAATTATTAATTACCATTATTATTAATGCTGCTATTGGCTTGTCAGTGGAATTTGGACTCTTTTGTTTAGCTTTTTAAAAAATTGTGTTGTTGCTATTAGTTTAGACAGGGTGGAGTTATCAAAAATATTCTGGACTTTCAGGGAATAGACTGATCACTCAGAAGTGACTTTCTTAATTGACTTCAGATGAGCTTTGAGCGGGGCATGTGTAGGGACACATATGCACACTCATATCTGTGTACTTGCTCCATTTATTCTCAGGAAGGAAACAGATAAGATGCACTTCCCCTTGTAGATTATCCAACTCCTTCCTTGACTGTAGATTGGACTGGAAGAAATACTCTTGTATCCCTCTGGGAGAGAGAGGGCTTAGGGATTTCTGTCTGTCTTTTGAGCAACACCCTTTAAAATGGAGTGGAAGTATGAATAGATCTTCTTAAGGTGTCATAGGTGAAAGGGAATGAATTACGGGTAGGATGGTTTAGATGAAGATACAGGTCACATGATCATGAGTAGTATTTCCTTCGGGGCATAATCCTGGAGGCAAAGATGTGAATCACATGACATCGTCAGGTTCTATTTGTAGAAGCTCTCAAACCTTTGTCAAGTTCTCCGAATAACTGTCCCCCGTTGTCCTCTCTGTAAAATGTCGGTACAGTATTGCACAGTATCTCTTCTAACTTTTGTTGCAGAGGTGCTGTGTGGGTTAATTAATAGATTACTAGCAAGTGCTTTGAAAATCAAAAGGTGCTTCAGAAATGATCAGCATTGTTTCGTTCTCATTTGAAGTGAGTAGAAGCAATGTCTCATTTCTTCAAAGCAATTTAAAGAAGATGGAAGAGAGACTGTTCCTTTTCTTGAAGCAATAGGAAGTACTGTGTTCTGATACACTACTTAAGTCATATTATCACACAGTCATTACAAGTGAAGAAATAAATGGGACCTCACTGGGTCTGCCAGAACCTCACTACTGCAGAGCATTACAAACACATTAAAGTGTAATCGACATCCAGTAGCTGTATGTCTGCAATGTGCCAATTAGAATATTTAGCTGTGCAATAAAAGAGGAGTTAATAAAACACATTTAAGGAATGGGAAATAAGATTAGAAGTGGCATTTTGGCCCTTATTCAAGTGGCAGCGAGCAGAAGAGGGTGTGGAAACCAAGCTCAGCTCACTTCCTGTGTCTTCATTTGCCACTGGCTCCTTCATTACTTAATGTCTGTAGGTACTCAGATATTACCCCTTCCTCCAAAATATTCTGCTCTCAGTTTGATTCAGTGCTATTTCATAGCTTAATGACATTTGGAAGTTTTAGAATTCAGTTTCTAAATAAACAGTAAAATGAGTTAAAATTACAATTGACTGATGTCTTGCTGGCTTTTGGCTTTTTTATTTACTTGTAAGACAAATTGCATAGAGTTTCTACTCTCTTCCCCTCGAAAATCGCAACCCCCAAAATATCTAAAGTATTGGGGGGGGGGATTTTTATTTTAACCACGAGTGAACTACTGTTTAGCAACATTGACTACAAATGTGCTTTTTGGGAATTTCACCACTATATAATTGCCTTCTTCATTTCTTTTCTTGCTTAACTAGTGTGTATAATCACTGATTTATAAGTGTGAGCTGTAATAATGTCAGCTGTCTGCTGGCGTGATTGGGGAACTTATTATGAAATGAAGTTAATTTTATATCTTCTTTTCTTGGAAACTCTTTTATACTTAATTTTGAGCAGATAAGTGACATAAAAGACTAAACTACTTGAAGATAATGCATTTAGAAATTGCTGATTGATGAGCTTATGCTTATCTAATTTTGTTTTAAAAAGATTCTAATATATCATTTGGGAATAGACTTTTGAGTGGAGGAACAAAACTACTTTAGTATAGGTGGATAAGATATCAGCAAAAGAAAAATTAAGGGGTTCTAACTATCTGTTTTTCTCTCTCCAAAAAGTATTTTAACATTAATCCTAGAATTAGCGGTTTAGTCATGATTGTCAGTTGTGGAAAATATTATTTAGCTTAATAGTTTTAATTAAAATAAATGTTTGCATTTTAAGCAAAACAGTTTATGTTGTAAGAGGATAACAACTACATTTTATGCATCTCTTTCTTTGCTGGATTTTCTTTTAGAGATAATGGTCTTTAGGGCTGTTTTCCATAAAATATGCTTATCATACTTGTGTTTCTGTTTAAATGCATGTATGAGTATGAAGCACTGAATTTGATTAACTTTATTAACAATAAATAATGAAGTGTACTCTTTTATGTTAACCCTTATTTCATTGTGTGTCAGCCATTAGATATTTGGCTATCTAGACACACAATCATTTATATCCTTTTAAAAAATATTTATTGCTCCTTTGACTAATTGCTTTTTATATGACTTAAAACCTTTTGCATTGGTACCATTTGTTAAAACAGAGCCAGAAGCAGGCAGAGCAGTCTCATTTTTCAAAAATTTAGTGTCATTTTTATAGACAAATAACACTTGTAAATGATGGAGAATAGCTAGCTAGCAGGATGCTGCAAGGTATAAAATGTGCATGAATTATATTTTCTGGAAGTTAGAAGGTTAACTTGTCTATGAACTAATTGAAAAGCTTTATGGTAAATGCAAAGTGCTGTGTGCACATTATCGGCATGACTTAAACTAGCTGAAAAAGGGATTTTCCTTCCCTTGGGTATTATTCATTATTTCATCCTCCTTTCTGGCTAGCTGATGTATGAAGAGAGTATCTAATCATAATGCATCTGTATAACTTATAGAAAACAGCACAGTGTTGATGCTTTTCACAACAAGGTGGCAGATTAACATTTTGCACATAAGAAATGGGGTGGAGGCAAAGGTAGGCATTGAAATCATCACTGTATAATGATAATATTTTTGTATTTGCATAGGCCATGTTTGTCAAGACGACTGTGGTTTCTGGTCCTGGGAAAATGAATGGTGGATGATATATTTGGTTTCTCCTGTAGCTTGCAATGTAGTAGTAACAAGAATTTATTGCACACTTTTTTTGGTGAAAGGCCAACTCACAGGACTCTCTTCCTACACTGGACATGTGTTCAGTTGAAAACATGTCATCTTGATTGACTGGCAATTAGAATGTTAACTCAAGATATTATTAAGTTAATGAAAACTTCAGAAACTTCACTTATTCCAAGATAAGATTTTTTCTTGTCTTTCTTGTAGGCATCCATCCTGATTATGGGAGAGGGGAGGTGGGTTTGGTGTCTTTTTTATGTTTCCCCTTTACTCTTGCTCCTTAGGTAAGTGTTAGAGAAGAGAAAGAGTTGAGGAAAGAAAGGTGATAATAAGAAATAGAAATAATTTCTTACTTGACTGATCTGGTCATAAGCTGACTTTGTGTTTTCTGGGCTTTATTGCTGTTTAACATCTCTTTATCATTGGTGCTTTTACGTTTTGTGACCATTGCTTATATTGAAATTTCTGTGGCTTTATATCTTTTAACAATCCCAGAAACACCTCAATTATTATCTCCTTAAATATCATCTTTCCTCTATCCTTTCTATTTTTGTCTTCTAGGTCTTTGATGAGACTTATTTTGGACTGCCTTATTTTATTCTCCATCTAGGTTAACATCTCTAAAAGAGCTATTTTTCATTTCTTTGTCTGAGTTATTGCCTTCTACGTAATTTCTTCAGTTCTTCCTTCCAGTTCACTGATTCTCTTTTCAGCTTTGACTAATATGCTATAAAATCTTTTTTGTGAATTTTTTATTTTAATAATTATCTTTTAAAACATTTTATTTGTTTCTTTAAAGATATGCCTTGTCATTTAAAAAATTGTAGTAAAATACACATAAAATTCACTATCTTAACCATTTTTAAGTGTACAGTTTGGTTAATGCTAAGCATAATCACATTGTGCAACCAATCTCTATGGCTCTTCTCATCTTGTAAAACTAAAACCACCTGATTAGTTCTGATCATCACTTGTTGCTTGCTTATTTTTTGTGATTCTATCTTTTTCTTCTTTAACATTTCATATGTAGTTATTTTGTAGTCTCTATCTGGTAATGGAAACATCTAAAGTCCATGGCACTTTATATCTGTTCTTTGTTATTTCTTCAGACTCTCACATATGATATTGTTTTGTTGCCATGTGTGTTTAGTAAACCTTAATTACTAGCTCATATCTGATTGATCTTACTCTGTAGAAAAAGTCTCGGGGGCCTAAATCAAGGATGCTTTTCTCACAGTATTTGCTTTTCCTTATGCAGGTAGTCATGGGATGCTGCTGTCCTAAGACCATTTCATCACATTCCAGTGTGATCCAAGAGTTATGGTTGAGTTCTTCAGCCTACTATAGACTTAAGGCCCAGTCTCCCAAAGGCCACATGGAAACGAGTACTTGCCCTCATAGTACCATCTCCCCCTTTTGTACTTATTGCCCAGGAGTTTGTTGTTTGCTTGTTGCTTCCTTAGAGATTTATCTTGCTTCTTCTGAGTCTGACAAAGCAAAATAACTGTTTTTTAAATTTAGGTTCTGGTTGTTTTACTGGTAGATCCTCCCCCCCGACCCCCGCCCCATGCCAGGTATTTAGTCTGTAATACTTCTGGAAGCCAGGGCTGGTCTTAAAGGGCCTTTCACTAGGCACTCTGAGTGCTCTTCTGCTGGTCCCCTCCAACTGCAGCCACCTTGATCAGGCAGTCTTGCCTTCAGCTGCTCCCCAAAGAGCTCACAGCTTCTGATTTTACAGAACTCTGCCACTGTCATGTTCAGACCCTGCTGGGGTCACTTGACCACCTGAAAGAAGTCTCTTGGGCAGGTTGACCTCTGGTTGGTGTCCCACTATAAATTCTACATCTGTCTTACCAGATTAAGATGCCTTTGCTCCACTGTGGAGGGGGTTGGGGTGCACGTAATTTCCAATGCAGTTTTAGCTAGCCTCTGGCCCTCTGGGTGTGTGCCAGCTGCCCGTCCAATAGGTGTCCCAGATTCTAGGAACACCACATCAATTGCTGTGTGTTTCTACTTTGAAGTCTCACTCACTGGACTTGAGAGCAGGCAGCCCCATCATGCTACCCCCAACCATTTGGTGATGCTGGTAGGAATCATAATGCAGCTTTTTTCCCCCTCAAAGAATACAGAGTTCTCTCTTGACCTCCTTTTTTTTTTTCACTCGGAGTGGGTAAAAAGTGTAAAAAATCATGAAATTAGTTATGACATAATAACTTTGAGAAGTTCTTTTGGAAATCCTGGCCCCTCACTTTGGCAGTTTTTATCTCTCGTTGCTTGGTAACTCATTTGAAATTTCCAGTTTATTATTTGTCTGTACAAACATATACAGGATGTGTTGCCACCTCTTTCATGGGATAATTTGTTCTTCTTTTTCTGACTCCCATTGTTTGTTAAATATCATCTGAAATGGAATGGATTTCCTACTATCTGTACAAGCCAGTTGCTTGACTTTTTGATTACTTGGGGACAGGACTTCTCACCCTGTGATTCAGAGACATAAGAATGAGAAGCAGTAAGCCATCAGAGCCAGTAAAGACAGGGCAGGACAGCACACTGTCATTAGGCATGTTGCTTTATTTTTAAAATGCCGTGCCAGATGAACCTCACTGAGGATAAGGTTATATTTATATAGCTACTCCTCCTCAAGAAGGTGGAGCTTGACTCCTCATTCCTAAAGTGTGGGCTGCATTTTGGGACTTACTTCCAAAGAGCAGACTATGGCAAGGGGAAGAAAGGAATTTTGAGCTGGAAAAGCCTGGCAGATACTTCCTCAGCCAGACGATGAGCGTTCACCTCGACTTTGTCCTATCTTGGCAAGATGTGATGAGAAGGGCATTCCACCTCTGTGGTCTCCTCCTAAAACCCCATAATCTCAGTTTAATGATGATGGAGAAAAGCATCAGTAAACCCAAGTTGAGGGACTTTCTACAAAATGCCTGATGGTGCTCCTCAAGCTGTCAAAGTCATCAAAACAGGAGAGGTTTGAGCAAGCTGTCACAGACCAGCATGGGAAAAGAAGCCATGATAAGATGGGATCCTGGAACATTAGGGAGAGAAGGACACTAGGGGAAACAAGTTGGGAAATCCAGAGAAAGTATGGTGTTTAGTTAATTGTGTTGCACCAGGGTTGAGTCCTTAGTTGAGAAAAATAGACATGAAAATGCGGGATGTGAAAGGTTAGGGAAACTGGGTGAAAAGTATACAGGAATTCTCTGTGCTATGTTTGCAATGTTTTTGTACATCTAAAACTATTTTAAAATAAAGTGTTTTTCAAGTCAAAGTTTTAAAATAAATATTATTAAATAAAAATAAATGTTTAAACAATTCTCTAGTAGTTCTGAGGACTGTTATGTATATGTGTGTGTCTGTGACCTTAGGCAAGTTGACATTCCTGTGCCTCAGTATACCCATTTGTAAAATTATCATACTGTGTTGAGTGGTTGTGGGGACTGATGAGATAAGCTTATCCAACATGTACTTACATTGCTCTTGTAGCACCAGAACCTTCACTCTTTTTCCCCAACACCTCTACTGCCTATTTAAGTGACTATAAACGTGACAAGTTTGTGGATAACACAAAGCTGAGCAAGTTCATATGGAATTTCATACTCTGAGGCCAGCATGTAACCAAAGGAGAATGGAGAATATGTTTCCCACATTGTTCAGGAATAACATCTCCAGTTGTGTAAGCAGAATCCTCTGGGTGCTCTCTAAATGCTTGTGAATGGATCAGATTAATACATTTAGTCATAGGCGTTTTGTGTGTGTTGTTATGCAGAACTTTATTTATGATCCTAAAAAAACATATCATATGGCTAGCAACATCAAAGCTTATTCTATGGGTATTGCTGTGTTTCATGCCAGATACATTTTCAATGTCCTCCTTCAAAGACACTTGCCGGGTCTCTGTGCCAGATCTTGGGTCATAGTCTTCCACTCTGGCATCTGGATTCTTGGCTGACTCTTTGTCCAGATGCAAGTACCAAAGAAGCCTCTGAATCAAAATCAGCCTTCTCATTGCCCCTTTGCTAACTTGCCTTGTATTTGGAAGAAATTAGGATATACAGTTTTCTTTTTAAAAATACAAACAGCTTTGTTCAGATAAAATTCACATACCACATAACCCATCTATATAAGGTGTACAATTCAGTAGTTTGAGTGTATTCACAGAGCTGTGCAACCATCACCATGGTTTTAGAATATCTTCATGACCCTGGTAGTATATTCCCACTAATAGCGTGTGAGGGTTCCGGTATCTTTTCACCCTCGCTAATACTTTTTACTATTTGTCTTTTTTTTAAATGTTTTTTTTAAAGATGTGGGGTACAATTCAGGTTAGGTGTGTTCATTATGCAGGTACCCTTGTTGATGAGGTGTGCCCTCCCTCCCCTGGAAGTTTCCCTCAACTGCTAATCCCACGCCCCTCCCCTGGCAGTTTCCCACTACTGCCAATCACTTTCTTATAGTATTATGATAATTGTTCAAGGTCTGCTTATGAGTGAGAACATAAGGTACTCTGTTCTGTTTCTGTGATTGATCACTGAGTATGATAGACTCTAAATCCATCCAAGTTACTGTGAGTTCCATGTGTTTGTCCTTCTTTATGGCTGCATAATATATATATATATTTTTTGAGCTGGAGTCTCGCTCTGTCGCCCAGACTGGAGTGCAGTGGCCGCTCCCAGCCACTGCAGCCTCGACCTGCTGGGCTCCGGTGATCCTTCTGCCTCAGCCTTTCAAGTAGCTGGAATTACAGGCACGCGCTACCACGCCCGGCTGATTTTTTTTATTTATTTATTGTAGAGATGAGTTCTTGCCAAGTTGCCCAGGCGGGTCTCGAACCTGCAGGCTCAGGTAATCCACTCACCTCAGCCTGCCAAAGTCGTGGGATTACAGGCTGAGCCACCGAGCCCAGCTGCATAATATTTTATTGTGTATAAGTACCACATTTTTTAATCCAGTTCAGCTTCGATGGGCAGCAAAGTTGGTTCCATGTTTTTGCTATTTTGAATAGAGCTGCAACAAACATGTGTATGCAGGTATCTTTTTGGTAGAATGACTTGAGTTCCTCTGGGTATATTCCCAATAGGGGGATTGTTGAGTCCTATGGAAGGTCAATTTCTAGTTCTTTCAGAAATCGCCACACACTGTCTCCCAAAGAGGTTGTACTAGTTTGCATTCCCACCAGCAGTGTAGAAGCATTCCTTTTTCTCCGCATCCTCGCCAGCATCTGTTTTTTTTATTAATGATGACTGGACTTAGGTGGTATCTCAATTTGGTTTTGATTTGCATTTCTCTGATGATTAGTGAGGTGAGCACATTTTCATGTATCTGTTGGCTGCTTGTATGTCTTCTTTGAAAAATGCCTATTCATATCTTTTGCCCACTTTTTAATAGGGCTGTTCTTTTTTTTTCTTTTTGGCACAGTTGAGTTCTTTGTAGATCCTAGACGTTAGGTCTTTGTTGGATATACAGGTGACAAGTATTTTTTTTCCCATTCTGTGGGCTATCTCCCTGCTCTCTTGATGGTTTCTTTGGCTTTGCAGAAGCTTTTCAGTTTGATGAGGTAGGTCCCACTCGTCTATCTTATCTCTTATGGCATGGGCACTTGGGGTGTTGATCAGGAATTGGTTGCCAGTTCCAATTTCTGTGTAAGGATGTCTCCTGCATTTTCTAAGATTCATATAGTTTACCTTTAGGTCTTTGATCCATTTAGAGTTGATTTTTGTGTATGGTGATAGGTGTTTCAATCTTCTGTATGTGATTATTTGTCTTTTTTATTATTGGCATCCTAGTGCTTCATGTATAGTGCTATCTTATGACTTGATTTGTATTTTCCTAATGACTAATGATGCTGAGCACCTTTTTATGTGGTTATTGGCCATTTGTATATCTTCTTTGGAGAAATGTCTGTTCAGATCCTTTGCTTATTTAAAAACGTATTTTCTTTTTATTATTGGGTTATAAGAATATATATATTCTAGGTACTTATCAAATATATGATTTTTTTTTTTAAATTGAGTTGGAGTCTCACTCTGTCGCCCAGACTGGAGTGCAGTGGCCGCTCTCGGCCACTGCAGCCTCAACCTGCTGGGCTCCGGCGATCCTCCCGCCTCAGCCTTCCAAGTAGCTGAAACTACAGACGCGCGCTACCACGCCCGGCTAATTTTTTGATTTATTGTAGAGATGAGGTCTCGCCAAGTTGCCCAGGCGGGTCTTGAACCTGCTAGCTCAGGCAATCCACTCACCTCAGCCTCCCAAAGGTGCAGGATTACAGGCTGAGCCACCGAGCCCAGCCAAATATATGATTTACAATGTTTGCTACCATTCTCTGGTGTCTTTTCACTTTTTTGAAGATATTCTTTGAAGTACAAATGGTTTTAATTTTGATGAAAATAACTTTATTGCCATCTTTTGTTACTTGTAATTTTGGTGTCATATCTAAGAAGCCTTTGCTAGTATTAGGTCATATCTTAAAGTTTTGGAGTTTTGGTCCTTACATTTAGGTCTACAATCTACTTTGAATTAATTTTTGTGTATGGTATTAGGAAGGCTTCTCTTGCTTTTCTGCTGAGCGTCTGTAATTTTGGTGGGTGCTTACATGGCAGACCTCCAATAAAAACTTTGGGTGATGAGTCTCCAATGGGCTTCCCTGGGCAGAAACATTGCACACATATTATTGCATTTCTGTTGCTGAGGGAGGAGTGCACTTTGTGTGACCCCCTCATGAAAGGGCAGGAACATAAGAAAGCCTCACATGGATTCCTCCAGACTCTGCCTGTGTCTTTCCCCCTTAAGATCCAGCTTTGTATCCTTACTACATGGTTGTAATACATCTTAGCCATGACTACAGCTAACTGTATGCTGAGTTCTGGGTCCCTCTTGCAGATATCTTAACATGGGGTGGTCTTAGGGCTCCCTGACATAGGATCCAATTTCATTTATTTGCATGTGGATGTTCACTTGTTGCAGCATCATTTGTTGAATGAGGATATATAGTTTCACAGATAAATTTAATTCCTGAAGGCTCAGGAACACCAAATGACTTATGCAAGGTTATATCTGGAGCAAGTGTGTGAGCTAGGGAAGGAAGCTTATCTTCCAAATTGAGGACCAAAAGCTGCATCATGGGCCCTTTCATGATATTCACCCAGTTTCTCTCTGTTGCACAGGATGAATCAAAATGACATTTTTCTGAGTTTGCTGAATGCATACTTCATTGTAACTACCTGTTTCAAGCTACTGTCCTTGTGTGTATTAGCCACATCTTGTGTAAAAGGCAACCTTGAATATCTGACTTTCATCATCCAAATTTGCTGATTAAAGATCAGCTATCCATTTAATCAACAAATTTGATTATACATTTTTTCTAAAATGTATGTAAATATTATTTTTGCTTTTTTTTGCAGAGGCTTTTAAATTTTTTTAAACTGTGTCTGAAAAATTGGTTTGGAGCGTCTTCTTTAAAAAAAAATATGTGTAGCATAGTATCTCTGAAAGAGCATGAACTTTGGATGCAAAAGACCTGTAGTACATGGCATTCCTGCTATTTACTAGTGGCATCTCTTAGGTGATTGAGTCTCCTGAGCCTCAATTTCCAGCATAATTGTTGAGAGGAATATATGAGATCGCATTTATAAAGTGCCTAGTATGTCATTTCTTGGAATATTGTAGTTACTCAATAAGCGGTTACTATTTTTGGAGTTGACCCTAAAAACCTCAGCTATCACTCATTTATTGTTTTTCGGTGTGGTCCCTTTTATGATGCCCCATTTGAATATGCCTTGGGTCAGTCTTTTTCTCAGAAAGTTAGTCATTTTGTTTTCTAGCTAGTGTGATTTACTCAAGCTATTTGAGAGTTGAAATCTCTTAAGTTTTCAAGATGTGTTCCCAAGAGAACCATGAAGGATAATCGTTTATCTTAATTCCAGGAAATATAGATGCTGAGGGATTCATGAAATATATGTTAGCATTCCTGCCAGAGCAGCTCACAAATTATTTTGGTTATAAACGCAGGTTGCTTGTTTGACAGACAAGAAACTTTCTCAGAGTATTACAGCTTTCTAGTGAGGACAAAGTTTTCTTGGACAAGATGAGAAAGACTTTACAAGGTTGTGGAGAGATAGAGTTGAGGTTAAATCAGTAGCAAGAGATTGTTGAGAAAAACTATGTGATATATGGGAAAAGGAAGGACAAATGGCACCAGTAGAGTCACAAATACCATGTCGCTTCGGATGGGGTTGAGAGAGTTGCTGACATTGGTAATAATGCTAGTAATAATAATTGGTGGCATCTACGGAGCATTTAGTATGTGATATGTGTCTTGATATGTGCTTTCATCATGCATTTAGTCATTTAATAGGCAGAAGGATTCCATTGAAGGGAGCTGAGAGTTACAAAGATTAAAGAACTTATTCTAATGTCACATAGCTAGTAAATAGCAGACCTAGGAAATGAATCCGATGTGGCTAGAGATTTTTTTTTTTTTTTTTGAGTTGGAGTCTAACTCTGTTGCCCAGACTGGAGTGCGGTGGCACACTCACGGCCACCCCAGTGTTGACCTTCTAGACTCCAGTGATCCTTTTGCCTCAGCCTTTCTAGTAGCTGGAACTACAGGCGCATGCTGCCACGCCTGTCTAATTTTTGATTTATTGTAGAGACGACATCTCACTAAGATGCCTGGGCTGGTGTCGAATCCACAGGCTCAGGCAATCCACTCTCTCGACCTCCCAAAGTGCTGGGATTACAGGCTGAGCCACCGAGCCCGACCCCTCTTTTTCTTGAGTGTGTGAGAGACTTGAGAACCTATCAGATCTATGAAGTGCAACATTTCTTCAGCTTCAGCTATGGAACCAGCTGTTCCTATTGGATACTTTTCAGAGTGAAAAGGACCATATTAAAATTTACCTCAGGGCAAACAGTGTATACCAGACTGTCCCAGGCAAACCAGAACATGTGGTTACCTATAGATATGGGGTTTTAAAACAATTATATTTGGTTTTTTTTTTTTTTTTTTTTTTGAGTTGGAGTCTCACTCTGTCGCCCAGACTGGAGTGCAGTGGCCGCTTCCGGCCACCGCAGCCTCGACCTGGTGGGCTCCGGTGATCCTTCCGCCTCAGCCTTCCACGTAGCCGGAATTACAGGCGTGCGCTACCACGCCCGGCTGATTTTTTTTGATTTATTATAGAGATGAGGTCTCGCTGCCCAGGCGGGTCTCGAACCCGCGGGCTCAGGCAATCCACTCACCTCAGCCTCCCAAAGGCGCGGGATTACAGGCTGAGCCACCGAGCCCGGCTTTATATTTGTTTTTAAAAGAAGAAAAAGGGCATTACCTTATTTAGAACAGACGGTATACAGATGACGTGGAGAAAACAGAACTATTCAACTCCTATTTCGATTGTCATCTTTTTCAGGAAAAATGATCTTCATATTGGAAATGGTAGAATAAGCATGGTTAGGAGAGATTAAAGCTCAAAATAGTCGAGATAATGATAGCTGCTAAAAAATGATTTAAGTCTCCTGGGCACAGAAAGAATTGGAGATGTGATTGTGGAACTACTTTAGATAATATTTTGTGAATGGAGAGTAGGATGCCAGAAGATTGTAAATGATTTCGATGAACATGTCCTATTTTTCAAGGGGGAAATCATAGTCTAAAAACTACAAATGGGTGAGTGTAAGTCAGTTTTGATGGAATCTAGATGCAAAATTAAGCAGACATTTGTGAACATATAGAAAGGCAGCAATATGTACTGGGAGACAGAAAGAATCCCCTAAGAACAAGGTTTTTGGGGGGAATGCTCGGTAGGGAGTGAATATTGATTTCAACAAGCCACTTTGAGAGTCTCTCATGTCATGGACAAGATAGAGAATTGCAACTAGGGTGATAATACAGTTCCATGAGTTTATATTTGCTGCCACAACCATTTTTAAACTGGGTAATGATTGATTGACTAACTATGGCCTCTAGGCTAAAATGGCCCATTGCTTGTTTTTATAAATAAAAGTTTTATTGAAACTTAGCCACGCCCGTTAATTTACATATTATTAATGGCTGCTATCATACTACAATAGCAGAGTTGAACAATTGCTGCAGAGACCATTTGGCCCACAAAGCCTAACATATGTGCCTTTTGGCTTTTATGGAAGAAGTGTGCTAAACCCCCTGGCCTAGACAGGACACTGGTTCTCAGTCTGGCTGTCCATTAGAATCATCCAAAAACCTCTTACTAATGCTTGAGCTTGTTCCCTCCCACATCTTTTCTCCACAATCCCTCCAACTGAATTAGAATCTCTAGATTAGGTCTGGCTTTTTTTTTTTCTTTAAGATTCCCAGGTTGCCGGGCTCGGTGGCTCAGCCTGTCATCCCGCGCCTTTGGGAGGCCGATGTGAGTGGATTGCCTGAGCCCGCGGGTTCGAGACCCGCCTGGGCAGCGAGACCTCATCTCTACAATAAAATCACAAAATCAGCCGGGCGTGGTAGCGCATGCCTGTAATTCTGGCTACTCGGAAGGCTGAGGCGGAAGGATCGCTGGAGCCCAGCAGGTCGAGGCTGCAGTGGCCGGGAGCGGCCACTGCACTCCAGTCTGGGCGACTGAGTGAGACTCCAACTCAAAAAAAAAAAAAAAAAAAAGATTCTCAGGTGATTATAATATACAGGCCAGGAGGGAAGATGCTAGTTGGGAGTGCTGCAAGGAATTGGGGTGCCATCTCATGTTTTCTATTAGAGCTAATGATATAATATATAATCCAATCTCTGGATGACAGAGTAAGGGGATGTGGTTCTCTAGATGAGAGGATACGAATTGCAAAATTTCTGGTGACAAGATGATACTGGCTATCATTTTCTTTTAAAAGCAAAGGCCTTCATTTATGTACTAAAAGCTCCCCAATACTACAGAAGTATTGGGTGATGATTTGGCCACACCCAATGAAAGTCATGTGAAACTGAGACAAGGGTTGATTACAGACTCAATATTAGCCAACAGTATGTTACAACCAGTAACATAAGAATGAAACAAAGCCAACAGTACAAATCAAAGCAATCTCAGCCTATATTAACATCATTGTTTTTGTTTTTGTTTCTTTGAGTTGGAGTCTCACTGTCACCCAGACTGGAGTGCAGTGGCCGCTCCTGGCCACCGCAGCATTGACCTGCTGGGCTCCAGCGATCCTTCTGCCTCAGCCTTCCAAGTAGTTGGAACTACAGGCACACGCTACCACGCCCAGCTAATTTTTTTGATTTTATTGTAGAGATGAGGTCTCACCTGCCCAGGCGGGTCTCGAACCCATGGGCTCAGGCAATCCACTCACCTCAGCCTCCCAAAGGCGTGGGATTACAGGCTGAGCCACCGAGCCCGGCTATTAACATCATTGCAGTGAAAGCAAGTGTAAACATGTTACCATATCTGCTCAGGTCAGATCACACCTGTTAAATACATACTCTTTGCTGGTGGGAATACAGCTGATTCAGCTTTGAGTCTCACCTAGGTTGGTACTTACCAAGAGGCCAACTTCTCTCCTTAAGGCAGGATGAGCTGCCATGGGAGGCCATACCTTCTTTTCTCTGAGAGGTATTCAAACAGAAATTGAAGGACCATTTGGCAGAGGTTAGAACTGAAAATGTCTTTGGGGATTATATTAGGATTCACCAGAGAAGTAGAACCAATAGGCTGGATAGAAAAATATATGCATATAAAGATTTTGTATAGGGAATTGGCTATTGTGATTATGGAAGCTAACAAATTCCAAGATCTGCAGGGTGAGTTGGCAAGATTGAGACCCCCCCCAGATAGCTGATGATATAGTTCCAGTTTGAAGACTGTCATACTTGAGACCCAGAAAAGCTGATGTTTTGAGTCTAGAGGCCGAGAAATACCAATGTCCTACCTCAAGGCAGTCAAGCCAGAAGAAATCCCCTCTTACTTATGGGAGGGTCAGCCCTTTTTATTATTCTATTTAGGCTTTCAACCAATTGGATGGGACCTACCCACATTAGGGAGGACAGTCTGTTTACTCAGATTGAAATGTTAATCTCACCCAGAAACATCCTCATAGAGGTACCCAGAATAATGTTTGACGAAATGTCTGGGCACCCTATGGCCCAGCCAAGTTAACACATGAAATTAGCCATTGCAGTGTTCATCTAGTGCACCATTCTTGTTTTGTGGATGAGAA
This sequence comes from Cephalopachus bancanus, assembly GCA_027257055.1. Classification (NCBI taxonomy): domain Eukaryota; kingdom Metazoa; phylum Chordata; class Mammalia; order Primates; family Tarsiidae; genus Cephalopachus; species Cephalopachus bancanus. The sequence goes on along the minus strand of JAPVLO010000159.1, from coordinate 2,373,579 downwards.
AACAGTCTCAAAGGACATAACTTGCCCACGGCTCCTCAACTTGGTTAGTGGCTGAGGTAGCTCTAGGATTTAGGTCTTCTCAATCCACAATGCTGTGGCTCTTCCTGCCAGACTGTTCGTTAGATGCAGAGGTTAAGTTAGTGGGCCCTTTCCAGGATTAGACTGACTGCTAAAAGAAATGGAAGAAGATAAGAATGAGAAGCCTTAACTAGGAAGAACTGTAGCCACTGGAAGTGTAGAGCTCAATTCTGAAGAGACAATCTGTCAACTAGATGCAGAGGTGGTCAGCATAAACCCAGGTGACAGCTGTTGGCTCTTGTACTTGGATGCTGAACTCTTTCTTCATCTAATACTTAAAAACTCTTCAGGCCTCTTCAAGCAGCCCAAAATGCTAGTTAATCCTTTAATGTCAAATGCTGTCAAGAGGATAAGGAAGAGGATCATCAGGTGGATTTCATGCTGGCATGCGTAATTAGGTGAGCACAAGGCCACCATCAGAAGCTCCATGGGGGAGGACCCTTTTGTGTTCTCAGCATATGGCTTCCTGTTGTTGAATCAGCAGGTGATTCAGCCAGAAAGATGAAAGACCCTCAGGGAGATGCTCTTCCTCTATTGATGACAACCATCATCATAGGCTAAGCCCCTACCTTGTCAAGGACTATTTCAGGGGCTTCAAATATAGTTTTGTTCCTAGTTTAAAAGACAGTTATGAAAGTTATATGGTATTATCCCCCCTCCATAGATGAGAAGACTGAGCTCCAGATGCATTTTCTCCATGTTGGAAGGAAAATATTTGAATTGGCAGCTAGGTTGCAAGTTTCGAATGCAATTCCCCGGTGTGCTTTCATACGCTTGACACTGGAAACACCTGGTTTTAGGGAGCAGTAGTACGGTGATTCAGAAGACCGCTTCTCAAAGTCAACTCAGTTACCGTTGAAGAGCAAAATTTGAAATTCCTCAGTGGCTAACACACTGACACCCAACACAGTTCAGGTGTTGTCTAAATAAAGTCAACAAGCTGACTTTTGAGTAAAACATAATTTTTCAACTGCTGCCAAGAGGAAGATAATTGATGATAAAAGGTAAATATAAATGACTTTTTGATTTCCTGTTGTTTTAGATTACCTTGGCTTCTCTTCATCATTACTGCAGAGACTTCAAAGCTATGCAAAGTAAACTCAGTCTAAATTTCCCCCTCTCCACTTCCTCTCTTGTCACACTTCCCCACACATTTTAACAGAAGCCCTACTCTTGAGGAAGTCAGGAATTAGTTGCTTCACTTTCTAATTATTACAAGTGTGTTAAACAAATCACTGCTAAGATTCTCACGGGTTGCAGGTGCGCATGCCCAAGCTCAGACACACACAGGCTGCCGGCGGAGATGTTAGCAGGTGCTGTCATTCCTGTCCTGCTTGCCTCTCCTGGAGGCTCAGTTTAAACGCTGAGTCGTGGACTGAGAGAGAGCTTTGGGGTGGGTTCTGTCTGGATGTGCAAATACATTATTTTTAGGTTCTAAGCAGTAAGATCTGGCAAATGGACCTGCCCAGTGGAATGGCAGTCTGTAAGTCCAGGCCCTGGTCTTGGAGTAGAGGGCAGACAAGGTGTGCAGGCAGTCTGAAGGTTTGGTGTTATCTGGGGGCTCTTACGGATCCATTCGTCACAGAAGGCAGCATACGGGGGTCAGCTTAGGTAGGCCCCAAACAGACTGGGTCTGACACCCCCATCTTCCCTTGGCTAACTTCATATTGTGGAAGGGATGGAATGGGGGAGAAGACAGAAGACCTGGATGGAGCGACTTCTGCCACTTTAAAAAAATAACTTCACGATTTAAGTTTTGTGGCTTTCCAAAAGTGCAGATAGAAATTTTAATCTTAATTTTTCTCCTATCAAGTGAGTTTTAGTACTGACATTTTAAAAAGAAAGTGAATGGCATGGTTGCTCATCCCCGGATTAAGGCTCTAGGGTAAAACAAATTCAATTCCTAGGTGAACTGTGAAAACAACAACAAAAATAAAACACACACAAATGAGGGAAGGAAATGACTTCAGAGAGCAAGCTTCACAGTCTGTTTCCTTCTTTCCCCCACTCTCTGCAGTCTTCTTCCTCAGTCTGCAATTGAACATCCTGGGGCCCTTTGAAAATCCATTTGTGTTTTTTGTTGAATGCATCTCAGGTCTTGGAGACTCACAGCCCGGAGAAGTATTGATTGCATTTAAGGGTCCATTACTTAGGTAAACCAAATAATGTAACTGATCTTGGCTTTAATTGATCAAATCTCTCCCACTGTGTTGGAAAGATTGTAATCTAATTACTCCCGCTCCTGGTTTCTAAGGTGAAGGTTACATTGTGTGGAAACTTAGCCTGCTTGAGCAACCTGTCCTTATCTGAGCTGTGTCTTCTTGAAACACATACACAGTGTCTGTTGTGCATCCTGTGAACTTGGAGGTACACACAGACATGCAGGCACACACAGGTCGTCAGACCCTGTAGAGCTCCCTGGGTTTTAATTTGGACTGTCTACCTTAACAGTTAAGAGATGTGAACCGTGTTAGTTTTAAAGGGAAGTAGGAAGATGCTACTGTCTAATCAGGTTCAATACCAGCCTCTCTTGTTTCTCCTAACAAGCTTTGCCTCACCCTAATTCTTTTCCTTTTCTGGAGATAGAAGATCTATTTTCAGCCTCAGAACACTGCAAGTGCAGTATGTTTGAAGACTCAGTTGAAAGCTGCTGAGCTGCTGATTTATCTACGAATCAGCTTCCCCGCCTTAACTAGCTCTTCATCCAAACCCCTCTGCATCTTTCCGAGAGCCATTACATGGGCTCAGCTAGTATTTTCCAGCTCTTTTTCAAAATCCTTTTTTACTTTCTTAATTAAGACTGGTCTACCTTGAAGGTTAAAATCCAAAGCTGGGGTGGGAGTTGGTGGACATGTAAACAGAGTGGCTTAGCACCTACCCTAACCAGCAAGATACTCATATTTAAAGACCGTTCCAATGACTATTCAAGGTGGAAAAAACAGACTCTGTCATGGGGATAAATCAGAACATTAACTAGAAAATAACTTCCCCAGTATTCCTGAAAATGACATAGGTTACTGGAAAGCTTCGTGTCAGTCACAAGGAGTAGCAGAGAACAAGTTGGGTAGTTCCTCTGTCTGGATGGAGAAGGATTGGAAACGGGGAAGCAACCTGGGATGTAGCCCTTTTCTTGTGAGCCCTCCTTCAGGGGGGCTGTTCCCCTGCTGATTGTTTACTTCGCATTAGTCAAACAGCAGTGGGCATCCCTGGAAGAAGTCGTCAGCATCAGCTGCTGTGTGGGAATTGGTGAGTCGATTAAGCCTGTCTTCATTTATAGGAACAGTTTGGAAGTGTGAACTGGGGACTGCAGGGAGATGGCGTAATGCTCTGCCCTTTAGGGTTTTTGGGGATTTCTCTTGGTCAGGTAAAATCCCCCATGCACTGTTTACTTTCCTATAAGAAAAATGTGTTTTTGCAGTGCCAAATATTGTGTCATGGAACTTGTAGTAAGTATCTTAAAATGAAACAAAACAAACTATACAGATCCATCTTTTCTAACAACAGCAAGTACAGGAACTTTCACCTGGACTGGCAGGAGGCATGAGTCTTTATGAAAAAAATGTCTTGGTTGCTCTGTGGCATGGGTTCTCTTGGATCTAAAAAAAGATTTTATGTTTTTGTGACAACGTGAAGAAAGTGCTTCACAGGAATGTTGTGAGTAAATATTTTGAGATATGACTGTGAAGCTATTTGCAAGTGTAACTCTGCCATTTTAATGGGTTTAACACTAATGGTAAAAAGCTTAAATTCAAAGTAGCATCATAATGTTTCTTGAAAGTTTGTAAGAAATTGGGGCAACCCCCTTGGGTCCCCTCTCGCTCTGGGAGCATTTCTGTCCTCTCAATAAATCCTGCTGTCTCAAAAAAAAAAGTAAAAAAAAAAATTGTAAGAAATTGTATTCGTCATTTGACCTTCCAGTCAGCCCATTGGATTATTTATATTTTCCCAAGTTGTGATTTTAAAAATTTCAAATGTGTAGAAAAGTGGAAAAAATAATACAGTGAACATGGCAATTCACTGTCCTCATTCACCAGCCATTTTGCTACATGTGCTCGGTATCGCTCAGGTTGAAAAGAAAGTTGCCAGTCATGACAATGGATCCCCTAAACATTTCTGATGTGTCTCCTAAGAATCTATTACAATGGAATCATTGAGAAATTTTAGCTCTGAAATAATCATATTATTTAGTGTTTAGTCCAAATTTGAATATCCCCAACTGTGTCAGTAATTTTTCTTGTAACTGTTTTTGTTTTTGTTTTTAAATCCAGTCAAAATCACACATTACATTTTCTTGGCGTGTCTTGTTAATCTCATTTTAGTTTACAACAGTCCCCCAGCTTTTTCAGTCTTTGTTGACATTGGCCATCTTGAAAAGCCCAGGTGAGTTCTTGGAAATCTTCCAAAATTCGGATTATTTCCTCTTATAAGATTCAAGAATGTCGTGTTGGAACAGAGTGGCCTTCCCCTGAAGTGCCACAGGGTGTATGTGGTGTCAGTCTGCCTCATTGGTGGTGGTGCCCACTAGAGTTCACTGTAAATGTACTTTCTTCCTTATGTGATTAAGAAGCCTATGGGTTGATCTTTTGAGATGAGGTCAATATCCCGTTCTCCAGGGATCTTTCTCAGGATGATCTTTACTTGAATCAGTTTAAATTGTGTTGATAGTTACTGTGCTCCAGTATTTAACCAAAAAATAACAACAACAACAACAAAAAACCAATTGTACTTTGAATGCCAGAGAAGTGACTCTAGAGAGAAAAAAAATCCATATGTCGTTTTTATTTTTTAAAAAAGGAAATTGCTTTTTATATATTTAAAATTTTTAAATGAAATTTGTGACTGCAAATATCAATAAATAAAAGCTCATTTTAATTTCGAGTGCTGAATTTTAAAAATTATGCTTATACATTTCTGAATTTTGTGTGCCATATCTTCAAATTTGCATTTAAAATTGTTAGAGCTGAATTCTTTTCACTAGTAATTATTGCCATATTTGGAACAAAAAAGGGGAGTGCTCCGAGGTCATGAGTGAAAGATTTTTATATAGATATGTCTCTCTGTAGAAGTATCATCCAAGGAATTTACAAAACACGGAAAGAATCTGTTGTATTTTGTAAGCAGTATTCATTTGAGAAATTGCTTGTGATAAATGGGTTTCACTAATTAAATCATACACTTCCATAGTACATTACATATAAAACTAGACTACGAAATAAATATAATTAAAGTAAACATGCCCTACTAATTAGTAATTGTTTCTGCCATTTTAAGCAAATTTTGGAGTCACAGAGAGCTGCTCCACTATAAACCTAATAATGAAGCTTGTGATAACAGGTGTAAATTAACACAATGGAAAACATTTACACTGCAACATGCTAAATTAAAAATGACATTAACAAGTCCCATTTTCAAATTCTCTATAATTAACATTTGTTCAACCCAAAGATGAATAAGTGCAGTACAATGGTAGATGTCTTTATTTATAGCTTATGATACTTGTCATGACTTTGTCTTTGTTAAATTGTAAACAACAGAGATGTATTCCTTCTTAAAATATGTCATGTTTATGTAATCTTAGACAGCTCTGACAAAGGGTAAAATGTAATATTTACTGGTGTTGTTACTGTGGGAAATCTGCAGGTATGCCACCAGAACGGCTTTGGTCAGAGGTAGAGCCTGACATGAAATATTGAGAGTGGGTTGGGTATGGAGATATGCAGGTACAACAGCAATAATATCCATGGCCTGATAAAATATTAGGATCCCCTCAAATGTTCCCCTCAATGCACATATGTGCTTCTAAGTGCCTTGAAACGGTGTTTCTGCAAATAAATATTATCTTAAAGGCGTTCTTTTATGGCACAAGTTAATATAAGCCAGAAAGCAGAGAAGAGAGGAAACAGCTTGGTAGCTTAATTTATCACAAAGGACATGATGTTTTACTCCTTAACAGAGAATTTCATCAGGACACTAATGATTTAATAAAGAACTTATGCATTACTACATCGTTAAACATTGGCTTAGAGCTAATTGTTGACTTTTTTCAACTCGAGATCTAAATCACTCTAACTGAATTTTTTTTCAATTGTCAAGAATATGTACTGTGGATTAACTTTTGAGTAATTAAACACTTATTTCAAGATGTTTTATTTAGATTGGGGTTTATCCTGGAGAATGGTAAGATTATAAGAGCAACGTCTGTGTTGTGCTCCTGAGTGTTCTAAGACTCAGCAGCTACTAAGTTCTGGAGACAACAGTCTTGTTGAGGAGACAGAAGAGTAGTAAGTGAGCGATTGCGTTTATCTTCTGTCACTACTATGAAAGAGCCAGGGAACAAGGGGAAGGACTGTCTAAATAATAAGAATAATGTAGAAGTAACAAATATCATCAGAAGTTCAGTGTTTTAAATAAGGTAAGTTGAGCAATTTTTTTTTTGAGTTGGAGTCTTACTGCTTTGCCCAGGCTGGAGTGCAGTGGCACGCATGCTGACGGCCATCCCAGCCTTAACCTGCTGGGCTCCAGCGATCCTTCTGCCTCAGCCTTCCAAGTAACTACAGATATGTGCTACTGTGCTCAGCTAATTTTTGATTTTATTGTAGAGATGAAGTCTCGCCAAGTTGCCCAGGCTGGTCTAAAAAAATTGAGCAAATTTTAAGGGAAAAGTTACCTGTCCACACAGCAACTGGATCAGCGCTTAATACCACTTTCAGTGGAGATGGAAATGTTCTGTATCTCTGCAGGAGGTACAGTTGACATTGGAAGTGTGATTGTTCAGCACTTGAAATGTGGCTATTGGCCAGGTGCATTGGCTCAACCTGTAATCCCAGCACTTTGGGAGGCCGAGGTGAGAGGATTGCCCTAGCCTAGGCAACTTGGTGAGTCTCTACAGTAAATCACAAAAGCTAGCTGGGTATGGTGTGTGTCTGTAGTTCCAACTACTTGGAAGGCTAAGGCGAAAGGATCACCTGAGTCCAGCAGGTGAGAGCTGCAGCAGCCTGGGCAAGAGTGAAACTCCAACTCTTAAAGAAGTCCAAGTCCTGGGCTATCAGGACTGAGGAACTGAGTGTTTCATTTAATTTGATTTTAATTAATTTAAATGTCACGTAGTTCATGGCTACTATAATGGAAAATGTAGATTTTTAAAATTTTACTTTTAAAATCAGTGTTTCAAGTTCTTTTTTTTCCCCCTCTGTCAATAGAAGTGGTCTTGCTGTCTCAGGGATGGCAGAGGCAGAAGAGGCAGTTACTTGGTGTAACTGTTATTGAAAAAAAAATTCACATATGAGTGGGCCCCGGCAGTTCACACCTGTGTTGTTCAAGGGTCGAGTGTATATTTTGAAAGCCCTCACTTAAAGCAAGAAATAGTTACCGATACTCTTAACGGGAAAGGTTTAAGGCAGTCCCTAGCAGAGTGCCTTAACATACAGTGGAAACTCAGTAATGGTAGCTGTTCTTATTCAGAGGTAAGTTTGCCTGCGGTTGCTTGGCTGTTTTCTGTGCTTCTTAGAGGCAGAACAAGAACGCTGGTAAACATGGGACTGTTGCTGGTGGGTAGTGACTGTTGGCATTCAGCTGCTCTGGAGCTCATCAACTGCTTCGTTTTCTGTGGTGATTTCACAGTCTTCTCTGACTACCACTGGCCATTTGATTAAAGAAAATAGCCAGTTCCTCACCCTTTTCCTGTTCTCCACCTCTATTGCCATGACTTGACTCCCTCCCTTTTGGCTCTGAGTTTCAAGAGGGTGGCTGTTTGGGCTGAGGAGGTGCTTAGGAACCTCGTTTGATGAGATTGAACATGATGCTCTGGGCTGAGGCTCTTTCTCCCAAAGCAGGTGGCTGTCTTCTGCATGTTCAGTTTCCCAATTTGTTCCCATCTTTCTTCACGTCTGCCTCAAGGCTTAAAGTGGTGGTTTGAAGTGCTGGGCAGGGAGATAGTCGCGGAATATCTCCAGTGTTTAGAAAGGTTTGATGGTGCCTCTGAACGGGACAGTACTGTTTTCTTTTTCTTCTTTGGCACATCTTTAGATTATTTTTTAAGGACTACTAAACATACCAATTACTCCAAAGCAAATCGCAGAGATCAACAGCAGGTGGTTGAGATATTTACTATATTGAATGCTTGGTTGAATGTCATGCTGGCCATCCATTGGCCAGAGAACCCGCAAACATCAGGCCAACCACAGAGAAAAAAGTGAGATAGTGTGCCTTTCTGTTTATTGCCTGGGGAATCTTATTTTATTTTTTAGCTGTTGGCTGCTGCAGTAGATCAGGAAAGTGAACTTGTGTTGGATGTGGAAATTGAAACAAAAAATCAGACTTAGAGATTCATTGCACTTTGTGACTCGGGTAGACAGATATAAAGGGGTGGAGAGACAGGGATATTCTGAATACAGTCCGTATTTTCATTTAGAGGTTTTCTCTTTGTACCATCCCTACTATTTTTATCTTAGTGGACAGTGATGAATGAAAACAGCAAGAGTGGATTCCCTCAAAAGACACAACTGTGCGTGAATATATGGGTATTGCTGCTGTCAGCCAATGGATGCGTATGAGCTGTCTTCCACGTAAGGGCATCCTTGCTCAATGCTGAGAGAAGGCAGGAGTGAGAATGTGGATCCTGTCATTCCAGCACCCGTGGTGTAACTGAGAAGCCTGCCATACTGAGGTAGAGCAAAGGGGAGAGGAGGTCACTGCAAGGATGCTACCATAGTCACAGCTCCTCTGTGCGTTCATTCCTGGCCCCACGGCTGGGTTGGATGGGAAGGAAACGGCTGCGCTGAGCTCTAATTACCAGAGATGGAATTGCTCTGGTGCGAGCTGCCTAATTATGAAAGCCCAGAGCATACACGCTCTCAGGGGGCTGACTTGGGTTAAAGATACTGAAAAAATAATTTTGGCAGCAAATTTAAACTTGGATGAACTCCACGAGGAACTTCGAATGCAGAGATGGAAGCTGGTTTTTCTTAAAAAACAAAAACACAAAAACCTTTTGGATTTATTATTTCAAGCCAGGTCATGCTAGTTTCACAAGAGTTTGTGAAAATGGATGCATATGAATAGGCCCTTTTAAAAGCTCACAATTACGGAGAAAGATTTCACAGTTGATAGTTTGGTGGATGGCAGTCGTAAAAACAACTGCTCTTTGTTGCATGTATTGGTTAAAAAAGGTTTTATTTTCTAGTGTTCTGCACTAGTGTTTTTTGAATGCAGCTATATTTTTTAAATCTCTGTTCAATTTCTCTGAACATAAAAATTTCAAGCACTGTGAAGCTATTTTGCATCTTTTTTGAGATCACACTCTTCCCATGTATGGAATTCATTTTGCATGGCTCCCGACCAAATAATTCCGATTCCTGTCCTTATATATAGCAAAGCCATGCGTTTTGCATGTGGCTTCAAGCCTGGGTGTAACAGTTTTGCTGTCAGAAGAAGATGAGGCAAGTGGGAACACACACCCTCCACCATGCCACCCCACCTGCCCTTCCCGCTTGAGGCTTAGGCCACAGGTTTTGCAAAGCCAATTCAGTATGCTTTTGAAGGAAGTATCTAGTTCTTTGGCAACTCCACAGGAATAATCTTGGTCGTTGGAGAGTTTCTCCTGCGTTTATCACATGGTTTAGATATTGAAAGGGTTCCTGGCATTTTCATGTCCTAGTTTCTGGGCAGGAAGAATGTGAAAAAGCTGAAGTCTGTTTGCACTTGCAAAGCCTCTTTTAAATTTGTAGGGGGAAAAATATCCTCCCTGCTTAAAAAAAAAAATTCTTCTTAGTTGTGTCTTACCTGCATTCATGGATGATTTTTCTACTGTCTAATTTTTAATTTCATATATCTGGTTTTTATGCCAAAGAGAAACATCAGTAGGAATTATAGAAAAGTAGTATTTAAAAATATTCACCAAGAAAACTAAAGTAAGTGTTTTAAGATTTATCAGTGTTTAATGAGCAACTATGATGTTCTAGGCAATTAGATACCCTGCCAGACATCATGTTAGAAAGTTCATAAAGTTCTTTATTTTCAAATCTCAGAGGACTAGCCTTTATTTTATTAAATAGTTTATTCATGGTGGATATGTTCAACTAACTTTGATTACATAATCATAATTCAGTATGCACTTGATAATATTTTTTTTCTGTTGCTTGTCTACTGGTTTCTCAATCATTAGTCCAAGGAGGTGAGTTGACATGTCTATTACTTACGTTATCCACCTTCTAGCACAGCATTCATTTATGTAACAAATGCTTATTGTGGATCTACTATGTGCCAGACACAGTTCTAGACACTGCAGTGGAAGCAAACTACTTTCTTATTGGAGTTTGTGTTGTTGTAGGCCAGCTAATTTTTTAAAAGTACATTTCAGATTGGAATATATTTGTGCCCTAGAGAAAATAAAAGGGGTGGTGGGAACATGACAGTGATTGCAGGTGGAGGACAGCACTCATGGGGGTGGCCAGGGAAGACCCACTGGGGGGTGACATTTGGCCTGAGACTGAAGAAGTTAACCACACAGAGGTTTTGAGGAAAAACCTTTCAAACAAAGAAAACAGCAGGGACAAGAGCTTTTCTCTTAGCTTGTTCAAGGGACAAAGAACAAAGGAAGAAGGCCAGTGTGGCAGCAGAATGACTGATGGTGGGGCAGGACCAGGGTCTGGAGGGGTTGGGATGGGGTGGGGGTGGGGGTAGAGATAGAGGCGGTCTCAGAGAATGGGCATGGACGGGATCCCAGAGCCTTGGAGGCAATGGTGAGGCAAACGTTGGAGCCTTGGAGGAAAACGTTTATTCTAAATGCAGAGGAAAGCCATGGAGGCTTTAAAGCAAGGGAAAATAGGATTTTATTAATGCTTCAGGTCTATTCAATAAATAGCATGATAATAGTATTGAAAGTCTTTATGTAATTACATGTAATAATAGCCTGTGTGCTTGCAATGATGCAAAATCCCTTCTATATGTCTGGTTGAAAGCTAAAAGAAGTGTTTTATGCAAAGTGAGTCAATGAGTTCCATCTCTCAGTGTTTCTAACAGTTTAATATTCATTATTTGGAGAAGATATATGCAGTTTTATCTCTGTGTGGGTGTAAATTGTTCATTCGAGTAGGGCATGCCAATTTTAGCTGAGGTCTCCTCTTAATTTTGATTGTGTACCCCTTGTGGCTACATGTCAAAATATGACATATCACCATAGGCCAACCTGGATTTAATGAATAGGAAACCATGGAATTTATATGATTTGGGGGCACATAGGGGCTTTTCTAACGCCAATTCCAAGGATAAGTGGCATGGAGGTTATTTGATTAATTGGACAAGCATAAACTCTAGCTTCAGCTTCCTGCCTGTCATCTGAACACAAAACATTGAAGATTAGGTGACTTAGCACTCCAGAATTAAAATCATGATGCATTTACTGTTAACGGATTATTTGCTTCATGTTACACTTCTTTTAGGTAAGCAGTCGCTGTGCCCCTACATATGTAATATTTACTTATGAGTGAGAGATTTTCCATCAAAAACATTCTGCTCCCTAAAGTTCAGCTGTGATTGAAAAGCCGTACCTTTTTGCAAGAAGGCCCATTTGGGAGTTTCTATGTGAACCCCATCTACCACATTAGTCTCATATGAGACTTTTACTGAACTCCTTTGCTGAGATGTTATTTGTGGAGCTGTCAGTCACACACAACTCTGATCCTCATGGGATTATGTATTTGCACCTCGTTTTGGCTCTGTGTTGGCTTGTTTGGGAAAACCCAGAGATCTGGATTGGCTTAACTTCCAGGTGATGAAGAGGAGGCTGTAACCCTGATGATGGCTTGACTGAGAGCCCCAGCGCCTCCTAACCCACCAGGATGACGTACCCTGGGGCCTCCTTGGAGGGTGCAGCCAACTGGGGCTCTCTCCTTTCAGGGTGGTCTGCCCCATCACTGTTCAGTCTGACTTCCCAGTCAGCCTAAACACCACCACCTCTCCAAGTCCAGAAGGTGTTCGTTTTTAACACTGTTTTCGCCGGGCTGGGTGGCTCAGCCTGTAATCCTGCGCCTTTGGGAGACTGAGGTGAGTGGATTGCCTGAGCCCGCGGATTCGAGACCCGCCTGGGCAGTGAGACCTCATCTCTATGATAAATAAAAAAATCAGTCTGATGTGGTAGCGCACGCCTGTAATTCCGGCTACTCGAAAGGCGGAGGCGGAAGGATCGCCGGAGCCCAGCAGGTGAGGCTGCAATGGCCGGGAGCGGCCACTGCACTCCAGTCTGGGCGACAGAGTGAGACTCCAACTCAAAAACAAACAAACGAACAAACAAACAAACAAACAAACAAACAAAAACACTGCTTTCACCTGTGATGGTCCATGGGAAAATCCTTGAAAGTAAAAACTTGCTGGTCAGCAGCAGGGGACTGAAGCAGTTATGTCAGAACCCTATTGCTGCATCTCTGCACTGCTATCTTCAGGCAAGGGACCTGACATCCAGCTTGGCCACCACTTCAACATCCTGCTGTTATCAGGGGCTCATGGTGGTCCTCCAGTGTAATTGATAACACCTGGATATTTTCATTTCTCCTGCTACTAATGACTAGAAAAGGGGTTCATGGTATTGCTTTCCCTATGCCTCTTGCTGATGCACAGGGGTTCTCCGGGAACATTTGGAGCTTTTTCACATGTATATTGTCTGAATTCGTACAATAATTGCCCCTCAGATGGTTGGAACTCTTTCCTGGGGCAAAGTAATAAGTGCAGTCATTAGACTGGAGGTCTTTCTTTGTGTGGAGAACTGTATAAGGGACTTAGAGGAGGTGGGATTCCAAGTAATATGTCACATTTTCTTTCTTTAAGGAGGTTACAGTGTAATGGGGAAGGTTGTAAGCAATCGCTGTCTTATTACTTAATAACATTGGTCAAGGAGGGGAGGCTTCTTGTGAAAGAGTATATAGGGTCTTGAAAAAGGGGTAAGGGTATAAGTCATTTAGGGTGATTACATTCCAGTTAGAAAGCATGGCATGGAGTTATTGGACCTGAAATGGTCTTTAATGTTGAGGCAGATGTTTGCTAGGATAAAGCAGTGAGTCTGTATTGGAGATTTACAAGAAATAGAATGATTAAGATGAAAACTCAATTTAACAAACATTTATCCAGTGTCCCTTTGGGCTAGGCATGGAGCTAATTGCTGGAGAAAACAAAGATGAGCTCCTATGCTAGAGAGATAAATGAAAACCAGTCTATATGAAATATGAGCACAGTGTACTTGGAATAAGAAGGAGGCAACAGGGAGTTATTTCAAGTTAGAAAACTCTTGACTTTATCCCATGTGTGGGGGAAATTTGTGAGGGGGGACTTGCAGTCAAACAGTTCGATAAACTCCTCTTTTTTTTTTAGCATATTATTTTTCAGAGCTTGGTACACACTTTTGATTTAAATTGGAACCATGTCAATTGTGTCTCTATGAGTTGAACATCTTTTTAAGCCAAGAGGTGGAATTAAAGGGTTCAAAGGACAGAAGAAAAATCTGGGATTTTGAAGGCCATGTTCTTTGAAATACTCTCATTGCTACCACTACCCCCATTTGTAGGCTTCTTTACTTACAACATTCCTTTGTAGCATACTTTTATATCTGTTAGATACTTGGATGGCACAACAAGTGAGATTACAACCCAATGTAGAAGATAAGCATAGCATTATTATGTCCTTGTTTTGAAAGATCTGGAAACTTATACCCAAAGGCTTTAGGTGCTTAAGGTCATACATACCCCATATGTTTTCTTGTTTTTTCATTGAACAAATATTCATTGAGGGCCCATAGTATACAGACACTGCTAGGTACTGAAGATACATAGATGGAAAGCAGGGTTCTTGCTCTTTAGGTGCTTAAGTAAACTAAAAGGCAAAACTAGACCTGAGGCCCATATTCTGTGGCTCCAAATAGTGCTCTTTCTACTGCATCATGCTTTCTGGTATATATACCATATGCTTCTTAGTGAAAAAAGTTATTTGTTGCTTCACTTATAAGAACTTGCTGGTCATCCTTAGTTCACCTAAGTGTCATTCTCTGCAGCAATCCTATTTATTTATAATTTATATTTCTGCTCACTCCCTTGGAAGCTTCTTGCACACCAACAGTATTTCTGAATAGGGACAAAGGTTGTCTAATTCAGTGAGGATTTCTTTAGCATAACAAAAGGCTTCAGGTAGGGTGCTAATACTTGAATGAAACATCCTTGTTTTGACCGAGTTGATGTAAAGTAAGGCCATATATTGGACTGAACATCCTAAAGTATGTTCTGCGTTATGTGTGGGTGCGATTTCAAAGACTGAAATTTGAATGGCTGTTGTTGGCCATAGCCACAGTGAACAGAGCCATGATTTGTACACACGGGTTTTCTTCAAGACGATGTAGTGTGGAACACTGTGCTGCCTTGTTGGTGGCCTTGAGGATACAGGGAACTGAGGTCTGGGGAAATGGTGATCCTCAGGAGAATGGACACTGGGACAAGGATGTGACTCCTTTCCTAGATCAGACTTCATTTTTTAGAGCCAGGTCCTACAATACTCATCCATTAAAATAAAGGAAAACTCACCTGAGGCAATTAAGGTGAGTGACAGTTAATACTTCAGATGATGAACTGGAGTGACCTTGATGGAATGAGGGAACTTGGGTGATCATTACATCTATGTACGATGTTGCTTTCTACCTTGGTATTTGATGTACGCCTTTTTGGGGCTCTTTTAATTAGGCACTAGATGAAAAGCCAGGAATTATATTTCTTGGTTCTTAGTTATGTAAAGTGTAATTTAGAGTCACTCAAAATCCTTGTTTTAAAGATAAATATTTTCTTTACTGATATTCTGGTATAAATATGCCAACATTACCATCCATCTAGAAAGCTTTATCTTTGCAGATTAAACAAAAAAGAAAACTAGGTTTTTGTGGGCTTTCATTGTATTGGAATAAGCTACACCTTTTAAATGATTTTTTTTTAAATTCTGAAATGAAAAAAGATTGGTGTATTTGAAAACTGAGGATGGGAATAAGTCTGTTCCACTGATTTTTTGTTCATTAGGTTGAATTTCTATTGTCTTATTTTTGCATTTAAGTCTGTATTCATTTGTTTGTTAATGCTGTTGTTTATATGTGTGTTAATTCTTTGTTATGTGCACGTATCTTGCATAAAATTCCATTTTGTATTTCTATTTCATCTTACATTATTATTCAGTGTACTTTTATGTGTTGCAATAAAATCATTATTTCTGTATGTGTTTTCTGATTGACAAGTTGAATAAAGCGATTGATTTTCTTTGGCTTAAAACTAAGTATAAAGTCATGCAGAAAAGCCTTTAGAAAACAAATAGAGCAATCCTTTTGTCAATGCTAATATGTCAGTTTTTCAAGCTACTTGCATGACTGGAGTGATAACCAATCTTAGAACAAGCATTTGATATTGATTTGCCAGTCTAAAGTAACAAGTTACTGCTTCACTTCTTATCGAGAATTAAATCAAAATAATTCTGTGCCTATATAATATGTATTGCATGATTTATATACTGGAGTGTAGCAGTGGAAAATGTTGAAGAATCTTGTGATTTTATATAGAGGTTGACTATTATCACTATATAATTTTATTATATGATAAACCTTAACTTGATATACACAAAAAGCTGTTGCAGAGGTTCTTAAAAAGTTACATGGAACATTGTATTATGAAAATTTGCATTCATTTTTTTTTTATTAATCCTGGTGAATTCTTAGCCCATCTGGCTTTTATTGTCCAATAAAAGCAGCAAGTGGGAAATGTTGATTTTTTAGCAAAACATAGATTTTTTTGCAAATCAGAATTGATTATCATTCAAAGCTAATATTAGAAATAAAAACTCTATATTTCCTCTCCTTAAAATTAAAATGTGAAGTTACCGCTTGGTAGTCTGTGTTTCATATAAATGTCAGATAGTATTGTTTTGCATAGTCTGAATTTATTTCTAGAATTTACCATCTGATAAATGGTTTGAGTTAATTTCAGAAAGTTATGAGTAATTCAGATGTTTCATACTGAATTAACAATTCATATATCCCACATTTGTGTTCGTGAATATATGTATGCATATAAGTTTATCATGGCTCAAATATTTAAAATAAATCAACAATCCATCTTAAATCTTTCTCCTCTAACCCTCCTAACCTGAATTTTTTGGGCCATAGAATTTTAATTTTCTTTAATAATGAGGTTTATTTCTTGCTCATGCTGTACATTCCTAATATGTTGATGGCAGTGGGAGCTCTTTGCAGCATACCTCACTCAGGTAAAGGGAAACTCCATCTCCATGCTTCCACATTTGGCAAGGGAGGAAATATGGATGCAGCATGTGCAAGGATATGGCATACTTGTTCCCAAACTGGTTTCCAATAATTGTGTATAGAATTAAGTGTGGAAATTTCAAGCTAATTCTAAAATAATGTATGAAAAATACGAAGGGTCAGGAATAAAAAGCTTGTCTGGAAAAGAATAGGTTGTTGAACGTATTCTATTGGGTATCCAGATTTTATTATAACTCTGTAGTAATTAACACATATAGTGTTGGTGCAGAGGTTAGGCAAATAGACAAATGAAATTGTAAACACAGCCCGGGGACAGAACCATACGTGTATGAAGTTGTGATTTATGGCAAAAGTTGGCACTGCAGAGCAACAGAAAAATAATGGTCTTTTTAAATATTGGTGGGTCAATTGGATCACTAGATTAAAAAAAAAATTAGATCCCTAAATTTCCCCTAAATTTTGTTTTGTTTTGTTTTGTTTTGTTTTTTCTGAACTGAAATTGGTTTTGCGTACAATGTGAGGGAGGGGGTCAAGTTTAATTCATTGATTTGGTTAGAACATTGAGAGGACATAGATCAGTAATCAAGTTAAATAGAACATGGTCAGAATCCCAGAACTCTCTCTTGGGCACTCTTCTCATTCTGATTATTACCTCTTTCCCTTCTCTCCAGAGGTAACCATTATGCTGAATCTCAAGACTATAATTTAAGTTTGTTTGTTTTGTACATCATAGAAATAGAATTATATAGCAGGTATTCTTCCCTGTATTGCTTATTTTAATACACTATACTTTCAATATATAATACTCAATATTATGTTTGTGAGATTTATGCTGTTGCATATAGCTGTAGTTCTTAAAGAGTGTGGAGTTATGCTTCACCTTCCTAAGGGTGGAGTGTTTGTGTTAATTATGTAGAATTCTTATGCATGGATGATTCATCTGTTCTCCCCACTCCATTTATTTATCTAACCATTTATTTTTTAATCAGTGCAGACTCATGCAGATTTGTTTTATACTTTGGGTTGTATTCTATTACTACTTTATTTTGTTGCTCAAATTGCTCCAACTTTAGTTAATGGAAATTCTTTCAGTTGCCTTCTGTTTCTCTTTGAAACTTACCTATTATTTTGTTGTTGGTTTACGCATTGTATTGCTTTCTGTACTTTAAGATACTTTAGGTTTGTCTTGGGTATGTGTTGCCATAGTCCTGGAATCAGCCAGTTTTTCCAAGTAACCCTGGTTCCTTTTATTGGTGAATTATATTAGAAACCAAGATCTGGATGCTAAGTGTACTTATTGCTACTGGAGTGTGAACCTCCTCAGCTGGGAGAGCAAGGACATATATGTGTGTATACTAATCTTTGTGGATACATATCTAGAAATATTTCGATATGTCACCATCTGTTTACATTATCCTAATGCATAAGTTATAGAGTTCAACTTTAATTCATTTATCACATGGGTCATTTTAGTTTCTTTCTCTTGCTAGTATGTGACTTCCCACTTTAACAGTGAGAAACTTGGGTCCCATCATCCACCATTTATGTATTTAGTTCTTCAGTTCCAGCATACATGTATGGTAGTTTCAGAATTATCTTGTACTACCTTTGGGAAACATCCTCATTAACTAGAACAGTATTTATATGCGATTCCTTTTGCCTTTTTCTTATAGACTCCATTTATTTTCAAAGTTATTATTTAGGTCAGCACTTTATTTCCTTACACCTTTCTTTTTTAAAAAATTTTTTATTTTAAAGATGTGGGTTATAATTCAGTGTTAGGTACATAAATGTTTATCATGGAGGTACGCTTGTTGATGAGGTGTGCCCCTCTCCCCTGGCAGTTTCCCACCACTGCCAATTCCTTTCTTGTAGTATTACAATAGTTACTATAGCCTCTAAGTCCATCTGAGTTGCGGCGAAGTTCATAATTTTGTCCTTCTTTATGGCTGTGTAATAGTCCATCGTGTATATGTACCACATTTTTTAATCCAATCTTCTTTCATTGGGCAGTATGGTTGGTTCTTATGTTTTGTTTTGTTTTTTTTAAGCTCGCACCTGTAGTTCGGCTACTTGGAAGACTGCCATGTTTTTGCTACTGTAAATAATGCTGCAATAAGCATGTGTGTGCAGGTATCTTTATTTTCATAGAACAATCTGAGTTCCTCCGGGTATATTCCGAGTAGGGGGATTGCAGAATTTTTTTTTCACATGTTTGAAATTCATATAAATTATTTCTGTTTTGCTTTCCTAACCTGGATTCCCTAGTCTCTTAAATGAGATTTAAGGTTTACCCTTTGTACTTATAAAGTTCTATGAATTTTGACAATTGCTCATTATCTTATATTCACCATTATAGTATCATATGGAATAGTTGCTCTATTAAAACATCTCCTGTGCTCCACATTCAACCTTCTTCACCTTCCTGCCCCCCACCTGGAAACTACTCTGTAGTTTTGCTTTTTCCAGCATGTGACATATTTGGAATCACACAATATGTAGCTTTTCAGACTGTTTTTTTTCGCGTAACAGTGAACATTTAAAATTCACATTGGTGGATCCATCTGGGTAGGGACAATCACCCTCCTACTTTCTGTAGTAGTGAATTTGACTACTTTAGGTACATCTTATAAGTATTTGACTTCTTCTGACTGGCTTATTTCAGTCAGCATAACATCCTCAAGGCCCATCAATGCTGTATGTATAGTTTTCCAGGGCTACCTTAACAAAATGCCAGAGACTGAGTGGGTTAAACACCAGAAACTTACTTTCTGTAGGGCTGGAAGCTAGAATTCCAAGATCAAGATGTTGGCCAGTTTGGTTTCCTCTGAGGCCTTTCTCATCTTGCAAATGGCTGCACTCTTGCTGCTTCTTCACATGGCCTTTCATCTGTGCACGAGCATCCCTGGTGTCCAGAATTTCCTTCTCTTGTGAGGACACCAGTCAGACTGGATTAGGGTCCACCCTAATGACCTCATTTTAACGTAATCACCTCCTTAGAAGACCTGTGTCCAAATACAGTCACTTTCTCAGGTACTGGGGGTTTCAGCATTTGGGGGAATATAATTCAGCCCATAACATCTTACTCCATGTCAGAATTTTATTTCTTCTTAAGGTTGAATAATTTCCATTGTATGAATATAACACATTTAAAAAATCTATTCATCCATTCATAAACACTTGAATTGTTTCTACCTCTTGGCTATTGTCATAAGGCTGCTATGAAGATGAGTGTACAAGTATCTCTCCAAGACTCTGCTTTCAATTCTTTTGAATGTATACTCAGAAGTAGGATTGTTGGGTCACATTGTAATTCTATTTTTAACTTTTTGAAGAATCTGCCATACTGTTTTTCATAGTGGTTATACTCACTTTATATTTCTACCAACAATGCCCAAGGGTTTCTTTTCAGTTTCTCCTCACACATCCACACCAACACTTGTTATTTTCTGGTTTTCTGAAAGTGTTCGTCTGTATGAGTATAAGGAATAATAAAAGTCTAATATAAAATATTCAAAAATAGTAAGAACAAAAAAAAGTAAAACTTTTTTCTAAATCTCAGAAATAACTAGTGTTAACTTTTTTTAGTGTTATTTTCGCTTTTTCTGTGCATGTATGTGTGAATGAATACATATTTATACAGGCACAAATATGCCTTATATAATTTGAACAAAGTCTTTATCATATTTATGTATTTTTTTTTCATTTAACCTTCCATTATGTGTCTTTCATGTATCACTAGATAGTATTGAGGTATATGAGTTTTTTTTTTGAGTTGGAGTCTCATTCTGTTGCCCAGACTGGAGTGCAGTCGCCGCTTCCAGCCACCGCATCCTCGACCTGCTGGGCTCCGGCGATCCTTCTGCCTCAGCCTTCCAAGTAGCTGGAATTACAGGCGTGTGCTACTACGCCTGGCTGATTTTTTGATTTATTGTAGAAATGAGGTCTCGCTGCCCAGGTGGGTCTCGAACCCGCGGGCTCAGGCAGTCCACTCACCTCAGCCTCCCAAAGGCGCGGGATTACAGGCTGAGCCACCGAGCCCAGCTGTTATATGAGTTTTAATGGTTACATAAGTAATGATTTAATTATTTTCTGATTATTATACATTATGTTTCTTCTAGTCCCCTCCCCCTTTTTTTAAAGAGGCAGAGTCTCTCTCTGGTCACCCATGCTGGTGTTCAGTGGCATGCATGATCATAGCTCATTGCAGCCTCAAATTCCTGCTAGTTCCCTCTCTTAGATAAGAGTCTCTTATGAAAATGTATACATATAAATCTGGCATCTCTGAAGATTTTGGGGGGTCAGATTCCTAGGAGGAGGTTAGTGAGGTAAAAGGTTCTTTTAAAAAATTCTGAATATGTACTGCAAAATACAAAATTGTTTTTAGAAAGTTTGTTCTGATTTACTCTCCCTCTAACCATGTGGATGACACCACTGTCACCCAACACTTATCAGTGTTGAATGCTATCTTTCCAACTGATTTTTAAAAATATTTTTCAATTGAATAAGTAAAAATTGTTTTACTTTGATTTGGTTTGCGTTTATTTGATTATTAATGAGGATGTGCAGTTTTTACATATTTATCATTCTTCTGTGAATTTAATGTACCTTATAAAATAATTTACATGAATAGGAAATGGCATATTGAGTTTTTCAGAATTACCAATATTTTCATAGCGAAGTTGCATACTATTAGTTACAACCTTTAATATTTAAGAAAATATAAATGCTTAATATTAATTAAGAGATGGTATTGTATTTATTAGCGGTGATTTCCTTTGTAAGACTTGTAAATACTAGTCCTAGGCAACTGCTTAAAACACAAATATTTGGAGAAAAGAGAATACATATTATAATCTGAAGCACGATTCATTTTTATCTAAAATTCCAATTTTATTATTTACTAATGTGAGAAGAAACAATAACCAGTATTTCTCAAACAGCAAATAAAGTTTAACTAGATGGGAGATAAGGAGACATTTTCACAAAAAATCTGAAAAGAGTACTTGTGAAATTATAACAGTAGACGAGATACAGGTGGGGGGGATGAATACAGGAAGGGGGCAGTTAGTAAATCCGTAGCCAGGAGAGTAGAATTCAGAGTTCCTGGAAAGCCTTGGCTGCTCAGTAAACTGTTGTTTTGCTGTGAATCAAAAGTTCCAGAAGCCTCTGTACCCAGGTTCGTAGTCTTGAGGTCCTATATCTCTCAAAAGAAGGAGACAAGTTGAGTACCTGAAGAACAGCTCCCAGGCCTGGTCTCAGAGAATCTGCTTTTTCTGAGTTGTCCTTAAGAATAATGAATAAGTTGTCCTTAACCCCCATTATTCAGGAGCAGACGCAATTAGATGCTGTCAGGATGAATACAGTGATTTAAAAAAAAATAAAATTTTTGCACACCTAAGCACGGGGGAGTTACTGGGATGTTCACCATGTCCTTAGTCAACATGGAATGTGGTTAGGATTAAAGCCTGTAGGTTAGGTTTGCTGAGAGATGGATGCAGTTCATTTTTGAGGAGTGGGGTGGATAGGAAGGCAAAGGAGTGGAGAAAATAGACCTGGCCTGGTAGGGAGAGCCAGGGCCTCCTGGTGTAGTGTAGCACCTCATCCTAGGCTGTATTTGATAATTCCTGCCTTAATTTTACCACATATTAATTTGACTACCAACATATTTATAGGTAGTTCGGAAGGGGAAGAACAAATTAAAACTTACATTGTCAATCTTTTAAGAAAAACAATATTTTGTATTCAAATGTAATATGTTTATGAAACCTCTAAATAAGGCAGAAGAATGTAAATTCCTCCCCACTCCTCACCACTTCATCCTTCATTTCACAGATGACCGTTTGAAAGTTTTCATGTATCTATAAGTGGACACATGTTATTTTATGTAAAAGCGATGATATCGTCCTTGCTTTTCTATTGCGTAGTTTTTTCCCACTTAGTATGTATGTCTTGGATATTTTCCTTTTCAATACATTTAGATCTACTCCGTCCAATGGAAGTCTTCCCACAGTCTTCCATTGTTTGAAATACTGTAATTTGTTAATCAGTCTCCTAAGAATGGATATTTAATTAGTTTTACATTTGTTTTTGTTTTGTCATTATAAATAATGCTGTAGTGAAATCCTGAATATGAATGGTATTTTCCTAAACATGAAATGACTGGGCCAAAATCAGTATTTCATGGCAGGCTTTCCAGGCTACCTATCGAAGATGAATGAGTGGTGTTTCTTTTTGCATTGTGACTATGTTAGTAACCTTCCATTAGGGATTAATGATGTTTTTTTTTTTTCCTGGTTTTTTTTAGAGGCAGGGTCTCGCTTTGTGGCCTAGGCTGGAGTGTTGTGGCGTGATCATGGCTTATTGCAGCCTTGGCTCAAGCAGTCCTCCCACCTCAGTCTTCCAAGTAGTTGGGACAGTAGGCATGAACCACCACACCTGGCTAATTTTTAAAATTTGTTGTAGAGATGGGCTCTTGCCATGTTGCCTAGACTGGTTGCACACTCCCGGCCTTAAGTGATCTTTCCACCTCAGCCTTCCAAAGTGCTGGGATTACAGGCAAGAGAGCCACTATGCCTGGCCTCTCTTTGCAACATTTCTTAAAGATTTGTGATAATTATCATCATCCATAGGCAGCCCCATAATAGATACTATAATATTCCTAATATTCTAGAGAATCAAATAAAATACTTTAATGATAAATTACCTGTCTAATTGAAATGGAGAACTTGAGTGATACAGCAGCTATAGGAAGACCCCTTAGTTTTCTGACATTGTTATATGGATAGTCAAAATTCATCATCTTTAGTGTCACTCGCAAAGAATGAATTATGGAACTGTAGAGTTCAAATAATTCATAATTCTTAATGTCTTTCTCTGAGTCAAGCGTAATTGACTACCGAGTTAGGAAGTTGAAGAAATGTCCTCTGCGCATCTGTGTGGAGGCTGTGATCACAGACATTTTTTCATGTATAGCTGGCACCTTGTATATAATGAGTATTAAATAAATATTTTTTGAATTAAAAAGTATAATTTTTAAAAACTTAAATTGTTTTTAATGTCTACAATTTTCAAGCAACTTAGAATTAGACTCTGAATTCTAACAGCTATTGTTTGGCTTTGGGCAAATCGTTTAAATTTTCTGAGCCCCATTGTCTTTCATTGATGAAAAACTTTTATTTGTAAAACAAGAATAATAATGTTTATGGCATGAATCTTACTTTATTTTTATATTCTTGTGCTCATTTATTTAAAATTTGTGTTTTGCCTAAATAAGGGTGACATAACAGGTTTGTTGAAAGGGATAAATAATAAATATAAACTTTCTTTACAAGCTCTTCAGCACCAGACAGTTGTTCAGTATTACTCTTATCATGATTCCCACTATTATTAAATTCTATAACCATCAATAAAATTTAGAGCCCAGGATCTGAATAGATTTTAGTTCTGTTTGTTCAAATTGTGAGATGCAGGTGGGCTAAAGTCTGAAAGGAAAGGAGAAAACATGAAACATTCATTTACCATGTAATTGTAATGTATTATAAAGTATTTTTTTCAGCACCCACTTTGTTCCAGGCAGTCTTCTAGGTGCTGAGGATACAGTTTGATAGAAAGTAGACAGAGCTTTTCTTTTTATGGAACTAACAGTTTAATGGAGGATTCTGATCCTTGGCATAAGAAGTGGCGTTATTGGGAATGATGTAGGGTTCTATGTAGGACATATGAAAGGCCCTGGGATCTGCTGAAGAGACTCTTGAATGTTACAGAGAGGGAAGTGTCACTAAGCTGAGACCTTCGGGATCTGGAGAAAGTGGGTTGGAGAACAGAGGTGTTGAAGGCACAGAGAAGAGCCATAGTGCGGAGATTGGGAGGATTAGGGGTTGATGTTAGAGAGTTAAACTGGGTCCTGCAGGGCCGTGGCTACCAGGTTTGGACTCTGTCCTGAGGGCAGGACAGTGGCATGATCAAACTGCTGTTTGAGAAAGAAGACCTTTGCTTGAATGAGAGGAACAGTTGCGCTAGGGCAGGAAAAACAGCTGAGACACATAAGGAGGCTCTGCAGGGGTCTGGAAGAAAGAGCCAGGTAGGCTGAGGAGGTGGCAGTGCAGAAGAAGGAAATAGATAGATTTGAGTGATTCTCAAGGAGTGGCATCAGTAGACAGGTCTACGGAATTGATTGACTATAGGGGGTGTGGGAAATGGCGGAACCCAGATGAAGCCCGGGTTTCTGACCTGAGCAACCACGTGGGTAATGGTGCCATCCACCGACACAGGTAATGAGCAGAGGCTGGCGCCGGCGGGTGGTGAGCCAAGTGTGGGCGTGTATGTGTAGTCTGGGCATGTCTGTGGGAAACCTGATTTGAGAAGGTCATATGGGTAGTTGGGTAATTGGGTTTGTAGCTGAGAAGAGAGATTTGGGTGGGTCTTGAAGCCTTGCACAGCATCAGCATAAAGATGGCACCTGAAGGAGAGGAATGAGTTGTATCACCCAGAAAGACTGTCACGTGAAAAGAGACCAGGTCTTGCCCAGGATCCTGAGTGTCATAGGAAGGAGAATGTGCCAAACAAACTTAAGAGCAGTCAGAGAAAGAGGAGGGAGACCACAATCGTGTGATATCACGGAGCCCAGGGCAGGAAACCTCTCAAAGGTGATATTAGCTGTGAAGGAGGCTGAGGGGTCAAAAAATATCCATGGACTTCTCTAGGAGGAACTTGAAACCTGGCTGCATGTTGGGGAAAACCAGGAATTGGAGAGAGGCAGCGAGTGTAGACGGCTCTGTAGAAAACTGGCTAAAAGAAGGAACAATAGCAAGAAGAGAGGCAGGGACCATATTGCTTTATTTTTTTTAATGAGGGGGGTGAGGACCTTGAACGATGGAGGTGGGGACCTTATTTGCTGATGAGAAAAAGCCAGTTGAGACCAAGCCAGTGAGCAAACTATGGAAAGGTGGCACCTATGTAAAGGTAGGATGGGGAGTCGGGAGGCAGGTTTTGGACCCCAGGTGGGAGAATTAGCCTGGGGAGGATGAAGGACTCCCCCTCGAGGAGGAAGAAAGTGTGAAAAGCCTAAGGTGGGGAGAGGCTGGACAAGGGAAGTTGAAGGAGCATCTACCCCCTGACTCTGGCTCCTTTGTGACTGAGGAACTGAGCCCCTGATCTCGTTCCCTGATTCTGCTCTCCTGGTGATCACAGGGGCTCCTCCTCTCTGGGGTTGGTCTTTCAGATACTGAGATTTTTATTGTCTTTTTTCTCTCTTCCCTGCCCTACTGACTCACTGAGACTTCTAGCTAAGCTGACAAAATGGCTTGTACCAAAACAAGCCATTTTCATCTGAAAACAGGGCCTCTTTCCCTCTCAGGTAAATTAATACATTTATTCTGGTAGTTTCTACCTGTGTTGTCTCTGTAGAGGTCCCTGATGGTCGGTCTGTTAGATCGATTAGACATCAGAAGGTATTTGGGTCCATGCAGTTTCAGTTCTTCCTTTGTTTTCATTTAGACTAGGACTAGTTCTTTACCTTCCAGGTAAGTTAATCCAGTTCAGCAGATAGCAGTAGTCCAAGTTGACTCTTACCCCTTTTCAGAAATCCTGACTCAGCTAGTTAGTGTCTATCTCCTTCGTGGTGCTGGGAGAAAACGAAGTCAAGGAGTTGGATTCAGGAAAAGCATGAGTTTTTCTTTAGTGGCTAACGTTCAGGGTCTCCGGGCTTTGTGTGTTCAGTAGCCTGACCCACTTGAAGTATCAGGATTTAGACGACAGGACTCGGCCACCCTTCTGCCTTCTGATGTAGCCACCAGCCCGTGACCTTGAGTGGCCGCAGCAGGGATTGTGTAGCGATATCATGGTTAAAACATAAGCATGTTTGTTGTAAAATAGAGCACCTTGTATATATGGCTTTTTAAATTCCTAGGTGCTGAAGTTCAGAAACTGATTCTATAAAGTGAAAATGAAATTTAACTGAGCATTTGGTGGAGGAAAAATAATTTATTGGCCGTACCATGGAAAGCCCTGGATGTAAACATCCTTCTCATCGTGGGCACCTGTGATTGATGATCGCTCCTCGCTGCTGCCAGAAAGCGAACTCTTTGAAATAGCATAGTAGGGACTTTGCAAGTGGGTCTCATTTGGTTAAGTTACTGCCTTTGTGAGGCTCTGCTGCATCTTTATATTCTACCAAGGAGTAGATGGTAAATCAGAGTAATTGCTTCATCCCAAGGCACTTTTATATTGTAAAGGAAAAAGGTCCTGTTAAGAAACTCAAATTAACTTCTGCTGTTTATACTATATGGAAAGACTCTGAAAGCTGCTTGTCATACAGCCTGGTGGTTTATTTATCATGGAACAATTCCATTAGAGCCTGACACTTGTTCTCATGGCACCAAGACTTAGGATCCCTCAGGAACAGCATTTAACCCTTGGAAATGCAAAGCTGTCATTTATCTGTCATCTCTCTAAAGCCCACTGGAGTATATTTACGAGAGAGATTTGAAACAGTCATCATTCCACTGAGCTAGAAATGGAGTTGGGACTCAGTAAATGGTCAGTCCAAAACTCATAAGTGTCCATTACTAGATTGTAGCACCAGCTTGACGATGCTACTTCTATTATAAAATGACCTTAATGTGGTGTTCTGTAATTCTTAAGGAATTCAGTGTACAGAATTCCACACTTGAAAACTGTTAAACCGGGGGAATCAACTTACCTCACAGCTCCTGAAATCTTCTGTTTGAAAGAATTTAGGGACTGGAGTATCAGTTAATTGCCAGTGCTTTCTCATTTGCATTGGATATCCCAGTTATATTTTATAGGTTTTAGAAGAATTCTTAAAGTTGACCTTTATCCACCAAGCAGATCTTGGAAGAATGAACCGAAATAGTCATGATCTGAAATTAACACCCTTCTGCCTAGCATTTACTAACAAAGGATGAGGGTACCATTTGTCAAAGCTTGTCAGTGAGTAGTTCCCCAGGGAGGTCATGGAGCAGAGTCTAAGAATTTGGACTCTGGTGCCAGACTGCCTGGCTTCACATGTAAGCCACGGTGCCTACTGACTGTGGGAGTTGGACAAGTTAGTTAGCCTCACAGCCTCTTGTTTCTTCACTGTAAATGGGGATGCTGTCTCTTGGGATTTTAAAGAGTATTCAATGAAATAACTCATGTAAATTCCATGTAGAGAAGTTGTTACTAGCAAAATTTTAACATGGGCCAGATGGGTCTGGGAAGATGACATAGATCATCCACAAAATTATTTGGGATATCTGTGGGCTAACTTTGTCTATGGATGTTTGTTACATTGTGACTCCCTTTTTACGTCAGTTTCCCAAAAGGTATGCCACAGGAGAAGGGTTTATGGCACATACCACCCTCAGTCTCATTCCAATTCTGGCAAAAACAGGTCGGCAGACTTAAGGCAGAGATCTGTAAATGCTACAGATAGCTGAAGATACAGATTGCTGAAGATATTTCAGGGCTGAATTAAGATTGAGATCACATTTATGGTTAGAGACAAATAAGTAAAAGTTGGATTGAACTTTTTTTGAGGAGTCCATGGTAGAAATAATACACAAGGAAGGGGAAGTCACACTTACAAAGCTAACGGTGAGGCAGTGATATAATGCTGGTGAGAGTGAGCAGGCCTGGGAACAGAAATTACTTCACTCAAAAGGAAATATCCAGTATAAGTGGGCAGGGGCATAGGAATGTTCTTCAGAACTTAAGAGTTTGTTATATGTACTGTTTACTGGTCTTCACTTCCCATCAAGCCTTTAATCACCCCTATCCCCACCGTCACCACCACCAACACCTTCATCACTCCCACCACCAGCACCATCACCCCCCCCACCATCCTTTATCAGAACTACCACCTTTACCACAACTGTGACCACTGCTGCCACTATCACTGTCATCACTACCACCACCCTCAACACCCCCCAACCACCACCATCACCATTACTGTTAACCACCACCACCACCATCGTCATTATCATACTACTGCAGTACTACATTCCCAGAAACTCAGGGTCTTGAGGGACTCCACTTTGGTAGATTTTGCTTCTTAACCAAGCTCTACCTCCAACCTCACCTTCTCTCTGTCTGAGTTGCTTCTGTCTCATGCACACCCCCGACTACCTTTCCACCTTGCAGTCCAAGAGCTCTGTCTCCAGACTAAGGAGGGATTTGCAAGTACTCTTCAACAACCTTGCTTTTTTCCTAATTTAAGAAAGGATTTCGGATTTTTATCATTTACTTTATAAAAAAATAAGAGATGTTAATTAGTTCGACTCATTACATTTAAAACAATTGCTATAATTTTGGAGTGTTTGATTAAATTTCTTTAATTACACACAGTTGTTTATCCTGCTTCTCTGGGGATTTTCTGGGGAACATTCTTCTCTCTTTCTCAGGCCTTTTCTTCTTTCTGCTTGCCTCATGGCTCCAGTACACACCCAGGGAGTATGTTAGCAAGTGTCCCAGGTCTCATAGCGTCTGAAAAGATTGCCTCCTCTGTGGGCAGGCTGCTCAGGGCCAGCCCTGATGCAAACTGTGAAGAAGGGAGGAATGTTTCTCTGCGTCCACCCTTCATGCATTCACACCAAACCAAACCAAATCTGCTTTCAGAAGGGGATCGTTGAGCCTATTTAGGGTGGCGTATCCACACTAAACAGGTACTGGCAGTGGGCAAACCAAAGAAAGGAAACTTTATGTGTGTGATTCTAGCTGGTTAAAAAAGTAAGGTGATGTGGGGAGGGTAACGTCCACTTCCTCTGAGTCCTCTTAAAGGCTATGCAATAGTAATCCATGCATCTTGGACCTTCACGTCTTTCTTCTTCTCTTCCCTGTCCTCCACCTGCCCTTTTCTCAAGACACAGCTCACATCAGGAAGCCATCCTGATTCCCTGTGCTCCCAGTGCCCTGACTACATGCTGCCCACACTATCTGCCTATGAATGGGGCCCCTTTTTCCTTCTCTCCTTTCTCCTTGCCCCTAGATCATTAGCATCTCAGCAGCAGGATAGGTCAGTCACAGCCCTGACTGTCTCCCCAGAATCTAACACAGTGGCATTCAGGAAATACTTTTTGGACTAAATCAAATTGTATTTCTGCTGTTTGAAAATGACGGTATTTTAAAAACATGGACAACATGTTACCTTTCTCTAAAAGGTAGGTGACAGAATGTTTATTTTCTTCTCCTTTAATTCACTTTCTTTCTTTCTTTCTTTTTTTTTTTTTTTTTGAGTTGGAGTCTCACTCCGTCTCCCAGGCTAGAGTGCAGTGGCACACTCACAACCACCCCAACGTTGACCTGCTGGGCCCCAGCGATCCATTCGCCTCAGCCTTCCGAGTAGCCGGAACATAGGCATGTGTTACCACAACCAGCTAATTTTTGATGTGTTGTAGAGATGAGTTCTTGCCAAGTTGCCTGGGTTGGTCCGAACCCGCAGCCTCAGGCAATTCACTGGCCTCGGCTTCCCAAAGTGCTAGGATTACAGGCTGAGCCACTGAGCCCAGCCTTACTTACTTCTTATACGCCCAACCCTAGAGACACAGCAGTAGGTTGGGTAATTTTTTTTTAATAAGAACGAAACACTGACAATCTAGTCAAGAGGTGAAGTTGGCTTCAGACCTTTGACTGAAAGTCTCCTGCATGGGAAATGCGGTTTGTTTGGAGCAAGTGTTCAGATGTCAGTGGGCTGCACGTGGATGAGTGCAGGAGGGAGAAGGCAGTCCTCCCTTGCCAGGTGACTTTGCTGGGTCAGCCTGGGGCTATCCAGGGTGGGCTGTCCTGGCTCCAACACCTTTCCTTCCAGTAGGACAGCCTGGGGAGGGATGAGAGCAGGCTGATGGATGGATGGCATTGGATGAAAATGGTGTTACCAAATAAAATAAAATTTAAAAAAGAAAAAGAAAATGGTGATACCATCAATCCTTGCGGGCTTACTTTAGAATCTGTCATTTCTTCATTTACTCATCTGTACTCTATTTCACCATTTGAGATTACATGTATCTACGTTTTGTGTGTGTGTGTGCGTGTGTGTGTGCGTGCGCATGTGTGTGCGCATGTGTGTGCACTGTGGACTATGACTGATTTTTGTCTTCTTTTGTTTGGGGGCTATAAAAAATTATAAAAGCTAAGACTTTAATCCCAGAATTGTCTTCATGCTTCTCTCTGAGGGGACATAGCTTCTTGTTGTTTTATTTGCTCCTGTTTTGCTTCTTTGGGGCTCATGTTCACTATTTATTAATACTGGGCTTGTAGACCTCAGGGTTTAGGATGTGTGGCCACCTCTTGGTTTGTGGGTAGCTCCTCTCCTCTGGGTAGAGCAGAGTGATGTACTCGGATGTTGCTGTTTCCACTACATGATGTCTCTTTATGACATTGTTTTGATGATCAGACTTACTCTAGGTTCCTTGATCTTTAAAAAAGTTAACCCAGAAGTAATGTTCATGGTCACTGTCTTTCTCCAAGGGACATTATAAGGATAAGTAAGGGACATACAAGGTGAAACGTTTTGAGTGGAAGGGAGAAACCATTAGACTCATAGGTATTATCATTATTTAGTTTCATGCTGTTACCATATGATCAAGAATAGATTAGTTTCAGAAATGACGATAATTTCATGTTTAGATATCTATTTCTACTTAGCCACCATAACTGGCTTTGGCCTGAACCTACGCAATATCTCCATTTATATATTAAAAACAAAAGTTCAAAAATGTTTTTACATTTTGATTTGCTGGGTTTTTTAAATTCTCAAAATAAATAGATCTTTAAAAGGAGCTGATTAAAAGATTCATTTTCTGGAAATGTTATGCATCTGCAATAAATAATAAATAATATTGTAGCAGTTGGCTGCCTCCACTTTAATGCAAAATAAATAAATACATTTGGTGACATACATTTGAGGAATGTGATTCTCATAATTTTTATGGAAAATAAGGAGTAACTTTACAGTTGATAGATTTTACCATATGCTAGTGACAAAGAAACACAGCTCAAAACATGAGGCACTTACTGAGTTTCACGTATATGTTGGCATGCCAGGAATTGGAATTCTCTAAAACCTAAGTCAGCCATCCCCAGGGAAGCTGACCTGACTTTCAGTATGCCAAGGGAAAGGGCTCTTTGCTTCTAAAGCAAATAGCCTGGTCCTCACATTGCTCAAATGACAGTGGAGTGAAGGGGGCTGAGCTTTCATGGCAAGAGATGAAGAGAAAGGCGCTCTGAGGGCTTGTGGGTACCTGCACGATTTTCACTTGTAATTAGTGGAAAGGTGGACTCGCTGTCGAGAAGCTACTGTCTTTATGAGTCAGAACATTTAGTGTTGATGGGAAGGTGAGAGTTCAGACATGTAAGGAAATATGGGAGATATCTTTCTCTTACAATGACATCTGCTTTAAACAAGTGACATTTTAGCTCCCAAAGCATGAAGAGAGAGAGAAGGAGAGAGAGTGTTTGTGTGTGTGTTTGTAGGGGGGCATTGTGAGTCTAGTTAAGGAGAAAGAGTGGGTGGGTTAGCTTCAGAAAGCGCCCAGTGCTCAGTAGAGGCTACAGAGCTGTCTACCAAGGAAGAAGAAGAAGAGCCAAAGGGAAATTATTGAAGAATCATTGCCCCTCTTTTGAGCTTCCTTTACTCTCCTTTGAAGAAGTGAGAATGATTGTCATTTGGGGTCATCTGGCTTCATCTGATGGTGTAGCAGTGTGGCACAGTCATTATGGTGGACCTGTGAAAAGATAGCCAGTGCATTTCTAAAGATGGATTATGCATAAGTGGTCCTGAAGGTGCTCAATCCTTTTTAGCATTAGAAGTCATAGGCTGGTTATGTAAGCAGAACCTCATTAATGAATTTTATCTAGTAGCGGTCTGCATGCTAAAGTGCTTTAAGGTATCTTTCAGCTTAAAGGGGTGGGGGAATGAGGCAGGTTTAGTTAAAGAGGATCAGCTTGCCTGTCACCTCCAAGTTTTCCAAATTATGACATGGTCTTACTCCCAGGTCCTGGAAATGTGTGGATTCTGATGTCTGCCCTAATTGATTTTGACCTTTATCCAGCTTCTGTCTTCTTAAACAACTAAGCTGTGCTGCAAAATAAGAGTTTATAAATTTGTTTTCACTGCTGCAATCTACCATTGTCCCTCCTTTTTCCATCAAGCCTCCTGATTGGACCCTGGTGTTCTGTGCCCTTTCCCCCTTGGCCTTTGGGAAAAATCCTGACAAACTTGGGCACACTCAGAGCTGATCAAGTTTAAAGTGCTTTCCCTTCTTGTGGTGTTTATATTTCTTACAGGGGTGAAGACATCTTAAACCAGAGGAATGACTCTCTAGTTGTGGAATTTCAGTCATCAGCCAGCAGATGCAGGAGGTATTATTTTGGGCATGGGGGCCTTCTCAGAAGCCCAGAAATCATCCTTAGTGACACCAGCCTGCTTCATCTCACATAAGGCCACTTTATGTATCATTCCAGTCTTGTGTGTTGGTTGGCTTGACCTGTGTGAAGGCAGCAAGCATGTTTGTGCAAGTCTCTGTCTGAAGTTCAGCACCACAGGTGGCTTCTCACATGGTTGTACGTACTGGAAAGAGGAAAAGTTGTGATGCATGCAATGCAAGTCCACTCCTCCCTCCACCCTTTTTCCTGCAGATACCAACATTTTGGCTTAAAAATTAGAAGTTCACAGTAAAGCTAAAATTCACCTGTTGGTTAAAACCTACATCATGCCCATCCATAGCATGAGTCATGTGTCCTCAGAGCAGTCTCCATTTGAAATCCATGGAATGCTTGTGAACTCTGAGGTTTCCTATTACAGAAGTCCACGATCAAGACGGGACAATCATATTCTCTCTTTTAAACTCAAAGCTTTGTTCTGTGAATAAGAGTGTCGTTCGTATCTCATGCTTCCATTATGTTGGTCCTTGTCACCACCGCTGCCCCAGAGAGTCCTTAGTGATCCTGATATTGGAGCTGTGACCCTCTCAGTAGAATATTCCAGTGACTGTAGCCCCCTCCCCCTTTTTATGAAGGTCACTGGCTGAACTTCCAAATCTAATAACTTTGGGTAATATGCTAAGGATGAATTAAAATGCTAATAGGCTCCCTGTTCTGGATATTTTAACACTCCCTAATCTTAAATTTAAATTAAATGCCTTAGGTTAGATGCTGTAGCAGCCTTGCCAGAAGCATGTTTCGCATCACCCCTTAGACAGTGAATTTCAAGTGCGGTTCTGGCCACATGGGCAGGATAAGCAATATTTATTTTACAGTAATGTTTTTGTGTCCCCTACAGCTTCATGACACAAATACTTTCTCTTGTACTAAAGATAGCTACTTAGCTTTAAAACAAAACAAAACAAAACTGTTTTTTATAAGTGTCTTCGAACCCACAGATCCTTTGATTATTAACAATATTTTAATAACAATATGTTGTGGGATTGTGTGGAACCTAAAGCTTCTCCAAAGCCATCTTATAGATTACCTTCATGTTTAAACCTGAGAACGACTCCATAAAACACCCCTGCTTTATAATGAAGACACTGGGGTATAGAGAAATTGAGTGGTTTTTCTGTCACTGCATTGCTGGTTGGTTAGGGGAGAACCACAGTCAGCCGGTGTGGGTGTCCTGGCTCCCACTCAGCAGCTGCCCACTAGACCAAGTGGGAGCTCCAAGTGCAGCATTGGCAGGATCATTTAAACCGCATGCTTCTGCTGGAAAATAGGGACAGTGCTCATTTTGCAGGATGTGTTAATTCTTTCTGATGGCTGGTATTGTTTTCTCTACAAGACCAAATTTCTTTATCCAGGGAGCCAAAAAACCAAAACAAACAAAAGGGTATTTCCTTCCTTTGGTAAATAGGTCACTTCCTCATCACTAGTTGGATTAGCCCCTTTATTTTGTCCTCCTTAGGGGGAAGGAGCACTTTAGTTCTTCCTCAGTTCTTCCAGTTGTCTGGTGCCTGGCCACTTCATTATTGTATTTGGGGAGAATAGATATTAATTTTCTTCAACAAAAAGGCCGAGTTCCTTGATGACACAACATAATTCAATTTCCGTTCTCTCCCTTCATTGCCTGCACCTCTTCCTCCTGGCACATTTTTCATAGTTAGGAGGAATGATAGTGTCAGATATATCAGAAGGAAGAATTGATTCAGTAGTCGTTTGACGACTTGACTGATTAACAGAGATCAGAAGAAGGCTCATAACTGTGAAAACCACTGCAGCATGGAGTTTTAACAGCTCTTTAGGGAGCTAGTTAATGAAAGAATCACTACAGAAACACAGACATGCAAAAAAAAAAAAAGAAAGAAAGAACAGGAGCGTTCCCGTATAACACTCAGAGGCTCTATCACAAGAGGAAATATGCTCATAATTTCTATTTACACATCACTGTAATTACCGTCTGCCTTAAGATTACTTCTCCTGTCAAAGTTGCTTAGATAGTTCCTCTTTCTCATATCAGGAAGAGAAACCTAGTACTGGTTGGAACTCGTCCTAAGGATTTTTTTTCCTCCCGAAGAATGTAATTATCAGACACCCAAGTGCACACTGCCTGATTAGACTGGCTTTAATCTGAATTGTGCTCTTGTTATTGTCGCCATTTGTCCATGAACCTGATTTTGCACTCAGATGAATGTTATGTAGGGCTTTACCTTTTAATTTGTGTGTGTTTGTGGTTGTTCTCTCTTCTTTCTCCCAATGCAGTGTTTATGAACCAGATAGAAATGCATTACGGAGGAAAGAACGAGAAAGAAGAAATCAGGAAACTCAACAGGATGATGGCACATTCAATTCCAGTTACTCTCTCTTCAGTGAGCCCTACAAGGTAGATGATTTTCAGTTGTTCATCTACACCCCTCACTTGTACCTCTGCCTCCCTGTGATGATGGTCTCGACTAGAAGTGTTGACCGACCAAACTCCAGTGAGCTGTCTGCCTGTTTAGCCCAGAAGAGACAGCTTAGCTACTAAGTACTGGGTCTTCCCCATAAATTGTGGTGCCTAGTTCATATGTTTTTACTAATCACTTCCTCAGTAATATGAACTTTTGTTTAATATTGAGGTCTGCTTGCTGTGATTTTTGTCAATAATATACACTTCATCTCTGCATTGATATTTCAAAGTCAATACCATCTGCTATGTGTTCTAAGCTCGTAGGAAACAAACACTGTTTAAAAGAGATTGGGTTACATATTTGTCAGGCATGAATCATGCTAGTTATTAGGAATAATGAGGAAAAAAACCGGTGAGATTATTTCTGGTTTTTAACAAAGGCCAGAAGTATAACCTCTCTTCCAAAATGAAGTATCTTCCCCGCTTTCACTAATATCTTGGCTACATGGAGCTATGGGTAGTTCACCTAGCCCCACTTCCTTCTAAGCCCACCTAGCCCCACTTCCTTCTAAGCTTCACCCTTACGTCTCTTGCCTGTCACTCTGGGTTTCTGACAAGAATAATTATATATTTATAAATTGGAAGCAGAACATTCTGAATTTTCAAGAAAAGCTTTCAATGGGACTACAAATAAAAGAAAATCCAATCCTGGAAAGACTCAATCCAGGCCGTTTTGTAAAGTTGCAACAGTAAACTTTTTGATTTCCAGGTAGTGTATTTTAGCTGCAACATGATACCAAAGATGGATTCTTTTTTTATGTACCCTAAAGCCTTTACAGGTTTCTAGTTCTGGTGCAATGCCAGTTGCTGAGACACATCTTCAGAGATGATAAGGATTTTGATTTCATCTCTTAGCTATCATTCTGAATGTGGCCGCCATGGCTCTGTGATTGATAAGGGTATGTGTCCCATTATTTCTTGTGTTTCTGTTGTCTCTAACAATAACATGGATATGTTTTTCTTTTCTCCAGA
The DNA here is from genome assembly GCA_027257055.1 of Cephalopachus bancanus. Classification (NCBI taxonomy): domain Eukaryota; kingdom Metazoa; phylum Chordata; class Mammalia; order Primates; family Tarsiidae; genus Cephalopachus; species Cephalopachus bancanus. Next base: position 2,337,361 of record JAPVLO010000159.1, on the reverse strand, counting down.
CTAACAAGGGGGATGAGCTCTCCAACCGGATCCAGAATACTTTAGGCAATTATGATGAGATGAAAGACTTTTTAACGGATAGATCCAATCAGAGTCATCTTGTTGGCGTTCCCAAACCTGGGGTTCCTCAGACTCCTGTGAACAAGATCGATGAACATTTTGGTACGGACTCAAGAGCCCAGACGCAGCCCTCATCTATCTGTAGCACTGCATCTTCCACACCAGCAGCTGTCCCTGTGCAGCAGAGTAAGCGCGGCACCATGGGCTGGCAGAAGGCTGGGCACCCGCCCTCCGATGGCCAACAGCGAGCAAGTAAGCACGGGCACAGGTTGCTTGATTTACACAAACCTGCTAACCCAAAGAACCGTAGTAAAAAACCTAATCACTGTGTATGGAGCCCCTCATCCTCATCTTCCTCTTCTTCTTCTTCCAACTCAGCACAACAGGGCTCTCTCAGGACCTTGCTTGGAGATGGTGTTGGCAGACAACAGCCACGGGCCAAACAAGCGTGCAATGTGGAGGTGGGTCTTCAGACCCAGGAAAGGCCACCTGCCATGGGGGCCAAGCACAGCAGCGGCGGACACTGTGTTCAGAACTTTCCTCCATCCCTGGCTTCAAAGCCCAGCCTTGTCCAGCAGAAACCGACTGCATATGTGCGGCCAATGGACGGCCAAGATCAGGCTCCTGATGAGTCTCCTAAGCTTAAGTCGTCCACGGAAACCAGCGTGCACTGCACATCATACAGGGGAGTCCCAGCCAGCAAGCCGGAGCCAGCTAGAGCCAAGGCCAAGCTTTCCAAGTTCAGCAACCCCAAGCAAGGGGAGGTGAGTCTCTTCTCAGCACCACTTGTGTGCAACTAAGTAGTTTTAAGTCACTACTTGACTGTCGTAAATTCAGCTTCCATGTTTCCTTTTTTTAGTGATACAGTTGGTTTCTTGTGGTAGGATTTGTAGCAATCATTAAAAAGAGAGGCTTATATGAATAATGATTTCCCAAAATCTCAAATTTATTATAATTGGAATTTTTAAAGTACCAGCAAATACACTTGTGTGTGTGTGTGTGTGTGTGTGTGTGTGTGTGTGTGTGTGTGTGTATGCATTGCATTAGTTAGGGAAAGAATGCCTTCTTCAGTATAGTTCAAGGGACTTCCTTGTGAACAATTAGTGTTGACTGAGATTTTATATACTAGAAATAAAAGCACTTCAAAAGCTATAATTTTTAAAACCTAAATAGATAACATTTTTATGTAAAAGAGTTCAGAAACTCTTTTACCATTTTTGTTTTTTGAAATATTCCAGGACTTTACAAAGTAAACCTCATAATAATTTTTAAAGTAATTGTTTAAATGATTCAATATTGAATATGGTGAATATTCAAATGTATCAGATATCCCATTCCATCTCATACTATATTCCAAATTGATGATGGTTGTGTGGTTGTCACGAGCAAATGAAGAAGAACTAGGGCTGTGCACATTTTTGTTTTTCTGTGATATGATATACTAACTAACTAAAAGTATGAGTTCTAGAACATTGCACTTAGGATCTGTTCCGTTTTTTTTTTTCTTTTTGAGATATCCTTTAAAGATGGAGTAACAATGTGGCCAGAATTTTTTTTGTAAATTTTAATCTGACTTAGTAGCCAAATGAAATAAATGATTTGACATTTCTTGCTGTGTTTCTGACAAGGCTGAGCTTAAACAAGGCTGAACTATAATCCCAGAAATCACCATGGATTGATAGTGAGATCAACATATTGCCCTCAAGAAAACATCTTTTTTACTCTGTGAGATGTTTTATTAAAAAAATTAAATGACATAGTTACTGGTATCTTCTTTTGATTACACATTTAGTTTAGGACAGATTCTGGGAAATGATCATTAGGAATTATTAGAAGCAAAATGTAATTTGTGTAAGATTTTTAGGAAACACACATAGATACGACCTTACAAAGCTGAATTCATCAGGCTCTTTGATTTTTGTCATCGTCATCAAATGGTCTTTGCTCGAAAGTAAAGCACGGCTTGTCCTTGAATAATGGGAACTAACTTTTACAACCACTAGGAATCCCTTTATAATTTTAATCCCAATTGACTTCTTGTTAAAATGGTTTTTTTTTTTGAGTTGGAGTCTCACTCTGCTGCCCAGACTGGAGTGCAGTGGCCGCTCCCAGCCACTGCAGCCTTGACCTGCTGGGCTCCGGCAATCCTTCCGCCTCAGCCTTCCGAGTAACTGGAATTACAGGCGCACACTACCACGCCGACTGATTTTTTTATTTATTGTAGAGATGAGGTCTCGCCAAGTTGCCCAGGCAGGTCTCGAACCCGCGGGCTCAGGCAATCCACTCACCTCAGCCTCCCAAAGGCCTGGGATTACAGGCTGAGCCACCGAGCCCAGCTAAAATGTTTTTTTTCTGTCAAAGAAACTTCAGGTCATAATTTACTTGTTTATTTATTTTGGAACTCAATGAGTTGATAAAATTCTGGTTAAAAGGAAAAAACAATAAAGAAGGACAAACTTATGGACTTTGCAGCAATTTGGATGGATTTAGAGTCTGTCATACTCAGTGATCTATCACAGAAACAAATAACTGAGTGCTACATGTCCTCACTCCTAAGTGGATCCTGAACATTTATCATAATACTTCATGAAAGGGATTGGCAGAAGCAGGACACTGCTGGTGGAGAGGTGGAGGGTAGCACATAGCATCGGTAAGTGTACCTGATCCCAAACCAGGCAAGATGAGGACCGGTGGGAGGCCCAAAGTTCACCTGTACGATCCTGAATTGTACCCCATGTCTTTAAAATAAAATTAAAAAAACAAACAAACAAGGAAAAAAGGAATTTTTGACTGCCAGTTCAATCTTATGCAGGTAATTGTGAAGTTTTTATGAGGTTTTGGGGTATGTCATTCGTAACTTAGGCATTTTCAGGATGTCCTTTGAGGACTTCAGACTGGGAATGGTATGCTGTGTACCAGTGTCCAGCCATCACACAAAGAGGGAAATGCCTGAAACAGAGTCATACTGAGATCAGTTAGAGCTTTTATATAGGAATTGTTCCATTTCCCTTACATGTAATTGCAATAAATTAGTGAGCCTGCTCTTCCTAACATTTTACACTGAATATGCCAAAGCGGCCAGACCAGGTGTGGTGGCTCAAGCCTATAATCACAGCACTTTGGAAGGCTCAAGCAGGAGGATTGCTTGAGCTCAGGATTTTGACACCAGCCTAGTCATGGCGAGACCTTGTATCTACAGAAAATAAAAATTAGGCAGTCATGGTGGCATACTCCTATAGACCCAGCTATTCAGGAGACTGAGGTGGAAGGATCATCTGAACCCAGGAGGTTGAGGCTGTGTTGAGCTATGATCGTGCCACTGCATACCAGCCTGGTCAACAGAGTGAGATCCTGATTCAAAAACCAAGAAATCAAAAAGGCCCAATCATGCTTTGACAGAGAATAGATAAGAAGAGGTGTTGTTTATAGGAACAAGATTATAATGGGTGGGTTTTTGTGGAGGGGGGATACCATCTTTATTTCAGTAAAAAGACTTGCATATTCAGAAAAATATTATAATTTGAATCTTGTAACACTTGTCTACTTCATCAGCACTCTATCACAATAATAAAATGACTCACAGTAGCAGAACAGTGTTTTTAAGTTCCTTTTCCTATCCTTCAAACTCAAAGGGTTTTTTGTGTTTTTTAGGGGGGAGGGAGTTGGACAGTTGGACAGTATTCCAAGAAAAGATTAAAAAACACCCTTGTGCAGGTATATCATTCAGTATTTATGGGCCATTTCTATAAAATCCACAATCATAACATAGAAGCTGAAGAATTTTATCATCCGGATTTTACTTTTGAGGGAATATTTGTTTTTATTTTTTAGAAGAGGTAAAGTAATTTAAAGTGGCAAACAATTTCACAAACATTCATGCCAATTTTTTTTTTTTTTGAGTTAGAGTCTACTCTGTTGCCCAGACTAGAGTGCAGTGGCTGCTCCTGGCCACTGCAGCCTGGACCTGCTGGGCTCCAGCGATCCTTCCGCCTCAGCCTTTCCAAGTAGCTGGAACTACAGGCGCGCGCTACCACACCCGGCTAATTTTTTGTTTATTGTGGAGATGAGGTCTCGCCAAGTTGCCTGGGTGGGTCTTGAACCCGCGGACTCAGGCAATCCACTCACCTCAGCCTCTCAAAGCGTGAGATTACAGGCTGAGCCACCAAGCCTGGCTCCAATTTTTTAAAAAAATATAGATATTGCTGATATGATAATGCCCTCTCAATAGTGCAGACATTCCAGTGAGGTAGGGAAGGTGTTTTTTAGGGAAATTTCCAGAGAAAATATCCTGAAGGGAACTTACATTACTTGACTACACTTTTTCAAGATGTTAGCTATGGAGCAACACTTACCAGTGTGAAGAATTTGGAGGCTGCAAGGAAGTGTTAGGTAAAAATGACGTAAAAACAAGGTGGGGGGGCATGCAAAAATAGCTGTTTGGTGTTGTGTAGGTACATTTTATATAAGAAAATCAAGTCAATAACTAGGTGCAATGTGATGTGAGAAATTTTTTTTTTTTTTTAAGATCTAGGATGTATTCTCTGCCTCCAAGAAATTTACATGAATTGAATAAATTAGACTCTAGCACTTGGCTTTTTAATTTGCAGTTTCTCTCACTTACAGTCCAAACTAAATTTAAAATTGGCCTTCTAGCCCTAGGAAAATTCCCTCACCTTCATCATCTTTGTAGTAGGAAAATAGTTCCATGTTACTTTTAAAAATTGGGGAATTGCGAATCTCTTTTGGGCCTGATTTTACACTTCATAAACGCTTCATTCCTTCCCTTATAACATCTGCACTCTATCTGCTGCCATGGCAAATTATGTGTTATAATTCTTTAGTCTTCAATAATAGGTAATTAGTGTAGAAAAATCCCGTGCAATTTGATGTGGAAGTTAAAGACCTCAAGAGAATTCCTTAACTGATACACCTGCCTCTTGGCTGGATTTTCCCAGCTCAGTTTTGTGTTTAATGAAAAACATATTTTTGTTGTTATAGCTGAGTCCTTTATTCCTGAAGCCTCCTCTCATTAAGTGAGTCTCCCTGGGAGTGCCACTTGGAGAGGTGTCTATGGTTAGGTGAGAGACCAAGGACTTCATGAATGACCAAAGCTTGCATTCTAGAAGGTCCTAGGGCAGGGTACACTAAATTTTATTTCCAATTGAAGTGAATTATTTATTGTTTTATATACACACCTACCCGCAAATTAATATTTTGTACTGGCATAGAATTCCAGTTCCAAACATTGGGAACAGTTAACCTGGAGGGGCAGATATGGGTTTTATGGAACCTAAAATCTGTACAGTCTTAGGAATCCTCTTTGGGAATAAAAGAATAGGAAACTATCTTACACTTGCAGTTTTTTCAAAAACATATCTGTTAATACATTGCTATGGCTCCTCCTGGGGCCGTAGAGACCCTGAAGCTATCATTAACTTCCTGGTGTATCTGCCTTGACTCCTGGAATAATGAGAAATTATTATGAAAATTATTTTAGCTTTGTAAAAACTTCTGGGTAGAATTTTTAAAAATATATGTGTATGCTAGGTAATATAGGCAAGGCAAGAAATAGGACAGTACCATGAAAAACCTAGGATGCAGAGCCACTGACAAAGAATGTGGGTCTCCTGGCTTGGCAGTCAGTGGTTTGGCAAGTTACAGCTTCAGCAGCGTATTCTAAAACCTACACATTTTAGTTTTCTGTTTGCTACTAATTTAATAAATAGTGACGATTTAGAGGGCTCTGATGGCTGGGAATAGAATGCATTTGACAAGCCAGGGAAGCCAAGGGAACCAGTGGCTGCTGCCCATAGCTTAGTCAGTGATGAGGAGGTAGACACCTGAATCTGAATGTCAGTCAATAGACTGTATGCTGAGAGTTTTCGTGGTGGCTGATAATTCATCCACCAGAGCAAAGTAACCATTTATAGTTGGTCAGAATTGTATTTGTTAAAATAAGTAATTAAATAGTTTGAGAGGTATTGATTAATCATAGCGTTTTCAATGATGGGCATTTTAAAATCACCTTTTATGCCGTGAATAAAAGTAGGAAGATGAAGTACCATGATTCCACAAAATAGCTTCCTAGAAAAGCAATTAACTGATTTTTTTAAAAGTTCACAGAAGATAAATGATGTAGGCTTCCTATTTCCTGTCACTCTTGGTTACCTTTGTATGAAAATGGATTTCTTCCAAATTAAAGTCGGCACCAGCCTGTCGGGCGAAAAAGGCATCTGTAAAGCAATGTGTACATTACATATTCATGCCAGTCGAAATTTCTTAATTACATTCGAGATGTATAATGTTTTCAAGTCAAAGTATGCTACCTCGAAGAAATAAAGGTGTGGGGTAAGTCTGGTGACTCAGTTTCCCCATCTGTCATGATGTCATCCTCCGGGTCACTGTCCCTCTTGCTGCCCCATTGCAGTTGAAGGCCACATCCTGTGGGACAGTATGGCTTAACAACAGCACAGATGGTTACCTCCGCTCTTCATCCTTCAGCTAATGGGCAGTGGAGTACTCATAACCGCATATACTTAGGAGAGTGAAGACTCAAACTTTGATCGCAGAGGCAGGATAAGAGCACTGGCTCTCTGTATTTTACAGGGGTCAATCCGAAGGTCGTAGTGGAGGCTGACAAGTGGAAATATTCCCATATTTATTTTAGTCCTTTTATAGTCAGCCAGTGGGCCCCTAAAAGGTAAGGAGGGCACTTACTAATACAAAATGACTTCAGTTTCTATAACCCTCTATTGAAAAATTTGAAGGAAGTACATTAAAATGTATCCTGTTGTGTGAAGATGCCAGAGTCCTCTTCCGTTCCCTTTCCTCTCTGGGCTCCTTCAGGTTTTCATCATTAAGGTCAAGTTTTCCAGCCTTGAGGCCAGGGAAACTACCACTGACTGGGAGGCATGGAGGGCGGGACATGGAAGGAGGTGATTAGCAAACCAACTTTATTCTTTCTATTTTCTCAGTTCTCGTAAAACTCCCTCCCCCGGAAAGCAAAAAGCGACTGAGCGGAGATGACAGGGCTGCTTTCTCTTCAACTGCAACCTTCTGTGTGCCTTAACTCCACACCTGGGGCTAATCAAGAGTCTTTGTGTGTGGAGTCAGTTGACAAGTGATCCTCCAGCCCCTCTCTCCCACTCTGAAAGAAGCTGTCACCATACGGTCCAACGAGAAAGCCCTTTTCTTCTGTAGTTCATCCTTTTTTTGGTCAGAAATCTTGTGCAGCCTTTCAGATACAGGGAAGAGGTAGAATGCAGGGGAATGAGCACAGCTCTGGAGACCAGCAAGAACTGGGTTCAAGTCCTGGGTCAGCCACCTGGAAGCCATGTGACAGGGAGCAAGCAGTTGATCTTCTTTGGTCCTAGGTTTCCTTATGTGTGAGATAGAGATCACGATAACACCTGCTTGGTAGGATTATTGTGGAGGTGGAGTAAATGAGATAAAGTATGTAAGTGCATAGCACAGTGACAATATAGTAAGGATTCGGTAAATATTAGCTGCGTTACTGTTATTTAAACATTGTTGAAACAAAAGCAAAGTATAAAAATTAGTATCTTATTGAAAGTGATTTTGTATTTGAGCTACAGAGAGAGATGAAATTCTGAAAGCTCCTTTGCATTTATTTTTTAGCTATAATTGCAATCTTGAAAACCTTGATTACCTTGGATTACTATCACAAAGCCTGGGTCAGATGATTCTTCCTTATTTAATGCTAACCCACTCCTGAGATTTTATTCCCAAGTCTGGGATCACATTTTCTCCCTTTTTCTACTATTTATTATTTCTTAACTATGATTGTCTATAGTGGATCATATCACACACAGGTCTTATTCCCAATTAAAGGACATACAAAATCAGCAGGATTTGGACTGAGGAAAAATATTAAAATTTCCAGGTAGCGAGTATTTAGAATGACTCACTGAAACAGATCTATTTGAAGCCACAGTGCATTAAATAGCATGTTTAATTGGCTGAGCAGTGAAATCACTTATCTCCACATGATTAACCAGCATTAGCAATACATTTATAGTAGATGAAAATGGAGTCTCCCTGGTGCTATTTGCAGTTCCCATTCCAAAGCTGCACATGTGACAGGCGGCCCACTGACCACCCGTCCCTCCAGTGGCTCTCTATTGACCAGTGTTCGAGGTGTAGGCCTAACAGATGCTTTCGGAAGGGGTACTGGCTAGGGTTCATCCCTCTGCTAGAAATGGTCCAATACTAGAGAAGAAAGAGGAGTGTGGTTTCTGGAGTTTCTCCAACTCCTTTGCCAGCCTGATGGCCTGGCGCCTCAATTGCCTTATCTGTGACACAGAATTGTGATGGAGCCTATTAATAGCATATTTAAGACTGTTAGGTGAGTTAATACTTATACAGTGTCCAGAACAGTGACTGGAACGTAGTAAACACTCAGTAAAAATCAGCAATAAGCATAATAATAACAACAGTAATTATTATTTATAACAGCCCAATTTGCTTCGCTTTTACCTTCTCATGTGTCCAGCCCCAGATGGGTTAGCAGCTTGACTCTGTAAATTGAGATGAGGTAGATGAATTCTGCTAGGATATAAGTTCCGCAAACGCAGGGATTTTTGTTTTGTTTTGTTTTTACTGTTTTGTTTACCAAAGCATCTCCAACTGTACCTGACACATCGTTTGTGCTCAGTGGATACTTACCTAGGGAGCTAATTAATGTAAGGATATAGATGAAAGAAAGTCCTCCCTGCCAATCCTTGGCCTCCTCATGTTGGGGCCTCAGTAATCTCTGCCAGACCTTTATGGGACGAGAGGAGCCAAGCACTTCCAACATATAATTTATAGCTGCTGTTACAAAGAGAAATGGGAACCATATTTACTGATGTATGTAAACACAGCACATGTAAAATAAATCATAGAGCTGTATGCTGGCCTTGCGGAAAAAAACACTAAACAGGCCGTGGCTCTGAGAGGCATGTTACATGCTCTCTTTTTCCTTTTCTTCTTTATTTGATTTTTAGGAGCAGTAGTCCTAGCTTGGGGTGGTAAGTGCAGGTGCGATGTGTGTATGTTGGGATAGTGTGTGTAGACGTGTTGTGCGTGTGTCGGTGTAGTGTGTGTGGGTGTGTTGTGAGTATGTTGGCAGTGATGTGTGAGCGTCTTGTGCGTGTGTTGGGGTGGTGCGTATGGGTGTGTTGTGCATGTTTTGGGGTGGTGTGTGCAGGTATGTTGTGTGTGTTGGGGTAGTGTGTGTGGGTGTGTTGTGTATGTATTGGGGGGTAGTTTGTGTGTGTGTTGGCATAGTGTGTGTGGTGTGTTGTGCCTGTGTTGGGGGCAGTGTGTGTGAGTGTGTTGTGCGTGTGTTGGGGTCCCAGTGGTATGGGCACATTGAGCATGTGTTGGATGTGGTGTGTGTGTGTGTGTGTTGGGATGGTGAATGCAGGTGTATTGTGCATGTGTTGGGATAGTGTGTGTGTGTGTGTGTGTGTGTGTGTGTGTGTGTGTTTTGTGCATATACTGGAAGTTGTGTGTGTGTTGGGGTAGTACGTGCAGATGTGTTGTTCATGTGTTGGGAGTATGTGGGTATGTTGTGGGTAGTGTGTGCAAGTTTGGTGCATGTGTTGGGGTGGTGGGTACGGGTGTGTTATGCATGTTTTGGAGGTAGTGTGTGGGTGTATTGTGATTGTGTGTGTTGGGAGTAGTGTGTGGGTGTGTCATGCATAGGATGTGCAAGTGTATTGTGTGTGTGTTGGGGTAGTGAGTGTGCTGTGCGTGTGTTGGTGTGGTATGTGTGGGTATATTGTGTGTGTGTTGGTGTAGTGGGTGTGTGCTGTGTGTGTGTTGGATGGTGTGAGTGGGTGTGTTGTGCATGTGTTGGGGGTAGTGTGTGTGGGTGTGTTGCACATAGTGTTTGCAAGTGTGTTGTGTGTGGGTAGTGGGTGTGTTGTGCGTGTGTTGAGAGTGACGTGTGTGGGTGTATTGTGTATAGTGTATGTGAGTGTGTTGTGCACGTGTTGGGGTAGTGTGTGCAGGTGTGTTTTGCATGTGTTGAGGTAGTGGGTGTGGGTGCGTTGTGTTATGCATGTTATGCATGTGTTGGAAGTGGCGTGCATGTATTGGGGGTGTGCAAGTGTGTTGTGTGTGTTTGGGTAGTGGGTGTGTTGTGCATGTGTTGGGAGTCATATGTGTGGGTGTGTTGTGTATAGTGTATATGAGTGTGTTAAGCACGTGTTGGGGTAGTAGATGCAGGTGTTTTTTGTGTGTGATGACGTAGTGGGTGTGGGTGTGTTGTGTTATGTGTGTGTTGGAAGTGGTGTGTGTGGATATGTTGTGCTTGTGTTGGGGTGGAATATGTGGGTGTGTTGTGCTTGTGTTGGGGCAGTGGGTGTGGGTTGTGGGTTGTGCATGTGTAAGAAGTGGTGTGTGTGGTTGTGTTGTGCATAGTGTGTTTGAGTGTGTTATGCGTGTGTTCGGGGAGTGTGGTGTGCCTGTGTTGGGGTGGTGAGTGTGGGTGTGTTGTGGATGTATTAGTGTAATGTATGTGTATGTATTATGCATGTGTTGGGGTGGTTGTACATATGTTGGGGGTAGTATATGTGGGTGTGTTGTGTGTAGTACATGCAAGTGTGTTGTACATGTGTTGGGGGTAGTATATGTGGGTGTGTTGTGTGTAGTACATGCGAGTGTGTTGTGCATGTGTTGGAGTAGTGGGTGCAGGTGTGTTGTGCGTGTGTTGATGTAGTGAGTGTGGGTGTGCTGTGCATGTGTTGGAGTAGTGTGTGTGTATGTGTTATGTGTGTGTTGGGGTGGTTGTGCATGTGTTGGTGTAGCGTGTGCGGGTGTGTTATGCATGTGCTTCTAGAGATGGTGCTCTCTGGCTGTGGATGGGTGCTGGAACCATAGGACGTGAGGAGGGTGAAGAAGGCAAGGTAGGAGAAAGCTCACATTTCCAGACTTCCTGCCACGTGAATTAAGTTTTAATGGACTTTAAAAGGGTTAAAAATTCCCCGAGTTTCTAAAGGAGCCCTCGATCCCATGGCTGCTGACTCCCAGAATGCCTCTTTGTCCTTTTCTCTGAATGCCATTTAACACTTTATCCTGTTTCTGTCGCGATTCCTATTTCAGTTATCGTTTTGTAATTCAGGAACGAGCGTAATCCACATATGTACTCAGAGCTCTGTGTATCGTTGTCTTATAGACACATCCTTCAGGAATATTGCGGGTTTCATAGCATATGTGTCCACATAGCCCTGGGCCTCTCTTTAATAACAGTAAATGGTTGACCCCTTATCTGTGTGACAGAATGGTTTACAGTGGAAAATAGAAAAATGTACACATTCAGCTATTTATATAAGCCCTGACAACAAATATAGATCAACCCTCTCTGTTCCCCTCAATTCTTGAATGTCTTGAAAATCTCACAGAGGATATCAGTGGTGGGAAACCTCCTCCATGGGATGTCTGGCTGCTCTCTGTGGCATCCCTGTTGAGGCTGATCCATCTACACGCAAACCCCACAGCTAAGGGGGACTTACAACTTTGGACAACTCTGACCCACGCTTATGTCGACTTACAAATCAACCTTTCTATAACTTACATGTCTTAGCTTACCTGTGCCCCTGGGATTTCTTAATAGCTAGCTATTTGATTTTGGTCCATCTTTGATGGTTGATTCCTGCCTGCCAGGTCCTTATAGTGTCCCTCTGGACAGTCCCTCACAAGAGGTCCATGCTGCTTGGATGTCTTGAACGTCTAAAGTCAGATGTTAAAGTCAGAGCAGCCTTCCTTGCTTCGTCAGAGTCTACCTAAATTGCTATTACGGTTTTGGTTTTTAACCCTTTTCCAATGTGTGTGATACGTCTGATGGAAACGGGAAGAAGCAGAATAAGGTAGAGAGGGTTAGGGAGACATATGGAGTCGGAAGGTAGGAAGTCAGAAGAAAGTGAGGAAAGGGTGCAGGAGAGTGAGTCAGGAAGACATAGTGCAAGGGTAAGGGTGTGTAGGTGGGGGAGAGAACATGCCAGGTGGAGCAGAACGGAGAACTGGAGCCTTGGTCCCAGTGGGAACAGCGCCCAGACAGCATGCTGCAGTGGAGTGCACGAAGAGGAGAGAAGTGAGACAGGAGCCCGTGCCATGCAAGGCCTGCCGCCGTGAAGACCATGAGAATGGGAGCCGTTGAGGGGTTTGGAGCAGAGGAGTGTCCTGCTTGGACTTAGGTATGGAAGAGGTCGATGGGGCTGTTGCTCTGAGAATGAACCATTATGGGGTAGGGCAGAAACAGGGGGAGGTCAGCATTCATCTAGGGAGGTGGTTGTGGCTAGGACCACAGGGGCAGCAAAAGTGACGAGAGGGCAGGATTCTGGACGTATTTGGAAGGAGAGCCAGTAAGGTTTGCTAACAGCTTGGATTGACAGAGAAAGAGGAATTGAGGACAGATTTTGGAACTGAGCAACTGAAAGGAAGAAGTTCCCATCAACTGAGATGAGGCAAAACTATACAAAACTATACACAAAGCAGGTTTCTTGGGGAAGAGCAAGAGTTTACTTGGATTTACTGAGTTTGAGGTGTCTGTGAGATACCCGAGTGGAGGTGACAAGTAGAAACACACACTGAACCCACAATGTAAATTTCTTGGAGTTTGGTGGGGGATATGTATATCTGGGCTGGAGGTACGGATTTGGAAGTTGTCAGCATACGTATGACATCTAATGCCTTGTAACTGGAGGTGGTCACCCAGGGAGTGAGTGCAGGTGAAGACCAGGGCTGAACTGTATGTATGCAGTCTTGCCTTAAGAGGACAGTGTGAAGAGAAGGAAACCAACAAAGGAGACAGAGAAGAAGGGATCATAGGTAGGAAGAAAACAGTGTCATGTCTGTAAGTCATGAGGAAAGAGGGTATCAAGAATGGTAGGGAGTTATCACCAGTGTCACCTCTGTTGATATTGGATTTACTAGCGTGAACATTATCAATGGATGAGAGTTTTTTGGGCCAATGCTGTTTGGGTTTAAGAGAGAATCTATTCATAAGAGAGAATCTATTACAAAACTCTGGAAGTTTTGCAAAGGGCAGCAACGATTTTGAAAGTAATAAGTCTTCATTATAAAAATTTGTATAACGTTAAGATCATAAAAAAGAAAAAAAAGTCACTTGTGGTCCTATAATCTAGAAATAATCACATTTAATGTTGTGATATAGATCTTTCAGATCTATTTTGTTGAATTTGGATAAAGCTTTGTACTTAGCTTTATTATGTCACTTTGACATACTGTTACTTTACTGTATCATTGAATAGTTTTTGGCAACATTCAGTTTATGGTCTTTAGTGGTTGCATTTCCTTTAGTTGGACAACTTCAATGGTTTTCTCTTTTAATTTATTTATATAATGATTTTTTGGACATTAAAGCTGTTCTTAGTGTTTTCATTATTATAAATTATTTTGCAGTGATCAACCTTATAACTCAATTTTGTATGTATATGATATTTTCCTAAGAATAATTCTCAAACATCTAATTTATCATTCCCATGTGAACAAACAGTTCTCATATATAATCCTTTGTGAAGTTTTTGTTCATTTCCATTACCCATTTTTCTGCTGAATTGTTTGTGGCTTTTTTTTTTTTTGAGTTGGAGTCTCACTCTGTCGCCCAGACTGGAGTGCAGTGGCCACTCCCGGCCACCACAGCCTCAACCTGCTGGGCTCCGACGATCCTTCTGCCTCAGGCTTCCTCAGCGCGCTACCACGCCCGGTTAATTTTTTTAATTTATTTTTTATTATAGAGACGAGGTCTTGCCAAGTTGCCCGGGTTGGTCTCGAACCCATGGGCTCAGGCAATCCACTCTCCTCAGCCTCCCAAAGTGCTGGAATTACATACTGAGCCACTGAGCTCTGCCGTGTTTGTGTTTTCTAATCACTGAGTTAAAAAGAGTTCTTAAATTTTACAAAAATTGACCTTTCCTAATTATATTGTAAGCAGTTTCCCCAGTTTGTTGATTAACCTTTGTCTTTAGTGGAGATATTAAATTTTTGTATATCTCTCTCTTCCTTTTTGATCTCTTCTTTTGTTATGATGGTTAGGAACACTGTTACCAAAGATTAGAGTTAAATCTAATATATGAAACTCATAAAGGAATTAGATGAAAAGTTATCTCTCTGAAATTACTTTTTATGTAAGGTGAGGCTTTACTTTTCTATTTTTTTCTTTTTAAAATTTGTTTTATTTATTTGTTTTTGAGGTCTCACTCTGTTGCCCAGGCTGGAGTGCAGTGGCACACTCACTACAGCCTTGACCTGCTGGGCTCAGGTGATCCTTTCATCTCAGCCTCCCTACAGGCCTGTGTCATCATGCCTGGCTAATTTTTTTATTTATTGTAGAGAGGCAGTCTCATCAAATTGCTCAGGATGGTCTCGAACTGCTGAACTCAGGCAGTCCTCTCACCTCAGCCTCCTAAAGTCCCGGGATTACAGGTGTGAGCCACTGCACCTGGCCTATTTTTTAAATAGTCAAATCCCAGCATAACTGAATTATTGGTCCGTTTTTTCTTTATAATTTCAGTAAGAAAAAAGATAAATACTTCCCTTTTGCAGAATTATGATTTAGCCACAGGTAGGGATCCTATACGACAATTTCTCATGCAACTGGAAATCTTGAGTTCAACTGCTCCTTTCTTCCTTCATTACCTAGTGTAAGTCCTACCACCTAATCACCAAAGAGTGAATCACCTTTCTTATCCATACCTATAGTGTCAACATGTGCTATATTACCACATATTATTATTATTTTTATCTTCGTGTCTGATCTCACAGATATATTGTATTTTCCCTGAGGCCAGGTCCTTTTTCATTAGTCTTTGGACCATCATCTTCTAGAATGGGGTCCTGTTTGAGCCAGTACTCTAGCTCTAATCATTTTGTCACTGAGTTCTGGACATTGAGTTTCTGCATCTAAAAAAAATAGGGAGACAAACCTACTTTCATCAGTTAGAATAATGTCAGATAGATCAATGACAAAACTAGAGACTAAAGTCTAGAATGAAGTTCAAGCATAGCACATAATCTGACCCATGCTTTATCTCATTGACTTACCAGACCTCTTGCCATTTCCTTAAGTTATCATCTTCTTCTATACCTTTCTGTCTTTTCTTATGCCTAAAGTAATATCCTTTCCATTTTTTTTTTTTTTTTTGCCAGATTCTTCTTCAGGGCCCGTTTCTCTTATAATAAATGATAATAATCTTTGGAAATTGGTCATCATTAATATCTTGGCATATTTTGCTTTCCATCTTATTCTTGATATTTTTCTATTTAGTTTCTCATTGTTTTTATTGACAGGTCATCTGCTAATTTAAATAATTTGAACAATGAAGAAAAATGAAACTTTAAAATAATTCAAATTCCACTCTTCAGAAAAAAAGAATACCCACAAACATGAGTTGAACTTCATTCCAGATAGCAGCAGCCTCTCTCTCTCTCTCTCTCTCTCTCTCTCTCTCTCTCTCTCTCTCTCTCTCTCTCTCTCTCTCTCGTTGGTTTCATCAAATTTGGAGCCTCTCTTGAGCTTTGATGTACATTCTTTTAATATGCCCATCTTGTTTGTTCTTATAGGTGATTTGCTTTTTTGTGTGAGTTTCTAAATAATTATTTCTTTGAATTTCTGTAGCTTAACCAAAATAGTCTCAACATTATGTATTTTTTGAAACACGAAACAACCAACTGTCAATCTGCATATCAGCTTGGTCTACTAGTTCAGGAAATTTTTTTTTAACCTTGTCTGTACACATTTTTTGTACATAGTGTTTTTTATTTGCCCCTTGCAGGAATTATCCTTTTGTTGAAACATTTTTGTCTTTCTATGATTGCTATTCATTTCTCTCTCATTGCTTTGATCTTTCTTTTTTTTTAGCTGCGTTCAATATTATTTGTCTAAGCCTTTCCTGTATGTCAGTGTTTCCATTTTTTGTGTCTGTTCTATTTCCTACTGCCTCTAGTTTTTGTAAATTAGTTTTATCTTTAGCTTTTTAAATCAGTTTTTAATTTTTTCTAATTTTTAAAATTAGTTCTATCATGTGATCATACAGCTTTATTTTAAAATTTATGCTCCCCCAGTGAGTACTTAAATCCTTTTTTCTAAGAATTTACAAGATTTTAATTATAATCTCTATTTTGCTAATTATAAGATTGATTTGCTGTTACAATTCAAGACTTTACTTTTCATGAAAAACTTAGAAATCAAACTTTGTTTTCAAATATACTATTAAATTCTGGGTCTTCCTTTTAAGGGGCCATCTTTTAGTACCAAAATCTTTAGAAAAAGAAGCATCTGCATTACATATTAATTAGAGCATGAGGTTGCCTCATATGATGGATTCCAAATAGCAGTGGCTTAAAAACAAGACAAAAGCTCATTTTTCTGTCATCATCAGTCTGAGGCAGGGTGCTGGTTCTGTGGCATCGGGCTCCCTTTATTCTTTTGGTCTGCCCACCTCTTTTTTTTTCTGCCCCTCATAGGAGTGTTACCCTTAACTACATGATCCAGTATGGTCCATATTCCTTTCCAGCTCTCAGAAAGTCAGAAAGGAAAGAGGAAGGTGTGTTCTGCTCATAAAGGTGCAAAGGTGCAACCTGGAAGGAGCAGGAGCCACTTTCTCTCACATCCCGCCAGCCAGAATGAGTCACCTGGCTATCGCTTTAGTGATATGAGGTTCTTAACTGGGTCACCATGTGCCCATATACTATTTTTATTATTATAGAAGAAGACCTGATTAGATATTGGGGGAAAACAAGCAGCCTCTACCCTATAGTAGTTATTACTTTCTATGGTTGGTTGTTTAAGAGTTTACTACAGCGTGACTTTCTGAGCCCTTCAAAGGAAGGACTCATTTTCCCTATCCTCATTTTCTTTTCTTTCTTTTCTTTTCTTTTTTGAGTTGGAGTCTCACTCTGTCGCCCAGACTAGAGTGCAGCGGCGGCTCCTGGCCACCGCAGCCTTGACCTGCTGGGCTCTGGCGATCCTTCTGCCTCAGCCTTCCGAGTAGCCAGAATTACAGGCATGTGCTACCACGCCCGGCTGATTTTTTGATTTATTGTAGAAATGAGGTCTCGCTGCCCAGGCGGGTCTCGAACTCGCGGGCTCAGGCAATCCACTCACCTCAGCCTCCCAAAGGCGCGGGATTACAGGCTGAGCCACCTAGCCCGGCTTCTATCCTCATTTTCTTAATGCCTGAATCCAGCATATACTAGGTGCTTAATAGTTATTTGTTGAATTTTTGTTTTTGAGTTAAAATTAAGCAGTCTATGTCGTGTTTTTGAATTTCTGAAAGAATAGGATCTATAAATTTATGAAGTATTTTAGAACATTCCAGAATTTTTTGACAAATACAAAAAGGCCCCCTACTATATTATTCTAGTTTGATAATTGCACCCAAAATCAATGATAGCTACGAAATATATACATTTGATTGCAGTAAGTATAAATATAGCCAGGAACATAGGCTCTCCTTACTCAATATGAAAATGTCTTTGGATAATAAGTGGATTCCTATCTAAATTCATGAGTTCTCTTATGACATTTGGGTTAAGCCTGAAATGGATTAATCTTTTTCTGATAAAGTTTTATAAGCTGTGATTTCTCTGGTGACTACATTTAATTAGATATTAAATAAACTGCTTATCTTTATACCAACAGGTTTTGTGACTGCATTTCTTTTCTGAGCTGTATTTTATAGATTAAGTAGCTAGCAAAAATTTTAAAAATTATTTAGTAAACCATAATATCCTTAGATTAGAAATTAAAACATGCTACTTTTTAAATGAAAAATAAATGTTTAAACTTAAATTTAAAGGATAGAGATAGGGAATATAATCTAAATGTATACATGCCAGTGAAAATAAATTTACTTTGCTTTTCCAAGTAGTTTTTTTTTCCCCTTTAGAAATTGGCTATGCTTCTTGAAAGTGAAAAAGTTCCATTTAATCTGCCAAGGCTGAAACATTTTGTGATAAGGTTCTGAAGGTTTTAATTAAAAAATATGAGTTTTCTTTTTCTTCATCTTTCTTTTTTTAAATACTACACATCACAGTAAGGTTCTCCAATTTCAATATAATGATGTGCTGACTCAGCTTTTATTGGAATGGAGAGGAGATACTTGCAGGCCCTGTGAATGTTGAACAGCAAAGATTAATTTAATCTGCCACCTTATTGAAAGGAACACCACAGAGATTGATCTAGAAACACCAAATGACCTTTTATACAGATTAGAACAAGGGAGTTTCTGTGTTGCCTGAAGGACTAAAATCCAAAATGGCAGGATGATCAACAAGCCATAACATTTGGGAAGGGTTTGACTTTTCTGTCTCCCTAAAGCAAGGCAAATTTTTAGAAGAGACTCTTTCACCCTTCAGAAATGTCTTTAGATTCATCAGATTTGAGGTGAAATGATTTTTACTTTCTCTGTTAATCCCTTCTCCTCTCTTTTGTAAACCTCAAGTGAGGGCTATGTAGAAACAGGTGAGCAGGTTGGCCTTTCACAGAAAAAGAGATGGCTCAACTGATTAGGTAAAGGTTGGATTCAGTTGTGGATCATCTGAATTTCTGATTTATGTTCTGACATATATCACAGATTGATATCTTTGGGGACCATGGTGCTTAAACAACATCCGAGCTGTAGACTCCTTTTTCCAGCTGCTTCCTGTACATTTTTGTTTTCTTGGTTTAAACTCGGGTAGCCCATAACAAGTACCACGTTCTCACTGAAATCTGATGTTCTGGAATCATCTTCGATTCTTTCTATATTCATACCATATCCATACCTTGTTGATTGCTCGTCTCAAAAGTCTCTCATATTCTTCCAAGCCTTACTGCCACCTTTCTTTTTAAATATTCCACTCTCATACTAACTTTTCTAACTTCTGAATGTACATCAGTAAGCTTCTCTTTAATAAACCCTGAGCAGTATTATTTGGTTAATCGTCCCCAGTTTCAAACTGTTTCGTCCCCAGCTCAAAAAACTAGCAAGCTTTTATTCCCTGTAGGAGATATATATATATATATATATATATATATATATATACATACACACACACACACACACACACACACATACACATATACACTTTTTAAACAAGTGTAAGTTATTTAAAGATAATTTAATTTCATAATTATTTTTTAAAAAATTTAATTGTGGCTAAAAAAACACGTAGATATAAATATGTGCCATCTTGACCATTTTTAAGTGAACACTTCAGTAGTATTAACGTTGTGCTGCAAAATTTCATAATTCTTGGGGGTTTTTGTTTCTCTTCCTTAAATCCTATATTAAATATAAATCCCATTCCATTTAATACTGGATTGTAAGGATTATATACAAAAGTGTTTAAAGACTTTATATTGGTCACTGAGAGCATTGTATTCAATTAAGTGGTGGCTACTGGAATCTTCTTTGACCTCAGTTACTACTTCCTCTTGCTTTTCCTGACTGTCTCCTCCATGAGTAAGGACTGTGTCTCACTCATGTTAGGCACTTGGTAATATCTGTTGGGTGGCTGTGTGGACTGATAAGATCATTGTTGATCTAGGATATTGCTTTCCTTGACTACCCTTGCAAGAATACAAGTGAATTCCCATGATGTTCCAATGAAACCAATTTGATTACATCAAGAAAAACATCTAGTATTGTTAACACTTTCTTGTCATGTCAATTAAAAGTAAAAAAAAAAATGTAAAAGCAGCAAAATGCTTTTATAATGTCTGATAATGGTCTTACTGTTCAAGTGAATTATCTGATTTTGTTTGTACTCTAGATGCCTTAGAAACAAGAAAAATGAAAGGGAGTATCATATTTTGAATTAATTTTCCACCTTTTTCATAAGATTAAAGATATAGTTTTGATTAAAATTCACAGATGGACCTCTGAAACTCCTTTTCAGACCTAAGCCCATGATACTTTCTTTTGGAAAAAAAAATATTATTGAACTAGTTGTAAATGAGACTAGCTGCAAGGCTTTGGTCAATTCTCTTAATTGCTCTGGCCTTTAGGTGTATATAATTATACCCTAGTCTGTTCCAAACATTTTGATTCCTTATACTCTGTACCAATGACCAATATTAAAAACATAATATAAGACATTGTTAGGCTCAGCACTGTTTTCTATTTCGAATAATGTAAAAGCAGATCTAGGATCACAGTGTTGAAGAATGTTGTATGTCTATAAAGCTGATTGATTAATTTTGTATTTTATGTATGGAAATGTTGGTATTCAGGATTCTGTGCTCTTTTGCCCTGTGTGTTTTCCCAGAAGGACTTTATTCAATCTGATGACTTCCACTACAGGCTCCTGTGATTACATTGTGAATCTCTAGTCATGACCTTCCTTCCAAGCTGAGGAACCATATTTCTATCTTTCTTGATGTGCCCACACGGATGTCTTTGCAGACTCCTCATACGTAAAGTGACCAGCACTGACTGTGCCACCTTTTCTGCAGAGCAGGCGTCTCCTCTGTAATTCTCTGTCTTGGTTATAGGAAGGTCTTCCATTTGTCCCTGGGCTAGAACCTTTGCTGTGCTTCCATCATTCCCTCTCTACTCCATCTTTTTTTCTTTTAATGTTGGGCATCAATTTTAAAATGTATTATTATTTTTTGGATTCAAGGGATCTATGGGCAGGCTTGTTACATAAGTATATTGCATGATGGTGAGGTTTGGGCGTCTGTTGAGCCTATCACCCAGGTGGTGGACATGGCACCCAGTGGGTAGTTTTTCAACTCTTACCCCCATTCCTTCCTCCCCTCTTCAGGAGTGCCCCAGTGTCGGCTGCTCCTATCCTTGTGTCCATGCATATCACAGCTGTAAAAAAGAACCAAATCATGTCCTTTGTAGCAACATGGATACAGTTAGAGACCATCATCCTAAGCAAATTATCACAGAAACAGAAAACTGAATGCCACATGTTCTCTCTACTCCGTCATTAATTCCTTTTCATTTTATCTTAGAAAGTTCCTTGAGTAGGCTCCTTCACACCCGTGTTTCACCACCGCTTGGCTTCTTGCCGTGAATCTCTTCCAAACTTAGTTCAACCTCTCTCACTATTAGATATAGATTGCTAGAAAAAATGTTTCTATAGGAAGGAAGAGGAAGAAAGCAAATCTGATCATGTTACGTTTGTGTTCCAGCTCTTTTTGTCCTCACTTTCCTAGAGAAACATTCAATGTCCCCCCTCCCCCCATGTGTTCCGTGGAGCCCAGGTATTGAGGGATGTCAGTAATTCTGTGAAAATGGTGTTTACATTAAACTGATTTCTTTACTGCCACATCTCTCAGCCCTTTAGAAACCAAATGTAGATTGTAAATCTCTATGAATGACTATAGGTTGCAGCATGTCCAAAATGTACTTGAGTACAGAATGGTTTTGTTATTGTTGATGTTACGAAGCAACCCAAAGAATGAACTCTGAGAAACATATGCTCGAAAATACTAACCTAGAAGATAAGAGACTAGAGACATGCGTCTAGCATATAGGAGCCTTCACATCAAGTCATCCCTCTAGCTTTCACCTCAGGACGCTGCACCAGGTGTACTATTACTTTAGCCACTCAGAGACTAACTGTTGTCCCCCTAACATGCCATGTACTTCCAGGATTCCATGCTTTTATGTGAATTTCTCCATGTTAGAAATCTGCATCCACTCACGACAACCCAGTCAAGACAATCACTAAACCGTCTTTATTGTTATCTCGGTGGAACCTTTTCTACATGGAACGGATTGCTTTCTATGTTCCTTCACAGCACTTCCTCACTCTCTCTCCCTGGCTTCCCTATTATCTGTCATTTCTCCATGCCTCTGTCCTCCCTCCTTCCCTCCCTCCCTCCCTTCCATCCCATCCATCCTATTATATTTTCATTAGGTTCACATAGCTGCCTCTTTTATTGTTTTGTGACCTCCGAGAAGAGTGGCACCCTCTCTTATTCATCTTCATATCCTTGGCACTGAGTACAGCGTTTAACATGCAGGTGCTTCATAAATAAATGTTGCATTAAATAGAAAAGCTTCCAAAAGCACATATCAGTTCTTTTCATAAAGGATTCATAGTGTTTCATAAGCAAGCATTATCTGAAGTCCAGAGATGGAGAAAATAACACACTTTACACCTCACATTCTATAAGAGTTCTGGCTGAACATTAAATTCTTAAACACCAGAGAATACATTTTAAAAACATAGGGATATTGCAAGAGTAAGCTCACGGGTAAAATCTTGCTTAAGGGTAGGAGATGACTGGTAGTAAAGTGTCCACACTCTAAGAGTGAATAGGAATTTTAAACTGTATAATTTTATTAAGGATAACGACCTAATTTCTTCAAATTCTGGCTATAAAAGAGTTTTTGAAAACAAACAAACGTCCACAGTCAGGCATAAGGGAAGGTCTAAGTAACATTTGGTCCAGCTAAAGTTGAGAATAAATTAAAATTAAATGAGCCCTGCACTACCCTGCCTGCCCAGCTTGATCTCAGACTGGCATTCCAGGAGGGTCTGTGAGTGGATCTTAATGGCGTTAGCTTAATGCACCAGCTCGGAGTATGCAGTTGTTTCTGGAATCATTGCAGGTGAGAGTGAAACCTAATGTGTAGCGATTTCAGTTCACTTGAGCAAACACCAGTTTGTACAGAGCTTCATTATGCGAGGAACAGATTGTCTAGGACTTTCACTTAGAACTGAGGACCCCACATTGAATGCAAAGACTGTGGATAAAAAGTTCTCTAGACCCCATTCTTTTAGGTTTAATGGTTTAAACATTAATGACTGTAGGATCAAGCTATCAGAAGAGAATTCAGCCTTTGCAACAATGTTGAAATAGATGAGCAAACCCAAAGGGTGAGGTCAAAGCGACCCTCCTCTTGGGGTAAAGAAAGTCTCTTTATGCCTTTGACCCCTGGTTCATGCATTGATGGGCACCAATTGGGAAGTGCAGCTGTGAAGCCACTTAAAGCAAAGTGTGTGCGATGATGATGTTTATAATGATCAGCCTTCTCCCTCACCAGAGGCCTAACAGGATGAAAGCATGTGCAGAGTCCTCTGCTTGTGTTATCACCACCCTCATCATTAACAACTTGTTTCCCAAACTTACTTCTTCATGTATTCTCATGCCTTAGTGGTTACTCAATGGCATACTTTCAAATTGGAAAAGTGCAATTCTGAATGAAAATGCCACTGTTTAAACTAGCAGTCAACCTTACTGAACTACACATTGAATGTTTTGGTGACGATAGTGTTTTAAGTCTCATGTCAATTCAGGGCCTTAGAAAATAGTAGGTCAACTTGAGCAAGCATTATCTTCATTTTCTACCTTTTTATCTGCTTATTTCCATTTATTTTTGTGGGGATTATTGTTCTTTAGGTAAAACAGTGAACCAAGCCATTTAAAAAATGCACTTAGAACCATATTTTACTGCAAATTACAGGTTTAAAACTTTATTTTTGCTTTAACGTATAGTAGTGATAACGAAATAAAAATTATTTAACGTTCACACCTTTTGGGAGGAGAATCAGTTTAAAGTATTTTAAAGACAAGGGACTCTTCTGGAACATTGTGCTGTTAAGTTTCAACATTTGTCAAATTTAATCATTTAAAATGTGAAAAGTATGACTTGATAAAAAATTGCTAATAAGGACGCTATTGTTACAATGTCATGAAGGTTTTTGGACCCAGGATGGATTGGGTCATGTAAAGAGATTGCAGCTAAAAGTGATGCGTGTGCTTATGGTGGACACTGAAAATAATGAAATTCAGTGCATGTCCTCGCTGTGTTTTTATTTTTAGTTTTTGACTTCTTGTGGAGGTATAATTTCTATATAGAAAAGTGATCCTAAGTACAACAACTTGAAAAATTTTTTAAACTGAACACACCTGTGTGGCCGTCACTTCTATTCAGAAATGGAGTAGGACTAAGGCCCTTAGGGAACCTCTTGTGCCCCCCTCCCTACTTACCTGAGGATGACCCTTATCCTGACTTCTCATGGCAAAATTATTTTTGCTCTTTTTAAATTTCCTAGTATGAGTTTTTTTGGTTAAGCATTTTGTTTGTGAGATTCATCCATGTTGTTGTGTGAATTTTAAATTGCTGTTTCTCATGGCGGGGAGTGGTTTTGTTAATTTATCCTTCCCTATCACTTTTTACTATAATTTCATCCTTTTGTTAATTTTATTTCTCTGATTTAACTTCTCACTGATGTGCCTTTCAAAAGGTCAAATGCGATTCCTTTTATTGCCTGTGCCGTGCAGCCTTTTAAAACATAGATAAATGAGGCAGCAATAAATTTAGCAAATTTTATGAGTAAAAGAAATGGGTAGCACACTTTCCTTATTTGAAAGAGGTCATATGCATGGCAGTCCATTGCAATTCCAAATATGTAAAAAGAAAGTGAATTTGGTAGGACGCCAAAATAAATGTAGTTGCAAGATTATGACAGAAATATAATTGTACTTAGATTTGGACATTGCCATATTCTTTACCACTGACTGAATGCTATTTTAAAGGGAATATTTTAAAGCAAAAAAAAAAGGGAAATTTGGTTTGGTTACCCGGTATAAAATCTCCAGTATGTAAATGCCTCACATCTGCGTATTTGTTTTGCTGCAGACATAACCAGGAAGAGTTTAGTGATGAAATCTGTTCTTAATTACGAGAGCAGCTGTTGGAGTGGTAGCCATTTTTTTTTCTCCTGATGTGAAGTTGCTTGATTTACTCATTTTTGCCTGCATTTTTCAGGGTTGCTAGTGCAGAAAGGGACCCCTTTGTGAGAGGTTGCAATTTGTTTTCTGTCTGAGAGCCAGTGCAAATGGACTAAATCTACACAGTAGGGTGGTTTTATCTGTTCTTCTCACACACTGCAAGCTGTCCTACCTCTGCTCAGCACCAGAGACCTATAAAACCACCCAACAAATGAGGAGGCTGTTAAGTGTTCTGGCAAGAATCTCAGGCAGCAAGCAGTTCCTGTGAATTAACTAGATCCTTCTGATGGGGTTGGGGGCTTGGCGGGGTAGACAGACTTGGATCACAGAGAACTGGAACAGATGGTATTAATACACTGTTTTTAGGCTTGTAGATTTATTAATATGCCTCTTTCCATTTCTTTTCAGTTAATTTTACATCCATAGAGCTATAGCATATTTATGATCATGTAAGTTACCCAAACAAAGCAAAACACATTAAGATAATCTTTTGGGTTTATCCTTAAGCAACTTGAATGCCCACTCCAGGCCTCCACAGAAGGAAACTTGGTTGATTTTCTCTAGATATATTTCTAGCATACAAAGATAAAGACTTTAATGAAACTGGCAGTGGGGGCTGAGTGAAGATGATCTCTTTCACTATGACAGTTTTCAACTCAGAACTGAATTGAAAGTTTCGTAGATTTCCTTTTGTATAGAGAAGCCAATGAATTGTTTCAGTGTGGAAGTGACTGATACCTGTATATCAATCTCATATGTATTGTGCAGTTTTTCATTCTCCATATTAGTTCAACTTTAGCCACAGTCACCTTAACTCTTGACGCTTGACATTTTTTATACGTTAAGGACAGCTTCTACTATGTTGGAAAATTTTAAAAATAAAGAACTAAAACAAGCGTGCAAAAACAAAGCTTATTCTTACAATCTGGGAAGAAAGCATTTTAATATTTTGTTTTACTTTATGTAAAAGAGGAAAGAGCTCTTCTTTTTTATACTTGAAAACCAGAGTCTTAAAAAAAACTTTTTGAAGTGGATGTTTTCCAAAATGAGTGAAATTAAAACTAATGTTATTTAGATTAATTTTTATGCTCTGCTGGCACTTTCTGGAGCTATGTAGTACTATTGCAAAACTTTAAACCTTCTGCAAACTGCCTTCCTGGCGGCATTATTCCTTTTCTTATTTTAATTAAACTCAGACCAATGCAGAACAATTATCTGAGTAACTCAGTCCATTAAAGCCTCTTTACACAAAGAATTCACAGAGAAGTGAATTTTTCTCACCTGAATTGCCCAGATAATTATGGTGGGTTTTTTTTTTTTTTTTTGCCTCCTAACCCTTCTGAAGTCAATGGATAGAAGGAGACTGGTCCTCCTGCCCTTCAGCCTGTCTTCTCAGATGGCAAACAGCTCTGGACTCTTCAAGGTTAGGACCCTGCCTGGTTAGTAGAGATTTTGTCAAGTTTTTTATATTATTCCAGGATATATCACTGACAACGATAATGATAGTATTAATGAAGACATTTAAAATAATTCACACCCCAAAAATGAATTGTAACATCTTGGATTAAGGGAAAAAAAAACAGAGGGTGAAGAGATTCGAGGACCAGCCTTTATGTGAATTACTGAAGTGTAAACTATTCATAGCAGAATGCAACCAGCAGGTCAGATAAAGAGTAGGCTTCAGTCAGCTCTGCCTCCTCTTCCTTCTGGGACAGACAGTGGCTGATGATTTGCTGAGGCTGTCTTGTCGAAGGAAAACTGTGAATTAATCACACATTTGTATCAGGGTCTTCTGATTAAGCGGAACTTAGATTTCATCTAATACATTTCTAATCTCTCTTATGTCTGAATACTAATCAGCCACAGACACACAGATAATTCTTTGAGGGGCTGAGACTATTGTCTTTACTAAGCCATGTTTGGGTTATCCTACGTATGCCTGATTATGTACTTGAAGTATGAATGGATACTTACACGTTGTGGTATAGAGTTTGTCCTGTCTCTTAGAGAGGTTACCCATATGTGGCAATTACCTGGGTAATTATAGGTGAGTGAAACTAACTCATAAACTACAGAGTGTTCTCAGTTTCCTCCACTGTTGAAATCGCCCATCTTTAATTTGGAATTTTTTTCTTGTCCTTTCTGATTTTCCGTTGAAGTTTCTATCATAATTTTCTTCTTGATTGCCTGGTTTTTAGCTTCATTGTGAGCTAAGTGCTCCGTGTTTAAAGTTTTCTGCAAATTTCTAGTGAATTCAATATCCTGGGTCCACAGTGTGAGAGAAGTTGGAACATCAGACTTGAGAGTCATGAGGAATATTTCCAGTTGTTAGCATGCCATAATAAAACACAGAAATTCAAGTAAGTCAGTGAGTGTCTGTGGTTTCCTAAGCTGGATTGCATTTTTCCGTTACGTTTATGTTCTTCTGATTTGGTCACCTTGGGAATTCAAACTGAATACCAGAAGGTGGTATTGGCCCCACACTGCCTTTGCTTGCTTGTATGTGGCTTTCCCAGTTTGAGGAAGAGCCTTGTACAGGGGTAACAACTTTGAAGTATTGCCCTTTCTGGCACTGTGAATAGCAAAAAAGCAACAGAAAATACTGGCGCTCTTTGTCTTCCCAAAGTTAACAATGAAAGGTGCTCTTTTTCAAAAGACTCTAGTAGTTAACTAACAGTCCAATGGGCAAGTTCATCTGATTATTGTAAGTGGAGTAATTTCTAGTGACACTTTGAAGTTCATTTGATAAATGATCCTGATGTAACTTGTTACTCATTTGAGACTTTTAAAAACATACTCTCAAATTTAAAGACAAATGATAAACTGGGAAAAAATTTGCAGACAGTCTGTTAATATCCTTTAGATATAAAAGGACTCTTAAATATCAATTAGAAAAAGCCCCAATGCTCTGAAAAAAAACTAGGCAAAGGTCCTGAACAGGCAAGTCACTAAAAGATTCCAACTGTTCAGAACGCACACAGAAAAATGAATGTAAATACATGAATGAAAATATCACTGTCATGCTACCTAGCAGACTGGCAAAAATTGAAGCATTGTGAAGGATGAATAAATGAGCATCTCATGGTATCCGTCTAGAAGTTTAAATAGTTGTTAACTTTCTGAAGAATAATTTGGAGTATGAGTGAAGAAATTGAAAAGATTGTGTACAGAAATGCATATCATTGTTTCATTTAACACATCAAAGAATTGGGGAAAAAAGTCTCTATGCCCTCTGTGACATTAAAACATAATTTTTAAGAGGAGTTATTGTCACGAGAAAATGTTCATAATATGTTAACTAAAAAAATAAGCTCATATAATAGTATATAGCAGATGATCCCAATGTTATAAATACACAGTCTGTTGTCAGAGATTATCCTGATTGCTGGCATTATGGGTTATTAATTTTAAAAAATTTCTTTCCAATTTGTTCTTACAATGAACCTGAATTACTTTTATAATCAGAAACAACTCGTGTATTTTGAAAATAACTCTGTGACTTAAAGGTGCTTTAGAGTGACTATGAGAGCATGTTGTACCAACACATATTTTGATAAGAAAAAACACCGTGACTGAAAGACACATATTTTTAATAGAATTGATCTGGATAAAAGAAAATTGATACAGATAATAACTGCCCAGGGAGTACTAAATAAGAAGAAAATACCTAGCTCTGTGCTTAAGGCCAACAAACCTGGCATTAATGGAATCAGGAAAAGAAAGGCAGTTGCCACAAATCAAATCCTTTCATGGGGTATATCCATCTCTTATTCCTTTGACATCTAAAAATGACTGCATAGTGGGAAAGAGAAATCATTGCCTTTCTTTGTGGCTTTCCAGTACAGTTGTTTCTGAGATGCACCTTGTCTCTAGCTGCCACCTCATGCACACCACACCAGAAGGTCATTCTACCTGCAGTTAGAGGAAAGCAAACATGCACTTATTAACATCATGTCTGTAAGGACTTATCTTGTGTCTTCATTTTGGCACAGGAACCAAGTGTACCAGACAGCCCTTGAAGCTGAAATGAGATCGTGGAGCAGCAGGAGAAAGACAAACAGAACAACATTTATTTCCATAAATGATGTTACTCCTATGAATATGAAATTCAGAATCCTCTATTAACTTAAGTCAAGCAATAGCTGAGGTTGAATAGCATGCTATAACAATAATGGTGCCATAAACCCAAGGACATTGTTATGAGTTTTCACATTTTAAAAAATTGGCTAGAAACTTAGATTTAATTAAGGGCACACAATTATGTTAAGAGGTGTAGTTGAAAACCACAGAGAGTGAGAAATACAGACAGTAAGATACTCAGAGCAATGTTTGCTTATCTACGTTGCTTGTACTTTATGGAACTCCAGTTCTTGGTGATACTTGGGGTTCATTCAAATAGTGGATTTGCAGCAGGAAAGAAGATGCTGAATATCGAAATAGTAGAACTAGAGAGTGTCTTCTAATTTTTTAAACCCTCACAGTCATGATGTCAATGAGTACATGTTTTTCCTCTAATGGCAGATAGAATGACCCTCTGGTGGGGTGTGCAGGAGGTGGCAGCTAGAGACAAGGTGCATCTCAGAAACAACTCTACTGGAAGGTCACAAAGAAAGGCAATGATTTCTCTTTCCCACTATGCAGCCATTTTTAGATGACAAAGAACAGGTCGGTTGTGGCAGCTCACACCTGTATGTAATCTCATAGCTTTGGGAGGCCAAGGTGGGAGGATCACTTGAACCCAAGAGTTCAAGACCAGCCTGAGCAACACTGCAAGACCCTCATCTCTACAATTATAAAAGTAAAAAAAATTATCTGGCATGGCAGTATGCACCTGTAGACTCAGCTACTTGGGAGACTGAGGCAGGAGGATCCTTTAAGCCCAGAAGACTGAGCTGATAGTGAACTACGATAGTACTACTCTTTTCCAGCCTGAGCAACAGAGTGAGCAGAATTTTTAAAAGTTAAAAAATGGGTGAGGTGTTTATTCTCCTTTTCATGTACTCTGAACAGTCCCTTCTCATGTCTTATGATGTAAATATTTTCAGTCTCTGATCCATAGTCATTCTGAGCTTGTGGACAGCCTTCTTCCTTTTCTACAAACGCCTCTCTCACAGGTTATCTCTAACTAAAGTGAACTAGTGCTCAGACACTGACTTCTCCCTCAGAAAAATGCAATCTAGTTCAATATAAATGTGTGTTTCTTGCCCACTGTGGACCAAGCACTGTAGGGTCTCTGGGTGATAGGAGAATAACTTAGTCCTTGTCCTCATCTTTTGAGAGTGCTAATGGAGAAGACAGATGAGTCTACCGATAAAGTATGCTCTGTGTATTCCTGTTCAGATTTTTGACAGACTTAAATTCTGCTCGCTCACTGCATTCATCTCTCCAGTTGGAGATCCCCTTATGTAGTTGTTCCTTATACCACCTGCCCTTGATCGTCACTGATGTCTTCGTCCATTTTGGCTGCTATAACAAAAAATACCATAAACTGGATATGCATACTATATAAACAACAAGCATTTATTTTTATTTCTCACAGTTCTGCAGGCAGAAAAGTCTAACATCAAGGCAACTCTCTGGGGTCTTTTTTATGAAGGCACTAATCTTGATCACGAGGGTTCTACCCTTATGATCTAATCACTTTTCAAAGGCCCCACCTCTTAGTATTATAACCTTGGTGGGGGGTTAGATTTCAACACATGAATTTTTGAGAGGGACACAAACATTCGGACTATAGCAGTTCTCCTCTTCCCTGCCATATTATGCATACACATAGCACCTTGGGTTTGTCCAGGAGAAAGTGATGTTCCCATTTTCCTGGTGACATCCAGCTTTTCTGTTTGTCCTATTGGCTACTAGGCCTGGGTTCTTAGAGAGAAGTCACTAATGACTTCCATTATGTATTATTTGCATTGATGCTTTGGGTTTTTTATTAGCCAGTAAGTAATTCTGACATTGGCAATATTAGTAAAACTATCATATGAATATTTTCTAGGTATTTTTTCCATATTGAGCCTATTAGCATCTTGTGGTTTCTGCTGGGTTTTTAGCTTTACTCTCATACATACAAACATGTTTATCCTGTTTAGATTTGTAGTTCCTCTGGGTCAGAGTTCCGTGTGTAGTCTTACTTTATAAAGTATATTCAGACATCCTTTTCAGATTATTCTGTTTGATGAAAAAAAAAAAGAGGGAGGTTGGGGGAATGGCACTAACCTAATAAGAATTCTGCTCCTGAACCTCAGAAGAAATGAACAGTGCAGCTGTCTTTGAACTTTTCTGCCCAGGTGAGTGTTCTCTGCATTTAGATCTTTGAATGAGAGTTTTACAAATTAGAGTGACAAGGACACGTATGGCAAAGAGGAAGAGACAGATTTCAGCTGAGTTCTTCCTCTCCTTTTGAGCAGGACAGCTTTGGGATGGGCTGATGGAGTGCAGTGACTTCCTCCTCCTAGAAGAGCTCTGGCCAAAATGGGTGAGCACTGGGGAGCTGTGACTGAGGGGCCTGAATTGCAGATAACGTCCTGACTGGATGTTCTCCAGGATCCCTGGACAATTCAGCAGCTCTGAGACTGTGAGGACACAACAGGTGGGAGATGGGGGAGCTGAGCTTCCAGCTCCTTATGTGTTCTCTAGGGCTTCCCTTTGGGATTCACACATGAAGCCCAATATGAAGATCTAAGACTGTAGACGTCTCCTGCGTTCTAAGTTGAGTCAGGGTTGTCCAGCCAAAAGGAAGACAAAGACTGGTCCAGTCTTACAGATGTCTGTTTTGGAAGCAGAGGTGGGCTATCACCTTTCCTCCAGAGAAGAAAATAAAAGAGCTGCAAAATAAAATACTGCTTTTAAAAAAAAAATGGCTTTCACACAATTTGTATGACCACACATGAGATCTATTTTTGTTCTTCACAAAAAACTTAGGATCTCCCAGGGATTGGTGGAGGCTGGGGGTACAGTTAGGGAGCAGAGCTCTCCTCCATGTTGAAAACCCCTTCCCAGACACAGACAGGAGCTGGCTCGGGTTACATCGTGGCAGTCATCCGGGCTAGCTGAGAGACGGTGAGGTTGTGAGAGTCATTGATTGACTGCTGCTTCCCCATTGGAGAGATGACTCACTAGACATTCTGGACTAGCTTTCTAACTTGAGACATGCCAGTCATACCTGGGCTTTGGGTGGTAAGATCCATCCTCCCAACTTCAGACAAAGCCACATCCAAGCCATCTCAGGCACTTAAGGGTCTATCCTCTTTTTGAAGTCTCCAGAAAAGATCCCTCAGTCTCTCAGTTAAATGCTATGAACTCTTTAAGGCAGGAAATTTAGCTTTAGAGCAAGCTCAGATTCTTCATACTTTAGTTGAAAGACCATTTTCTTTGGCTATCATCCTCTCTCTGAGTATACTTCATGTAGTTGAAAACCAGTATTAAATTGGCTTTCAGCTTTCTCTTCTCTCCAGGTAGAATAATTTCAGTTCCAGTCACTTGAATTCAGAAGAAAAAGCTTGCTAGCAAAATTCAAATCAAGTAAATATAGGTCTTTTTTGTTTTAGGAAAAAAAATAATAGGAGAGAGTGAGGAACAAAAAGAAATGATTTCTCTGCCGACAACATCCTCTCTGAAGTTCAGGCTACTTGAACTGAAATAAAAACTTTTGTATTAAATTTGCATCACTGCAGCATTAATCAATTGCTACCCATTCCACTTCCAGTGAAGACTGAAGTTTACCTTTCTTTGTAGGTCTTATGTATTTCCCTTGTGAATTTGAAAGCAATTATTTGAGTTGGAGAGATTTAGAGGCTATTGAGAGAAATAAGATTCTATAGTAAGGATTCCTTACCTTTGCCAAAACCTCAGCTCTGCCTGGAACAGAAGTTATTAATCTTTTGGAGGAGTTTAGGTCCACTTGAAAATCTGATAAATGCTATGAACCTTTTCCCTAGAAACATATGTATACACACCTATGGGAATTATGCCATACAATTTCACTGAGTCCTTGGGCCTCAGATTCTAATCTTCAAACCTAAAATAAGAAGCATTTTAATCAGTGGTGAAGATAAAACATTTTGCATAAAACTCTTAATTGATGACCAGAAAGGAAAAATGACTTTTTTCTTTTTATAAAGGGGTAAAGTAAAACAGATTGCTATTGAAGTACAGTTCTCTGTGACTTAATTGGAAATTTAATTTAATTTAAATTGAAAATGCTTTTTCATTTCTGAAGTATTCCCACCAGAAATCCTTAATATTGAATCGAATTTAATTTTGACTAAGAGTCGAGTTAACCTTCTCCTTGCAATGCAGTGAGTAGTATAGAAAAACCCAAGGCAGACATGAGGAATGGGTTTGTCTCTTGGCTGTACCACTGGCTGGTTGTGGGGAGCTGGGTACCTCTGTCACCTTCCTTGGCCCTCTTGTCAAGAAATGCTACTCTTAGAATCTGTTTCTTAGCTTTTTTTTTTTTTTTTTTTTAGTTTTCTGTCTTCATGACTGTACTTTTCTGCAATTTAATGAGATATTTCTTGATGCAGGACCATGGTAATTCAGCAAGGTGGCCTGGCCAAAAAATGAGGAGGGAAGAATGTAATGAGATGTTGGCAAAGAGGGCTGTGTCCATAATCGCTCATCAAAGCTCAGGCGTCACTCACCCCCATCTCAGCTACTGGGCTCCAGACACTGGTGCAATAAAAATGAAAAAGCAAAGGCCTCCTGCCTCCTATCCCACATACATACACACTTTGAGGAAACAAGAGATCCAGACTTTCTAAACAGTTTTCTTCATTTACTCCCACTTAATTGGCAAAATGCCATAGTAAGTGACTTGATTTACAAACAGTCAGTTTACATACTTATATACTTACATATATCCATATATCTACACACACACACACACACACACACACACACACACACACACATCTATACCTATATATATCTATATCTATATAATTTCATGATCATACATAAAATGTTGGTACCCATAGGTTGGAAATCGGAAGACTTTCTTGCTATCATCGTTAGTATTTCATAAGTAGCTATCTCCTATCCAAGTAAAATTGTTCAGTTCAGATAGTTGGGTAATTTTGACAGATTGTTGAGTTTTCTCTGCTTTGAGAGATACTTCAGAGTATCTGATTCTACCCCAATTCACTAGAGTTAAAATTAGAGGCCAGTGATTCGGTGGGTCTGGGTGGACTCCAGCTTCAAGTCAGCTGCTCACTAACCTAATGTCTGTCAAAAGAAAAGAGCCAACAAGCTTTGGTGAAACACAAAATCAGGTTGATCTTGGCTTAGGAGTAGGTTGATGTTATTGCCAGGCTATGGATGCATGCCAGTTCAGCAGACTTGGGTTGGCCCACATAATCCTGGTTATTTCAAGTGGAACATCTTAATATTCTCTTAGTGGTTGGGCTGCGTATCTCAGGAAGTCCATTATTAAGTACCACTACCTCAAATTGCAACCTGATGATGTTTCCTTCTCATCACCCTACTACGGGAACTGCATTGCCATGCCTTCCCCATACCAACCCATGCCCTGGTAGAGTGTGTTAGCTGTGTCACAATTTGGAAAGGCAAGGTGTCTGTATTCTTCGTGGGTACCAATGGGTAGGTTGGGGAGAAAGGATTCCAACAGATCTCATTAATTAGCCTTTCATTTCTGCTGTGTGATGACAAATGTTAGCCTTTGCAGTTATTTTATACTCAGCTTCTGTGCTAAATTTCCACTCTCAGAAGAGGCCCTTCACAATTATTTCCATTGGTTAGAGAGACAAAAGGTTGTCAGACTGGGTAGAGACAGGTTTGAGATAAATGCCATTGCGCCCTGGAAGTAGAGGAAAGCAGGTTATCTTGGGATCACGGCGGTGATTACTCATGCTTTTAGTGGTGCGCCTTTCATCACTGCAATTAGCTTCTTGTCTGCGAGTGTTTGGATACAGAATTTGTGGTTGTCATGCAGTTAGTGTCAGAATCGCTCAACACTGTGCTCACTTTTGTGCTTGAGTACACTTATTGATGAGCACACAGGTGTTAAATCAGATTGGTTTCAATCCATTGTATGAAGTCACCAGGCACCAACTAATCCTCCTCTAGCTAAGGTTTCTGAAGTCTAGGTTACAGAAAAATAAGGACTAATCAGATAGTTTTAATCAAATAGGAATTATAAAGATTCACTAACTTAAAAAGAAATTTTCCATTACATTTCACTTAGGGGAAAAAAATAAAACAAGCTTTGGTAGAAAACAGACATTTAGAGCAGAAGTCTACATCTTACATGACA
Organism: Cephalopachus bancanus; assembly: GCA_027257055.1. NCBI lineage: Eukaryota > Metazoa > Chordata > Mammalia > Primates > Tarsiidae > Cephalopachus > Cephalopachus bancanus. The sequence continues at coordinate 2,302,322 of JAPVLO010000159.1, read as the reverse complement.
AATCCAGTCAATGGATTTGACTTTCACTTACCTCCATTGTATTAACATAATTTGTACATATTCAACATCTAAAGTCCCTTACTCCCCCAGCTCAGAAAATCACAGGTGAAATTGTTCTTCCTTGGGAGTCATGTTTAGATGCAAATTAGCAAGGCAGCTTCAGAAATTCATGAGCATTTCTGCGGCTTGGGGCATCTCAGATGCTCTGGCTCTTGGCTCAGTACTGGGCTCTTATTCCTGAAATGGCTCATTAATGTCTGCGTTCCAGAAGAGGAACCCTTCACAGACACCCCTGCCCCAAAGCAGGCCACAAGAAAGAGCTAGCTTACAAGCAGGCACACTAATTAAAACAATAGCTGCAGAGACAGAATGCACATAGAAGACCTGTACCTGGAACAATGATTTTCCATTAAAGGGCTCATTAAAAAAAAAAAAAAACAGAAGAAAAAGAAGACTCTTCCTAGAAAGAGGAAAACACTGAGAATCAGAATTAGTCAGTTAGAGCTCATACAGTACAGTTTTGTATACCCAAGTTGAAATAGTGAGGATATTTCAGTGAAACTGAATTTGTGATTTCAGTGCTATGGTGCACAGTTTTGGGGGTGTTGAGCTGAGGGGGAAATTTTAAGTGACTTTTCCTCCTATGTGTGTAAAACAGAATACAATATAACCATCTGTCTTAGGCATAATATCTGAATCTGTGGGTAAAAAATATGTAGGAAGCATTCTGAATTGATAATGGGTTGTGGGAAAGAGAGCCAGTAGAACAAGCTTGTTTATCTGCTTCCCTTTTCCACCTTGCTGGAAACCATTTCAACAGAATAAAAGTCCTGAGGATCTCTGTTTTCTCTCCTCGTATCAAATCTTAACAAAGAAGCACTTTTCTAAAGAGCGGGTGGAATGCTTTTCAGCTGCATCTGTGCCATGATAACAAGACATAGGACCAGAGTTAGTGAGAGGTAAGTGCTACTAGAGAATGCTAAGAGCAACTTTATCTACAGTGAACACTATGCATAGAGCAGCTAAGGTTCATGGGAATCTAAGTGTTTAGAAATTTCACAAGGTAAATCAGGGAAAACAGTGAAAGGTATCGTGTTGTTTTAGGATCTCTTTTTGATCGGATCAGGTATGTCAAAGCCCAATAAAATTACCAGAGGAAGAAAGCTTACATGTCCCTATATTCTTAGTCATTTACAGGTGTTGAGGCATTGTTTGGTTATAATGGTGCCAGGATTAATAGAGGGATAAAGAAGCAGTGCAGCATTTCCACTGAGTAGAAATGGGCAGAGCCAGAGCCAAAAGGCAGCTCCTGTCTTCAGGAGTTGGGTGAGGAGTTTCAGATAGATCTTTGCCTCCTTCCTGTTTTCTCCTTGGCCATGCTGAAAGTCCCTGGCCACTCAACAGTCATTCTGCATTCTTTTTAGCCTTTTATAGATTCTTCATATCACTTAGCACCATCTGCAGTTATCTTATTTATTACCTGCTTCCTCCATATGTTAAGGGCTGTGTTTTGTTTATTACTGTATCACTGGCACCTAAAGGGGCCTAGCATTCTGTAAAAGCCCAATAACTATGTGTCAGATGAATGAACTAATGAATTAAAATACTATCCACGATGAAAAGCAAAGTAATATAGATATTCCGTTAAACTCCATGTGTGGTGTCACTCTTTGTTTTTTTCTGAACTTCCTCATTTTCTCCCATGAGTCTCATGAAATTCTACCTGTGCAGACCTGCTAGACTTACTTGAGGCTTACCTTGCCGGAATCAAGATGTAACCACCCGTAACAACTTTGAATGTAACAAATTCTCTCGGGCTTCTCCTGTCCAAATATTTCGCTGGATAGGCCTTTTGGTCTTCCTGTGATCTCTACGATCACATGGATCCCCATGAAGTCAGCCGGTCTTTTCTGAGCCTAGAGAGGTCATGCCTTGTGACCTCTGTATGAGATCATCAACGATTCCAGCACCAGGATTTGGGATACATCCTGGGTGGTGCCTAATATTATAGTCCTTTGCTCTTGGTGCCCAGTCGATTTATTAGACCCACTAGCCATCTGGTAGATGGTCAGCTGGCCCTATGTGGAGAGATTTCTGGGCCACTTGGAAGGACTCTGGCTTGATGTGGATCCAATTCGCATTGTTTCACTTGTTAATGGATTTAGGCTTGTTTTTTTTTTGGTTTGTTTTGTTTTTTTTTTGTTTTTAAAAAACAGACATGTCAAATTCTTTTTCTTTCCTGCTTATGATTTAGACAGTGGATATCAGTCCAAATATTTTTTTTCTTCCACCATAAAGCTTTCTTAATTGGGCCTCAAGATATGCTTCCAGATCAGTCATACTCAACCGAAACCTCTATCTATTGCATTGACTTTTGTTGCTCATTTTTTTGGTTTGGCTCTGGGCCTGACTTTCCAATGTAGGGCTAGATGATGACTTATTATTTAAACCAAAATGACCTTCAAATTATATTTTATGATCATATTACCCCGCTTAGTCTTTTTAATACAGATGGATCAAACAATCCATGCTCAGTCAACAACAGACTGTACAGTGTGAACTATGCACAATAAAACAAAGACATGTATACGGAGCTATATATATTCCAGCCTTGAAGGGATATGTGAAATTTACATGTAGGAACAGCAGTGGGTTGTGGGTTGTGGCTTTGGATCAGTTGGGAGATAATTTTGGCTGGAGAGAAAAAGATTATATTGTAGAGAATTTGAGTCAGCCAGAAAAGTTTGGGTATTTTCCTGGGCCTAGTGGGAACCATAATCAGTTTAGGGAATGGGAAGAGAGGTGGTGGAAGTTAAGCTTTAGGAAGATTATTCAGGTGGTAGCAGAATGGATTTAGGAGGGAGAGAGAAAAGATGTCTGAATTAAGAAATTGCTATAGGAAGCAAGCACTAGTGGGTAGAGACCTGGGCTGAAAGAGTGAAGAAGGATAGACTAGACAGGAAAGAATGGGCCTGTGAGACGTTTCAGTGGAAGCTGTAAGACCTGGAGAATCATCATCTGGCTGAAATGAAGGGAGTCCATATTGGAGAAGACTTGGATCCTATGGCTTCATGATAAAAAGCTATTTGAAGTAATGGGAGTGGTCAGAGAAGCGAGAAGACAATACTTTATGTGCTTATAGCATTCTATAGATTTAAAAATCATTCAGCATTACAACTGAACCAGGCAGGAAAGATATTTCAACCTCTGGACCAGGCAGGAAAGATATTTCGACTCTCATGCATGTAGACACTTGGGGAGCTTAGGAAGTACAAGGCACGTGGCTGATGATAGTGAAGAAGCTAGGTTGATGGTAGAAAATCCAAGCATTAGGCAGAAGGAGCATCTGAGGTAGAACATAGCTGCTGGAGACAGAAGTCCTAGATATCATCACTGAATCAACAGAACATTAACGGAATGTCTTCAGAAAGGAGATTTAGAGAAAGAGGAGTAGGAGGCTAGGAACTCTGCCTTGGAGACCCTTCATCGTTAGGGGGCAGCCGCAGACCCCAATAGGACGTAGCCCCAGGAGCAGAAGAAAAAGGGTGGGAAGTCTTAAAAGTGAAGGAAGGGGAATACATCAAGGAGAGGGCTGGGGGTCAACTATGTCAAATGCCTTGAGAGACAGTGAAGAGGACTCATTTCTGTGGCAAGAAATTCTTTGTTGATATGTACTCAAGCAGTAAAGATAGTTCCATAAGAACTTAGATCATGAAGGATGTCAAAATGAGTGGGTAGGTAATGATGAAATCGAGATTTTTATTCTAAATCAAGTTTAGAAATGAAGAAAGGATGGGAGGGAGGGAGGGAAGGGAAGGGAAAGGAAAGAAGGAAGGAGCAGAAAGGGAGCGGAGGGGAAAAGGGAAGGAAAAGAGGGAGAGAAGAAAGGACGGAGGGAGGGAGAGAGGGAGAAAGGTGGTTTCTAGAAAAGCAACAGGATGGATCAGTGGATTTTTCAAGCTGTGGAAGATCTGTGATTGTTTAAAAGGGAGAGGGAGGGAAGTATGGTCAGGGGAGAGGGTCAAGACAGGACATCTCTGGGTCACAGATGAAGGGTTATACCCAAGAAGATGGAAATACCTCTTTCTTTAGGACTGTAGGAGGATGGCACAGTTTATTGTCAGCTATAGAGTAAATGCCCTGAAGACAAACTAGGGAGTTCATCTTTTCGTGTCTGTGCCTTTTGCTGTTTTCTTCCTTTTATGCCTTATCAGAAAATTTCTTCACCGCTCACAGAGCAGATGCACCATTTGTACGCTATTATGCGATATTATGTTTCTTCTCATGCAGCGTTCAAAAAGCAGTACAAAGAGAACTGTTGCGAGACTGAAACAGATAATACCTATCAATGTTTTTTGTTTCTTAGGAGGAAGATGTTATATAAATATATGGCACTCTTGTGATAATTCTGTGTAAAATTTCAAAGGTTCTATGACAAAAAATTAAAGCGATAAGACTTAGAAATACTAAGATTGTATTGGTAGGTTTTTATTAATTTTAAAGTTTGTATCTAGATGATCTGGTAGAGACTGTGTGGCTTCTCAAAGTTGACGACTTTTCATTATTGAGAAACAACCTGTGTTCGTAGACGAGAGAGTTTAAGTTGCCCCGATACAGAAGAGGAGTTGTCCAAACATGGATCTTCTCACCAGTTAGTATGTTTTATTCGAGGTGAGCTGAGGTCACTGTTCACCGAAAGCAAAAATGTAGGTAGGTATCGTCTCTGAAGGCGTAGATGGAGCAGCACAGTGGACTGACACTCGTGGAGAGTCATGAGCAAGAGGGGCTGAATGCACACCAGAGGAGTGCGCCGCGGTCATCCCCTTATCTTTTACTTGAGAGCAACCAGACAGCAGAAGCCAGCAAACTCCTGCACTGCATTCCCTCTTCTTGGATCTTGTGCGGACAGCAAGAGTGTGGGGCAGTAATCAGTATACTCCGCCTGACTCCAGAGCCTGCGGTGCCCTTTACGGTTACGCTCGCTTTTGGTTCTTTATCATTTCATTTCACATAGGACCCTGGAGTCTGTGGTTCTTTTTCTTTGCAATGGTGCATTGCTAAATTTTGGTACATAACTTAGCAGGTGTTCCTTCAGCTGCTGAGAGTGAGGAGCAAAGAGGTAGAGGGAGGTAAAGGTTGAAAAGGAAAGGGCAGTGGAAGGGTACAAACTCTCCTTCTCGCCAGAAGCCACCAGGGCTTCCCGTAGGTGTTTTATGACAGACGAAACTTCCTCTGGATCCCTTGGCTCCCTGCAGCTTCCTTTGTATGCATGTTTTACCCACTACTTATATATGTCCATGGCATTCCTGCTTCTTGTTTTTGATGTTACTGCTTTCTAAATTATTCCAGGGCAGTGAAAGTCACTTCAACTCCAAGCTGTACCAAAGCAGAAATGTCAACGAAATTATCTTTAATGAAATCATTTTCTTTTTTAATCATAGAGTCAACGAATGGGGGCGGGGAGGATTTGCTTTAATTGCAGCCACTTGGAACACCCAGCCTGGGGTTAAATATCCTTTCATCTTGCATGATTGTGACAGACAGAGTAGGCATTCTTAACTCTGCAAATGCTTACGGTTTGGGGATAATTAAAATTGAGTTAGGGAAGCAAAATGAAGAAAATACATGGTTGAAAGGAAGATAGAATCCACTTAAGGGCAAAAGCAGGTTTTAGAGAAGAATGGAAATGAGTTGATTGCTAGCCAGGTTGAGTGCATGTGAGACACTGAAGTACAAGACCAGAAGGACTCAATTGTGATACAAACAAAGGTCCTGTTGGTGGGGGAGGGAATAGTTCATTCTTATGGGGAGGACTGGGAATGGGGACTCTCAGCTGAGTAGACCTGGCCCAAGGCATGGATGGACGTGTGTAGGTGCAAGTTTTTGTGTTCGGGGAACACAGAACGATCTACTATAGCTCAGAAGATTTTGGACTTTATTCCTTATGGCAGAATGCTTTATTCCAAGCTTTATTTAAAGTGAGAGAATCCTGTGGCTATATGAGGGATAGATTGTGTAATAAAAGACGAAATCAAGAAGACCAGTCAGGAAACTGTTGGAGTCGTCTTGGCGTATACTGACGGTGGCTTGAAATAAGGCGGTGGTGTAGAGTCTAGAAAGAAAGTGAGGATGCAAGAAACATTTCAGAAATAGGATGCAGATAACTTGGTAGTTAATTGAACGTGGCAGGTGAGGGTTGGTGAGGTACTGCAGATCTCCAAGTTTCTATGCTATATAACTGAAGTTATGGGTGGGATCCTACAAGCAGTGGTGTATATTTCTCTGAGGAAAACAGAAAGGCTCTGCTTTGTTGTGTCTGCCAATTTCCCTGGCGTAAATTCTCTCACCAAAGCCCATTTCAGTCTGCCATCAGGATACTGCCGCTGAATATGGAGTTGGGAAAAGACGCACACCATCAGTTTGCAAGCCAGTCTAAGCCAGCACACCCCTGTGCTGGTTATGGCAGGTTATGGAGAAAGATATTAGGTCCGGATTTGAATGGTTTGAGTTTAATGTATAAGTGAAGCATCTGTCTCGAAGGAGTCTAGCAGGCACTGGAAACTTGAAGTGGGCACTCATGAGAAAGCACAGGGCAAGATGTGAAGATGGAAGTCATCAGCCTCCAAGGGCGGAGAGGCAAGAGAAACAAAGGCATTGGAAGCAAGAGAGGTTAGAAGGGCAGGATACAGCATTTATAGAAGTAGTCTGAGAATGGAACCTTGGGGAACCCCTATGTACAAGGGTGAAATGTGGAAAATAATAGAAGTGAAGGACTGGAGGGAAAGGAGCAATGGAAGGGTTGGGGTAGAATTGAAAGAAGGCAGAATTGCAATAACTAAGACCCCAGAGAGTCCGAAAACACAATGATGTCATCAGGGGTACAGGATATTTTGACTCCCAAATTATGAAAGTAAACATTTTAATCAGAATTGGCCCAGCATGAATTAATTTTCATGAAGTTCCTAGGGAACATTATTAAGCCAATTTAGTTCCTTCCCATAATCAGTTTTCCATAGTGTGCTATTAATCTATTTCCAATTTCTTTCCATTTTCTTGTTTATCTCAATGAAATTATTTAAATCAGTATCAATTATTTTCCTCACAAGTATCATGAAAAAAATTTTATTTATCAATAATGTTAAAAAAAGCTCTATTGAATTTTACTGATTGTATCCTCTGCCATTCTTTGTTTGCTTTTGAGGCCATCATTTCAAGGTTCAATTTCCCGGATCATTCTTTTTTCCAAGAACAGCAGATGACACTTTAGGAGTATTTTATCTGTATAAATTTTAATCTGTGGCCATTATAGCCATATAAGTTCAACTTAGTCTTTAAATACAAACCTATTAAGTCCATCTAAGTTAGTTGCTTTTTCCTGTTCACTTGAACATTAGGCATGAGACTAGGTGGAATCCTAATAGAGAAAGATGGAAGTGGTTTGGAAAAGTCTTTCATATCACAAACTCAATATGAGTTTATTGATAAATGCCCTCATCAAAGTGTCTGGTATTGGAAGAAAATAATTCCATTGTCTCTTTTATAATAATCATTTTAGAATCTTAGATTTTCATGGTGATTTGAATTAAACAAAAATACCAAATTATTTCATGTGCTAGTCAAAATAAAAAAAATCTCATGTGTATTTCTAATCATCATGAGGCAGTTGCTTTAATATATAGTCAAAGAACAAAGCACTATGCCTAATTTTGTGGTTTTGGCAGAAGAATGACTAGTTCGAAAAGATCACACTGGACCACAAGACAAACAGAAGGAATGTTTATTGTCTTGAGAGCCAGCTCAGCTTCTAGGAGGCCACTTGTAGTTGGTGCCATTTCAGTGGTGAATTTGCCATAGCCGACAGGCTGGGCCTTGGGCTCAGAAGGGTGATTTTGCCACCAAACTCTTAAGAATGGACTTACATAAACTAAGCTAACAAGACTGATATGTGAAACCCTAGTGTCAATTTATTCACTTAAGCAGGAAAAGGACAAAAAGTTTCAGAAGGAATATAAGATTGCAATCTGGCTGGCTTAGAGGGAAAAAACAAAGGCAAACATGTGTGCAGCAAAAACTTTAAGCTTAGTTGTCCTCAGTTTTCCAATGCAAAATTACTGTGGATTTCTGTATATTTTTATTTGTCTACCATGTACCCTGGGAAGGAGAGCAGGACTCAAATAACTGAAGTTCAATGAGTACAATTCTGTGTTTTCATCTCAGCGAGGCAAATGCCTTATTAAAGGACATCATTAATAGAATTGACTAAAGTTTCTTCTTTTTTTGGAAAGAGCTAAGGTGGATGCCGCACTCTTCCATTTTTTTCTTTTTCTTTTTTCTGTGCTAGCATGGTTGCTTCAGCCACCCTTCTGAGCCACATGTCCTTTCTTTTGAGAGGTAGTGTCTGTCAGGTCTGTCTAGGCTTACATGTCTCACAATCATAGTGATTTTTTTTGATAATTATTATTTGTATTTCATCTCCCATTGATTTTTTAAAAAACTTTTTTCATAAAGTTGAAATCTCAGAGAACAATCACAAACCCTAGTTTTAGGGAGTCTTACTAACCTCTAAGTACCAACAACCATGACACTTTCAGACTTCCATAGCATGCAATTACTTAAAGATTGATGGCTGAGTTAAATCACATTTGACATTTGCAAGTGTTTTAATTCAAGTTTTTATTTTGAGATTGTTGTAGAGTCACATGTAAGAAACAACACAAAGAGATCCTATATACTTCCCACCCATTTTCCTCCAATGCTAACATCTTAGAACACTGTAGTGCAACGTCACCACCAGGATATTGACATTAACATAGTCAAGATACAGAAGCATTCCATCACACAACGATCTTTCATGTTGCTGTTGCACACCAGGAATAAATTCCAGATAAGTCATGATATATATTTTTATATACATTGCTAGATTTGGTTTGCTAATATTTTATTGAGAAATTTGCATCTGATACTTTAGACCTTTCTTCTTTCTAATATAGACATTTCATTTTACTATAAATGTTCCTCCCAACACCACTTTAGCTGCATGCTATATATTTAGATATGTTGTGTATTTATATTTTTTACATTCTATGGATTTTTAAATATCTTCTTTAGATGTTAAATATCCATTCGAGATGGAGTATTTAGAAGTGAATTGTCTAATTTTCTAGTGTCTGGGGATTGTCCTGTTGTCTTTATGTTATTAATTTTTAGTTTGATTCTATTATGGTCTAGAGAACATATGCTACATGATTTCTATCCTTTTAAATTTGTAAAAGTTTGTCTTATGGCACAGAGTATACTTTATTTTGGTGAATGTTCCATAAACATTTGGAAAAAATATATATTCTGCTATTGTTGAGTGGATTTTTTAAAAATGCAAATGATATCTTATTGATTGACTATGGTGTTCATTTCTTCTATATCCTTGCTGATTTTCTGTCTAGTACTTTTAACTATTGCTGAAAGTGGGGTATCCAAGTTCCCATCTACAACTGTGGATTTGTCTGTTTCTCCTTTAGAATTTATCAATTTTTCCTTTATTTTTTGAGACCTCTGTTGTTCGGTGCATATACTTTTAGGATTGTTATACTTTCCCACTAGATTGTTTTATGATTATGTCATGTTTATCTTCGTCTCTAGTATTTTTATTTCCTCTTAAGTTTGTTTACTTTATCTGATATTAAAATAGCCATTTCTGCCTTTTTTATTGATGGTTACATGTTTCCATCCTTTTCTTTTCAATCTACCTATGGTGTTGTAGATGAAATCAGTTTCTTGCAGACAACATATTATTGGATCATGTTCTTTTATCCACTTGACAGTCTTTGTCTTTTCTTTGGTTTATTTCAGCCAGTTATCTTTAATGTAATTGTTGACATGTTTGGGCTTCACTCTTTCATTTTATTATTTGTTTTCTAACTGTCTCTAATTTCTCTCTTTCTGTTTTCTTACTTTTCTATGGGCTATTCGAACTTAAAAACAACGATCCTGTGTTTATTTATCGTGACTTGTTTTTCTTTTAGTATATCTACTTGCGTATTTTTCCCAGTGGTATCTCTGGGTGTGACAATGCACATATATAACTTATTACAGTCTTGGTATCAATGTTTGAGTGAAATATAGAAACCTTACTGCCATTTGGATTTCTTTATCCTTTCTTAAGTAGTTTCTCTGTATGCGTTATGTACCATATCAGATGATGTAACAATTATTACTTCTACCATATGTTTTTCCCATTTTTTTCCCCTGAAGTTTCAAACTTTCTTCTGTTGTTTCTTTTTTCTGCTTAGAGAGCTTCTTTTAGCCATTCTTTAAGGATAGGTTTGCTAGCACAACTTATCTTTTTTTTAATTTGAGGATACCTTTATTTCCTCTTTAATTTCTAGAGGATAGTGTTACCAAATATAGAATTCACAATTCTTTCCTTTCAGTATTTGAAAAATGTCATGCTACTTTCCTCTGGCCACCATGGTTTCCGATAAGAAGTCTATTTTTGTATGAATTATTATTCCCCTAGAAGTAATACACCTTTTCTCTTTGGCTACTTTCAAATTTTCTTCTTTGTCTTTAGTTTTTAGAAGTTTAATTATGATGTGTGTTTATGTAGATTTCTTTGATTTAGCCTATTTGGATTTCTTCAGTCTTATGTCTTTCACCAAATTTAAGAAGTTTTCATCCATTATTATTATTGCTATTATTATTTGAATACTCTTTCATCCACACTCTCCTCTCCCCTCCTGATACTCTGAATATTTTTTAAAAATCAGATCTTTTTTCATTGTCCCACAGGACCCTGAGGCTCTGTTCATTTCTTTTTTTGTCTATTTTCTCTCTGTTGTTTAGATTGAGTAAATTCTGTTGCTATGTCTTCAAGTTTGTTGATTCTACCCTCTGTTATCTCTACTATACTCTTCAGCCTATCTAGTGAGTTTGTATTTGTTATAGTTTTTAAATTATACTATTTCAACTTATTTATTTTTATAACTTCCATTTTTGCTGATTTTTTAATTCAAGAGATTTTTATCATTCATTGTTGAAGTTTTTTTTTTAATAAGAGCTTTAAAGTCTTTGATAATTTTAACATCTGAACATCTCAGTGCTGGCATCAATTGATTGTCTTTTCTCATTCAAGTTGTGATTTTTTCTGGTATGATGGGTGAATTTTTTATTATATCCTGATATTCTGTCTATTATTTTAAGAGCTCTCTTTTTATGCTTAGCACCCAGGCTGCTTTTGTGGGCTGTGGTTGCACAGATAATTTAACATTTGGAGCCTTTGCAGTGCTACCTTGGTCTGCTTGGTCTATCTTGTGCTGCATTGCTGCTGCTTGAGGAGGAGGAAGGAGCTTCTGCAGGCTGGACCCCTGGGTGCCTCTAGGTGGGGAAGGGAGTGTCTAGCCTGTGTTAAGGACATAGATGAAGAGTGCTTTCTGGATTGGGTACTTGTGGTGAGATCCCCTTTTCTGGTATGCCTAGCTGCTGCGTGGTTTCTGAGAACTGGTAGGCAAGGAGAGCCCTTTCTGGGTCAAGTGATCCCCCTTGCATGGTACTTCTGAGTGGGAGAGGAGAGTCTTAGGCCTGGAGAGGTAGGAGAGTGCTTCATCTGGTTCTCCCTCATCTGGTGTTCTTGGCAGGACTCTTTCAGTTTGCAGAAGGAATGAGCCAACCTGGGCTGCCTTCTGTTACTATAGATTGTGGGTTGCGATATGCCAGATCTGAGTTACTTTCGACTGTTATCAAGGTCCCTGACCAGTTGGCCATATTCTTTCCACCTTTTGCACAGCTTGGCTGCCCCTTGTGCAGGGTTTATCATTGTGCTTAGCAGGAAGGAGCAGGGAGAAATGAGTCTGCAGCGTTTTGTCCAGGCGAGAAGTCCACAGGTCAGGCTAAGAATATTTTTGAGACCTAGTTTGTATAGGACTGCGGAAAACTCAGAGACAAATAATCTATAATATCTGTGTGCATCAAGTAGACCAGCCGGTTGGGAGCAAAGAGCTAAAGGAAATGGCAAAAAGTGAAACCGCAGATGTCTCAAGGCAAAATGTGATTAATTGCCAAGTGAGTGATGTGGGCAAGAAACACTAGGGACTCGGAGGGAGGAAAGATCAATACATCTCCCAGCCTGACTCGAGCAATTAATAACCACAGTTTTTCAGTGGTTGTGACGCCCAAAGGATATGATTTTCAGGTGAAAGAGGCCTCCAACCGGTAGAATTGAACAGAAAGCTGGAAATTAACATCTTACGACAAGACACCTTCTCCCAAGTCATCTCGTCCCTGCTTCACCATATCCTGGGGGCGTGGGAGGCATGATGTGGGGAGATGTTCATGGCAGGTGGGCACCGGGGAAAACTTTGGAAGAATGGATGGCTTTCAAAATGCATACCCATGGTGACTGAAACCCCCCAGCTGCGCAGTGACTGAAAAGCTAAAAAAGCGTCTGGCTAGCTCAGTGTGATTTCCAAGAGAAAACAGGTAGCACGTCCACCTTGCGGAAGGGCACCGACTGAGAAGCCAGAAGCACAAGGTTGTGTGAAAGTAGGTCACAGGCTTGGCAGCTACCTCAGGACAGCTCTGAAGACTGGTGATTGGCAAGGGTGAAGGCCAGCTGATGAGCATATCACAGCGCTCCAGGGGACCTGGAAAGCCCTCCTCTTCTGTGTGTGCAGCGGCTGATACTCAGTCCACTTTGGAACCTATAAATGTCTCTTCCCAACTGCCCCGAGCTCTGGGTCCTATGTGGAGGGTGCCTGTGCTAGGTAGTATGTAGGCACAAGGGAGAAAGAAGGGGAGGGAGGTAAAGAGGAAAGATAAGAGGCTAGAGAGGGCAAGCCTGGCTTTTTAATGAGAGGTTGTAGAATGAATCATAGTACTTGATAGGAGGGAAAGAGTTTGGTGGTTATTGTAAGGAGAGCAGCATTTAGCATCTTGTTGGTCAAATGCAACCTCCCAGCAGGATATCTCTGAGTTAGTCCATATGGTACCAGTGGTTTTCTCAGTAAACATAAAAAACAACTGTAAATAGTAATATTAAATTAAACACCAGAAAGACAACAGCACTTTTTAACAGTTAAGAATGTGTGAGGGTATTATGACCAGAAAGTTCAGGCAGAGCCTAAATAGTACATAAGGACCAACCAGTAATATTACTATTATTATTTAAACACAATTGAAAATTCAAAGATGAGTGCTGAGGGAGTGGTCACCCAGTTGTTAACACTAGTGCCGATCAGAGAAAGAAAAGAGTTTATTTTTTTAAACATACATTTTCATGTTTCATTTACTATAAAATCTTGAATGTGCTACTCTGTTAGTATCATGTGTAATCTTAAGTAGCAGATAAACTAACAAAATGCATAATTTTATTTTGGCTTATTCTGCATAAGTTAAAAAATATGTTTACTTTGTTCAACAGCAAAATATTTATTGATCAACACACTCTGTGCTAGGTACTGTTTTAGATACTGGTACTATAACAGTGAACAAGCACACAAAAATCCCTGTCCTTGTTTATTCTGTTTAGGTTACTGTTAAGATATTTGTAGTCTTTTGCTTGGGTGTGAAGTAGGGAGAAACCATAGACTATGCTGTGTGTCAAGAGGAAGCTAAGACAGAGTTGAAATGGGATCCATATTGTGAACATGCACTTAGCAAGAGTGGACTATGTTTACAAGCAGATAGAAAGAGGAGAAATACATGACTGATTTGGGGAGTAAAAATGTCAATAATCTCAAATACGTTTCTGCTACACACTGTTTTTAAAAAATGTAAGTTTATTTTTCCATTCCATTCAACAATCTGGTGAGCACTTGCAATGTGCCGGACTAAAATGTATTCTTGCAGCAAAAGTGTTGTGAGGGAGATTATTTTTTTTTTTTGGTGCTTCATTTTTCTGACTAAGTAACGAGAACATTATATTCATGTGATAAAAGTTGTTTTTAAGGACGAATGTACCTTGGAAAAATGTGTTAGATGTGCTAATCTTCCTTCCTTTCTTTTTTTTCCCCAATGTTTAGAAACATTTTATTAAAATAAAAACTGTTGGAACTAGGCTAAATAGAAAAACACAGTAAATATTTACAAAAACGTTGATAACATCACAAGTCACACACAGGTAACAATGTACACAGATCTTAAAAAAGCTTGCACAGAGGCAGAAAGAGTTGGACTACACAAAGTCTTCAAACTCCAAACTTGTCTCACATGCAACTCTACGGTACTTTTTGACCACGTAGGGTGTTTAAAGGAATACGACACAGTGTTGGGTATTCTAAGAGACTTCTTTGAACTGAGGCTTAAATATTATGGATTAAGAAAAGAATGCTTCTAGTAATGCTTGGTGCTGAATCTGCTAAACTGAATAATCAGGCTCGCTTTATTTTAGAGAAGATAGATGGCAAAATAGTCATTGAAAATAAGCCTAAGAGAGAATTAATTAAAGTTCTAATTCAGAGGGGATATGATTTGAATCCTGTGAAGGCCTGGAAAGAAGTCCAGCAAAAGGTTCCTGATGAAGAGGAAAATGAAGAGAGTGACGATGAACAGGAAACTGAAAAGTTTGTGACCGACTCTGGACCAAGCTTCAACTACCTTCTTGATATGCCCCTTTGGTATCTAACCAAGGAAAAGAAAGATGAGCTGTGCAAACTCAGAAATGAAAAGGAACAAGAGCTGGACACATTAAAGAGAAAATGTCCATCAGATTTACGGAAAGAAGACTTGGCTGTCTTTATTGAAGAACTGGAGGCTGTTGAAGCTAAGGGAAAAAAAAGATGAGCAAATTGGACTTCCTGGGAAAGCAGGGAAAGCAACAGGGAAAAAAGCACAAATGACTGAAGTTTTGCCTTCTCCACATGGTCAGAGAGTCATTCCACGAGTAACCCTAGAGATGAAAGCAGAGGCAAAAAAGAAAAGTAAAAAGAAAATTAAGACTGAAAATACTGAAGGAAGCCCTCAAGAGGATGGTATGGTAACAGAAAGCCTAAAACAAAGATTAGAGAAAAAACAGAAAAGAGAACCAGGTACCAAGACAAAGAAATAGATGTGCTAATCTTTCATTACTTTCTTTGTCCTAGCCTATTTTCCATGCAAAACTAGACTTTTCGTACTGTTTTCCCAGCCCCACACATCTTATTTTCTAACCCTCTGTCCTAGTCTTGATAGTGTTCTTATCCCTTACCCTCTCCGAAAATCTCTGGCTTTCAAAATCCTGTTCCTCAATAAAAGGACCTCTAGTGAAACATGATCTTTTCCACTCACAGGTCCTCACAGTGCTTTTTGCTTCTCTTGCCTGTTTTGTGTTAGTTACTTGTTTATTCTCAACGCCCCCTTCCCCTCACTTTAGATTGCAAACTCCCTAAGGACAGGGACTGTTTCTTACCAATCTTTGCATATCCTTCCAGGATGCTTAGCACAAGATTGTCCACAGAGAAGCTGCTCCATTAATATTTATTGAATTGTACTGCAGACCTTCAGATTTGGGGGGACAACTATTCAGTTTCACCAATTTTACATCTATAGTTTCTCTTAGGACTTTCAGCATTCCCAAAGCCTTTGTGTTTCTGCACAATGTCCCTCTTAATAATGTGTCAAAAACTTAAAACAGTGTTCTTATCGGGGCAGAGTAATAGCACAATGACCAATTTCCTCATCTGGAAAAACTACGCACCAGACGGAGAATCACCATGTTTTAGTTACTGTGGCAAAACCAAAAATTCTCTGTGTATCTGATAAACATCAGTCACTCCGTTAGGCCTCGTGGCTGAGGCAGCCCCAGGGACTGAGTGTGATGGCCAACCTTACTGCCTGTCTCAACAGATCTGGTCTGCCTTCCAAAGACTCACCTGCCCTCCCTTCATTAGATGCTGAGGATGCACCAGATAGAACAGGAACAACTCTTTGTGTCCACATATTGAGTGGACTTCCCTCTGAAAAAGATTTAATGTGCAGACTTCTGTCTTCTACGCATCTTTATAGCCTGGCAGTTGGTTTCTTTATTGTCCGTTACATACTGCTTTAACTGAAAGATCTTTCTAACTTGGGTGGGCCATTTGGTCCTTTTAAAATTTTCACACTGTCTTTGAATATTCTGCTGCCTTGTGAGCACTCTGTTGCGGCCACCTCTGAAAAGCTGGTGTTTTTGTGACAGCACCACTTTTCATTCTGTAGAAAAATAAATCAGATCAACTGGGCATGGTGGCTCACGCCTGTAATCCCAGCACTTTGAGAGGACCATTTGTTGCCAGGAGTTTGATTCCAGCCTGGACAACATAGCAAGACTCCATCTATATACAAAAAGAAATTGGCTGGGTGTGGTGGCACATATCTGGTCATTCCAGCTACTCAGGAGACTGAGGCAGAAGGATCACCTGAGCCCAGTAGGTTGGGGCTGTGGTGAGCCATGATTGTGCCACTGCACTCCAGTCTGGGTGACAGTGAGACCCCAACTAAAAACAAACAAACACACAAAAAATACAATGACTCCCTTCTATTTTCTGACCTCCTCCTCTCTTCTACCGCACACACACATACATAAATGAATTTTCTAATTTGACAGGCTGTGGAGGCAAATTTAAGTGAAATATCACGGTGGATTATTGTCTTTTGATTTTAATCAGTTTCTGCATGCAGCCCTAAGGTGTTAAGCATCACTTCCTTTCCTGTAAAGGAGAGATAAATTGTTTAAAAATGACAGGGGGATGCCCTCCCGGATATTTAGGGGTCTACATTGACTTAAATAAGGCATCTAATTAGTCTCTACCTAAAAATGCATGTATGTGCCTGTACACACACACGCCCACACACAGCCTGTGGCTGGGAGGGTGTCTTTGCCGTTCATGCAGTATAGACCCCTTTTCAGATTTCAAAGGCGACAGAATGCATATTATTTCTGTAGCTCAAGGCTTTAGCACGGAGCTTGGTATTGATTGAGCACCACTCTCAGCTTCTGTTGAATCTTCCATAAACTGTAATTTTTGTGAGTAGATGCTTATATTATCTTGCTTTATATTTAACCTATTTTACGTTGTGATTCTTATGGCATGGAGCTCACATTTCCTCTTCAGCCAAAGGCAACACTGGTGAATTTTCAAATAATATCAATGAGTTCCTTATTTCCTATTTCATTTCCTGTTTCTCTCCGAGAAACTTCATGCCAAAATTGCCTAGCACCATGCTCCAGGTATAATAAATTGCCTTTTGCTCAGTGATGCTGAAATGTTCGGTCAAGAATAGAGATGGATGATGAGAACATGTGTCTCTGGAATTTCTTTAGTGGTATAATTTTGAATTGTTAAAATCTAGCATACTTAAGGAACATTGCTAAATCATCTAAATTTCTTTTAATGTAAAAGCAAGGCTTTGCAGGTGAGGGATAACTTTTGTAGTCATTTAAAATCAGGTCCTTAAGCCATAACTTGCTTATAAAAACTAAATGTTAGGTTTTGTGTCAGTTGGTTTACACTAAGTTGTGCCGCAGTAACAAACTCCCTGATTCAGTGGCTTTTGATATCATAGTTTACACTACATGTCTGTCGCAGTTCCATTTCAGCTCTGCTTCAGAAGAAATATTCATTCCGGGACTGAGGCTTTTCCTGACATCAATAAAGGAGGGCTCGGTGCTTGCTGACAATGTCTTCCTCCTTGTTCCCAGTCTCTTACTCTTTAACTTCTTTCTAATAAACAGGTCAGTTGCAGAATCCTTTATTTTATTTAATGCCCCTCTTATATTATCTTCACTTGTGCCGAGGATATCTTTGGGCTAAAACAATATATGCTTTTGTTTGTTTGTTTGTTTTAGAAAGTAGGATTTATTGAGGGGGTCAGAAAAGCTCCCACAGTGGGAGGGGACCCGAGAGGGTTGCCCTAAAACAATATATGTTGTTAAAGTACTTTTCACAGACAAAAAAAATAAAATAAAAGAAATAAATGAGGAGGAAAACTTAAATGCAATTGGATTTTTCAAGTTGTTCTATACATGTACACACACACACACACACACACACACACACACACACACACACGTGGCAGATTTACTGCTTTTATTGTGCTGGTTGCTATGCCCTGTACATACTGATTTTTACTTAAAGCCATTTTCATTTTCCCAGTGGTTAAAACTTTTGTTAGTATAAAAGTATTTGATATGCCAGCTTGTCCCCTCACCCCCAGCAGTGGTGTAGAGAAGGTTATGTTTACAACTGCTTATATGTAGATACTTCTCGGGACTCTGAATATGCTGTAAAAAGACCAAGAGGAGAGATTGTTGTGCCCTTTAAAAAACTTAATGCTTCCCATAAGGACACTGGAATGATTTTATGGAATAGTGTCCTACTTCCCTAAATAATGAAAAACCAAACTGGTATTAAAAATTTGGAATAATAATTATTAGTAAAAGTATATTCTGCCAGTATTTATGCAGAATATTATCTTTGCATTGCAATTAAGTTTTTTCTTTAATATTAAACTTTGCTGGCTGTGCTGGGTGGCTCAACCTGTCATCCCAGCACTTTGGGAGGCCGAGGTGAGTGGATTGCCAGAGCCTGTGGGTTTGATACCAGTCCGGGCGACTCAATGAGACTTTGTCTCTACAATAAATTAAAAATTAAATGGGCATGGTAGTACATGCCTGTAGTTCCAACGACTTAGAAGGCTGAGGCTGAAGGATCTTTGGAGCCCAGCAGGTCAACGCTGGGGTGGCAGTGAGGAGCATGCCACTGTATTCCAGCCTGGGCCACAGAATGAGACTCCAATTCAAAAAACAAAAACAAAAAACTGTACTCAGATTTGGTTATAAAAGAATTCGAAATTTCTAACCAGAACAAAAGTTGATCCTGTGGATACTAGAAATATGACAAGTGCAATAAGGTCCTAAGTGTGTTAAAATTTTGTTGTTGTTGTTTATAACACACATTTTTGAGTTTAGGGCAGTGCTTCCTATTAAGATGTTAAGCCACTGTAAGAAGTTTTTGGAGGCAATTCTCAGTCAAAATGTCTTGAGTTCACAGCTGTAAAGTGTCACAGAAGAAACTTAACAGTTTTCTATAAATTTAATTGCTGCCTTGGAATAATTATGTCTAGAGGACAGAATACTCTATATATTTTATTATCCATCAGTTTCTTTTTTTAATGGGAGTGCTGTGCTTTGTACAAATCAATTATTTTTGATAGTTTCTGTAATTAATGTTTAATTATATTTTATTATCCTCATTTTACTACAGCACCTTGGTGATAATTGAAGCATTTCTAAACATTGTACTTCCCTTCAATGTTTTGTATGTTATAAAATTACCTTGTTAACATTTCTAAAAAGTTTGGGAATTTGTGTATATGTAAGTCACCATTTATTGCAAAAATATATGAAATCCATCTTCTCTGTATTTATTAGTCAGAATAGCCCTAAAGACAGAAGACAGAAAAAAACTAAGCAGTGCTTTCTGTGTGTAATTATTAGAATGCAAATTGCTGATTAAGTTTCCTTTGTACCATACATTTTAATTCCCCTGCATTTATATAATGCTGAGTGTATACAAACACACATCACTGATCCTCTGTTGGTAGGATTTATTCTTTGAGGTTTTTGGTTTGTTTGTGTCCAATAGTGGTAAAGAATCCATGTCACTCCATTCACAGTCAGAGCCAGACAGTCCCAGGAATGATGTACACGTCACCTTAGACTATGACCTTGACCAGGCATTCAAACCCACAAGACATAGACTCTCTCTGCTTACTAAGTGTTTGTTATGTCTAGCAGTGACTCACTGAGGTGCATGTGTGGCAGCTGTCTCTTCCCACTGTGGGTTCCTTATAAAGGAACCTGCCAGAGAAGTTCGGGAAGTGGAAGATAATGGGAGAGGGAGCCCAGTTGCCCACTTGGGTTCTTCCTGCACAGCTTTCACTTTCTCTATTTGTAGCATGCCATGTTGGTTCTGCGTTTCTCGCTGTCCTTCACTGAGTCTCTCATTTTCACGTAATTTCCCTACTTATTTTTAGCAACTGATATTTTTTCTTCTTGTTTATGTAGAACACAGCCACAGAAAGGATATTACAGTATAACTTTCTTTTTCTTTTTTTTTTTTGTTTTTTGAGTTGGAGTCTCACTCTGTCACCCAGGTTGAAGTGCAGTAGCATGCTCACGGCCACCCCAGCATCAACCTGCTGGGCTCCGGTGATCCTTCTGCCTCAGCCTTCCAAGTAGTAGGAACTATAGGCGTGAGCTACCACACCTGACTGATTTTTGATTTATTGTATAGACAAGGTCTCTCCAAGTTGCCCGGGCTGGTCTTGAACCTGCAGGCTCAGGCAGTCCACTCGCCTTGACCTCCCAAAGTGCTGGGATTATAGGCTGAGCCACCAAGCCCGGCCTTACAGTATAACTTTCCTAGTTCCATGATTAGTCACGTCAGGTCAGGATGAAATAATGTATTTTGATGAATTTGAGAAGTTGCCACTCTTACAGATCATCAGTCTTTTAGGGAGTGTAGTTTGGGCATAGAAGGATTTACAATTAATCAGAGAGCCCTTTTATTTAAATGGCATCTCTTCTTCTAGGTATTTACAAATTCAATTTATGGTCATTTTTTTCCAAAGAAAGGAAGGGAAATGAACATTTGTGAGTACCTGTATGAATCTTCCTAGAAGCTTTCTCAGATGCTGTATATACTATAATCATTCCAAAGGCCTTGTGCATTAGGGAGTATTGTCTCAATTTTTTACAGTGGAGGAACATCTAAAGACATTAGATGTCCAATCTAGAATCATACCGCTGCCAGGAGGCACAGGTTGCATCGAATGTCTGTCCCAGCTTTTCCATCCTCATATCATCGCACAGCCTGTGCATGTGAGGGTACCTTTGCAATTCATAAATCCTGTACCCCTTTTCTCAGGGCTGGGGCATGCATGTTATCTCTGTGTACCAGATTTTAGCCTGGGTCCTGGTGCTCACTGAGCTCCAGCTGGTGATTGAAGTTTCCGGTTAAGACTGACAGTTACTTGGTGCGTACTGGACACCAGGCCCTGTTAAGCATTCTCCGTGTATTATCTTACTCCTTAATCCTCTTACTGACTCTGTGGAATAAGTATGCCGCTGTTATTACTCCCATTTTACAGGCAAAGGAATTGAAGCACACGATGGTTAAACAACTCACTTGTGGTTACACAGTCAGTTAGAGAGGCAGGATTTGCACCCAAGCTGCCTCCCTCCCACACCCAAATTCCTAACCACAAGGGCATGAGTGAGTCAGTCCTTTGAATAAGGAACAGGAGGATCTTGGAAAAGAAGAGTAAGGAAAATTTGTCAAGTGGGACAAATGAGAGGGCTTCTGCAACCTCATCCTTTTTTATCATAAATAGTACAGTTCACATGGGTTTTTAATATAATTTTTATATGATTTATTATATTTTTATGTATTTATCTTTCTAATAAAGCAAGACATGGGAAAGTGGCCAAGGGGAGGCACCTTCACGTGGGGGCAGGGGGACAGAGGGGACCAAAGTGAGGGTTTAGGGGTTTGGAGAACAAAGGCTTTTCTGAAGTGTAGGAAGGGAAACTGAACCTGTACCTCTTACTCTTAACACGGCAACTTAGCACTTCATTTTAAGTTCTCTGAACACTCATTCCCAGAGCATTAGTCAGTTCCAGGGTTGCAGGGGCAATCAAAAGTCACTGTAATATGACAGCATTTGCTAATGAACTGACTATTTGTAAAATTAGCTCCTACTCAAACATCCTTCCTTTCCTGGCCTTGTGTTTCTTGTACCCATCCACCCTATTTGTCTTCCACTAACAGGTACTCTAAACATCTCACAATACATTGCAAACGCAATGCAATTTGGAAATGTGGAAGCTCAAGTCTTACAGAAATGGGGGATTTCATGATGTCAGTGAAAGTGATGTTGGAGAACTGTTGGCGTCATGGACGGAGCCGAAGGCAAACAAGCATTTGGCAGAGTTAGGCAAGTCAGTAACTAAAGAGAAAATCAAGCAGATGATGGTATGGGAGGAATTTTTAAAGAGCAGCTCTTAGAAGAATGGCAGAAACCCTTAACTGTTTTTGCAAGAATGCTCCTCTTTATGGACTGAAAATCAGAAAGATATTCTCAAGGGTGTCTGTGCAGTTTTTTCCAGGAAAATTATTTTGAGAAATAATTATTAATTCATTCTATGGTGAGTGTATAGTTACAATCAGAACATATAAAATGTTAAGCTATAAGATCAACATTTTTCTTCGTTTTCAGTGTAAATAAAAGTTTATTTCAGTATTTAGTTTAGGATCCGGGACTCTACTTTCAGTGGATTCATTTAACCCACCCCTTGTGGACACCACATCAGAGAGTAAGGGACATTACATGTGTGTGCACACAGGCACGTGTGTGTTTAGATGTAGGCCCAGGTAATGGACATCTCACTAGCTAATCTTTTGAGCATTTGTTTTATTTGCCATAGTATGTGTTAAACTTTTCAAGAATTTGCCACAGTACCAGTAGGGCAAGAAACATATAAATAATATAGATTTAAATTGACATATTGGTAAAGGAGACTTCTTTTCTTCTTGTAATTATGTGTAAAAGGTGTTTTTTAAATGTTTGGTAAATGAATGGATACATTTTCAGTTTATGCATTTGGAATGGCGAAACTACCTGTCTTCTCTTGGGACTGTAAGGTGAATGATTTTCATGGATATGACAATTTGTTAAAAATGAAAAAAATCTCACTAAATTTGTATTGAGTCATATTACTTACATGATTATTAGTAGTGATGAATTATTGTAACCATTCATTCAAAAAACAAACATTTGATTGTCTCCCATGACCTAGATGCTGTTGTGCAGAATGCAAAATGCCTTTTATCAGAGAATATTCAGATTCAACATGTATATATTCATTCTCCCCTTCCTGGAACCTCTGTCACATATGTACCCACGTATTCACTATAACTTGTTTACTCCTTATTTTTTGACATGTTAAAATGAAACAAAGCAAAACCAGAAACCCAACCACAAATGCAGAAATACTGACTGTGGAAGAAGTCTAAAAATAATTCATTTAATCGTGCCATTAAGTTACATTTAATGCTTCTGTAGGATTAATAGTATAATTATTGACGAGTTGTAATTAAGATTTAACTAACATCACTTTGTTAGTAATGTGTTGGTTTTTTTGTCTCTTATAAACAAAATTGCTAGTATTATAAATTTGATTTTTTAGAATTTACTTGTAGTGATTAGGGAAAATAAAAATGTAGAAGTGATTTAGGTACCCAGAAAGAGTGAAAAATATCATTTCATGGTTATTGTGTGATGATGTAAAAAGATACTTTATTCGATTATTTGATGTTTGAAATATTTTCAAGAGTTGTTTATGAGTGTGTAGAACATTCCTACACAAAACGGAGTTCACATATATCTCTACAGTTTATCTTTTCTCCTGCCTTTGAGGGGACTAAAAGGAAATAAGTATTTACTTAAGGAGATATAAACAGTTCTTTAAATAAAACACTTTAGATAAGTGACTGTTAGCAGCAATAAAATATCCTAAATGGATGAGTTAAGGACTTTTATACGCAACTATTTCACTTAATGCTTGACGGCCCCATTAGGTTTGCACTATTATTTTCCCATTTTACAGATGAGGACTCTGAAACCTAAGCTGCTTAAGGTTACCCTCAAGAGCGGCAGAGCTCAAACTGAAATCTCAAGTTTGTTCCCTAAATCAGACTTGCTACACTCCCCAGCATGGCCTCCTGAATGAAATAAAAATTATGCCAGATATCAAACCTATTTCCAAGAACAAATAGGAACTTCTTTGAAAATATTATTGGCAACTTAAACAAAGGCCATCTGTCATATTGCTACTTTTATTTTTACTAACTAAAATTTTATTTTGGAAGAATTAAACTGAGGATACGCTCAGAGGTTTCCACCCATTTCTTCCAGTATCCATATTGCTCTAATTGGGAAGATGCATGTTGTCATGAGCTGATGGTTGGTACAGAAGACATGGTTTTTGTTTTTGTTTTGTTTTGTTTTGTGTATGTGTTTTGACAGTGATTTTAATTCTGGGACTGGTGGTTTGGGATGAGAGTAGGCTGCATATGCTGCTAGCTCTGCTCTGGACTTCCTGGGACTCTATCTGCAGCACTTGTGTTCTTTCTGGAGAATTGAGCAAGGAGGTCCATTTGGAATCTCTGCAAAGCTGATTTAGGGTAGAGGGAAGAATGTGTCCTTATCTCGGGGCACTTGCTGTCCACTCTTCTTGCTCATCATCCTTCCTCCTTAGGGTTTTTTCCTGTTCCAAATGAAACAAGATAGAATAAAACATCAAAGGAAATTATTCATGCTATTTGCATATAAAGTCAAGCAGGGCCCCCAGACTATGCTGCAGAGACTAAAATGTGTAATGGGGCAGGGAGGTGGGACCTGGGGCACCATGGGCCTTGTTGCAGGATTTGTCAAGGGCAAGATTCTTCACCGCCAGGGGTTTCGTAAAGAGAGTTTCGTAAAGGAGCCCTGCAGGCAGAGAGTGGTCAGGCCATCCTCAAGGAAGGAGGTGGACACAGGCAGTCATGACAAGCATGAGACCTCACACAGTAAGCAGAAGGCTTTGAGTCCCACCTCAGACTGCTGACCTGTGCAGTCTCATTAATGCATACTAGTATGGGGGAAGGGCGTCAACCAACCTGAAGGAGACTCCCCAAGTTTAGGGGACTAGAGAAGTAATTTGTTTTTATTGCTGTTAAATTCAATTGTCACGACATCCCTGACTTAAAAGCTTTCAGCAGCTCATTCTGGACTGTCAAATCTAGATGGCTGATCATGGCTGCAGGGTGCTTCGTGCTAAGTCCACATTATTTCTTGTGGTTTATCCTCTACCAGTCCTTCATTTATCATTCATTTCATGTGCTGGAAAAAATAAGATGTCTCAGTGTTGCCTGTCGACCTCTCACCACACTTTCCACCTATCCTGAACTGGTGCCTCAGCTGGTGGCTCCCATCCCCGCATGCCCAAATCCTATGTGTTCCCTAAGCTGATTCCAGACGCTTCCCTCTGATCTCCCTGGTCGGAGCCCAATTCTACTTCCTGTGATTTCTTCACTCAGTCTGTCTGCACACTTTCATTTTCTGATTTGTTATCCCATGTGTTTGTTCAGATGTGTTATTTACCTTTACATTCGGTCACAGCATCTGCTACAGAGCTTTGCACGTAATAGGGATTGGATACATATTTACTTAATGACTGACTGAATCAAATAATATATTCCTTTGCAGGAGGTGACCAACATGTTGCCAGATAGAAGCCCGTAAGTGACATATCTGAAGAAAGATAATTTTAATTATCTAGAATGCTGGGCAAGGCCCTTTGGGTGACACATAAATGAAAGATATGGCCATTGTCTTAATTGTAATTATTTCTTTAGTTATTTTTATATAATCGGGGATTCATAGATGCCTGAGACAGTCTATTCTCCTAAGTAGATTCAGTATGGTTCACTCACACACCAACTCTTAGTAATATTATTTCCTCAAGCAATCCATACTACATAAGTAGTGAAAAGTATAAACTTGGCTTTATTCCTGTTCATCTATTACTGATTTCAAATTAGGGTGGTGCCGATTAATTTGCTTTCCTCTCTTCTTAATAACTGTCTATCTGCAAGGGAAGTTTCCTGTCTGAGTTTGGGGTGTGTTATGGAGACATTCTAAAGACAGTGGCATGTCCTGAATCCTCTGCGAAAGATTAGTCCCTCTGGACTTGTCACTTAGTCCCCATCTTGTCACTTGCTCTGGTGCCACCTGTGAGTCTTTCTAACTAAATTTTGCCTCTTCACGGTAGAAACATGTCTGGTGGATCACCAGGGAGGATTGCATGGAGCACACGTGTTTCTTGAATTTTCTTTTTTGTGGAACGTTTAGAAAATCATTAAACTAGATGGATATTCAGACAAAAGTTAGAGACTTCAGTGGGAAAAAGTATCTGTTACTTTCAGTTTTAAATGTAGTGTTCACCTGAGAGAAACAGACATGAGGGAAGTGACTAGAAGTCTTCCCCAAACTGCTATCAGCTCCTTTGTTAGATGGCAGACTCAGGACAGTAAGCAGAGGGGTATAGAAAACTGATGAGAAACTGTGATTCTGCCTTTGTGTTATTTTTTAATCAAGTGGAATTCATTTGAAACAGGTAATGATTTGGCCATTCCTGGGTGTAGTAAATCTACGACAGGAAAGAAGGGGACTTCATTAAAATGAGGAAGACTTCTCTCACTTGATAAACTCTTGTTGTGTTCAAAGGAAAAGAGTGCTTTCTGGTTTGGCAAGGCGGCAGTATCACATTTTGTTTTACTGATCAAGGAGTCACTGTCCATGTAATAATGTCTTCATTCATTAAAAATTAGATATGCCACCTCCAAAGTCTTCTAAAGTTGGTTCTGTGACTGATGTGCTCCTGCGTTTCCTGAGGGTTAAATAGTGGCGACAAAACCAAAAGACTGGGAATGTTGTCATCTTGTTGGTGCTTGTCATAAAGCTCTTGAGGGGTCCCCAGGAGTGCGGACATTGCCCAGTGTGGTGTGCTCATGAATGCTCGTGGACCCTTGCATGGACCCAACTTAGGTTTTGCAGCAAGGGGTAGGGGGATGGATTCTCTTCCCTGGGCTTTCAGCAGCCTTGAGATCCTCGGCACTGTTCCTCTTCTACAGGCATGGAATATGGCCTATGGAGATGAGAGGGCTTTCTTCTCCATCCCCCCACCCAAGTATGAAGCTTGGCAGGGGCGTGGAATACAGATTGCTCTTCAGAGAAGTAAAACACATTGGGATGGAGGTACAGATAATGGTGCCACTGAGCCAGCTATGAGGCTGGGTGGGTGGGTGCAGAGGGGATTCAGGTATTTGTGCTCCTTCTCTGTGGGGATTCCCCAGCTCTAGAGAGGAGGTGGACTTGGTTGCGGTCAAGACCAGATTGGGAAACTTTCCTCGTCTTCTCCCTTCCCTCATAATCAAAGCTAGGCTCTCCTCTCTGTGTGTTATTAGCACTGTTCTCCTGCATTCTAACCTTATTCCTACCTCAGGACCTTTGCAATTGCTCTTTCTTCTGCCAGAAATGATCCTCCCCAAGCTCTTCATGGGCCTGTATATTTTAGAACTTAGTTTAAATATTACTTTTACAGAGAGGCTTTTTCTGGCCACCATATCTAAAAGAGTCCACAGTAGTCACTATCATATCACCTTTATTTTCTGAATTATCTTGTTCCTTAATTTTCTTCCTTATTATTTTTCATCCTCCAACTTAACTCTCCCCTGTGCCATCTAGACTGTAAACTTATTATTGAAACCCTTAGAGAGTATCTAGCACTTAGTAGGTGTATAATAGACATCCATTACGTGGATGTATGACATTTATGTTACCATTCATGCAGCAGGTATGACTGCTTACCTGAGTGTGTCTCCAGCAGGCTGTGAGCTCATTGAGGGCTTGAACTGTGTCTCATCCATTTTTGTGTCTTCAGCACACGGCTCACAAGTAGGTACTCATTGAGTGCTACTTCACTAGAGAAAGGGGTGACTGCAGCTGCCTGGAGGATAAGCTGTGTGAATCTTTCAAAGATTGATGGTTCAAGCCGGGCTCGGTAGCTCAGCCTGTAATCCCGTGCTTGGGAGGTTGAGATGAGTGGATTGCCTGAGCCCGCGGGTTCGAGACCCGCCTGGGCAACTTGGCGAGACCTCATCTCTACAATAAATCAAAAAATCAGCCGGGCATGGTAGTGCACACCTGTAATTTCAGCTACTTGGAAGGTTGAGGTGGAAGGATCGCCGGAGCCCAGCAGGTCGAGCCTGCGGTGGCCGGGAGCGGCCACTGCACTCCAGTCTGGGCGACCGAGTGAGACTCCAACTCAAAAAAAAAAAAAAGATTGATGGTTCTTTGACCTCAACAGTTGCTCAAGCTGTGTGTGTGTGTGTGTGTGTGTGTGTGTGTGTGTGTGTGTGTGTTCAGTGTATATTCATTCAGTTAGGAATTGCAGTTGGCTGTGAGTGACCTGAAAATCAATGGTTTTAACCAAATGGTATCTGTGTTTCTGTTCACATACCAGGAAGCACAGAGATAGGCAGTGCAGGGGTGGAACAGATGCTCCTTGATGCCATCGGTACTCCAGGTTCATTCTTTTTTGCTTGTCATCCTTCGTGTGTGGCATTTGTTCTCGAAGTTGCTTCACTGTCATACGATAGTTACTGGAACGCCAGCCCCCATGTCTCCATTCCTGGTAAGAAGGAGAAAGACAGAGGGAAGGACAGGAGGGAGGCTGCTAAGCTGAGGAAGTTTCCTCTTAAGGAACTGTGTCAGAAGCCCAGAAGGATAGCTTTTTGTATCCCGTTGAACAGAATTTAGTCACATGTGTCACCACAGTGGACGTTGGGAAATGCAGTTTTTAAGCTGGGTACATCACCTCATCCAACACCATCCAGGTGCTTTCAGTGAAGAAGAAGAGAGGAAGGCTGACGAGAAGCTGCTTGCAGTAAAACTCTAGTAGCTATGCTTTTAGTAGGTGTGTGAGGCTGATCTAATATGCATAATAAATAATAATTGCACAGCAGATAATTAGACTGCCTATGAGACTTTTAACCTTTCAGGTGAAGCCCCCTGTAGCAGGGATGGCTGCCGAGTCTTCTAAGGAACGCTTGCTGTCTCGTGAGCTTAGAGCAGTGCTGAGGCGGTTTCTTTTTCTCTGTTTGCTAGAGAAACTCCCCTTGTGGTCACTGTCCATACTCTGCAGGTTGGCCTTCGGTAGGTCCCTCCTTTTGGGAGGCTTGGTTGTTCCTGGTGTGTTCTGAGGAGCAGCGGAGTCTCATTTTCCCATTCCAGGCTTCAGAATCCTAGCCTGTGCTGCCTGGGAAGGCTCCTTCCCCACCGGGGTGTCTTCGGCCTCTGTAGACCTTTTCTGGGATCCTTTACAGTGGTCTCCAAGTGCTGGAACAGACCAGTGGGGAGCAGGCAGAGGATAGTCATGAAACACAGGTGAGACTATGTCAGACAGAAACATAAACTGGAATTGCCCCCTGGTTCTAGTTCTAGTTTTGGTTTTTGACACGGTGAAGATAATTTGGAAAACTGGACGATTCTAGTCATCTCACAGGTATATTATTCACATTTCTTAACTTGTGTAAAATACCTTATAATTGCAGAGGAAAGCCCATCTAGCAGATTAAATGTAATAGCACACACAGACTCTGTGCACATTTATCCACAACCACAAACTGCAGAAATCCTGGACCCCTGGAGCATACGGGTTTCCTGACTTAAGATTATACAATGATTCATTTGCCACATCTGATATACACACTTGGAAATAAAAGATACTGAATAATCTAAGACCTTATTATTTGTTGAGGGTTCCCCCCCCAGAAATTAGCTTTTAAATCAACATAGTGTAACACGTCTAACTGTAATCTCAATGCTATAGGCCCCACTAGAACAATACAATCATCATTTAGAGCAAGACTTAAATATAAAGCTTTTATGTACTCTTAAAACCTTAGCATTATCCCAATAGAAAACTGACAATAGAGCAAAGTGGTTCTTATTAGTGCTATAAACAGATAATGAGAGAAATACAGATTTCGTTTTTTACGTTTAAAGTGTTTCACTAATCCAGCAGAAGTAGTCAGAACATCAAATGTTTCAGCAAGCTTTGTTTTAATAAATAGCTATATCTATATTTCTGTGTGGAGTTAAGAGAAGTTAAAGACAACTGGTAGTTTCTACTTCATTATAGCATAGTCTATGTAAAGCTTTGTGTAGAAGTTGAACTTTTCATCTTAAGTGATTCATTTCAATTTGTTGCAAATATTTAAATGTTCCTTAAATACAGTATCAATCTAAACTAAAGTGAATTATTCTGTAGGAAATGCCGCGTAGGTGTTCTTTAACTCAAAGAGAGGTAACTGTAACTGAGCCCCTTTTCTATCTTAAAGAACTTAGTTGTTATGTTTATGCCATCAGGTGAGTTAAGTGTAAAGACCTTTGCTCTGGGGGTGTCATCAGGAAGGTTAAATGTTACTTACGTTTATCTTAATTAAACATTTGTATTTGTTTTCTAATAGAAAGGAAACAGCCAGGTATGCATTAAGTAACTTCTCTTAACTTTCTGCCAGTGTGCTCATGAAACAGATCAAACAGGATGGTCTTATCAGGGCCACTCAAATAAAGTTGATCAAGCAGAAATCCTGTGTGTGATATTGACCTCTCACATTTCTTGTCCTTCTTAACCATAAAATAATGATAAAATAACATAAAATAATAACATGTGTATTAGATCAGTAGGATATGTGTGACTGTACAGAGAGAGAGAGAAGGAGAGAGACAGACTTATTTTAAGAAATTGGCTCATGTCATCGTAGGGGCTGGCAAGTTTGAAATCTCAGGGCTGGTCAACAGGCTGGACTCTCAGGAAAGAGTTGATGTTGCAGTCTTGAGTTCAAAGGTTGTCTGCTGGCAGAATACCCTCTTCCTCCAGGATCTCAGTCTTTTTTTTTCTTAAGATCTTCAACTGATTGGATGAGGCACACCTACATTATGGAAATTAATCTGCTTTACTCAAATTCTACTGATTTAGATTTAATCTAATCTAAAAATACCTTCACAGAAACGTCTGGACTGGTATTTCATCAAATATCTGGGTACTGTGACCTAGCCAGGTTGACACATAAAACTAACCATTGTAACATCATCATTATTATTTACTATGTGCCATGCCCTATTTTAAGCACTTGACATATATTAACTCACTGGATCCTCATCACAACCATGTCAGATACATACTCTTACTATATCCAGCCTACAGATGACAGATTTACACTTAGAGGGGTCCAATAACATGCCCACGGTTCTATCACTAGTATGTCTTGGTTGTGTCTTACCTATAAATTTTCCTGGATAAGATGGCTGCTATCATTCTCCTTTTGTAGGTGCTCAGTAATTGTTCGCTGAATGAGTGATTGTTACTATTTGTTGAGCAGTTACTATCTGTCAGGACTGGCTTGAGCACTCTAATATTCAAAATCACCTAAGGAGTAGGTATTTTAACTGATGGAGAGCTTAGGCTATTTCAAGTTGTAACCTGAGCCAGGTCATGGAGCTCTGAATGATGGAGCCACGTTCATCTCTTTGTGATCCTGAGAGGTCTATCAAAATTTACCAGACCCTAAAAGAATCAAGCCAGTGTTAAAGTATAGATGACTCTGGAAATACATAAATGCCTGGTTACTTGCTTTTGGTAACCCCTCCTTCAATCCAGGGATTGTGTATTCTGGATGTTCTAGGACAGTCTTGCCAATTACAATCATGCTCCCATTAACAATCTCATGTTTGTTAGGCCAATTGCCGCTAGTCTTACATTCCTTAAGCCAAGTCTGTTACTGTTATCACATCTCTTTGCTTTGATTTACTTAAATTCTGTGACCCTTATGTATGCAACTCCTCTCTACACACCTATAGAATTACCTGGTTTTCTTTCTCTCTCGGCCTTTTGGATCAGGACATCCTTGTCTCTTATACAGGTTAAGCATCCCAAATCCAAAAATCTGAAATCTAAAATGCTCCAGAATTGGAAACTTTTTGAGTGCCAACATGATGCTCAAGGAAATGCTCATTAGAGCATTTTGGATTTCAGAGTTATGGATCTGGAATGCTCAGCTTATATTAGATAATGCTTGTATTCCAAAATCCAAAAAAAAAAATCACTGAAAATCGGAGACACTTCTGGTCCTAGGCATTTCAGATAAGGGATATTCAACCTGTACATGTTCATCAAGAAGTATATCCTACCCTTCTCTTCTTTTCTTCCTGAATATAAATAATTCTTTTAGAATGTTATTTTCTGGGGTTAGGGACCCAAGAAAGAACCATAGATGTCCTTGGGTTATGTCTGAGTGTCTGAAGACTGTGTTCACAGAGGTGTCCTGGGTTGACATCAATCATGAACAGTGTCATGGTTAAATCCAACTCAGACTAGGGTCTGAGCTGAGGGAAAAAATAATTCAGTAATTACTGCAGGAAGAAAACTTTCCTGACGAACATCCTTAGTACCTTCACATGTGTCTGCCTTTCTAGCAACTTCAGAAGTCCACCCCATGAGCCAGAGTCGCCAATCAAAATGCATGCGCCCTAATTTCTTTTTTCTCCCTGGAGTCTTCTGAGTTTAAAGCTGGACTTTGTTTCCTTAGTATTGTGTCAATTCTCCTAAAAAATGCAGTTATAGACTGTACACTATGTTAGTACATGGACCCAAACAGCATTTCCTCCCGTTTGTGTCGGCATGTTTGTGGATTTGACAGATAAAACAAAGCAAAAACAAGCAAGCAAACAAACAAACAAAAAAAAGCTACCTTTCTCCTCTAATCCTCCTGGTTGCTTCTTGGACATCTCCCTGAAACTCAGCTGGCTTGCCTGTCCCTGTAGTTCTGGGTGGTCTGATTAGGACAAAACCCATCATCAAAGCAGGCCAGGTGCTGATGCTCAGCACTTGAAGCTGCTGGGAAATGATCCTTCAGATTTCCCAGGGATTCCTGCCCACCCAGCACCGCCAGGCCCTGCCGGCTCCTGGTGCTCAGACGAGGGATTAGCCTAGCATGGCGTGGCTAGTGGTCGCTAATCTTTCCACACCAGCCGACTTAGATCCCCTAATTAATACCCAGCTAAGACATACCCAAATCTGTTTTCCCAAAGGCTGTTGTCCCTGAGGAATAGAAAGGAAAAAACAGAAGGAAAACCAGAACAAAGCATGACAGTGTCTGGTAATACTTTCCCTACTTGTCAGCACTTTCTTGGCGAATTCTCTCTCTCTCTAGCTCTTCCCGGTGTTTTATCTGTGTCTATCTCTACAGGCTCCGAGATTCGCCAATTAATATGAATGTTTTTCCTCTTTTGATTTTGGAGTGTGAATAATGGAGGTATTTTATTGTTTCTGTTTGAACTCATATTCTTACTTGCTTCTTCCTTCCATTTCTTCCTTTTGTTTTTATTCAGTGATTTCTCATTCAATTCTTATGACTGAGGATGAGTAGCTGGGTTACTTGCTAGAAGGATCTTTTTATTTGAGGTTTCCTTTTTCAAGTAGGTGGTCTCAATTCCCTTCTCCATGTTGTTGAAAATTCTGATACCTTATTCTCCCAGTACCTTTACGTGGAATGGAAAAAAAACTGAGGTGTACTCAAATTGTGGGTGTATTCAAAATAGAAAAGTGGTAGTAGAGTTTGGGGACAGACCATAACCCTTTGGATATGATCTATTTGTGGGGTCCTAGAAACACCCATGGTGGGGTTAAGGCTTCAGGAAGTTCTGAGCCATCGTATAGAACATAAGATCATACTCCTTCACTGTGCGATGGCCTGCCATCTCTGAAGATTTGGGAAATTTTCAATCCTTTTTTCTCCTAAATTGTACCTACTACTGTAGTGAGACTATATCTCCTCAGTAACCTTTATGATACTTTATTCTCAGTACCTTATTTCGGAGAAGATTCTTAAAGAAAATACCTCCTTTTTTCTCCTCCATGAGAGTTATAAACTGCTCACTAATTATTCATTGAATGAATGAAAGAGAATAATGACCATAGATAAGTTGTTTGGCTAAGTATAGTAAGAGGAAGTTCTACAGAAAGTGGCACAGCCAACATCCCATATGCAAAGGTCAGCCATAACAAATAAGTGATATTTCGTGCAGTGTTTATTGGTGGTGACTTCCCTGCCGTGAACCCCGGGTTGAGAGGGATTCTGAGGGGTCTTCATGGCTCGAGAGGATGCCACATGTGCTAGAGGTGGCAGTAGACATTTGCCATCCCTGTGCTAATGCTAAACATTAGGTGACCTTCCTTTTTCAGACATAAAGGTATCGGGGATTTAGAAGGCTCATACACCCATAGCTTTTCTTTCCCTCCTGAATCCAAAGCTAACCAAGAAATGAGATAGAAATAAGACAAATGTCAGTCAAAATCTCAGCTGATAAACTAGATTAGAGAAGGTGGCCTTTCAATCTGTGTTTCTTCTCCCAGGCACTAGACATTCTAATTCCATCAGTCTCAGGTAGTGCTGGGCAGTCACAATTTCTCCTGAGGGCAGATCCTAGCTGGCTAAGTATCCTGCAAGAGAGCAGAACACATTTACCCTCTTCTTGAGAATACCCAGAAGGACCAGACTGAACTGGGTTTATCCCACCTTACTCCCTGATAGGCACTAATAGAATAAAGCCCTCCTGACTGGGAAGGGAGGTTGTAAGTGAGGGACTGTGCGAGGGTGGATGTGCTTCTTCCCAGTGGCTTCCAAGGAGTGGAGTGTAAGGTTCTGATCATATGAGAAGAGGGAAATACTAATGCAATGACTAGTTATGTTTAGGCACCTATTCTGATGCAGGTCGTCTAGAAGGTCCACCTGGACCCATTCTCTGGTTCTCTCTAGGCCCAATAAAGCCCACACTGTTGTTAAGCCCCAAGGCATCACATTAAATCAGAGGTTTGGTAGGATATTTCTTCTTTCCTTCCTCCGCTCCTCTGCCCCCAGAGGTGATTTGCTTTGCTTATCATTAACTGCCCATGAGGCACTTAAGGTCATGCGTGCTGCACCCTGGAGGCCCTTGAGATCTATCTGTTGTTTTAGAGCAGGGGTCCTCAAACTTTTAAAACAGGGGGCCAGTTCACTGTCCCTCACACCGTTGGAGGGGTGGACTATAGTTTAAAAAAAAAAATACTATGAACAAATTCCTATGCACACTGCACATATCTTATTTTGAAGTGAAAAAACAAAACAGGAACAAATACAGTATTTAAAATGAAGAACAAGTAAAGTTAAATCAACAAACTTACCAGTATTTCAGTGGGATATGGGCCTGCTGTTGGCTAATGAGATGGTCAATGTCCGGTTCCATATTTGTCACTGCTAGTCGTAACAAGTGAAGGCGGCAAAAACACCCGGCGGGCCGGATAAATGTCCTCGGCGGGCCGCATGTGGCCCTTGGGCCATAGTTTGAGGACCCCTGTTTTAGAGGATTGCCTTGATAGCTCTTTCTAGGCTGGGTCACAGAGGGGTCTTTTGCTGAGAAGCTTTTCTAAGCAGAACTTTATGAAAGTTCAACACTCATATAACATATTTACCTTTCAGACCTGAAAAGACCCAGTTGACTGGTCAGTGTCACATGTCAAGCCACAGAACTCAAAATGTCAAACCACAAGACTAGAGAAGACCTTACATTTCCCTGGGGACTCCCTCTCTAGATCCTGTGCTCCCAGACACGTGGCTGAGGCATCAGGAGTCTGAGTCCTTGCACAGCTTCTGATAAGGAGATTTGGGAAGGGCTCTCTGCTTCTCACTTGCTATTCTGTGTCGTATGTAAGTCCTCTTTCAATTCCTTGTCGTGTCATTCTAAACCATTCTAGAGAAGTGACTGGCTACCCCAGACATGTCAGTGCTACCTTCAAAGCCTCTAATGTGTGGGGGACATTAAACTGTGATGGCAACAGGGACCTGCGGACGGCCTTGTTGCTCAGTTGGGGTTGACACTGGAGTTGAAGCTTGTCTTTCCTTCCTCCCTCCTATTCTTAAATACCTCCAGACACCTTCAGTTATTTGTTCTATCAGCTGTCAAGCCTCGTGTTTAAGAGAGTCTTTCAAATGCTTAACCTAAATACCAAGCCTCTAGTTTAAGACCATGGCTTTCTTGATGGGTCCTCAAAGGAACTTTTTCCAAGTAATACCCAAGTCTTTAATTTCTAGAATGTTGCATTTGCCTGAAAGAGATCTTGGTGAGATTCACTAGCAGTACAGGGCTCAGGCTTTCTGCACCGCTATTTTTATTTCATTATGCCCCTTTCTGGAAATATAAATCTGTTTTAATTATGAGCATTATATATTTGTTATCTGACAAGCAAATGCAGTTTGCCTTTCTGTGAAGTTACTTCATTGCAGTGCAACTTCTAGGAGCATACTTAACATCAATTTTTAAAAACCACATTATTGCAACTGTACATTATGATCAGGAGTAGAACAAGATTTATGTAGCACCATGAAAAAGTTAATTGATATCTTTTGCCCACTTTGTAATGGGGCTGGTTTGTTTTTTTCTTTTTGGCACGTTTGAGTTCCTTGTAGATCCTAGATGTTAGGACTTTGTCAGATATACAGTTGGCAAATATTTTTTCCCCAGTCTGTGGACTCTCTGGCTGCTCTCTCAGTGGTTTCTTTGGCTTTGCAGAAACTTGTCAGTTTGATGAGGTCGCATTTGTCTATCTTATCTCCTATGGCATGGGCATTTGGGGTTTTGATCAGGAATTGGTTGCCAGTTCCAATTTCCATAAGGGTGTCTTCTGCATTTTCTAAGGTGCTTATAATTTGAGGTTTTACGTTTAGGTCTTTGATCCATTTAGAATTGATTTTTGTGTATGGTGATAGGTAGGGATCTGGTTTTTTTTTTTTTTTTTTTGAGTTGGAGTCTCACTCTGTCACCCAGACTGGAGTGCAGTGGCCGCTCCCGGCCACCGCAGCCTCGACCTGCTGGGCTCCGGCGATCCTTCTGCCTCAGCCTTCCAAGTAGCCAGAATTACAGGCATGCGCTACCACGCCCGGCTGATTTTTTGATTTATTGTAGAGATGAGGTCTCGCTTGCCCAGGTGGGTCTCGAACCCGCGGGCTCAGGCCATCCACTCACCTCAGCCTCCCAAAGGCGCGGGGTTACAGGCTGAGCCACCGAGCCCGGCTGGAATCTTGTTTAATCTTCTTCTTGTGGTCAGCCAGTTTTCCCAGCACCATTTACTGAAAAAGACATAGGAGCAGCCAGCAGATACATGAAAAAATACTCAGCTTCACTAGTCATCAAAGAAATGCAAACCAAAACCACACTGAGATACCACCTAACTCCAGTCAGCGTGGCCATCATCAATAACTCAGAAAATAACAGATGCTGGAGAGGATGTGGTGAAAAGGGAACACTTCTACACTGTTGGTGGGAGTATAAACTAGTATAGCCTCTGTGGAAAACAGTGTGGCGATTCCTAAAAGATCTAAAATCGACCTTCTATACGACTCCACAATCCCCCTACTGGGAATATACCTAGAGGAACTCAAATCACTCTATAAAGAAGATACCTGCACATGCATGTTTATTGCAGCATTGTTTACAGTAGCAAAAACATGGAACCAACCATGTTGCCCATCAAAAAAGGACTGGATTAAAAAAAATGTAGTACATATACATGATGGAATATTACACACCCATAAAGAAGGACAAAATTATGAACTTTGCAGCAACTTGGGTGGACTATAATACTGAGGCTATAATTATGAACTTCACAGCAACTTAGAATCTATAATACTGAGTGATCTATCACAGAAACAAAGTACTGAGTACCACGTGTTCTCACTCATAAGTGGACCTTGAACAACTATCGTGATACTATAAGAAAGGGATTGACACTAGTGGGAAACTGCCCGGGGAGGGGACAGCAGGATTGGCAGTAGTGAGAAACTGCCGGGGGGGGGGCCATACCTCATCAACAAGGGTACCTGCATAATGAACCTTTATATACCTAACCCGGAATTGTACTCCACATCTTTAAAATAAAAAATTAAAAAGAAAAAAAGAAGACGTTAATTGGAAACTAGAATTAACTGAGCCGCCTACAGGGTCATGTGAAAGTTGTTTCTATTGCGGCCTCTCCCTGTAGCTTTCTAAACTCTTAAAATTGCATTCTCTCATCCTAATTAGAGTGTGGAACTAGCATCAAGGAGCACTTTGTACATGCCAGACACAGATGAATTCAAGAAACAGTCTCTACCTTCCGTGTTCTTCCAGTGTAGCTGGGCAGACAGAGATGAACAACATTGCAATGGAGATGTACGGTGACATGTGCCAGGTTCAGCATCCCCCACGAGCAGGGGAGGTCAGCATTGCTTAGCTAGGCCCTGGTGGCGTTTGCGGTGGTGAAATGGTGAAGGTAGTGTGGTGAAAGGCCACTGACACGGTTGACCCTGTGGAGTAGAATGTTCGCTTGGCTGTGGCTATTACTCAGATAACTGGAGGGTGCCCTGTTTTCAGATCTTGTTTTCTGTAGTCAGCATAAAATCTGGAATGAGGAGACATATCTTCTGGAATGCTCTCTCTTAAAGAAGCTACCCAGATTGGGCCATGTGTTTTACACAGTGATTGTAGTGCTACGTGGAGGAAGAAAATATACCTAACCATTACAGTTAGAAAGACTGTGCTGTCTGACATCTTGTTCTTCATGGTTCCCATGGATTGATAAAGGCCCATAACTAACCTTATGATATAAATTATTTACATTTGTCATAGGTTTATATAAGTCAAATAACAGCAAAAGTATTGCAGTGATCTCTGAACAGTGTCCTAAAAATAACTGTTGTTTTTAGTACTCAATGAAATTAAAAAAAAAAAAAAAAAATTCGTCTGTGTTCTTCAACACCTTAACTGTCCCTCAAAATTGGGGCCCTTTCTGGGTTCATATGCAGAAAGATCCAGTCTATTTCTGGCCATACAGATCAGTACTTTTTCTCTCCCTAAAAAAAAAAGGGGGAGAGAAATATGCTTTGGCTTCCTGTGGTGGCCAGAGACTGATAGCTCCCTGAGGGCGGTGCACAGCTCGCTTTTCTTAATATCTCTAGGGAGTGCCATTCATTCAGTAACTATTCAATGAGTGGATGACTCCTAGGTGCTGAAACTCTCACGCCTAGGATATAAGCCAATCAAAGTAAATGAGATGGGAAGGATGCCCTTGAAAACCATGGGTTGGAATATACCTACAGTTGAGTTTGTGTTTGAGGGCTAGCTCCCTTGGTCCCAGTGGTAAACTTAGCCCATTAATGGCTGATGCTTTAAAGAACTATAAAAGCCCTAAGGCTAGTCTCTTCTCCTCCCCAAACCCCCACATCTGCATAGCAGGTATAAATGTTAATCCAAGCTTTTGAACCCAAGTCTCAGATTGCCTTTGATCAGAAGCCTAGTTTGTCCTACAGTGCAGATGTGGGAGTTGTATGAAAGAAAGAAAAGGGAGAAAAAAAATTAAAATAATAAAAAGAAAGAGGGAGAGAAGGAGGGAAAAAGAAGGAAGAGAAAGACAAACGGAGGGAGAGAGGAAGACTGGGAAGGAGGCAGGACTAGGGGGGGAGAGAGGTCTGTCTTACCTACCAAAGAATTTGCTTCTTCTCTCAAAACAAGTTCCTGACACATTCAGGTGACCACATGGTAAATGTGGTTGGCGTCAGGGCCCCATCTGGACTCTGAGACCTAGGGGACCAGCCTGCAGGAGCCACGCTAAAAACACTCACTTCTGACATGGCAGCCCAGATTGGGGAGGTATTTCAGGGCCACCTTGTCCTTGGAATCCACATTTCTCGAAGCCTCGCAAGGCGCCTCCTGGGGGACCAGCTGTTTGTTCAGCTCTGCCTGTCTTGTGAATAGATTGTAACCCTTGGGAAAAGAAGTATGGTTTTTTTTGGTTTGTTTTAATTGGCAGATACGAAGCCGCCTTTTATCATTTTTGGACTGGAAGGCACAGGATTTGGGTAAACTGAGTTTATCCTGTAGCCCTCACTTGTGCGTTGAACGCTGTCTCAGCCCAGAAGTCAGCGTTTTCTTTAAGTTTAGAGAGATGCCAGTGCAGAGGCCTGTGGTAATATCCATCTAAAAATACTTTTTCTGTATCCCCAAACTATCTGATTTCCTGAGCTTAAAACATATAAAAAATCAGGTACTCATTTAAAAAAATAAAAATTCTAAGTGCATTTACCCCTGGTTCTCCTTCACTGAACATGTCAAACTATATTTTAACATCATGTTCATGCTCAGATATTTGTTGTCATTCCAGCTTCTGCTGTTTAGAAATGCCATTTTAAAGTTATTTTGATTATAAAATATTGTATCCAAAACATATTTACTTTGTAACTTCTTAATTGCTTTGTACTTTATTGCACTATGAACCCAAATCTAAGTGAAGGCAAGGCAAGGTAATGTCAGAGTATACTTTGTTCTGAGAGGATATTTTTTCTGTAATGAGATACGTGTTAAGTAAGGTTGTTTAATCAGATGATTAATATGAGAAGTCCAGGGAAACAAGAGACTAGTAAAATATAAATAAATAACCAAGGCCAATATAAAATTAAAATGAAGAAGGCAGTCAGACTTAATGATGAAATAGAGGACATATCCTTTCTTCTTGGATGGAGTTGTTCCATAGGTTTAATTAATTTTGATTAAATAACATATCCCATATTTATATAACATATTTGCATACTTACTGAGTTTATACTTTCGTTTACCCATGACATTTCTTAAATCATGGCCCAAAACGTATTAAACTGATCTTTTTTTTTTTTTTACTTTTTAAAAGGTAACTTTTATCTACAGTATTTTGTCCAAGACATGAAAGTGTGTTTCTTGCAGTGTTTATATGATTTGTACGTCCCACACTTGCTGTGGAATGTTTTGTGTGATCAGAATTCTTATAGTCAAAGGCTTTTGTAACTCCAGAAGAGTTGATCTGAGCTTACCCCAGACTAATTTGACGGGTCCCTTAGAGTTGAGATGATAAAATTCTTCGTTTAAGTGAACTGAGGTTGGGGGTTGCCTCAAGCCACAGCTGTGGTATTACTTTACCCAGCAAATTGCAAAGGCCTGCCTGAGCAACTGTATCTTGTTTTCTGGTTCCTTTCTGTGTTTCCTATTGATGAATGAGCCCAACTGGCCTTATTTACTGAAATGATATGATAAAAAGAGTCACCTAACTTAGTTTATACAGATACAGTTACTGAGCTTTTTGAAGGAAGATTCTTTCATCAGTAGCAGCTTTCAAGTTCCACCTGATACTGGAAAACAACGTCCAACTTGTTCTAGTTACATAAACATAATTAGGTGAGTATGCGCTGTGAAGATGAACTATAAATATCAGCCTTCCCTTGTAATTATCTATGAGGACAAAGAGCTTTAGGAAACTTGCATTCAAGGAAGAATCCCTGGCTTCATGTTGTGCACATTTAACAAAAAAAAAAGAGAGAGAGAGAGAAAATACTACTTACCTACCATGTTGAGGTCTTCATGAAGTTATTTATTCTCAAGATTTATTTACTTCCCATGTTAGTACATCTGCCCCATAATGGCTATCTGGACTCAGAAGCATGAAGCAGCTTCCCACATACTCTGTGGTCTCTCAGTGTAGAAGTTCATGGTACTCCAATTAGGACACATGGTATCTTTAAGGTTTAGCACCCTGGAGAGGCTCTGACTCATTTGGAAACCTTTGGAAGATTGTTTACTTGCTCATCCTCTAGCTTTTGACTTCTAAGAAGCCTTGGCTTGTACAAATAGTGGCATGATGTGAAGTAGGGAGATAAGTGCAGGTTTCACATCTTTTCCTTTTCCTTCAAGGAGGCAGGAGTCCATGCTCTTGAGTGTTCCAGGACTAACCTGCGTGTTCGTTTACACCTTGAGCCTGTGTGAGATTGCGGGACTTACTAGGAGGCTCAGTAGAAGTTGACCAGGATTGACATCACCTGGCTATGAGGCTGCTGCTCATTGGAGGATTTACATTAGTGGATGAAATTTTGACTATGTTTGACCTAAGAGATTGTATTATTTTTTATAAAAAATATGTCTAAGCTGTTAACATAAGCAGAGGAAAGTAATCAGGTTGCCAGAAAGGAGTTGATGGAAGCACTGTCGAGTGTGTATAGTGTTTTTGAAGAGATTGTTGAGTGGTGACATTACAGACCATCCCTAATCCTCTGCAGTTCTGCAGGCTGGTTAGACTTGCTTGCCTCTTTGCCTGGGCTCTGTGCTTCTGAAGCACTTTGCATATTTCACAGAGCTATTAGATTCAAGAACTACACTTAGTCAAAACTATCCTTGAGATGTCCTATCTCTCCCTCCCCACCATACACACACACACACACACACACACACACACACACACACACGCACACAAAACAACTAATTCATGTTCTAATTCAGCGATCCCAACCTTTCTGGCATCAGGGATCATTTCGTGGAAGACAAATTTTCCACAGATCAATGGGGGTGGGTCATTTCAGGGTAAGTGCATAACATTTATTGTGCACTTTATTTCTATTATTATTACATTGTAAAATATAATGAAATAT
Organism: Cephalopachus bancanus; assembly: GCA_027257055.1. Lineage (NCBI taxonomy): Eukaryota > Metazoa > Chordata > Mammalia > Primates > Tarsiidae > Cephalopachus > Cephalopachus bancanus. Next base: position 2,260,188 of record JAPVLO010000159.1, on the reverse strand, counting down.
TTGTACAACTTACCATAAAAAAGAGGTGGAGACAGAAGTGGTGAATAAAATAATGGTGGGCCACATGCAGACTAAAATAAGTGTTGGGTTCTGACTTAAAGCCTGCCACCAGATGCAGCCATACAGCTGAAGTACATCAACTCACTTGCCACTTACTGAGAGGGTTTTGATATGAATCTGCAAGCAACTGAGTTATTATTGTCTCTGTGCAGTCAAACCTCACTGCTAATATTAATCTGTGTGTGCAGCCTCTCCCCAGTGCTTGCATCACTGCCTCAGCTCCACCTCAGGTCATCAGGCATTAGATTCTCAAAAGGAATGTGCAACCTAAGTCCCACGCATGCACAGTTCACAGTAGGGTTTGTGCTCCTCTGAGAATCCAGTGCCACCACTGATCTGACAAGAGGCAGGGCTCAGGTAGTAATGAGAGCGATGGGGAACACCTGTGAATACAGATGAAGCTGTGCTCGCTCATCACTTACCTCCTGTTGCGTAGTCCTGGCTCCTAACGGGCTGTGGACTGGTATCCATCCGTGGCTTGGGATTTGGGGACCCTTTTTCTAACTTACCCAGTCCTGTGTGTATGTATGTATGTATGTATGTATAATGTGTGTGTGTAAATTAGCAATGTACGAAGTAGGTGGTTTGGGTTGAGGGGCTTTGTTATGTGAAATATCTTTTATCTGGCCAGGCTCGGTGGCTCAGCCTGTATTCCTGCACTTTGGGAGGCTGAGGTGAGTGGATTGCCTGAGCCCGCCGGTTTGAGACCCGCCTGGGCAACTTGGCGAGACCTCATCTCTACAATAAATCAAAAAATGAGCCGGACATGGTAGCGCGCGCCTATAGTTCCAGCTACTCAGAAGGCTGAGGCTGAAGGATCGCCAGAGCCCGGCAGGTCAAGGCTGTGGTGGCCGGGAGTGGCCACTGCACTCCAATGTGGGCGATAGAGTGAGACTCCAACTCAAAAAAAAAAGGAGTATCTTTTATCTGTTAACAGTAGCTCAGTGCAGAGAAAGGAGAAACAGAATGACCTTGTGCCTGACTGTGGGAGCCACAGATCCCAGTCTCAGCTCCCAGCATACTCGAGTGTGTGTGCTTACTGTAGGGAATGGTGGGTGGGCATGGTGGCAGTGTGGAAATTCTTTTTGTGCTCTTGCACCCCTGTGTCTGCACTTTCTTCTTTCACTCTCACTACCCCTCTGTTTCTTTTCTAGGCGTACATATTTGGATTCTGGTCTTATACCTGTTGGTTTATGCTGTGACTGTGACCCCATGCCTGAGAGTTCCATGAGGACTGTGAATTATTTATTTGTGTATCCTCAACTCCTCAGACAGCTCAGCTGGGGCTCAACACATGTTTGCTGAATGTGTTAATGATGATTTTATTGTCCTATGAACTGCCTTTTCAGATATTAATCAAAATGCCTGCAAAGGCTGCACAATCGCCTGTAGCATACAAGGGACACCAGCTTACATCCCAGCATTACTGGTTCCTGATCTAGAGTTCTGAGACCTTGGCTGAGAACTTCTTGCAATCTTCCTGGGAATGGAAGCTCAGCTTGTTGGTTTTAGAACAACATAAGCGGCTTAAGTGAACACTTGCTGAGTGTCTCCCCTGTGCTGGGCTGATGTGAGGAGCTGGGTCTTCAGCCATGTTCCCATGTGCAGTGCCTCTCCCCTCTGCCAGTGCTTAACTTCTGCGCTGGATGCTCCACCCAGTCAGCCTCAATGACAGCGGAGACTTGGTCTCCGGGGAGGCATGGAAAGACAACTTTCCATGGTAGCGGGAGGCTGAGAATTCAGCATACTGCCCTTCTTCATTAAGTTGTTCTTTTATCTGCCCAAGACGAATTGCGGGGCACTCATTCCAGAAACTTTGATTGAAGACCTGTGATGTGCCAGGCACTGGGCTTGTGCTGAGAATACAAGGATTTTCATCTGTGGTCCTTGACAGAAATCCCCAGATCGTGGGCATCATTCCTTAGAAGGGCTTGCACTCCGTCTATATAAACATATTCTAGGGTTGGGCGCAGGGGCTCATGCCTATAATTCCAGCAGTTTGGGAGGCTGAGGCGGGAGGAATGCTTGAGCCCAGGAGTTCAAAACCAGCCTGGGCAACATAGCGAGACCTTGTCTCTACCAAAAAAAATTAGCCGAGCATGGTGGTGTGCACCTGTAGTACCAGCCACGGGGAGGCTGAGGCAGTATCATCTGAGCCCGAGGCTGCGGTGAGCCTTGATTGTGCCACTGCACTCCAGCTGTGGTGACAAAGTGAGACTCTGACTCAAAAAAGTGAAAACCAAATCAAAACAAAAAACATATTTTGTAGGAAAATATGATTAGTAAGCTTGAAAAAATAGATCATACATGTCAAGCCTGACATAACTTTTTAATGAATAAAAGTTATGAGCAAAAGGAAAAAAATCTGTAATAATAAAATAAAACCTTAGTCACTTACCCTTGATGCTGTAGTTCTAAAATAGAAATTCCTTTTGGGAGTATGTGGACACAGGAAAATTAAGTTGATGAAATAGCATTTGGGGTTTTATGTGTCATTTTAATAGTTTCTAAATCTGGAATGTAGCACATGACAGGCAGTTTGACCTCATGATGCTGCTATTTTTCCAGACAAAATTTTGAATGTGCCAGCCGGGCTCAGTGGCTCAGCCTGTCATCCCAGCACTTTGGGAGGCCAAGCTGAGTAGATTGCCTGAGCCCATGAGTTCAAGATCAGCCCGGGCAACTTGGCGAGACCTCATCTCTACAATAAAAATCAAACATTAGCCGGGTGTGACAGCGCAGTCCTGTACTTCTGGCTACTTGGAAGACTGAGGCGGAAGGCTCACCGGAGCCTGGCAGGTCAATACTGGAGTGGCCGTGAGTGTGCCACTGTACTTTACCCTGGGTGACGGAGTGAGACTCTGACTCAAAAAAAAAGTTGAATGTATAAGCAAAGGTAAAGGGAAGTTTGAGTATATGCGTAATAAGATAGAGACTGAAGGACAGTGCTGGTAATTAGAAGCAGGATTTCTACTTCTTCACCCTCCTTGTAATGACAGCCTTCTTCCCTACTCCAGACTTAAATGAAAAGATCAGGAGCTCAACTGTTATTTTGTGTGGTAGTGTGTGCAAAGTACTCTGTTAAGTACTGTGGGAAGAATTCAAAGAGGAATGGAGGAAGGACTTAGAGCATACTAGATACATTTCAGACATAAACTATGCATAAGAGCTGTAATTAAGATATTAATTGTGATATGACTACCAGGGTCAATTTCTCTGGGGACTCCAGGAAACAACTCAAAGGAGGTAACATACAAGTGGAACCTTGAAGGATATACAAGATCATTGTTGGATGGGGGAAAATACATTGTTGTCTTTGTGTGTATTTTTTGCATACTTGTTTCCAACAGAATTTTAGCCCCTGCAGCCAGGAACCCTATCTTTTGGGAGACAGAAGGTTGTTAAGTGGGACTTACTGGGAAGGTCAGGAGAGGTGAGTTCAAGGGGAGAATATTACAACAAGCTTATGGGGAATAGCTCAAGTTCGATTGATGTCCAGTGCCTTTTTAGAGTCATTTCTAGCAGAAAGATTCACGGGTACGATCACTCCCAGTAGACCTGCGTGAAGTTATCTGGTCAGATTCTCTTTCACTCATTCTGTAGTTAGAATGCTAAGATATTTCTCCAAGTGGGACTTTCCTAGCCTTTATATGTAGTTGTTATTGATTTTCTTCTTTACCTTGATTTAATTTTAATCGTAATAATTGTACCATTAAAAGTTAATTCCATGAAGTGACTTCCAGAGGCAACAAACATGTAACGTGTGGTACCTACATACATGTTAGAGCAGGCCGTAGCATGTTCTCTTGCCTTTTTCTTTTTAGCTCTGTAAGTGCAGAAGGATACAGAAATTTTCTGTTTGGGCAATGTCTTCCCAAGCAAAACTGAATGTTTACTGCAAAAGAGCTAACTGTATGTTCGTATACCATTTTGAGCATTGTCGCTTGATGCGCTTTCTCTTTTGAATCAATTTATTGGACTTCACTCTCCACCGAACTAGAATTCGGGAGATCCTAGTCTTCTTTAATTTTTTTCTTTTGCATAAATACAAATTAGCTCTTACATTTATAGAACTTGTAATTGCAACTCGTGGGAATACTTGGGTAGAATGTGAAATAAAATACTTGCTGATTTCTTTAGCCCAAAGCATATTTCTCTCCATCTATTCCGTATGCTTTTCAGCTTTGAAGACTTAGATGCAGAAATTGACAATCTGTGCTGTGGTGAGCATCACAAATATGACTCACACCAAAGTTCTTATCAACACTCTGTGCACATGGTCTATAGCTCTCTAAAGAACCATTTCACTTTGAGCAACTTGGCATTTGGTCTGAAGAGATGGCAACTGTGAGATCCCAGTGGATCAAGGTTGAACGAATGTTATATTCGATAATATAGATAGACTGGAGCTCTCAGTTGCCATGTTTCCTGTGGGGTGAAGAAAAGAGTTTGCTTAAAATATATTGAGTTTGCCATGAGTGGCACATACATGACTTTAGTATACCATGTTGGAGAAGCGTTTCAGGGACACATGGCAGTGCAATATCCTTTCCTGGCTGAGAACTCTACAAGGTTGGGTAGAAAATATATGTATACTACCGATCCCAGAGGAGTGGCCAAAGGACTGGAACTGTGTGGTTTGTTTCAGCCCCAGAAGTAGGAAAGAATCTAGGCATGAAGGAAAAAACATGTTTACTTGAGAAGATTTTAAAGTGGGTCTTAAGAATGGCATTCTTTCTTCTTGAGGTATAATTTGTATGCATTGATATGTTCAGCTATTATACCTTTCAGTCGTGACAAACACATATCAAGCTACAGAACATATCCATCACCTCTGAACCTCCCCCATGCCTCTTTCTAGTCAGTGTCCTGGTCACCACGAGCAGGCACCAGTTTGATTTCTGTTACCATAGGTTGGCTTTACTGTAGGATGTCGTAGGAATGGGATTAGCTAGTATGGGCTTTTGGTTTCTGGCTTCTTTTTATTCAGCATACTATTTTTTTGATTTATTCATATTGTTATCAGCATTCATAATTCCTATTTTTTTTTCATTGCTGAGTAGTAATCCACTGTGAGCATATACCATGGTTGATTGATTCTTTGATAGACATTCAGGCTATTTCTAGTTTGGAGTTGCTATGAATAAAATGGATGCAGACATTGTAGTACAACGGATTTTTTTTTGTAGACATGTGCTTTGATTTATTTTCTATAAATCCCTAGGAGTAGAATTGGTGCGTTGTAGAGTAAATGCATGTTTAACTTTTTAAGAAACTGCCAAAGCATTTTCCAAAGTGATTATACTGTCTTATACTTAATCAGCAACATATAAGAGTTCTGGTTACTCTACATCCTTGACAACAGTTGGTGTTGTCCGTCTTTTTTTACTTACTCATTTTAGTGGGCTAAACATCGGTCTCTCATTGTGATTCTGTTTTGTATCTTCCAGATGGGAATGATGTGGAATACTTTTTTCAAGTGCTTGTTTATCTTCATTTGTGAAGGGCTGCTTCAAGTCTTTTGCTTATCTTTTAGCATTTTTTATTGAGTACCAGATTACTTTTTATATTCTAGATACAAGTGATTTGTCATATTTATATATATTTATTTTCTCCCATTCTGTGGCTTATTTGCTTACTCTTTTGATGACACTGTTTAATGAACGTTTTAAATTCTGATGAACTCCATGCCACCAATTTTTTATTTACCTTATTCCTTTCTGTGTTCTTTCTAAGAAATCTATCTTTTGTTTTCATAGATTTTTAAAGCTTTATATTCTGAAATAACTTTAGAATTACAGAAAAGTTGCAAAGATAGTACACAAAGTCCCTTTGTAGACTTCATCCAGCTTCCCTAGCATTTACATCTTGCATGACCATGGTACAGTTATTGAAACTAAGAAATTTACATTGGTACAATATATATTATATTATCGTTAGAGATTTTGTTTGGATTATACTAGTTTTTTCCCTTAATGTCCCGTTCCATTCCAGGATCCCATCTAGGATACCACATTGTATTTAGTTGTCATGACTTCTTAGTTTTCTCCAGTCTGTGATAGTTCTTCAGTCTTTCCTTGTCTTTTGTAACCTTGACACTTTTGAAGACATCTCCTGGACTTTTGTAGGATCATTATCAATATGTACTTATCTAAAATTTTTCTCATAATCAGATTGTAGTTATGGATTACTAGGAAGAATGAATGCTACAGAAGTGATATGCTCTTCTTATTTTTAATAACTTTTTTACTTTTAGTTTTTATGACTTAGGTCTATGACTGTCTCAAGTTGTATTTCTATATATTTTCTTTTGAGAAAAGCCTGCTGGGATTTTAACTGAGACTGTGTTGGATCTTTAGATCAATCTGGGGAGAATTAACATCTTAATACTATTGAGACTTCCAGTTCATGCATGCATAGTTTATCTTTATGTTTATTTAGGTTTTCTTTATTTACTCAGTAATATTTTAGAATTTTAAGTATAAAGAGCTTGCATGTCTTTTGTTACTTTATTCCCAAGTGTATATTTGATATTTTTGATATTTTGTAAAAATTATTCTTAGCAATTTTTATTGCAAATAGAAAAATTTTGTATCCTGAAACATTGTTAAATTTGTTTATCAGAGCTAGTAGTTTTCTCATAGATCTATTCAGACTTTTACGTATACATGTCATTAATGAATAAAGAGTTTTACATCTTCCTTTTCAATCTCTGTGCCTTTCATTTCTCTTGCTTGTCTGATTGCAGTGGATGGACCCTCCAGAACAATAACTAGAGATGGAAAGAACAGACATTTTTGTCTTATTTCCAACTTTAGGAGTAAACTAATATTTCACTGTTAAGTGGTGTTAACTGCATATTTTTTTGTAGATGCTCATTGGAGGCAAAGGAAGTTCTCTTCTCCTAGTTTGCTGAAAGTGTTTAGCACAAACAAGTTTTGTAACATAAGTAGGTTACAAGGCTGTATCAAATGCTTTTTTTGCATCTACTGAAATGATCATGAATTTTCCCACTTAATCTGTTAATAAAGTGAGCTATACTAATTAATTTCTGATCTTTAATTCCTAGAATAAACTCTAGTTGATTATGGTGCATTATCTTTTCACATGTTTCTAGGTGATTCAATAATATTTTCTTAAAGATTTCTTGAGGGATTTTGGTCTGTAATTTTCTTATACTGTCTTTAGTTTTGGTACTGGGATTATAATGATTTTATAGAATGAGTTGGGAAGTATTCTTTCCTTTATTGTCTAAAAGAGTTTGTGAGATTGTTATTATTTCTTTTTTAATTATTTGGAAGAATTTACCAGTGGAGACATTTAGTTCTGCAGTTTTCTTTGGGGAAGTTGTTTAATTAAAAATTCAATTTATTTAATAGATGCATAGTTATTTAGATTTCTATTTCTTTTTGTGTCAGTTTTGGTAAGTTGTATCTTTGAAGGAATTTGTTTCATGTAAGTTATTAAATATATTGGTATAATGCTGTTCCCAACATTTCCTCATGCTTTGCTTTTAATTTTTGTATAATCTGTATTGGTGTTTACTGTCTTATTCTTGATATTGGTAACTTCTATTTTCTCTCTTTTAAAAAAATATTCATCAGTATTGCTGGATGGTTATAAATTTTATTAGGCTTTTTAAGGAACCAACTTCTGGCTTTGTTGATTTTTTTCTGTTTGTTAGATATTTCATTGATTTATGATATTTTTATTTAAGCCTACTTTCAGTTTAACTTGGGGAAATGTATTAATTTTAACTTTTGCCTTGAAGTAAGGAGAAAACAGGCTAGTAAGGGGGAAAAGAGATGAATTATTATAAAATATTTTAAAAATAAGGAATAACTTTTTATTTAAAAAATTGTAAGCAAGTTGAACTTAGTATCAGTTTTCTAAATATGAACAAAATAGACCTAAAATAACCTGAACAGGCATGGATACTCTGGTCTTAATGGTGTTGCCTTGAGGATTGGATTAGTTCAAGAAGGAACTATCCCATGTTCCACAACCCATTCCAGAATTAATAAAGTAATGCCTCCAGAAATAGATATACTAGAGAGCATAAGACAGATCTTCTTCACACAATTAAGTTCATTTGAAACATGAAAATTATACCTCTACTTTTAATTGATGTGTTCAGCCGTGGGCATTGATGTGGGAAATATGGTAATTACACTTAAGAGATAAACATTAATAGTTTTATGCTCATGGATCATCCATGAAAGAAGAATTAGGTACCCCGAATGTTTTTCATCTTCTTCTTTATGAGGAAGAACATTACAGTGGAGGGAATGATTCTATACTACTACTGGGGGGAATTAATGATTATTGTCTGTATTCATAAAAATGAGACAGTAACCTAAGATGTACCATGAAGCAATAACAATAACGATTAGGACTGATATTACCCTTTGCTTTTAAAAGAATAATAACGAAGCATTTTCATGCCTCAGATGAAATTTGCCTTTTCTGTGGGGCCACAGGGGCATAGGGTGACTTAGTGCACAAGTGGTTTTGGATGACAGAGAGGTTAAGATATCCAAGTTTAGTCTTTGTATTAAACTTTTTCTACTGAATGGAATAATTTTTTGCTGCTTTCCTTTTGCACAATAGCCTTTGAAAATGAGCTTAAAGCATATGGAAAGTTTGCCGTTGGGAACTACTTCTGTTAGGTCCTGGTTTCAAGTAACTGCTTGTACTCACTCTTCATACGAAACTTAAATACCACTTTTGTGAAATAGCCTTTAGGTTAGCACTTACTGTGGCAGTCACTGATTACTCATTTGTGATATGTCTGTCCACATCACCCCGTAAATATTTGTGTCAGAATGAATGAGTAAATGAATGCATCAACTGAAAGTTGTTAGTGAATTAAAAGTAGGGCAATTAATATTACAAACAGTGACAGAGCAGATGCTCTTCTGATAAGGGTACTGTCTTTATGGAAGGCAGGATCTGAACATTGTGTGTGATGACTTGATCTGTTATTCTGCCCTCTGGAATGCTAAAGAAGTAGGAATTGGATAAAGGACATATTTGTCAGAGTTTTTAAGAATATAAAAGTTTATTTAAAGTAGTCTAATTTAAATTTTTCCAAATTATTTTAAGTGGACCCAGATATACCCAGAATATTTCAAACTTTGATTGATTGCTTTTTCTCTAAAGCAAGATGATGTTTCGACAAACTTTTCTATCTGATTTCTGAGTTATCATTCTCATAATCAGAAGATATACAACAATATAAAAGGCAAGCCAAGAAAAAAATGCCCTGTATTTTGTAACTGCAGCCAGAATTTATTTTTTAAATAATAGGAGAGAATTGCTTGGTTGAAGGAATAGTAAATTATTTATTCCCCTTAGAAAACCACACTGAAAGAAAAAATTCAGGGTTTTCTCTTTCCCCCTATTTTGTATCAGAATTGATTGTGCACTAGCATATTACCATTTGGTCCTATAAAAAAATTGTTAACATTTTTTCCTCTTCCTAGGATTTTTATTTCTGTAATATTTTCATATAATGTCCAAGTAATAAATACCCAACAGAATTTTTTGTGTGCTTTTTATGGGGCAGATAATGCAGTTTCCTTGTCAAACAGCAAACTACTTTCCATCATTTACTTTTCTTAGTAGGTAATGCTGTATCCTGTGTAGAAATGTAAATCAGTTGGTATAGAATTCTGGCTACCATTATTAATGAGATGGATACCCATTACTATCATACAATCAGTACTTTATAAATTCTGATACTTTTTGGTCCGTTTTAATATTGAAAACCCTGACAGCCTGTTTATTAATCTATCATGTAATCACTAAATTACTGTCATTCTGTGATATGATATATGATTGTATAATAAGCCCTTTAGAGGAGTGTTGCTTCTCCTGAAGAACTTAAGAGTCTAGCTGAGGGAGACAAGGCGAGTACACAGGAAACAAGAGGAGAGAGCTCAGACAAGAGAGGATATAATTCTGCATTCCTTGTTATAAGTGTTTCAAGTAGGGAAGGATTATTGTGAGTGTGTGGGATCTCTTCTGTTTGCTACTCCCAGATCCACTCCCCCTTCCCCCTTAGTGCCAGGGAAGTCCACCTGTGAGAATTGCTTCAGTCTCTCCTGCCCTCTGGCTCCTGGGTGAGTTCAGCCAGTAAGGAGCATCACCCAGAGACCAAAGGGAGAGAAAAGAGTGAAGTCTAGCCCTTCAAGCTGAAGGGTGGTTACTACCTCTTTGGTTCCTGATCTCAGGCAGAATGTTATCCTATCCCTGCAATGAGGTGGACAAATATCCCCTGTTTAAACTCTTGTCTGCCAGGACCCAGCTCACCCAATCTGCCTGGACCCTGATTATACCCCCAGGCTCAGTAGTTATCCCAGATTTATTCAGGGAAGCTTGACTCTGGCCTTGGACGTAGCTGGGGTTGGGGGCAATGTGCCTGAGAAATGGGAAACAACAAGAGGAGAGATACATGGAAGTACAAATCTTTTAGAGCTCTCTGGCAATTCTAGCCTTACCTGGGAAGTGCTTAAGTGTCAGGGAATCGCTTAAGTGTCAGGCTCTTGCATTTTCAGGTATCTTTGCCTCATGGACTAGTGAGGACGAGATTCTCTCATGGAGATTTGAGGAGGCCAAAACTGATAACCCAGGGAGGTTGCTACACTGAAGAGGTGGCTTGTAATTCTGCTCAGGGAGTGTGGGGCCGTGATATGCTTGCTCAGAGCATGATTGGACACTGTGATCTTCTAGAACCAGGGCACCCATGGCAAGCTCTGTGACTGTGGTTGTCCCGTTTTAGGTGCTGGGATTTAGCATAGGACAAAGCATATAGAGCCCTTAACCTCCTGGCCCAGGACCCACTCTGAGTGCACGCACTGTATTTAGTTAACGTGTCTCTTTAGGCTCATTTAATCTCATCCGTTCCTTGGGCTTGGTCTTTCATGCCCTCTACATTTGAGACTAAAAGCCAGCATCTCATGGACTCTTCTTCAGTCTAAATTTATTTAATACTCTCTCATAACTGGATTCACATTTTGCATTTTTGGTGGGAGTACCCTGGAGAGACTCTGGTCCTTCTTAATGAGTCATGTCCAGAGTCAAGAGACATGGATTTGTCCCCCTCCTGGTGATGTGAACGTTATCACTTGGTTAAGAGGGTAGCTGTCTGTGTTGTTTAATTTAAATATATAGGGTTTCTGCTATCTGTAGGCATTATCGTGGGCAAAACTGAATAAAACACTGTCCTTCTCATTACATGTCTTCAAATCTTCCTCTTTCTTTGGCCCTTTGAACTGGAGGGGTGAAACGCAATTGGTTTTGTCTCAGTGTTAATCAGAACACAGTAAAGGGCTAGTGACTCCAGGCTATGGAGGGGTGCAGGGTTAGTGGGAGATAGTGTGTTGGGGTGCATGTAGGGGTTTCCCTTCTTTTCTGTTTTGGTAGTACTTAGTAAGTGCCTCTGCAAAGGGGACAGCCTCTCGCATGCATCTTTGCACCCTCCTTACAGGATGTTTCTGGGTTAGCTATTGCTGCCTAACAAACCACCTCAAAACTTAGTGGCTTAAAATAATCATACTAATTTATTTTGCTTGTGGATATGCAATTTTGGCAGGGCAAAAATCAGTCCCTAATACAGTCACAGTAAGCTACAAGTTTGTTTCCCATACATCATTTGGGGATGTGTGACCCCGGGAGATTTCGCCTCTCATTAAATTGACAATTTCTTGATTCTCTATGTAGCTGTGTGTCTGTTTCATGTCCTAGTGTTTTCTGACCTCGAGGGCTCATTTGATTAAAAAAAAAATACAACTATGTTCAGGTTAAAAATATGACCTTTTGAAAGCTCTATATGTTTGGAAGCTACCCTAATGAAGAAAAATCTTCATAATCAGTGGTGCAGAGAAGTTATTTATTGGGTTTTAATGGGGACATACAGCATAGTTATAAATTTGAAGATGTGTTGTAACAAGTTATGTGGTGTTTGGAAGCCCATATGCCCCAAGTGTGACTTCTGGCTAATAATTTTTACCAATGCAAATTACCAAGTGGCATTTATGGACTGTGTTTGTCATCAAGCATAAAACTTCAGCTAAATGTAGAACTATTGATTGTTATTTTCGTGGGCAAATATTTTCCCATGGGTCACAGTGGATTTCTGCCCTAAGCCTCTAATAATGCTAGGTTCTTATGTTAATAAATAGAACAGTCTTCCTTTTATAGGCTAATCTCTTGTAGAAATCAGGACTCACTATTCCGTAGTAATATGAATGTAGCCTTGTTCTCCTTTGGGGTAAAGAGCAATATATTACTCCCATTGATCTCCGAATTATTTCCACATGCCAAGGAATCCTGTTTCTGAAACTTGGTGTCCAGCGATAGATGGATTCTGTTTCTTTCATTTGGGCACTTTCCCCTGGCAGCTATTATTTTGTGCTTGTAAATTCTGCCACTCATAACAAGACAGTCCTGATGAATCACCCGAGAAGTTAACCTTTACCATCTAGAGCTTTTAAAATGTTAAATTGCTTTTCAAATGCCCAGTGCTTCTTGGAATGTCACATCATAGCATAACAACACAGGGCTCTTCAACACCTGGCACAGGTAGTGGCTTTGTCTCTGTGCTGCATGTGCTTTTGGTACAAGCCCCTTGGCCGCAATAACTCAGTTCCCTCCACTCAGTTACCACTGAGTATCCTTTCAGGCAGAAGATGGCAGAAATTTTTTTAAAAGAACATTTTGCAAATAATGCATAACACCTCCATTTGCAATCTGCTTTTATATGCAGTTCAGGTGTTGACCAGTAAATTTGGTACACATTGCAGGGCACTGGAAATCCCTCATGAGTACTGAACCTTCCTACTTGAAATTTTGCCACATCAGAGGGGTCAGTACCTAGCCAGACCCATGTGCTTTGCCCTGCCTGCCTGTCAGCATATACAGTGCAAATTTTTTAAATGGGCACAAAGTTTAACAAAATCTGTAGGATCTATTGAGGCAGCTGGTCCATAATTTCCAGTTGTTTGTACTGAGTTTTTGAGAGGAGTCATTCTCTTATAAAAATCTTCTATTTGTTCTAAATTTTGGTATGTGCTCAGTCTTATAAAAATAACATATAGAAATAATAGATAAAATAATAGTTGGAAGAGATGTAATAGCCACATGCAAAATCATACAGACCCTTAATGCCACACCTCCTACAAGACAGGTCAACCCACTGTCAAAGACAAAACATTGGACAGCTGGCAGAATAGATGAACTAATATGCTCCACCCCAGGAAGCCCACACCCTAGTGACTCTGACTCACACGCCATGCTGGCTTATTATGCTGTGTGCACAAATCAAAAACATTTTATGCCTTCCTCAGCATTTACGTAAAAGCTTTCTTTTAAAGTTCTTCAGTTTAGCTTCACCAAACATCAGAGTGACCATAGGTGGAAAGGAAGGTATTGTAGAGTCCCTAATTCTGTATTTGGAGAGGTATATAGTGTTAGCTCTAATTAAGTGATTTGTCCAGCCAAATAACAAAGCCAGTCAGATCTCCTGAAATGATCACATTTAACTTAGTCTTCCAAACCACAGTGCTGTTCCTGTGTCCTTCTTTTAGAAAAGGATGCAAGGTGAGTTACCAAAATTTATACAATCGTCACTTAGTAACTAAAAATAGCCCTAAGCTTCCTAGCAGCTGATGTGAAAAGAGAAACTTCAAGAGTCTTATTGTCCTTAAATATAATCTTATCAATGACTTATACAAGCAAAGATTCTCCTCACACTGTGATCCCAGAGACATTATTCCTCTATGTCCTATTAGACAGTGATATAGAAGGCAAGATTATTTCTGACATCCTTGCAATAACTAGCAATTTTTATCTGGAAGTTTTTGTTGCATCCTTTTGTACACGCAGTGATCAGAATGTAGGCCAGTCACAGTGGATGGAGGAAGACGTGTTTGTTTTCCTCATCTAGATCTTTCTTTAAGGCTTTAATACAATATCCAGATGCTATATACTGTAGCATATTGAATTATTAATTGAATCTACTTTTGAAAAATCTGCTTGGGAATGAAAACAAATGAGCAATAAAAATGTTAACTACCAATGCCTAGTGAATAAATAATGGAAGAATAGTTTTCTATCATTGCCCGAGCAGAGGTATGTTTATTCTCAAATCAGATGTTACGAGTGCTTTTCTCCTGAATGCCGTTTTAATGCAATTACTACTTAGTGAGTCGTCTCTGGGGCAGGGTATAGTATTGTGGTTATGCCCTTTTCAATCCAAATCAGTACATTTTTGTCTTTAAAGTTTATCTCAGATTGAACATAATGCCGCCATACATAAAAAGTCCATTTTTACGTCTTTTGATCAGTGACATGAGAGAAGGCTTGAAAACTACGTCTAGTGGCCTGCAGGTGACCGATGATTAGTTTTAGACTACTAGGAGGTGAAGTAGCCAACGCAGATTGAAAACAATGGTCAAGCTTGAGCCACTTGAATTAGAAACAAGAGTAAGGTAGACTGTTTTGTTAAAGATCAGATCATCTGTAAGCATCACATGATCATAGGCCTGTTCTCATTCGTTTGAGTTAAGATTGACAGAACAGAATCAAGATTCCCTCTGCCTTGGAGAGAGGTAAATGAGGAGGTGAGTTGTGGTGAGATCAAGAGGGTAGAGTAAGCCCAAGACTGAGTGTGGTTGGTGAGTGTAGTATTTGTTTTATATTAAGAGCAGCATTTCTTAACAATTCCGAAGCTTTTATTAGAATCCTGAGTCCAGTGTTAGCTACTTTCAAAGAGGAAAAAAGGAAAATGAACGGTAAAAGCTTCACAGGCAGGCAAGGGAGCTAATTTCAAGTCTGAGTGCCTGATTCACGGTGAAGCATTAAGGGAGCGTGGGTTATTTAACCTGAAGAGAAGAACAGGCTTTTCTAAACTAGTGTCTAAGGAATAATATTTTGGTAATACTTGAAATATTTCACTTTAATCTTGCGCACAGAATGACTGAGTTTTGCATGAACTTGTTAATTATGTAAAATAGTAAAATTACACACAGTGCAACAGAATTGGGCTAGTGTCAGGAGGCTTATACAGATTTTGCATAATTTTAACATATTTTTATCAACGACACAATAAACATGCGAGTGACTTCATATGTATGAGGAGGAAAGGTGGTTTTCTATGTCCATCGAGGACAAAAGAAGACCTGAATTACAAAAGGAGAAATAGCTGTGCATGTTGCTGGATTAAATTGCTTGCCATTCAGGGGTTGAGGGAGTCTGATTTTAAAGACTGTGGCTCATCCAGTAATTGCTTGGTGGGTAGTACATGGATATACTTGCAGTACGTTAACAGGTGAGAGTACTGGGCATGGTCTTAGCACATGATAGCTTTTTAGCCTTTAGTACAATTTTTGAATGATGTGGCTGTGAGGGTTCCAGCAGAGAGGCAGAAACAGCAGGAGATAAGAGGACATAGGTGTGTGTGTGTGTGTGTGTGTGTGTGTGTGTGTGTGTGTGTGTGAGTGATATGGATGGAGAGGTAGGTAGGCGGGTAGATAGTAGCAGGGAGTTGGCTTATAAAACTGTGAGGTCTGGCTAGGCAAGTTCAAAATCCATAGGACAGGCCATCAGAAAGAGCAGGCTAGAAGCCCTTGGACAGGAGCTGATGCTGAAGTCCACTAGTGGAATTTCTTCTTCTCCTTCAGGGAAGCCTTAGTTCTGCTCTTAGGGCCTTTTAACTGATTGAATCAGGCTCACCCAGGTGGTCTAGAATGCTCTTCCTTAACATAAACTGATTATAGGCTTTAGTCATATCTATAAAGTACCTTCACAGCAATACATGGGTTGAATAATGTTTCTGTTTGATTGGATGGCTAGGGACTGTAGTGTCACCAAGCTGACACATGCAACTAACTATCCCAGATGGATAGGGGTAGGGTTATATTGCTGGTAGGCACGAAGGTCTTAAAGTGTCCACTTGGTAGTTGGGAAGTTCTGAATCTGAAGCCCAGCTCTGCCACATTCTAGTCCTGTTGACCGGCATGTTTCATAACCTCTTTGTTTCAGTTTCCTCATATATAAAATGGGGTTAATTATGTCAACTTTGTGGGGGCACTTTGGGCAATCAAATGAATATCTGGCATGATAAAAGTAAACAGTTAAAGGTAGTTATTGTGGTTTGGTACATTCAAGATTCAGTTTTGAGAATTTTATTTTCATGTTGTTTGGAATGGCATTCAGAAATGTAAGAATGCCTAAAAACCAGCTGGGTGGAGTCATAGGAAGAGGTCAGAGTATTTTGGTGTTGGAACCTATGAAAATTTCTTTCCTTTTATGTTTCCAGCCACACATTAGTCAGGACTGGCTTTAATATTCTCTTATTGTACAGAGCAAAGATTATCAGCTTATTTATCAAACACAGGGAATTAAAAAAAAAAAACATTGAATGGGAATGTTCTCCGATAGCAGTGAGGGCAAGATACATGATAACATCTGTATGAATACAAAATGGAGTCATTAGGATCTGTGCTGCCGGTATGAGTACCAACTGAATTCCTAATGATGGAACTCTTAAAATAATGTATGACTTAGGATGTGGGGAAGTGGAGCGCTTAATTTTTCAGTTGGTTTATTACAGCCCTTACCAAGTGTGGCTGCTAGTAAGTAGACAGTTAAATTAAACTCATGAATATCTTTTATAGTTTTTAAAATTATAAAATTGAAACAAAAGTCTTATATTGCTGTTTGTACCAATGTGCTAAAATGCAGGAAGCTAGGAATAAACACAGGAGAGCAAAGGGAGCAAACAATAAACCAGCGCAATTCCTCCTTGGTATTTTACAATAACCAGCATCTAAGATGATAAGAAAATAAACTGTAAGGGATGATATCATCTTAATTTCTGAGTGAATGGGAGGGAGGGCGGAGGGGCAGGCAAGGAACGTTTGGACAGAGAATTCGAGGCAGGCACATGGGTGACTGTCCTTGGCCATAGGTGTGGACGGTTACCATGGCCAAGAGAGTAGCTATTTAAGATTTCATTGGAAGCTTTTCCCCAAGCAGGCAGGGTCAGGCCAGTAGGAAGTTGAGCAGACACCCTCAGGACCCTTCTGTAAAGACGTGAAGACGTGGACTCCAGCAGAAAAAAGGAACAGTAGGACCTTCCTGGATGTTCTGGATGATGCTTCTGCATCATTAGGGTCCCACCAAGTTGTAGGCAGCCCAGACCTATCCTTAGTGCTTCTGCAGGAGAGCATGCTTTCTACTGCAGGGTAGCATGCTGAAGGGATGTCCCAACATGGGGGCAGAGGTGGCAGAGAGAGCGGGAGGAGGAAAAGCAGGAGAGGGACAGCCTCAGAAGAGAAATCTGGAGAGAAGGGGAAGAAGCCAGCGGTGGGAGCAGCAGAGGCGCCACCAGAGGAAAGGGAAGTAAAGGCTGGTGGGGACACTAGGCGCTGGCCATCAACCTGGAGCAACCCAGCAGCTAGCCATGGGGATATAGGCACTGGCTGTGTGGGAATGGCCTGAACGTTAGGCCTAAGACACACCTGAAAAGAGGATCAAACAGATTGTGTTAGTGTTGCAGAGAGAGTCTTGGAGGAGACAGGCTTGCAGAATGGACAGTGCTCATCTGGAACATCTTCCTTGCTCCAACAACAAAAAAGGCAAACACGAAGTATTATTAAAGAAACAAACAAAACAAAAACAAGCTACTGATATTGCTCTTGCTGAAAAATGTGTTAATAAAAAGAAAGGCCTCTTTTAATTAAAAACTATACTAGGCAACTAAATCAGAGCATTAAGTTTCTGACTTCAGGACCTTATATATTGCTGTGTCAACTGGTGTTTGTCTTACAAGATACTGAGAGGAAAGGGTGTAAGTAAATTAATTCAAAATCAGATGGAAAGGGCCTCAAGCCAGTCTATTTTTGTATAGGACTATTTCTTTTTTTTTTCCTACACTCTAAATTTAGTCAAGTGGAAATCATTTATAAGTGCTGTCCTATTCAACCTTTAGAAATGGAGGATTTACCATTTAATGGGAGATGTGCATTTCATTTTAAAGATGGAACATGATGTCCTTGTATAGTTATTCTCCAGAGGTGCAGACCCTGTTTTGCCTTGTGTGTTAAGCACAGAGGAGGCACACGTTTATGTCAGACCCGACAGACCCAGCATTTATGAATGAAGATCAAGGTTTGGGGAAGTCTTCACGTCTTCCCAGTAGAGTGTCAGATGGTAAAACTGTCAGAAATGACAACCAGTTTCATATTTATGATCCCAGGAAGGCAGAACAAGTAGGAAAGAAAAGGGAAGAGTTTCTAATGAAGGTTAAAATTAGTAAAGAAGATGTGTAGAGTGATTGATTAAAACTTAGAAGTTTAAGCAAGGAATGAGATACTACTAAATTCTTCCTTTAGAAAAGTGCTATCTACTAGGAATGTCTTAGAAGGATGTCAGATAGAGAAATAGAGTTCCTGTAATATGTTTAGGAAGAAGATTTGTAATTGATAGCATCAGCAGGTTGTTAGCAATTGTCAAACAGGGCATTTTTCCATTCAAATGGATGTGATTCAAGACATAGGCCTACAGGCTGTTTGTCCGGTCACATTAAGATCCCCCAAACCCGCGAGATAAGTCTGATATAGGTAAAGAGCATAATGTAAAACTAGGAGACATATTGCAAACTGTATCAGAAATTGTTTCAAAATCTAGTTTAAAAAATATCATTAAATTAGTGTCTGATTTTATTTGTGCATCTTAAATTTCAAAGTTATCTATTTGAGGAAAGCCTATAAAGAGGTTATTAATATTTATATTCCAATTTCCTGAACTTATTTTAAAGGAGAGATAATCTGGCATCTCTACTACTACTACTTTTTTAAAAATATGATGGATGCCCACAAATTTTCATAATTGTCCTAAATGCAAGATATTTGTAGATTTCATTGTTTCAAATACTCACTCACTATTTTTTCATGCAATCAACAAATATTTATAGACAGTTTACTATTGCCAAGTGCTGTTCCAAATGTCAGCAATCTAATAGAAGTTTATTGCCATAAATCATTGATTTCAAGATGCATGTTTTCTCACATTTTAATATCTCTAAAATTGGAATGTGTCTTGCAATCTATTATATGTCATCATTTGGTTGGCAGAAGTCTTGCTTTCTAAATGGCATGCAGCACTGTATTGTGTTATCCTGGAAGTATCTAAGAATCTTTGAAATAGGGTATAATGATACAATTAACATTATACACCTATATACCGATGTACCTGAACAACTACTTATTCATATTTATTTAGAAAATTGAGGTTATTCTTCCAAGAAACTCATGTTTATGCCTCTGGCAGAAGGAAAAAAATGACTTCAGTATAGAATATGCTGTGTGTCCTTAGTAGTTGTAAATTAAGAGTAAAAAAGAAAAAGAAAAATTTGAATTAGTAGGTAAAATGAGATTCAGAAGAATATAAATACTAAATTTGTATATATTTCATCCCTCATTATGCATGAGAGATTTTCAGAGAGCTTAATCATCTCAGCATTGGTGTCATGTAGGATGTTGGCCATGTGTAATGTGTATGTACATATTTTATATCATTATTTTTTCTTTGTGTTTTATTCTGTGACTAAAATAAATTTGATTACTTTATAATATTGCTTTAAGTAAATCCAATTATGAAAGTCTGGATTATTCAAGAAAGTTAAATTTGGAGGTGATTCTTCTCTTTGAACATAGAATTATCACAATTTGCTCAAATGGGACGTTTAAAATCAACTTTGATTCACAAAAATTCAGTTTGCATCAGTTTTAAAAGCATATGTGTCATGTTAAATGAGGTACACCTGCATTGATGGGGTACACTTGCATTGTTGATCTCAGTCAGCAATTGAATTCAGCTGAAAATAAGCAGACATGCAGTGAGAGGTGTGTGTGTGTATGTATTTATGCATTCAAAACATTATTCGGAAGAGTCTCACACTGGGGATTAGAGTTTATCACTCATTGGTCTTAAACAAATGTTCAGCTTCTCTGTCCATTCAGAAGAAATTATATTTTCTCGTATTAACTTGTATATATTTAACAAGTTAATACTAATGGTAGCATGCAACTTCTAGATTTTAAGAATTTACAGGGCTATAAATTATTTATGGTGTTTATTGAGATTATACCACTTTTAAAAAGTACAAAAACCTATGGTTTAAGCAGTCAAATATACTTCCAGATATATCCAAAATCTGTATTTGATGAACAGTATTCATGGCCACAGCATACGGGGGTTCTGTAGGAGCACCTCAGAGGGACCTCTGTTTCAGAGTGAGGAGAAAATTACACTCTAGCAGATATGTAAAGGATGCACAGAGGGAAAAAAGTATAGGTGAGAACGGAAAGAGCCTGCAGCGTGGAGTTGAGACAGGAGTTGAAGGAGGTGACTGTGGACCAGTCATGAAATGTCTTTTAACTGGGACAAGCAGGTTCTGGGGTTTCAGTTCTAGGGGTTCAGCCATCAAAGTGTCTCAAACAGGCAGTGGCATGACCAGATCGGTGTTATAGAAAGATCACTATGGTTGCTGGAGAGGATCCACTGGAGAAGGGCTGAACACGGGGAGAGGTATTGAGTGACACCTGCAGCAATTTGATAGGAATGGAATTGTGAGCCAGACTGCATACTGCAGGAATGGAGAGGCATCTCCAGAGAAGACAGATCTTCAGAAAGACTTGGGAATAAGTTGGATGTGGGATGAACAAGGGAAGAGGAGAAGCTGACCCCCTGACTCCCAACTTGGCCAGCTGGAAGGGTTGGAGGTATCAGCCATTTTCTGAAATAGCGAACAAGCAGAGAAAAGCAGGTTGGGTCAGGAAAGTGGATTTACCCTAAGTTGAGGTGTCCTTTTGACTGTGAAGAGATAAGGGAGAGCAAGGGTTTTGTAGAGCCAGCAGGGTTGGCAGAACCTCCTAGAGAGTGAGAGGAAGCTGAATGGGGAAGCACAGATTGCTGCAAGGCCCAGGAACTGAGACGAAGCTGCAGTCTGCTGGTGATATTTAGATTTTTTTGTAGCCAAACAACATGACCTGCATATGGATGAGATCCATGGTCGAGGAATAGAAGGCTCAAATAATCAGACATACTGCGTTGGGAAAACAAGTACAGGATATCCCAAGAAGAACTGAGGGGTAGAAAAGAGAGGAAAAAAATACCATCAAAGCTAACATTGTCTATTTTTTTTTTTTTTAGTGCCATGATTTTAGGGAGACTTTTTGCATAGCCAAATTGCATGTGTGCACATGCATACATATGCATGCATGCATCCATCCATGCACACACGTGTACACACGCATTGTCTCTTCAAAAGACAGGGAGGGACCTGCTGTTAGAAGGAGTATGCATTTTTTATGAGTCTGTGGCTAATCCTGCACTTGTAGCTCTGTGGGAGAAGGAGGAAAATGAGTAGCATTGTACACTCTGTGGACTCTTTCTAGCGACCTGCCATCACGGAATTGTGCCAGACCTATTTCGTGGAGATCGTCCAACCCTGCCAGACAGCCTTTCGTCATGGGCATTTCCCCCTTTGACTGTACCCATGGCTACCGCTCTATTCCTGCCCGGAGGAGCTTTAGCAGCTGTTAGAACCACATTGCCAACATCCTGTGACCTTCAGAGAATCCCAGGCCTGGTCTGGCCACCCAGACACTTCCAGTCAGTAAATGCCATTGTATCAAGTGCCCACTGTGTCCTGCTGGGCATTGCACCAGCCTGCGGGAGATGCAATCCCTTTTAGCTGCCTCGCCAAAAACTGAGCAGGCTTCCCTCCAACAGGACCCTGAAAAACGTCTCCCTGGGCAGGGATCTTTGAAGGCAGCAATGGCCCAGTGGTCTGTGTAAAGGAAGGAAGAAAAAGGAGCTCCTGAATGGGCCCTGGGTGGCCACTGAGAAAGGGGACCAGGGGTGGGCTTGAAGCTAAGAGCTACATATTTGGATTGGAAATTTTTTAACGTTTGAGAGCCCCTTTTAGAGGTGACCCAAACCAAATTTCCAATCTTTAACCATCTGTACATCTGAAAGCTGCACGTTCCCCTTGAGTATGGTAATTTAAGTGAAGTCTTTACTGGGCTGAAATTACAGTATCAACTCGTGTACTTTCATCATCATCACTTTGTTTCATCACACGATGGTATTGCTGTCTCCACACAACTGCAGTAAAACCTTGCCAGGATAATTTCTCATGGTAAGTTATAGCCTCCTCACAGGGTTCCCACGTTTCCTATACTTGAATTAAAATTCTTCTGGCGCTTTAATATCCTATTACAGCTATGATATTGCCAGCTCTCCATAGCCTTGCACTGAAATCTTTATGGGATCACTGTGATGCAGTTAAGTGGTTATTGGTGCAGCATGGTTTCACGATGAAGCCCTAAAAAGCTACTTCAGAGTGTACCCAACCCTGATTTTTTTTTAAGCTAAGTAGTTTTACCATTTCCAAACCCACCTTCAAAATATCCAAAGATGTTTTTCTGCCTTAGAGACCCTAGCAATTACTTTCTGAAAAAACAGAAAAGAATTTTTTTTCCCCTTGCTTCTTTATTTCAAGGGGACTTGACTTGTGGCCCCTATTTTTCTTGTCCCCGATGGCTCAAGCTTTTACTTGGGTCCCCTAGATTATGTAGTATGGGTGAAGAAGGACGTTTCTCTGTGGGCAGCTATTATTAAAACTACTAAAATGTTAAGCCGATTGTGTGGCTTTTAAGTAGCAGAATTGTCTGTTCTTTTTTCTTTAGAGTCCTTATGTCAGCGATATTTCTTTCATGATAACATTTATTTATCAAAGTTTATGCTACTTTGACTTTTTATAAAATACCAGTGGAGATAAATGGATCGATTGACCCTAGGAGCAGTTTATTTATCCCTTTAGTCACACTTCAGTGGCAAAATCAATACCCTTCTGAAATATTTGATATTACAGTGGTTCCAGTAAATAGTGACATTCCTGAGTTATGTGCACGGGGAACTAAAATTTATTATCAACTTAGATTTTTTTAGTACCTGTATTGATTTTCCTGGAGATGCTTGTGAATTTTTATTTATCTGTAGCTGAGCGAGTGACCTTTGTTTCAGAAAACCGTAGTTTAAACTTGCCAAAGATTAGTGAAGTTGGAAGAACCTGTGTGTATCTGTAATGTGGGGTGAAGGAAAGAGAAGAAGGTATTTTTTTGCGGAAGCGACTTTTTTTGTTTTCTCGCATATTCAACATTTCGCGTTCTTTTTTGTGTTGCCAAAATCCAGACGTGTCAAATCCACAGGTACTTAATTAAGGCATCTGTGTGTCCAATCCCTGTGAGGAGGGCTCTGAAGGAAGTAGCTTTTGCACTGGTCTTAGTTTTGAAGGTGAGATTGGCATGAGCAGAAACTTGAGGGAAGAGGAGCCAAGAGCCAGGGCAGGCAGCAGGAAGGAGGCTAGGCAGTTGGTGGCGAGAAGGAGGGAGGACGCTGTTAGGCAGGGCCAGAATGGGAGGCGGAGTTGGCCACAGTGAGAGCACCAGTCATCGGGGCCTTGGATTTCAGGTCTGGAAGCAGTGGGAGCTGTTTAAGCATTTTAGGCGGAGATGAAAATGCATTATTTAAACATTGGTCGGCTGTTAAGAGGTGAGCAGAGTGGATGGCCACAAGAGGCTTCCTGGAGAATGGGCTTTCTCGGGAGCCCAGTGCAGCAATGCAGGCTGGAGGCAACACGTGGCAGACCCAACGGTTGGCATGAGCAAGGGCAAGAGGGTGAGACCAACACTCTGGTGCCTGGGACAGAGAAGGAGATGATGAAAGAGAGGGCATCTGAGATCTGCTTGCTTATTCCTGATTATGAGCTGGTTCTGGAGGTTAGAGGTGATGGTGTCTCCCAAGTGAGTCATAAAGTGCTGTGGTCAGTGTTCAGACAGCAGAGCAGGAAGATGGCTGAGACTTCAAACATGGTACCCACCCTCTGGCTGTGCCTTAGTGTCCTTGTATGACATCTTTTCCTTAGGGTTAGAGTGATGACAAAATGAGATGATACGGTAAATAAAACATTTGGCATCACGTTGGGCACAGGGCAGGTGCCCAATAAATGTGAGTAATTATTTTGAAGATTCTGTCGGGGAAATGTCAGTTCTTAGGGACCCTAACGCAGAAACTGAGGGAATGAGAGCTCTGGTATCTCCCACTGTGTAAACACTTTTCTTAATTAATAAGGAGGAAGAGAAGCAGCCAGCCACCTTTTTCTGTGGTCCGCATATAACGTTTTCATGTACTAAGTGGGAATTACAAGGGGCTGGAAATAGAAAAGCCTTAAGACTTGTCAACCCAGCTTATTGGATGAGGTCTTCACCTTTTTTTCAGAGTTCATCACTTGCAAGGCTTTGTGTCTTCTTATCATTTCACAATTAATGTGTTTTTATTAAAGTGGCAGATCATGATTTTGCGTTACGGTTTAGGGTCTCTCTTTTTGTTTTTCCCCCAGTACAAACACTGATTTTTCTATGGGCAACAGTGAAAGACACATCTCATAAAACATGCACCCAGTATAAACACTTCTCGCACAACGTGCAGTAGTGAAAGACATGTCATATACATGCAGCCAGTAATGAACACATCTTACACAATGTGCAACAATGACAGACACATCTTATACAAAAAAAAATAAAGTTAGTATTTATGAGTTTAAAATCATCATGCCATGTATCTCAATTGATGCCAAATAAGTTTTTGTTTTATTTGATTTATTTATTATTTTCTGAGTAAGAGTCTTACTCTGTCACCCAGATAGGAGCACAGTGACATGAGCATGGTTCACCACAACCTCAAAATCCTGGGTTCAAATTATCCTCCTGCCTCAACCTCCTGAACAGCTGGGATTATGAGCATATACCACCATGCCCAGCTATTTTTTTGAATTTTTGTAGCAACCAGGTCTCACCTAGTCTGGTCTCAAATTCCTGGGTTCAAGCAATCCTCTCACCTCAGCCTCCCAAAGTGCTGGCATTATAGGCATGAGCCACCAAGCCCAGCCCAAATTAGTTTTAACAAGTTGTAGAGTTTAGTTAGTTCTCTCAAGAGTTAACATTGGCATCACTTTTCTGGTCACATTCAAACATTAGCCAATACATTTTTAAGGCATTTCATAGCCCCTTTTAGCAGAAACACTCCCTGGGAAAAGCAGAAGAGCCATGGTTTTATAAAAGAATTCAAACAGCCTTTAGGCCTTCGCCCATGCCGACAGAATCAACATGGTCACCAGAGATTCTTACATGATGAATGCAACCCCAGTGTAGGTATAGCTCAACTGGGCTGGCAGCCCCTTGAAAGAAAATATATAAGAGTGCTACTTAATTTACATAAACCTATAAAAAACAAAATCAGCATATCAGTTTGTGCCTCTGTTTTCTCGTCTAAAAAATAGAAGTGATAACAGCACCTACTTTATATGGTTGAGGTAAATATTTAATAAGTTCATACATGTAAAATGCTTAGTACAGTACTTGGCAAAAATAAGTGTTCATTAAGTATTAACTATTTTTTATCATTATTATTGTTAGTGTTATATTAGCACATTATCAAAACCCAACAATCTAACATGATAAAGCCACATACTTAGTGGTTGTCAGAGGGAAAATTTTCTTGCAGGAGCTCACCCAGTTTTCCCCATTCAAATCTGTACCTTTCCACAACGGAATGCCAGTCAATCTTCATGTAAAAAAGAAGGAAGGAGGAGGAAATGCTAGCTAAGTGTGGGACACACACTTGTAGTCCCACCTACTAGCGAAACTGAGGTAAGAGGATCATTTGGGCCCAGGCGTTTGAGTCCAGCCTGGCCAACATAGCAAGACACTTTCTAAAAAAAAAAAAAGGAAGGAAATTTTATGTTTGACAACATGGATGGAATTTGTAAAGCATTATACTAAGTAAAATAAGACAGACACAGAAAGGCAAATACTGCGTGTTCTCACTTATGTAGATAATCTTTAAAAAACTGAACTTGTAGAAGCAGAGAGTAGAATAGTGGCTACTGGAGGCTGAAGGTGAGGAAAGTGGGGATGTGAGGGTAAAAAAAAAAGCAAATAGATACTAACTTATTCCTTAATTAGGAGGAATAAGGAGGTCATTTGTTGTTGTTGTTATTTTGAGTTGGAGTCGCACTTAGTTGTCCAGGCTGGAGTGCAGTGGCACGCTCACAGACATTGCAGCATCGACCTGCTGCGCTCAGGCGATCCTTCTTTCTCGGTCTTCCAAGTGGCTGTAGCTACAGGCACACAGCAACATGCCTGGCTAATATTTTGGATTTTGTAGAGACAAGGTCTCATCAAGTAGCTCAGACTGGTCTCGAATCCCTGGACTCAGGCAACCCTCTCACCTTGGCCTCCTAAAGTGTTAGGATTACAGCTTGAGCCACCATGCCCGTTTGAAAAGCCCCCAAAACAGTTTTCTCTTCAAAAATTTGCTACAGAAGAGTTAACTTTCCAAATCCAATGAGTCCCCAGATCTTCACCTCTCTTCCAGTTTCAGGAATGCCTTCATAGCAATGCAACACAGATGGACACAGCATCCAATAGGTTCAGACCAACTCAGTAGGACAGGTAGCAATCTGGATCCCGGAGGCTTGGAGGGTACTTGGTCGCTCCAAGAGTTAAGCTGGGAGCTGTTTCTCAGAGAAATTCCAGGCTGATTCTAGGGTCTCTTAAGTGTGTAAAATTCATTTGCTGTTGCCATTTTTTTAAATTAAACTATTTCAACCCAGTATTTTCTAGTATTTACCAACAACATGTTCAATACCATGCTAGGCAACTAAGCAGAAAAAAAAAAAAAACGTGAGATGTGTACATCTTACTCCTAAGGGATATTTTATAGAAAGATAAATTATAGCATAAGAAGAGTGAAGGCTAACAGGAGCAGACAGATAGTGAGCACCCCAGGAATGGAAAGGAGTTAGGAACATGCACCGAGATCATTAGTAAGGCCTCATGAAGGATGCCAAGCTGGGCTCCTAAGAGACAGTTGGGTGTGGGCAGTGGGAGGTCCATGAGAGGAGATGAACCACACCGGAACAGGGTCCCAGGTGGGTCAGGGCAGGAGGTCTTCACCAAATGGTGAGCACGTCCATCTGGCCAGAGAGGGTCTTTTGAGTAAGTCTTAGGGACTTTCCTTATTGCCAGTCTGTGGGACTTGATTTCACACCTAGGTTTCTTATGAAAATCTGGCTGGAATGACCTTTTTAGGAGGGAGAGAGAAGGGACAGGGAGTTGTTTTTTTAAGACAAAGCAAATTCATTGCACAGGGCTAAAAATTAAATTCCCAGGGTTACACGCTTCCCATTCAATGTGTTTTATATTTGTTGCTAAATAAAAAATTCTGGAATACTTTTAATTTTTTGATTATTATTTTATTTTAAAGATGTGGAGTGCAATTCAGGATTAGTGGTCAACGTAGAGGTGAAGTGAATTCATCATCACTTCGTCTGCTTTAGAATCAGGTACCCTTATTGATGTTATCTGGCCACCTCTTCCCTCCCCTGGCAGTGTCCTGCTACTGCCAATCCTTTTCTTGTAGTGTTATGATAAACGTTCAGGGTTCACTTATAGGTGAGAACAGTGGTACTCAGGTCTTTGTTTCTGTGATAGATCACTGAGTATGATAGACTCTAAATCCATCCAAGTTGCTGTCAAGTTCATAATTTTGTCCTCCTTTATGGATGTGTAATATTTCCTTGTGTATGTGTACCACATTTTTTAAATCCAGTTCACTTTTGCTGGGCAGCATGGTTGGTTCCATGCTTTCACTGTTGTGACCAATGCTGCAATCAACACACATATGCAGGTATCTTTCTTTGTAGAATGATTTGAGTTCCTCAGGGTATAGTCCCAGGAGGGGAATTGCTGGGTCATGTGGAAGGTTGATTTTTACATCTTTTAGAAATCACCACACTGTTTTCCACAGAGGTTGCACTAAAATGAACATTCCCACCAACAGTGTAGGAGTGTTCCCTTTTGTCTGCATCCTCTCTGGCATCTGTTTTTATTGTTGTTGTTTGAGTTATTAATGTTGGCCGTCCTGACTGGAGTTAGGTGGTATCTCAATGTGGTTTTGATTTGCATTTCTTTGATGATTAGTGAGGCTGAGCATTCTTTTCATGTATATGCTGGCTGCTCATATGTATTCTTTTGAGAAATGTCTGCCTATTCATATCTTTTACCCACTTTTTAATAGGACTGTTTGTTTTTTTCCTTTTGGCACATTTGAGTTCCTTGTAGATCCTGGATGTTAAGCCTTTGTCAGATACACAATAGGAAAACATTTTTTTCCCATTGTGTGGGCTGCCTCCCCACTCTCTTTATGGTTTCTTTTGCTTTGCAGAAGCTTTTCAGTTTGATGAGGTCCCACTTGTCTGTGTTATCTCTGATCACTTGAACTTTTGGGGGTTTGATCAGGAATTGGTTGCCCATTCCAATGCCTGTAAGGGTGTCTCTTAAATTTTCCAAGATTCATATAGTTTGAGGTTTTACATTTAGGTGTTTGACCCACTTAAAGTTGATTTTTGTGTGTGGTGATAGGTAGGGGTCCTGTTTCATTCTTCTGCATGTGGTCAGCCAGTTTTCCCATCACCATTTACTGAATAGGTTCTCCTCTCCCTAGTAGTTGTTGGTGGAGTCTTTGTTATAGTTTAAATACTGGCCTTCTTGTCCTAAAATGGCAGTTATGACTATGGTAAATTAGTTGAATTTACCTTCCACTGATTTTATAATACATATCTGTTTTATTTAACTTTGATAGATAATCAACCATTATTCAGTTTATAAATACACTTTCACAGTACAACCAACAAATAAAATAAAAACCAATAAATAAAGCAAATCATTTCTTTACAATTTATAGGGTGTACTTGTGAAACAGCTCGTGTACACTTGGGGAGCTGGGGAAAGAACTATTGAATGAGAATTTATTTTGACAAGGAAAAATGACCAACTGAAACACCCTGACTAGAAATTTAAAGTAGTGACTTAAGTCTGCTTTGCTTCTGATGGAAACTTCTGACAGCTTCTTGGGTGAAGCTTTGTGCAAAAGCCAACAGACATTGACTTGAGAAAAATACTCCAGAACATAGAGATGCCTGAAAAAGTCGCAGGAAGGGTCTTGAGGACAGGTGTTTGCAGCATAGAAGGGGTCAGGATGGATGTCCGTATGTCTGAATTTAAGGACCATAGGTATGTTGATGGAGAAGCATCAGAGGCCCCTGGTGTGGATGGGATGCTCCTTGACATGGAATGTCTAGTTCATTCCATAGTAAACGGTTTCATATGAACTTAACAATATCATGTAAATGTTTTATTTATTATACAACCAACTTAAATCTCCCTAGTTGTTTCTTCAGAAACTAAAGGTGGATAGTTTTCCTGAGTTTTTTATTGCCAGATAGTGTCTCGATTGAGATTTAGTAAAAGAAAAAAGAAAGAAAAGGAAAAATGAGACAGCTTTTTTTTTTATAAGTGTAGAAGCAGCTACTGAGAATGTGCAACTATGGTTTATTACCTTAATCAATGTACTTTAAGTCACTCCCAGCAAGTTCCTGCTGGTCCTCTCTCTCTGTCCCGTCAGTGTGTATGGAGAACCCAGCCTAGCCCCTCACTGCAGCTGCACAGTGGTGAGGGAGCTCTCTAAGCCATGCCAGAGATCATCTGTATCAGGGGTCCCTAGCAGATCCCTATTAGAGGGAATCCCCTCTGCTGTGAACCTGGTGGCCTCTTTATAAAACTGACCTCAGAAGGCTAAGTAAATAGATGCCATTCAATCATACATAAGTGAAGGCTGTGATCCCTATTCCACAATCTCTGTGCTTTAGCATGTCTCAGTTCCAGCATGTCATCTTTTTAAATTAAAGACATGTTGCTACTCTGTTGCTGAAATGCAGTTCAAATTTTAAAAAACACATGAATATTGATTTTTATTTTAATTTTCTTCAGAAGTATGGGAAAGCATGCTGTTAGTGAGACTGCAGACAGGTATTGTCTTTGTGGAATGCAATTTGGCAATATCTATACACATTTAAAAGTATGAGCCCTTAAAGCAGGCAGTTCCACTTCTGAGAACATTTCCACCGGAAATTGCCACACGTGCACAAAGAACTAAATAGAGAAACAAAGAACTAATAGAGAAAAATTGTCAACAACCCAAATGCTTTCTTATAGGGAAGAAGTTAAATAAATTGTGATATAATCACGTTGTGGTTTATCCCGTATCACTTACACAACATGGAGCCAGTCTACATGTGCCGACGAGGAAAAAGCCTCGAGAAATGTTAAATGAAAAGCAGCTGCCAAACAAATACATAGTATGATGCCGTTTTTATTTTCATCATGACACACAAAACTATTAATAGTTAATTTTGGACAGAGGTACAGACTGGTGCAGAAGCAAAGAGGGAATTGAATTTTTAAATCTATGTACTTTTATATTGTGTAAGGTTTTAAAAAGCAAACACTTATGTATTATGTACTCTTTAAGCATTTAAAAACTGTTTTCCTGACACTGACCACAAAAATAAGTCAAACAATCAGAATCAGAACCACTCCTTTCTCCCAAATAAGTAATGTTTCAAATTTAAATAATATTTATTGTAAAACCATGTAATGAAATTTCACTCCCACCCTGACCCCCATTTATTTGGTTTCGTTCTAATGTACCTTCCTTCAGTGCACAACAGGTAGCGATTTATTATTATGCTGTGTGTCTGTCTAGAGTTTTCATTTAGCAGATATAATTGTATAGGAATCAATATTCTCATTATTTTCTCTCTCTCTCTCTGTCTTTTTAATTTTACAAAAAAAGGCACCTCATCAATGTGTATTTTTCTCCTCCTTGTTTCTTTTTTCTTTCCACTCATCTATTTTTCTTAGAGATCTCACTCTAGAAGCTGCTATATATCATTTAATGCAGCTGCATCTTACTTCATTGGGTGAGCAGAGTCACGACTTTTCTAATCACTTTACAACGAACGTCTTGTTTAACCCTCACAACAGCCCCAGGAGAGAAGATCTTTTATTAGCCCCATTTTACAGATAAGATGATTGGTTCAGAGACGTGGAGCTTTAAAAATTAGAAAACGGCAGTACAGGATATAAACTCAAGTAGTCTGAACCTCAATTCTTAGTGCCTGAGTCTCTTAGATAATGATAGATTAAAATTTCAAGTCAAAATTTGAGGCTAATAATAAAGGTGTTAGAAGTTTGTGTCTTTCTGCCTAGTCCCTCTAAATTTATTTTTTTAATGGTATTTTTATTTAGTCCATAAAAACATCTATATTAGTCTACTCAGGCTGCCATAACAAAATACCATACACTGAATAGTTTAAACAATTGAAGCTTATTTTCTCACAATTCTAGAAACTGGAAAGTCCAAGCTGGGCAGGGTTCAATTTCTGGTAAGAGCCCTCATCCTGGCTCACAGGCATCCACCTTCTTACTATGTCTCTGGTATCTCTTCTTATAAGGACACTAATTCACAAGGGCCGTACCTTATTGACCTCATCTATCCCTGATTATTTCTCAAAGGGCCCATCTCTGGTTACCATCACACTGGGGGTTAGGACTTCTACACGTGAAGTTAGTGGAAACACACACATGTAGTCTATAGCACAGTCTAAATAGAGACTATCAAACTTCCAGGCAGTTAGTCATATGCATTAAATACTTGCTTTGTGTAGCACACCCTAGGAAGTACTCCACATACATTCCTAAAGGAAATTATTCCTGTTGTGGAAGGTGTTGAAAAGATGTGATTGTTGTCATCCTGAGCAGAAGACATGCCCAGCACCATAGTCAGCCCCAGCCATGGGTAACAAAGACAATTATATGGATTTTTATTTTATTTTATTTTATTTTTATTTATTTATTTTTTGAGTTGGAGTCTCACTCTGTCACCCAGACTGGAGTGCAGTGGCCGCTTCCGGCCACCGCAACCTCGACCTGCTGGGCTCCGGCGATCCTTCCGCCTCAACCTTCCAAGTAGCCGGAATTACAGGCATGCGCTACCACGCCCGGCTGATTTTTTGATTTATTGTAGAGATGAGGTCTCGCTGCCCAGGCGGGTCTCGAACCCACGGGCTCAGGCAATTCACTCACCTCAGCCTCCCAAAGGCGCGGGATTACAGGCTGAGCCACCGAGCCCGGCTTGGATTTTTATTTTTGTTTGGCAAAGCTGGTAACAGTCGTGGTTCACCCTGTGATGTCTATCTAGGTGATAAGAGCAGCATTTCTCTTCTTCCTGGGTCCAGAGTGGTTTGTGGGAGTAGCAAGAAGGTGAGAATTAAGCAACCATGTCCCCTTCTTTACTCATGCTTGCAGCAGTTTCTCCTTGGTCCTGGGCGTCAGCCACTCCACAAGGTGACACCCTCCCACTGTGCTGTGTTAGCGTGGGAGAACACAGTGTTGAATGCTGGACCCCCACCATTAAGATCGGAGGTAATCTTACAATTATTCTTCACATTCTCCATCTCACAAGACTCCCTTCCGTGCTCAGGACGTTGATGTGTACACAAAGACCATAACAGCCTATAAGAAGAATAAGGGGAGGGGGCAGGGTCATGATAAATGTATTTGCTGAGGGAGAGAATGAGAGACAGATGATGGCATCTGTGCCCTATTGTCTCATTAAATAATGTTTGCTTAGTACCCATGAGTAAAGGAATTTCTTCGGAGGGACTCCCGTAAATAATATAAAATAATATAGAACTTACCTTTTTAGAAATTGACATTTTAAAACTATTTACTTGAGAATTTGTTTAATAATAGTACCTTAGTTCTAAGTTGTTGAGACTAATGTATTGTACCCTAAATTCATGTTAAATTCAGAACATCAGCATCTGAGGTATGGTAAAATGTTGATGGTTATACTAGATCCTGAAAGAAAATAAGAACTAGATGAGCAATTTAAAATGTGTTTGTAGAGTTACCAAGACATGACTTTAAAACAACTTCTCTGGGAGAAGCAGCAGCCATTCTCTATAAGCAGACCATGTTGAAAGGAGATTCAAAACAGAGGAAAATGACTTAAGAAGAATGATCTCAAAGAACCTAAATTATTCAGTGTAGTTTCAATAAAACTTTATTTACAAAAGCAGGTGGGGTCTAGATTTGGCCTATAAGTGTGTCGAAGACCAGTTAAGAGTGAAGTAATATTATTTTTTTGTTTTCTTACTCTTTTAATCATTGAAATTATGACACACTTCATAATGTGAACCGTACTATGAGATTTGATCTATAGTTTTACATTTATTTTTCTGGCTCTGGATAAGTGATATGGCATTGTTTTAAAACTTATAAAAATATGATTGGATTTTGGAGGCGCTGACTTAGTCGCCAGGCCTAACCTGAGAATTTTAAATTTATAGTCATTTGAAATCTAGGAACTGATACAAATATAAAACCTGTAGATTTCAAGGGTCTCTGCGCTTAAACCTTATTTTGTATCTTTTTTTAAGTGGCACTTGACTTTGGTTAAGTGACAGACTTTATTGCTATGGAATATAACTTATAAAAGTGAGAGACAGTTGAAAGTTCAAACCAATAACATTAACATTTATTGAGAGTTTGCTATGTGCCAGGAAAATAAACGCCTGTTCAGTACGGGGACATGTCCAGGCAGCCAAGGAGTGGAACCACTGGAAGGAGAAAGGGGCCTTCCGACTCCCAGACGTGCTTGGTACCCTTGACAAACATCCCAGAGTTCCACTGGGGATCTGCTCTGTGTCTGAACATTCTTTGAACAGTTGGATGCATGTCCTGCAACATTGTAGGTATCAAATGCTGTCATGCACAGTAAGCAGAGCCCCTGAGCCCTTCTCTGCAGAGGGCCTGTTTTTGTAGGAACCTCTGAAACAGCCTTCCACACCTGGTGTGATGGGGGGAGTAAGAGTAGAAGACACTGGGATTTGAGAGCTGGCGGACCCAGGGAAGGCCTCTCAAGACCTGCTTCCTTTTGGGAGCTCCACCCCATCTTAGGGAACAAATTAAAAATGCATTCACATCCCTTATTAAATACAACATTTTAAAAATACTTTCAAACTTTCTAAGGGGCTTTTGTAATTTTGCTTTTAGAGCAATTTGACTATGAGTAATTCATTTAATTTACAGTTGGCGCCTCTGTAATCATCAGGCAAACTCAAGAATTCTTAGAATGTGGGGGGAAAAATCTAAGCTACATATTATTTGCAAGTGTAATAAATGTTGTAATGGAAACTAAGTGTAACAATGAATAAAAATGACTTAATATGCTTTTAGACATTTAATTAAACATTCTTAATTTTGACATTATCATTTTCTCTTTTTATTTTTGAGCCCATATATTTTCCTTCTAAAAGTCTCAAACATTTCAGTGGACCTTCAAAAACGGGTAGACTTGACGCTCATGCCTAAGAGACAGAATGATCCTGGACCTGGATGTGGTTCTGACTCTACCAACTGCTGGCTGTGTAACAACTGGGAAAGGTGTTCCACACTCTTTGAGCCCTAGGGTCTTTATCTGTCCCGTGGGGGTAATATTGCGTCCCTCTATGAGGTTTTGTGTGCTTTCTTGATGTTGGGAGAAACATCCGTCTGTGACTTTGCTCCATTTGTCACAAGAATCGAAGTAGAAGGTTCAGCAGCCCTCCTGCCCCACACCTGAAGCAGGGGTGAGAAGAGTTCCCCAGCCTCACTATCCTGACAAACTGAGTAAGACTATAGCTGTCTTTCCTACAGGCTGTGACACTCTCACCTGCCTGCAGCTCCTTCCTTCCTCTATTAATCATGTCTTTTTAATTCTGCATTTTTGATGCTTTGATATCTTAGGGTCTTACTGACCCCAAAGGGACTGCCCCTCCCAAGGCTGGCTAATTCCTAGAGACAGCAAGCGAATGACTGGCCAGCTGCTGTGTTGGCACCTTTCATATGCAAACTGACCAACCCAAAGCCCACACCCCTATGAGGCTCTCACACTGTAGGCCACTATCCTCTCCCCTAATCACCCCAGGGCAGGCACCAGATAACTCAGGACACCCTATTCCCCAGAGCCCACTGAAATGACTCAAACCAGCCGATCCAAAGCCTGCCCCTTCTACCTCCCCTGTCCCTTCCCACGGAAAGCAGTAAGGCTTTTGTTCACGTTTTCCCCTCCCTTCCTCTGCCTCCTGACCAACCCTTTGTGCCCCCCTACCCCATGTGGCATGCTCCCTCCTCTTGGGAACGGTGAGTAACAAACTATCTTTTCAGTGTCCATCATCTCTTTACCTGTTGGCCTTATGATGCCTGAATGATTAAACCTACTTTAAAAAAATTTTTTTAGAGATGGGGTCTCACTCTGTCACCCAGGTTGGTGTGCAGTGGCGTGATCATAGCTCATTGTAACCGCGAATTCCTGGGCTCAGGTTATCTTCCTGCCTCGGCCTCCCAAAGTGCTGGGATTACAGGTATTAAGCAAGGAAACTCACTCCCAGTCTGCTTGAGGTGGAGTCTGCTTGAGTCCCTGAGGTGGAGCTGGGAAATATGCAGCTGACAGACCATGTATCCTGCACCTGGTGGGTAGGGGCATGCAGAGGCATACTAAGATTGGAGCATACCAAAGCCTGTCCTCTGACACCCCTACTGTTTGAAGGACAGTGGGCAGGGAAGAATGGTTAGTGTGCAACACGTGAGAGTGCAGTGGTTGTGAGAAAGTGCAGAACTCACAGAAGTAATATACTGGCTCCCTCCTGCTCCGGGGCTTCTACCCTTTCCCACTTTAAGCATTTGGTGTGCCAGGTCAGGCACCATGGCTGTCCTAGGCAAGTCTTGTTTTGTTATTGTCTTCATTAAACATTAGATGCCAACATATGTATCTCGATCAGTTAAAAGTCTATGTTATTTCTTCTGACGTCTTCTTCTCCATTCTTTACTACATGTCTGATGAATTTTCAATGGAAAGGAATACCAAAAATAAATGATTAAAGCAAAGCATTTGAGCTCATAAAGCTGATTATGAGAATCCAGAACATACGCCTCATGACAGATCCTGTCCATTCCCTAAACTGTGTAAAATTCACAGCTCTTCACCTGCCCTCACATTTTCCTCACTGCCGCCTCATTGGGTAGAAGTGGCCACCTGTAGTTGTCAGGAATGTTCACGGAGCACTGTAGGCTGAGCTGATTTCCCATGACTGCACTCAGGTACGTACTGGTGCATGTGTCACATTAACTCAAAATGTTTTGAAGAGGTCAGGGGAGATGGCAGTAGGTACAAGAACACCACATGGAGAGCCCACCTATTTTAGAACTTGCCCAAGTACCAGCAAAAGAATTCTCATGTTTTTTAGGGCATGAGGCAGGGGCAAATTTACCATTAAAGAAGCGTAAATTTCGGGGCTTCTGGGTTTCATGGGCCTTTTCCAAGGCCCTCTACCTAATTTTGTACTCATGATTTTTCTTTTTTCTTTAAAGATAGTTTTATAGCCTTTAAGGCCCCAGAAAACCTGCCTCTGCCCCTGGGAGGGGATTATGTGGGTGTTATGTGATGTTTTTATTTCTTTCATATAAATCTGTCATGATGAGAACACATGTTGCAACAGCATGTGTCAACATCATTCAAAAACAATGACACCAGTACCTTTGCTAATAGATGTATTTCAAATATATTATTCATAACCTCTTAGAGGACTTGCATTGAAACCTTTTGCTTTTCTTTACAAGAATCAGATCTGTTAGGAATCTATTTAGAGCTAAGTGCAGTGGCTCATGCCTGTGGTCCCGGCTACCTGGGAGGCTGAGGCCAGAGGATTGCTTAAGCTCAGGGGTTAGTACCATGCTATGATCTCACCTGTGAATAGCCAATGCACTCTAGCCTGGGCAGCATAGTGAGACCCTGTCTTGAAATTAATAATAATAATAATAATAATAATAAACAACTATGTGGAATATGAGAGAAAGAATTGATAAATCAGTGTTTTTATTTCTAGGCAACATGTCTGTCCTCCTAAGTTTTAAGCCTAAAAATAAACCTTTAAAGGCTTAAAGCATACAGCTGCATCATTATTTTTATGGCACCCAAATTAATTCTTCCATCTACTACTTGAAACCAGTGGAGATTGACAGTCCTGTTTTCTTTCTTTAATGATATAAACCTCATTGAAAATGAAGATTCTGAAGGATAAAAAATGGGGCTGTGACTGCTATTGATTAAGTGTCTCATTGGGCATTGTTCAGCCCTTCTTGGCCTCTTGGGCAGAAGGAGACCCAAGAATAACATTGCTGACATTTTCTTGAAGAAATGCAATGTTTTGACAGAGACAGTTGCATGCTTTAAAAAGTGATACGGTTTTCAGGTACATGCTTTAGTCTTTCCAAAAGTTTGAGTGATTGACGAAATATGTAAAAGAAAAAGAGTTTTCAAAGTGTCATCAGGTTAAATGTCCACTTGAAATACTTAGAAGTAAAAGTCATTGTAAGATAGTGACTTTCAAAAAACTGCATTAATCATACAATTTTAAAGAGAAATTGATGAAGTAGGAAGTAAAAAGGAAAAGAAATATACTGTATATATCTACAT
This sequence comes from Cephalopachus bancanus, assembly GCA_027257055.1. Lineage (NCBI taxonomy): Eukaryota > Metazoa > Chordata > Mammalia > Primates > Tarsiidae > Cephalopachus > Cephalopachus bancanus. The sequence continues at coordinate 2,222,574 of JAPVLO010000159.1, read as the reverse complement.
AAACTAGAGTAACTGTAGCATTTATTTGAATAAGCATTTCTAGCCTTATAGCTGTGAAATCCTGAATGTGTATAAAATATAGTTTTTAATGTGACACAGAAAATGAAATGCTATTTTAAAATGGCAAAGTTCAGACATTATATATACACTAAAGCTTCTGTTTCATATAATAGTTTCTATTCACTTGAAATTGGGAATAATGTTGTCCTTGATATCTATACCTGTAAGTGAGCTCTTTAATTTATTCTAATACTTTCATCAACAGCTGTCTTCATTTGTTCTCAAATTGCAGCGAAGTTTTACGAAATCTTTTTTTAGAATTATGTCTTCCCATCACTTTCCAGTATTTTATTGGGAATATTTTTCTTCATCCCTTGCTTTGGTATTGTCTAAAGTTTTCTGAATATTAGAGTCATTACTAAAACTTTGATGCAAAGTTTTGACTAAGTATGACAGTGTGAAGTTATTAATATAGCACTTGCTGATTTTGATTATAAATAATAAGTGCAGAGAGATAGTTCTTAGAATCCTGTATGTTTGTGGATGCTTAGTGCAGTATTTAGGGACATGCCTGTCTGGGGCAGCTCTGGATGGAAGCCTGTATCCTCTCCACACAGCTGGGTGATCTGACACAAGTTACTTACCTTACTAAGCCTCATTTACTCACCTGTAAATGAAGGGAAGTCATACCTGTTCCACAGGGATGTTATGAAGGAGTAAATCAGAAAATGTATAGAAATAATTAAGCATAGCACCTTTTACCATAAGGCATTGTGCTATTGATAACTATCAGAATAGTGGAATGATAAGTAGAATAATAAAAAAATAAATATTTGTTGAATGATAACCACGTTCCAGATACTGTATTAAGAACTGGGATTTTAAAAAAATTAAAGACACTGAAGAGCTTATATTTTCTGGTAAAGAGCACATGTATTTAAGTGATAATTATAATATAATGCAATAACCTCATTCCTAGTAACACATACTATGATATTTTATGAGCAGGGATAATATGTTACTACAAGACTAATCACTTCATAAACTAAGCAGATTCTGGATTAACAGCTTAGGTTTAACACGACATGGAATGAACAGTTATATATTTTTTAAAAAGGCTAAGGGTCCTGGAATAATTTATTGTCTTTCTTACCTAAAGATGATTCTAGTAACAATAGTTTTGTTTTTTTTCCCCCTTATAATTTTGTATTTCCAGAAAAAAAAAGGTAAAGAACCATACTATGGTGTTTTTACCTCTTGTGGGCTTGGGGACAGGTTCTCTGACTTGGGGCTGCATTTCCTAGCTGCTATGTGCCTTAGACCTCTTACATTGTGTTTCCAGAGATTGAGGCTAAATTGAACATGACGGAGAGGTTCAAGTGAACAGATTAGCTCAGCTGTCTTCCATCCGCACACCTGCTACCTTTGGGAACCCTTCCCCCAACAGAGGGCAGAACCATTTCTGTTTCAAGCATGGACTGGTGATATGAGTTTGGCTATGTGAAATAGTTCAGCCTTCTCATTAAAAGGACGTTAAGAGATAAGTGATGACGTTTTTAAAATTAGGTTTAACTGGAAATTTTGTTAAGGGAAATGCATTATTTCCTATAGAACTAGATACAGGTCGAAGTCATGGTTTCTCTCAACTGAAGTTTTTCTTTCTTCCTGCATTGGAACTTGAACTGAGCTAAATTGAAGTCTTTAAAAAATGAAACTTTTCAGAAAGTGTCTTAAATTAATATAGTAAGTTTTTTTCATGAATTCTGTTGTTCTTTTGCCATCCAAGAAATCTACAAATAAAATGTAGTAATGGAATTTCTCCTGTAGCAGTCATTCTGATGTAATAGATGTCTGCCTTGTTGTCACTAAGTTTTTTTCAGTGTAGCGAATACCATTTCTTGTGTGAAGCATAGTATATATACCCATTTAAAATGCAGTGGAACTTGAAGTTAAAGTAGTCCAAAAGGCACTAACATTTTCCTGGTGGCAAACATGCATCTTTGGTGGCAGTAGGGACTGTGGATGCGTTTAGCTCTGCTCCCAGCCCTGACATCATGAAAATATGTATGACCCACTTCAGGAGGCTGTCTGACCTTACTAAATGTACCTCCTTTGTTCCTTTAAAAAAATTTTGTAATGACTACAGTGTATAGGTTTTCACTTAGCCACGAGCATCGTGGGGCATCCAGATGTTGGGGTAGTCTAGGGTCAATCAATTCAAAGAAAAGATTCTCCAGTGAGAGCCAGGAACAAGATAAGTACTCTACCAACTTTGGAATGTGAGGGTGGAAAGTAATGATCAGACCTCACTAGCATGAGACCAAGTGTCCATCTTAGGGCCATGTCTCTCTTTTTGAAATAGGAAAGATACAATGTTGAAATTGAAAAAAAAAATCAACAGGATAGGGTGTCAGGCAGAGCATACGTAAGAGGGATGTTTAAAGGAGATTTTTAAAGTGTATTTTGGGTATTTAAGAAAGAAGTGCACACTTAGTTCAGGGCTTGTTCCCCTTTTTCCTGATCAGTCATCAAGAGTAAACTGTATCAATAGACTTTCACCGTCTGCATGTTTTCTGTTCCAGTATCTCTGGGGTTATCTCCAGACAGTTGGTGATAAAATCAAACTAGTTAATAACAGGTAAGCTGCCTTGTGTGCGGTATAGTAAGAGAAGGTGGATGGAAAAGCCTTATCACATGATAGATTCCAAAGCCAATCCTGTGTAAGTGTGATCTCCTCCAAAACTGAGGTCAACCCCTCCAGAAGAACTGTTTCAAGTGACCCAAGTGAGTGGTTGGGCTTCTCTACCAACCAGGAGTGGAGTATGATGTAGTAAATAAACAAATCCACTGCAGATAAGTCTGTGGTCACCAAAATGACCCTAAATGGTTCAGTATCTTTTACTACCTCTAAAATTTGCAAGGGCCCAAGAATGGAATTATCAGGGCATAAAAGAAACTGCACCATCTCCTTGAATCGCTCATTCCTGAAATCAGCAACTTCTGGGCACAAATATGGATTTGGAGGCCTCGAGTATCTTTAAGACTCATGATTTTTTGATTGAAGGTAGAAACAAGAAAATAATTTTTAAATGATTGTTTGTTTTACTTTGGGTTAGTCACTGTGTTGTATGCAAACAGTATGTGTGAGAATGCCAAGCACAATTCCTGCTGTCAGAAAGCTGTAATAAGACTGAAGGAAAATGTTAACTAGCTCAATAAGATAGAGAAGGAGTAAGTATCAAGCAAAAGAGCGTGGACATTGAGTTTTGAGGAAGAAGATGCAGGAAAAGTGTCTGTATGTGGGATAGGATTGAGTGGATCTTCAGAGGAAGAATTTGAATCACAATTTGAGAGGCATTACAGGTAGGAGGGAAGATGCTCTCAGCAGGAATGGCCATAGACCATTCAGAAGGAAGTGCCTAAGTGAGCTAGACATGAAAGCTTAGTGTGGGGCTGCACTTGGCTCTATGGACTATAGATTTATCCTTTAGGTGATGGGAGCCATTGAAGATTGGTAAGCTTGGAGAACTGAACGGTAAAAGCTGTATTTTCAGATGAACACAGCAATAGACAGTAGAGTTGTTTGAAAGGGGTAGACCGTTGGGAAGTTTTATGGGAGTCATTTCTGGCTAAAGAATGCCAAAAATGTGGGAATACACATGGATTGTTCCAGTGAATACCCTGGGTAGAGGTAAGCAACCTTGAGTTGGAATATGGTAGGAGAAGCAAATAAGGTGAAGCCAGTAACTCCTACACTAGGATTGGTCTCCTCTGAGAGCTGACTTCTGTGGTCTTCACAGCAAAAATTGATGGACAGTATAGACATATTTTGCTCTAAGTAAACTCCTGACTTTGGAAAGATTGATTAATAAATAAGCAAATAAGTATGGTGACCGTAGTTAATGATAGTGTAACATATATTTCACAATTGCTAAGAGTGCAAATTTTAAATGTCCGGACAATTAAGAAAACAAAGCAAAAGTATATGAGGTGAGCTCATAAATTTGATGTAATCATTCCACAATATACAGATATATCAGAACATCACATTGTAACCCCATAAATACATAAATTTTTATTTTATTTTTGTCGTTTAACAGTAAAATAAGCAAGTAAAGGAATAATTATTTGCTTTGCGAAATGGTTGGCTGCTTAAGAAGGAGTTACAATCTTGAATTGTACCCCACATCCTTAAGATAAAATTTAAAAATTAAGAAAAAGAAGTTACAATAGAATACTTTATAGACCAACCTGTCCTAATGTAGTTAAAACATTATGTCTGTACCTTCACTATCATACACATTGGGTAAAATGAGACAAAATTTATCCTGACTATACTCAAACTTAATTTCTTCTTTTGTCCTATTAAACCTACATTATTAATGTTTGGTTGCTTCATGGAATAATCAAGCTGAGTTTTGCCTACTTGATAAACTTAGAGCTCTGCAATGAAAACTATGGTCTCAACCATTTTGAATTTGGTAAAATTGGATTAACAATGATGCCCTCTTTGTTCTTGAAATGTATAATAATAATTCTTCCTAGCTTTGTGTTTATTTTCACATATACCTAAAGCTAAATTTTAGTTCCTTCCTGACTCAGTAGATGACTCTCAGTTGATTTTAGATTTAGAATGTTTCAGTTGGGAAGGGAAAAGAAACCACCCTGAGGGTGAGAATGAAGAAATGATAAAAGAAAGAGCATGTTATTTTTCTTCTCTCCATGAAATCGTGGTTTGCCAAAAGAAAAAAAGACCTTTGAGAAATGCAGTAATGCTCTTCCAAACGAAATTAAAGGGTCACTCCAAAGATTAATGATTCTGAAATGTTAATTCAGAAGAGAATTTATTTTTAAAGGCTGAGATTTATTCTGAGCCGGAGGATTCTGAGTTCAGCTAGGGGACTAATGAAGCATGTGTTTTATTTTTTAGAGTTTTTACTGGTACTCTCAGCTTTTTAATGTGGGCCTGTTCACAAGAATTTTAGATCTGGTTAAAAGTCTATACATTCAAACTGTGAGATCCTTCATTATTGGAAATTTTCTCAGAAAATCTTTAGAAAGTAACTTATTTCTTTTATATTTGAGAGGTTTTATGTGTAAGAGTTCTGTATTTTTATGAGGATACTGTCTTGGTGTGCATTCATATTAATTAATAACATATTACAATAGTTAAAATGCACATATTTTACAATAGGACACTTTCTCTTCTCTTGAATTTATGTTGTTTTTCCTGCCTTAAATCAAATATAAAATATTTATGATATCCTAACCAGTTCTCTTCCCTCACTCTGGAAAAGGCTTAAATTCCACTTTGAAATATGTCTGTTATTCAACATTTCTTCAGAGCATTTCTATATCTGTATAGAATAATACCTTGTTTTTCTTTGTCAAAAGTAGCATTCACTTCATCGCTTAAAATGTACCCGGCTCCATTGACACATGGCATTGGCCTCTCCCTCACTAATTAGTGTTGTTCTTACATCATAAACCAATCAATGTCCCCATCAAAATGTGCATTATTAGGAAACTGATGGGGAGAAATGAAGTGGCCATGGATTGGACTCAGACTATAGTTTCTTTATGTGTCTGACTGTCATGGTGATAGTCTTGAGCTTTGCATTGAGTTCAGCTCGATTGTGTTAAGAAGAAAATTCTTCATTAACTACAGCTAAGTAAATAAATGAGAACAGGATGTCCAGGGGATTTTGGAGGCTTTACTGTGAGCTTCCATTTGTTGCAACGCACTCTTTCATCAGCCAGGCCTTCAAAGAGAGATGCCACTCCTCTAGAGGATAGCCATCATTGGGCACTGCCACAAAGGAAGGGCGCTTCCCAAATGCAACAGTCCCCATGAACCAGGCAGACTTTGGGGACATCCTCCAACCAGGCCTGCAGCCAGTCTGTAGCCATTTCAGGAACCCAGGCATCCATGCAGCGCTGTTCTCCGATGTGCTTTCTTCACAGCTGGATGTTCTCAGCCCTCCCTCAGGGATATTTCTGCAACATTTTGACCTCATAAAAATATAGTGTCTTTCGAATGCCTAGATGGTTTAATGATAATTTATTCTGCAGATCGGGGCTTTAGAAACCTCCTTGCACAGATTAATGACTGTTCTCCGGACATCAGGCAAACCTCAACAGTGCAATTATTTGTGTCTTCATCTTATATACATTCACCCACACAGAGCTAGGAGCTGGGGAGAAGCATGGGCTATTTGAGCTCTCACAGAAGCAGGGACAGCCAAAGAATGCAAAGAATGATTTATGGGTTGCAGTAAGAGAGGGTGGGGAGAGTGAGGGAGACAGACAGAGGCAAATGAGGACCAATCATGCCAAAATGAGACATGATTTGCTGCTGTTTTCCTTTCCCAGTGTGTTTTTCCAGGGTGCCTCCCCAGCAGAGCTGTTCAGTCACTTCTGTTGTGTGTGCTCATGCATAAATTCAGGTCAAGTACAAAACCCTGATTTCTCTATTCATCATAGGGACGGGTAATGTTCTTATCAATACATAACAAGAAATCGCAACTAATTTGGCTCATGACCCTATTCTTTTATCATTAATGGTTGAAATGGTGTTTGCTTAGCCATTAATGCATTCAGTTCAGTAAACTAAAGCTGTTTGAAATTTTCACTAATCCTTTTCCATTGAGGGTTTCCCTGGACCAAATCATTCCTGAATAAAATAAAAAAGCAAATGCGTACACAGGTTTCTCGGATTTTTCTGGATTAAGCATAATTTACAGGGTACACCATTTTAATATGAGATTTGGGTGTTTTGTTTTCTTTTGAGATCACCAGTTCCAGAGTACTGGAGAATGAAGGAACTATTTACTGAAAATATGAATTGCATGAACTTACCCCATAAAGTGTTCAAGTACTGAGGGCCTGTTTGTCCCCCTCCCATTGAAAAAATGAACCAGTATATAAGAATAAAAAGTAGAACAGTGGTTTATTTTAACACCTAGATTTTTTTTTTGAAAAGATGATTTTCGAATGAATCCATCTTTGCTATTTAATTTACATTTTGAGGGCTCATTAGGATGATAAATGACGAGGCGGGAGAATAAAACATACTTCCTGAACAAAAGACGATCTCTGTAGCCTAATAACATTTTATGCCAGCACTTACATTTGTCAGAAGTGGATGCTATTTATCCCTATGATTATTTAAAAATCATTTTTATCGTCCTTTGTGCTGTGTCCTCTTCTGGGAATTTTAATTCAGAGTTTGACACCTACTTATTAACTTCCGTGAAGTATGGAGTACAAAGGCCTATACTCTATAAAGAATTCTAAACAGCCATGTTTATATTGCCTGCAGCTGTACACAAATTAGCTCAGTTTGGATTTGTTTCGATCAGAAATAGAAAGCCTGTTGGAGGAACGCGTAACCTCTGCTTCCTCAGCGAAGCAAGTGCTCTCTGCTATCTGCCTCCATCTGAACCAAGTGGAACTTACGGGGTAGACAGAAGGGGAATTTTCCTAATTATGATAGAGCCCTTATGCATAAATACATTACTTCCATTTCCTTTGCCTCCTCCAACTGCTCGTCCCAAACAACACTCGTCATCTGTCGCCACATACTGATGCCCGTTTTTTTCCTCTCTGATCTCCTTGCCCAGCCTACACTCCGACTCCCACACCCTCACTATTATTCCAGATTGCTTCTTCCTGAGCCATCTGTCTCCCTGGCTGTGTATTTTACCATCTACTCAGTGGGCTAGATTTTTTTCCAGGGTGGGTAGCACCCTTTTGAAATTGAGTGGGAGTCCTGTATGCTTGATGAGATGCAGACCAGGAATCCTAGAGCGAGGAATTCTCCATGTGGCACAGTCCGCAGATCCGGCCCACGCTGCTTGGGAGCGGCCGGCAGCATCATTCTGCCCATTGCGTGGCCTCCTTTCAAGCCTTGATTTCTACCCGCCACCTCAGACTGCCAACGAATTTGACTCGTGACTCATCCTAGAGGTTTTATAAAAGGGCAAATGTCTGTTTGGTCTTCCCTGAGAGAAAAAAACAGCCCTGACACTGAATCAGAGGCCCCAGGGTAAGCTGTGTCCTGGGGAGATGCCCGAGCAAGCCCCAGGGTGCAGTTGGACTCTCTGGGGGTGCATGACACAAAACCAGATGGCATGTGGCTTGCTTTCACTCACTTTAATTCATGTACAACTGTTTCATCATAATTTCACTCCTGATTCCAAAGCCATGCTTGTTTCAGGTGATCTTACTTTTTTTTAGTGGGCTGGAAATAAAACCACCACCCACCCACAAAAATTCAAAATTGAATTCTTGGAAAGTAGAATCCTGGTACTCATTTTAAATCTCTGTCATGAAATGATCCTTGCTGCTAATACTTCAAATTGATACTCTGCTGGGAATCTGATTTATTGATTCGAGTTATTGGTCTGGCTTCATTAGCAATTGAATGAACATATAACCATCTGACACTTTCATTGTTTTTTAGATGATATAATTACAGCTATTTCTATTTGGTTTTTAACTCCTTTTATTAAAATATAAAAGTTTCAATGATAATTGATGGTAGCACATTGCTGTGGAAAGAGTGTGTGGCTACTTTGTTCCCATGGATATTAATAATAATCTAAAAGGACATAAAAACTTGAGAAAGTTCTGGACATTAAGACTAGGGTTCCCATACTCAGGACACAGAGCACGGATGTGGTCCTTGTGCTCTTGGCAAGAGCTGATGGTTTGTGAACCTGGCTACATGTGAAATGATGGCCAATTTCTCTTGGTGCCTTTGGCAAAATACACAAGAGTATAAGGACCAGTTATTCGTACCCTGTGGACTCTGAGTAACTATCCAGAAGCTCAGAATTAACTTGAAAGGAAACCTCTATTCTCTGTTACTCTGAGGTAATAAGTGATACTTATACTTACCTCTATTACTGTGAGGTAATAGAATAGACAGATTCTACAAAGGTTGCTTGCTGTACCTGAAGGAAATGGAGGAAACACCAATACATACTGTTGTTTTTATGTAGTGCTTCATTAATAGTATTAATATTGTTGTTATATATGTTGATCGAGCTACTAGAAAGTTGATAAGCATGGCTCAGAAGATATAAACACGGTCCCTGTTCACAGTCTGAATGTAAATAAGCTTGAAGACGGATGGTATAAACATACATGTTCAAGGAAAGGAAATGATTTCAAGAAAGGAATTCCATGTCTGCAAAACTCGTTATGGACCATGGAGGGACGTCACTGACTTTTTTCAAAAGCATAAATAATAGGTATCTTTGTTAAAGAATACAATCTGGAAAACAGGTTTAGAACTGCATGCTTTATGTTTCCATCACCTTGACCAGCTTCGGAGTTATTTCTTCCTCCCCGCCCCCACCCCCAGCTGTGTGAGTTATGTCTGTTTCTTCACTGCATCTTCCCAGCGGATTCCTGGGCTACCTGTGAGTGTTAATTTGATGCACATAAAGAAAACCTGACATCTTCTCGGAAGTGACCCAATTTTGTGTCCTAAGGGTTGTCTAGTTTTCTTTACTTCTGTCCATGTTTAATTTAGATATTTGAAAGATAGTTCATGGACTTAAAGAATCAAAGTGTGTAAAAAGGACTATTGTTTAAATCTCAGTGAAGTTCATTGACCAAGATGCTCCAAAATAGCTGTACACCACATTTTGTTGACAGTCGCTGGGAATCTCCTGGGCAGTCCTCCTTTTCCTTGGGAGACTTCACATTCCCAAATCAAGAGGTTAGTGATAGTTTTCTTGAGTCATTGATGGAAATGTCTTACTGGTTCTTAAGTTTATACTTACCAACCATTATGTTTTTATTTTATTAATTTTCATAGATGCATAGCTCCAGAGAGCGTGAGAATTGGAAGAAATACAAGTCAGTGCCTCCTGACAGCACCCCAAGAATTTTTTCTTAATTTTCACTAAAATCTACTTGTTATAAAGTATCATATTAAAGGGAGAAATCCTGAGACTGTGAATTAATTTGGAAGATTCTAAGTGTTTAAAAATTCATCATGAACTCTTAGTGTAATGACCAATAAGTAAATCATTACAGGTTGAAAATTTTCCCCAACTCTGAAGTATGAAAAATTCCAATTGAGTCTAATTGAGAAGAACGTTCCATAGTAAGAACTATTTCACTCAAAGCTGTGATTTAGCCACTTACAATTCCCTCAAAAGATTTTTGTTCCAAGGTCAAATTGCCCTGCCTCGATTTTTCTTCTCAATTCAAGCAAAGCTCATAGTTGACCTAGAGAATGTTGCCATAGAGTTGATGCAAACTTCCTCTTTGTGCTTCTTGTTTTCTCATACCTCTTACTACAAATTTGCATTTTATTAGATGTCTGTTTTTTTTCAACATAGAGCTTAACTATTTGGTGCATTTGCAACATTAAATGATAGCTAATCAGGATAAGCTGACTTACAGTATCATATATGTGGAATTGGGGAGCAGTGTTGAGGGTATGATAGAATAATAGAGTGATTTGATTGGATTAATTCATCCAACACGTCAGGGACTTTAGTACTTCTTACCACTTTATCTCCAGCACCTAGAACAGGGTATGGCACACAGTGGGGCTCGGTGAATATTTGTTACCCGTGTGGATAGTGTACTCTCTTGGGAATTTGTTTTTAAATGGAAGGAAATTAAGACCTAGTTCTAGATGGTAGTGTCTAGTTTCTATTTAGCAACCTTCATGCTAGTAACAAGCAAAAGGTATGTATTATTTTCTAAACAGCGTAGTATAATATATTCATATAAAATGTTTTTATGTTTTCATTTAATCTTTTCACTGCAGTCCCCAAATAGTCATGCTGGCTTCATACATTTTGTGACAATGCCATGAACTTCTGGCTACAGAATAACGGTCTTTAATAAAGTGCTGTTGACAATCACATCATAAAGGAAGTTCCCTGTCTGTGGTGCCATCAATTGTAATGCCTTTCATCACCCATGAGCTCTCAAGGTCTCTTTCTTCACGCATTTAGTCAGTTCCTTTTCTCATTTCTCATAGTGATGATTCCAGCTGTTAGCATTCTTCAAGGCCCCCATCACAGAAGGTAATGGACATTTGTACCGGATGTACCATTGACATCACAACTGCATGCCCCAGACTGAGCTCCTTGTCTTCCCCCACCCTTCATGCTAATCACTTCTCATTCTAAATACCTCATTTCAGTGGCATCACCGATTAACAAAATCAGAAACTGAGAGGACATCCTCAGCATTTTCACTATGGCCACCAAGTCTGGGTGATTCTCATTATTGTCCTTAAGGAATCTGTCTCCTTAGACAGATGAGAAACAAGAATCTCCCAAGAATCTGTCTCTTCCTCACTGTCCTAGAAATCAATCTCTCTCTCTCTCTCTCTTTCCTCCCCTCTCCCCCTCCCCCTTCCCCTCCCCCCTTCCCCCTCCCCCCCTTCCCCCTTTCCCGTTTCCCCTTCCCCTGCCCCTCTCCTCCTCTCTTCTTCTCTTCCTCCTCCTTCCTTCTTTTTCTCTCTTACAGGTTTAGTATATACTCCAGCTCCTCTACTAGTATGCAGTTACATGCCACACCACTTCAGTTCATCTTCCATTCTTTTGCCACTTTAAAATCCATACTTGACTTTGGGTGATTTTCCTATGGAAAACCTTTCGATAAATGCCCATTATAAATGAGGTCCCATGGATGATTCAGAGAGCTGAAAAGTTGGAGGGAAAATGTTCCAGGCTAAGAAACAGCATGCGCAAAAGCCTTAGGAGGGAAAATACCTGTATACTTTAGAGAAACAGAAGAAAGATTAGTGTAACTAGTGCCTAGTGAGCCAAGAGGAGGGGTTTTGAAATGAGGGTGGAGACGGTGGGAGGAACTAATTCATATAGGACTACTTAGGCAGTGTTAAGAATTTTGGTTTTTATTCTGTAGACCAGGGGTCCCCAACCCCCAGACCACTTATGCTGGTGCTGGGGAGTGGCTGCGAATCCAGATTAATACTAGCAGTAATGCACATCCCCACCCTTCCATCTGTGGAAAAATTGTCTTCCACAAGACCAGTCCCTGATCCCAAAAAAGGCTGGTGACTGCTGCTGTAGACCACAGAAAGACTGCAGGATTTTAAGCAGGAGAATGACACGAGGAATCCGATCAAGGAATTTGAGTGAGAATGGAAGATGGGAAACAGATGAAGTGAGGCCAGGTGAAAGGTGATGTTCCTTAGGACAGCGTTGGAGATGGATCAAAGTATGTAAGTGGAAAACAGCTGTTGGAGGTGGGATCATCATGACTTACTGATGAAATCAATGTGATATTGAGAGAGCAAGGATTTATAGGGTGGACGTTCCCTGAGGTGACAAGGTTGGAAGAGGAAGTTTAGCAGCCAAGATCAGTTTTAGGCATTTTGAGATTTCTGTGAGATATCCAAATGGTCGTACCAACTGGGCAGTTGGATAAATGAACTTGGAGTTCAACAACAGATCTGGGCTGCACATGTACGTTCAGGAACCAACTTAGAAACGATCTCCAAAGCCATAGGGGTTCATGGAGTGAGAAGTGGAGAAGGCTGGTGACTAAGTCCTTTTGGCCACCAGGAATATTAAGTGATTGGAGAGGAGCTGGCAAAGGGGAGTGAGAATCAGGGCAAAGCCAGAAGTCACCAGTGCCATGGAAGGCCAGAGGATAGTCACTGAAGGAGTACAAGTCCCCTGCCAAACGCTGCTAAAAAGTGACAACAAAGAGAAAGTTGAGAAAGCCTGTTGTATTGGCAGCACGCAGGTCGTGAGTGACCTTCGCGTGAACAGTTTTTGAGCAGTGAGGGAAAGAAAGCCAGACTGGGGCTATTTGGAGAGTAAATGTCAGAGACTATGCCTAGAAGACCATATTGAGCCAAGCTGCACATGGGTTTCTGTGTTTAATGACTAGCGTCACTTATCTTCCAGAATCTAGTCCTTATCAGAGTGAGAAACTCTCTCTGATGTATCCTTTCAGTCACATATTGATTGTCATTCAGTCAACAAATCAATATTGAGTACTCACTGTGCCCAGTGCCCCAACAGTGGAAGAGTTTGAATGCCTACTGCCAGGTCTTGGGGACATCTGTTGATTCATTCCACGGATAAATTTTTAGTGAGTGCCTACAATGTCCCAAGCACTATTTAGCAGAAAAGCCTGCCGGGCTCGGTGGCTCAGCCTGTAATCCCGCGCCTTTGGGAGGCTGAGGTGAGTGGATTGCCTGAGCCCGCGGGTTCGAGACCCACCTGGGCAACGAGACCTCATCTCTACAATAAATCAAAAAATCAGCCGGGCGTGGTAGCATATGCCTGTAATTCCAGCTACTCGGAAGGCTGAGGCGGAAGGATCGCCGGAGCCCAGCAGGTCGAGGCTGCGGTAGCCGGGAGCGGCCACTGCACTCCAGTCTGGGCGACCGAGTGAGACTCCAACTCAAAAAAAAAAAAGAAAAGCAGCAGTGACCCAATAAAAGGTTACTACTTTCATAAAGAATGATCTGTTGGAGGAAGATAGGTAACTGTACATAGTCATTTTAGACAGTGATAATATTGTTTTTAGAAATAATATAAAGGAGTGGATATGAAGAGTGTCAGGGGTGGAAGTGAGTGGCCACTTTATTTATTTATTAATTAATACTTTATACGTTGTCTTTATTTATATAATCCTTTTTCTGTGCTTAAAATTTAGATGGACGAATTTTACAAAAAAGGAAAATTAAGTTGCTTAATTTGGAATGCAATCCCCAATTGACTTTTCTTCTTAATTTACTAAGCCACCAATTAAAATGAAAATGGTCTCTCTTTCTTGAACTAAATATTATTGTCCCCTGGAATTCCCCCCTTTTTTTTTTTCCCTTACGACCTGAGAATCTAGAGTGGCCACTTTAAATAGGAGGGTCAGAAAAAGCCTCTGAGGATGCTGCCATGGAACAGCCCTAGAGCTTGGCAGAGTGTGTAGGCCAAGGAACATCGTGAGCACTGGGCCCCGGGCAGGACAGATCAGGGCCTGTCTGAGGGTCAGAGATGAGGGCCCTGCGGTGCAGGCCCCGAGCAGGACAGGGGGATTACCGGGTGAGGCCCAAGGGATAAGCTGGAAGAAAGCTGGCGTGTGAGCAATGTCGTTAATAAGTGCTCACGACGGCCAGACACAAAAAATTGTGTTGTCCTTTTTGTTAATGACACTTTAAAAACTTTTTTGGTTTTGAAATAATGTCAAACTTATAGAAAAATTACAAGCGTAGTGCAAAGAATTCCTATGTACACTTTGCCTAGATTCAATGATTTTGAACATTTTACCATATTTTCTTTCTTTTTCTCTCTGTGTCTCCCTCTCTCTGCTTTTTCTTAACCATTTTAGAGTCAGTTGCAGACATCGTGCCCCTTTACTGCTAAATATTTCAATATAATTCCTAAGAACAAGGATATACTGACAAACACAGGTGATCTATCAGATTCAGGCAGTTTAACTTGGATTACTTAGTCCACAGCATAAATTCCAGTTTCACCAATTTTCCTAATAAAGATCCTTGTAGCTCTTCCCACTTCTCTGTCCTGCAATCCAAGAGTCAGGCACTTCAGTAAGTTACCATGTATCTTTAGTCGCAAAATATGTGTTGTCTTAAAAATTCATGCAAGTTTGTATTTTATCCACTATACATCCATGTCTGCTTTCATTTAAAAAGAGACATCAAATTTAGTACCATCAGGAAAAAACAAAACGCAAAATCAGTTTTTTAAATCTTATTGGCTACAGGGACAGATGTTTTTGTCCAGAGTCTGCCTGTTTCTGAAAACCATGCTGAACCGAAGAGAGCTGACACTGCACATCAGGTTCAGGGACCTGGCAATTTCTCATCTTTCTCTCTCAGTGTCACAATATTTTGAGAACCGAGACACACAGAAAGACATGAATATAAACGTCAGCTTTTTTCCTCCAGTGCTTAGCACGGTTCCTAGGCAACCCCTAAGAAGAGGTGCTCAGAAGGCGCTAAAGAAGTCGGCTTGTGATGCTCTCAGACCACACCAGGGAGGTCACAACGAGGAGTGCTCCTTGAAGGGAGGTCTAGTTGTAACATCGGAAGGAGTCTCTGACCAGTTGGTCCCCTTAGCAATCTCAGGGAAAAACTCAACCAAGAATGTTCTCAGAGGAGATGACTGCTCTCCTTAAGAACGAAAGCAAAAAATAAAAACATTGAGAAGGTGATTTTTTAAAATCACACCTAAATTAATCAAGAGTCTCAAATGATGCCTAATCCCCTTTAACTAATCCTTATATGGCACTCTCCACAGGCCAGCTTTGTTATTCATTCTTTACATGATTTGTTCCATTCGGTCCTCACCACTGCTTTATGGGTTATGTACTATGAATCATCTCCATTCTACAGATGAGAAAACGGAGGCACAGGGAAGCAAAAGAATCTACCTAAGGCAGCAGTGCTCTAAGTACAGTCTTCAAAGGGCCAGCGACCCTTGCGATTCCTACCCAAGATCAAAAACTGTCTTCATCATAATACAAAAATGTTGTTTGTCTTTTTTCGCTGTGTTGCTGCTGCGCCAGATGTAAAAACAATGAAGGACAATAATACCTTGGCAGTAATCAGAGCAGTGCCACCAAACTATATTAGCAGTCATTTTATTCTTCATCACCATGTATTCACAGATAAAAATTTAAAAAGTCAGTTTTGCTTGAGAATGGCCCTGGTGAAGCAACAAACATTACCAAGTTTATTGAATCTCAGCTGTTGAGTATGTATCTTTCCAACACTATAAATGTGAAATGTGTGTAAGGCACTTCTGCTTACTGGTCCAATAGGATGGTTGTTTTGCAAAAAGCTACTTTTATTCACAGAACATTATTTAGCTTTAAAGAATGGGTGAGAGAGAAACTATGATTTTCAAATTTAGGTATTTGACAGACATTTTCTCAGAAATGAGTGGAATGAACTTGTTACTTCAAGGAAAACAACCAACAGTGTCTGTTATTGATGAAATTTGAGCTTTCATGCAAAAATTCGAATTTCAGAAAACATCTATCTGCCACCAGGAGCTTAACAACTACTTCAACTGAAATTAAACACAATGACTTTTGTGATTAAATCAGTGGTAATGTCAACAAATGTGTGTATGGTTTTTTTAAATATTATATAGTGAACTATGTTAACATGGAAAATCTGTATGACTCAATGAATCAAGATTTCCCAACTGACCAATGCATGATATTATAAAATTATGCATGTGTAAACGATTCATTCAACATGCAAGATGGACCAATAGAGTTTAAGGCAATAGGGTTTAAAATGCTCATTGTTAAGATTTCAGAGTTCACATTACAAAATTAATCTTTTTTCTTCCTTTTTTAAAAATTTTAAATATGTAGAGTACAATTCAGGGTTAGGTACATAAATGGCCATCCATTCAGGTAAAGTTTGGGCTTTCTTTTGGTCCCCACTATTCCTGGGTTGCGATTGGCTACCCTTATTGATGTTGTGTGCCCCCATACCCAAGGCAGTGTCCCTCTACTGCCGATTCCTTTCTTACAGTATTATGATAAATATTCAGGGTTTGCTTATGAGTGGAAACGTGTGGTACTCAGTTCTTTGTTTCTGTGACAGATTATTGAGTAGTACCAAAACCCTAACTTCAGCAGAAGAATCCAGATCACCAAAGTAAAAGACCCAATAAAGGACATAGAAGACAAAAATATCATAGAAAAAGCTCAAAGAAAAAAGCTGTTTCTTTGAAAGGATTTATAAGATTGATGGGCCCCTAGCCAGACTGACAAAGAAAAAAAGAGAGAGAAAGCCCAAACAAACACAATCAGAAATGCAAAAGATCAAGTCACGACTGACCCAGAAGAAATGTAAAAGATTATCAGAGACTACTATACACAATTGTATGGATACAAACTCAGAAATGTAAATGAAATGGAGTACTTTCTGACATCATACAACCTCCCAAAGTTGAAACAAGAGGAAATTGAGACCCTAAATAGACCAAAAACAATTCAGGAAATTGACTCCGTCCTACAAAAAAATAACAACAAAAAACCCCCGAACCAGACGACTTTCTAGCACAATTCTACAAGACATAGGAAGAGGAGCTGATACCAATTCTATTGGAAGTATTCCAGGCAATCAAGAAAGACGAAACTGTCCTCAAATCATTTTGTGGAGCTAACATCACACTGATACTCAAACTAGGTAAAGATCTTAACAAAGAAAAAGAACTACAGGCCAATTTCCCTGATGAACATAGATGCAAAAATTCTCAAGATTCTAGCAAATCACATCCACCAACACACCTCAAAAATCATCCACGATGACCAAATACGCTTTATCGCCGGGATGCAGAGCAGGTTCAACATCTGCAAAACCATAAATGTAATTAAATACATCAACAGATGTAAATACCACTAATC
The DNA here is from genome assembly GCA_027257055.1 of Cephalopachus bancanus. NCBI lineage: Eukaryota > Metazoa > Chordata > Mammalia > Primates > Tarsiidae > Cephalopachus > Cephalopachus bancanus. The sequence continues at coordinate 2,205,174 of JAPVLO010000159.1, read as the reverse complement.
TTAATAGTTTATTTCTCAAAACATCTTTCTCATGTAGAGTAAAAATATTCACAATACTACCTTCAATTAATTGTTAATTAAGAGTCAACCTTGAAGAAACATCTGCAAAATAAGCCAATTTCATGAGACTTTCCTTATCATTAGGGTAAACAGTAGTTTTAAACACTTTATCCAAGCTTTTCATCAGTTTTCATGATGGATCTTAGAGAATTCATTGAAATGGGAAACAGAACCAAGCATAATTCCATAATATAAATGAATATTTAATAACAGTAATAATGATAGGTAATATTTATTTATTTACAGCGAGTGATCACTATGTGCCAGGCACTTTTCTGTGCGCCTAATACAGGTTGGATATCCCTTATGTGAAATGCTTAGGGCCAGAAGTGTTTCTGATTTCAGGTTTTTTTATTTTAGAATATTTGCATAGGCATAATGAGATATCTTGGGGATGGGACCGAAGTCTAAACGCAGAATTCATTTATTTTCATATATACTTTAAATGCATAGCCTGAAGGTAATTTTATAGACAACAGTTTTAATGATTTTGTGCATGAAACAGCATTCATGCTAAATACTTACCTGTGGAATTTTCCACTTGCGGCACATGATGCTGGCCATAGTTTCAGATTTTGGAGCATTTTAAAATCTGGATTTTCAGATTAGGGCTGTTCAACCTGTGCTTACAAAATGTCTCTGAGGAGAATAATCTTACATCACACATCTTATGGGAGAACAAACTGAGATACGAAGAGGTTTGAACTCAGGCAGTCTAATTCCAGAGTTCAAATTTGTAATTACATTTTATGGGATTTAAATCAGTTTGAGGGGCAGAATGATTTCTTTGTGTAATTGAAAAGTTTTCAAATACTGTTTGCTATGATTACTAATTTTTTTTTTTTCTTGACAAAAAGCTGTATTGTCTCCAGTTGTCCCACAGCTTGGGAGAGAAGGATTCGGGGTGATTACAATGTGTCGTCAATGGTTCAGGAGGCTCCCAGTCATGCTTGAGGGCCAGCCTTTCTCTGGGGATCTTGCCCAGGGGGCCTGCCAGCCTGCAGAGGATGGTCAGTGGTTGCCCATCTTCTCCATAAGTTTCACCTCCTCATCTAGGAAGTGACTCTCTGGGAAGTCACAGGGATGACCTCTGTCTGGGTACATCAATAGGGCTGGTGCAGATTCTTCTCAGGAAACAGGATGCTCAGGGTACAACACCACTCATCTTGGTCAACTTCTCGCACAGGAAAGGGTGGCAGGCAAGACCTTGCTCTCTCCTCCCCCAGCTGAGGGGAAGTGGCCCACATGACTGCATGGTAGCGATGGAGATCTAGGTCTAAAAGGAGATAGGTGTAGGAGGTTGATGCAGGTTTTCTAGATAGCTTGCAGCCTCAACCTCAGAGGAGCAATTCTGTTGCATATGGGAGCTTATGGCTGGTCAGTGACAAGATGCTAACCGCAGACAGTGGTGTTTGCTGCTCCTGGTAGCAGATAGCCAAGACAATGGTCCAGAGCCTAAGGCTGGAGAGGCGGTTGCAGGGATGGTCACGGGTTGCTGGGCTCTGTTCAGTCCAAACAGCCTGAAATCAGATCACAAAGAGCAGAATTTGAGTGCATCCACCAGTCACCAAAATTTTAAGAATATATAGCTCTCCCCCTAAATCTTCCCATAAAAGTATCCCATGGGACAAGGTTCTGTAGTGATGCTTTGGTTTCAATTTCTGTCTGGCACCTCACTGCTTATACTGAGGTGCTGCCCTAGCTGTGCTACCCTGATGTCCCTAGTCATTTTAGATTGCCTCTTCTCCAGTACCCCATCTTCTACCTCTGCAGGTGGCACATGGCCATAGGAGGTGCTGAGTGAATGTTCACTGAGTGAATGCCTTCTTTTTATGGAAGGCACTTGCTGAGATTTAAGAAATACTATAATGTTATCAGCAGCAAAGCCATCACAAATAAACGATGTTGGGTATTTTCTGGGAAGATTGCTAATTCCATTCATTTCAAATCCTGGGCATGTGTTAAATGTATAGTTCACAGCTACCTGGGGGTCCACTTTGTTTGGTGTCAGTCTTTTGGGTGAAACTCCTGAGCTGACTGGGCCCAGGGGGGTGTGGCAGGTGCCACCTGGAAGTCCAGAACTAGGACCGTGTATATGTATGTAAAACAGGAGAGTTGAACCTTGGCATAGCTCTCTTTCTTCGTTGCACAAAGAGACAGCTTCATACGAAAAAGAACACAGTGTCTACTCAGAGAATAGTAACCTTGCCCTTTGCTTCCTTGATATTGTACAGAGGCTTATAGATGATACTGATTAAAATGCTCAAGAAGCTGCTGGGTCATTTAAGACAAACTCGTGGTTCTTGGTCTTCTTCCTCTGAGAATCATTGTCTTGCGGCTTCCATACAAACCCCAAGCCCATTGTCCAGAACTTTCATAACAAGATACAGGACTCCTCCCCCAAGCCACTTCCTCCTGCTTTAGGACACGTCTTCCCTCAGGGCACAACCTGTCAGACACTCTCTTGCCTGCCCTGCTGTCTCCCCTCCTGGCCCGACATTGAATTTCAGAAGGTTGCAGCTAATGTTGAATATATTTCAGATGCCGTGCCCTCTCTGTGAACTATGAAGACATGATTAGCAGATACAATTAGCTGCTTTAGATTTTAATAGAACTAGATTTCAATTTTTGCCCTATTGGTTATTACTACTTGGAACACTGGCTTCTGCAGTGGTTTATTTCTAAAGCAGGAAGAGAGTGGGAAACGGGTAGACATTAGAATACAGGATTTCTTTTTTCTTCTTAAGAACCCCAGCACACTTTAAAAAGCTGCGAAAGCATTCTCATGATCTGGTGGATCCCATCTGTGCGTTTTTCAATGACATACTTCAAGTACACGAGCTGCAGTCAAAGGACCTAAATAAAAAAAAGGAAAGAAAGAGAGTCGTGGGTGTTAATGAGAGGACCCAGCTTGACAGCTGTGGGGGAAGGCTAATCTCTCGCTCCCCGTGCCCACCTGGCCCAGGGGCATGATTAGCGTGCTCACACTTCCTGGAGGAAGTCTGGCATTCTGAAGTGTCACCCAGAGTCCGGAATGCCCCGGTGGATTTGTCACTGTGTAGCAAGTGAGGTTACCCTGGTTCTGACCCCCCGCACCGTCCTTTGGAACCCACAATGAAATGGATGGAAGAGATGGTGAGCCTCTCCTCTCTGTTTTCACTACCGGGGGTGGGAGGGGGAAATGGTTCGAAAGAACAAGACATGACCAAAGAACATTCTGACCAGCTGCAATTCTCACTTATCTGGGAAGGTATCAAATGACCTTCTCTCGAGGCTTTTAGCAAAAGGGGGCTGCTATATTTCCAGCCATCTTTCTGGAAATACAGGTCTTGGGGGGTACTGGGTGAGGGATTTATTGACTTCTGGAGGTTTCTCTCAGTCCTAGTGATACTAGTAAGTTGTTCTTGGTCACTTAGTTTCCCAATAGAATGACCTAAAAACTCACTTGCCATAATATAAGCTGAAACTCCCTGGTTTTTCCTAGGTTTTTTTTTTCTCCTGTTATCAATTACATTCAGTGGAGAGCCCCCTTATCTCAGACTCACTATGACAATCAATGTTATCTGCATTTGTGAGTGATCATGACTATCAGAATTTCCTCTAACAAGGGATTCAGAGAAATAAATACTCCCCATATTAGGAAGTTATTTTGCCACTTTTAATTTTCTTACCTTCTGCTTTCAGTTTCAATTAATTATTGGACTTCGTTAAATTTTTTTTTAAATTTACTTATGTATTACAGAGATGTGGGGTACAACTGAGGATTAACTACATAAGTAGGCTGCAGACAGGTGAAGTTTGGGCTTGTAACTGGCTCTCGCTCCCTCCAGTAGTAGACCAGGTATCCTTCATGCTGTCACATGCCCTCTGCCCTCTGCCCTCCCTTCCTCCCCTAGCATTGCCCAGGGACTGCCAGTCCCTCCCTTGTGCTAATGTGACTAGTGTTCAGGGCCCACTTATGAGTGAAGCTTTGTTAAGTTATTCATGGGAGAAGAATTGCTATATCGTCCAACAAGTGTTTTTGCGTCTTTGTTAAGGTCTTGAGACTTCGCTTCTGAATTCCCTGGTACAATCCCCTGCCTTATGAGGCAGATCCCATCTCCAGAAGTTGAAAATCCAGTGCTTGATTTTCTCTCCTGCCTTAATGCCAGGACTCAGGCCCATACTCCACACTGCCAACCTGATTTACCCCCTCCAGACTTTCGGTCAGAGGCTGGTAATACAAAAACGTGGGGAACGCATGGAAGCCATGCCAGGGAGGAGGGGGACAATGCTGGCATTTTCTTCCAGTTTCCAGGCTGCTGTTTTCTCATAGCTCCATCCAGTGTCTGTTGACAGTGATATGAGCTCGACATTCACAACAGAGGTATCATCCCCACACCAGCTGTGCCACGCATGGCTGGGCACCTTTCCTGCCAGTGAGATCTTCAAATCTAGCTTTGTAGGTCTCCTGGAGAGTCTGTGAGAAATAGGATATAATCTTTAATATATGCCATCCATTTCTGTTTAAATTTGTCAGTGTCTAGCTGGGTGCAATGGATCACACTTGTAATCCCAGCACTTTGGGAGGCTGAGGCAAGAGAATTACCTGAACTCAGGGGTTCAAGACCAGCCTGGGCAACCAGGCGAGACCTCATCTTTACGATAAATCAAGAAAAATTAGCCAGGCGTAGTGGTGCACACTTGTGGTTCCAGCTGCTTGGAAGGGTAAGGTGGAAGGATCGCCTGAGCCCAGCAGGTGGAGGCTGTGGTGGCCAGGAGCGTGCCACTGCACTCCAGTCTGGGTGACAGAGTGAGACTCCAACTCAAAAAAAAAAAAAACCCAAAAACAACAACAAAAAAAACCAGAGTTAGCATTGTTCATGAAATGTGAAAGAATTGAAAAAGAGAAGTACATGGTGTAAGTTATGGATGATTATAAACCTCCCTGAGTTAGGGAGCTTAAGGCTCATAATTCCATTTCCAACCTAAGACTGAAATTTCAACTTTTGCCTTAATCTCTTCAACAACCTTGTATTCACTATCTCCAGAAGGTAGCCCTATTTATTTGTGGAAAGCTCTGAGTATTGGGAAAGTTTTTCTTAACTGGCAGTTCTGCTGCCTAACAAGGCCTGATACGTAGTAGGAGGCCAACAAATATTTGTTAACTGAATGATTGATCTCTAATGTCTACCATTGCCTCTAATTTTGCCTATAATAGCCTTATAGAATAATCTCTTGTGCATATCGTAACCCTTTAAAAAGGTGAGGGCTTTATGGCATCCTCAAGTTCTCACATTCCTCGGAGGAAACATGTTCGGTGACTTCCTGTGTTCCCCTTCTTTGAACACCTTCCTAATGGATGGCGTCCAGAACATAGCACAGTGTACTATAATTGGTCTTTAAATAGGGCTGTCCTCTTTTTTGTTCTGCATAATTACTTAAATTAATTTTTTGGCCAACTTTGCTTCATTGTTGGTTCCCAACCACAGCTCTGAAGTGAGCTACCACTTATTTATTCCTGGAGTTGGCCCTAAACATAATACCCATTAATTTCTGTTACATTCCGTTTTGCTGGATTGTCCTATCCAGCTTCATGAGATCTTTCTGAATCTAATTCTGCCATCAGACATGTGAACTATGCGTAGCTAATATAAGCAGTTTGACAGCCAGGGCCTCTTATGCTCATGTAAATACTTTTTTGGTTTACCCTTTCACCACTCTTTGTCTCTAGGCTGTGTTCATGGGCCAAAACTATTTTCCTTGGAGGCGTCAAAGAGTCTGCTCAAAGAATCTGTTCCATTTCTACTGGCTAGAATAGTCCACTATTGCCTTCCCCTCCAGCACTTGACGACTGGGCCACACAGTCAAAGCTTCCACACAATGGAAGCTATGCCATTGTGCTATTAGAGTATTTTATATACCCATCCCGCCTGTGTTCACGTCCATTCACCGTCTCACATAACTGTTGTTTATCTGGTTCCACTCAACATTCACATGTCCTCGGCAGCATGGGCTCAGGAAATATGGTTGCAATGTTGTGAGACTGGCTGTTTCAGATTCTCTTTCCTTTCTATTCAATGCTAAAGAAAGTTCATAGACGATACTAATTAAAATGCCTAAGAAGCAATGTGGGACATTTGCGTCACCTCTAAATCTCCGACTCCAAAGAAGGCATGACTCTGCCCTTTTGCTTGATTTGGAGTGTTGAGAGACCTTGATGATGCTGAACCCTGTCTGTCACACTCCCAAAGCACATATTAGCCCTTACTTAATATTTCATGCCCAGCGAACACATTGGACTATGAAGCAGAGTTCAGGCAAAGCTTTCAGTTCTCTTTCCTTGGCGAAGCTCTTTGGTTGCTTGCAGGATTCCCTGGCATTGGCTAAGCTGTGGTATCAGCCATCTTTGGTAAAGGTTACGGGCCCAGAGAATAGACCTTGATTTTATTCCCCATCTCTCTTTTTGTCCCTGTGATACACAGGCGTTATCAGGTTTCTTGTATCATAAAACAAGGGAAAGTTAGATAAACTGTGGTACTGCAAGACCATGGTGAGTGAGGTTAGGTGAGTCAGATGTTGCCAAAGTAGTGAACTACTGGTTAAGACTATGGCAGCTATTGACTTTCCTGACTTTCTTCTGGAAGGTGATTCTGTGGAATTGAGGCACCAAGTAGATATTCTGATCTTAGACGATCCTCATATTCTCTATCCTTTGTCCCTTCTTTGTCATTTTCAGCCTAGAGAGTTTGCTCCACCATTGTGAAAGAAGCAACATTTTTTGGGCATATGGATTTTAAACAAAAATGGAGCATGAACCTGTCATGTTCTTTCATTGGTTGTGTCTATCCTGATCTGTCTCAGGGCTGCTCAGTTAGAATGCTGACCACCATACTCGAACATTCTCACCACACTTGTCCCAATAACTTCTGGATACCCTACTTTAAAAGGATTTGCCATGAAGATAAATTAATCTTTATTAAACGATATTTATTATATTGTGGGATCACATATAACATGTACATTAATAACTGATTTTTAAAAGTTTTCTCTATAACATTGCATATAAAACACATAAATCAGTAGAGAAATCCAGATATTTTCCAGTGTCTCTAAATCATATTTATGTAAGGTACTTTATTTGGTGGTTAAAGAATTATTGTTAGGGTTATGTGAATTCTTCTCTGAAGCTTTTTTTTTCAGAGGAGACTTAAATAGAATAGTCTGACTCCTGATGTTTGTGTAGTTTAAGTCATTCATCATCTGACTTCATAACCCAAAAGAAAATATAATATTTATATTGAAATAATTGTCTTTATAGCCCAAAAGTATTACTTTTACTCTGAAATAGTTATCCTTTTAGCCCAAGATAAATTTTTACTTTTGTTTCTGAAATAGACAATGCAGACGCCTTTGGTAAATGACAGAAACATCCATTCTTTAAAAAGCTTACACTTTTTTTCTTCACAACCTCTGTTATTATTTGCAAAAATCAATGGCCATAAGGAATGAATAGTAGAGTCTTTATTGAGCAAGGTGGGCATCTGTCAAAAAGAATGAATTAGTTTTGAATTTCTGTGGTGCCGTTCCTTTTGCAGGAAAAGCATCTGTTAAGATAATTTATTGAGTGTTCCATTTAAATCTATATTTATTCTAATAAAAAATCCTTTTTATATTAGCTTCCCAAAATAGCATTGTTAGATTATAGGAAGTAGTTAGAGTAGAGAATAGTATGGAACTACCAAAGGGGTCCTTTTAATTGCCGTTATAACTTTCTTTTTTTTAAAGGCCAGGAATAGAAAACCTTTTGGTGTCTGGCACTAGATTTTAATTTAGAAGAGAAAATTGAAGTTTAACCACAAACTCATTTGGTTCCTTTGTGATACCTTGCCTTTGACAGACTGACACATCAAATAAGTTTCAAAGATTCCTTTTATGTTTTAAAATATTGTTTTACACTCAGCTCTTACTTAAGGTGAAAAGCATACAGAAACAAGATAAGACTGTGGAAATTCCCTTCCTAAGTAATTTGGGCCAGCATCAGGACCACAGCATGGAGCACTGAGCCAGATTAATAATACTGGGCATTGTCTACAGATGTGCTAGGACAGAGAAAACTAGACAAGGCTCTAAAGGTGGAGTTTTAGTTATTCAGGATTTAAGAAAAGTCTTCTCACCTGGTGTATGGTGTATAGGTAAGTCATATAATTGTTTTCTAAAACATGAAACTCATGCCTATAATCCTAGCACTTTAGGAGGCTGAGACGGGAGGATTGCTTGAGCCCAAGAGTTTAAGACTAGCCTAGGCAACATAGCAAGGCCTTGTCTTTATGAAAAACCAAAAAATTAGCCAGGCATGGTGACATGCACCTGAAGTTCCAGCTACCTGGGAGGCTGAGGCAGAATGATCACTTGAACCCAGGGATTGGAGGCTGCAGTAGTCATGATCATGTCACTGCTCTCCAGCCTAGATGACAGAATGAGTTCAAAAACTTAGAACCCATAAAGATGGGCATACTTTGGCTCCAATCATGAGAAAATACCCTTGAAAGTTTATCTTTGAATGAAATAATGTGCTTCAGAGAAGCCTCCCTGCCAGTGGGCTGGTACATTCCAGTGGGTTCCCCTAAACCAGAGAAGTGTGCTCCTTGTTTCAATAGTTTAAAGGGCAAATTCAATAAATTACACTTTTAAGGAGGAAATAGGAAGTATAGAAATTAAAAGAAAGTCTAGAAAATTAAAAATAATTTCTCATTAGCTACCCACATCACTTTGTGGGAGTCTTAGGGGAGAGTGGAAGTGCCTTAAAGACTAAGCAGTGGCCGGGTGCAGTGGCTCAGCCTGTAATCCCAGGACTTTGGGAGGCTGAGGCGAGAGGATTGCCTGAGCGTGTGGGTTCGAGACCAGCCTGGGCAACTTGGTGAGACCTCGTCTCTACAATAACTTACAAAAGCTGGACGTAGTGGTGTGCGTCTGTAGTTCTAGCTACTTGGAGGGCTGAGGCGGAAGGATCACCTAAGGCCAGCAGGTCGAGGCTGTGATGGCCATGAGTGTGCCACTGTACTCCAGCCTGGGCAGCAAGAGTGAGACTCCAAAAACTAAAAATAAAAAATAAGCAGTGACAAAAACCAACTTGATCAATATTGAGAACAAACCATCTTTCAAATTCTTCAAGAGTTCCCCAGTTGAGGTAAACAGGAAAGCCTAAAAATGGCAGCAGATGGCAAGTGTAAATGAAAAGATAGGTCATAAAAGAATTTATTGGCAATTTGCAAAGCTTCTTTAAAAATAGTAATAAGCAAATGTGTAGTAAATCGATAAAGAAAAGCAAAGTAATTACAAACACATCATTTGGGATAGTGAAGGGAGGATGATGAGATAAATGAGAAGCATTATGGGTCTGAATGTTTATTGTTATTATTCAGGATCTTAAGTTGTTTTGGTACACAAATATTTATTTTGCTATTATTCTTTAAAATGTACTTGTACTTTATGCACATGTATAATATATTGCATGTATGATATATTTCAAAATAAAGCATTTTAGAAAACAAAAAGAGGGAGTGGTTAAGTACAAAAGAGCTCAGCTGAAGCTTTATAACAATGCGAAGAATACACTCAGGGATTTCAAAATAATAACAATAACTTGCAAATCCTGGCTTCTTCTAATGAGTCAGGTATTATTTAAGTACTTTTAAATGTATAACTCATTGATATCCAGGTCTGTGCAGTGGATTAATAATCCCCTCTATGCAGTAGGGGAAACTGAGACACAGAGTGTGACCAGGGTACAAATTCAGGTAGTTTGACTCCAAAACTCCTGTTGTTGGCCACTTGTTCTATTACCCATATAGTACCCATAAAAAGAGACTAAATAAAACTCCACATTCATTTTTACATAGAAAAGATCCACATGTCATTTGAATTGGGGATGTTGGAAGCTGCACATGAAATGGAATCACTGGCTATATCCATTTTGGAACTATTGACCAAAACCCATCATTTAACTGGGAATGTTGCTGAAAATCTGGTTTGCTACCAGTACGATTTTTTTCCATAAGAAACCCAAAGAATTAGGATTTGTGAGTCACTTCTATTTGAGGCCAGCCAGGGAACTCCATTAAAGGGGAAGATCACTGAATATAAAGGGGAGATGTTGGTCAAGGGTACAGACTTGGTGACTATGAGTAATAATATTGTATTGTTAACTTGGAATTTGATAAGAGAACAGATTTTGTGTACTCACTACACACACATAACACATAAAATATGGTAAATATGGGTGGTGATGGATATGTTAACTAATTTGATTGTGACAGTCATTCCACAGTGCATACATATGTCACATCATCACATTGTATAACTTAAACTCCATATACGATTTTAAAGTTTAAAAAGCTGTTAATAAAACATTTAAAAATAAAAAAATGCAAAGCCGAAATTTGAGGAGCAGAAAGTATGACTTATATGTGGTAAACATCTGACTAACCTAAATGCCACTCTTTTGCGAGAGCTGTATACTTTTTAAAATTTAATTTAATTTTATTATAAAGGTGTGGGGTTCGAGTCAGCATTAGCTACACAAGTAGGCTTCGTGCAGGTAAAGTTTGGGCTGCCTACCGGTCCTCACTTCCCCTGGTTTGGGGCCAGGTACCCTTTGTGTTGTGTGTTCACCCCACCCCACAGCAGTGCCCGGCAACTGGCGACGCCTCCCTTTTGCTAAGGTGACTAATGTTCAGGTCTCACTTATGAGTGAGGACATGCAGTATTCAGTTCTTTGCTTCTGTATATAGCTTTCTTAAGAAAGAAAAGACTTCAAAATCATTTAGATTATCAAAAGACCTTTGCAAACATTACATGCCAATATGACTTTTTTTTTTTCAATTGAGCTTTTAAGTGATTAAAAGGGAAGAGAAGAAAAAGTCATATGCTGAAGTAGACGGAAAGTGAACATAGAGAGAACAAAAATAAAGAATAAACAAGTACATTTCTAGATGATGATGGATAATCACGTAAATCCCCCAGGACAAAGTATTGGCTTGAGATCTGGTTAGTTAGCATATTCATACATCAGTGTTTCACAAACTTGGTTGTAATATAAGAATTTCCTAGGGAGCCTGTTAAGAATGTAAAATCTTGGATCCCACCCCAGAGATTCTGACTCAGTAGGTCTGGAGTGGGCCCAACAATTGGTAATTTTAACAACAGTTCTAAATGACTGTGCCGAGGGTGGTTCCCCGACCACTCTCGAAAAAGTTCCATACTAAAAATGATGTGGTTCTAGACGGCAGGGTGCAGAGTGGCGTGTTTGCAGATAACTCTGACTATTCTTAAGAGGAGTGTGCCAGCGTGGTAAGGGTAAATCACAAGAAAATCTTGAAAGACTGAGTGGGCAGAAAGGAGAAACATTAGCTCTGATGTGGGCAAGTGTAAAATAAATGCTATTAGGAGAACGTCATCCAAACTCAATTTAGCACTGCACTTAGGACCTAGGAAAAGTGGAGCTGTTTTATTTCGGCAGTTTTTCCAAAATGCGGTTTAACTCAGACACATTCATAGAGAGTAAAGTCCCATGTTTACAAGGTAAGTGTATTGGTCAGCCATTACTGAGGAACAACACTCCCCCAAAACAAAATTCAGTGGCTTTAACAATCATTTATTCACTCTTGCTCCCATATTTGGGCCTGCCCGTCCACACTGGAACTGGCTGGGCCCAGCTCCATTTGACAGTTGGATTAAGATCTGTTCTACAAATTAATCCCCATTCAGCCTCATGCTCCCTGGGGTATGTCCTTCTCAAGGTGATGACAGGAATTCAGGAGGTGGGCTCTGCTGAGCATGTACGTTTTAAACCTCAGTTTCCATTATGCGCCACTCTGTCTCACTGGCCAAAGTCACTTGGTCAACCAAAGTCAAGGAGTAGGGAAGGATATTCCATCTATAGTGGGTGGGGCAGGAGAGTGAATATTTTCTGAACAGTAATCCAATTTAACACAGTAAACTAGAGCTATTCTTCTTTAGCTTATGGGGGGGGCATTAATGAGATCTTGAATTCCATGGGTTTAAAGTCAATTTGAACAGGAAAGACTTACCCAAGTTAAAGGTAAACAGGGAGAAATGTGATGATGGAAGCACAAAGTGTTTGGGGGAGGACCTAAAAGAGAAGGCTGGATTATTTCTAGGACCATCAAGGAAGGTTGGATTGAATAGGGGTTGCAGGATGTGTGGGATAATTCGTCAGATTAGCAGAAACCTGATCTGACCCAAGCTGGGACTTGTGTGTGTATGTGTTCTAATGCTACATTCCTGTATCTTGATGTTTATTACATCTAAGAATCACAACATGGATTCACTTTAGTTTATTTTTCTAAAGAGCTCTTGACAGAATGGCTTGGAAAAACCTCCAGATACTTGGGTGTAAAGCAAACACAGTGAAATACAAAAGCCCTGTAGTTCAGCATCTAAGAATGTGGTGATTGTATTAAACATTTTCTAAAAACTAAATAATACAGAATCATTTGATAATCAGCATAATTATTTCAGGATTAAAAATTATTCCATCTTATAAACAAACTGTGACAATTTATCACAATTAATGCAAATAAGTAGGGTGCGGGATTATTTTCTGATTCTCTCAATTGTGCCTGTAAATGAGTGGCACAATTATAGGAACAGTTTGCAAATGAGCTCCCAAACATAGATACCAATTATGATTATTCATTTATCTAGAGTGAAAGATGATCAGTTTCATCTTCTAGAAACCTCTGTACCTATGCAAATAGTTTAGTAAAGTAAAAAATTGGAGCACTGTTTGTCTTCATGGGTCTTTCTAGGAAAAGACTGAAGGATGTGATGAGAGGCACTCTGTAAAAGCAGAACTCATTAATTTCCAACAGTAACTTCAATGCCAGAGGAAGGAATGCAGCTGAAAAGTTCTCCCCTATGTGAGAATATCATTTAGAGTTTTCTGAAGTCCTACCCTTATTCCAAATGTACTACCTCCAAGATCTTTTGAGAGGTGTTTATAGCATTAAGACATGCTTATACGAATTTGATACCCAAGTCATCAGAAGTCTCATGTTCCTGGACTTGAGTTGGGGTCTATGGAGTATCACACTTTCTAAATGCTTGATCATCAATCTAAGAAAGGATTTGGTACCAGAATATTTTTTTTGCAACCTGATTGTTTGAAACTTAAAAAATAATTTCTCAAAGAAATAATGTTTTACTTAGTTCCAGAGTGGTCCATAAGAATTCATCTCACATGAAAGCTAAAATAATAGTAATATCATAGTTCAATGACAGCTATCCTTCTTTTAAAACCTTTAAACCTTTACTCTGTTTTGTTCTTTTTTCTTGGAGGCATAATTTATGTATAATAAAATACACCCATTTAAAATGGACACTTTAATGAATTTGATAAATTCAGTGCCTGGATCATCTCTCCATTGGCATCTGTTGCTTCTCCTCGTGTAAGTTGAGATTTTCCTGGTTCTTTTGTTTTGAATTGGCGTCTCACTCTGTCACCCAGGCTGCAGCACAGTGGCATGCTCACAGCCACTGCAGCCTGGATCTGCTGGGCTCAGGTGGTCCTTCCGCTTCAGCCTTCCAAGTAACTGAAACTATAGGCATGTGCCACCACGCCCGGCTAACTTTTGGACTTATTGTAGAGATAAGGTCTCACTAAGTTGCCCAGGCTGGTCTCAAACCCATGGAGATTTTCCTGGTTCTTCATATGCACAGTCATCTTTTGGATTGTTATCGTCAATATTTTGTAACGAAACTTTGGTTCTTGTTTAAATCATATTAACATATTAGTGTGGTACATTTGTCGTAACTACTGAACCAATGTTCATATAGTATTATTCACTGAAGTTGATACTTTATTCAAATTCACTTAATAGTTACATCGTGCTATTTTTCTATTTCCAGAACTCCATCCAGGATACCACATGTTTAGTTATCTTATCTCTGTAGACTCTTATGGACTGTGACAGTTTTTTAGACTTTCCTTGTTTTTGCTGACCTTGACAGTTTTCAGGAATATTGGTTAGACATTTGTGGGATACGCCTCAATTTGGGTTTCTCTGATGTTTTGCTTATGGTTGGATTGGAGTTATGAGTGTTGAGGAGGAAGACCATACAGATAAAATGCCAGTCTGGTCACATTCTATCAAGGGTACATACTATTAACATGACGTATCACTGCTGACGTTGATCTTGATCACTTGGCTGAGGTAGTGTTTTCAAGTTTTCTCAACTGCAGAATTACTCTTTTTCCCTCCTGTCATCCAGTACTCTTTGGTAAGAAGTCACTATGTGCAGCTCATAGTTAAGGAATAGGGAGTTATGCTCTACCTCCTTGAGGGTAGAGTAGCTGCATAAGTAATTTTAATTCTTAATGCATAGGAGACTTATCTATTCTGTGCCATTTATTTATTCAAGCATTTATTTATGTTAATGTGTAATCATGGAAATTTATTTTATACTTTGAGTTATAATCCAGTACCACTTTGCTTTGTTTTTTTTGAACTTTGGTCATTAGGTGCTCTTTGCATTGGCTGTGTTCCTTTGACATACCCCATCATGGTGTTTTGTTCACATTTTAGTTCTTCTTACAGAGTTGTAAGAGTTCTTTGGTCTTCTATCAACTATATATTTTGCAAATATTTTTTCCCAGTTTGTGAATTCTTTTAATTTTTTTGGTAACAGCTTTATGAGCCACGACTCACATGCCATACATTTCACTCATTGAAAGTGTACAGTTCAACTTTTTTCCTTTCTTTTTCCCTCATGTTTACTTTAGATTCACAGGCTACGTGTGTATATTTGTTGCATGGACATGCTGTAGTGATGGGTCTCCGGTGGTCTATTCCCCAGAGAGTAAATATCGTACTCAGTAGATAATATTTGAACTCTAATCCCCTCCCCATCTTCCCCCTTATTGGTTCCCTAGTGTCTATTATTTCTGTCTTTGTGGACATTTAGCTCCTGCATATGAGTGAGAACATGTGGTGTTTTGTCTTTCTGTTTCTTAATCAGTTCACTTAGGATGATGATCTCCAGCTTCATCTATGTTGCTGCAAAATACAAGATTTCATTATTTTTATCCCTGAGTAGTATTCCATGGGGTATATATACCACATTTTCTTTATCCAGTCGATTGTTGGTGGGCACTTAGGTTGGGTCCATGATTTTGCTATTGTGAATACTGCTCCAGTAAACTTATGAGTACAAGTATCTTTTTTTCTATATTAATTTTTTTCCTATGGGTAGGTCCCTAGTAGTGAGATTCTTGGGCCAAATGGTAATTCAATCTTTAGTTATTTGAGAAATCTCCATACTGTTTTCCATAGTGGTTGAACTAGTTTACAATTCCACCAACAGTAAATGGGCATTTCCTTTTCTCCACAACAGTGCCAACATCTGTTGTTCTTTGACTTTCTGATCATAGCCATTCTGACTGGTGTGAAGTGATATCTCATTGTGACTTGAATTTGCATTTTTCTGATGATTAGTGATGCTGAGCATTTTTTCATATGTGTGTTGGTCACTCATGTGTCTTCTTTTGAGAAATGTCTGTTGGTATCCTTTGCCCACTTTTCGATGGGTTTGTTTTTTTTTTCATGTTGAGTTGTTTGAGTTCGTAGTATACTCCGGATATCAGCCCTTTGTCTGAGGCATCATTTGCAAATATTTTCTCCTATTTAGTAGGTTTTATGTTCACTCTGTTGATTATTTCTTTTGCTGTGCAGAAGCTTTTTAGTGTAATATCAAATACTTTTATCTGTATGTGTTTTTGTTGCAATAGCTTTTAGGGTCTTTGTCATAAATTCTTTGCCTAGGCTGATGTTCAGAAGAGCGTTTTCTACTCTTTCCTCTAGGATTTTTATAGTTTTACAGGTATTTTTTTATATTTTATATTTACATCTTATATTTTTATATTTTATAGTTTTACAGGTATTTTTTATAGTTTTATAGGTATTACATCTGAGTCTTTAATTCATCTTGAGTTAATATTTGTATATGGTGAGAGTTAGGGGTCAAGTTTCATTCCTCTGCATATAGCTAGCCAATTTTCCCAACACTATTTATTGAATTAGGATATCCTTTCCTCATTGTCCATTTTTGTCAGCTTTGTCGAAGATCAATAGGTTGTAGGAATGTGGTTTTATTTCTGGGTTCTCTGTTCTGTTCCACTGGTTTGTCTATTCTTGTACCAGTACCATGCTGTTTTAGTTACTATAGCCTTAGTATAACTTGAAGTAAGGCAATGTGATGCCTCTGCAGTTATTCCTTTTGCTTAGAATTGCTTTGGCTATTCAGGTTCTTTTTTGGTTCCATATAAACTAAGATTTAAAAAAAAATTTTTTTTGTTCTTCTGGGACCTTTTTTTTTTTTTTTAGTTCTGTGAAGAATGAAGTTGGTATTTTGATCAGGATTGCGTTGAATCTGTAGATCGCTTTGAGCTATATGTTCATTTAAACAATATTGATTCTTCCAATCCATGAACATGGGATATTTTTCCATTTGTTTGTGTTGTCTATGATTTATTTTATAGTTCTCCTTTTAGAGATCTTTAACCTCCTTAATTAATTGAAATCCTTCAAGGTATTTTATTTTATTTTTTTGTGGCTAGTGTGTATGGGATTGAGCTCTTGATTTGGTTCTCGGCTTGAGCATTGTTGATGTGTAGAAATGCTACTGGTTTTTGTACATTGATTTTGTATTTTGAAACTTTACTGAAGTCATTTATCAGGTCTAGAAGCTCCTTGGAGGAGTCTCTAGGGTTTTCTAAGTATACAATCGCTTCATCTGTGAACAGGGGTAGTCTGACTTGCGCCTTAGCAATTAGGATGCCTTTTATTTATTTCTCTTGCTAGGACTTTCAGTTTGATGTTGAATAAGAGTGGTGAGAGTGGACATCCCTGTCTTGTTCATGTTCTAAGGGAGAATGTTTTCAACATTTCCTGATTAAGTATGATGTTGACTGTGGGTTTGTTGTATATGGCTCTTACTATTTTGAGTCATATTCCTTCAAAGCCCAGTTTGTTGAGGGTTTTTATCATGAAGTGATGTTGAATTTTGTCAAATGCTTTTTCTGCATCTATTGA
This sequence comes from Cephalopachus bancanus, assembly GCA_027257055.1. Classification (NCBI taxonomy): domain Eukaryota; kingdom Metazoa; phylum Chordata; class Mammalia; order Primates; family Tarsiidae; genus Cephalopachus; species Cephalopachus bancanus. The sequence continues at coordinate 2,188,021 of JAPVLO010000159.1, read as the reverse complement.
GATGGTCCTATGGCTTTTATTTTTGCTTCAGTTTATGTGGTGGATTACATTTATTGATATGCAGATATTGAACCATCCTTACATCTCTGGAACAAGACCCACTTGGTTGTGATGGGTAATTTTTTTTTATATGCTGTAAAATTCTTTTTGCTAGTATTTAGTTAAGGATTTTTGCATCTATATTCATTGGGGAAATAGGTCTGTAGTTTTCTTTTTTGTTGTTTGATTTTGGTATCAGTGTGATACTGGTTTCATAGAATGCATTAGAAGCAGTTTCTCCTCCTAAATTTTCTGGAATCGTTTCAGTAGGATTGGTAACAGCTGTTCTTTGTACACTTGTGAATCTATCTGGCCCTGGACTTTTTTTGTTGTTGTTGGGAGACTTTCAGTTACTGATTCAATTTCATTGCTTGCTATTGGTTTATTCAGGTATCTTCTACTTCCTGGTTTAGTCTTGGGAGGTTATATGTTTCCAGGAATTTATCTATTTCCTCTGTGTTTTCCAGCTTATTCATAGTAGTCTCTGATTATCTTTTTTATTCTGTGGTATTGGTTGTTATGTCACCTTTGTCATTCCTGATTGAATTTATTTGAGTTTTCTCTTATTCTTAGTCAAGCTAGCAGTCTGTCAATTTATCCTTTCAAAGAACCAACTTTTTGATTCATTGATCCTTTGTATTGTTTTGATTTTTTTCCTCAATCTCATTTAGTTCTCCTCTGATCTTTGTTATTTGTTTTCTTCTGCTGGCTTTAGATTTTTTTAGGGTTGTTTTTAGGTTTAGAATTTTCTGCTTTTTAATGTATTCACAATTACACAGCCATCACCATGATCAATGTTCAAACATTTTCATTACCCTTAAAAAAAATCCTTTACCCTTTATCTCTTCATTTTTACAGTGTTTTTTGAAGAAAAAAAGCCATATTTATTTTTTTTCTTGTAGTTTGTGCTTTTTGTTTCTTATTTAAGAAATATCTTCCTAACTCAAGGTCATTAGGATTTTTCCTATGTTCTCTTCTGGAAATGTATTTTGGTTTAGGTTGAAGATTTATTTTGAGGCAATGTAATTATGTAGTGTAAGGTAGGGTTTAATGTTCATCTATTTGCATATAGATATTCAGTTGTTCTAGTGTCATCTTTGAAAAGATTATCTTTTTCTTTCGACAATTACTTTCATAAAAAATAAGCTAATCATTATATGCAGATCTGTTTCTTAACCTTCATTTGAGATTTTTGGTAATATTGTAAAATGCCTTTTATATTTTCAGTATGGCTCTCCACACCTCAGCATCCTTATTGTAAGGACTTTCTGATGAGTGGAGAAGATAGGAGCCAGGCCCTATCTACAGACAATGATTTGCAAAAATAAAATACCACTCTAGACCTGAATTAGAAAACAGAAGGCAAAAGTGATGGGAGGTTGTGAGCTGTAATTAATGGTTATGTGTTTATGTAGATTTTTTAATACAGTTTTTTCTGTAATAAGTCTATAACTCCATAACTGCTTTTCATGTTGACCTGTTTTACCCAATGTGTTGTTGTTGTTTATTCTCTTTATTTTATTTATTAATATTTTCTCTGTATGAGATTGAAAGGGTTGCTAAAGATAGACAAGATTGCTAATCAGTCGAGAGATAAAAACTATTAGTCAAAAGCAATAGACAGATGAATGCTAAGTAAAAGTTTTTGAGAAAGTGTTTTATAAGACCAAATGAATTTCTGCACTGAGACCAATGCCAGAGTCATTTGCAACCAACTCCCCTGGCTGATTTGTAGACACAACTAAAGAGCACTGTAGCTTCGCAGAGTTATTGGCTGTGCACACATTTATTTATTCTGTTTTCTGCTTTTGATAGTGTTGCATTTATACTTTCAGTTATATTTCTACATTTAGAGAACTTAAGTGTTTGGCATATGTTCCTACTGCCTGACTTACTTTAGGTTCATTCTAAACTATTCATCAAGTTGTTTAAATATCCTTTGTAATTTTAAAAAGTCTTCTTATACTCCAGATACAAAAACAACTTTAGCATTTAAAATGCATGCACCGGGGCAACCCCTTTGGGTCCCCTCCCACTGTGGGAGCTTTTCTGTCCTCTCAATAAATCCTGCTGTAAAAAGTAAATAAATAAAATTTTAAAAATCAAATAACATGCATGCACCAGACTTGATCACTTGAAATAATGCTAATTTTTATATGTGAATTAATACTGCTCTTCAATAATTACGTATTGAGCTCCCACTGTATCCACAAGACACGATGTAACTCTAGTTAGTTAAATGAAACTGGGTTTGTTTTGTTTTGTTTTAGTCAGGTTTTCACTCCGTCACCCAGGCTGGAATACAGAGTGGCATGATAAGGACTCACTGCAGCCTCAGCCTGCTGGACTCAAGCAATCCTCCAGTCTCAGTCTCCTGAGTGGCTGGAACTACAGGTGTGTGCCACCATGCCTAGCTAATTGTTTTATTTTTTAGTAGAGACAGGATCTTATTATGTTTCCCAGGCTTGTCTTGAGCTCCTGGGCTTAAGCAGTCCTCCCATTTTGGCTTCCCACAGTGTTGGGATTTCAGGCATGAGCCACCGCACTCGGCCTGAAACTAGTTTTCTAATTCATTTGAAAATCACCAAGGGCCAGGCTTGGCGGCTCAGCCTGTTATCCCAGCACTTTGGGAGGCCGAGGCAAGTGGATTTCTTGAGTCCGCGGGTTCAAGACCAGCCTAGGCAACTTGGCGAGACCTCATCTCTACAATAAATGAAAAATTTAGCTGGGTGTGGTAGCGTGTCTGTATTTCTGGCTCCTTGGAAGGCTGAGGCAGAAGGATCACTGGAGCCCAGCATGTCAACTCTGGGATGACCATGAGCTTGCCACTGCATTCCAACCTGGGCGATGGAGTGAGACTCTAACTCAAATAACAATAATAATAATAATAGTAAATAAAAATCACCAAGGATTTTCATTATAAGTTTTTAATTCTCTAGGACTTAAAAAATTTTGTAAATTTTAGCAAACTTTGGTATTGACTTATGAAATGAGTTTTGAACAATAATACAACCAGTAGACTGCAGGTTGCTTTTCCATATCACAGGTTGAAATATTTATCACAAACTTGTCAATTGATGTGCTAGATACACATCTCTGCAGTGCTGGTCTGACACTGTGTTAGGTGCAACTGACTTGTCCTCAGATAGATGCAAGTTTCTCTACCAGAAACTTGCCTTCGGTGATTAAGGTAAAGTTACTTGCCTGGTGATAGGTGGTTTGGTAATACGGTAGGGCCTATCATCTGTTGATGGCAATATGGTAAGTCCCCTACATACGAACCTTCAAGTTGCAAACTTTCAAACATGTGACTGTGCATTCACATTATTTAAGGAGGCATTGTTGGTTTTTGAGGCACAGGACCCAGATGTAGAATGGTACATGAAGGCTACATCAGCCACACAATACAGTCCAGTGCTCCTGTGTCATCTATGACAAGAAAAAGAGAGCTACCACACAGACATCACTGAATCATCTTTTCAAGAGGGTAGATAGAATTGATTCTAGCAAGGAACTAGAACCTGTGCCATCAACGTCAGACATGAGTGAAATTGCAGCTTGCCCTCCATCTCCTACTGTTGACAATCTTTCCGATCTACCATCTCTTACTTCCTCTCTTTCTTCCAGCCAGTAACTTTTCTTGACTATTCACTCAATGCCAGGGGTATGTCAGCTGTGGTACTGTACTGTATTATTGTACTTTTCAAGGTACTGTAAGACTTAAAATGTTTTCTTTATTTTTTGTTTTATGTATTATTTGTGTGAAAAGTAGTATACACCTATTGCAATACAATGCTATGTAGACGATGGTGTTAGTTGGGTATCTAGGCTAACTTTGTTGGACTTAGGAATTGCACTCTTGGAATGGAACTCATTTGTATGTAGGAGACTTACTATATAACTGACGGCTTCATGTCATTTAGGCTGAAATGTTGGGTCTTTGGCCTATTGTGGAGGGCAGGGTGAGTTTTACTGACCTTAATCTTCTACCACCATGCTGGCAGTATTAACATACTCTGTTTCTTCCATTTGTTCCTGGTTTTCCCAGCTCTATGACTCTCATTCTGTCTTCTGCTTCTGGAATAATTTTCTTTTAGAGCTCTAACTCTGTTCTTTAGAGTTTGGTTTAAGACACTTCTTCAAGATTCTCTTTTTGATGAGACAGGGGAGCTAGCTCTACCCTTAAACATATATTGCTTATTTTTTAACCTTGTAAAGTCAATGCAGGTTTATCCACACAAACATCTGAACACTGATATATTGCACGTAGCAGCAGTTAAGAACACAGACATGGCCCACATAATTAGGTTTGGATGATAGCCCTAACACATGCTACTTACTTATGTGACCTTGAGGAAGTCCCTCATCTAGAAAATGTGGATAATAACAGAATCTACTTTATAAAATGGTGGCAATTGAATGATATGATGAATATAAAGCACTTAGTAGAGTGCCTGGAAAATTATGATACTCAATGAGATTAGCAGTTATTACTGAGACTGTGAGATCAGAATGGATAAATCAATAAACCTAAAACAAGATGTATTCAATAATTTATATACAGACACCTACAGTTGGGACAGTTGACTCCTAATCTTCCTCACTACGTCATCTACTGCAGAAAGGGTGAAATGAATATTATGATCTAGGTATAATTCAAGAAATTGTAAACACCAGAGAGATCAATATAAAGAAAAGGTACTCAAAAGAGAAAAAGAAGCATGTTTTAGAAACCATTGGGTTGAAGTAGAAATTGCAAGCAGGGCGATTTTTTTTTTAACCTGCTGTAGGGCCATATGGTTGCTGAATGTGTTGATGCTGGTTTTAAGATTCTTGAGTATTTTAAACTTGACATGTTATTTTTTTAATGATTTCAAACATCATTTCTTTCAGAGCCTTTTCCCCAATGTTGCCGTAATATTGAACAGATGGCTCAGCAGCATTTACATTTGCATTTTGCAATACTGCCATGTTATTTGCAAAATTTCTCTTCAAAAACCTGTGATTTTTTTTTTCTCTACCTTTTCAGAATGGCTGCAATAAAGCTATAAATAAGTTTTTTCAAGGGTCGTGAGGATGTGGTAGAAATTGGTATCACATACTGCCTCTTCCTTTCAAATTTATATTGTTATATTTTTGGCTTTTACACCTATTATTGGTAGTGTACTCTCGCAGTCTTAGGACTTCCATCTTAGGGACTAAAAGTCCTCATCATACTTTTGTGATATGAAGTAATGGCCATTCTGAAAGAATTGTAATGGTTATACCAGCCTTTCCTCATCATCCTGTTTACCTTTCTTGTAATCCCTTGTTGCTATCTAAAATGGCTGTTTATTTGTTGCTCTCCCAAAGAAGGTAAGCTTCATGAGAGACAGGCCCTGTGTGGTTCGTTCATGACCTTGTCCCCAGAAACGGCATAACATTGGCACCCAACAGTCATCTGTATTTGAATGAATAAGCACATACATTTATTAATAAGTGACTTTTTAGAAGGTAGAATTCTTTTGCAAGCAGATTATGAGTTCCCTGGACATAATTGCTTCTCTCATCTTTTGACTTTCATTTAACTCAGGTATGTTTTCAAGAGGGTTTTTCCCAGGAGTGTTCTCTTGATAGTCTTGACTTCCTTGGATTTTTTGTTATGTTTTGCTTTTTAAAAAACTGTGTGGATATTAAATAGACAGTCTCTCGGGAGGGTTTTTTTTTTTCTTTTCTCTTCTTCTTTTAGGACACAGTGGGATTAGTGCCGACATAAAGGCATTTTCTTACTTAGCAGATTGAAAGCCGGAAGCAGGAGAGGCTGTATTGATCAGAGCTGACTCCAGGACTTTCCTCTTAAAGGCATGTGATAATGAAAATCAAGCCCACCAATATCTCTATTAAGATTCTTTGATTTCTTTCTTTTTAAATGAGGATTACTGGGGTATCTGCCTGGCTCAGAGGGTGGTTAGTAGCAGGCCATACTGTGTCTGACTGCTGGATTACTGGTTCATATTTATCTGGATTTGCTCTTGATCATTGCTGTTCCCAGCCTGTGACCTGCATTAAATGTCTCCGTGACTTCAGGCTAGGACTAGTTGAAGAGTTGTTCAGTGTTAAACCTGTACAAATTGGGGAGGAAATTAATATTGAAGGTTACACTATGCCATGTCTAGAAAAGGACCATTGGCTGTAATCATTGGAAAGTGTTAGCAGGTTATTTGTCAGTAGAGTAACAGATTCTATCAGCTCAGAGGTGCAGTGGGAGGTGAAGTCACACTTGCATTGCTACAATTATGTGTCTAGAAAGCATTTTAGGCTTCACTGAGTAGGTCTTTATAGATATTCGAGTTTCTTTGAATAGGGGAAGAAACCTCTTCTCTGCTGAATGAAAACTTTGATTTTTCTAAAGCCAGAATTACAAAAGGATCTCAAAAGCAACGGTCTTTGTACCACGGGTTGATGTTTCCCACCTCTGAGCCTCGATTTTGCCACTGGCAAGCCCATGAGAAGCCTCAAACAGTCCTCATAGTACAAGATAAAGTGCTATATAAAAGGCAAATTCCAGCTCTGAGAAGAAAATGAAAAAAAAAATTTTTTTGGTTTCCACCATACTTCACACTACATATTTTTTGTAAAACATTCATGCAGGTAAGATTTGCGAAACCAGGAAAAGAACATAAAAGTCAGCAGCTGGAGTTTAATGATTACCAGCACAGCAGGATCAGTCAAGTCTGGACTGAAATGTCTAGACTCCTGGTACTTGCTACCTCACTTGGGAAAATCTTGCCTGTCTTGGATGAAGCATTATTTATGCTGTATTTTCTAAGGCAAGACTTTGCCTGATAGGGTTAAGTGTATAATAAATACTGCCTAAGTGTACTATTTTCCTCAATAATGAGCTTAACCCTTTGTTTGCTGTAACCTGTAGTCATGTTAATCTTCTTCTCTGTGCAAATGAATTCTAATTATCATTATAAACAGTTCTTGTCATTATGTTTTTATGGATGACATATTTTATAGCTTGCTAATTATAAGCACACAAAACCGAATGCTCGAAGTTAAATAATGTAAACAGAGTTGTAATAGATTTTTATGTTGAATACTTTTATTGATTTATTGTTAATTATGATCTCTCAAATCTCTACCAAATAGATCCATTTAATTTATGAATACTATAATAACTCTTATTTCATACTCTTAGATTAGTACTTTCAGAATAAATCGTCTTTGTGTTCTCTTTAAGGATCTTCTTTACAAATAACTTATGTAGACTTACAGCACTGCACTTACCCAGAAGATATAGAAATTCGCTATTCAACAACTTATTAATCAAAGATTTGTTGGAAATGACCAGAATTATGATCTTAAGGTTAGAAAAAAATTTACTTTTTGAGGTGTGAGTTAATAGGTAATTTCTGCTCAGTCATGTGATCAATTATACTTATTCTCTGTTTGGATTATTCTCGTTGTGAAGTGTAATATCCAGGAAGCTAAAACAATCACTGTACTCTCCCTTGTTGTCCAAACTCTCACGTCTGGAATGACCCAGAATAAGTTTGAATCCTTTTCCATAACAATATCCTTTAAATGTGTAAGACATCTAATGTGGCCCATTTAACTCTTCTCCTTCCCATGACAAATATCTCCGCTTTCTTCAACCATTAATCAAGGGCTCAGACCTTTCATCAGTCTTGCAATCATTTCTAGATTCGTGAAGCTTTCAATTTAGCAATAAAGGTAAACATTAAGCACACAATTATTACTCAGAGTAATGAAGTTCTCATAGTAGAAGGAAAAAAAATACTACAGGTTTATAGGCAGGGAGAGAAATAAGGGAGGAGGCTAACTTAGCCCGGATCTTAAACCATTTCTTTTTGTCAGCATGCTCAACAGAGGAACAGAGTACAAACATAAAGCCCCAACCCACACTCCCATACCCTTGCCGTGGTCTAGTTTTTTCCCCATAACATTTCATTTTTTGGTATACTGTGAAGTGTATTTTACTGTGACCTTCCATTAGAATCTAAACTCCATGAGGGCAGGAATTTTTGTCTGTCTTATTTACTTATGAATCCCTAGCATCTAGGACATACTGTACATATAATAAGCACACAATAAACATTTGTTGACCAGAACTCCTTAGGCATGGTTATTCAATTAGCTACCATTGAGTTACTTGACTCATACACTTGTATCTACCTACTAGGAGATCTTATAAGACCTTGCAGAAATTCAGACCATTATATTTAAGACCAGAGGAAAATCATAGAGATAACATCATCTGATCTTTATGAACTCATGTTGTCTTCTAATAATCATTGCTTTCTTTTCTAAGTACTAAAAACGTTGCTGTGTAATTCTAAAATAAAATCATTATTCCTATTTACTGACCAGCCGCCATGTGGAAGGCATTCTACTAAAATAATTGTATCCTGCTTTATATGCTTTGCTTCACTCAGTCGTCACATTTAATAGGTGCCGTTCAGCCTCTATTTTGCAAATGAGACAGGCAAAGTCTAGAGAAGTCAGGTAAACTTCTCCCAAGGGGATACATGTAATAGAATTGGATTTGCAAAACGTCCATGTTTCTGCCTACTACATCATATAACTTCTGGATATTGTTGGGTCCCAGCAACAAACTTAGAAGTCTGTAGTTTGGGAATTCTACCTTAGGAAGATCTAGGGCCTTTGCCTTTACCTGATACGGCTGTGATTTCTTGAAGATGGTGGTTCTGAAGGCAGTAGAAGGATGGATTGTGTTTCTTTATCCAGTTTGCCACTCTGTGTCTTTTAAGTGGTGCACTCAGTCCATTAACATTTAAGTTAATTATGATATGTGGGGGAGGGGTTGTTCCTGTCATGTTGTTATTAAGACGCTGCTTTTTGTTCTAGGCTTTGTGGTTGATTTGCACGTTCTGTAAACTCTGTGCTTACCTATGCTTTTGTGATGGGTGGAACTGTTTTTCATTTCCGTGCTTAGAACTTTCTTAAGCATCTCCTGAAGGGCTGGTCTGGATGTGGCATATTCTCTTGGGGATTGGATGTCTGGGAAGGATTTTAATTTTCCTTCATTAATGAAGCTTAGTTTGGCAGGGTAGGCAATTCTTGGCTGGAATTGCTTTCCTTTAAAAATGGATCCCCAGTCTTTTCTGGTTGTAAGGTTTCTGCTGCAATTCTGAAGGTCTCCCTTGGTAAGTAATCTGTCCATCCTCTCTAGCTGCCTCTGGATTTTTTATTTCATGCCCACCTTGACAAGTCCTGATATTATATGCCTTGAGGCTGGTTTCTCATGTAATACCTCACAGGAGTTTTCTGAATTTCTTGTGTCTGTATGACTGCCTCTCTAGCAAGTTAGGGGAAATTTTCTGGGATGACATCTTGAAGACTTGTTCCAGAGTGTTCTCAGTTTCCTCTACTATCTCAGGAATCTATGACCAATCAGCCATAGATTTGGTCTCTTTACATAATCCCAGACCTCTCTTAGGCTTTGCTCATTACCATGCCCACTACTGGTTGCAGAGAGAATTCATCAGAAGCCCAAACCTCGCCTTCATACAATATACTTATGTAACAAATCCTCACATGTATCCCACAATTTTGAATTTTAAAAACGATGGTAGTTCTGTGACCACATCAACAAGTTCCTCCAGTGGTGTTAGTACAGTGTTTTTCTGGGACTGCCATGTAAAGCAGTTAAAAGCATTCTTTTAGTGTGATCACCTAATTGGCATGTGAATCTCCTCTTAATTTGGTCTACTTAAAATTTTGAAGATGACTTTTGGTGTGAAGATAAAAGGAAGATAGAAGTCAAATCATTTTTTTTCCCTACGCCTGTTGATTTTGTATCATTTCACACTACACCATCTACCTAAGCAGTGGCCAACCTTTTCTTATTTTTACTCTTGAAACTACATTGCTTGTTTTTCAAGTTCTTCACTTGATTGTGTGTTACATTAAATCATCTATATAATTTATCCCTTTGCTACCATTAAGTTTCTGGGTGTCCTTTTTACTAATTTAATATAATTAGTTTCTAAAGATCATCTACTTTCCCATTACTAAAAAACAAGTCCACAACCAAACATTGCACGTTGTTCTTTGGCATTTGTTATGTTGGAGGGTATAGTTGAGAGATAACTGAAAGATATTTTTTTTCTGTAAACCTTTAAGTCATGGTATTGGATAGAAAATAAACTTAGCAAGTTTTCATTTACACTTTCTGACTTAATTTGACTGTTCCTATTGGTATTTATCATTGCTAATGATCATTTTTGTTAAATTGTTCCAACATAAACTTGGGTGTGTTTTAGTTAGATTTCAAGCCTTTTTATTTCCTTTTTCAGTAAACACAATTAAACGTTTCTCCTTTGGAAGAGGGGTTCTTGATGCAGAAATAAACCTTATGATCAATTCTAATCTATAATAATCTCTTGTGAGGAGCCAAGAGATTGACTCTGAAACCAAAGAGGCAAAGATTGGTTATGAAACCAAAGAGTCCAAAGCAAATGGCTTTTCTTCCATCTTGTCCCTGTATTCGGAAGATCTTACACGTGATGTTAGATAACATTAAAGAGGGAATATCTGCCTTCTGTTCAAACAGAATCATGCCATCTTATTGTGGGGCGCAATTAGAGCAGAGTGCTAAGTAGTTATCTTTAATTGGTCAATTTATTCAGCCACATAGGATTGCTCTGTCCATCTTGCAGATAATCTCAGCATATTTAAAATGTGATGTCTATTTCTTATCAAACTTTTTGTTTTGTAAAACTTTTTTCCCTCCCTTTGAATTATAATTTCATCTCATTGGACCCCACCCAGAGGCTTTGGAATAGGGTTAGAGAACAGTTCTGCCCTCTTGATGGAAGGGACACAGGGAGCTGAAGTGTCCCTTGCCTTCTGAGTTGCCCAAAAGGATCACCAGAAATTAGCTCTATCTGGTGATGTTTTACATGGAAACTCACCAGTCAACAGTCACTGCCAAGACATTCTGTAGCCACCTCCGACAGGGGAGAAAGCAAATGTGTGGGTTAATGTCCAGGTTCAGCCCAAGGTACCCCAAGTTTTACAAGTGAAAGAGCTCATTCTGTCTTACATTGGGGCATGCGTACTGTTTTTCAAGGACCCGAACAATTTATGGAAGTGGCAGGAAAAGGATAAAATCCATTGCTACTAAAATAGCTCTCCTTCCAATATCTTACAAATATTTTCCAGGACTACATAACCATAGAGTTACACCAGCAGAGTCAAGAACACAAATGCTATAAATGTTCATAAATTGTAAAACAGAAAAAAAGATCTTTAAATAGGGTGTTGTAGAGAGATCGATTAAAAAATATAAAACTTTGAGTATTAAAAAAACTCTTAGCAGCCAATGGAAAAAAGTGCCAGTTTCATCACTTATGTTTTCCAGTGCAACCTGCTCCCACATCTCAGATAAGCCTTCTCCCCTGCACCCCAGCCAATTTTAGCTGGATTTGTTTATTCAGCATCTATTTATAGCGTATCTCCTCAGTGCACATACATAGAAACAGCTGATTCTGGGTACACAGAGTGAACTATTTTCTGGGGGTCAGACAGAGCTAAGATCCCATTGGGAAGGTCAGTTGATAATGGAGAGAAAGATCCATAAAGAACATGACACCTAAAGGGTGATTTGTGTGTCTGCCCTTTATTTCTTTTAACAAAACACTTAAATAAAATTAATAGAATGTGCCAAAAAGAATATTGTCAAATATGTAGCACCATTCTTACCATTTACGGTAGTCGTTTCCATTCATAGCTAAAAGGGAATTGATAATCCATCTTACTGTAGGACACAATTACAGCAGTGCTAAGTAGTATCTTTAATTAGTTAATTTCATCAACCACATTGGATTACTCTATCTTACAAGATTTTATGTTCAGAATATCATGATTAGAAAAGAAAAATATTAGCCGGGCTCGGTGGCTCAGCCTGTAATCCTGCGCCTTTGGGAGGCTGAGGTGAGTGGATTACGTGAGCCCGCGGGTTCGAGACCCGCCTGGGCAACTTGGCGAGACCTCACCTCTACAATAAATAAAAAAATTAGCCAGACGTGGTAGCGTGCGCCTGTAGTTCCACCTACTCGGAAGGCTGAGGCGGAAGGATCGCCGGAGCCCAGCAGGTCGAGGCTGCGGTGGCCGGGAGCAGCCACTGCACTCCAGTCTGGGTGACAGAGTGAGACTCCAACTCAAAAAAAAAAAAAAAGAAAAGAAAAATATGTTCCTAACTCTAAATGATAACAAATGTGTTTTTTCTGTACATCTCCCTCCATTCTGTAAGGACAAAAAAAAAAAGAAGAATATGTTTAAGTTTGTCCTGTCAGCAAATTTTCTGCTGCCTGCAAATAACATGATATGTTATTAGATTATATAAATGGGGTGAGGATGAGGTTCAGGAAAATGTTAAAAAGGAAATGGTACATTTAAAAAGTCTCGTTGAAGGCTGCCTGTCATGTGAGGGTAAAGTGACTTCTGCAGTCTCACTCCTCCCTGAGCCTGAGTTGTCTTCCTCTGGTGAAGTAATGACTACTGAGATTTAGATGAAAGAACACAGAAGTCTTAAAGTGTTCTTGTCAATGTCATGTTACAAGTGGGAAACCTGTGTTCATTATTACCCTTATGTGGTTTTTTTACCCAGTGTTGACAGGGCAATGTGGAAGATGACCCCAATAGACAGTACTAGGGCACTTTATTGAGACATGACCCCATGGAAAAGCACTCAATATCAATTAGTGATCAGGATGTAAAATCACTGTCTTTGTTTCTAATCTGTTTATGCCATCAAGAGATTTTTGACAAGGTCAGCAAACTGACAGACCACTTAACTTTTTGAAAACAAAATGCACTTCTGACTACAAGCTCTAATTCAGATCACTAATTTTCATTATAAAAAATAATCACATAATTTACAGACCTTGTGCTATAGCTGAAATTCTGACAGAAAGTTCAATCATTAACTCTTTAACAGTATTGCCTGCTGATGGGCTAATACTTGTTCTTAATTTACAGGTACCAGTGTGGGGATTAGGGACTTGCTAGTGATTTCTGTGCCAATAGGTGTAAGCCTAATTTGAATTAAGTAAATAAATGTTAATGTTCTAAGAATTTGTCTTTAAGGTGACTGGCGGTTTGTTGTTGTTCTTTTGGTTAAAGCTAAGATATCCTTTTGTAATGTAGGTACAGACCTATTACTTATAAAGTTCAATACTTTAATTTTTAAGATAGTATTTTTTTTAGTGTGTTGGCCACTTATTTATTTATTCATTCAACACATTTTATTAATGCCTGCTATGTTGTACTAAATATCTGCTAGGAACTGGTGAGATAATATATCTACTATAAAATCTAAGCCGGGTTCGGTGGCTCAGCCTGTAATCCCGTGCGTTTGGGAGGCTGAGGTGAGTGGATTGCCTGAGCTCGCGGGTTCGAGACCCACCTGGGCAGCGAGACCTCATCTCTACAGTAAAGCAAAAAAAAAAAAAACAGCTGGGCGTGGTAGCGCGTGTTTGTAATTCCGGCTACTCGGAAGGCTGAGGCGGAAGGATCGCCGGAGCCCAGCAGGTCGAGGCTGCGGTGGCCGGGAGCGGCCACTGCACTCCAGTCTGGGTGACAGAGTGAGACTCCAACTCAAAAAAAAAAAAAAAAAAAATCTACTACTACAAGTAAATAGTAAAAGGAACAGTTTTGCATTTTGTTCTCTCCAGTGCAGTATAATATTTAATACAGTAAAATAATATTAAAAAGTTAATGTATGAGAGGGATGGGGAAAAACTACTTAATGGATGCAAGGTTTTAGTTTAGAATGATGGCAATATTTTGGAACTAGATAGAGGTGATTATGATTTACAATACTGTAAATATACTAAATGCCACTGAATTACACACCTTTTTTAAAGAAAAATTTTCACTTTATTTTAACAGTCATGATAACAATGAAAAAATAGTGAGCATGAATCCTTTATGTTAGAAAGCAAATATTTCAGAAAAAATATGGACACAACCTTATGGCTATAGGCTTCAAAAAAGGATGGGTTCACAAAGAACATAAAATTCTAAACTTTTGATAAGATAACCATGAGCAATCCAACGAAAAAGTAATGTTGAGAAAAGGACATGTCTGCAAATCACAGATTGCCTACAGATACAGAGAGAGAGGCATATTACAAAAGATATATACCAAAAGTGTTGTGAGCCTATAAGACTATCAGAAAGGAGAATGGTGTGGTCCAACTTGTGGCTGCCAAAATACAGGAGGTCGAAAAAAAGGATTTTTAACAAAGACTCACTGAGCACATACTATAGTTTGTGGTTTGTTCCTCTCCATGTATTTATTTGGCTTTTTATTACAGTTGGAAGGTATTGGGAAGACTAGCCCAGTTCTTTTCAGATATTTTTGATATCTTTTAGTAGAATTCTAAAGGGTTGTAATATATATATTGTATATATATAATTTCTTATTAAGGTTATCCTTATTTTTCTTGATATTATGTGTGGGGTTTTTTTTTTTTTTTTTTGAGTTGGAGTCTCACTCCATTACCCAGGCTGCAGTGCAGTGGCACGCTCACGGCCACCCCGGCGTCGACCTGCTGGGCTCCGGTGATCCTTCCGCCTCAGCCTTTCAAGTAGCCATACTACAGGCATGCACTACCGCACCCAGCTAATTTTTTTGATTTATTGTAGAGATGAGGTCTTGCCAAGTTGCCTGGGCTCGAACCCTCAGGCAATCCACTCACCTCGGCCTCCAAAAGTGCTAGGATTACAAGCTAAGCCACCAAGCCTGACCGAAATTTTTAACTTGTTTATTACTACTACTCAGAAGAGCTATTTTGACTGTTTAGTTTATATTCAACTACTTTACTTACTTCCTTTTTAAATAAAGTAACACCAGAGCCGTTTGGATTTTTCTAGATTTAAGATCAGAAAGCTGTAAGCTGAGATGATCACAGTTAATTTATTTTTCCTAGTGATACTAAACTTTTAAAGGACCCTGATAGTGAATACTAAATCTTTTTTACACTCCTGGGAGAAATCCAACTAATTTTTGTAATATTTTATTGAATTATATTTGTTAATAACCTACTGAGGATCTTACATGTATTTTCATAAAGAATATTGAGCAATTATCTTTTCTTAGACTTTTATGCTAATTTAATAAAATAAATTATATAACTTTCCATTACTTTCTACTCTAGAAGATAAAATAAATGGGAATAGTTCTTTGTAAAGGTTTGAAATACTTTACTCTAAAACTGTCTGGTTTGAAGCCCTATTTGAAGTTACTTTCAAATTATTTTATTTGCATTCTCAGTGTTGTAGGTCTAATCTTTTTTTTTTTTTTCCTCTCCTTTTTGTTTTTTTTGGAGTCGTGGTCACTCTGTCACCCAGGCTGGAGTGCAGTAGCATAGTCATGGCTCACCACAGCCTCAAACTCCTGGGCTCAGCCTCTGGAGTAGCTAGGACTACAGGTGCATACCAGCATGATCAGCTAGTTTTTTGATATCTTTAGAGAAAATTTCTCACTGTGTTGCCTGGTCTTCAACTCCTGGGCTCAAGCAGTCCTCCTACCTTGGCTTCCCAAAGTGTTGGGATTGCAGGCATGAGCCACCATATCTGGCCCTTTATTTCTTAAGTCAGTTTTTTAAAGAAAGTTTCCAACTTTGTCAAGATTTTTCACTTATTGGTATTGAATTTTATTTTAATATTAATATCAAAACTATCAACATTTTCTTATAATTATAAGCCCTTCCAACTAAGTTATTTGTCCCCTTATTATCTCAATTGATGTTTATTTGGACTTTCTTTTTTTTTAAATAGATTTATAAATAATTTGTATATTGTCATTTGAGTTTGTAGTTTGTTTTGTTTTTTGCCTTTAAGAAACTGTATCTTGACTTTGTAAGTTCTACTGATTTTATGTTCTATAAATATGTTATTTGTTTTTCCCATTTGTTAATTTTTCTTCTTTCTGCTTTCTTTTGTATATCTTTTGATTGTAGATTTTTACTGGATTGCTTAGTACGTCAATTTTCTTTGAAAAATAGTGAAAGCATTTACTCTATGAATTGACCTCTAAGAAAATATTTGGGGACATCTCATAATTTTATTTTGGTGTTATTTTGATGTTATTTTTCTGTAAATATAAAGCATTGCTTGTAAGTGTGTGAATTTTGTTTTATTTCAGGACTTCTAGGAAATTTTTTTGTTGACTCTGTGTTTTGATTTTTGAGTTGGAGTCTTACTCCATCACTCAGGCTGGAGTGCAGTAGCATGCTCACAGCCACCCCAGCATTGACCTGCTGGACTCAGGTGGTCCTTCCACCTCAGCCGATCCTTCTACCTCAGCCTTCCAAGAAGCAGGAACTACAGGTGCGCACTACCATGCCCAGCTAATTTTTTGACTTATTGTAGAGACGAGGTCTTACTATGTTGCCGGGCTGGTCTCGAACCCACGGGCTCAGGCAATCCTCTTGCCTCAGCCTCCCAAAGTGTTGGAATTACAGGCTTGAGCCACCATGCCTGACTGACTCTGTGTTTAATTCATAGCTTCATGGTTTGGTAACTAGGTGGATAAAGAGGCCAGACTGTAAAACAGCTAACTACATTTTGGAGTTTTGGAAGCTTTTCTTGTAGCCCAGCGGATGATCACTTAAGTAACTGCTACTTCAGTAATTATCTCATGTATACTTGAGAAGTTGTTGGGTTCCTCATAGCATTCTGTGTTCATTGTATCTATCCATTTAGTCATATTTGATTTGTTGTTCAAATTTATCTATCCCCCTATATAGGTTTTTTGGGGGGCATCTTTTGTCTATTAAGAAAAATAGGGATGGAACAAAGGCTTCTAACTATAATAATTCTATTTATCTTCCTTTTTCCTAGAATGTCTCATTTTGATGTTCTGTTAATGCCCTGGTGTTTGTTTGCTTGTCTGTTTTCCTTGTGTATTATGCTCTCCATTTTTTTCTTCTTTTTTTGGCTTATGGACTGTCCTTTAGGTAATGTTTATATTGTCACTGCCTGCTGCCATTTTGTTTGTATGTTTATGATGTGCCTTTATACATCCTTTCTTTCTTCATGATTCTCTTTGCTTATTTTCCTCCTCTGTGTGTAAATGTCTGGATGATGACTGGGGCAGTAGGATCAGAGAGGAGGAACTGGATGTGAGTGGTATTGCTCGAGGAGAACCAGTGGGCTGAGCAGACTCAGCTGTGGAGGGGGCAGAGCAGAGATGCAGCTGGGCTTTGGGGACTGGAGAGAGTACAGCCTCTGGAAAGGGACGGGGCAGGTTAGATGTGAGACAGGTTGAATTTGGGAGAGAATTGACTGTCTGCCTCTTTGTCCACTGGTTACCCTGTCCTCAAAGGAAAGGCTGGGGACATAGTTGTAGAGATGGACTTCCCATGGATTTATGACAATCCCTGAATTCAAATTTAGATCCTCACCCACGACTTTTGTGACACTGACAGCACACCTAATTTCTTTGTATCTCAGTTTTTCTGTAAACGAAGAATAGCAAGGTTTTTTTAAAACTAGTTCTATAGGAATGTTTATGAGTGTGCATGAGATATACAGTTTCTAAGTGCTTGAGGGTCTCTTGGGTGCTTGTAAACAAACAAAGGTATTATGACTTTAATGAAGTATTATTTTGAAATGAAAGTTCTGCCTAAAATGTGTCTGATGAAGAGTTAAACTATTTTCAAAAACGAGGATGTGTGCAGCTCATCTCTGCAGTGAAATGCCATTTCCCACTGATTTGATCGTGCCTTTTCTCCTTAAGCCTTGTTTCTTCCAGTGTTCTGTGCTCGGCATGGTAATTAGGGACTTCTGCTGTCAGAGATGGGATGCTCCTGGCTATTTCTTGAGCTATACTTACCCACAGCTTAGTTCTTCATATTTCCCTGGCAGGGCGTGCGGTGTGTAAATTTAAGTCGTAGGATTTGGGGAAATCACATGGTAGGCAAAGCTACAGACAAGGAGAATCAGATGGGGTTGCTAGCTTTTAATTGAAGTTTAGTTGGAGGTTCAGTGAGGTGAGACTGTTATGACAGATTTCAAAATGTAATGATAGGAAAATGAGTTGGGTTCATCAAAGTCTGAGTAAATAGAGAGCAACAGCTCAGCAACTCAGCATGAAACAACAGCTACAAACCCTCAAAAAGATGCAGAGTAATTAAAATGTACATTGTGCAGCCCTCCTTCTCAGTGGGTACCTTTCCAAGAAAAGCAATAACTTTATTGTGAAAAATGTAAACACAAATTTGGATATGTAAATTACATGCATATTTTAATCTTGTTCATAAACATGGAAAGTTTTCAAAATGTAAATATAATCAAAGCACACAACTGCAGCTGAAATCAGATTTGAGAAAGTCCTCAAGAAGGTGAAAGGTCTTCCAGTTCCCTCCTCCCCAAACCCGGACTCTACATACCTACCTACCTACCCCTTCTGTATATTGGGAAAAGATGTGGAATTCCGTACTTCATCTTAAAAGGATGCAGACCTTAGAAGGGTCTCTTATTTTTTAAAGCCACAGAAGAAATCATAGATTTGATTTTTTTCTCTCTACTTCCTGTCTCATCTCTTCTCCCTTTGGTCTACACATGTGCTGTTGGAGGTGCATGAGTGTAGGGCAGTGACTAAGTGTTAGATAATTTACCACATGGAAAGGAGGAGGAAATTTACTCAAATGCTATCTAAATTATTTTATTTCCCTACTTTAAGCATGTAGGTTACCTCAACTTGAGCCAGTTCTAGGAGTTGAGCTGAGGAAGACAGCATGAGATAGTAGAAAACTCATTGAGCTTGTGTTAAAGAAATATGTGTGGATTCTGCCTTGACTGCCCCTCGCTGCCAGAATGATCTTGGACAGAAACCTTCACCTAGCTGGGTCAAAGTTTCTCCATCTGTTACAGTCATTCAGTTGGCCTGAGATGAGCTCCAAGGTTCTTTTCCATTCAAACTTTTTGCAGTACTGTGTATTTACTTGGATACAAATGGGATTCTGGAGATTCAAATCAATGTGGTACCCTTCTTGAGTGCCCAGGAAAAACACTCCAGAGAAGACTCAAGAAAGTCTGCCAAAGACTATGCATGCTGTAATTTAAGGCCAGGACTTCCTGAGACTGTTATTAGAAGTCCTGCTGCTGCCACTTCCTCAGCATTAGAAGAGGCCTTCCTAGTAGGGAATGACTTGGTATCTGTCCAGACCATCAAGGATCATGATCAGAGGTTCCATCGGGATGACCCAGTGTAATAATCTTATGTTCAAGGGGAGCCCTCAAAACCCCAGAATGTATTTAAAAATAATAAGTATTTATTTTCCATGTTTAAACTTCAGTCACCTTCAAAGTACTCTCCATTTGATGCAGTACACCTACTGAGATGCTTTTCCCACTGCTCCAAACAGTTTTTGAACCTATCGATTTTGATGCTAAAACTTTTAATGCTTCTGCTGTTTTTGTTTCACCTCCTCCACTAGGCAAAACATTTCATTTTGAGGACTTTTGTCATCTGGGGAAACAAAGAAAAAAGTCTCTTGGTGTAAGATTGGGTGAATAGGAAGGGTGGGATATGGCAGCCATGCTGTTTTTGGTCAAAAACTGATGAACATTCAGTGCAGTGTGAGCAGGTATGTTGTCATGGTGGAAGAACCAGTCACCTGTTTGCCAAAGTTCGGGATGTTTCTTCCGTGAATTGTGACACAACTTTCTCAAAACTGCCAGATAGGCTGGGCTCGGTGGCTCAGCCTATAATCCTAGCACTTTGGGGGGCTGAGGCGAGTGCGTTGCCTGAGCCCGCTGGTTCAAGACCAGCCTGGGCAACTGGCAAGACCTCGTCTCTACAATAAATCAAAAATTAGCCGGGCATAGCTGGGCTCAGTGGCTCAGCCTGTAATCCCACACCTTTGGGAGGCTGAGGTGAGTGGATTGCCTGAGCCTGTGGGTTCGAGACCCACCTGAGCAGCAAGACCTCATCTCTACAATAAATTTAAAAAATCAGCCAGGCGTGGTAGCGCATGCCTGTAATTCCGGCTACTCGGAAGGCTGAGGCAGAAGGATCACCGGAGCCCAGCAGGTCGAGGCTGCAGTGGCCGGGAACAGCCACTACACTCCAGTCTGGGCGGCAGAGTGAGACTCCAACTCAAAAAAAAAAAAAAAAATTAGCCGGGCGTGGTAGCACGTGCCTATAGTTCCCGCTACTTGGAAGTCTGAGGTGGAAGGATTGCTGGAGCCCAGCAAGTCGAGGCTGTGATGTCAGCGAGTATGCCACTGCCCTCCAGCCTGGGCAATGGAGTGAGACTCCACCTCAAAAGAAAAAAAACCAAAAAACTTCCAGATAAAAACTTTGGTTGACCACTTGATCTGGAGGAAAAAATTCCAAGCATACTACAAGGAGCCTGCCTCCCAAAGGATAACTCTGGGTTTTTGGGGGGTTCCTCCCTTGTATATGTCTCTAGTGATGAGGGAACTATTTAACAGGGTATCCATCCTGCATTTCTCTCAGTGCATTTCCTTATCAGAGTAGGGTGATATAAATGTATAGAATTATATGGGGAGACATCACAAGAGCAACCTGTCATTTGTATAAATAACATCAAAAGAAATGAAAGTGTAGTATTCAGGGAGGCTTAACTTTAAGAAATCAAACCCAAAGTTTAATTTGAAGAGCCTTTTTACTGTCTTGTTGTATCTGGGTGATTTCACCAGGAAAACATGAAGTCATGTTTTTCTTGATTAATGGTTTTAAGATAGAAGACAGAAAGTACACTGAATTTAGCATTTGCTTTGCCAGCGTGTTGCACAGTAGGAGCTGGTTGGGAGTTGGAAGTAGGGTAAGAAAAATGACTAATGATAGGTTTCCCAATTGAGCCCACTCTTTCCCACCATGAATGCCAAAGGAGGTCCTTCCAAGGGACCAGCAAGTCCTGGCCTGACCAAGACTTGACCGTCTGGCTTTTGCAACGATGGCCTCAGGCTTCTCTAGAAAGGGGGCAGGTTTGGGGCAGGCTCCAAAAGAGCTCTCTGATTTAATTTTATTGGAGCGTCAGAATGGCAAAGTTTCCAGAGCAATCTGGGGATGGGAGTGAGAGCTTGTAAGATATGCGTTGCCAGTTGAAGCTTTTGGGAAAACAGAGGGAGGAACGAATAGAGGAAAGGGTATGAAATAGGAGTAAAAGCATTCGTGTCCTCATCCTGTCACAACATTTAACACTGTTTTTCTTGATGTCTAAGGATAGGTATGTATGTTGTATTCATGCATTCTTAGTTACAGTGGCTATGCCTTGCACTTTTTGTTACTGATCTTTTAATGCTGAGACTAGAATGGAGCTAAAAGATCATGTTCCTATTTTAACTGAAGCTTACCAGAAATCCATAAGAAAATAAACATCACCTAAAAGTTCCTAGACTGTTGTATCAAAGACCTAAACAAAAGAGCTAAAACTGTAAAACTCCTGAAAGAAGGCATAAGAGTAAATTTTCATGGCTTCGATTTAGGAATGTTTTCTTAGACATGATTCCAAAAACCTAAACAGTAGAAGAAAAACACAGATAAATTGGACTTTTTCAAGGTTAAAAATCCGTGCATCTATGAACACCATCAACAGAATGAAAATACAACCCATAGAATGAAAGAAAACATTTGTAAGTCATATATATAATGAATGTTTAATAGCTAAAATATACCAAGAACTCTTATAACAAAACAATCAAAACAAACAACCCAATTTTTTAAATGGCAAAGGACTTGAATTAACATTTCTTCAATGAAGATAACAAATAGTCAATAACACATGAAAAAATGCTCAATATCTTTAGTCATTAAGAAATTATAGATCAAAACCACAATGAGATACTGTTATACCTACTAGATGGCTATTATAAAATAACATTTGTTGTTGAAGAAATGGAGAAATTAGAACCCTTCTTCATTGATGATGGGACTGTAAAATGGTACAGCCAATGTGGAAAATCGTTTTGTGGTTCCTTAAAAAGTTAAAACAAGCCGGGCTCGGTGGCTCAGCCTGTAATCCCAGCACTTTGGGAGGCTGAGGTGAGTGGATTGCCTGAGCCTGTGGGTTTGTGACCCGCCTGGTCAACTTGGTGAGACCTCATCTCTACAATAAAATAAAAAATGAGCTCAGCATGGTAGCACGCACCTGTAGTTCCACCTACTTGGAAGGCTGAGGCGGAAAGATCACCAGAGCCCAGCAGGTCGAGGCTGCGGTGGCCGGGAGCGGCCACTACACTCCAATCTGGGTGACAGAGTGAGAATCCAACTCAAAAAAAAAAAAAAAAGTTAAAACATACAGTTACTATGTGACCCAGCAATTCCACTATTCTAATATAGAATTCCTAATTCTATACACAGAATAATTGAAAATAGGCGTTCAAACCAAAAGCTTGTACATGAGTATTCATAAAAGCACTCTCACAATAACCAAGGTGGAAACAACCAAAATGTTCATCAGTTGATGAATGGATAAACAATATGTGGTATATTCATGCAATGCAATATTGTTCAGTCATAAAAAGAAATGAAGTACTGGGCCGACCGTGGTGACACAAGCCTGTAATCCCAGCTCTTTGGGAGGCCAAGGCGAGAAGATTGCCTGAGCCTGCAGGTTTGAGACCAGCCGGACATGGTAGTGCATGCCTGTAGTTCTGGCTACTTGGAAGACTGAGGCGGAAGGACCGCCAGAGCCCAGCAGGTTATCACTGGGTGACTGTGAGTGTGCCACTGCACCCCAACCTGGGTGACAGAGCGAGACTCCAACTCGAAAAAAAAAAATAAGAAAGGAAAAAAGAAAAAGAAAGAAAGGAAGGAAGAAATGAAGTACTGATGCGTGCTCCAACGTGGATGAGCTTTGAACACTATCTTCAGTAAAAATAGCCAGACACAAAAGAACACATATTGTATGATTTCATGTACATGAAATGTCCAAAATAGGAAAACCAGGAGAGGCAGCAAGCAGAGCAGTGGGTTTCTAGGGACTGAGGGTAAGGGAGAATGGGGACTGAGTGGCTGATGGGCGTGGAATCTCCATCTGGGGTGATGAAAAAGTTCTAGAACTAGAGAGTGGTAATGGCTGCATGACATTGTGAATGTACTTAATGCTGGTAAATCGTACACTTTAAAATGGATAAAATGGTAAATGTTATGTGTATTTTGCCACAATTTTTTAAAAAAACTTCTCAAAGTGTATGAACTTCTTAGAAACCCTGGTAATAAGATATCTTTGACAAATGAACTCAGTTTTACTAAGGGAATAGACATATAAGAGAAAATATATACAACTGTTTCCAGAGCGGTCTGGGGTAATTAGGGATAGGATTGAGAGCTTGTAAGATGTGTGTGGCATTCTGTCCGGGCTCTCCTGTTATATGCCCTCGGGCAAGTCATGTAAGCTTTCTGGGCCTTAGCGGTGCACTTGGATAAACCCCCTAATTCTGAGTAGGAGAACCTGTTCAAGCCTCACATATCTTCTTTTTCTTTGTTCCTTCACCCAGTGTGAAGGGTAGAATGTTTCAGAGGAAATGCTCTACCCCCAGGAGAAGGTGGTGGGGTGGCATACACAGGCATGGAAGGTGCAATGGTATGTCTTTGGTAGTGCGTAGTGCCTTTGTAATATTTAAAAGTCCTAGAGCTGAACCTGATAGGCCTATGTGCCTCGGAAGTTCAGGAATTAAATTCTTTCATTGCTTCATACACTGACCACTAGCTATTATTTATTGCACACACTCTATACTGTGTAGAGTACATTGCTGAAAGATAAGAGAGCCCCTGAATTCATGGCATATGTGTTCTAAAGGGAGGAGATATTACTGGAGAGTTCATTATTGAATTATAGTTATGGTGAGGACTATGAGGAAGAGGTAGATGCTGCTATAGGAGAGTCGATGCTATAGGAGCGTACTCTGGGCTCGGGGATTGCTGCTCTGAGGAGGCTGTGGTCGAACTGCCACAGTTCAAGGATGACTTGGAATTAACGTGGAAAGCTGGGAAAGGTGCAGGTAGCATTGCTGGTGGAGAGAGAATAGCAAAGAAGGATGGAGAACATGCTTGGAGAAGCAATCATCAAGAAAGCCTCTTTCCAGGATGTCCCTCTGAATGCGGCCACCATCCTTGAATTATAGGTCCAAGAGAAGTGATCTCCCTTAGACCACAAATGAGCACTTGCACCAGCATCCACTGCTTTCGTGTCCCCACAAAACCACATCCTGTGATCCAGGCTGTGTAACCAGCAGTAACCAAGCAGTATCTCTGGAGCTTAGAATGTTCCCCAGAGTCGGGTGTGACCTGAAGCCACCACACCTCAGAGCCCCTTTACATCTCCACAGCACTGGGCAGCGTGAGTCCCAGAACAAGTGGCTCTGGAGCATGACACCCAGCATGGCATGCCGGCGTCCAGAGGATGTGTCTCCTTTTGGTCTTTCAGTTTTTGGCCCATCAAACCAGTCCATCTAGGCTGTGAGGACTGTGCAACTACCAGACTTTTACTCAAGCCGTAGGAACCATTGTACTTGTCAGGCTCACAGCTCACATTTGGTGGATAAACTGGATCCACCATTAGAACGGAGGCCACAGTTTCCACACTCCAATGGAGCAGCCCGAGGTGCACGGAGCTCACACCTTCAGGTCACATTCTATACTCCTGGGAGCCTGCCCCACTTAAAGTCAGTGTGTTCAGAGAGCTCAGAGCTGAGGCCAGCATGTGGGGTGCTCCAGGCTAGGGAAAGAGGAAGAGTAGCAGTGGTGACAGAAACCAGCCATTAAAGAAAAGAGCTTATCAGTAAGTCTCAGTTTAGACATTCCCTCCATCCAGAAATTCTATTATGTTTTTCCCACTAATTTGGAAGCTTGCATGACATCTCTTTGTCACCATAAATTTATTCCACCAGGCTTAATATCTTTTTCCCTTTGCTTTCAGGAGAGTAGAACTGGCGAAAGCAACAGCTGTGTTGAAGAAATAATTCGGGTAAGATTATTCTAAAATCTTATCGACTTGTTGGACCTGGATTTCATATAGAAAGGGAACATGGCTCCATGATCAAAGGGAGCCCATTGTTTGTCGTTTGGCATTTATCTTTTCTGAGGATAATCACAGACGTTGACTAAAAGACATTTCTTCTAGAAATCTAGGAGTTGCACCCCATCTGGGGTGCCTTTGCACAGGCTGAGGTGACACTATATTAGAGTGATCAGCTGGAAGACAGAAGAACAGAATTTAGATGAAAAATATGTTGGTGCTCTCGTTTGGATACCTCATTCGTCACCCTGCTGTTGAAAAGCATCCTCTAATAGTCTGTACTTTTTGAGTCAGACAGGAGTTGCCTGGTTATTTTTCTTCTAAACTTAATTAGAATCAGAAGCACTTGACAAAGAGGTAATGCTCAGAGTCTGGAAATTCATTTCTATATTGTTTTGCATGTTGTTATTCTCCCTGTTACTCTCTGGATCCCTGTCTTTCCATCACCATCAGGTCTAGTGTGGATTCCCTTCCTGAACCAGTTTCATGCCCAGTTTGACTTAGGGTGAGATGTTCCACCATGTCAGTGCTTTCCCGACTTACCAGGATGTCATCATCAACCCTTATATTATTTTCACTCATATTTTTTTTTTCAGGAGAGTAACCTAATAATTTACAGTTCCCAAAAGTTGATATTATACTGGGCCACACACCAATACCTAATTGACCAGATGGTATGGAATTTCGCTATAAAAAAAGAAAAAACCCCACAAAATTTTATTTTAATATGGTGCTACCCATTGGATATCCTATACACTTTTTTAAAAATTGCTAGTGCTTCAAGGGCAGTAATATAATTATTTGGTTTAAAATTTTACAGTAACCAACTTTTTTTCATTCTGGAAAGCATTATTAAAAATAAATTTTTTCACTCTCAAGTTGACCAGAATAATTCATCCAAGTTTGATTTGTTGAATTTATTATGACTCTTTTTCTGGCAGAGATTTATGCAGAAATTAAATGTCAAAGCAGGCAGCTTCATGTCTGTCGTTTAGGTCTATGTTAAATAAAGTACATATTTTATATCTACAGTATCTCTCTTCTAGGGCTTTATTGCATATTAAACGACAAGTAGTGCAAGATGCTGATATGAACTTCTCCTGTTTTTCTCTTTTTCAACACTCTTTCCTGTTTGGAGTCCAAATATTTCACTTTTAAGCCATCTTCCTGCGATTGGTTATGGTGTTTGTATCTGCAAAATGACAATACTAGAACACACCAATCCCCTCCTTGGATTCCCTAATTAGAAAAATTTGACCCCTCTACTCCTTTCTTGGCCTTTCTGAGAACATGGAGGAAATCTGTGCTTTGGCCTTCTTTTCTACAGAGCTTGAAGCTTGAATAAAGACTTGAGTAGTTCACATACCAAAAGGATATCGTTTAGGTAGAGTAAAATTCTATTAGAATAAAGCTGAATGCCACAGGCAAGAGTTTATAAACCTTTATATTTTTCTGAAAAAAGCTGATGAGAGCCTCATGCCCTCCCAACCCACTCCTACCTTCCTTATGACTCCTAATACCTCCCACCACTGGCGCTGCCCCTGCCATGACCCTCCGTGAGTCAGGCATGGAACTAAGGGAAAACACAGCCCTGCCAGGTCACTGATTTTTATCTATACTCAAGGGTGAAGTTTCTGCATGTATCAAGAGAGCAGTGGAGATGGTGGCTGGATTAAGAGGCAACTGAACTCCAAGTTCCACTCTTCCTAGACCCATGAGGAGCAGTCCAGGGTAGAAGGTAGTATAGATGTGGAAGAAATGGGGATGATGATGGTGCCAGTGACATCTAGTTGGGCCACATCCATCAGTCTGAGGTGTCAGTAGTAGTCGTTGATACTTAGGGGGCTCCTAGAGGATCATTTCAGTGGTCCCAGTTTTTCCTGGAATGTCTTTTTGGTTACGCCCTGTCTCACTCACACCAATCGTTCTCCAAGATCACCTTCCCCTCTTATCCTCCAAACACGAGCACAGGCCTCCCTTTTAATTACAGCCTGTAGTAGTAGTTGTATATCTGTCACACACCAGCATTCCTTTCAGACATTGGCCCCAATGTCTGGAATTTGAAACTCACTATTTTGTTGAATGAGTAAGACAGGGAGAAAGGGAGGGAAGGAGAGATTCTTTCTAAAAGAAAATGATGACTATCGTTGTGACGGCTCACAAACAAATTCCATTTCCTATCAATCGTGGACATGATTTATTGGTCTTTTTAGGACCGGCTTTCCAGGGATAGTCTTTGTGGGGCCCAATTTTCCTTATCAGTTTCTCTGCCTTTGTGACCAGTTCAGGTAAACTCAATGAGGGCAAAGTCACCAGGGCTACGTGTTCGTTGCAGTCATCATTTTTAGTTAATAACTCTTTTCTTGTTGTGAAGGAATAGAAGGGTCATTAAAAATACCTTAAGATGATAAAAACTGGGACATGCATGCCCTTTCCACTCATGAGGTACTGGATGAAAAATGCTGTGCCAAACAGATTGGCCTCTTGCCCTCTTGGAACTGACAGTCTGCTGGAAGAGATAGATATGCTATTTTTTTTAAGATCACTTAAATAAATATGTAATGTTAACTGTAATACACACTTCGAGTTTAATGAGCACTCACTATAGGGTACACGACCTTATTTGGGGTCAGAAATGGCTTCCCTGGGGAAATGACATTGGAAACGATAGTTGGAGAATGAATAAAAAATCATCCTAAGGAGAAGAATGGGGAAGCCTCCAAGCAGAGGAAAAGGAAGGATGTGGCTTGTTAGAGGCCCTGAGAGGACAGGGAAGGCCAAAGTGACTAGACAGTGGGCAGACAGAGCTAGGCAGAGGTCGAAGGAGCCGGATCATGCTATGCCTTCTCTACCATGCTCAAGATCCCGTATGATGGGAGTCAGCCAGCCATTTGAGCAGAGCAGTTGATCAGACTGGCACTTTAAATGTACCACTCTGGCTGCTATGGAGAATGGATCGAGGGGGAAGAGGAGAAGCAGCAAGAGTAGGTAGGAGGCTATTGCAGGAGTACAGGGGAGAGATGCTTAGTAAAAGGCCATGGGAAACATTAGGGGAGAGCCTGGCTTTGGGGGTGGAAGAGAATCATAAATTCATTTGTAGACATGCTGAGTTTGAAGTGCCTTTGAGATAGTCAAGTATACATGGAGAATCCAGAATAATGTATAAGAAGGCACCCCCCCAACGGAATTTATTTGCTAACAATTGCATATTCATTCTTACATGTTTAAACTTCAGTCACTTTCAAAGTACTTTCCGTTTAATGCAGTCCACCTACTGAGATGCTTTTTCCACTGCTCAAGACGGTCTTTGAACTCATCAGTTTTGATGCTCTTTAGTGCTTCTGTCATTTTTTGTTTCGCCACTTGAACATTGGCAAAACATTTCCCTTTGAGGACTTTTTTCATCTGGGGAAACAGAGAAAAGTTGCTCAGGGTGAGATCAGGTAAAGAGGGAGGGCGGGGGCACGGGGATGATGCTGTTTTGGTCAAAACCTGCCAAACACTCAGCACAGTGTGCGCTTGTAAATCACCCATCATGAAATGGGCAAACACGTTGAAAGAATCTCCCCCCGCCCCCCCCCCAAAGTTCACTGAAACCAAACCCAGTCTCTCACAACAACATTAGCTGGTACACTGATGCCAATGGGTTCCTGGAACACTTACCTAATGGTCGAAGGCTAACTACAAGGGGCCTACCCTCCAAAAAATAATTCTGGGTTTTTGGGGGTCCCCTCTATGTAGATTTGGAGATCAGAGCAGAGGTCTGCAGGCCAGCACTTTGGATACATCAGCATGTCATTGGTAATAAAGTCATAGAAATGAGTAAATTTTCCTGGCGAAGACTAGACACCAAGAAAGAATGAGAGCCTAAATTCTAACATTGAGATAGCAAAGACAGGAAGGTTTCTGGCAAATAGAAGTGAGGGGGAGTGGCCAAAAACGCTGAGGGAAAATTATGACAGTGATAAGTCATAGACTCCAAGGAAAGAGAGTTTCAAGCTAAACGGTGTTTAGTCTCTGAGAAAAGAAAGATGAAAATCTAAAACTACTCAATAGATTAGACTAGAGTAAGGTCACTGGTGACCATTTTGCATGCTGTTTCTGTGGAGTAGAGTGGGCAAAATCCAGACTAGAGAAAACTGAGAATGTGCAGTTAGTGAGTCTAGAGACCTCTTGTGAGGAAAGGTAAGAGTTTTCATTCAACTTCCCTTTCCAATGACAATATATCCCATATACAATAGCAATAGGAGGCGCTGTTGTAGGTCCCTTGCGCGTGTTAGTGCATTTAACCATCACAACTGCCTCATGGGATAGACTTGTTAACATCCCCCTTTTACAGATGAGGAAAGGAAAGCGAGAAGTCAAGCACAACTTGCCCAAGGTCACATAGCTAGCAGGGGGTAGAACTGGGATTTTAAAGAAGACATCTCACACCAGCAGCCTCTCTCTCTGCTACTGTGTTGTCTTACTAAATGACGTCCCCCTGGCTCATTCATGAAACCACTCAGGCATTTTGCTGTGAACAGGAGGTTTCCCGTTTCCACATGTTTATGATTCGGAAGTGCCAGATCACA
The DNA here is from genome assembly GCA_027257055.1 of Cephalopachus bancanus. Lineage (NCBI taxonomy): Eukaryota > Metazoa > Chordata > Mammalia > Primates > Tarsiidae > Cephalopachus > Cephalopachus bancanus. The sequence continues at coordinate 2,158,377 of JAPVLO010000159.1, read as the reverse complement.
CATTTATGCACTTAGACTCATAGAGGTTTTATGGCCAGTGTTATCAACCTCATCTTTAACTTCTTCCCCTCGCCTCTCTTATTTTTGCTGAGGTGACTGTTTTCAAGTCATTTGAATATTACATTGTGTTCTACCAAATAATTATTTTTATTCTTACTCAGAGAGTTTTAATCTCGGGACCTAATAAATCTGTGTGTTATTGCAAAATTCTTTTAACCGAGGGAGAAATTATACCTGAGTTCTGTGAAGATGGGCGATCAGGGCTAGAAGCCCTCATGGCTGACATATGTTTGTAACAGGCAGTTTTCTAAGCTACACTATATTTCATCCTTAAAGGTTCCAGTGCTGTAATACTTAGGTGTTTTCCGTAGCATTATCCATTAAGGTGGAACGGCCTTAACATTTGTTCAGCAAATAAAATTTGTTTACAACTTAATGGGTGTGGGGGTGCAGGGCTGGAATCCAGAATGCACAAGTTTTATGCAAGATGGCTTCAGACGGCATACAGAGTCTCTTTGTAATAAAAGACTGGTGTTTGAGACTCTGGTTTGGACTTAAGGAATGAATTTAGAGACAATTCCAGTGCAACATCTGAGTGGATTACGTTCTTTGCTTTCATCTTTAGTCACTAATTTATTTCCAATGGTCTATGAAATAGTCACAGTGAGTATTTGCATAGAGTTATATTTCTGTTTATGTGAATGGGGTAAATGGTACTCATTTAAATTTCAGAGATCCAAAGCAGTTTCCTGATGCCATAATTGAACAGGTCTCAGGAAAATATAGGGAACTCCTTTTTTTTTCCTTGGTTTTTCAGAAACCAAGGAGCATCCCGGTGTCCTGGGTAAGGTGTTTTCCTGTTTGTGGTCCTGGGAGAATTGTGGAGAGCACTGGCACAGGAAATGCACATCATGCCGGACCCTCACATGTGCAGCCCCTGGATGGTGGGACAAGAGAGGCCTTGTACTAAAAAAAGTCTGCATGGTCCTTCACCCAAATGAAAACATATTAGCCACTCGATGCCTACTGGAAAACAGAACAAAGAGATGACTTGTTTTCAGTGACCTATTTGGGTCATTTGCAGAGCTGGACCTAGGTCAAATCTCCCCTGCTTCAGACCCAAACCGGCTTTTAAACAGCGCATGACCCAAACGGGCTTTTAAACAGCGCATACTGTTTCCTTGTTACATATTTCATTTGTTTCCAACAGTGAAGATCTCATTCGTAACAACATGACACCCACCAATGGCAACATCAATCCAGGTGTAACTGTAGGGAAGCCCCATGAATATACTCCATTACTTGTTGTAGTAAAATAAAATCAAAACAAAAGTATACATGATGGAAGCCTAGAGAAATTCACCAAGAAAACCTGCAATAAGTCTAAGCCAAGGTGAATTAGTTCACTTGGTGGTGTTTTGTTTTGTGATTTCTTTTTGCATCTGGCCATCTGAACGGTTGGGGACAGAAATACCATACTTTCATATCTTATTTTACAGCAGTAGAGGCATTTTTAATAGATGCTTTTAGATTAGCCCTTTTGGTTGAAACCAAAAGCCCTGACTAAGTGGCTCTGTTTCTACCTGCCAAGGGTGCCCTCGGGCCTATGAGGTGTTTCAGCTTGCAATCTGTCCTATGCTGCAGGGCCATGTGGCTTCACTCTGTAGGCTGCAGTGATTCTAGAGGAGCTCAATTTCTGACAGGTGGGGCAGGAGACCATTCTAATTCTAAATCTGTTCTGAGTCCAGAGGCTTTAGGGTGATGCCCAAAGGATCCCCAGAAGTCCAGAGGCTCATGTTGAGAATAAATGGCTGTCCCATTCTGATGCCCACCATTAGAAATCACAAAGGCATCTGTGGAACCATATGGACAGAAGATCATGGGAATGTTAGCAGCCCATGTATCTAAGAGTCAGTGAGATGATCATTTCTGCCCTGACAGTAAAAGGTGGGTCCTGCTGGGCTCGGTGGCTCAGCCTGTAATCCCGCGCCTTTGGGAGGCTGAGGTGAGTGGATTGCCTGAGCCCGCGGGTTCGAGACCCGCCTGGGCAGTGAGACCTCATCTCTACAATAAATCAAAAAATCAGCCAGGCATGGTAGCGCATGCCTGTAATTCCAGCTACTCAGAAGGCTGAGGCGGAAGGCTCACCGGAGCCCAGTAGGCGAGGCTGCGGTGGCCGGGAGCGGCCACTGCACTCCAGTCTGGGCAACAGAGTGAGACTCCACCTCAAAAAAAAAAAAAAAAAAAAGGTGGGTCCTGCCATCTTAGTCAATGTCTTTTCATGGGTATTTTTAAGTACTTTACTGTGAAGGTTTCACAGGTTTTTTGTTTTGGGTTTTCTTTTGTTGTTGTTGTTGTTGTTGTTGTTGTTTGATACTTGGAGAACTTCAGCACTGCATAGAGGAGTAAGGTATTATAAAGACTTAATTTTTGTATGATTTCTATTGCTGTAGACTGGCAAGGTACACCAACAGAACTAAGAACAGTACCTCAAATAGAAGTAGATATGCTCGGTGCCTTAGAACACCTACCACACGCAGAAGGAACAGGTGGGCTGAGTGAGCGAGAGGAAGAATGCAGGGGAGAAAACAAATAGAGATGTGCCCCTTTCAGCAGCAGTACTTCCTACCAAGGTGATCTGCAGAGTCCAGCCCCTGCAACACAGAAGAAGAGGGTAGGAAGCTGGGATTAAGCTGGGCTTGGTGGCTCAGCCTGTAATCCTGCGCCTTTGGGAGGCTGAGGTGAGTGGATTGCCTGAGCCTGAGGGTTCGAGACCCGCCTGGGCAGCGAGACCTCATCTCTACAATAAATCAAAAAATCAGCTGGGCGTGGTAGCGCATGCCTGTAATTCCAGCTACTTGGAAGGCTGAGGCGGAAGGATCACTGGAGCCCAGCAGGTCAAGGCTGCGGTGGCCGGGAGCGGCCAGAGTGAGACTCCAACTTAAAAAAAAAAAAAAAAAAAGAAGAAGAAAGAAAGCTGGGATTAGAGCTGAAAGCAGCAACCTTACTGGCCCCAGCTCTTGGGGCCCCTTTGACCACACTTTTCATTCAAATTTTCCATTCAGGTTTCCATAGTGTCTTTATAGTTTTTCTTCTTTATGTTTGAGTGACCATTTTCAAAAAAATAAAGACTTAAGCATGAATCGTTTCAAACCAAAAGTGAAAATGTTTATTTTTATCTATGAATGGGGTTTGTCCTCTCAGTGTTACTTTATTTTTTTACAATATGGAGTTGAAAATATTAATACATGTAAAATCATAGTATCTGATAATACTTTCAAGTTTGTAAATTCTCCAAACGTATAACTTATTTGCAATCTGGGTTTCATTTGAGCGTTATTCTCCAACAATGAAATTTTGGTGTTCAGTACTAGCCAGCTAGCTTGGTTTATAATGTCTTTTGTTGATTTCATTTAAGATAACCAATTCAGTTTTATTTTTTCTTTCCTGTTTTCTTACTTACTATAACCATATATGTTCATCAGGCTTTGAAAAATTACTGGAGTTCAGAACTGAAAATTGTTTTTGCAGTTATTATATTTTAAGGCATTAAAAAAAATTTATAGAGTGCTGAATAAGAAGCATACTGCAGGTCCTTAAATAACTTCATTTTGTCTAACGTCATTTTGTTGTAACATTGATGAGGGGAAAAAAACTGATTCCAACACGAGGACACTGGGCCCACTGTCTGTGTAGAATTTACGTGTTCTTCTCAAAGGTATGCATGTTAGATGAATAGGCGTGTCTGCACAGTTCTGCTGTGAGTGTGTGTCTGTGTGAGTTGTCCTCCGTCCTGGCAACCTAAGCTGCCAGAACAGTCTCTGGCCACCCACCACCCTGAAGTGGATTGGAAAATGAGTGAATTAATATAAATGATTGTAAAACAAAAATTCATAAAGTCTACAGTAATCATGCAAATGAGTGGCAACAAACAAGAGGTACTAAAACCCTCAGCAAGCCCACCCTATCTGTGGCTGTGTTTCAGCTGTGTGGCAGGAAGAGGTACTACTTATAATTTTTACTTTGCAAATGTTTATTCTTTGATTTAACCCACCAACTGCTTGATCACCGTCACTCACCGATTTACGAAAAATGGGGTATTGATCTTACTTCTTATAAACTGTTATTAAATATAAACATAGCTCACATTTATTTTGGTGTTTAATATTAGAAGTGTTTTGGTGTTTAGTAGAAGTTTGGTGGTGTTTTTGTGATCAGACATATGCATTAGGAACTTAACTCTTTGTTTATGTCAGTCTATGGGAAAATTGGTTTTGTTATTAGCATTTGCTTTAAGTCACAGTTTCCAATAACTTAGCTACAACCTTAAGTGAGGACTAACTATAGAGACATGGAAATATCTGCTAAAGTGATGTTAGTACTTAAAATGTGAAAGCAAATAAGTTCTATCCGTTTGCAGAAGTATGTTTGGAGCGTGAATGTATGTATGTGTGTTGTGTGTGTGTGATTTCATGTCATAAAATTCCTAACATGAAGGAGCCTGTGTCCTCCACCTCTACCTGACATTTTTTGCTTTTCACTCTGACCTAGAAATCCTACCAGGCAGTTGGTCCTTGTAAACAGATCCTTGAGAATAATTCACCAAAGACCTTACAGTCCCATTACTGCCACCATCAAATTCCCTAAGGACACTGCCATCTTTCTTCCCAGACACTTTGCTCATTTCAGCCTGTGGCTGGGATAGCCGCACTGAGGCATTGCCCTCCTTCAAGGTAGGTCCCTCCTTCAAGGCAGGTCCCTCTGTTGACAGGCTCTGCTAGCCATACACGTGTCCATGCTTAATGCCTTGTCTACTCTCTGATCTGCACCACTCCTGCATCACTCCAGGACATACAGGATGGAGCGGTGACATCTCCTGTCTGGCAACCAGCACTGGAGGGCTGGATCATGGATCCCTCCTGGCACCCCGCCGGTTGTAACCCCTGGTTTATGCTGGATCCCATTTCCAGGATAGGATCACAGGAGCCAAACTGTACTCTCCCTTAAAGAGTGGCTTATTCCCCACTAGCTCTCACAATCACCATGGTATTCACTAGGCAGTACTGACTGTTGTGTGTCCTGCGGTCTTTTTACTTTCCCCAGTTGGCATTTCCTAATGTTTTTTTCATCACCAACCTCCTAAAGAATCTTTTTGGATATATTTTTCCTAGTTACTCCCCCATGATATCCTAATACCACAGAGATACTGTACTGTTTGTGTGTGGTGTGTACATCTGTGCTTTATACACAGTAAGATTATTTCTTTCTTTTTTTTTTTTTTGAAAGCAGGATTTATTGAGAGGACAGAAAATCTCCCACAGTGGGAGGTGACCCGAGGGGGTTCCTCAGAGTAAGATTCTTTCATCTCTGGGAACCAGTTGTGTGTGGCTTCTGTTGGGAATGCCTGCTTAGACCATCCCCACTTGCTGCACACCTGTGACACCAGCACCTCCTCCTTACCCTCTGCAGATACTTTACCATCTCTGTCTCTGAGGAGATGGAAGCCATCCAGTAGGCACGCCTGGGCCAGTGGCTTCAGTCAGTCAGTGTGCCACGCTCTGTTCTCAATGCTGAGAGCAAAGTGGGCACTGCTGCAACCAGCTCAGGAGCAAGCAGGCACCTTCTCTTTCTCCTCTCTTCTGTGTCTCCCTGCTAGTTTCTTATCCTCAGGGTAAACATGTACAAATCATCCCCATCTTGCACTACAGTTCCTACAGCTCTTTCAGCCTTCCTAGATAGACCTTCCTGGCCAAAGTCTCCCTGCGTCTCCACCTCCAGTTTCCCTGCCACTCACTACTGTCTGTTTTCTCCCCTATCATGGTCTTGCCTGAAATGATTTTTCCTGAGGTCATCACCCCAAACCTGCTTATCAGAAGGGCAGAGACTACCCCGCATTTGATATCTTAGTGGGCATTTGATGTTGCTCACCGCAGAATCCATGTTAAAATGCTCATGCCCTTGGCATCTCTCCCACCACACCTTCCTGGGTTTACTCAGCATTGTGGCTGTTTCTTCTTGGTCTCCTCATGGACTGCGCTTCCTGTAACTGTCTCTGGATGTTGGTGTTCCTCAGGGTCTATCCTAGCTCTCTTCTCTTCTTGCATGCTGTGGGTTCCCTTGAGTCTGGTAACGTCCAGTGTGGTGATGGGTTTCAAGTGTGTGTCTCAAACCCAGCTCTGTTTCCTAAGTTTCATGCCCACCTATCCAGCTGCCACCAAATTGCTCACTTAGATGTGTCATAGACACCTCCACCTCATGATCACCTTGCACCTCCACTGGCTTCTCCTCCAGGGTAATTATTGTCATTGTCCAGATGCCCAAGCCGTTAGGTTCTTCTTCCTCACACTTACCATGTTCAGGTCCTCACCAAGCCTGTCCTGTCAGCTCCATCTCCCTCAAGCGGGTCCCCATGTCTCCTTTTCCAACTACCACCTTGTTCGGTCCACCAGCCTTTCCTAGATGACTCACCAGCCCCTGGCTCCTGTCTGCCTGCAACCAGCTCTGGACAAGGCAGGCAGAATCAGCTTTCCAAAGCGTAAGTTTGCTGGAAACATTTCTGTGGCTTCCCCTGGGCTCAGGATAGTCAGACTCCTGGATGTGGTTTACAAAGTCATATATGCTCTGGCCCCACAGATGGTTCCAGTGTCATCTTTTGCCATTCTCCGCCTCACACTTCACACTCCACTCTGCGAGGGTGCTATCACTGCTCTCACCCTCACCTCTGGGCCCAACCCTTGCTCTTCCTTCCCCCCAGAACATGGTCTGCCTACCCCTGACCACAAATTTGGCTGAATGCCTCCTGCTTATCTTCCAGGCCTTGCTTGAGAGGTCACTTCCTTCAGGAAGGCTTCCTGATTCCCAGACTCTTTTCTCTGGGCACCCTTTATTCTTATTACAACACTTACCACATAATGGTCTTTCTTATCTCTCATTGGGCTGTCACTGTCTACTTCCAGGGGCGAGCACAATGACTGGCACGTGGTCAGCGTTTAATACATACTGAATAAATGGATGAATAATAACGAATGGAGGACTTTGACCTTGGGCTCAATGTCTGTTCTTGCTCTTCAACTGTTGTCTTTCCAGTGCTGCAACAAAAGGTTTAAGGCATTGACCCCCTAAAACATCAGCTCTCCAAGGACTGCCAAGACTGTTGTGTTACCTGGAAACATTAGAACACATTGTGCAATTAGTACAAATGCAAGAGCAGTGAGAATTCACCTGCTAGTTCCTGAGGGCTAGACATGGGAAGAAGTCCTGCAGTTGCTGCAACTGCACAGGTCAGGAAAGCTCGGATCTTTTGTACCTGCCACTTGTATCCTGATTAGCTTTCATGAGACTGAGTTTTTCATTTTGATAGATAATGAATTGTACAAGTTGAAGGAATCAGGATAATACATTTGCAGGGATAATTTGGTTAATTACCATGTTTGCTGCTGGTGGACTCAAGGGCTGGGAGTCAAAGCTGTTTCCACTGCTAATATGCTTTGTGTAAAGCAGTTCTTGGAACAATTAAGACATATCTATCCAAAGTGATCAACTCAAGACATACATTTTTAAATTGTATTTATTATCATGAAAATCACACACAGTGTTCTCTGTTATTTTTTCAAATTAAGGGTTGTGAAATTACACTGATTTGCTGCAAATTACTATTGTAAACACACAGATCTTAGAAAAGCAGTTTCTAAGGTAGAAAATGATAATTTGGGAATGAAAGAGATATAGGCCTTAAAAAATTACACCATCTTTCTGGATAATCACATATTTTCAATAAGACATAATTACCTATAGTTCTTATAATCTTATAATTATTTGGCTCATTATAACCTAAAAAAAACCCTTAGAAACCTGATTTTTTTCCTTTGCCATTGCATTTATGTGTTGTTTTATAAGTTCTGATAAATTTGATATATAGGTATACAGTTCCTTTGTTTTATGCTCATTGGATTCATTTTATGTCCCTTTGTTTTCATTGCTCGTAAGTATTGAGAAAATGTCGGGTTTGCAACTCAGACATTTTCTACAACTTTTAGAGCATGCTGTCATATTTCTTTGCATGTTGCTTTGTTCTGATTTTTGAAGTGGTTCACATAGCCCATAATCTCAGAATAGGTATCCCAGTGTTGAGGTTCTTTTAGCCTCCCAAATGTACTATTTTTTTAAACATAGTTTCCATTCCTGGTTCCACTTGGACCTCAGAAATTCTAGAAAAGTATGATCCTGGGCACCTTCACTTTCGGGAAACCCCTTTAATTTCTGATGACAGATCAGGAGAGGTGAGGCTCTTCATGTGTCTTCAGACATTAAGGTTGAAAAGACTTGTCATATGGTAGCACTAGCTGATTTAGTTTATTTATCATAGCTCCCATACATACCACAAAGATATACCTATGTATGCAAATGTATCATTTCAGGGGAAGTTCTTCTGAATTTCCTAGAAAGTTATAAAAATTTTATTGTATAGGCAGTTCATTGCTTATAACTTTTCCATTGCTAAGTTTTCATTTTAGTGCCTCATTTTTTTGTTGTAACTCTAAGCAGCTAGAGGTTTGTGGTTCTGTGGAATTAAAGATATTAAGAATTTTATATTCTCATTTTTTTAAGACGAACATTGGTTAGGTTTTTGAAACCTAATTAAAAATTGTTAGATCAGCATGCTTATTATTGATATATAATGCATCAATTTAAAGCTCTATTTCTCGGCTACCTGTAAATATCTTTTTAATAGTCTCAAATATAGATTTATTTCTGCATATAAAATACACGTACTTTAAAAAATCACCTTGGGATTCTATGCTAATTAATTTAACATTATCAGAATACTTGTATCTGCAGATTTACTTTATGAATTATTTTAGCTTTCCCTTCTCCGGTAATAACTTGTGCCCTAAGTATTTTTGGTCAGTTCTTTAAACATGGTTTTGACTTCAGGTTAGCAGTGGGGATGGGGAGAAAGGGAGTGGGGTGAAACGATATGCTTTTAAAAATAGAACCTTTAAAGTTAGCTAAAAATGTTCATAAAAGTTTATATAAAAAATGACCAACCCCCCTGCCCTAAAACCTACCTAGGCTCCATCTTTGGAAACCAAGTTGCAGCTTAAGAGCCTGGTGTCTCAAAGACTGGGCTTCAAATAGGAAACCAATTGAAAACTCTGTTGCTGATAACCAAGGAGAAAGCGGAAAAAAAAGGCAGACAGAAAACCCAGGCACAACACAGTGAAGACGATACTGCACAGAAAAATGAGGTGCAACAGGTTCTCTCCAGATGAGATAAAAACCTCCTATCTGGTCTACAGAATAAGCGTTCATCATTCTGACTTTTAAACTTTCATTTTCCTTGTCTTCTCATTGAAGTCTGTCACGACCCCCTTCACACACACACCCCCAACTCTGAACCCTGGAAAAAGGCAAGAAATCAAAACGGAGCTCTTTCGAAGGTTCACTAGCTATTGTATGAAGTGGGGAACCCACTGGGATACGAATAAAGACCCCAGAGCAGATTCCTAGCATGTTAAAAACCGTGTGGATGGGGGGAAAAGGGGGTCAGAATAGCTGGCATCATCTAGAACGATTGTCAGCAGCCCTTGGATAGTTGAAATGATTAATCACTTCTGCACAAAAGAACACAAAGGGGGATTTGTTAAGAATAAGCAGGGGACAGAGTGCCAGCTCCAGGGGTGACAGCCTTGTCTGTTTAATAATGTGTTTTCAAAGTGTGTGCCACATCAAAAGCAAAGCACATGCAACTGGAGGGAAATGAAATGAAAAGGCAATGAGCAAAATATTTTGTGAATTAGAAGAAATGTTTAGGAAATGAGATCAGTAACACGTTTGGCTTGAGCATTTTTTAAAATGCATGCCTCCACCTCACCACACCGCCTCCCCCGCTATCCCCAGCGTCTTAAGCAACACTGGGAAAACTCACAGTCCCTAGGAAGATATGTAGCAGACCTTTGATCACTAAAAAATGATAAAGAGATGGTCAGATCAGTATTGCATGATAGCCTCTCTTTCTTTGAGGTACAGGAATATGAATAGTCTTATAGAAATACATCCCGTCTTACAGAGGAGGAAACAGGTTAACCCTAACTCCAGCTCACATTCTTAAACACTGCACAGGGTAATTTTTTCAAAATCTGAATATTTTCAAAATGTAAGAGAGGGTAAATTCTTGTTGTGGGCATATGTCCGGACTTAGGGCTGGGCATGGTGTGGCTTATGCCTATAATCTCAGCACTTTGGGAGCCTGAGGTAGGAGGATTACTTGAGGACAGGAGTTCAAGTACAGCCTGGGCAGCATAACGAGACCCTGTCTCTATAAAATATTTTTTAAAAAATTAGTCAAGCATGGTGATGTTCACCTAGGAGTTCGAGGCTGCAATGAACTGTGATCATACCAGTGTACCCCAGCCTGGCTGAGAGAGAGAGAGAGAGAGAGAGAGAGAGAGACCCTGTCTCATAAAAAAAAAAAGAAAGAAAGAAAAATATGTTTATACCCTTTCTTTCTGTCGGCCTTGAGGAAATGAAGGGATGTATTGTAGCTGCATCTGTTGCTTCATTGGTAAGAAGGCACAGATTGTGTGTGAGGAGTTAGACTGAGGATCTCACATGCCTGCTGTGTGAAACGACAGGCCCTAGTGAGCATAGAAACACAGTCAGTCACCACACAATAACATTTCAGTCACCATCATGTCACAGGACAATGCAGTACTTACCTGTTTATGGTGTTGCTGGTGTAAACGCACCAGGACTGTGCTGCCAGTCATAGAAAAGTCCAGCACGTATAATTCCATACAGTACATACCACTAGATAATTATAGCAAATGACTGTTACAGGTTTATGTATTTACTATACTTTTAATCGTTATTTTAGCATGTACTCCTTCTGCTTGTTTAAAAAAAAAAACTGTGAAACAGCCTTAGGCCTGTCCTTTGGTGGGTATTCCAGGAGAAGGCATTTGTTGTCCAAAGAGAAGACAGCTTCGTGTATGTTACTGCCCCAGACCTTCCAGTGGGACATGATGTGGAGGTGGAAGAGATATTGATAATCCTGACCCTGTAAGGCCTAAGCTAATATGTGTGTTTGTGACTTAATTTTGACAAAAAGTTTCAAAAGAAAACAAGTAATTTTTTAGATAGAATCTTATAGAACAAGGCTATAAGAAATAAACTTTTTGTGCAGTTATTAATGCATTTGTGTTTTTCTTTTTTTTTTTTTTTTTTTTTTTGAGTTGGAGTCTCGCTCTGTCACCCAGGCTGGAGTGCAGTAGCTTGCTCACAGCCACCCAGCATCGACCTGCTGGGCTCCGGCAATCCTTCTGCCTCAGCCTTCCAAGGAGCCGGAACTACAGGCGTGCACCACCATGCCTGGCTACTTTTTTGACTTATTGTAGAGATGAGGTCTTGACAAGTTGCCCAAGCTGTCCTTGAACCCGTGGGCTCAGGCAATCTGCTCACCTTGGCCTCCCAAAGTACTGGGATTACAGGCCCACCGCGCCCAGCCTGTGTTTTAAGCTAAGTGTTATTACCAAAGAGTCAAAAAGTTAAGAAACTGTTAAAAGTTTAAAGAACAAAAATGTTATAGCAACCCAAGGTTAATTTATTATTGAGGAAAGAAAATTTTTTTTAGAAATTTAGTGTCTCCTGAGTGAACAGTATATATAGATAGTTTTCTTTTTTTTTTTTTTTTTTTTTTTTTTGAGTTGGAGTCTCACTCTGTCGCCCAGACTGGAGTGCAGTGGCCGCTCCCGGCCACCGCAGCCTCGACCTGCTGGGCTCCAGCGATCCTTCCGCCTCAGCCTTCCGAGTAGCCGGAATTACAGGCATGCGCTACCACGCCCAGCTAATTTTTGATTTTAGTGTAGAGATGAGGTCTCGCCTGCCCAGGCGGGTCTCGAACCCGTGGGCTCAGGCAATTCACTCACCTCAGCCTCCCAAAGGCGCGGGATTACAGGCTGAGCCACCGAGCCCAGCTTAGATAGTTTTCAGTAGCTTACGGTAATGTCTGAGGCCTTCACATTCACTCACCTGTCACTCTCTGACTTGCCTGAAGCAGATCCCAGTACTGCAGAATCCGTTCCTGGTAAGTGCCCTATGCAGGTATACCATTTTGATCTTTTATACTGTGTCTTTACGGTACCTTTTCTATGTTTAGATGCATAACTACTTGTCATTGTGTTACAGTTGCCTACGGTATTCAGTGTAGTCACATGCTGTCCAGGCGTGTAACCAAGAAGCTCTACCATATAGCCGAGGTGTGTAGTAGGCTGCACCATCTAGGTTTATGGAGTTATATCTCATGATGTTTGCACAATGACATCATCACCTAATGCCACATTTCTCAGAACATATCCCTGTCCTCAAGGGACACACAACTGTACCTTTGATATAGTTCCTTTCAAATTGATCTTGAGTGTGTATTCATGTGTCACCTAGTTACTGAATAATGCATCTTGACATGTTGAATTCCTTTTGCATCAGCCTGTGTTATGCTGCTTTCTGTGTTGCTCTGTGATGACCGGTACTTCCTGGTGGCAGCATCCTGCTTATATTACACCCAGTAGAAGCAATAACAGACAAGGCTGTCCCCTTTTCCAGGAGAAGGGAGGGAAAAGATGAAGAATTAGGAGAGACCAGATGTTCCACGTGGCGGAAGCTCTGGCTCCCCTGACTGTAGGGATGTGAGTTTTCACCATTGCCTAAGCCTTGGTATCAGATACTCCTACATGTCTCCGACTTACAGACATAAGCCAATATGATTTCGATACAGTACATATTTTGCAAGGAAAAAGTCCATTGTCCTCATTCATTATTTCATATGGTTGTTACATTTATTGCTGGATAAATTTGTGAATACATACCTCTTAGTAAATCAGCATGTCTAACAAAATGTTCTCATTCATTAAGTGAGGTTCTGGAGGTAAACCAATTTTGTAAATCTGCTATTGAAATAAACATTCTATTTTGGGACTAATAACTGTTAGCTGCAATTATTCCCATTAAAATAATTGAGTATTTTCAAATTCATTACAGATGAGGTTTACTTAAAGAAATCTCAGTTTATATAACCTAGTTGTAGAGTATTTGTGAGATTGTCTTTATTGCTAAGAAACAATTGCTTTGCTAAAGGATTCTTGGCTGTAGTAAAGACTTAATTCAGCATTCATAGCAAATGTCCCTAACAAATCTAGATTATTTGCTTACAGTTTCTTTACAAATTGTGTTAAGGCATTAATTTGGAAAACAAAAGTGTTGGAAATCACTCTGAATTTGATTGACAAACATAAAATATAAAAACAAAACTTCCTTGGAATAAAAATGAAAGCCAGTAGGATGTCGTAAATCAGTCTACAAAAATATAGTTTTTGTGCGACTATTCAGGTGCGTGTACTAAGTAAATTGACTGCAAAGGGAATAAATGCAGACTACACCCCCTGGTGGAACATTCGTTTGATATGTAGTTGAGAGCTTTTTATGTCTTTAGATACAAAATACTTATTTAAATTTCTTTGCCTCCTTAGTTGACTGTCAACGTATATTCATTTATGTCAACTTATGCCTGTGAGTTGCTTTTACAAGTATGTATATGTTTATATTAAGAGTACCTAATTATGAATTAGATTACCCAAAGTATTTTTTTTTCTTCTGAAAGAGAGAGAGAGAGATAATCTTGCTCTGTCACCCAGGCTGGAGTGCAGTGACATGATCATTCTCACTGTAGCCTCCAACTCCTGGGCTCAAGCAGTCCTCCCATTTTTACCTCCCAAGGTAGCTGGAACTATGGCATGTACCACCACACCCAGCTTATTTATTTACTTATTTTTTTGTAGATAGGGGTCTCACTATGTTGCCCAGTCTCGTCTTCCATTCCTGGCATCAAGTGATCACTTTAGCCTCCCAAAGTTCTGGGATTATATATGTGAGCCACCATATCTGGCTACAAAGTAATTTTTATAATATATGTTCTAGTCTACTATGTTTCTAATGATTCCTTTTACGAATTCACAAAAAAATTAAAATGTACATAACTTCTAACTTTTAGCAGTATTTTCACATGAAAATAAACTTGGCAGATTGCTTAATCTTACTTACTTACCAGCTATCTTACTTACTAGCAAATGACAAAACTCTCCCACTTAAGTAATAAGTCCTTTTTACATAAACACTTATCCAACTAGGAAGCGCAATGTAAAATTCAGAAATCTACTTGGACTGGAAAGGGCAATGGATTAAAATAGTGAAAGTCAGCCGGGCTCGGTGGCTCAGCCTGTAATCCCGCGCCTTTGGGAGGCTGAGGTGAGTGGATTGCCTGAGCCCGCAGGTTCGAGACCCGCCTGGGCAGTGAGACCTCATCTCTACAATAAATCAAAAAATCAGCCGGGCGTGGTAGTGCATGCCTGTAATTCCGGCTACTCGGAAGGCTGAGGCGGAAGGATCGCCGGAGCCCAGCAGGTCGAGGCTGCACTCCAGTCTGGGCGACAGAGTGAGACTCCAACTCAAAAAAAAAAAAAAATAGTGAAAGTCTTCAAAGAGGTAGGTTCAGAAAAATCCCAGTCTTCACCCTTAAACAAAGATCCAGGAAGGGAAATTGATAGACATTCCTGTACCATGTATCAAGGATTATCCATTTCTTTTCAGTACTGTATTTTTCATTGTTGTACAGGTTAATTTCAATTAGAGTGAGAGTCCCTACATTTCTGAATGATTTGCAGCACCCCGCTAATAATCGCAATAAGTACTTGGATAATTTATTGAAAATTTAATTTCATAGGAAAGCTTACTCACTATAGTATTTAAAGACATCCTTTGTACTTTCAAGTACAGATTGAGTGTTCCTTATATAAAATGCTTAGGACCAGAAGTGTTTTGGATTTCACCTTTTTACATTTATTTTGGAATATATTTTTTAAACATCTTTTTTATTTTAAAATTGTGGGGTACAGTTAGGGTTAGGTATACAAATATGCATTGTTCAGGCACCCTTGTTGATAAGGGGTGTCTCCCCATCCCCAGAGAGATACTGACTACCGTTGATCCCACCTCCCTCCCCCTTCCTACCCCCCCCATAGTTTCCTGCCACTGTCAATCCTTTTCTTATAGTATTACGACAGATATTCAAGGTCCACTGTATGAGTGAGAACATGTGATACTCAGATCTTTGTTTCTGTGAGAGATCACTCGGTGTTATAGACTCTAGATCCATCCAGGTTGCTGTGAAATTCATGATTTTGTTCTTTTTTATGGCTGCATAGTATTCCATCGTGTATATGACCACATTTTTTTAATCCAGTTCTCTTGATGGACAGTGTGGTTGGTTCCAGGTTCTTGCTATTGTGAACAATGCTGCGATAAACATATGTGTGCAGGTATCTCTTTTATTGAGTGATTTGAGTTTTTCAGGGTATATTCCCAGTAGGGGGATTGTGGGGTCATATGGGAGGTCGATGTTTAGAGCTTTTAGGAATTGCCACACTGTTTTCCACAGAGGTTGCACTAGTTTACACTCCCACCAACAGTGTAGCCGTGTTCCTTTTTCACTACATCCTCTTCAGCATCTGTTATTTTTTGAGTTATAGATAATTGCTATTCTGACTAGAGTTAGGTGGTATCTCAGTGTGGTTTTAATTTGTATCTTCTTGATGATTAGTGAGGTTGAACATTTCTTCATGTGTCTTTTGGCTGCTTGGAGGTCTTCTTTTGAGAAGTGTCTGTTCATATATTTTGCCTGCTTTATAATGGGGTTGTTTGTTTTTTTCTTTTCAGCAAGTTTGAGTTCCTTGTAGATCCAAGATGTAAGGCCTTTGTCAGACCTGGAGTTGGCAAATACTTTTTCCCAGTCTGTGGGCTGTCTCCCTGCTCTCTTGATGGTTTCTTTGGCTTTGCAGAGGCTTGTCAGTTTAATGAGGTCTCACTTGTCTATCTTATCATATCTTATGGCCTGTGCGTTTCGGGTTTTGTTCAGGAATTGGATGCCAGTTCCAATTTCCATCGGGTATGTCCTGAATTTTCTACGGTTTTTATGGTTTGAGGTTTCACATTTAGGTCTCTGATCCATTTGGAGTTAATTTTTGTGTATGGGGACAGATAGGGGTCTTCTTTGAGTCTTCTGCATGTGGTCAGCCAGTTTTTCCAGCACCATTTGCTGAATAGGTTCTCCTCTCCTTAGTGGTAGGTAGTGGAGGTTTTGTCAAAGATGAGTTGGTTGAGAAATTGAGGGTTTGCTTCTGGAATCTCAATTCTATTCCATTGGTCTATTCTGTACCAATTGGTACTGTTCCTGTACCAATACCAAGCTGTTTTGATTATTGTAGCTTTATAGTAAAGTTTGAAGTCTGGTAGTGTGATACCTCCTGCTTTTTTTTTTTTTTTTGTGCTGAGGATTGTTCTGGCTATTCTTGGTCGTTTGTGTTTCCATATGAATTCCTGTATTGTTTTTTCTATGTCTGAGAAGAATGTTGCTGGTAATTTGATGGGTATTGCATTAAATCTGTAGATTGCCTTAGGTAAGATGGACATCTTCACAGTGTTGATTCTTCCAATCCATGAGCATGAGATATTTTTCCACTTGTTTGTGTCATCTTTAATTTCTTTGAGCAGTGTTTTGTAGTTTTCTTTGTAAAGGTCTTTCACATTTCTGATTAGGAAGATGCCAAGGTATTTCATTTTTTTTGTGGCTATTGTGAATGGAATTTGGGTTTCCTGTGTTTATTATTGGTGTAGAGAAATGCAATTGTCTTTTGTATATTTATTTTATACTCTGAGACTTTGCCAAAGTCCTTTATCAGTGCAAGCAGGTTTTTGACAGATTCTCTTGGTTTTTCAAGGTACACAATCATGTCATCTGCAAAGAGAGATAACTTGACTTCCTCTTTTCCTATATGGATACCCCTGATTGCCTTCTCTTCTCTGATTGCTCTAGCCAGGACTTCCAATACTGTATTGAATAGGAGGGGTGAGAGTGGGCATCCTTGTCTTGTTCCAGTTTTCAGGGGAAATGGTTCCAATTTTTGTCTGTTTAGGAGTATGCTGTCTGTGGGTTTCTCATAGATGGCTTTTACTATTTTGAGGTATGTTCCCCGTATGCCTAGATGTTCAAGGATTTTTATCAAGAAGGGGTGCTGGATTTTATCAAAAGCTTTTTCTGCATCTAATGATATAATCATGTGGTTTTTGTTTTAACATCTGTTGATGTGTTTAATTACATTCATGGTTTTATGAATATTGAACCAGCCTTGCATCCCAGGGATGAAGCCTACTTGGTCATGATGGATGATTTTTGAGATGTGTGTTGAATCCAGTTCACTAGGATCTTGTTGAGAATTTTGGCATCTATGTTCATCAAAGATATTGTCCTGTTGTTCTCTTTCTTTGTTGGGTCTTTACCTGGCTTGGGTATCAATGTGATGTTAGCTTCATAAAATGATTTGGGGAGAGTTCCATCTTTCTCAATTGCCTGGAATACTTTCAGTAGGATTGGTTTCAGCTCCTCCTTAAATGTCTTGTAGAATTCTGCTGGAAAACTGTCTGGTCCAGGGTTTAAAGGGCGGGGGACGGTATGGGAGTTCAGCCCCGGTGTGGCTGCCCTGCTGGAATATTTTTATTATACCAGTTGAGCATCCCAGATCTGAAATCCTAAATGTTTCAATGGACCATATCCTTTGAGCTTCATGTTATCATTCAAAAAAATTTGGATTTTGTAGCATTTCAGATTTGTGATGCTCAAAGGGTATGGAACATACTACTTGTTGAATTGTATTCAATACCCTGAATTATTAGTACAAAAAGGCAGTGAATTTTAGGACCCAGACATGAGAAAGAGCTGGAATTTTGCATATTGAAAATTCATGTCTTCGTGAGAATGCAAAGGCATCTTAAATAACAAACTTTGTTTTTACCTCTGTTAGCAAGTCACTTTTGAGTGAATTAGGAATTTAGGATGACTTGTGATTACTTGAAAATGAAGAATTGGGCATGCATCTTCAATGTAATAAATTCTTTTTTAACTGATTTTTTTCCTCTGCAGCTGTAACATACACTTAACCCAAGCTACTTGTGTAACTTAAATGGGATTAAGGATTACACATAACTTGATAAGGTGCTATTAAAAACAGCAACATTTTTGGCTCAGAGCTACAAAAGATAGAGCTTTAATCTGCAGGAAGGAGGACACAGAACTGCAGCCTGAGAACACTGGCAGATCCCCTACAGATAGAGAAGAGAAATGACAACCACCATTGAAACTCAACTTACACTCATATCCCCTGTGATTCCTAGGGGATATGGCAATCAAAGGGGGCAGGGCAATCAAAATATATCCCAGAGTTCCCAGTAGAAACTCACTGTACCCAGAGGAGGAGAAAAGGAGAAAACAAAAAGTTCTACCCTTAGGTTAGGGGCAGGATTGTGTGCTATCTAACATTACATACATCTGGAGGAGGGGAAGGAGCACTTGTGAAGGACAGGACACATGTTCACAGTACCTATGCAAGACTGATGCTTAATCAGAGCATCCGATCTCATCTTAGCTTCCAGACTCTCCAACAACCATACTTACAAGCTCTGAGAAAAATAACAGTGGAATACCACTTGGCAAACCATGCAAAGGGAAACCCAAAGCCAAGTGGGGAGACTCACAGTTAAGCAAAGAGCAAACTTTACACCCAGCCCAGCTCCTGACCAGACTAACACAAACCTAATAGAAAATGTTCTCACAAGCATAGAACATACTTACCTCAGAATCTGCTATCCTTGACAGCATATTTGACCTTCAAAAAGGCAAGAAATGACATTCTGAAGGCACAAAGCAATCATCAGAACTAGAATCAAATATACAGATGTTAGAAATATGAGAAAGAATTTACATGGCTACAACTAACATGTTATGGCTCTTATGGCAAAAACAGACAGCATGCAAGATTATGGATAATTTCACCAGAGAGATGGAAATTACAAGAGAAAGCCAAATGAAAAAAATAGAAAAATGGAAAGTGGAGAGATGAAGAATGCCTTTAATGAATTAATCAATAAACTGGGCATGGTTGAAGAATCAGTGAACACGAAGAGAAGTCAGTAGAAGTTATCCAAACTTAAATGCAAAGATTTTTAAGTGGAAAAAATAAGAACAGAGCATCCAACACCTGTGGCATAATATCAAATGGTCTAACAGTCTTGTAATTAGAATCACAGTGGGAGAAAAGATAGGGTAGAGCAGGAAAAATATTGGGCAAAATTTTTCCAAAATTAGTGGCAGACACCAAGCCACATATCTCAGAAGCTCAAGTTCAGAGAACGCCTTGCACATCCACACACACCCCTCAACGTGTATTATATTCAAATGCTGAAAACCAAAGGCAGCAATTCTTGAATGTAGCCAGTGATGCATTACCTACAGAGGAGCTAGGATAAGAACTGCAGCAGACTTCTCATCAGAGAGCAGGCAAGCAAGAAGACCATGGAGTGGCTTTTCTTTAAAGTGCTGAAATGAAAAACCAACAAAAACGAACATAAAACTGTCAACCCAGAATTCTATACCAGCAAAAATATTCTTCAAAAGTTGGGTAGAAAATTTTTCTCAAGCAAACAAAAATCAAGGGGATTAATTGCCAGTAGACCTATTCTACAAGAAATATTGGATAAAATTATTTAGGCAAAAGAATATGATAATCAGAATCTTAGATTTACACAAAGAAAATAAGAGCACCAAAAATAGAATAAATAAAACAACAATAACAGCATAGAGTAAGTGCTAAAGGCAGAGGTCAGGACTTGTGCTGAGTTCTTTTTTGGCTCATTAAAATGCAGCCATTGCTGGACTCGGTGGCTCAGCCTGTAATCCCATGCTTTGGGAGGCCGAGGTGAGTGGATTGCCTGAGCCCGCGGGTTCGAGACCCGCCTGGGCAACTTGACGAGACCTCATCTCTACAATAAAAATCAAAAAATTAGCCGGGCGTGGTAGCACGCACCTATAGTTCCAGCTACTTGGAAAGGCTGAGGCGGAAAGATCACCGGAGCCCAGCAGGTCAAGGATGCGGTGGCCAGGAGCAGCCACTGCACTCCAGTCTGGGCGACAGAGTGATACTCCAACTCAAAAAATAAAAAATATAGATAAAATGCAGCCATTACATGTTGTTTAATGGGTATGGAGTTTCATTTTGGGAAGATAAAAAGGTATATAGATGAATGGTGGTGATATATGAACAACAGTGTGAATGTATTTAATGTCCCTGAACTCTACCCCAGAAATGGTTAAAATGATAAAGTTCATGTGGTATGTATTTAACCACAAAAATTGCAACTTGATGCATCCCAGGAATAAGACTCAATAGGGTCCTATCATAAAGCAACTCTGTTTTTGTTTTCATTGTCTCTCCAATGGGCTGCCTCCTCCCTGCCCCTGAATGAAGTCTCAGGTAGCTCCGATAGCTTTTACAGACATTCTCAGATAGTGAAAAAGTTCTCCAGTGTCTCTTAGTGACAAAAAAAATTTCATTTCAATGATTAAAATGTCGAATCATGCAATATAGTCAAAGGTAGGTTGCACATAAAGCGAAGTTAAAGCTTTTTACCTCCAATTTGGGCTTCCTTCAGGCTGTAATCTTAGGAAGAAAGGAGTGACATGGTTGCCCTTCCTCTGTTTCACTGCCTTGCATTCTTCCTCTTTTTTCAGCTGGGATTTCTGGCTCCTCCAGTAGCTGGAGCCAGGGTGATAGAAGAGTTGCAAGGGGCTGGAAAATCTCACTTGGCTATTCCTTTTGTGAGCTGGCACTGGCACCCTTTGGTGGGTATTAACACTGGTTCTTTCTCTGGTGGGATGCTTTCATAATTCCAGACAGATTTTCCCCCTGTGAACATTCAACTGTAGCTCCTTTGATGAGGGCAGTACTTGTCTTTCAGTCTACCTTGTGTTCTTCCTTCTTTCTCTACTCTTGCCCCAACTCAGCTTCTGCATCCAATTATGTGTTTTGTCACTCTGTAGGAGGAAATGCAGGTCACGTCCAGCATAGTCTTCTGTCCTTCATCTTAGGCCGTTCAGTAGCTTCTCCCCTGAGAACTTTTTCAGGCTTATGTTAGGTATCTCTAAGCTAACAAATATGAAGTCCTCCAAGGATTGTTGGTGGTGGTGGTGGAATGTGTATGCATTGCCTGTTTAGAAACTCTTTTGCTTAGGCTTGGGGTGAGAAAGAACTGTCTCATCATCTTACCCACTTCAGATAGGGGAGGGAAAATGCCACAGTACTACAGAAACTTCCTTCCCAAAATTTCTCTTTCTGGGCCTCTTCAGCTTTAACCCTTGTAGACCATCAGGGTTGAGCTAAAGGTCATAACACTCTTTTTTGACCTTTCCATTACAAACTTTACCCTGCCTACGAGCACCCTCCTTTGATTATTTGACATCTATTTTTTGTTCTTGGTCAAAAAACAAAGAAAGAGTTTCATTGGAACACCCTGCTCAATTTTATTATGATCAACAGATACATGTTTAACAAAAAGGTACACTTTATAAAAGGTTTACCATCACATTCTTTGTGACTATAATCTTTGTTACTGTAGTACCTACCATCTAGGTTACACATAAAGCAAAGTTGCTGATGAATCCTGGGGAAATTATTTCCAAGATTTCCTTTACTTGAAGCTGATGTCTTAGATAGAGAAAAGGCTTTAGCAAGTGGAAATAGGCATGTTTGCTCTCCTTTAATTTCCTAATATTCTCAGCCTTCTTAATCCTTTCATATTTCCCCTTTGCCTTTTTTCTAATGAATTTGGTCTCAGACAAGGTGCATGGACCTCTCTGAAATAATGAACCGATGCCTAGCATAGCACCCAGGCCTTATTAAATAGTTCAGGTCAGGTTTTATAACTTCAGTAGAATCAGCCTGAGGACAAAGTGAATTCTTATTAAGAGCTAGTTCTCTTTTAATTTGGTAAATGTTTCTTATCCCAGGCATCCCAGTACTACTTAAAGAGCTATTTTTAAAACATCATTTCAGTTTTTGAACAAAGCTTGTGTAACAAGCTACTACACAAGTGGTATTTGTGTTTAAAATGAGAACATCACAGTATGGTTGAGCTGTAGTTGGGACTGGTGCGGTCTCATCCATAGACATTCCTGTGTGAGCAACTCTACAGCCTCCCCTAGTCTACACCCCTCCAGCCTCTGCCCACAACACTGCCATTGGTACCTAAAGGCGTCCTTGAAAAAAATTCCTTAGAGTATGTTATCACATAGCATTAAAATGTACAAGAAGGGAAGCACAGACTTGTAAAAATGTCAGTATTTCCTGATCATCTTTTTATTTTTTATTTTTGGAGGTCAAGCCCTTCATTTTGACACTTAATGAATAAAATGTCTGCCTTGCAAGAAATGGGATAATGAAATGTAAAAAGACATAATCAGCAATGACTAAATAATTAAGTGAATTGAAATGCAGAGTCATCTGGGAATGCATTAAAATAATAACACGATTTGTTCCATATGCTAAAGAATTCTGTTTTTAGAAAATCAGTCATCACACATGCTCCATGGCAAAAAGGAAAAAAATTAATGTTGACTAATAAGAACTGTAATTAGATGTTCTGCTTTTAAACAGCTGAATAAAAGATGAAATCATATAGAAAGTATATTTAGATACAAGTCAGAAAGTAAACTGATTATTATTCATAGTGCTGTTAATAGGAACTGCAATTTATGCATCTAGTGGGAATTGTGTTAGGCAATTAAGAAAGGGAGTTACACTCTACTTCCCTTTATGCATTTATATTTATGTATTTTCCTCTATTATTCCAATGACTATCTTTTTTCTAATTTTTCACCAACGTACCCATCGGAGTCACGCGTGATGTAGTGAACAGTGAGAATTTGGGAATTCTAGGGCTTGGAAGGTCTTCCTCCCGAGGATGCTGCGTCAGGATATTGCCCAGCAAGTGTGTTGTGTACAGCATCACCAGCAGATGATCATGACTTTTCAGCTTCTATTAGAATTTCACCTTCAGAGGTTTCTTTAGAGGTTATTAGAAAGCAAACAGTAATCTTACTTCAGATGTAATATCTTGCTTGTAGAGGTCGCTGTGGGCGGCTTCTAGAAATCGGCCACTTCTAGAAAGGAAAGGGGAAAAAAAATGGAGAGAGTAGGAGACAGTTAGAGCCAGATTCCCTGGCTGATAGACTCTAGACGTCCACCTTGTCATCAGGATTGGTCACATTTCTCTCATCATCAGGGCACCTCTTTGCATGGGGCACAAGAATCATTGCTCCCCTTCCACCCCCCATTTTAAGGTGAGACATCAGGGCAGACCATGAGATCATGGTAAGAACGAACACATTTCTGGCCTTGGATTCTCCATCAAAATGATGCAGATGTGTGGAGAATAAAACAACCCTCACTGGCAAACGTGAAAGAAAACAACAAAACTCTTCACCCTCTCTGGTTACCTGTGTTCTTATGCATAGTTACCAGTGTACACACGAGGCCAAGGCCATCCTATAGCTGTGTTCTTTTATTAATGCAAAGAAAATGCAAACATAAAAATGCCATTTCTTTTAACCGTGTGTGTGGAGAGCCACGTTGCTACATCGCTTCTCAGCCGCTAGGTGACTCTGCCTGTAGAAGGGGCTCTTCCCATTCTTTCATTCCATTGTCTGTCACTATCCAAGCATGGATCAGGAATAAGGCTGAATTCACAGAGGGAGAATCAAGTCCGCCAGCTCTGTGAGAGGCATACTTGTGTGCTTTTTAAAGTTTTGAACACCCTCCCATCTATTTTCTTTTCACGAACTAGAAACAAGATCCCTTCTTCTTTTGGCAGAGTATGTTGGTCTGACACACACCATACGGTTTTTGCAGGGTGGGTAGTAGAAAGATCACTGGATTAGAAGTCAGACATACCTCAGTTTGAATCTTTTGTTCTCTTTGCCTTAGGAAAACTCTCTGTGCCTCAGTTTACGATCTATCAATCGGAGATAATATACTTTGCTTATATGTCTTGCAAAGTAGTTAACGAGGGTCTAACAAGAAAGATGGATGCTCAAGTGCTTTGCAAACTACATAGTTATTTTTTGGCTGTAATTCATATCTTACATATTTATCACCTTCCTTAGATCATAAAGTTCTCAAGGATATAGACAGTCTTACATAAATCCCTGGGTCTTACCTGTAGAATTTGTAACCCATCATTGCTCTCAATAGGTACATAATTACTCACAGAGAGACACACATTGTGATAGGCACAATAATGCCTCTTGTGTCCTAATCTCTAGAACATGTGAATATGTTTGGTAGCGTGGCAAGGAGGGATTAAGGTTGCAGATGGAATTAAGGTTGCCAGTCAGCTCACCTTGAGATGGGCGATTATCTGAAGGATAATCTGGGCAGATATAATGTAATCACAAAGATCCTAGATGTGGGAGAAGAGAGCCTCAGAGAGAAGGGAGCATGAGAAAGACTTGCCTGGTGTTGCTGACTTTGAAGAGGAAGGAAGGGCCACAAGCCAACAACAGTGGGTAGCCCCTACCGAGAAGCAAAAACAGATTTTCTGCTAGAGCCTCAAGAACAGAACATGGCCCTTCTCCACCTTGATTCTCATTCATCTTGAACTTCTAAACTGCTGAACTGTAGGACATAAATGTGGGTTGTTTTAAGTCACTAAGTTTGAGGGGATTTATTGCAGCAGGGATAGAAAACCAACACATACACAGACTAAAGAGGATAAACAAGATTTTTCAGATACTACTTTAAAAGTACCCTAAAGGTAAGACTAACGTATGACCACAATTACCCAGAGGATTTTACAACCTTATGCTTCCACTGGTGCCTGATTTGCCCAGGTATTTGTAATAATCCTCTGCTTTGCTTTGGCTTTATTTCCTGGCTTAAGTAAGCAATAAGTTTATTGCTTTGTGCCCTGTGGGTATTCTGTAAATACTTGTTGACTGCCTGACAGTGTAAGTGTTGTAATTATTTCCTAGATGAGGGAACAGGTGTGGTGAGGTTAGAGCAGTCTTACAAGGCAAGGGACTTCTCTGGGGTTGCATAGCAACCAGAAGGATGCTGAACTGCCCTCGAGTTGTCTTTGCCTGCAGTAGCCCACCCATCCCACTAAACCACAACATTCCACTTCAGATTAACAGCCAGTGATAATGAATCTGTCTTTTTGCTCATCTCAAATAGGCTTTTTTTTCCACAGGTGCCAGTATTGACTCACCCCCTAGAGCATCCTGAGTAGAAACCACTGTTCAGTCAGCATTTTAGGAAGACGCTGAAATTCCTGAGTGCATGAAGTTGATCATGTACATATTTATCGAGTACTTACTATATTCCAACGCAGGTGTTGGAGATAGCACTGTAAGACAAATCCATTCCCCCAAAGATTGCATGAGACTAAGTGACCTTTGTTCTACCCACAAGTTATCCATCAATACTAACTAGAGGTCTCCCGAATAAAAGGCTCTATTCAGCAGAAAACAGTTTGTTAAAACTATAATACATGGCTCTATACTGAAGAAGTTAATGATCCCACATAACAGTGAGTGAGAAGCTTGTGAAAAATCACAGAAGCATGCAAGTTAACAAATGTGCACATAAATTTAGTGCCTTGTGATGAGGGGCTTATCAGAAAGGCTTTTTCTTGTTTTTTTTGTTTGTTTGTTTTTGTTTTTTTGGTTTTTTAATTTGCTTGCTTCCCTTGCGGAAATGGGCTTCTTCCCTGCGTGTGCTCCTTGGACACTAAATGACAGCAATCGCCGAATATACCCCACAGTGGGTAACCAGTAACAGCCAACTGAGGCAAAGGAGTGTGATGGGCCTGAAGACAGAAAGGTTCGCTGTTGAATTCCAGCATTACAACTCACTAGCTGAGAGAAGCAGTGGAAATCACCTAATCTCACTGAGTCTATTTTCTGCTTCTGTTCAATGGGCTTAAAGACATAGCAGAATGATACGAGACCGTGTAGGGAAGCCCCCAGCACAGCACACACCTGCACCTCTTCCTACCTGCCGGCAATGCAGGATACTTCAGAAGCGAGGAGGGCCCCCCGTGTTGAGGGTTTGCCCCGCAGCCCCTGGGAGCTTGGCGCCTCTGCAGCTGCTCCTTGTTCTTCTCTTCTCCGCAGCAAAATCTCTCCATTGTCGCTTTCCTTTCCCATTGAACCTTCACTTCCATGGCCAAGGATATGTCTTGGAACCTCAAAGGCTTTTTGCCTTCCAGAAACTTCTTTCATATTCTAAAGAAAAATTTTAAAAGTCATCAAGAAACACGAATACTGCACTTCGACTTCATTCTCTGCCGTCTCTTTAAAACACACTTGAGAGCACGTCCTCCTCTCTCTCGTCTTTTGTACGTGAATCCCAAAGCTTTGATTCCTACCCTCTGCTATCTGTTAAATTCTCCTGCCCAGGGAATGAACCTGTGGGCTTAAAAAGGAAACAGAAAAACTCTTCCCTTTTCTATAGCATCACTGAGTAGTCATTAAGTAAACTCCGTGTTTTAATGCACTAACAAAAACACATGATTGTTTAACAGAGTGTATTATGGAAAATGGTAGCGTTAATAGTCTCTGCGGACTTCCAGTTGGGGGAAAGTACATTATAGCACTGCCAAGGCAGGGGGCTGTTTTTGTACGTGAAAATAAGTTACTGACATTGTACATTATTTTTATATCTTGTTGCTAGGCAACGTATAAGAATGTAGTTATTGCAATTGCATCTACTTTCTTGGTTTTTTTTTTTTTAGAAACCACTTCTTAATTCTGTTAAGTTAGCCTTGTTATTGATTCCGTAGTCTTTCCTGAGTGTATTGATTGAAGTTCATCCATTAACTCAAAGGGAGCAGGGCGGGACGGGTTTGTGTTGTAACTAGAACACATGCATTTACGCTAATCATTAGTTTTCTTGTTCATCACACTTTGTTTTTATACAGAGACAGGTAGAGTTCTTGTACCCCGGGATGTGATATTCAAAGGACTAGAGTAAGATGTGGACCGAGTCTGCTGGTGAATGAAATGAATAATTACACCTATTTTCTAGAATAAGCTTCCTGTCACTGATGGTCCTGAGACCACAGAATGTTTGTTTACTTTTTCCTAAAGTATGACTCTCTTGCTTCTACCCAGGTTCACGTGTTCTTGTCTCCTGTCGTTGCATTAGCTCAGCAGCAATACCCACGATCGCTGAAGAAAACTCCCGAGTGGTTTTTAGAGGAGGTGGAAAGAGTGGGGAAATGTGAATTTTAAATTCCCATGAAATAGCGTTACTCTGGCTGGTCTTTAACCCACTCTTCCAAGGTTCCTAAGGCCTCCTATTAAAATGGAGCTGCTTTGGCTGTCTCCTTTTCACTCCATTGGTGAGGGAGGGATTCCCGCCCTAAAGCAATGGGGATAACTGGACACATGACACCTGACACTGGACAGATGAGATTGACAAGGGGTTTATTAATTATATATACTCACAGCCTGGGGGAGGAGGACTTAGAGACATGCAGGGGTTGCATTCGGGAACAGAGTGAATCCGCAGGGGCTGTCAGAGGCAGGTTTTATAGTAACAAGAGGATGAATGACCCCTGGTTCTCACAGGACGGTGTGATTGGCTTGTTCAAATAATTCCACAAGCTTGTAGAAAATTAAACACACCACTCAGTGATAAGCTATGTCTGCTCCCCTTGATAAAGAAGGCGTTTGGCTGGGGGGCTTTATCCAAAAGTCCAGTGTGGGGAGGAGAACTTGTAGTTAGGCCATTGAGACCCTCCTGGTTTGCCAGATGTCAAGGCAGCATGTAATATAAACCCTTGGTTTCAGAACTTATACCTCAGGATCAGATGCTCAGATTAGTTCTTTTGACCTCAGAGCAAAAAACTAGGACCAAGGAATAGAACTTAAAGATTAGCACTCAATATCAGGAAGACCTTTCTTCCAGCTGAAATTCAGAAAACTGAATGGCCTATCTGGGGACTTAGCAGTTCTCCATTCTAGGAAGAACAGGAATTTGGCAGATTGGTAGGAATTAATTCATGCCTTAAGTACGTGGTTAGTCCATAGTTTTCCCCCAAACTGAGACTTTATGATCTTATCAGACTTCAAGAACCAACAGACCATGTAGCAACCCATATACCATGCCGATTTCTCTTCCTTATCCTCTGCTCCAACCCCTTCCACCCAGGATCCTGCTTCCTCATTTAGGAGGTAACAGCCAGCGAATCCGATGAGCCAACTTTGCAGTCATGAGTGACACGTTCAATTCATGTACATATTAAAGCAACTTTCTCTCAATATTTGTTGGCAGTTGCAAGGGATAGCTATGGTGGTGCCAGTCATGCCACATGAGCAAAGCAGGGAATGTTTGAGGGTTAGGCTGAGATGTATGTCACCCTTCACAGTTCTCCAGAAGCCTCTGCTGAGCTTTGAGCACTTAAACATGACTTCGATAAGCCCCTGAGGTCATGATCAACTCCGCGATAAACCGGGAAGTTTCTATGTACTGCCACATTCCAGGAGTATGCCTCTTTCTTCGAATGTGATGAAAATCGATTGGAAAAAAGAAACCCAACACTCAAATGTACTACACCATGGATCGTGTCATTCATGTAAAGATTCAGCGTTCAATGTGGAATGCTTACTATTTGCCATGCAGTGTACTGAGCTCCAACCTGCCGACTCGTTCCCCAACAAACATGCACCAAAAAGAATGCTGGTGAATTTTTATCTTGAATAAGGGTGGAGTGGGTGGAGACGGGCATATGAAGAGGGATGGGACTCTTGAGATGAGTAGGTCTGCTGTTCCAGGTTCTGGGATGTCAGATGGTTCTGAGTTACTTGCTCTATCCTATGAGGTTCATCTGGGATTTCCCTCACAAGTCTGGAGTGATTACTCAAAGGAAGCAAATAGGGAGCCAGATCCCAGGTGCAGTGCCCTGAATTTGTACATGCCCTGAATTTGTATATCCTCCTCCACACTTCTGGGGTCTTGGCACACATACCCCTCAGAAAGCTGACTGAGCATGTGTGGTTATGTTGACGTGCCTGCCCTGTTCCTGGAATGTGAATTCCACGAGGGCAGAGACTCTTTCCTGTTCTATGTTGTGTCTTCCATGTCTGGCACGCTGCTTCACATACAGTAGACAGAAGCTCAATAAATGTTGATGGGAGTAATTAATTAATGAATTGAGCATTAACCTACTGCAGATGAATTCACAAGATGATTAGTGCTGGAGCAGTCTGCTGAAACTGGGCTGCCCTGGAAACCAAGCTGATCGGATCTGACAGCTGCAGACCTTATTTATCATGCCCTGTGCAACGCCTAATATGAAGCCTTAGCTTGTGGTTCGCTATAACTGTTCTACTGTTGTTGCTGTTTTTTCCTGCCATCTCTGTGAAGCATATTCTCTTGTGTGTGTGTGTTTCTTATTTTGTCCAAGAATAAGTTGTCATTTGAGAATGATCTTTATAAATATTTGCGAGTTAAATGGTTGAGTTTTGAAAGATGTGCTGATTACGTTTGTTGTCAGGAGACAAAAAGGGCAGGCAAATGTGTGTGTGTGTGTGTGTGTGTGTGTGTGTGTGTGTGTGTGTGTGTGTGTTGAACTCTTGCAGGCATCCAGCACGAGAAAATGTTTCCTGCACTGAGTAATTACCTCCTAGAACTCACATTCTAAAGAAGCAGCAGACATATACATAATTATGAGATAATGGGATAAGTGCTATATTATTAAGTATGTACAAAGTGTAACAGGCAAGCCTGAAGAGGAGCAGGGATTTTCCTGCACAGAGTGTAATCAACTGTGGTGTTGATTGTGGTCAGAAAAATCAATAATTGATTGCTGGTTTACATGATAAGGATTATTTCCTCAGGCACCAAATTATAATGATTTATTAGATTTTAAAAAGTTTCCAAAGCCGTTACTGCCTATATTCTCTTTGTGTTTTATTTATTAGCTTGTGTATCTGTCTGCATCTAAAAGCCAGAGAATACATCTGATTCTTCTTTTTATCTCCAGCATCAGGCACAGTTGAATTATCATCATAGTACTTCTGTTGTAATATACGTCTAAGTTTTTTTGAATCTTTTAAAAATTGAAGTTAAATTAATAGGGGAGAATTTTTCTTATTATGAAGCAGGTATTAGTCAACATTTATTTTTAAAAGTAACATTGTGCCTTTGAAACCAATCATAGACTTTTTGAGGCAGAATCAGATACACCATTTCCTGGATTTACGAAAATATCAGCTGGGTAATGACTTTGGTGCCAGTCATCATTTCTCATTAATTGCAGTCAGTTACATTAAGGAAACTTCTAATATGAGAGAGAATAGGTTAAGTCAGATCTCAAGAACACTTAATAAGAGTTGCCTTTTTGTCCTCTTTGTCTGTATTTCGATGCTGAACTCTTGAAGTTTTTAATTTATTCATAAAACAAAAATTCATTAAAATTTTTGAAAGTATTCAACATATCAAGAAATAACAGGTTTATTGGATTTTTAAATGGTGTTTTCAGTTAAAATAATGTTTAGGAGGCCTAAGTAGTGAGCTTTGAAAGTTTGTCTATTCATATATGCATTATTCATTAAAAAAAACAATTTCCATAACTTTTTAAACTTGGTAATTACATGTTTTAATTATGTAATTACACATTCTAATTATGCAGTTAAATCCGATTACAGTAATTATGTAATTATATGATAATTGATACATAATATACATGTAAAAACCTGCATACGCATATATTTAACAAAGGAAATAGTTCTGTGGCAGGTAGTTATGGGAAGAGTAGCAAAAGAATTGACTTATAGAAAATAAAGAAATTTGGCTAATAAGAGACCCCCACCTACAATTATATAAAGTACTCATAAAATAGCATTTGTGTTGACAGTTTCTACTTTTCTGGTCACAGGTTAAATAAATGAATGGGCCAGGGGACCAGAACTCAGGGAAATGATTAAGAATGAGAGGTCCTAAAAGTAGATGTTAAACTAGTGACATCGTTGGTGAAAACCTATCAACAGAGCAGGCTTCTTCCCCCACTTTCTCCTTTAGGAAATGGGAAATATGGAACTTGCCACGCCCTGCAGAGTGGGGAGGTGTCTGCACTTGACAGTCTTCTGTCTGGTCCAAGGTTAACTTGCTTAGGGAGTCCACCCCTGCCTTTGCAACTGGCGGCATTATTGGCTTCATCTTCTCGACCTGTAAATATCCATAATCACCCAAATCTACGGCATTGAAGGCCAGGTCAATGAAAACATGAGAAAATACCTTGTAGCATGTTTGGATGAAGGTTAGAGGGGAAAGTTACAAGAAGAAATTGAAGTTAACCAACTTTGAAATCAAATTATTTAGCTTATTTTGATGGAAAAGACCTGACTGAGAGCTTCCAGAGGGCATTATGTGTATGAAGTCTAAATTGCATAGAATCAGGAAGAAATAGACAATACTGTTTTTGAATTTTTTTGAGGTATAATTGACTTGCTATAAGTTGCACACGTTTAGAATGACAACTTGATAGTTTTCACATTGGTATGTACCTATGAAAACATCACCACAGTCAAGATAGTGAGCATATGCAGCATTCTCAAATTTTTTCTCAGACCCTCTGTAACTCATCCCTCCTACCCTTCTCTGCATGCCCTTCTTGTTCCCAGGCCACCATTGATCTGCTTTCTCTCAGTATTGGTGAGTTGGCATTTTTATAGAGTTTTATTTGTGTGGAATCATAAAAATGCTTAAATATATTTACCTCTATAATTACCATTTCCAGTTGTCTTTATTCTTTTGAGTATATTCACATTTTCATGTGTTATTTTTCTTCTGCCCAAAGGGTTTCCTTTAACATTTTCAATAGTGCAGATCTGCTGGGTATAAAATTTTTCAGCTTTCCCATGTCTGAAGTGTCTATATTTTACTTTAGATTTTGGCTGATATTTGGGAGGGGCTATATATTTGGGGGTTATTTATTTTCTTTCCATGTTTTAAAGATATTGCTCTACTGTCTTCTCTCTTGCATTGCTTCCAACAAGAAATTTGTATTTCTGTAAACCTCTTGGTGCTTTGTTCTGGGATGCAGTTAAGTCACTTGGAAATAGTTTGATCCTTTTGTGTCTTGTTTTCACAATTTGTTAGGTGAGAAAGAGTATCATTTAGTCTATGGCTAATTATTGCCCATTACTGAGGCAAGTTTCTTTTGAGTGCTGTATCCAATGCCCTGTTAATTATAAAGCTTTCCAATCTGGCTGGTGAGAACAATTACTGTTCCTGGTCTTATGTGAGCACCTGGTATTTTTCTCTCTAATTCAACCACCTGGTGGGCAGGAGCAAAGTTTACTAGATGAACAAGAGAGCAGAAGCACTACAAGTAAGGAAAGCAGCATTGTAGACGCATTAAAGCTTACAGAATAAAGATTGGTGAGAAATGAGGAGGAAAAAGTAACGAGAGCCTAGAAGCTAAGCTGGGAGTTTGGCAATGACAGAGGTCTCAGTTTTCCTGTGATCATCCTGCTTTATGCCTGTTATCCCAGCACCTCTCCTGATTAGCATTTTAGCACTTCAAAAATATCCTAGTGTAGACAATACATTATACAGTCAGCATGGAAGGAATTTAAACTGGGGAGTGGCATCATCAGGTTTGCTCTCTTGAGTAATTACTCTAGCTCCTCTGATAAAGTAATAAATGGTATAGAATGCCCTCCTGACATAAACAAGAAAACTGCACAAAATATATGAAATTACTGTTTTAACACATTGGAAAACAGTCAGTACAGAATCATTGTCCTGTGAAGGAAAACGAATTAGGTGACTACTTCCACTATCTCAAATTTATATTCAGAGGTGCTTTCTAGACTGCAGTGCAGAGGTAGAACTTCAAGAAGAACCTGGGAGTCTCACAGAATTAGGGGAAATAAAACAGAGTTTAGAGAGGCCTAGGCAGCTGGAATTTGCAAGACAGAATACCAAAGAGGAAGTATTCAGAGAGAGTTCCAGAAATCTACATGGGGGCCCCTTGTGTCTTTGGCTGAATACGAATCCTTACATGCATAATATGAAACTTCACAAGGCCATGCAAGCAAAACTTGTCATGGAGCTATGAGATAAACACTTCCCAGAGCTCAAACAGAGAAGAAGTACATCTAAATTCTCATAAGACATGATGGAAAGACCTCATTAAAAGCCCAGAGCTCTAAATAAAGACACCAGTCATATCTTAGTAATAAAACTCAAATATTTCTAGAGCAAAGGGATTGGCCCCACCCTGATGAAATTTTAAAATAAGCTTTGATCCACAAGTAATCTAATTTCCTGACAAAACAAACTTGGTCAATCTCTGAAGAAAGGAAAAGAAGTTAAAGCAGTTACCAACATAACATCCAAGATGTTAAGCATCCAATCCAAAATTCTTAGACAAACAAGCAGCAAAATGTGACCCATAGCAAAAGGAAAATCGGCTGATAAAGACATTTCCAGAAATGAAAGAGATGATAAAATTATCATACAAAGGCTTTACGACAGCTGATATGAAGGGACTCAAAGAGTTAACGGAAAAGATGAACACGAGAAAGAAATTAAATATATAAAAATAGACATTATCGAGCTGAAAATATACTATTTGAAGTTTAAAATTCATTGGACAGACTTACTAGTAAATTGATACTTCAGAAGAAAAAAATCAATGAAGTTGAAGATACAGTCAAACTATCCAGAGTGAAGCATAGAGAAAAAAAGACTTGGGGGGGCGGGCCACAGGGAGGAGAAACAACAGAATTCCAATGACTTGGGTAACAATATCTAGGGGTCTATCATGTATGTAATTGGATTTCAGAAAAAGAGGAGAGAAAAAGAGGCAGCAAAAATACGTTGAAGACATAAAATCTTTCATATTTTATATGAACTATAAGGCTGCTGATCCAGATAGTTCAATAAACCCAAGTGGGATAAACACTTGGACTACTACATCAAAGTACCTCAATACTCGTAATACCAAATATGAGTCACACATACAGTTTTAAAAACAGCTACAGAAATAAAAAAACACTGTACACAAGGGAACGAACATAAAAACATAACTACAACCTTATTGTTGGAAACAATGCAACCACCACCCCAATGGAATGTATCTTTAAATTATTGAGGAAAACTCCTGGCGACATAGAAATCTGTATCCACCAAAAACATTTTTTCAAAATGAAGGCAAAGTTTGTTTTTCCAAGTAGACTAAGGGCAAGAGAATTTATTGCTAGCAAATTGGACTAAAGAAATATTAAAGAAAGGCCTACAGGCTTAAGAAAAATAATACCAATGGAAACTTGGAGCTACACAAAAGAATGAGGAGCTCCAGGATGCTAAATATATTGGTGAACATAATTTTTTTCCTAATTTTAATTTTTTTTGAAAAAAAAAAAATAACTGGCAGTCTAAGTTAAGAAGATAGCAGTGTATTGAAGTGTTTATAACATGTAGAAGTAAAATGAATGATAACAATTGTACAAAGGACAGAGGGGGGAAATAGAGGTTATTATGATAAAGCTCTTACTTTATAAGTGGAGTGACATATTACTTGATGACAGACCATAATAAGCTAAAGATACATGTCATAAATTCAAGAGCAGCTACTTAAAAAATTAAACTAAAAGCTGTGTGTGGTGACACACGCCTGTAGTCCTATCTACTCAGGAGGCTGATGGTAGGCTTGCTTGAGCTCAGAAGTTCAAGACCAGCTTGGGCAAGATAGTAAGACCATGCATTGGGGGAAAAAATTAGAAATATGGTAAATAAACCAATAATGGAGAGAAAATAAAATAAAATAAAGATTCAGGACAGGTAGGAAAAGAGAAGAAAAGGAACAAAGAACAGATGGGGCAAATATAAAAAACTATCAAGATGGTAAACTTAAACCCAAGCCAAATAAAATATGTTTTACATTAAGTTAATGTAATTTCATAATTACATTAAGTGAAAATGGCCTAAACACTCTTAATTAAAAGGTCAAGATTGTTAAAGTGGATATAATAAAAGCAGAAATCAACTATATACTGTCTACATGTTTTAAATATAAATATGAGATAAACAAAGAGATGAAAACTACATACAAATATTAAAATTTTTAAATGTTGAAGGGCTATATTAATATCAGGCAAAGCAGAATTCAGCACAAATAGTATTTCGAGGGATGTAAAAGTATGTTTTAAAATAATAAAAATTATATAATAATGCATAAAAATTACATAACAAGGTTTACTATGTATATGTTTGATAAAAGAGCCCTTTATTATATGAAGTAAAAACATATAGAACTGCCAAAAGAAGTAGACAAATTCACAATTTTAATTAAATATTTCAACACTATTTTCTCATTATTTGATAGATCAAGAAGACAGAAAATTGGTAGGATTATAAAAGATATTAAAACACTAACAATCAACTTTAACTCAATTAGCATGGCATCGAATGGTACTACACTCAATAGTTTTGTTGGTTAACCTTATGGAACACTTTACCCACCATTTCTACAACAAATGGTCACTGTCAGTTACACATGGAGCATCTGATAAAAACAGACCATGTTCTTGGTGTAAAACAAATCTTCAAAAGAGGACTGGATTTTTTAAAATGTGGTACATATGCCCAATGGAATATTATGCAGCCATAAAAGAAAAACAAAATCATGAATTTTGCAGCAACCTGGATGGAATTCGAGTTTATAATACTGAGTGATCTCTCACAGAAACAAAGATCTGAGTATCACATGTTCTCACTCATAAGTGGACCTTGAACAGCTATCATAATACTATAAGAAAAGGATTGACAGTGGTGGGAAACTATGGGAGAGTAGGGAGGGGAAGGGAGGCGGGATTAACGATAGTCAATATCGGGGACGGGGGGCACACCTCGTCAACAAGGGTACCTGCACAATGCATATTTGTATACATAACCCTTAACTGTACCCCACAATTTTAAAATAAAAAATATGTATTAAAAAAAAAAGAAGAAGGTAATCCAAAATACAAAGTGACCCTGGAGAAACCAGAAATGTCTCCCACAGAACGACCTCCTCTCTGCTGGCATATGACCTGGGTCATTTTAAACCTGTGGGCAATAAAACACCCGATCCTGTTCACCTGGAAAAAAAAATCTTAATAAATTAGAAGGATTGAAATAATATATGTTTTCTGATCAAAACAAGTTAATTTAGGAATAAAAACCAAAAGAATAGCTGGGAACTCCCCAAATATTGATGTTTCTAGACCCTTGAGTCGAAGAAGAGTTCACAAGGAAAATTAGCACATTTATGTTAACCCCATAAAAATGTGTATGTGAGATGCAACTAGAGCAATGCTTTGAGGAAATTTTATAGCTTTAAAGGTTCATAATAGAAAAGAAGAAAGGTTGAAAATCAGTTTCTTAACTTTCCACCGTAAGAATCTAGAGTAGGGGGTAGAGCATGATGACTCATACCTGTATTCTCAGCACTTTGGGAGGCTGTGGTGGGAGGATAGCTCAAAGACAGGAGTTTGAGACTAGCCTCGGCAACAGAGACCCCCCCATCTCTACAATCAGTCAATAAAATATTAGCAAGGTTTGGAGACATGTGCCTGTAGTCGCAGCCATTCAGGATCACTTGAGCTCAGGAGTTCAAGCCTGCAGTGAGCTAAGACCCCACCACTGCACTCTAGCCTAAGTGACAGCAAGATGCTGTCTCTTATATGAAAAATAAAGAAAAATAAAGAGCAAATTAAACCCAAAGAGGAGAAGTAATAAAGAGCAGAATTCTTAAAAATAGAAGATGGACAAAGAATACAGAAAATTTGTGAAATCTAAAGCTGCTTCTTTGAAAAGATCAATAAAATTAATAAAGTTCTAAGTGGGCTGAACAAAAGAAAAGAGAAAACACGAATGATCAGTATCAACAATGAAAGAGAGAACATTACCACAGATATTGCAAACACAAAAGAATAACAAGGGGCTATTCTGAGCAATTTTATGCCAATAGATTCAGCAACTGAGATGAGATGCACACATTTATTTAAAGATAACAATTACCAAATCGACACTAAAAAAATAGAAATATGCATAGTTTTGTCTAAAGAATTTGTTAAAGAAATTCCCCAAAACTAAATGGTCAGATGGCTTCACTCAAATTTTACCAATCAGTTAAGGAAGAAGTAATAATAATAATAATATTAATCATAAAATTATTCAGAAAACAAGTGAGGAGGAAACACTTTCCAGATACTTTTTTGAGGCTATCATTCACCTGATATCAAAACCAGACAAAGAAAACTACAGACCAGCACCCTTCATCTACAAAGACACAAAAATCCTTCACAAAATTTTAGCCAGTCAAATTCAGAAATATGTAAGTAAATTATTCCAGGAATGCCAGGAAGTTTTAACATATAAAAATCAGTCAATGGAATGTTCCATATTAACAGAATGAAAGTTAAAATTATGTGATCATTTCAATAGATGCATAAAAAGCATTTGACAAAATTTAATATATTTTTAACTCTCAGCAAACTAGGAATATATGGAAACTTCCTCAACCTGATAAGGGGTATCTACAGAAAGCCTGTAGTAACATATTAATGATATGGAACATCTTGCCTTCCTCCTCAGGTAGTGAGTAAAGACATGGATTCTTGCTAATTTCTTTATAAATAATGATGGATACAAAGATGAAATAAAATAGTTCATTCATAATAGCATCAAATACTTATTGATAAACTTAGCAAAATACATGCAAGGATGATACTCTGAAAACTATAGAATATTACTGAAAGAAATTAAAAGGAAAACCTAAACAAATGGGAAAATATATGTGGTACTTAGGGAAGCAGACACTGAAACAAAGGTAAGAATCGAAGTGAAATGGGGGCCAGAAAAAGACCCACCTACAGTCCATTCCCTTTATTCACAGACTTATGTTTTATAAAGTCATACTGAATTATCAAATACCGAGCCTAGGGGAAATATGAGATTGAGTTCCTGTGAGCCTCTGGTCACATATCAGCTGATCAATATGTGTATGTTTCTGGCTTAGACACCGTATTTAATATATATTGTTGATCAATTAATATTGAATTCACAGCCAACAGCACTATAACCCACGCCCAACAAAGCATATATAACACACGTGTTTTCTCCATAAGGGACAGCACAGCCCTTTTGCACTCGGAAACACTAGACAGCACTTCAGCACTATACTTCTGGGCCATTTTAAATAGCAAAATTACCAACAAAAAGCACAAAATTGCAACAAAAAAAGCACTGAATACACTGCAAAAAGTACACTCATTTACAGTATGACAGCTGAAACAAGAAGGCAGAGTGTTATCTTTTTCAATCTTGGCTAGAAACACGTGCAACTGGGCCACTTGCATTTTTCATCATTCTGCACATGTCCATGAATGACCTTAAAAGCACCGTAAGTATTGACTTAGGGGGTACCAAAACATTTTAATGAGAGTTGAATTTACAAATCAAGAAGCCGTGAACCATGAAGATTCTCTGTATCTGTGGGCTCCACATCCATGGATTCAGCCAACCACAAATCAAAAATAGTCAGGGGGGAAAAAAAGGATGACGTATCTGTACTGAACCTGTGAAGATATTTTTCTGGTCCTTATTCATTATAACAATACAGTATAACAACTATTTATATTGTATTAGGTATTTTATGTAATCTAGAGGTGATCTGAAGTATACAGAGGAA
Source organism: Cephalopachus bancanus (assembly GCA_027257055.1). Classification (NCBI taxonomy): domain Eukaryota; kingdom Metazoa; phylum Chordata; class Mammalia; order Primates; family Tarsiidae; genus Cephalopachus; species Cephalopachus bancanus. Next base: position 2,119,695 of record JAPVLO010000159.1, on the reverse strand, counting down.
TTAGATGCAAATACTATACCATTTTCTATCAGGGGCTTGAACTTCCACAGATTTTGGTATGGGGAAGGGGTTCTAAAACCAATACCCTGTGGATACCAAGCAACAACTATATATATTGTCAACTGATTTTTCAATACATTACCAGTGGCAATAAAAAGGGGGAAAGGATGGGCTTTTCATAAAATGGCACAAGAACAACTGGATAGCCATACTGAAGAAAGAAAATCAGAAGAGCCTCAACTCTACTCTGCCATCAGCAGCCCAACACAATCACTGATGTGCTTTCGGTCCCTGTGGCTTAGTTTTTCATAGCCGCTCTAGCACCTCACCTATCTAGAACAAACGGAATGTACTTTGTATGCTTGTCAAAATGTTTTTGAGAGTCATCTGTGTTTTGTGTCTCCCCACTCATTCTTTTTCTAGCTGAGAAGTATTCCACTGAATGGGTATATCATAAGGTGCTTATCTATTATTCACTTGTCAATGGATATTTGGAGTTTTCAGCTTGGGACTAGTATAAGTAAAGCAGCTATCATATACAAGTGTTTGTGTAGACATGTGTGTTCATTTACCTTGGGTAAATACCTAGGAGTAGAATTGTTGTACATTTATCAGAGCTGTAGATTGCTGTGTATTTATCAGGCTTTCTCAGTACTGACACTATTGACATTTGGGGCCAGATACTTTTGTGGGGGGGGGGGACTGTCCTGTGCACTGGAGGTTATTTAGTGGCACCCCTGGCCTCTACCCACTAGATGCCAGTAGCACCCCCTTAGTTGTGAAAACCAACAGTGTCTTCAGACATTTCCCCTGGTTGAAAATTGTAGAATTCAGTAGCCACTTAATGGATATTGACAGTAAAGTTGTAGAAGCAAACAGTGCTCCATAAAAGGAAATATCTTATCTTCAGACGCATGAATATTGCTCAGGGTTGCTTCACAAGCAGAAGCACATCTTAGATCTCTCATTCATTTACAGAAGGTTCTGTTTAGTGCATTTCATTCAAAAATTCCAAAGCAGTAGGCCCATTGTGTATAGATGTTGAAAAGCATCTGGTAGTTTTATTAACAAATGTTTGGTTGTTTTGTTGTGGTTGCTACTGTCAGACACTGTAGTTACCACACTAGCCTGGTTCTTAGTCATGTTGTTGTGGCACTACATTTAGTGTATAGGCTTTTCAGACAATTCAAGACTCGGATGTTGCTGGCACATTTCTTCCCTTATCTGTGCTATATACACATTTTTGGACAGGAAACATTAGCTTGCTGTATTTTCTAAGGCAGGTTGGTAAATGCTTAAGTAGTCATTTCGTTGGAAGAATTTCTCACAGGCAAGAGAGTTTCACATGGGAACTCAGTATGTATTTTCTGATGAGCAATCATTTTGCATTTATTTTTGCAGGAGCTGCCATCAACAGTCTAATTTTAGGTATCATCACCAGGGTCCATGCCTGTGTAATTTCGACTGGATCTACATTCCTTTCATTGTTGAAATTAGTTGAATGATTCTGTAATTTGCTTTAAAATGCAACGAAGATCATTGTGTAGCTATCTTTTAATTTGCAGAGCTTGTGTTTCTGCCACCGATGTTTATTTTTCCTGACAAGACTTTAAAAAGTGTGGCAAGGACTCAGTTAGGTCTGTCACTTCCCATGGCAGCAGCATCAGAATCCTTGAGCAGTATCACTACCAGCTTCTCTTGACATGACCCATTCTCGGGGCTGATTGTCAGCATTTCCAAAATGAAAGCCTTTCCTCATGCCAGAGGGAGAAAGAGGCTGGGCTACCATCCATCCGGTTGATCCTCGCAGGTATCCAGAGAGGCCTGGTAGAAGTTCTGAGAAGGCAGCCATACTGTGATTCGTCACATGTTCGTGATTTCTAGGGAGTCTGGAAAAGAAGACAGAGCCAGTGGTCAGAGTCTTTCTTCTTAAAATTGTAAATGCCAAGCTTTGTAGGCAGCATTTCCTATGCAGTCATGCATCACACAACACAAGGACACATTCTGAGAAATGCGTCATGAGGCAAGCCTGTCCTTTTGTGAACTTCATAGAGTGTACTTAGGCATGGTGCAGCCCACTACGCACCTGGACTATCTGGCATAGCCTATTGTTCCTAGGCTACGCACCTGTGCAGCATGTTGCTGTACTGAATACAGTAGGCAGTTGGTTGTAACACAGAGGTAACTATGTGTGTATCGAAACATAGAAAAGATATAGTAAGAACATGATATAAAAGATTTTAAAATGCTACACCTGTATAGGGCACTAACCATGAATGGAGCTTGCAGGACTGGAAATTCCTCTGGGTGCGTCAGTGAGTGAATGTGAAATCCCAGGACATTATTGGACACTGCTGTTATAAACACTATGCACTTAGGCTACACTAAATTTCTTTTTTTTTTAATTTACTTTAATTTTTATTTTAAAGATGTGGGGTACAATTCAGGGTTAGGTATACAAATGTTCATTATAGAGGTGCCCTTGTTGAGGAGGTGTGTCTCCTCCCTCCCCCGGCAGGTTCCCACTACTGCCAATCTCGCATCCCCTGCCCCCTGGCAATTTCCTGCTATTGCCAATCTTTTTCTTATAGTATTACAATAATTGTTAGAGGTCCGCTTATAAGTGGGAACATGGGCTACACTAAATTTCTTTTTAAAAAGTTTCTTCCATGATATATAAACCAAAACTTACTTTTACTATAACCTTTTTTTTGCTTTATAAACTTTCAGAGTTACTTTAGCTTTTTGATTCTTTTGTAGTAGCACTTAGCTTAAGACACAAGCCCATCGTACAACTATACAAAAAATAGTTTCTTTTTATCCTTTTTATAAGTTTTTTCTATTTATTTTTTAACTTTTCAAACTTTTTTTGTTAAAAACAAAAGACACAAACACACACATTATCCTAGGCCTACACAAGGTCAGGATCATCACTCTCACTGTCTTCCACCTCCACATCTCGTCCCGCTGGAAGGTCTTCAGGGGCAATAACACACATGGAGCTGTCATCTCCTGTGATAACAGTACCTTCTTCTGGAATATCTCCTGAAGGACCTGCCTGAGGTTGTTTTAACAGTTAACTTAAAAAAAAAATAAGTAGTTGGCGCACACACTAAAACAACAATAAAAAGTAGAGTAAATAAACCAGTAACATAGTCATTTATTATTATCAAATGTTATGTTCTGTACACAACTGTATGCGCTATACTTTTATATGACTGGCAGCACAGTAGGTTTGTTTACACCCAGCATCACCACAAACACATGAAAATGCACTGTGCTATGACATGATGATGGCTACAGCATCACTAGGTGATAAGAATTTTTCAGCTCCAGTATAATCTTTGGGGCCACAGTCATGTACACAGTCTTCATTGACCAAAAGGTTTTTATGCAGTGCATGACTGTGCATTATCTAATTTCATATGAATTATCTAATTATGAGAAGTATTATAACAACTCTAGGAGGCATTTTGCAGAGAAGGAAGCAGACTCCGAGGACAGTCAGCCCCAGATCTCGGAGCTGGCGTACAGCTAAGCAAACTCAAAGTCAAGCCTCTGACCATACTCCAGGATTTGTCTTCCATCTCTCTCCTCTCTCTCTCTCTCTCTCTCTCTCTCTCTCTCTCTCTCTCTGTGTGTGTGTGTGTGTGTGCGTGTGTGTGTGTTTTCTGCTCAGTCAAAACAGTCTCCATCCAGATTTGAAACCCAGCCTAATGGTCTCCAATCATAAATATTTCGACTTTCAGACCAGCAGTCCCTCTCAGAACTCTCCAGGATAATACATCATAGGGAATTGATAATTAGGTAGCTAAATGATATGTTTCTGAGGCAGAAATGTATGTCCTGTCTGTGGCAAGGGGTAGGGGACGGGCAGGAGCTGGTTGGGAAAGCATGTTGCCTTGACGCCTCCTAAACCAAAGAGCCAAACCATGAGGCCTGCTCAGAAAGCAAAGTACGTGCTGCAGGTGTGCCAGCGCAGGTGTGGTGCCATGTCATGATGCTGAAACACGGGGGTCACAGGGTCACAGCTATCCAGAGAAGGCAGCCTCCAGAGAACCTAGACCATCATTTTTGCCTGTTTTTTCCTCTCTCTGTCTTAGCCTGGTGCACTCACTGGCCTCTGATTTAAAGAGTTGAGTTTGCGGGTGGTTTGCTAATTATGACCCACTGAGGTACTTCTGGCTTCGGTTGGAGTGAATGGGGTGTGAGCCAGCACACAGCCGTGGCCTCCCATTGCCATCTGTGATTTAGATCAAAATCTTTGAGAGAAGTATAACTGCCTGAATTACTGCTCTTTTATATGTTTTTAAATGAGAATGTAAAGGCCAAGGGCATTTTTGCCCATTTAATACTATTAAATCCATCATTAAATCTCTCGCTGAACACTGGCTGATTTTAATGATGCCCTCAAGTACTGATCCCGGTGCTTGACTGTGTTAATATTGTTGTATATATAGATACAATAAATAATGCTTAGCTAAGATGGTACGAGAAGCATTGCTGTGTGTATCAATAAAAATAGTCGTACTAATGAGACCAAGTGTCAGGAACAGATGGCGTGGTGGGAATTCAGCCACTGCCACTGAAGTTCGGTAAAGACAATGCTCTGTAGCACACTGAACCCCATGACCAACACCAGTCCACACCCTCTAAATATTTTACAACAAGTTGGCATAAAAATATTAGTTTGAAGTTACAGTTTATTTTTTTGCTACCCAACTTTATAGCACTATGGCATAAAAACCACAAATGCTTTTCAGTGTCTGTTCTATTGACTGGTCCCGCAGCCCTGGTTTCCAGGCAGAGTCACAGTCATAAGCCTGGTTTCTTATTGCAGTGCTTAGTTACACTCGCATTTTTATTACACAGGATCAAAAAACAGAATGTGGATGATCTTGATTTTTTAAAAATCTTTTTTTTTTTTTTGAGTAGGAGTCTCACTCTGTCGCCCAGACTGGAGTGCAGTGGCTGCTCCCGGCCACCGCAGCCTCGCCTGCTGGGCTCCGGCGATCCTTCCTCCTCAGCCTTCCAAGTAGCAGGAATTACAGGCACGTGCTACCACGCCCAGCTGATTTTTTTTGATTTATGATAGAGATGAGGTCCTGCTGCCCAGGTGGGTCTCGAACCCGCAGGCTCAGGCAATCCACTCACCTCAGCCTCCCAAAGGCGCAGGATTACAGGCTGAGCCACCGAGCCTGGCTTAAAAATCATTTTGAAGGTGAAACTTTACGTCATGTGAACATCCAATATTCTATCCTTCACTTTATGAGCATGTTAATCTTTCATTGTTGCAGTAGCCACATGTAAAATTTAAGGGCGTACAGTGAACTAGTGTGTACTGATAGCACTCTGGTGCTGATAGCTCAGGTGAGCTTTCCGTTGGCCCCCCCAAGTCACATAACTATTACCAATCCCCATTTGCAAATGAGGAAACTGAGCCTGATAGATTAAGTAACTTTCCCAAGGGTGCAGAGGAAACGTGGCAGAGCTATGATTCAAACCAAGCCAGTCAGATTAAAAAGCCCAAACTGTTGATCTCCCTGCTGTTCTTTTGCATAAAGTACCCAGCATTGTACAAGGTGTCAGATTTGAGAGCAGGTACTCGGTGAATGGATGAAGAACATAGCACAAGGAACATGTAAATGGGGAGTGTTACACGAGGTGACCCGAAGTCCTTAACTTTTTAAGTAACTTAAAAATTGATGCAAACTCCAACTCTCAGGATTTCTTGAGTGTGTGGAAGGAATTGGAAGTGTTCTGAAGAGCTCTAAATACTTCCACATATTCAATGGAAGAAGAGACAGCAGAAAAGCATTTCATCTACAATATTCTTTACAGCTTTAAAATACCTACCAGAAACCTGAAGGGAAATAAAAATATTCCCCTTTTATTGCCCTTGTAGAACTTCTGATGAGATTCCATTGTTTAAAAAAAAAGAAGAAGAAGAAGAAGTAGAAGAAAGGAATAAGGAGAGAGTAAAGTTTTATTCTTTCTAAGCTAATCTTATGTCTCAGGTAGTTGTAAACTTTACAGGTAGTTTTTGGAGATTTGGATATAATTTTTGAATTCGCACTTTTCCTTTTAAAGACTCTACCTCCATGCTATTTCTTTAGATTTAGGAATGACTGCTTAATACGAGTGTGGCACTAAGGTGGTGATATATATTTTCATTACTCGTAGACTCCATGACTGTAATTCTCTGTTCTCTTTTCACTTACTTCCTGTGATAGAGGTCCACATAGATTAGAACTTGGAATGGCTTAGCCAGAGTTTGATTAGGAACAGACAAACCAATTCAGGCAGACCTACAGTCACTCTGACTCACTCTTCTGTGCTTCCCATGTCAGCATCCCCTCTTGGCTGCCAGGACGCAAGCGGGGATATCAATGAGGATGAGTGACTAAAACCTCTGAGGGTCCCAACATCACCGCTGCGTGCAAACACTAAATAGGATACAGACAGTTGAAGAAGCTACAGTTAGGATTTCCCCAACAGATAATTGCAGAAGCTGGAGTTTGCGCGAGGAGACACACGATAGGGTAGCGAGAACAAATTTGCAGAGAGGAAATATGTCATGTACTTCCAGAGCAAAATTAACACATCTCATTAAAGTGACTGGATTTATAGCTTTAGGAGGGTCTCTTGACCATTCTTTCCTTTTCTGGAAGTTTCTGACAGTCTCCACATCACAAATTCTAGAAAGTCCTGGGTGCAAGGAAAGCAGGCTAAATGGTTTTGCTGCAGATGATTTCAACAAAGATATTCTTTGGTTGAGAAAAGAACACATTTTTCATCAGTGACCAAGCTTGACTTAGTTCTTAGCACAGTGTGAGGCTGCAGCGAATATTCTTTTGTTCTGTAATCCTTTTGCTCTCACGTGAAAGATCATCTGTAAAGCTCAAGTGCCCTCATGAGACAGGCCTCGTCATACGTCCTGAGATAGGGTGGGTTTTTTCACGTTGCAGAGCAGCCACTGGCATCAAAACTGCCGAAGTTGCATTTGTGACTTCTCCTTTTGCATTGTCTACCCAGCAACCCTGGACACCGAAGCACCTTCGGAATAGGTCGGCTTTAGAGGATGCGGTGGTGTGCAACAGCTTTTCAGAATCTCCATGGCTTGGGCTGGATTGAAAGGGTTTCCATACCCCCAAGTTTGGAGGAGGATATTAAAGGAGACTGGGAAGGGAGGGGATGGCAGTGCACGGCAGTGGTCCAACTTTGGGATAGAGCAGAAGCTTTATTGCCGTTTTGAAGTTGAGTAAATAGTGAAGCTTTATAATTTAAATCTCTGCTTATTGTCTATTTTCCATCTGTAAGCAATAGATTTTATCCACCACTATCTTTTGCAAAAGAGATGTCACGAAAAAAGAAGGCCGGCTTGGGCTCCAGGTTCTAAGCAGCCAGTCACTGTCTTTGCTTCTCCCATTAAACTCTCTGAAACATTAGGAACTTTTCTAAAACAGCAAGGCAAGACAGACTTTTTGGATGTTTAAAATGATTTGTTTGGAAAGAATCCCAGTTTAAGAAAACAGATCCTCTGCGTAACCATGGGCCAAATAAGCATTTGTGTCTTTTTTGCTTCTGGATATCTAAACTCCATTAGTCTAAAATACGTTGAGTCTTGTCGTGGGGTTTTGGAACACTAATTTGACCTTCAGACGTCTTGTCTCTGAGCTTGCCATGAATGTCGTGCGTGTGCGTGTGTTGGGATGGAGGTATTCATTCGCAAACCTCATTACCAGTTGCAGTGGTCAAGTATCAGGAGAGGCCTGAGCCTTTGATGTTACACTCAAAGTAAAGCATGGATAAAATTGAGCAAATGCTTTTTGACTGGATCTCTTGAGAACCAGTGTTGTAGGTCAAAGTTTAAAAAGTTTCAGGAGCAGTTTCAAACGGATTACCACGGAGAGCTTTGCAGGGTCGTGGTAGGCCACTCTTCCTGCAGCGACAACACAGGTTACAGCTCAGGCAGCGTGTCCTGTAAATGTTCAGTGGGGACTTTGTACCATCTTTCACATTTTTAACTCTGGCCTTTTCCTTTTTGGGTTCTGTTCCTTTCACTCTTGCTCATGCCGACAGAATTAGTGCCTTAAAAAAAAATCATGAAAAAGGGAATTCTGTTTATTTTATAATGTTCACTAGCATTTACAGATGTTTGGGCTGAAGGGCTTTTGGTAATATCTACATTAAGCCTTTTAAGTGTACTCTGCTTGTAATTACTACAATATAAGGACTCTAAATCCAAAAGAAGACTGCCTTCATGCCCAAGGGAAAATGGGAAATCAAAACATTGGCCTGAATGATGTAAAGAAAAAAAGAAAAAAAACACTTTCAGATTTCTGAAACAATAGTTTTTGGTGTGTGTGTGTTTATTTGGACTAAAGCCCCCTAGATAATAAAGTTCTACATAAACTTAAATGTCACATAAGCTAGCAGTATTCATCTCAGCGTTTGTCTCACATCATATACAAAGGACATACATCAAATTCCCAACTGAAGGAAAATGGAATTATAAAATATCTCTTCTTGATATTTGGATTTTTATTAAGTTTAAATCACTCTCTAATATATTGCTATACTTGGTTCATCTGATAATGAATTCAAATGCCCTTTTGCTACGATATTTCATAACTCATTTTTTTGTTTCTTTTCTGTTTCAATCATTCATTCATTGAACGATTATGTTCAGTGCCTCTACTATATGCCATCGCTGCCCTCTTAGGCCCCAAAACAGGTCAACAGAGTCAGCATATTTTTTCTGTGAAGGGTTAGATGGTAAATATCTTGGACTTTGTGGGCCATACAGCCTCTGTCATAACTGCTCATTTCTGCCTTTGTAGCACAAAAACAGCCATAGACAACAGCAGTGAATGAATTGATGTTGCTTTGTACCAATAAAATATGATTTTAAAAAACAGGTGGCAAGTCAGTTTGGCCTGGAAACCATTGTTTTGCTGACCCCTGCCCTAAGATGTAGCAGTGAACAAACAGAGAAAGTTCCCTGTTCTCTTGATGTTTATATATTAGCGAGGAGAGACAACAAAAAATAAACCAATAAATACATCAATGTCAGGCAGTGATAAGTGCTGAGAAGAAAAATAAGACGGGATAAGGGGATAGAGGATGACTGGGCAAATATTATTGAAGATAGACAAAAAAGTCCTGTCTGCTGAAGTGACAGTTGAGCAGAGACTTAGCAAATGCGAGAGTGAGTGGTATTGCTACCACAGAGTAGAGTGGACAGGCTAAGAAAACAGCAAGTTCAAAGGCCCTGAGACAAGCACCTTAATGTATAGGTGAGCTTGTTCAGAGAACCATCAAGGAAGTCATTGTAGCTAGAGTAGAGTAAGTAAGGGGAGAATGATAGGAACTGAGTCATGCAGGGGACAGGGTCAGATCTTAGAGGAGGACCCTATGGATTATTGTAAGGAACTTGGGTTTTATTCTTCATAAGATAGGAAGCCATTGGCAGATGTCCAGCAGAAGACTGGCATGATCTGTTATGTGTTTGTAAAAGATCACTCTGGCTGGGAGAAGAGACTTGTCAAGGGACAAGGGTAGAAACAGGAGACCTTAGTTAAAGTCAAATGAGAGGCGACACTGGCTTGTACCAGGGTGGTAGCAGTGGTAGTCACAAGTGATTGGATTCGGGATACGTTTTGAGGATTGAACTGACAGGATTCACTAATAGACTGCATGTTCAGTGTGAAAGAAAGAGTCATCATAACTCCGAGGTTTTGGTCTGAATGACTGGAAGAATGAAGCTGCCATTCACTAAGATGAGGAAGACAAAGAGAAAAAGCAGGTTTATGTTGAAAACTACGAGTTCAGTTTTAAATGTATTCACTTTGGGGTGCTGTTCAGATATCAGAGTGGAGGTAACTAGGAAGCAGTTAGATACACCAGGTAGGAATTCAGTGGAAATGTATAGGTCAGCAGGATAAATCTGGTCTGGGTGAGATTACCCAGAACAGAAATATATTTGGAAAAGATAAGTGGTTGTGGAGCTGAACCCTGGGTTGCACAGTCATTTAAAGGTCAGGAAGGTGAGAAGCAACTTGCAAAGAAATCTGGGAAGAAGCAGCCAGTGATGAAGAAGGAGAACTAAGAGTAGACAGTTTGGCCAGGTGGGGAGTGATTTATGGAGGAGAGAATTAGCCACTGAAAAAAAGTACCTGGAGATTCGGTAAGGTGTAAAGTGAGACCTGCACCATTAATGCCAGACCGGTGTCAGCTCAGTGCACAGACCGGAATCGGGAGAAGAAGTTGAGACAGATTATAGGCAGCTCTTCCAAGCAGTTTTGCTCTAAAGGGGAGCAGAGAAACGGGACCATCACTCAAGTGTGCTGTCAGGTCAAGGGTAGGTGTTTGGATGTGGGAGGTCAATATTGCTGTTCCTATAGTGGTAGGAATGACCTATAGAAAAGGATTATGAATAGACGACCACTAAATGCATCAGATGTTGGGATGCTGGTTGTGAATGAGATGTGTTTCCTTACTTTTTAAAAAATAATGATGCCATGGCTATCTTTTCAGTAGAAATTTTCTATTTATGTGACTAGTTAGACTGGAAATGAGAAGACCTGAATCCTGGTTCTGAGCTTCAGTTTCTTCACTTGCAAAATGAAGATTAATAACAATAATCTTGTGGTCACTAACCCAGAGGTTTTTTTTGTGTGTGAAAATTTCCTGCCACAATGTGAATTACTACACTGGTTTATGATCCTAATAACCTGCTGATCATTTTTTTGTTGTTTTAAGAATTTGTTTTTTAGGGATTTATACCAAAAATTCAAAGTTGATTTTCATGTGTTGAAATTAATAGAATATACTACAACTATAAAATCAGTGATAAAAACCACATGACCACCTCTATAGAGACAGAAAAACATTTGAAAAAATCCAATACCTTTTCACAATAAAAAAAAAACACTCAGTGAACTAGGAATACAGGCAAACTTCCTCAACCTATAGAGGACATCTATGGAAAACCCTCAGCTAACATCATGCTTAGTGGTAAAAGAGCGAATGCTTTCCCCCCAGATCAGGAGGTAGACAAGGATGTCTGCTCTCACCACTTCTAGTCAATGTTGTCCTGGAAGTACTAGCTAGAGCAGTTAGGCAAGAAAGAGAAAATGAAAGGCATCCAAAGTAGAAAGGAAGAAGTAAATCTATCTCTAATTCACAGATGACATTATCTTCTACAAAGGAAGTCCTAAGGAAGCCCCCCCACATACACACTGTTATAGCTAATAAACAAGTTTGACTAAGATGCAGGATACAGGATCAATATAAAAATCAATGTATACATTAGCAATAAACAATCCAGAAATGAAACTAAGAAAACGATTGTATTTATAATAGCATCAAAAGACTACAATATATAGGAATAACATTAGCTAAGGAAATGCAATATTTGTACCCTGAAAACTACAAAACATTGCTGAAAAAAATTTAAAACTTAAAGAAAATGGGAAGACATCATAGATTTGAAAGACGATATTGTTGAGTTGGATAGATAGACAGACATAGAGATCACAATGATAGTCACATCAAAGAGAAGATGGAGATGAGAGTGGGGAGACACAAGCTGCCAGTTGTCCCAGTCGTTGTTTCTGGGAGTTTGGTGGAGTCATGTGGGTTATTTACGCATGAATATTCTACCGCTTTCTACGTGTGCCCTCTGTTACTGCTTTTCTAAGGCACCCACGGCATCTTCCTTCCTTGCATCAATCATGATTTCCTTCATTCTTTGAACACACATTTGTCAAGCTTCACTCAGTGCCAGGTAACTGTATAAGGCGCTGAGGGCAGCCACAGACCTCTAAGGAGGAGGAGAAGGAGACCAGATGAGGAGGAAGGGGAAGTGTGCTCCAGGCAGGACCCAGAAAGGATGCAGCATGCAGTGGTCACTCTGACTTTGGCACTTCGGAGACTGTGCTGCCTTCTGGCTCTCAGGCCTGAAACAACTTAGCTGAAACCTGTCTTTATTATACAGTCAGAGCGGGTGGGAGCATGAGGGAAGCAGTCATATGGATATCCATGCTGCCCATTTGTACTGGTAGTGCTAGAACTAATTTTCCCAGGACTTTGTTTGTTTGGTTGTTTGTTTGAGTCAGAGTCTTACGCTGCCATCCAGGCTGGAGTGCAGAGTGGCATGCTCATGGCTACCACAACCTCGACCTGCTGGCCTCAGATAATCCCTCCACCTCAGTCTTCCAAAGTAGCTGGAACTACAGGTGTGTGCCACTACTCCCGGCTACTTTTTTAATTTTTATTGTAGAGCCGAAGTCTCACCAAGTTGCCCAGGCTGGTCTTGAACCCCTAGACTCAGGCAATCCTCTCACCGCTGCCTCCCAAAGTTCTGGGATTATAGGCGTGAGCCACCATGCCTGCCCTGTTTTTGCCTTTTTGAAGTATCTCCAGGACCTGCTCAGGTAAAGCAGTGCAAGTTGAGCCTGTGCTCTTAGATCCTGGCCGGGCAGGACACAACCTGCTGCACATCTGCTCTGCGGGCCACTGGGAGCTGGTGGGAAGTGGCTCACTTGTGTGTATGCATGAAGACAAGGCCTGCAGGAAGGTTGTCTGGCTGAGACAACTCTTCACAGTGTTTTCATAGATGCAGAAGGTAAAGAATCTGGTGGAAAGTCTGCCAGAGGTGTGGGGCTAACAGTTTTTACCTGAGATTATTTAAGAGAGTTATAAATGAAGAGATTTGTACTTAAATATGATAGAGAAGCTTACCAGGGCAAGCAGATGGGAATGCTTAGCCCAACCATGACGAGGCAAGGACATGGGTATCTAGTGCAGTATGTTTCCCCCTTGGAGAAAAGCTCAGTGACCACTCCCCATGACTCGACATCTGAGCCCCAGGATGCAGCAGCGTTCAGTGTTCGGATGCCCATGGTCTAGGGGCTCAGGGCTCTGAATATGTACCTTTCAGAGTTGCACCAGCCACTATCTGGTGTCACCTGGTTCAAAGCCCACAGGAAGAAGATTCAAGTGTTGGGCCTAGGGTTAGTTAGGACCAAGACAGTGCTTTTGGAGGGATGGAAAGTTTCCTCTATGCAGAAAGATCTGGGGGCTCCCGATGGCACTCTCTCAGGCTGTTCCTGGGAAGGAAGAAAGTAGGTAACAAGAAGACCCATATGGGGACTTAGTATGGAGCCTTACATGTAGGAAGTTCTCAAAAGATGTTCACAGCAAGCTCTGCCTTTGCTTAATTCCAAGCATCATTGCCCAGCCTGCTTTTGAATTTGCCACACATGACCAAGGGACTGTTTTTCTTTTTCTTTTAAAGATGTGGGGTACAATTTAGGGTTAGGTATACAAATGTTCATTATGCAAATATACTTGATGAGGTGTGCCCTCCCTCCCCCAGCAGTTTCCCGCTACTGTCAATCCTTTTCTTATAGTATTACAATAATTGTTCAAGGTCTGCTTATCAGTGAGAACATGTGATACTCAGTTCCTTGTTTCATGCTACAGATCACTCAGTATTATAGACTCTAAGTCCATCCAAGTTGCTGTGAAGTTCATGATTTTGTCCTTCTTTATGGCTGCATAATATTCCGTTGTGTATATGTACCACATTTTTAAATCCAGTCCTCTTTTGATGGGCAGCGTGGTTGATTCCATGTTTTTGCTATTGTGAACAATGCTGCAGTAAACATGCGTGTGCAGGTATCTTTTTCATAGAGTGGTTTGAGTTCCTCCGGGTATATTCCCAGTAGAGGGATTGCAGGGTCATATGGAAGTCGCTTTTCAGATCTTTTAGGAATTGCTAAACTGCTTTCCACAGAGGCTGTGCTAGTTTACACTCCCACCAACAGTGTAGAAGTGTTCCCTTTTCCCCGCATCCTCTCCAGCATCTTTGTATTTGCAGATACCTATGTCCTCAACTGCACTGTGAACTTCCTTGGAGCAAAGTCTGTGATTCTTACTTTCTGTGCCCCTTGGCATGCTTAGTTCAGGGCCCTGCAGACCTCCAGCCCTCCTTCAACTTGAGTAGACAACGATCATAGTGCCGACGCTGCTCTTTCTACCTTATAGTAAGGCTGCCATTAGATGCCTCAGAGCTGAGCCCTCTCAAATTTTGGCTGGAATCTACCATTGGGCCGCAGATGGAGCTATTTGTTTTGCAGACAGGAGAACAATAAAAGATGATTTTAGCAGTTTTTTGTGGTTGTACAACAGCCGTTTATCTGAGAGCCTGGAGCCCACTGGCAGAGTGATGGAAATAGCTCACTTCCTCATACCAGTTCACTCTCCATTGTAATTAGGAAGTTGGCTTGTTTGAAATATAGTTTCACAGGTGCAGGATTCATCCTCGACAGGTGATTATGTTTTGATTTTTATCATCACATATAAAACAGAATGGAGAAAGAATTCAGACCATAAAGCTTGTTCCACTGCAAATGAGATATTAGTGTTAAAAAAATTCTTCAATGTTGCTAAACATTTACCCAATACAAGGTTTCTACCTTCTGCCAACCTGAAGCAGTTTCTTGGCAAATGGGCCTCATCTGGAACTTTGGAAATCTTTCTGCATTACTCCTCTAACAACAGAAATACAACCATCTGTCTGTGCTAGGTAAACAGACTGACCCCTAGTCTTCTGGGGGTTTTTTAACTTTTGTTTTAATTTCTTGAAATTTGCCCCAAATAATCTGGTCTCTGCTGCTAGTTCTTTGTTAGAAGCCAAAGAGACAATTATAAGGAACTCCAGGAACATCTAGTGCATTCCTTTCTTTCCCCAGTGTTATTTGAAACCCCTCTGAGAATTGTATTTTCAAAGTTCCCCATGCTTTCCTTCCTCCTGAAAGGTAGTCATGCATTTTCACATGCCTCCTCCTGTTGCATTATTTTATCATTCTACTATTGAAGCTTGGTATTTTTAAAAGCATTGAATTTATTTTGAAATTTGTATTTTTGCACAGAACCAAATTAATGTGCTGCCACAGCTGTAAATAAAATTTGGTCGGTGGTTATTGCCTTAGTTCCTCCTACGTGCTAGTCACTAGATTCATTTTTTTGGAAGAAATACTCATATTTGGAGATATTTTTAATGCATTCAAGGAATTACTCACTGTACTTTGAAAAGTCATTTTGATAAGCTAAATACGCATTCTAACGATGTTGTCATCCTTCAAGGATTCCCACAGCTACTTTATTCTTGAGTGCTAGGGGGATGAGCAATGATGCATAGTATCCTGACTCAGGTCCAGAGCAGCTCTCACTAGCCTAATCAGCCACTTTAGTTAGCTCAGAGTGACTTTGTCTCTCTCTGAGCTCATATCCACCCTTGATGCTGAAGTTCCTCACCCCACCACCCCCTCCCCAGGATCTCAAAGGACTGTGACATAGCACAGCTCCCAAAGAATTACTCCAGAAACATTTTGAACTGTCCAAGCATTGTTGGAACAAAAGACTCACCATCCGAGATGATTGCTTTGAAGCCACACAAAAATCATACAAATGTACGTTTTAGCAAGTAGTTCAAGGATCAGTCTCTTTATCCTCCTAGCTCATATGTTATTTTTGTAATTCTTTAAGGAGTCCCTGGCTCATATAGACCCTGGGGATGGTGCAGTGAGCAAAACAGAGGGAGTCTCCGCCCTCAGAAGGCTTAGCTGTGGTTTCAGGCAGTAGATTGAGTGCTGAAAACTGGTAGCACTGTAAACATTCGGAGAAAGCAGGAGCAGGTGGTCAAGTGAGCAGATGTTTCCTGAACAGTATGGGTCTTCTTGAACTACGATGTGATAGAAGGGTAGATGTGGATAGGGGAGTGAAGACAGGTGGGCCCACATCTGAACAAGGCCTGCAGGTGAGATGCGCAGAGCCTCCTTCCTGTGGGCAAGAGGTGGACCCCAGCTGGCCTGAACCCAGAGTCCTGCAAGGATCAATGGTAAGCACACTAGGCATGTCAGGCTCACCTGAGACAAGGCTGAGGCGTTGAACCTAATCTAATAGGTGACCATGGACCCTCCCAGATAGAAAAGTTGTTTGGGAAGGTTAATCTGGCATTGAGATTGGTAACCTTTCCCTCATCTGCCATTGCCCCTTCTTTGTGCTTGACTTCATTTAACAATAGATGGTTCTAGAATTAATTAGTCACAGACCAGGACCTTAACTTCCCAGGTTTGGGAAGTAGCTTGAGAATTAAATAAAACATGATTGTTTAACTCTGAAATAAAAACGATACTAGGCTTAACCACATCACTTGAGGCCAACCAGAATAATTTTTCTTTTAATTGCCACCATGTCTTGTTGAGGAGATACAAGAAGAAATGACATGTGCTAGAAAAAGGAAGAAGCAAATGCAGGAAAATCTGAAAACATTCAGATCTTGGTTATATATTGATACAAGGTTTCCAGAGTAAATACTTTCCATTTCTCTCACTAGGCAGAGCTGAACATAGCCAAGTGATTTCTATGTAAACATCAGCCAGAATCCTGACATGTTTGTGTGCACATTGTTCTTGAGGTAAGGTGGGATGGACTTCGTCTAATTCACTCCTACTTTTGGCAGACACTTTGACTATTGACATTCTTCTCACAATATTCACAGATAAGAAACTGGAAACCCAGCAGGCCAAGCCCACAGCCTGGTCAGGGACAGAACAAAGTTCCCCGGTTCCTACAGCATTTACCTCTCAGACGCTCTGCCACCTTTCCTAGGACTAGTCTCTGCTGTTTTCTCACCTTTTCTATTTTGTCTCACTTCTTGTTTTTTGAGAGGGAGGAAAGTGGGGAGGGAACCAGAGGTGAGTAGAAAATGAGAGAACCAAGAAGGCAGAGCATCGCATGAAGCTTGTGCTCACACCTAAGAACTCCTGCTGAAACTGATTGTTCCACATTAAGTAACATATTTATGAAATGATTCCAAATAAGAATATTTACTTTTCACAAAACCCAGTTAGATATCCTTTTCACTGTTTTACAAATGAATACAGAAAGACACAGTAGCCCTTGACCCATATTCTTGCTGTGCCACAAAATGACTGTGTGATCTTGGGCAGCCCACATAACTTCTCAGAGTCTGTTGTCCTCACTGGAAAATTTAGAAACACATTGCTCCCTGGGGTAGCCTTCACCCCCAGATTCCACAGTGCCCTATGGCTCTGAGACCAGAAGTGATGTCTCCTCATTCCAAACCACTATCCAGTGCTTTTTCTACTTCTTTACACAGTCTTATTCTCTTTGTCTCCAGGGACTTTGACATATTGGGGCAATTGTAAAGTTTTAAAATATAAATATATAAAACAAGGTGACATTTGAAATGTTTTAGTTTGGATTTGGTACCTCTAGAAATAGTTGGTACATTTCACTTGTGCCAGTCTTTTTTCTTTTCAGAACTGCTCTTTTTTTTTTTTTTTTTGGTCAGAGTTTCACTCTGTTGCCCAGGATGGATGGTAGTTGTATGATCATGGCTGTCACAGTCTCAACCTGCTGGGCTCAGTCGATCCTTCCACGTCAGCCTTCCAAGTAGCTGGGATTACAGGCACACACCAGCATGCCTGGTTCAGGCCAGCACTGCTCTTATCTGGATACTAGGACTTAGATATCTTTCCTGGCTTGCTGCTGAGTCTGATTTGCTCTGTCTATGCCAGAGTACTCCCTATCCAACCCCACAACCCCCTACCTGCCCCAGTCAGGCTCCCACTGTCATAAGGTCCACACTTAGGTGAGTTCTGACCCTTCCTCAAAAACCTATGCTTTATCTAAGTCAGAGGGGCTTTCTCTTTTCAGTGCTTATAGTCTGCAGGGTGTAATTAAGTACTATGTATCACTCCTTTTTTTTTTTCACAATTTATTAAGGTATAGCTTGTGTATAAAAAAAAAAACGAACCCATTTCAACTGTGCAGTGAATGATAAGCAGTAAATTTATAGATGTGTAGCTATCACTTTAACATAGTTTTAGAGTATTTCATCACCCCAATAAAATCCCTCATACTCACTGATGTATAGTCAGCCCATGAGATCCACATTGGTGAATTCAACCAACTGCAAATTTTTTAAAAATGGAAAAGAAATCCACAAAGTCCCCAAAAGCAACACTTGAATTTGCCACACTGAGTGCTACATGGAATCCACAGAAATGAAGTGTTGTGTAGGCATTGTATTAGGTTTTGTAAGTAATCTGGAGATGATTTCAAGTATATGGGAGGATATGTGTGGGTTATATACAAATACTCCAGCATTTTATATCAGGGACTTGAGCAGCTGTGGATTTGGTATCCGAGAGAGTCCCTGGAATCAATCCCCTGAAGAGACTGAGGGATGACTGTATCTCACTCTTGATATGGCTCTGTTTTTTGGTCTGTTTTGTTTCCCATCTATGAATAGCCTGAGAGCAAGAATCACATCTTTGGCTACATCTTTATCTCCTTTGATAGTGAATACCGTGCTGAGTCCATAAAAGATACACACACACACACACACACACACACACACACACACACACACACACTTACTCATTCACACATCTAGTCGTTCAACTGAAACATTACTATCCTAGCCTATTTGGGTCTTATTACAACAAATATGTTTAGAAATCAAGTTTCTTTAGCTCAACATTTAGAAATATTTGCTGCTAGGCAATAAAATTTGCCCACCACATCCTTTGACGTTTCTGTTTAATACTTTAACATTGTGTTGCTCGCCTTTTCTTGTCAAGAGTTTTGTGTTTTTTTTTTCCAAATTTTCTTGTCTATCATTACATTAGGAATCTCTTCCACATATGTATCATGTCCATCATTTCCTGGATAACAAAGCACTCTTTAAACATCAATATTAAAAGTATATATTCTGCTATAAAAATGCAGAGTATGAATATGTGATATGTCTAATAAATATAGTAAACTAATAATTAGAGATGCAGTTAAAATAGATTATTTCTATAAGATTGACAATTATGTAAAAAATGATTTTTAAAAAGAATTTTGGTAAAGGTATTTAGAAATGGGGACTCTGATAGCACTGGAGGAGATGTAAATGGATAGACCATTTGGGAGAACAATTTGACAACATATTAAAATTGCAAATCTTTGTGCCGTCTGACCTAGAAATTCTATTCCAAGAATTAGTCCTACAGAAGAAATACAGAACTGTGAAAAGACAAATGTACAAGGGTTTTTGCCAAAGTATGGCTTGTAGTAATGAAAAAATGATGACAACTCAACTTTTCTTCTCTCAATTAAAAAAAGGTAGCACCTTAAACAGTGAGATAGCGTCTATGCAGCCTTTTTAAAAAAAGATACGTTTGTGTGTTGTATTGGGAAATATTTCGTTGTTGCTGTTGTTGTTTTAAAGCAGGATTGATTGAAAGGACAGAAAAGCTTCCACAGTGGGAGGGGACCCAAAGGGGTTGCCTGGGAAAAGTGTTTAGTGGCAAAGAGTATGTCACTAAGCAGTATGACCTCATTAAAAATACATGTATAATCCCCATGAGAGTATATGTATATAAAAGTTGGCTAAGTACCCAGTGCTTAACACTATTCACCATGGGGCATGATCTGCAGATGTTAGGATCCTGGGGGACTTTCACTCTCCTGAATTTTGTAATTTTTGTAAAGTTTAACTTTTTAACAAGAAGCATATGTTATTCGTGTAAGCAGAAAATCTTATGGAAATACTTTTTCAATTAAATTAAAAATTAAAATGAAATCATGTGTCCCCAACCCACCAGGGATCCCACGTGAAGAACTTCCTTGAGTCAAGAACAGAGACAAATAAACTGCGACAAAACCATTGAGTCAGGAACAGCGACAAAACAGACGACAGGAGTTGCCCTGGACCCCCATGTGGCTCCACCAGTATTCAGTAGGTGCTCCAGGCTTGGGATTCACAGAGACCTCCCACTCTGCTCATGATCCTGGACGCTTCTGAGATAAGCAGCACACTATTTTAAGAGATAGCCAACTTACGGATGCACAGTATTAATGATTACTGTGTTAAATCATATGACATTATACTAAGTTATGCTGCATTCGGTTGTGGTGTATGATGTCACATGATGTATACAAGCTCTCTATCTCATTTTACTAGAATGTAGCCTCCCTGGGGGCAAGACCTTTAGTCACAGCTGTATCCCCAGCACTGAAACAGTCAGTGCTTAATACAAAGCATTACGGGATATTTACTGACAGAAATTGCTAGAAAGTTTATAAAAAAAACAAAATCTTCTCTGTAGCTTTAAACCACATGTGATGTCTTTCCACAAGCCAGCCCCTCAGATGTCTGATGCAACAACTATATCTCATACTTCTTTTTTTGCCACAATATTCATTAGACTCATCAGACCATTGTGGCAGCTATGAGGAACATATACACCTGTTTGTTTACATGTATTTGTTCACTGTTTGTTTATTGTTTGTCTCCCCCCGATGGTACTTACACATCCTGAGAGCAGGACCCATGTCTGTAGTATTCTGTGTTGTCTCTTAAGACCTCGAGTAGCCCCTGGCATGTGGCGGATACTCAGATGTGTGTTCAGTTGAACACACACCTGTGGGGACGTGGGTGCACTCGCAGAAACTGAACTGATCAGCTCTACTAAATCCTAAACCATTCCCCCATGATCGTAGACCTCGTTTTAAGACAGGGAACTATGTCTGTGTTGTAGGTGAAGATCAAGGAATAAAAACTCCATCTGAAATGTGTAGCTTGTCCATTTGCCCTTTGAATTCTGAACCTTCCTTTCACCTTCTCTTCATGGACGTTCTGCAAGATCATCTTTGCTTCCTGATTCCCTCAGGTTCTTCTTTTCCCCTTTTAAAGACACATTTAGCAGCTGAGTTCAGACTCTCACCTTCTTTAAACATTATTAATTGGCGCCTTCCTCTTTGATCTTTATTTCTTTGCTCTTATAGAACATCTTTTCCCCAGGGATAAGTACTAATTCAGTCTTCTTCTAAAAAACATGACTTTCTTTGAATAAATGTAGTTGTCATGCTGTGTATATTTTGGCCCAAACTTCTCTCTTTTTTTTCAGACCTGTGAACTTTTGGGGGGAAATATTTTAATATTTTGCTTCTCATTTTAAAGAAAAGTTTAACCTCATGGTTTAAAAGAGAAAGAAAGAAAGAAAAAAAAAAGGAGATTTCTCCAAGGTTAACCAGCTTTCCTCCAGCCTCTGAATTTGACTGTTCATATCTGGAGTACTTCAGCAGACATTTCCTGTGTCCTACAAAATCATCTTGCCTTTTATAGTCCTCCTTATGACTCAGAGACATCCCTGCTAGACTGGGGCAATGCCATTCACCTCTCAAATTGAGGAGAAATCTTTGAATAAAGTTAACAGAAGCCTGCATGTTGAGAAGAAACTTAGTTCGAAAGCATTTGAAGAGGAGAAGGATGTGTATGTTCAGCAGGGTTGTCCTAACCTGCCCTCTGATGAACCAAAAGTCCCACTAGACTGAAGACTTTCTTCCTGTCCCCAGTGGCTTTCAGGGTTTATTCTTGTCCTGGCCTGCCTACCTTACTCTGCCCCTTGCCTGGACAAAAATCCCTGCCCTGCCATTATGGCATGATAGTCATAACCCCTGTACTCCAAACCTGCCATCACCTTCTTCAGTCACCTAAGGAGAACCCTCATCCAGCCAGCGCTCCAGCCATACTATCCTACCTGTTGCCTTCAGGTGGTGTACAGGCATAAAGACAATGCTTCTAAACTCTTTAGAACCCCAGCCCAGCTTCTGGAAAGAGCATGGGTCCTGATTTCTAGTAACTGTCCCTTTTAAGAAAAATACCCGACACCGAGAAGGCATTCTTCCTTCCCTGTGTGCACATGGCACTTTAGTGGCAAAGGGAGATAGGGAAGCAAATTATTATTTAATAAACACACTTTTATTATGCCTTCTATTTGACTATGAATAATTAACCAGTTAAATATTAAATAATTAACTGGGAAAAATAGATGAGAAAGCAAACTCGCAAATGTCTTCGGTATGTATCTCCTCCCCTCCCTAGATCCAAACCGAAAGCTGCCCACTCTACTTGTATAGGTAGTAATATAGCAGTAATGACTTCTTCTGGAGCACCTACTCGGTGCCAGACAGTATGTTTGGTACTTTGTATATTTATCATGAACCATTTAGGTAATTTTGCAAGATAGAGCTATTAAGACCAATTTATAGATAAAGACACTACTAATCAGAAAAGTAAACTTGCCCAAGGTCATTTTGCTGGTTTAGAGCAGGGCTGATATTAAACAAGGTTTCTCGGATGCCAGCTCCACGCTTGTTCCATTCTACCTCTGCTTCTCTGTAATTGACACAGGGGTCTTTTCAAATGTACATTTCCATATTGTCTGTGGGAAAGGATTCAGGAATGGATTACGTGGAGAACATGACCAAGAATGTAATTATCGCCTTCTTCCCCTTCCCGCCTCCACAGTCTTCCTGCCTGTCCCAAATAATGCCATCGCTTCCTTTGGATGCATGTGAAAGAGCAGTTTGATTATTGCAAACCACAGTTAGTTCAAAGATTAATTATAACCCATATGCCTATTAGGAGGACTGATTTCTGGGTATTTGTGCTACCACTAAAAAGTATCATGTTAATCAGAAAGAAGGTGACAATGGCATCATTAATAACATACCCTTTCTCGTGAGCTGGTCAGCAATCTGACTTTTTTACAAACCTAGACTTAACATGATTTAGTCTCAGAAATGAGGTAGGGAATTACCTGCCAAGATTCAGAATTTGACACATCCACTCAGTGTCTCTCAAATGCTTTATTCTTTTAAGTTTTTGTTTTTGCTTTTAATTTAAATTAGACCAATTACTGCTTCTCATCAGGAGCACAAGATCTGTAAGAGTGTCAGAAACTAACAGGTATCTGCATGTTGCAACAGGCGCTCAGGGTGGAACTGGAAACACCTGGGTTTAAGAAGTGCTGTTCAGCCCAGGCAGCTGTACACTCAACAGCAGGACCGTCTTCTTTAAATTCTGAAAACCCAATTTACATTTCACTGCTTATAACATTTTAACACAATGCTCAGTTCTAAAAATAATCTTCAAATTAAAGAATGAGAATTATAATGTGTTTTAAACACAAGCAAAAAATGTATTTGAAAGTCAGGAGAATCTAAAAATAAATTTTAGAAATGTATGGGGTTTTTTGGTTCCAAAAAGCTCTAAGTAAATAACTAGAACAGAGATGCATTTAATACAGAAGGACAAGAGGATAACACAGGTCACTCTCATCTTCCTCCTCCAAAAAAAGCTGGAAAACAGCAAAACAAGAACAGGTCCAAAATTAAGGGATCTAGCAGAGGAGGGCTTTTTCCTCGATGTTCTTTTTAAAAAAAAATTTAGATTTTATCCTCAACGTTCTTGTTCTCTCTATAGAGAGTCTAGGATTTCCAGGGATAGCTGAGGTCAAGGAGGTGAGAGGTGAGTCTCCAGTGGCACGGAATTGATTTCCTTACGATCAGGAGCACTTTTTATGTGGAGGATATAATGAAAGGCCAGATGACATGTGGCCTCCCCTTTTTTGATAAGTAGGACCTTTTTTGATAAGTAGGACTGGGCAAGTAGGACACTTGGACCCCAAGGAGCAAGTGTGATGTGCAGGTCTCAGGTACCCTCAGTGTTTCCAACTTGAAGGGCTACTTTTGTACTTGTCAGACTATGAAACCTGAATTGAAAGCTGCTTCTCGAACTGATTCCGTTGATTCATGCCTCATTTTATCCCTTGATGATTAACCTCATTGCAGGCAGGGGCAGAGTTCAGAAGCCCTGGCATTGCAGTGAATTAGATTAACCAGAGTCCCAATCTGAGATCCTCTCATCCAGGGGGTATTATGAGACCAGAAAATACATGCCCAGCTCTTGGGAATCCCCTTCTCAGGCCTGTTTTGGTTCCAATTGGACATAGTCCTGTGTTTCCAGTTTAAAGAAACTAGATTTCACTATAATTTTTGCTAACCCTGATTTTGCAGTCTTATTGGTTATTTGCTTATTTGTGTCTGTGTTTGAATCTGTTGCAATTTTGGTTCCTGGCATTTTAGCAGCCCAAGCTGTACTATGAAAAATAGATTGTTTTAAAGGCACTTTTTTCCCAGCAGCTATAATTTTTCCAAAAGCTTTCCATGAGTAGTGTTTCCATCAAAGTAGTAATAGTTATTATTATTAATGGATATGAATGCACTATATTATAATTTTTCAAACTATTGGTTTTTCTACTACAGCGTGATTAAAAAAAAAAAAGGTAGTTCTTGAATTTTTGTTGATTTAGAGGCCAACTTTGAGGTTTTGACTGTGACATCCTTGTTCTAAGCCTTCAGGTCTGACCCTGGAATCCATGTTTAAAGGGAGATGTCAGGTCTTTTCCATAAATGCCAGGGATGGACTGACTGGCAGACTGTACTCTTCAGTCCCATTAAGGAAAGACTGTTTTCTCCCACTTCATCTTACTTAAAGGCCAGTACTCGGCCTTCTGGCCACAAGCCCATGGAGCGTCTCCCCCTTGACCAGATACGCTGCTCCAAC
The DNA here is from genome assembly GCA_027257055.1 of Cephalopachus bancanus. NCBI lineage: Eukaryota > Metazoa > Chordata > Mammalia > Primates > Tarsiidae > Cephalopachus > Cephalopachus bancanus. The sequence goes on along the minus strand of JAPVLO010000159.1, from coordinate 2,095,193 downwards.
TAGCTGCCGACATTTAGAGGAAACACAGTGTAATAGAAATTACCATGTTCTGTTGTTGGCGGTGCTTATCTGATAAGAATGTCACAGCACGAATAATATGTGTGAAAGAACTGGAAAGCTGAGTGATTATTCTGATATGGAAACTCAAAATGAAATCATGCCCTGATCAGCAGCCACAGCCACACATAAACATCAACTCTGGCTTTTCACACTTTTATCACTGAGTGACAGAATTTATCCAGTGTCTTATTTAGAAAAGAATAAGTTTCTGAGCACAAAAATTTCTGGATTAGCAGCAGTCATTTGCCAGGCGTCAGTTGCCAGGACCTGGCAACAGTCATATGTGCTTGATGGGGCAAGTGCAATTTATTGTTACCACCGTTTTACAGGTAGAAGAGGGAATCTTAGAGAGATTAAATGAATTCTTAATATTTTATCCATTGTACTAGGCCTTTAGGGGGTTTGCAAGAGTGTCATAAGACGTGATTCCTTTGCTCGAGGAGATTATATTCTAGTAGAGATTTTAAAACTTGTAATCTGATAGTGGTTAACACAAGACAAGAAAACTCACAGCACCAGGTAGCATGTAATTGTTAAGTGGCACAGGTCATATATAAGCGGAGGGTCGAGGACCTCCTGAGGACAGCACTGGTCCCCTTCACAGAGAGGCCAGGCTTAGGAAGAATGGAGAGATAAGTCAAGTGGAATGAGAAAAAAAAAAAATGTGGGGGCAGGAAAACTTGGGACAGCAAGTGAGCCTGTCCGGCATGGGGAACTGTCTAGAAAAGTAGCAGGCAGGCCTGATGCGGTGGCTCACACCTGTAATCCTAGCACTTTGGGAGGCCAAGGTGGGGGAATTGTCTGAGTCTAGAAGTTCAAGACCAGCCTGGGCAATATAGAGAGACCTCGTATCTCAAAAAAAAATCAAAAAAATTAGCAGGGTGTGATGGCACATGCCCGTAGTCCCAGCTACTCAGGATACTGAGGTAGAAGGGTCACCTGAGTCCAGCAGGTCGAGGCTGCCATGAGCCGTGGTCATCATGCCACTGCACTCTAGCCTGGGCAGCAAATTGAGGCCCCAAATCAAAAAAAAAAAAAAGAATCAGGCAGTAACCCTGCAGCAGGCCTTGATGGGAGCGTGTGTCAGAGCATCTTGAACAATTGAACCTGAGTCACTGGACACTTTGGAGCAAGGGCGACACAGTAACTGTTTTAGATGAGGCACTTCCATGGTGGTGACCCTGGTGGTTTGCAGGAGGAAGACAAGGGAGAGAGATCAGAAAAAGTGCTTTCCCATTCCCTTATTTTAATAGGGAAATCAAAGCAGCATTTAAATTTTTTCTAGTTTAATCTAGTTGCCAACTAAATATTCTTGACAGATCTTCAGAACTGTGCAGTTTTAACTCCAAGATTAGACTTGAGACTAAAATTCAGTTTTTATGTCTTCTCTCCTTTGATACCAAAGAGCTACACCACTTGGTGAAGGGACACCTCAGGCCTTCACCTGCCTGTCCTAAAACAGGCTGAGGCAGTTGGCATCAGAATGGGTGGGCAGCTACATGGAGGGGAAGGGCGTTTTGCAGAAATGAACACCTGGAAGTCAGAGTATAGACTCTTGGGAATCAGGGTCAATCTTGCAGTATATTAGACATAAAAATGGAAGCTGGCCCATGTGCCCCATGGCCCCCTAAAAATTAGTATATGGCGGACAGAAAAAGTTACATGGTTAACGAAACGCAGTATCTGCCATTGCCTTACTAGACTCTGGTCTGGCCACGTGCTCTTTGAGCTATGGCTGTTGACATGTTTCCTGGCTTTGGCCCCAAACTCTACCTTGGGAAGGTGAATCTTCTTTCTCTCTCTCTCTCTCTCTCTCTCTCTCTCTCTCTCTCTCTCTCTCTCTCTCTCTTTCTCCCTCCCTCTCTCCCTCCCTCCCTCCCTCTCTCTCTCATTTACTTTCTAAATAAATTATGTTTTCTAATCTTAAAAAAATGCAATATCTTTTCTTTCATTTTAGGAGAAAAGTGGGTGTATTTACTATAAAGAGTTTTAGCATGCTAAACCTCTCCAAGGATAAGAAGTCACCCTGAATATGTCCCCTGGATAACTAGACATCTGTAAAGATGGGACTGATAAAACTCTGTTACGACACATATGTGGATTCCTAACCCCATCACTTAGAGTCCCCGAAAGGCTACGGAGTGAGTGCTGTGGTACACACTTGTCCCAGCTAGTCAGGAGGCTGAGGTGAGAGGATCGCTAGAGCCCAGGAGCTTGAAGTCAACCTGGGCAACATAGCTGGACCCCCTCTCGAAAGAAAGGAAAGGGAAGGAAGGAAGGAAGAAGGAAAACAGGCTAAGGAACGTACACTCAAAACTGAGAGCCTCTCGGGGTTTGGGGAATAGGATGTGGCCTTATTCTTAAGTGACAAGAAAATAAAAAAGGCAGGAAAGCAGATTTTAAAGAAAGGCAGGGAGTTTATAAGATCAAAAGGTAACTAGCTAGCCTTTGGAGTAAGTGGCTTTAAACATTATATTTCTCTTCCTGTCTTACTTGTGGTCCAGGAAGTAGTTAAAGAATGACCAACTGGGAGCAAATAGAAGCAAAGCAGCAAGGAAGGGGTGTGGGGATCAGGAGCATGGGTGGGGTGGTTACAATGGTGTGAGATAGATCAGTTTTCTTGCAATGAAATGGTGTTTTTGTTGTTGTTGTTGTTTTTGACTTGGAATCTCACTCCTTTGCCCAGGCTGGAGTGCAGTGGCACGCAACTCACAGCCACCCCAGCCTTGACCTGCTGGGCTCCGGCGATCCTTCCGTCTCAACCTTCCAAGTAGCCAGAACTACAGACGCGTGCTACCACACCCGGCTATTTTTTATTTTTTATCGAGAGCCTGGGATTACAGGCTGAGCCACCGACCCCAGCCTAAGTGGTGTTCTTTCTCAATGCAGAAAATGTGAGACAAACTAAGTGTAATTTTAGCAAGAATGCCACATTTTACCTTTGCTTACGTTTTGAATTATTGTCAGAAAAAAGGTACAAATGAAGTACTTTTTTAAAAAAATCAAATCTTGGGCCAGGTGCAGTGGCTCAATCCTGTAATCCCAGCACTTTGAGAGGCCGAGGTGAGAGGATTGCCTGAGCCCACAGGTTCGAGACCTGCCTGGGCAACATGGTGAGACCTTGTCTCTGCAGTAAATCAAAAAATTAGCCGGATGTGCTAGCACGTGCCTGTAGTTGGAAAGCTGAGGCAGAAGGATTGCTGGAGTCCAGCAGGTCAATGCTGCAGGTCGAGCCCAGCAGGTTGATGTGAGTATGCTACTGCACTCCAGCCTGGGAAATGGAGTGAGACTCCAACTCAAGAAAAATAAAAATCAAATCTTATTATTCCACTGACTGCTATTATTTTGTCAGAGATCTGTTCCTATGAGAAAACGTAGGGACATTTTCTCCAATATAGTACAATTTGTACATAGGAATCATAATAATCTCTTTAAATAACTTTCTGTTTCAGTAATATATAGTTTGTATTCATAATTACCAGCTTAATTACAGACCACATTTACATGATACTTACTTATGCTTTTATTTTAAGAAAACTCTTTCTTTCTCATATATTAGTTCATCTTAGACTCTCAACAACTAAAGCTCAGAGAGAAATTGTATTTCTCAGTTTAGAGACAACCAGTCAAAAACTCAGCTTGATATTAATCAGTGATCTCTTTTATTAAAGGCTTAAATGTGAGGGGCACTATGCTATTTTCTTTATGTGTGTGTGTATATATATATTATCTCATTTAATGTTCATGACTAAATGATGGGACAGTTAACACCCCCATTTCCTCTTATTCTAAGATACCACAGGAAGATCTGATCAAATCTGAGGTCCACAGCTAGCAATCACTGCTGTTTACTAAGCACGTGACTTACCTCAGCACTTACTTAGCTTGCAAGTGACGGAAGGGGAAATGGAGAAGGTGTGTTTGTCCTTAATTTTCCCATATGCAACCCTAGTGGAGAATTTTAATATCATGGTAAGCAATCTTATAAAGCCTTTGCACATCACAAATTACATTTTTATTTTGTATATGTATATTGAGTACTTACTATGTAAGATGCTCCAGTCTACACAAAGAGGAGCAGGTAATATTCCTCTCAGAAGAAATTTATAGTCCTTCTTTAGGTGATTATGTTTAGTAAATCCCAATGCTTTGTAAAGGATTATTAGGATTCCTATTTGGTGATTATGCTTAGTAAAACCGAAAGAGATTGGAAGTATGATTTTTATTCTACACTGGAGGAAGGGCATCAGAAGAGAGAGAAATGGTTGGGTGTAGATAGAGATGTGTACTCATAAAACTGTAATGTCAAACAAAATGTAAGAGTTAGTATGAGAGAGAAAAATACGTGCTTTGGAGGAGCATGAGAAGGGAGCGATCATATTCTGTTGGAATAGAAGGTGAATCACAAAGGCATCAAGTCTCAAAGGAGGTTTGAGATGAGCCTTAATGAATGGAGAGAAATCCAGAGACACATAGGAGCAGAACACTTGCAAACCAAGGGTATAGTGTAAGTAAGAGCAGAGGCTCGTTTTTCTCCAGGCAAGAGACTGGAAACTAGGACCTTATTGTGGAAGGTCGTCAGTGCTGAGGTGAGCTCTTTGAAGGCAAATGTAAAAGAATTTGGACTGGGAGTCAAGAGATATATGAGGGGGGACCCCCCAAAACCCAGAATTTATTTATAAAAAGTGTGTGTTTATTCTTGCATGTTTAAACTTCAGTCCCCTTCAAAGTGCTCTCTGTTTGATGCAATTTACCTATTGAGATACTTTTTCCACTGCTCAAAACATTATTTGAACTTCAACTGATGCCTTTTAGTGTTTCTGCCTTTCTTTGCTTCGCCTCTTCCACATCAGCGAAACATTTCTCTTTGAGGACTTTTTTCATCTGGGGAAACCAAAAATAAGCCGCTCTGGGTGAGATTGGATGACTAGGGAGGATGGTGCACAGGGGTCATGCTGTGTTTGGTCAAAAACTGCTGAATGCTCAGTGCAGTGTGGGTAGGTGAGTTGTCATGGTAAGAACCAGTCACCTGTTTGCCACAACTTGGCATGTTTCTTCCACAAATCGTGATACAACCTTCTCAAAACTTCCAGGTAAAAACTTGAGTCGACTGTTTGATCCAGAGGAACAAATTCTAAGTATACTATAAGGGACCGGCCCTACAAAAGATAATTCTGGGTTTTTGGGGTCTTCCCTTGGAGACTATGGACTTTAGTTAATTAGTAAGAATGTATCAATATGAGTTCATCAATTGTAAGAAATGTGCCATACATAGTAGAAGAAAACATGTGGTTCCCATTCTCGTCATCAATGTCCACTCAGAGAAATTTAAGGTCCTTAGTGGAAAATTGCAGATTTAGAGTGAAATTACCTTAATTGCATGTTTATATGCCATTCCAATTTGCGGATGAGTTTTCTATGTAATAAATGCTTGTATTTTTAAATATCAGACAACTCATTTGGGCAGATTTTTTTCTATTTGTGATAGAAAAAGGCACCAATTGTGATGCCTTTTTGTGCTTCTGCCATTTTTTGTTTCACCTCTTCCACATTGGCAATATGTTTCCAGGGAAACAAAGTCACTAGGGGCATGGTCAGGTGAATAGGGAGGGTGGAATATGGGATTCATGCCATTTTTTGGTCAAAAATTTCTGAACTCTCAGCACAATGTAGGCAGGTGCACTTGTAAATCACCCATCATGAAATGGGCAAATGTGTTGAAATAATCTCAAAAAAAAAAAAAAATTCCTGAAAGTCAAAGACAGCCTCTCATGACACTAGCTTGTACACTGATGCCAATAGTGGAGAACATTTCTACACTGTTGGTGGGAGTGTAAACTAGTACAGCCTCTGTGGAAAACACTGTGGCAATTCCTAAAAGATCTAAAAATCGACCTCCTATATGACCCCACCATCCCCCTACTGGGAATATACCCAGAGGAACTCAAATCACTCTATGAAAAAGATATCTGCACACACATGTTTATTGCAGCATTATTCACAATAGCAAAAACATGGAACCAACCATGCCACCCATTGAAAGAGGACTGGATTTTTAAAATGTGGTACATGTACATGATGGAATATTACACAGCCATAAAGAAGGACAAAATTCTGAACTTCACAGCAACTCGGACGGACTTAGAGGCTTTAATACTGAGTGATCTATCACAGAAACAAAAAACTGAGTATCACATGTTCTCACTCATAAGCGGACCTTGAACAACTATTGTAATACTATAGGAAAGGGATTGGCAATAGTGGGAAACTGCTGGGTAGGCGGGCACACCTCATCAGCAAGGGTACCTGCGTGATGAAAATTTGTATACTTAACTCTAAATGGAACCCCATGTATTTAAAATAAATTTTTTTAAAAAAACAAGCCCAGTCGGGCTTGGTGGCTCAGCCTGTAATCCCGCTCCTTTGAGAGGCTGAGGTGAGTGGATTGCCCGAGCCCGTGGGTTCGAGACACGCCTGGGCAGGCAAGACCTCATCTCTACAATAAAATCAAAAAATTAGCCGGGCGTGGTAGTGCATGCCTGTAATTCTGGCTACTCGGAAGACTGAGGCGGAAGGATCACCGGAGCCCAGCAGGTCGAGGCTGCGGTGGCCGGGAGTGGCCACTGCACTCCAGTCTGGGACTCCAACTCAAAGAAAAAAAAACACAAGCCCAATGGGATATTGATGGGACTAGATCCCCAAAGACAGTGGAAGAAACAGGTAGGGATGAGTCTGGGAGTCATACCTCTTCTAGTCAGACCAGTGGGGGGTTGGGCATGAATACTCACAAACTTGTGCTTGGGGAACATTTAAGTTTAAAGCCTTTATTTTTTCGATGACAAAGGAGACAAGACCACCTGTTCTGAGAGGGTGAGAACCAAAGTGAGGCTCAAGGAGAGTCACAAAATGCAGGAGTAACCTCCAGAACACTTGAAGAAGGAACAGGCTAGAAAAGAATGCATGAATTGCCCAAATCACATGGCGGGGGGCAAATTTAGGAAAATCAGTGTTCTTCTTGTGTATCGCCACCATTATGCACAAATATCTTTGCATAAGCAGCTCTTGCATAGGGTCAGAGGAGCCGGTGTTAGGGCTGGATCCAAAATAGAGATTTTAGAGGGATTGGTATAGATCTAAGACTGAGTCTCATCTTTTGGGAGCATCTAGGAGAAGCCAGCTAAGATGTCTGTTGGGTGACTAGTGTTGAGTGTTGTATTTCAAATACAGCCTCATGTGTCGGCTGCATGATGAAAATTTGTATACTTAACTCTAAATGGAACCCCATGTATTTAAAATAAATTTTTTTAAAAAAACAAGCCCAGCCGGGCTCGGTGGCTCAGCCTGTAATCCCGCTCCTTTGAGAGGCTGAGGTGAGTGGACTGCCCGAGTTTTTAACCTGAGCAGCAGGAGGGCTTGATGACCCCATGGAATGAGTCAGTTCAGAGTAGACTGGGAAGAGCCAAGATTCCAGTTCTTCAAGACAAAAATACAAAGGTCGGAGTTCAAGTGAGGCTCGTGAAGCCAGTAATTTGAGTTGGAGCCAAGATGGGCTCGAAGAACAGGTCAAGAAGGTGAAGTAAAATGCTTGGAGGTGTCCACAAGATTGCCCTGTTGCCCTTTCAGCCCACAGGAAGTTATCGGAAGGGTAGGGAGGGCTAGAGGGGATGGGAGAGAGCCATTTGTCGGGTTGAAAGGGCAAAGAAAGGACAGAGAAAAAGATGCAGCTCCTCTTCAACAAGGGACCCAAACCACATGGCCACAGCCTCGAAGAAGAAGGGGTATTTGCATGAGGAGAGCAGGCTGAAAGAAGGTAGCCTCTGCCGTCTGTGGCAATTGTGAGGCTGGATGGAGGGAGGAAGGAAGGGAAGGTAGATAAGTTGGAGGGAAGGAAGGAAGGAAGAAATGAAAATAAAATTACAAGCATAACTGACATTAGAGAAGAAAGGTTGATCCTTTATGCAACCAGAACTGATACCCTAACTTTCAAATATGGTAGATGCCGACTGAACACCTTGTGTATTTAAGGCAGAGGCACGGTGCCTCCCCAGAGTATGTCTTCAGGAAATCTTTGTGCAGAGAATGAGTGGGTGCTTAGAAATGGACCCTCATTAAGATACAAAGTTCATTGCCTGAGCCCGCGGGTTCAAGACCCACCTGGGCAACTTGGTGAGACCTCATCTCTACAATAAATCAAAAATCAGCCGGGCGTGGGAGTGCGCGCCTGTAGTTCCAGCTACTTGGAAGGCTGAGGCGGAAGGATCGCTGGAGCCCGGCAGGTCGAGCCTGCGGTGGCCGGGAGCGGCCACTGCACTCCAGTCTGGGTGACAGAGTGAGACTCCAACTCAAAAAAAAAAAAAAAGATACAAAGTTCAAGGGGACACAGTTTCTACACTTAAGGATGAGCAGCTTAGTGATCTCTTAAAGCCTATCTGCTATTTCACTCTTGAATATAGTGTGTATTAAACAAATTATAACCTGAAAGTTTCAGTTATAAAAGCTATTGGTCTAGAAGTATTTTTTTTGAAAGTACTGTTATTTTTATTTTATGGACTTTTCATTTTATTTGGTTCTGATTAGCTGCAGGACACACAGAAATAGTACTTCATCTTTTGGGGGGGTTTGATAGCAGGCGGGCATGAAATGCGCACATATAAGACATTCTGATTCACAGGTGAAATCTGTATGCAAAGTTGAACGTACTGGGGTTGTGTGTGAAAGTCTGATGTTTAATCATGAGTAATTAGTTTGTGCTTAGCAATTTGGGCCTCTAAGAATCATACAGTCTAAATTTTATCCCCAAAGAGTGATTACAAAGGAAGCCATTGAATGGCTGATTAGCAATGGGATGAATTCAAGGGCACACCAGACAGTCCATGAAAGAGGAAGAGAACAATGAGTTCAATGGTTTGTAATTGATAACTAACTCCTCTACAAAAGATTTGAGGTAATTTACAGCAAAAATATACATATCCCAGCCAGTAATTTAAATGGAAGAGAAAAATCAGAAACTGTGTAGATGAGAAATGGCTCTAAGGGAGAGCTAAGTTATAGAAAGAATGGGGTTAGGAAACAGAAGAAAATGCCCTGGGTCTTCATGCTTTTCTTAACGGGGTAGCAACAATCTATCTGGGTAATATCTGGCAAGTGCTTAGACAAGGTGGCCCAACTATGGAGAATGATGACTAGTTCCCTGATCCAGTGAACAAAGACAGAGACCACCCAGGACACAAACTTGATAGTCCTGCTTTACAGCTTCTTCAAAAGGGACACCAAGGCACTGACAGATACTTGGGGCGAAATTGGTGAGAAAAGATTCAGACCTAAAGGGGCACTGGATCTGCCTTTGCTTTTTGGGGAAGAAGCCTTGGGTAACAGCACATGTCGTGATGGGGGAAAGATGGCATGGGGTCAGTAAGTCCTTCAAGGGTGACTTTGAACACTCTCACCCTCCATTTCCTCCCTGTCTGGGCTCTGCACATCTGAGGTGCTGGTAGAGGACAGTGACCCAAGGAAGGGAGATACCCGACCATTCCCTGAAACCTTTTCTTCCAAAAACCTGATGGAGTTTCAACATCCACCCACCTACCAAAGTGTGGTGAGGAAATATCCTTACCTCAAGAATGAGAATTTCTTACTTTTCTTAAATTAGGTCGGCTACTGCCTCTATGCTTGCTTGGGTTTAGAAGTTCAGGCAAACCAGGAAAGAAGGTTCAGAACCTATTTGTAAATTCCAAGTTGGCTTCCAGGTAATCAGAAATCTGTTTAATTCCATAATCATTTCTGATTACAACTATCTTCCAGGAGATGAAACTAAAGGAAAATACTAGAAGTGAATAAAACAAGCCTTTTATCACTCACACTCTTACAGCTTAGTGAAAGTGTATGTCAATAAGTATATGACAACTTAATGCATGTTAGGCTTATGTTGTGTTCTTCATACTGTGTTATAACAGTGACTCCATTGCCTCCCTCCTTCCCTGCCTTCCTCCTTGCCTGCCTGTCTCTGACTCTGTATGTGTGTGTGTGTGTGTCTCTCTCTCTGCTGCTGTTTTTTCACTTCTCTAGGCATGACATTTTCACGAAGACCAGAGTGATGTGTGGAGGTTATTGAGAACTCTTACTTGCTCTCTAATAGTATTAATAACTTCCCTAATAAAGATTTCTAAAGTTAAAAAGCACTTTGTGCATTCCTTCACCATTACCCTGTGAATTTTGTGGGGTCAAGTCCAAGTCCACTTTGTGTGGCATTTTCCACAGAACTTTACCACTTGATTGTCTCTTTACTCAGGGACTTAAATGAAATAAAAATAGGACAGCCTCGCAGACCTTTTAAGGTATAAAAGGAGGATAGAGATGGCTGCGGATTCAAGAATTGGTAAAATTAGGAAAAGAAGTCACTAAAGTGGGCTTTACTTTAGAAGATGGGCTTCTTCCATCCCTTATTTATTACTTATCCAGGCATGCTTGTGTCACTGCTTTACATGCCACTGACCTTTAATATTCTCTGTATCACAATATTGTTTGTTTTTATCCCCTCCTTTAGGAGATGACCTGGCTTCCACCACTTTCTGCTATCCAAGCACCCGGCAAAGTGGAACCAAGTAAATTTCCATTTCCAAATAAGGTGAGATCTTGCACCCCTTAGGAGGAATATGCCTCAGTCATGTAGATATTTGTAGTGGATAGGTTGACCCTTGATTGTCTTTTCCTCTGTAAATATTCCTGCTGGAGGCATATGAATCTGATCCCTAACAATTTGCAAGCAATATAGTTATCCACCAAAGGGATAATTATCCACCAAAGGGAGTCAAGCTTGCAGTCTCACTTACCTGTACTTCCATACTCTTTGCAAAATGTGATGCTTATTACAATTGTCATTTTATCTAAAAAAAAATTGTGAAATTGAAATGCATCTTACAATCATTTTATATAGTCAATGTGATTTTATGTCCTGTTTCTTTTCCTGAAAAGCTGTTGTTAAGTTAATGATGTATCTTAAAATCAGTGTCTTAGAATTGAAGATATGAGGTATTTAATTTCCCTGAGTATATTTCTTAAAGCTTAAAATATTTTCTAGGACCTAAAATACTTTTTTTTATTTTCTAAGAAAAAGCACACCAAAAATATCAACCACAAAATATATTTAAATTACTGTATACATGAGTTGAATAAACTTTCTTTGATGTTTTTAAAGCATTCACTGACACATTAACTTCATACTCATGACAAAAGATCAAATTATGCAAATGGAAAGAGCACGAAATATCAAAGTCCCTGGCACCCTCACCTGATTCTATTTCCCTACCCAGAGATTACTATCAAGAGTTTAGTGTGTACCATTTCAGTCACTGTCCCTGTGTATTATAGGCACCTATGTGCACGTGTACTTGTTTAAAACTCTTAAATACTGTAGTACTAAAAGCATTTTTCAAGAGTTGTTTTTTTTCAGATGCTCACAATATGTATCATTGTTTACATTATCATTGCTTACATGTGTATCAATTTCACAGCTTTCTAAAGTAGAATTATTGAAATAATTGTTCATGGCTGTTATCACAATGGTAAATTTTATTTTATGAGTTTATTTTCATTTACCTTAACAAAATGTATTTGGGATCTTTCCAACTGAACATATAGAGATTTCTTTCATTCTTCTAAACAATAGCAAAGTATTTTGTAGTAAGAATTTGCAATAATTTATTTAATCAAGCCCCTTTCGATGGACATTGGGATTACTTGTGGCTTGTCTTTATCGCGAACACTATTACAAGAAATCCTTTTTGTAAATGTCCCTTTGTATGTCTGCTATTGAATATCTCTATTAAGGAAATCTAACTTAGGAATTGTGACTGTAGGTAACAGAAGCCACAGGTACTTTGGGCTGTGTTGTAAGAGTACTTTTTATACATCTTTGCTAGTGATTAATACTGTCTGATTTTTTATCACTGTGTCTGTATGATGGATGAAAAGTTGATATCTCATTGTTTTCATTTGCATTTTCCCAATTACTTTCAAGCTTGAGCATTGACTGGTTTTCCTTTGCAAATTGTCTATTCATTATCCGCTGCCACTTTTTAAAAAATTATTTGTAGGAACTCCCTAAATCTTATTCTCTTGAATATTCGATATAATGTAATTATTTTCTTGTAACCGTTTTATGTGCCTTTTATACTAGCACAGTGCTTAATTTGTATGTCAGAGAAAATGATGGTTCCTGCTCTAACAATGTACTCTATTTTATTCTAACTCTTTTACACTTTATTTTTTTTTTTAATTTCGTGGATGGTATGACCTAGGATTCTAGTTTTATTCTTTTCTATGGTTAATATATTATTAAAACACTATAAATGTATTAGCCCATTTTCTCCTCACTTGTCTGAAATACACTTTGTCAATAATTGAATTTATCATAAACACATGGATTTGTTTCAGAACTCTCTATGCTGCTTTCTCAATATGTCTAGCTAACCCTTTCCCAAGAACTCATTTAAGTCAAAGATCCACAACCTTTTTCAGTAAAGGACCAGATACTAAATGATGCAGGCTTTGCAGACAACACCCAAATGAATGAATGTGGCATCTCATTGGAGGAATTGAAACCAGAACCCATCTGTACTTTCAGGCTTCCAGCCCTTTTCAGTACAAGGGAATTTGGTTGAATAGTTCAGTCATTATGTATTGCCAATGACATCCTGCCACATTTAGAATAAAATGCAGAATGCTTACAATCTTTGCACATAATCTGTCCAAAATAGTGACTGATCCAAAATATAATCAAGTAAGCATTTTTATTATAAGTACACATTTTTATATAATTGACATATGTTGCTGTGACTTTGCCAAAAGGATGACTGTACAAATTTGATCTGTTTTGTTTCACGAAGCTACTTAAGTAGGGAAGTAGTGACTTAACGCCTGAGGTGAAATTGAGACTTCCAAGCATTAGGACAAAAATTTCAGTGTTTAGCTTTGTGGAGGTATAATTGACAAATAAAAATTATATATTTCAAGGGAAGCAAACTTATGTTTTGATATTTTATATGTTGTAAAATAATAACTACAATCAAGCTAATCAGCAAATCCATCACCTCAGGTAGTTACCGTTTCCCCTTTATTTTCTCTTTGAGTGATGAGAACTCTACCTGCCTAGCAAATTTCTAAAAGTCTACCCTCTTAGAAAATTTCAATTACACACGACAATATTGTTAACTATGGTCACATTTCTGATCTATATCATTCATATATATACGTGTGTGTGTGTGTGTGTGTGTGTGTGTGTATTTGTGTGTGTGTATGGTTTAAGTGAATGAAACCAAACACAGAAAGACAAATATTGCATTCTATCACTTATACGTAGAATCTAAAATAGTCAAACTCATGGAAGCAGAGTGGAATGGTGGTTTCCAGGGACAGGAGGAGAGGACAATGAGGATGTTGGTCAGAGGATACCAAGGGTCAGTTATACAAGAGGAATAAGTTCTAGAAACCTAATGGAAAGACATGTGACTATAATTAACTTATTAATTAAGACAGAAAGAAAGATGTATCTTAATTTTTGCTCAAAAAGATACATTATTATCTGTCATATAGACAAAGAATTTCAAATTTAAATGGGAAAAAAAGTCTTGCTTAGGACTATTCTAGGATTTACATGGAGCTGTTTCACCTTTAGATCTTTTTGCCTTGCTTGAGACAGAAAGAATAAGTGATTTTACAAAATGTCAAAACATTGGGTCAAAACATTTTAATAATGCCTCTGTTTCAAAAAGCTTGCTGTACTGATGATTTATCTTGTACAAATGAAGAGTGCATTAGTTCCCTATTTTGACTGTAAGAAATTACCATAAACTTAGTGACTTAAGTAGCACACGTTTATTATCTTACACTTCTGGAGATCAGAAGTCTGAAATCAGTTTCACTGAGCTACAATCCAGGTGTCAACAAGGCTGTGTTCCTTCATAAGGCTCTATTTTCCTGCCGTTGCCAGTGTCTGGAGGCTGCCTCTGCCTTAGCTCATGATTCACACCCCGGCCTCTGCTTCCCTTCCACATCTCCTTCTCCGCCTCTCCTAACTCCCTCTCTTCTTCTTTTTTTGTTTTATAAAGACCTTTGTGCTTATATAGAGCCTTCCCAGATGATCTCCCACCTCCAAATCATTAATTTAACCACATTTGCTTTTTATGTGTCTTTTAAAAGTCCCTTTTTCTATGCTATTTTTCTATGCTATTTCTGAGAATTAGGGCACAGACATCTTTGGGGGTGCCATTATCCTGCCTGCAACAAAGACTGTTATTAATTTTCAAACAGAGTGCATCTCTTTTAACCTGTATCTCAACAAATTAGTATCCTGACAGCAGGGCATTGCAGTTCTTTAATTAAACTATTTATATTTGAGATGATTGCTATTGCTAGTGTATAGAAGCCAAAATTGTTTTTGGAATTTGAGGGGCGAAATCTCCACCATGACTCATAAACAATAAAATTAAACCCTTATTAAGATTGAGGAGCAACTTGACCTCACAAGGAAAGTCAGTTTAACTGCATTCTCAGTTACCAATACTACTAAATTAATTAGCTTAAAATTTTCGAGAATTTCCTCATTTTGTCTGGACATTGAAAGACATGACATATAATAAAATCAATTGATAGTGAACTTGGCTATTGTTTTTCTCTTCTCTGAGGACTTAATTTGGAGTCACAATTCCCAGGATAAATACCACTAGGCATTTCTGCCTCATTCTTCAATTCTCAAAAGTAATTGAATTTTGTAAAGAAAAGAATGCATGCCTCCTTTAAATTGGCTGCCATTACCAGATATTTCAGCCTAAAGAGAAGAAAATTTATCTGCTTTGCTTTTCCCCCGTCATTTCTGCAGCAATCTCATACATTTTGAAATGCAAGTAAAGAACTCAAAATTGTAGCACATTTTCTATCCTCAAGGAGGTGTATGTCCAAGCCTAATGGCATTTTTCATGCATTTCACAAGCCATGGATGCTGCATCTGGTGGTATCAGACTGACCTGATACTTTTCCTGTTAATTGATTCTTAAGGCATTATACAGAAGAGTTCTAGCATTATTTCAAAACCAAGAATCCTCCTGCTTTCTCTTGACACACTAGAATGAGAATGAAAGCCAACAAGTGGGAAGGAAAGTGCTTTGAAGTTGGAAAGTTTATTATGCATCTCCTTTTTTGGGTTGCCAGCGTGCTTCCAAAACTACCGCAAAACGTTTCCATGTTTAGCATTACCTCAAAATAAGCATTTAAATTAATTGCAAATTACATTATTTCAACTGTTTTGAGTTTTGTAGATTAAGAGTGAAAAGAAAAGAGTCAGTGAAGGTGAAAAGACACCCAACCAAATCAAGTGGTAATTTATCCTACGGTAATTAGCTTTACATTGAGGGTCTGAAAATATGAGGATATATATTTCCATTTCTTGCCTTTTGTGGTTCCAGTGATGGACTGGACAAGCAAGGAGAGGTATGAGTAGAGCCATTTTCAGATGGTTTCAAAAGCCATTTGTAAGTGATGCAATATCAATACTGTCCTCTGTCAGAAGTATGGCCAAAGAACTACTGCGTTTCGTTGATCTAAGGTGCATATTTTTCACATTTTAAAATCTCTAAAATCAGGATGTGTTTTATGGTTGATGACATTTTCTAATTTATTGACATCAATTTTCCAATTAATTGGCTGCAGTTTTCAATTAATTGATAACAACTGATAGTACGTAAGAGCCTTGTACGATTTGGATGTCACATTACATTTGATTAAATATACATTTGATTAATTTCACTGAAGGACTTTATCGGATACAAGTGTACCTGGTTATTTCTGTCTTCAGCAAAATGGTTTATATGAACTTTTCTTCTCTGCTAAATACCACATTTAGAAGCGTGTTAGGATTCCCATATGCCAAAGAATAGTTTAGATGTAGGGACTTCAGGATTTAAAGTTGGAGAAAAATACATCCCATGTTCTTCCAAGTAACAGAGAATGTTTGTTCTCTCTATGCACTTGATCATCAGAATGATACACACTTGCTGAATGATCGTGGCAAACAAAAAGCAGCAGATTAACCTTGGAAATGGCCTGCTATGGAATTATAAGCAACTTCTTTTTTTAAAATACTTTCCTGTTTTTTTAAATTTTCTTTAATGAGAAGATATTATGGATCCGTCTTTAGGATAAGATAATAATAGTAGTAGCATTCTTTTCATGATGCTTACTATCAAATTGTATACTTTATGTTAAGCCATTTATACTGAAACAACAGCAATTAGCTCAGAAATATTGACTCTGACTTCAATGTTCTAGACTGTGCCACTCTTTGGATACAAACAAGATTCAGGGTCTTAAGGTAGCTGACCCTTCCATGAGCAGGCTGGCCACACACTGGCCAAATGCCAGTAAGAATGATAATGGGACATTGTTGTTGTTTCAGTATACTACCAAGAAGACATCACGTAGAAACATTAGATTAAATAGTAAGCAAAAAGTCTTTGGTTTTGTTCTTGCCTCTCCTACAGCAGACATCTATGGAGATCTTTTTTTGGAGGGAGGGGGAATTAACAATTTCTTTAACCATTTTCTGCCTGTCTTTATTCCTCACACAAAATAGAAACAATAATAGTTATTAATTAGACAGGCGTTTTAGTTAACATTTGAAATTTGTGATCTTATATAAAATATAGATGTATTTTAGCCCATCACTTCAGGAACAGTATTTCATTGTGTAATCATGATTCAGGTCACCTATAAGCTCTTCTTGGGATCTCTGCTGAAGAGTGTATGGCCAATAGTCATCATGTGGCTGAAGTATAAATGGGTTTTAGGATGCATCAATAAATTAAAAGATTTATTTCCTGTTAGTGTCAGCAAACAGTACCAGAAAAATATTTACTATTGTTTTTTTTTTAAGTTGGAGTCTCACTCCATCGCCCAGGCCGGAGTGCTATGGCACACTCACAGCCACCCCAGCGTCGACCCGCTGGGCTCCAGCGATCCTTCCGCCTCAGCCTTCCAAGTAGCTGGAACTACAGGCACACATGTTACCACACCTGGCTAATTTTTTTTAAAATTTATTGTAGAGACAAGGTCTTGCCAAGTTGCCCAGGCTGGTCTTGAACCTGCAGACTCAGGCAGTCCACTTGCCTCAGCCTTCCAAAGTGCTGGAATTGCAGACTGAGCTACCAAGCCCAGCCTTTTTATTCTTTTTTAAAGAATGAGCTTAATGCTGAAAATTTTGTCCGTTCTTGTCCATTTGATGGTGAGTGAGTATTGCTCTCCTTAGTACAGGGTACCTTCAAAGAGCCGATATCTATAGACAGCATAGCGGAGTTAACTAAATGGAACTCAAAGTATTTTTCACATGTCAAAGCTGAAATTAATTTATGTTCAGATATAAACTCTAAGTTAATTAGAAGAGAAGGGAAACACATCAATCTACTTGGAGGATTTAACTGTGGATGTCTTCTTAGTAACAATATTTATCCAAAATAGGCCAAAATCATTTTTGCAGATTATATTTTAGCCCATCGCTTCTGGAACAGTATTTCATCTTCATATAACTATTTTCAAAAGTGGAATCTCTGGGTGAGAGTTGAGCTTGTTCTTTTTCTTCTGATGAATAGCTCATTATTGCCAACATCGAAGGAGGTTTATTAGGCATCTGTGTGTGACTCAATCTGTTTAATAGAGTGGGAATCCCTTCCCTTCCCAATTTTCCTATCCAACCCCTATCCGCCAGACTGACTCATTTCATACTATTCCAGTGGAATTCCTTTTTAAAACAGACATTATTACTTGGATTTCAATATGCCACAAGTCACATTAAATGACACCTCTGCCCTGTAGCAACTGTTTTTTCATGAAGCAAAATTCTGGTAAAGTATGTAAAGCCATTTAATCAAAGTTAATTCCATTTCACTGGAGTTTTGTTCCATGTACTAGAATTATAAAGGTATTCTGCTAGATCTCAACATGCCACGACTTACTTTTTTACATTCCTACCGTCTCAACTAATTTATTCTATTATAATTATTTCTTATATTTTATATTACATGAGAATTTTGCAAGGAAAGAGAATGTGAGTCCTCAAGACAAAATTTCACAATTCATTTTAATCCAGATAAAATCAGGTTCAGTTTCTATTTATCTGAGCATTTAAAATACTGTGTAGTACGGGTTTCATGTCATTGCAGATAAGTGGATATCAGTAATAATGTTTACATCTACCAATGTGAGATTGACAGTAGTTGTTGACTAGTGTCCCTGGTGCAATAGTTGCCAGTCTCGTGTGTAGAAATCGAGAGGGAGTAAAGGTGCATTCAAAGAGAAGTGAGTTAGATTAAAAGCCAATAATATAATGGATCAATGACCTAAGTATAAGAATAAAACCACAAACTTTATAGACGAAAACATAAATTTAAATCTTCATGACCTTAGATTTGGCAATGGATTCTAACATATGACAAAAAAGCATGAGCAACGAAAGAAAAGTTAAATAAAATAAACTTTGTCAAAATTTTAAAAATTTTTTGCATCAAAGAACATTATTAATAAAGTGGAAAGATAGAACTGACAGATTGGAAGAAAATATTTGCAAATCATTTATCTGATAAAAGTCTAGTATCCAGATTGTCAAGAGCTCTTTCAACCTAACAAGTAAAGTGCAAACAACTCAATTAAAAAATGTCCCAGTGCTTGAACAAATATTTCTCCAAAGATGTAGAAATGGCCAACAAACACGTGAAGATGCTCAGCATCATTCGTTGTTAGGAAAATACAAATCAAAACCACAATGAAATATCACTTTATACCCACATGGATGACTATAATCTTTTTGATGGAAAATAAATATTGGCAAGGATATGGAGAAATTGGAACCCTCATACTTCACTGGTAGGAATGCAAAATGGTTTCCCTGCCTTGGAAAACGGTTGGGCAATTCCTCAAAAAGTTTAACACAGAGTTACCGTATGACCCAGAAATTCCATTCCTAGGTATGTACACAAAAGGGCTGAAAACAGGGATCAAACAAGTACAGATATCTGTGTGTTCATCGCAGTACTATTTACACTGTCCAAAAGGTGGAAACAGCCCTGACACCTGTCAGCAGATGAATAGATAAACAAATTGGTGTATATCCATAAAAAGGAATGAAATACTGACACATGACACAACATGAATGAACCTCTAAAACATTGTGCTAAGTAAAAGAAGCTAGACACAAAAGGTTACATATTGTATGATTCCACTTGTATGATTATCCAGAATAGATAAATGTATAGAGACAGATGGAAATTGGTGGTTGCCAGGGACTAAGGAAAAGGGGGAATAAAGAGACTCTGCTTAATGAATAAGGGGTTTTACTTTGGAGTGATGAAAATATTTTTCATCTAGATACAGGTAATGGTTGCACCACATTGTGACTGTGCTAAATGCCACAGGATTGTTCACTTTTAAAATGTTTAATTTTCTATTATCATAATACTGTAAGAAGGGGATTGGTGGTAGTGGGAAACTGCCAGGGGAGCGGGAGGGGGATTGGCAATTGAGGGAAACTCATCAACAAGGGTACCTGCATAATGAGCATTTGCATACCTAACCCTGAATTGTACCCCACATCTTTAAAATCAATCAATAAATATAAATAAATAAAAATTAAAAACAAAAATGTTTACTTTTATGTTATGTAAATTTCACCTCAATAAACAAAACAAAAAATTAATAATACAAAGTGAAAGTGATTGTGAAATATACTCCCAGTACTACTTATCAAGCATGTTCATGTAAATGTTCCTCATTATAGTAACTAGTAGAGGTTAAGAGACACGAGTCAGTTCTGAATGGTATATCTCAAGTGGTATATCTCAAGTTCAACTTGTGTTTTGAAAATCAAAATAGGAAAATTAATTGACACTTCTTGTTCTTTCAGGACTCTCAGCTTGTATCCTCTGGACACAATAATCCAAGTAAGAAAGACTTTGTTATTTTATATGGGGTACAGGGGATCGGGTGTGGAAGGCAGAGGGGAAGAGAAGAAGAACATGCAATAGACAGTAGCTTTCAAAGAAATTTACCAAAAAACAAAATCAGATGGGGAAAAGGGGACGGTCACTGTTCAAATAGATAAGATTCCTGGTGACCTTCAGTGTTCATGTTCAAGGAAGGGAGTAACAAAACATAAAATGGTGAATTTCAAAGCAATCCTAGGAGAAAAGAACATCATGTTTTATTATAGTTGTTCCCTAGTATATGTGGGAAGGGGGAAAAAAACTTAAATGGCAAATATTGAGTTGTCTAAATAAAAAGAAAATGAGTGGACAAAGAAAACCAATTAGAAGACTTCAAGATAAATGGCCTCAGAATCCATGAAGAAAAGCCATAACTTGCTGGGTATGTGTAACATGGCCTTTTCCAGAAATAGACAGAGTCTACTGTCTAGGAAGCAGTTTCCTCATTGAATCAGTGGATAATAACGCGTGTACTTTGTCGTCAAACAGAGGATGTTATCATTCCGTGAAGTAGTGTTTTAATTCTCTTCTTTGGCACTACTAATTGGTATTAATGTTGTCTTGAGCATTAAAAATGCATAAGCTACCCTCTTCACGTCCTAAAAGCATACTCATAAAGACCAAAATTGTTAGTTTCATGACCAGCAGGCGAGCTGAGAGCGTCCCTTGCCAATTACAGAGCTGTGTTTGAAGATGAAAATCCTCTGAGCTAGTAGATATGCATTTGGAACTGTGGCTCACCCACTGGGCATCTATGAGGCAAAAGGGATGGAGAGAAAAAAAATGCCCTGACAAATGCGTTGGGAAGCCCCCAAATTTTAATGCATAGCTACAGAAAGGTCAGCAGAGGGGGTGATGGCACAATGATGCATAGGCAATATCTCTTAATTATCCCACCCTTTGTTGGGATTTGCTGTGGGCACAGGCACCAGCGAAGAGGCGAAAAGCCAAGGGACATGAAATGTGAAGGAAATAATGAATTAAATCAGAAGAAAAGAGATCAGAAGAAATGCTTGGTTGAGTTCATGTGATAGGTCATCATCAGCATCATATACCAAAGACTAGAACATATTGAAGAGTTGTCATTGCTTTCCTCGCCGTTTCTCATTATTTGCATTTAAACATTCAGGGTAGAGGGAGAATATAACACAAATAACTGTATGTTCTCTCAGCTTGGAGTTTTTGATAGAAAGACGAGCAAAGGAAATAGTTGTTGAGTGTCTGCTGTGTGCCAGCACCCTGACTTATCTTATTTCATGTAATTCTCCCAATGACTGTGTGAAGTAGTCATTATTATCGGAATTTGAAACATGAAGAAAAGGAGATTCTGAGGCTCATAACTAGCGATTTTTAGTCACGTGGCTAAGAAAAATGACAGCTAGGATTTGAATTCAGAAATCTCTGCCTCAGAGACAGACTTTTTATCTCACTATGTTGACTCCCAGGAAGTTGATCCTATCAATTCACTGTGAGATTGAATTCTTACCTAAGAACTGTATGCTGTGATTTCTATATGCATCTGGCATATTTTTACGGAATTCCGTAATATTCGCTGCCACTTTGATGATATATTCATGGAACATGGTGAGACCCTTTCTTTGTGTGGTACAAAATCCTCTGGCATTTTTTGGTCCAGAAAAACTTTTTGATTGGCTTTCTCTTTTCTAGGGTAAGGGTTTGTTTTGGGGTTTTTGGTTTCATTTTTTTGAATTAATCTTTTCCCTAAAGTCAAGCATATGTATAAAAAGGTAATATTCCTATTTTAAAATCTGAGAATGTTCTGTAGATTATAGCACATTTGAAACTTTAGGATAACTGATCGCACCAGAATTTCCTGTGCTGATTTTGTATTTGGTTTGAAATCATGACTCTGGTAAACATGTAGGAAATAGAGGAAAACCTAACTTCAGAGAAACTAAAACCAAAATGTGTGTGTGGGTATGGATTGATTACTAACACTCACTACTTTAGGCCAATGCTTTTATCCTGTTTTTGAAATTAGAAAAACTGTCTTATATAAATACTAAAGGAAAAGTGTATGCATTAAACAAAATGATTTTCAATCCAAATCATATAAAAGATAGTTTTCTGAATTACTGAGCAATCAAACTTAATATTATAAAATGAAAGCTTATTACACATTGAGAAAGTTAAATACTAAAATAGTTGATGTACATCCACACTTTTAAAATGATGAGAGCGTCCTGTTCACGTGACAGACTGGGCTTTAGCACTTGATTCCTTCCCTTAAGAATCCCTACCTCACAGCCATAAAGCTGTAGAAATGGAAATAAATCCATAGTAGCACTGAGAACAGGAAGGAATGCCATCAGCAAACTAGAATTATAGTTGTGTTTCTGGAAAACAGAAAGTAATAGGACTCTACTGAAAAATAATCCTGAGCAGGAAAGGTCATGACCCAGAAAAAGAAAAAAAAAATCAAACAAGCAGGAACAAGCTTTAGCAGTGGTAGGAACAGCCCTGGGCAGCTCCAGGAAAGACCAGATTTCCACTTAACCCCAGGAGAGACCAAGTGTGAACTGCCTGTGGTGATAGGGAAACCCGAGTCATTCTTCCACTCATTATCCTTCCACCCCATCCTCACAGATTCTCACAGGGAGCTTCCAGTGTGATTTTCCTCTCAAAAAAACCAAAAGACCAAAAACACAGTAATATTTGCTAAAAAATGAACAGTTGACTACAACTCCTAGTTGAGAACCATTACCTAAGAGAGAAATAGAATCGTTTCAAAGGTAATACCAGCCTTTAAAAATAGACATAAGATGAGTATGGGAAAAGAGTCAACTTTTCTTAAGAGGGAAACAAAAATTCTACATACCTAAAGCACAGTACTTTCTATTTTTATTGAGGGGGTGCAGAGTGAAGGGAGAGTTGGGGCTTCCAGCTTACCTAGAGACCTCTCTTCTTTTGAACCCTAAATGAAGTCTTTAAGTCAGCATACCCTGTCCATTTAAAAAGAGCCCTAAATCAGTCCTTCTCTCCAAAGGATAGGTGCATTAGAAAAATTTATCAACCGGGCTCGGTAGCTCAGCCTGTAATCCCGCGCCTTTGGGAGGCTGAGATGAGTGGATTGCCTGAGCCCGCGGGTTCGAGACCCACCTGGGCAGCGAGACCTCATCTCTACAATAAATCAAAAAAAAAAAATCAGCCGGGCGTGGTAGCGCATGCCTGTAGTTCCGGCTACTTGGAAGGCAGAGGCGGAAGGATCGCCGGAGCCCAGCAGGTTGAGGCTGCAGTGGCCGGGAGCGGCCACTGCATTCCAGTCTGGGCTACAGAGTGAGACTCCAACTCAAAAAAAAAAAAGAAAAATTTATCAATATACTGATACAGAAAATTCATGCCAATTACCTTTGCTAACCAACCTGTTAATCAAAAATGTGATGATATAACCAATGAGCACCAAAGAGGAATGGCTCCAGAGGAAAGCTAGCTAATTCAAGGGAAAGAAAAAATTGCCAAGTATGATTGCTGTCTTCAGAAAAATTTGAAATCACTTGTATTAAATAAAAAGAGAACAGACTGATATGAAAAAGAAGTAATTACAGAATAAGTGAATACTTGAGAATTTAAAATATGAGCAACAAAAATTTAAAAATATTAATAGGGATGGGTAACAACTAAAGTCTGGAATCTGGAATAAAAAGTTGAAAACTTTTTTTTTCTAAATATAAAGCAAAACACCGATGGAAAGTGTGAAAGAGAGTTAAGATATACAGACAATTAGTCAGGGGGTGACAAGGTCAAAATTCAGCTAATAGGAATACCAGAAAAAGAAAGTGTAGAAAGATAAATAATAATAGAAATAGAGTTCCAAGAGAAATGAGCAACTTATAATCAAACGTGCTTATAAAAAAAGAAAACATGGGACAATGAGCAAGAGTAAAGAAAAACAAAGACCGCAGATCATTAGACTACTAATTCAGAAATCGGAACTGTCAAACCTAGAATATAAAATTAGGGTCCTTAATTTAATTTCTAAAGATAAAAAAGATTGAAAAACGTGAAAAGCAAGAAGAGTGCTAAACAGAACTTCTAGAAATGAAAAAAATAATAATAGAAATTAAAATATCCGTGGACAGGCTTAATAGCACATTAGGCATAACTGAAATAAAATTAATGGATTGAAAAATTGAATGTAAGAAATTATCTAGAATGCAGCCTAGAGAGACAGAAACAGGAAATAGGAAGTAGAAGTTAAGAAGCATGGGGGATAAAGTTGGAAAGTCTCATCTAGAAAGCCAATGCTAAAGGAGATGATGACTGAGAATTTGCTGGAATTGAAAGACACTAAGCCATAAAGTCAAGAATCCCAATCAATACCAAGCAAGGTAAATGAAAAAGACCTTACTAGACACATTATAGTGAAACTGCAAAACACACAGTTAAAGAAAAAAACTTAAAGATCTTCAGAAAGGCAACAAACTTCCAGCTGACTTCACAACCATATCAGTGAGAGCCAGCAGACAGTTAAATTGTAGCTTCACTGAGTTGAGAGAAAATAGCTGTCAACTTACAATTGTGTGTCTTGCAAAAAAGAAAAAAATTTTTAAAGAATAAAGACATTTTCAGACAAAGAAAAACTGGGAAAGTCTATCATCAGTAGATTCTTACAAAAAGATATTCTAAAAGATGTATTTTGTTCAGAAGGAATGTGAGGTGCAAGAATTAAATAGCAGTAAATGTAAATATGGGGAAAATGTGGACAATATTGATTGCATGGAACAACAATAATAATAATATCTTATGAAATTATCAAGAAATGTGATTGGAATATACAAAAGCAATAAAATAGGGAGAAGAGAATTTGGAATTAAAATCTTCTAAGTTCCTGTAGTTATCTGGGAAAAGGGTAAAATATTCACTTTGGACTTTAATAAACTTGTAATTTTTAGGGTAGCCTCTAAACTATAGAAAAAGGGTATTTAACCTACAAGCCTAATGTGGTTTGAAGCGTCTTACAAACCACATTTAAAATGGAATGTGAAATATTTTTAGTTAATCCAGAGGAAGTAAAGAATAGAAAATGAAAGAGTATAGGAAAAATATGGTAGCATAAATGAAATTAAATAAGATTTTGGAGGGGGGTGTTGGAGTCTCACTCTGTCGCCCAGACTGGAGTGCAGTGGCTGCTCCTAACCACCACAGCCTCGACCTGCTGGGCTCCGGCAATCCTTCTGCTCAGCCTTCCAAGTAGCTGGAACTACAGGCGTGCGCTACCACGACCGGCTAATTTTTGATTTATTGTAGAGATGAGGTCTCGTCAAGTTGCCCAGGCAGGTCTCAAACCCACGGGCTCAGGCAATCCACTAACCTCAGCCTCCCAAAGGCGCGGGATTACAGGCTGAGCCACTGAACCTGGCTAAATAAGATTTTTTAAACAAATGAATTATATGCTATGATTTGATGATAAATATTGTCCAAATTGATTAAAAATAAAACTTCAGCTCTATGTTATTTATAATAATGCTATTTATAATATGAAATTAAAGATTCAGAAACTTTGAAAGAAAAGGAACAGGAAAATATATGTTAGGCAAAGACTGATGTTTATATTGATACTAGAAAAATAAACTTTAAGCAAAAAACATTACTAGACTTAAAAGGGTCACTACATGATGAAGAAAGGTATAACTTAACATGCAGACAAAATAATTTAAACATGTAAAGTTCAGATAACATAACGTCAAAATTTTCAAAGTGAAAAAAAATCACAAGAAGTCTATTATATTAATGGGCAATATAAACATAAATTAATTGATATAATGTAAACAGAAAAAACAGTAAGGATATATAAGATTTAAACACCACAATTAGCAAGAGCACACTACCCAACAGCTGCAGAATATGCATTATTTTTGAGCCGACAAGGAACATTTATGAAAATTGACGATACCCTGGATGATAAAGCAAGCTTCAACAAATATTAGAGGATCAATATTATACTCACCATAGTCTCTGGACCACATTATGATTAAATTAGAAATTGACAATAACAAGATAATTAGTGGGGAAAGCATATATGTTTAGAAATTAAGAATCAAGCTGGGCTTGGTGGCTCAGCCTGTAATCCCATGCCTTAGGAGACTGAGGTGAGTGGATTGCCTTAGCCCACAGGTTCGAGACCCGCCTGGGCAACTTGGCGAGATCTCATCTCTACAATAAATAAAAAAATCAGCCGGGCATGGTGGCGCACGCCTGTAGTTCCAGCTACCTGGAAGGCTGAGGCGGAAGGATCACCGGAGCTCAGTGGGTCGAGGCTGCAGTGGCTGGGAGCGGCCACTGCAGTTCCAGTCTGAGTGACAGAGTGAGACTCCAACTCAAAAAAAAAAAAAAAAAGAAATTAAGAATCATTTGGAAACCAGTAAATATTTGGGACTGAATGATAAAAAAAATACCTAATTTTATAAGTGGAAGACATAACTAAATTAAAGGGAAACTTGTATCCCTAAATACTCATAATAGAAAAGAAAAAAGTCAATGAGCTAAGTATCAATATTAAGAAGTTAGACAAGCTGGGCTCGGTGGCTCAGCCTGTAATCCCACGCCTTTGGGAGGCTGGGGTGAGTGGATTGCCTGAGCCCGTGGGTTTGAGACCCATCTGGGCAGCGAGACCTCATCTCTACAATAAATCAAAAAATCAGCTGGGCGTGGTAGCGCATGCCTGTAATTCCAGCTACTCGGAAGGCTGAGGCGGAAGGATCGGTGGAGCCCAGCAGGTTGAGGCTGCTGTGGCCGGGAGCGGCCACTGCACTCCAGTCTGGGCAACAGAGTGAGACTCCAACTCAAAAAAAAAAAGAGAAGAAGTTAGACAAAGAAGGGAAAATAAGCCCAAAGCAAATAGAAAAGAGATTTACAAAACAAGACAAAAGTAGAAATTAATAAGATAGCAAACAAGGATAAAATTTTAGATGTCAGTAGAGCCAAAACTTTATTCTTTGAAAGTATAATAAAGTTGGTAAACTTCCTGGAGAGGTTGATCAGGACAAAAAGAGAAAAGGAACAAATATTAGGAAATAAAAAGGAAACAAACTAAAAATAATGCAGGTTTTAAAAAAAGATATTTTGAGCAAAATTACCTAAATTTTTTTCTAAATTAAGTAAAAAGAATATGACTAAAGTGATTATTCAGGTATTATATATATTTTATATGAGATTTCTATATGAATATAACCTGAGTAGTCCTACAAAGTTTTTTTTTTTAATTGACTCACTAATTTTTTAAAAAGTCATTCTACACACACAATTTCAGGGCTAGACACTTTTACCAGGAATTCTGCCAAACTCACAGGAAGAAGTAATTCCGAAACTACATACTCTTTCAAAGAATTCGAAAAGAAGTCAGCAGTTCCCAATTCATTTTATCAGCCTAGCATAGCCTTGATATCAAAACTTGTCAAGGCCTATAAAAGTAAAAGAGATTACTTGCCAATTTTATTCATGATCATAAATGTAAAAATCTTAACCAAAATGTTAGTAAATTCTAGCCAGCAAAGTGTAACGTGTATTTTAAAATGTAATTAATAATTAAGAAATTATATCTATTGCAGGAATTCAAAATTGGATTCCATTCAGAATATTCATTAATATAATTCATTATTTTAAAATATTAAAGGAGAAAAATATTATTGCTTCAGTAAACTCAGAAAAAGCATTTGATAAAATTCACTATACGTAGTTTTTTAAAAAACTTAACTAATCAGGAATAGAAGGCCACTTCATTAACACAATAAAGGTATCTGAAAAAAAAACTTAGAGAAAGCATCCTATTTAATGTGGAAACATTTATAGCATTTGCCTAAAGATTAAGAACAAGACATGGATTTACTTTTATCTAACATCATACTGTAAATCTTTGGTCAAGGCAGTAAATTAAGAAAAAGTATCTGTTAGAAAGGAGAAAACAAAACTCATTTTCTCAAATTAGATTGTCTATGTAGAAAACTCAAAAGAATCTACAGATGAGTTATTAGGAGTAATAAGAAAATTTAGTAAGGTTACAGTAAACACAATTTTTTTTCTCTACACTAGCATCTGAAAAATACTATTTTTAAAAACTTTTTTTTTTTTTTTTTTGAGTTGGAGTCCTACTCCATTGCCCAGGCCGGAGTGCTGTGGCACACTCACGGCCACCCCAGCGTCGACCTGCTGGGCTCCAGTGATCCTTCAACCTCAGACTGTCAAGTAGCTGGAACTACAGGCATGCACTACCATGCCCGGCTAATTTTTGATTTATTGTAGAGACGAGGTCTCGCCAAGTTGCCCAGGCTGGTCTCAAACCCACGAGCTCGGGCAGTCTACTCTCCTCGGCCTCCCAAAGTGCTGGGATTACAGACTGAGCCATAGAGCCCAGCCTAAAAAACCTTTTAACATTAGCATTAAAAATAAAGCTGGGCAAGCCCCTAGGGTCCCCTCCCACTGTGGGAGCTTTCCTGTTCTCTTAATAAATTCTACTTTCTCTTTAAAAAATATATATATAAATATATGTTTTATATATATGTAAATAGTATTATATATATAAAACTTACTGAGCATATATGTAAGCCTAACATATGTAAGCCCTAAGACCCAAACTCCTAACAGGTGCAAGAATGTTTGCAGTTGCATCTTTTATAATGGAAGAAATCTTAAATGCCCATTGATACAATACAAATAATTTTATCTGTCAATTAAAAATAAAATTGCAGTAAATTTTTAAAAAGTGGAACAAATAAGAAACCTGTGGTACATATGTCCAGTAAGATGTTGCAAAGCAGCAAGGATGACCAAGCCAAAGCTACATGCACCATCTCAGTGGTGAGTGTACCTTGAACCTCTTTTCCCATATAGCATGGGATTCTATATTAGTGACATCAGAACAGAAGACATATACTGAGCACCTACTGTGTGTTAGGCACTGTGGAAGGCACAGGCAGACAAATATAGAATGTCAAATTGAAAATGTGTGTATAATATACATACATCTATTTACATATATACCTATACATTTGTATATATAGTCCTTCCAATGACTCATCTTTGTCCTTCTTTTTCTCTGTAATGATATTTCTAACTTGCAAAATGACTATACTGCACCCAAGTCAGTCTCTTACGTCCAGTCTCTTGTGTCCATTGATCTTATTAATGATCAATGCAGGTTCCCTTCCAAAGAGACCAGTGGCGTGTCCATCATGAAAACAGCTAAAATAAATAGGAGGACCCAAACGGTCCTCTTTGAGGGCTGCTGGGAGATATCTCCTGAGCACCCAATATTTTTTTTTTTTTTTTTGAGTTGGAGTCTCACTCTGTCGCCCAGACTGGAGTGCAGTGGCCGCTCCCGGCCTCCTCAGCCTCGACCTGCTGGGCTCCGGCAATCCTTCCGCCTCAGCCTTCCAAGTAGCTGGAACTACAGGCGCGCACTACCACGCCCGGCTCATTTTTGATTTATTGTAGAGATGAGGTTTCGCCAAGTTGCCCAGGCGGGTCTCGAACCCGCGGGCTCAGGCAATCCACTCACCTCAGCCTCCCAAAGGCGTGGGATTACAGGCTGAGCCACTGACCCCAGCTCTGAGCACCCAATAAAACAATCTCTTACAAATGTTCTAGAATGTTCTAGCTTACATCATCATTTCCCCTTGGGTGCTAATAAAGAGACTGTGATTCTCAGTGGGGTATGCACTTGAACATTTCAGAGTAACTGCAGAAATTGCATCACCTAAAGTTTCAAGATGTTGGAAGGAATTCTGTGTTTTGTTCTTTCCGAAGGACAAAAATAGTTTCAACCCTTGTCTCAATTCCTGAGCTTACTTTTCACCAGAAAGGTGAATTTTGTTATCAGCACTAAAGTTGCTAAGAACACTCACTTGGGCTGTTCACCAAAGTCCTATTTAGCCCCACTGTATCCTTCCTAATTGACAGAACCTATTCTGTTTTCCCTGTTGCCACAATATAATTGCTGCTAAAAGCAAAGATAATGGACTGTGACTTTGTGCTGAAGACCACTCATGACTCAGGCAGCATTGTTGGTCAAGGTAAAACATATTTCTTCAAACATCCAAACAGCGTCTTTGTTTATATTATCAATTTCCTGTTTTCTGACATAAATTGTTTGTAAATGTTTACTGTCGCCTACTGCTGCTAAGCCTGCTGTCTTACATGCTTGACTATGATGGGACACGGTGACTGCTAGAGACCGTACACTGAGGAAAGTAACCAATGTCACCAAATTAAAGGGGAAAAAGGATCGATGTATTTGAGAATAATTAAACCCCCATTTAGTTTTGTCTTATATAATGCAGGTGTTATAACCCTCTCTTTGGGGATTATGGCAGAAATTGTGGTTACTCAGTGAAAAAATGAGTCTGGCAAGTACTGAATTAGTTTATTTTCCAGCACCGAAGCCAGTTGACCAGGCCTTACATATCTCCTAAATGAGTGCACCAGAGACCTGGCCTGGAAGACAAAATACAACGTAGAAGGATGAGCTTTAAAGCAAGTTTATTCATTTGCTGCCTTTACCCTTATCTGTTTCAACATGGTTTTATATGTATCGGGACCCTGTCTAATCAATGTTTGTTATCAAGGTAGTTAAAAGAGATTTTGTGGCTTTTTTGTTCTTCTCTTCATCCGACTGGTTTTTTGACAAAATAGCTATCCTTCATAGCTGTTCTGGCATTGTGTAGACACGTAGCAGAGAGTCATGTCTGAGACGGATGTACGAACTGTAGACAACTGTGTCTTCCTTTTCTCACAATCATTTATTCCTATAAGAAAAAGAAGAAACTATGAAATTTGCTTTTGAGTTAAGTTTGGACAATATTCATTATGTAATTTTGGGAGTCGTTTCTGAGGCTAGGTGACCGCAAGCTAATGTTGACAGCTGACAACAGGGGCTCAGTACATGTGATGCACATGCCTGAGGACCTAGCAGTAGACTGAGGGAATCTAGAGATCCCCAGGCTTGATTTGAAAGAGCACAGCAAAACGAGTTTCCACCACAGGCCCACTTCGTGCAAGTCACAACCTTCTCTGAGGTTTATTAGCATTGCACAACCATCAGCAGCCCCAACTAACTCTCACTCTCAGTCATGACCAACTCTTCTCCTTCCATCCCCAGGCCTCAAGGAAATGCAAAGAAGATCCTTACAAAACGAGGATGCATGGTTCAGACCACTAATGGGTTGAGGATTAGGAGTTATATTATGCCTCCTGCAAGAGGAATTTGCCATTTGTAACTACAAAAAGTGGTTCCAGGCTCCCCTAACTAAAATCTGTTACGTCCTTGAAGGCCATAGTTCACAGAAACGCTTCTTTAGCCTTTCAGGTGGTCAAGAAGGACTTCTGGTTTCCATTTTATTCTGCTTTAACTTGGGGGCCCACAACCCTGCTCCCAAGGCTGTCTGTGGGGTATAGTTCGAGAGGACCTTATAACCTACAGTGCAACCTCAATGTTTTGTAAAATTCTCAAAGTTCTGATTCATCCTGACCTGGTTTGGCTTGTTAGCAGAAGCATTCAAAGTTCAAAATGCCTTAGATATAGAATGCTAATGGATTCGTTTCCTTAAATTTTCTGTAAAGTGAAGTGGAAGGAAACAGGTTCCATCTGTAAGATATTCATCTTCTGGCAAGGTCTCCCTCCAAGCCTCTGGTTATTTGCAAATAGCTCCTTAGTACCTACTCACAGATCTGTGCCTGGGCAATTGCATTGAAAAAAAGAAATTATTTTACAAATCCGGTTCTCTGACAATAAAAGATGTTTTAAAAGCCTCCCGCTACACATTTCAAAAGATTGTTAATAGGAGCATGGAAATATATTTAATCTGTCTTAAACCTTAAAGACTGTAAGACTCACATGTTAGTATTTTTCTTTTTTCTGCTTGCTTTTTAAGAGAAAGGTGATGCGGAGCCAGAGAGTCCAGACAATGGCACATCAAACACATCGTAAGTCTCTTTCGTGTTTCTATCAGAGATGACTGCTCTTTAATATGCCTTATAAAATGAAACAGTGTATCTTGTAATAGTAATGATAATAATGAAGGAAGTCCATGGTTTTCTTTTCTCATGATAATGTCTTTTTAAATGCTTTTAAAGACCTCAGATGCTTCTTGAGGTCTTTTTCATGCTTTAGCATGGTGCGAGGCGTCATGAAAAACGTGAATGCTTCTCTTTACCAAGAAGAAATATAATGAGATTCAAGGGGGTATGCTAGGGGAGAGAAGGAAAGTAAGCTTTCGAATTTGGTTGGAGACTTTCAGCACTTTCAGATTGGCAGAACTTTTCACACATACTGGAAGATATTCTGTTCCACACCTGTGAAGTAATAAGGCCATTTTAGAAGCCTGCCATCTGCAACCTCACCTCCGAATTATGTGAAAAATACAGTTATAGATATCTCTGGAATCTCAAGAGTTTGTTGATGTTTTTGAATTATCAAAAGCAGTTTCTAAAAGATAAGAAAAGGCACTTATAAAACATGTGTTCTCCACTCTATGGTTTTTTTTTCTCTCAGTATTCAAGAAATCCAAATATGTTTTTAATGATTGATTTGATGCTGGATTGATATTTGCTCTTTAAAAGTCCTTATTTTTATCATTTCTGAGGAGTGGGACAGGCTTTGTGAATTTGTAAGACAGGTTTTTGTGAATTTGTCTTTACATGAATCAGCACTCTTATTACTAAGCATTTTTAAAGTGCTGTTGATTAAAAGCACTGTATGTGGTGTGATATTGAGTGTCCTATTTTGTACAAGAACTGTTTCTCAGTCTAGAAAGATCCTTTGGCTTGAACAGGATAGCCATATATATTTCATAAGAGCTGTGATTATATATTTGTCTTTCTTAAGATATTACCCTAAAAGTTCTAAAGCATTCCATTGTTGTGGCTTCTGATGATATCATGAATGTGGCTGGTCTTAAATAGTTAAAATATTAATAATTTTTAATTTTTTTGTGTTACAAAATGTAATGGAAAAGGGTTTTAATGCCATCTGGAGGCATTCTAGAGAACTGAAAAGGATAGAATCATTGAAAAATTCAGTTCTTTTGAGTAATGTTTGAGACTGGATAGAAAATTTTGCAACTACAATGTAAGCTATTTGTAAAAAGTTAAATATTTTATAAATTATTTCATAAAAGTGTTAATTATTGTAGAAACAATTTTTCTGAGTTATCAATAAGAAGATTATTTTCAAGACAGACAAAGGAGCATACGAAGTATATTGGTAAGCTGCTAGCATCCTACATTTAATTTTACATATTTTAAAATCATAGTAAGTAGGCACCAATTTTGTTGATGCCATTAAAGTTCTCCTTCCCTTGTATTTCTCAAATCTCCCTGAAGGAATTGGTTTCCATTTTTACATATTAATTTTACATATTTTAAAATCATATAAGTAGGCACCAATTTTGTTGGTGCCATTAAAGTTCTCCTTCCCTTGTATTTCTCAAATCTCCCTGAAGGAATTGGTTTCCATTTCTCAGTACCTTATTTCATATAACATGTATAAAAATAGGTAAGCCGTCTGAGGAATTACTTCTAAACTCTCCGTAGATACAAGAACAGTGGAAGTTTGAAGTATCATCCCACTTTCCTGCCTCTTTGAGCAAAGCAGTTCTTTAGTCATCTACCTCTCATTCTGCTTTTCACTCTAGATATAACAGGTTGCAAGGCTCTCTCCTAAAAGTGAAGAGTTCTGAACTTAAAAGTTTCCAAAGTTCTAGCAGTGGTTCTGTTATAATTAGGCGAAAGGTGCAGCATATGTGAATAAAGAGTTGAGACCTCGGATGCCTTAGATGTGTGTAGCAGTTTACATTCTTATGTGCAGTATCTCATTTGAGCTCTTTTAGCTAGGTAGGGCAGGGATAAGGAATGTTCTGGATAAGGAATCTGAGGATCAGAAAGGTCACTAAACTTAAGTGATAAATTAGAACATAAACCTTCTGATTATTACCCATTTACATAAAAGGGGTGAGTGGGTCTCAAGAGGCAAGGCAAAGCAAAGCCATGAGTCACAATCATGTAGAAAAACTAGGATCAGATTATTTTCAAAGAGGTAAGTGTATTCATTTGGTAGGGCTTCCATAACAAAGGACCAACAGTTAGGTGGTATAAGCAATAGAAATGTGTTTTCTCACAGTCCTGGAACCTGAAAGTCCCAGATTGAAGGTGTTGGCAGAGTTGACTCCTCCTAAGGGATGTTAGGAAAGGATCTGTTCCAGGCCTCTCTCCTTATCTTATAAATGTTCTTCTCTTTATGTGTCTTCACATCATCTTCTCTTTGTGAATATCTGTCTCTGTGTCTCTTTTTATAAGCACCTCAGTCATATTGGATTAGAGCCTACCCTAATGACCTTATTTTAACTTGATTCCCTGTGTAAAGACTCTATCTCCAAATAAGTTCACGTTCTGAGATATTGGCAGTTAGGACTTCAATATAAGAAGTTTGGGACAAAATTCTGTAACATTAAGGTTCAGAGCAATCAGAATGATTCAGAATTTAGGTAAACAGAACCAGGAGTACACAGCTTTTAGAAAGTGATACAAGGGGAGAGGGCCTAAGTAAAACAGATGAAAAACTGTGAGCTTTATGGAAGCCAAAGAGGTGAAGCAGAGCAAAGAAAACTGGAGATAACAGGCATAAGGCACAGGAGGCATCACTTTCACATTCATGGGTTATCAGGACCAGATTTGGCTTCAGTAAGGGCTATATATCCCTCTGCCTATATACTCTATGACCCTGAGTCACTTAAAAACATTATATGGACTTCAATTTTAGTATAAAGTTGAGAGTCTCCAGACAGAAGAGGTTATTTCCTAAAGAAGCATCTTTTCTCATTGGTCTCCTTTAAAAACAGGAGATTAATCATGATTGGTTTTAGAGGGTTTTTGCCTGATAGGACAGGATAGTCTGGACAACATCTGAAGATCCCTTCAGGATATGTTATTTAATGAGCCTATGGGTATTCAGGAAGATGAAAAAACCAGTTTAATCTTGACATGTATATACACACATACAAAAAAATTAAATGAAAATATCTGTGAGAGTTTCAGTTATATTAATGATGAAAGAGCTTATATTAGACTCACTCTCTTACAGAAAGCTATTGTGGTTTTGTTTTTGTTTTTGTTTTTTAAACTATTTGTAGTCTAACCAAAAGAGCTAGAGAATGCAGGAAATTTGATCCTTGAAAGAAGGGAACTGGACTAAGTAAAAACTACATTTATGTAACTTCTACCCTGAAGATAGTCCCCAGTCCACAAAGAACAACTAGAACTCAAGGAGAAAGTTACAGTTGTAATAGCTTGAGGTGACAGAGGATGAAGTTCAGGACTGCCAGAGTGGTTAGGAATTAAGGGAGTCATCTCAGAAAGGAGGTAGCCATAGAGAAGAGAGCCCCCAGTTTCATATATAAATTCCCATCAATCCTTGAATAACCCCTAAGCTGCATATGTGTGGGGAAGATGCCCATGAGCCTAGTGGAAAGCAATAACTGGAAACCTGGAAAAACGGAGCAGATATTTCACCTGTTGTCTACTGTCTGCAGCTACTGCCTATAAAGTGAATTTGAATCCTGCCCAAGTTAGAGGGGATTGGTTAAGACCTCAGATTTCCTACTGAAATCCCAGATGGGTTATGCTTTCGGAGTAAAGTGGTTACCCTAAAACCACAGGGAAAACCAAAACGTATCTTTCCTAACAAAGTGTAATACTAAACATCCATAAGTTTAAGCTAAAATGTAATTGCCTGATAGGATTTTAAAAATCAACACTGTTTAAAGGAAGAAAACAGAATCTAGAATCTCTAGGACATATTATCTATAATGTTAATTATCTAACAAAAAATTAAAAGACATGAGTAGATAAATGTGATACATAGTCAAAAGAAAAAGTAGCCACTGTAATTGATCTTGAAGTGACCTAGATATTGGGATTTTCAGATAAGAATTTTAAAGCAGCTATTATATGTCCAAGAAGGTAGGGAAAAATGTCATCATGACTGAAAAAAAGGGGAAACTCAGCAGGGAGATGGAAAACGTTAAGAACCAAATGAAGATTCTGGACCTGAAAAGTACAACATTTAAAATGAAAAATCCACTGAATGGTGTTAAATGAAAAGTGTAAGTGACAAAATCAAGGATCAGTAAACCTAAGCTCAGACCAATAAGAGTTATTCAATATGAAGAATAATGAGAATAAAGATGAAAAAACAATAAACCTCTAAAGCATCAGTGAATTATGGGCTAATATCAGACTGTCAAATATACATGCATTGGGGATGCCAGGAGGAGAAGAGAGATAAAATGAACCTGAAAAAAATATTTGAAGAAATGATAGCTTAAAACTTCCCAAATTGGGTAAATACACTAACTTACAAATTTAAGAAGCTCAACAAACTCCATGCAGAGTTAATACAAATAAAATCACACCTTGGAATATTGTGGAAAATGAAAGATAAAATCTTGAAAACAGGCAAAGAAAAAGGACATATCATATACAGGGGAACAAGGATATATTTAACTGAAGAATTCCCATCACAAACACGGAGACTACTCCAATACAATCCAAAAATATCTTTAAAATTCTGAAAGACAAAAAGAGAAAAAGACTATCAAGCCAAAATTATATTTGAGCAAAAATATCCTTCAAAACTCATGGTAAAATAAAGACATTTTTGGACATAAAAAATCTGAGAGAATTCATTTCCAGTAGGCCTATACTATAATAACTTCACAGAGGAAATTTGTCAGGCTGAAGGATCATAATATGAGATGGAAGCTGAGATCTATAAAAAAAAATATTTACAGAAAATGATAATTATATGAGTATATGTAAAATAAATGCTTAAGTAAGAAATAAAATTTTGCTTTGTGGGATTTGCGATGTACCCAAATGTGAAATATATGCCAAAACAACACAAAGGATAAGGAAGAGCTGATGGAATTACACAGCTGCAAGGTTTTTACCTTTTATGTAAAGTGATATGATATTAAACCTAAGTAGACTGGTCATAAGATAAGGATACATAATATAAAATCCACAAAAATTACTAAAAGCAACATAAATGAAAAGGTGTTGGAAGAATTAAATTACTGACAAAATTAGGTTAAGACAAAAGGTGACGGGAAAGAAAGAATAGAAATGAAAATCAGAAGTTATAAGTAAAAAACTAATAGAAAAACAGTAAACCTGAACTTAGTCATGTTAATAATTGCACTGAATATAAATAGGCTTCTTGTAGTTCATTTAGTGTTACTATTACAGAATACCTGAGATTGGGTAGTTTGTAAAGAAAGGAGGTTTATTACCTAACTATTCTGCAGGTTGTATAATACTAGAACCATGGTGCCAAGCAACTGTTTGGCTTCTGGTGAAGGCTTTTGTGCTGCATGAAAACATGGCAGAGAAGGTCCAAGAAAAACAGACATGTGTAAAGAGGGAAACTGAAGAGATGTCCCGGCTTGGTAACAATCCACTCTGACAGGAACTGTTCCACTCCTTCTAACTAACCCTTCCTGTCAAGAGCAAGAACTCATTCAACTTCAGGGATGACATTAATCTGTTTATGAGGGATCTGCCCCTATGGCTCAAATACCTCCCACCAGGTGCTACCTCCCAATACCACCACATTGACAGTGAAATTTCAACATGAGATTTGGTGGGAACAAACTGTATCCAAACCATAGCGTGAACTAGAAACACCAGTTAAAAGCAAAAGATTATCAGACTAGCTAGAAAATCAAGACTGCCTTTATCTACAAGATATACACATTAAATATAAAAACAAATAGGTTCAACAAGTAGATTGAAGCCAGAAAATGGAAAAGATAAGCTGTGTAACTGGTAAGTAACAGAAAACTAGTGTGACTTGATTAATGCAACCAAATAGACTTCAAGACAAAGAGTATTACAAGAGACACAAAAGGACATTTTATGATGCTAAAAAGATCAGATCAGTTAATAAGGAAGACATAGCAATCATAAATATATGTATATTTACTAACAGACCTTCAAAATACATGAAACAAAAACTGGTAAGATTGCAGATATCATAGGTGATTTTAACATCTCTTCAGCAGTTAGTAGAAAAATTAAACAAAACATTAGAAAGTATATAGAATACTTGAACATTATCAGTCCCTTTGACCTAATTAGCATTTATAGAACACTATACCCAACAAGTTCAAGATAGAAACAGAATCTTTTTATTTCATTTCTTTTCTTTTTTTTGAGTCAGGTCTCACTTTGTTGCCCAGGCTGAACTGCGGTTGATGTAGTAACATTATAATGGCGCACCTCAACTTCCCAAGTAGCTGGGACTATAGGCACATGCCACCACACCTGGTTAATTTTTTTATTTTTATTTTTATTTTTGTAGAAAAGAGGTGTTGCTATGTTGCACAGACTGATCTCGAACTCCTGGGCTCAAGCAATCCTCCCAACTCAGTCTCCCAAAGTGTTGGAATTACAGGCATGACCCACCACACCTGGCCCAGAATTTTTTTTCAAATGCACAAGCAGTCAGCAAGGTAGGCCTTTTTGTGAGTAGTATCAAAGAAGCACCAGCAAGTTTTGTAGAATGAAAATCTTTCAGAGTATGTTCTATGATTACACTATAATTACATTGTAAGTCAGTAGGAATAAAATACCTAGAAAGATCTAGAATTTTGAAATTAAATAACATTTCTAAATAGTCTTTGAGTCAAAGAATAAATCAGAAGAGAAATTAGAAAGTAATTTTGATGAGATGAAAATGAAAGTATAATTTATGAAAATTTGCAGGATTCACTGAAATAGTGAGCACCACAGAAAGGAAATGTATACGTGTGTATATTAGAAAAGTACAAAGTTTAACATCAATAATATGTATCCATTTTAAGAAGCTAGAAAAAGAAAGAGAAATTAAATCAGGATAATTAGGAAGAAGTACACAATAAAGGTAGAAACAGAGATTAACAAACAATAGAGAAAATTAATAAAACCAGTATTTGCTTCTTTTAAAAGATGAATTGATCAAGGAAAAGAAAGAGAGAAAACAAATTACTAAGATCAAAAATGAAAGAGGGGACATCATCATATATTTTATAAATATTTAAATAATAATAAGTGCATATTATTAACTACTTTCTGCCAATTAATTTGACAACTTAGAGAAAATAGTCAATTTCCTTGAAAAATGAATATATCATAATTGTCACAAAACAAAATCGAAAACTTGAATGAACCTATTGTTATTAAAGAAATTAAATTCATAATCAGAACTTATCTACAAAGAAAGTTCCTTCAAGCCTACCCTATTATTATTAAAGAAATTGAATTCATAATCACACCTTGTCCACAAAGAAAACTGCTTCAAGATAAATTCTATCAGAACTTTAAATTTAAAAAAGTTATATCATTGGAATAGCAGCACATGAACCAATACAAGCTATTTGTGTTACAAAAATACAAACTCTGAGCTACACATACTCTTTCAGAAAATAAAAGATGAAAGAAAACTACCCAATTCATTGTATAAGTTCAGCATAAGCCTGGTACCAAAACCTGACATAAACCTTATAAAAACAAAAAATAATGCTCCAGTAGCCCATCGGTGTTTGCATAAACAATGATGTAAAAATTCTTAACAAGCCAGGCTCGGTGGCTCAACCTGTAATCCCGCGCTTTGGGAGGCTGAGGTGAGTGAATTGCCTGAGCTCATGGGTTCGAGACCCGCCTGGGCAACTTGGGAGACCTCATCTCTACAATAAATTTTAAAAAAATCAGCCGGGCGTGGTAGCGCGTGCCTGTAATTCCGGCTACTCATAAGGCTGAGGCAGAAGGATCGCC
This sequence comes from Cephalopachus bancanus, assembly GCA_027257055.1. Lineage (NCBI taxonomy): Eukaryota > Metazoa > Chordata > Mammalia > Primates > Tarsiidae > Cephalopachus > Cephalopachus bancanus. The sequence goes on along the minus strand of JAPVLO010000159.1, from coordinate 2,055,291 downwards.
GGAGCCCAGCAGGTCGAGGCTGGGCGACCGAGTGAGACTCCAACTCAAAAAATAAATAAATAAATAAAAATTCTTAACAAAATATTAGCATATCTAATACAGCGATATATAAAAAGGATGTAATTCATTAAAACTAAGTAGGATTTAACTAAGTATGAATGCATGGTTGGTTTAACATTAGAAAATCAATTAATGTATTCTACAATACTAATAGAATAAAGGAGAAAAACCATATGGTCATCTAAATAGATGCAGAAAAGGCATTTGGCATAATACAATACCCATTCATGATTTTCAAAGAAAAAAAAATTAAGCAACTTACGACTAGAAGGAAATGATGAGCATCTAAAAAAAAAAGAAAAGAAAAAACCTACTAACATCACATTTAATGGAGAAACTCCAAACACTTCCTTCACAAGATCAGGAATACAGCAATGATGTCTGTTCTTGTCACCTCAATTCAACATTGTACTGGAGGTTCTAGTCAGTGAAGAACCAAAGAAAGGAAATAATAAGGATTGAAAAGAATGGTTTCTTTTTGCAGAGAAAGTCCTAATAATCTAAAGACTACCACTAAATAACTACTAGAATCAGTAAGTACATTAATAAGTGTCAGTATCCAAAAATCTTTTGCAATTGGAAAATGAAATTTAAAAAGCAATTTCATTTACAATAACATTAAAAATCTAAAATACTTAATAAATTTAACAAAGGGCATATAAAATCGTACAATAAAAATGATAAAACATCGATGAGAGAAATTTAATACCTAACTACATGGAGAGATGTTCATGAATTGGAAGACTTGATAGTATTGATATTTTAATGTTTTTTATACTGATCTATAGGTTCAACACCATCTGTATCAAAAAGCCAGTAGGACCCTTTTGTAGAAAATAGTTGCACATGTTGATTCTAAATAGTGTGTGTGTGTGTGTGTGTGTGTGTGTGTGTTGGGGTCTCATTCTGTCGCTCAGACTGGAGTGTAGTGGCACGTTCCCAGCCACCACAGCCTTGACCTGGTGGGCTCCAGCGATCCTTCCGCCTCAGCCTTTCAAGTAGCTGGAACTACAGGCACACGCTACCACGCCCAGCTAATTTTTTGATTTTTTTTTTTTAAAGCTGGAATCTTTTTTTTCTTTTTTTCTTTTTTTTATCAGTGTTTTTTATTTTGATATTGTGGGGTACAGTTAAGGGTTAGGTATACAAATATGCTTTGTTCAGGCACCCTTGTTGATAAAGGGTGTTTCTCTGTCCCCAGGCAGATATTACTAAGGTCTCGCCAAGTTGCCCAGGCAGGTCTCAAACCTGTGGGCTCAGGCAATCCACTCACCTCAGCATTCCAAAGTGCTGGGATTACAGACTGAGCCGATTCTAAAGTTTTTAAAGATAAGAAAAGGACCTAGGTAGCCAAAACAATCTTGAAGAAGAACAAGAATGGAGGCCTTACAGTACATGATTTCAAGACATATAATAAAACTAAAGTAATTTAAGATAGTGTGGCATACTAAAATCAATGGAACAAAATGGACAGACAAAAATCAATGGAACAAAACAGTCTAGAAATAGACCCACATACATGTAGTCAACTGATTTTTCTCAAAGGCACCAAAGCAATTCAATAGGAAAAGCCAAGTCTCTCAACAAATGGTGCTGGAACAACCACTGGGGGAAAAATTTAATCTCACACCCCACACAACTGAGATGGTTAATAGACCTCAATATAAAAGTTAAAACAACAAAGCTTCTCAGGGAGAACATAAGACAATATCTTTACAACCTGAGAATAGGCAAAGATTTCTTACAGAGGTCACAAAACCATACAACATAAAAGAAAATTCTAATGAAGTGAACTTCATCAAAATTAAAAACATTTGCTCACCAAAATGAAAAAGCAAGCCACAGACTGGGAGGATATATTTTCAATATATATATCTGACAAATAACTTGAATCTAGAATATACATAGGAAACTCTGGCAATTCAGTAACAAAATGATAAAGAAACAAATCCCATAAATAGGCAAAAGCCTTGAACAGACAAAAGAAGATACACAAATGGCCAATAAGCAGTTGGAAAGGTGCATTTCACTAATAACATTCATCTTAGGGGACTATAAATTAAGACCACGATGATATACACTACACACCCACTAGAATGGCTCAAACTAAAAATACTGACAACCCCAAACAGTGGCAAGGGTGTGGAGTAATTGGAACTCTTGTGCATTGCTGATGGGAGTGTAAAATGGTATAAAAACTTTTGAAAACCATTTGACTGTTTCTTACAAACAAGCACACATTTATTACATGACCAAACAATTCCATTTGCAGGCATTAGTGCAGGAAAAGTGAAAAATATATGTCTGGCCAGGCACAGTGGCTCAAGCCTATAATTCCAGCACTTTGGGAGGCCAAGGTGAGAGGATTGCCTAAGCCCATGGGTTCAAGACCAGCCTGGGCAACTTGGCGAGACCTCTCTCTACAATAAATCAAAATATTAGCCGGGCATGGTATCACGCACCTTCTGGCCACTTGGAAGGCTAAGACAGAAAGATCACCTGAGCCCATGGTCGATGCTGGGTTGGCCATGAGCGTGCCACTGCACTACAGCCTGGGCGACAGAGTGAGACTCCAACTCAAAAAAAAAAAAAAAAGGAAAAAATAAAAATAAAAATATATGTCATTAAAAAGATGTATATAAGAATATTTATAACTATTTATAATAGTAAAAAATTGAAACAATTCCAATATCCATCAACTGGTAAACAGTTGTGGTATAACCATACAATGCAATACAATACTTCTAATGAAAAAGCAGTAAGTTGCTCACATACTCTAAAATATGGATGATCATAGAAGTATTATATTAAATGAGAAAAGCTAGACACAAAAGACTGTATATTGCTTTATATGAAGTTCAAGAAAACAGGCAAAACTAATCTGTGGAGATAGAATTTGGAACAGTGTTGGTATGAGGGCCAGAGATTGACTGGGAGGGATCATTGTGGGATTTCTGGACTGATGAAAGATTCCATATCTTAATTTGGGCTGTGTAACAAGGCTATGTATACATTTATCAAAACTCACTGAATTTTACACTTCAGGTCTGTGCATTTCTGTGTATATAAACTTAACCTCAGTTGGAAAAATATGAAATAATAAATACATAAAAAGATAAAAATATGTGACAGCTTTTCTACTTGATAATAATAATCAACCTACTTTGAACACTTACCTTGACAAGTCACAACTCTTGGCATTGGCATGCTTTATTTCCCCTAACCCTTACAGCAATCCAGTAATACTCCCATTTTTCAGGCCAAAAGAGGCTATATAATGTCCCCAGGTTTATACAGTGAAAAGCAGCAAAACCAGGATTTGAACCCAAAATCCAGATCCTGGAAACCAAGCTCTTAACCACTACCCGATTATGCTGCTGTCTCAGAGCTCTTATGTGGTATCTCTGGAGACAATAACCAGCCCAGGAAACCCAGGTGATTAAGGTAATACCTGCAGAAAAGGAGTACACCAACTAGTTTATCATCTATACTAGAATAATTCTAGGAACAATGAGCAAATGAAGATCTCTAAGAGTCCGTGAAAACCACACATTGGCAGGATAACTGCTTGCTTAGTCCAAATTTGCCCACCACTGAAAAATCCACTCTCAAGTTAAATGTTAATAGCATAGGCTTGCAGACAAATCCCAGGGGCATCCCTTCTGCATATGTAGATGGCCCTCAGTTGAACAAAGCAATTGTATTCTTAAAGCATAAATGAAGATTTGAAATGATATTCATAAATTAAAGAAATAGAATGGAACACAAAGTGTTAAACACCCAGAACAAAAATAAGTAAATAAATGGAGGCAGAAGGAAAATGGCCCATCCAGTTGTGAACAATGCACAGAAAAAGCCATGGAAATTATTATAAGCTTGGACTGAATTAGAATGACCCATGAAATGTTCCTTATTCTAAAGTTAATAAAATAGTTGGGGGCAAACCCCTGGGGACCCCTCCCACTGTGGGAGCTTTTCTGTCCTCTCAATAAATCCTGCTTTCTAAGAGAATTTTTAAATAAATAAATAAATAGTTGGAATTAATATATGGAAAATGACCACTATCTAGTAGGCACTCAACAAATTGCTGTTACTGCTATTATAACAGTATTCGTGACTTATAAAAGCTAGACAACAGTCTTGTGCCTACAGTTGGTACTAATCAGAGCTTTAGTAGAATTGTAATCTCTTTAAAAAACACAGAGTGGAAAACTTAGAATTAAGAGTGATCAAAACAAAAATTATTAGAAAGTTTTAAAAGATACTCTAGTGAAACTGGAGCTATGGAGAAGAAAAACTAAGTAGTCAGTCTACTCCAGAGATGTCAATCAGAGCAAGCTCTTCTCCAAGCCTTGAAAGGATAGGACCATCAGCAAGAAGTATATGGCATCCTCTCCCTAGGATGAAGGATGCATGGCCCACAGGAGCCTAAAGAATTCACCTCCACCCCTGACTTCCTGACTTTGAAGTCAGGACTTCCACCCCTGACTTTGAAATGCCTTGGAAGATACGGGCATCACTGATTGGTGGAATAGAGCAGTCGATGATGTTCCAAAGGTTTTTTCCTGGTGTATAATGTACGACTCTGTGATCGTTTTATAAAGATGAAAATAACAACATGTTCATATCGATGAAAAGTATTCATCAAAAATGTCTCATTAGCCCATTGTAGCACTATCTTAGAAAATACCAAAAATGGAGGAAAATATACAGAGGAACAGTTGTGTGCTGAATATATGCAGAAATCTATCATTTATGCAAGAGCATTTAATGATAAAAGTTACACAAACTGATCACACAATAGTGTCTGGAACCTGGGAGATCAAAGATGATTTCAGAATTGTTACCAAAAGATGTTATTATTTGTTTTCAGAGAAACTTGAAACCTTCCTGATAGTTATTTTGGCTATATCCATCTGTGTCTAAAATGATGAACTGTGACTGATCTTTTAGTCTATGAGGTGTCTGTCCTCAGAGACCTCCTTTCTGTATCTGTTTAAGTGATTTGCCAGGATCCTGCTGGCTAAGAAAATGAGAAACCTGGCATACAGCCTTTGCTTAGAGAAATTTGACCAGATCCTGTTTCTCCAACTATTCGACACCAAGAATGGAAAATAAAATAGGAAGGGTCCCCTCAGTTTCCTTAGACCCCCTCTTTATATAGATTCCAAACTAGACCAAGGGCCTGCAGAGGGGCATAGCTCACCTAATGGATAGCAGGAGACTTTGGCCAGCCTTCAGTTACCAGGGATCAGCTTTGTGCCGGTCAGCATTACTGAAGGAGAAGAGATGAGGAGGCTATGACAGTTTTATCTGTGAGGGAGATTGGGCATTGCTGTTCTGTTCACCATACTTTCGGATTAAAACACTAAAACGCTGGAAATCATGCCATCACAGAACAAGACTGTAAACCTCATCTTCTGCGTTCCTGCACCACCCTGGAAGGCCTGTGGTCCCAGAGGTGGTGAAAGAGAGTTATCCAGCAAAGTTAAGGAGTCTGTTTCCCTGTTTGCTTGCCCAGAGACTCATGCTTTCTCTCTCCTCTATGCCTGGACTTCATCCAAGCATACCTCTCCTCGGGATGTTATCTAGGTCAAGGATCCTCAAACCTTTTTGTCTTTTGCAATTGAATTTTCTGTCTTTGTGGCAAAAAAAAAAGAACATATAAAATAAATTTTACCATCTTAACCATTTTTAAGTGTATAGTCAGTGGCATTAAGTACATTCACATGTTGAGCTACCATGAACACCTTCTATCCTTAGATCTCCTTTTTTAGCTTCCCAAACTGAAACTCTGTATCCATGAAACAATAACTCCCCATTTCCTGCTCCTCCTAGTTGCTAATAACTACCTGTCTTTTAAAATTTTGACTATTCTAGGTACCTCGTATAAGTGGAATCATATAGTATATTTGTCCTTTCATGTCTGGATTCTTTCACATAGTGTAACATCCTCAAGGTTTGTCCATATTGTAGCATGTGTCAGAATTCTCTTTCTTTTCAAGACTAAGCAATGTGTGTGTGTGTGTGTGTGTGTGTGTGTGTGTGTGTGTGTGTGTGTGTGTGTCTGTGACATTTTATTTATCCATTTATTCATCAATGGACATTTGGATGGCTTCCATCTTTTGACTATTGAGAATAATATTACTATGAACATGAGTATACACATGTCTCTTCAAGTCTCTGCTTTCAATTCTTTTGGGTGTACTCCCACCTCAAACTTTTTGAATATAACTTACAAAGTCAGAAATACATTTTACATTGCTCTGAGAATGTGTGTAGTGAAGCAAGAGTGTTGCAAACATTACCTACCATCACTCTGACATTTTCTTTTTTTTTTTTTTTTGAGTTGGAGTCTCACTCTGTCACCCAGACTGGAGTGCAGTGGCCGCTCCCGGCCACCGCAGCCTCGACCTCCTGGGCTCTGGCGATCCTTCCGCCTCAGCCTTCCAAGTGGCCAGAATTACAGGCAAGCGCTACCACGCCCAGCTGATTTTTTGATTTATTGTAGAGATGAGGTCTTGCTGCCCAGGCGGGTCTCGAACCCGTGGGCTCAGGCAATCCACTCACCTCAGCCTCCCAAAGGCACGGGATTACAGGCTGAGCCACCGAGCCCGGCTACTCTGACATTTTCTATTCTTATTTCATATTTTTAGATGCAGGTCACAGCCACACAAATTCACTTTTGTCAGCAGTGTTCACAAAACACCATATAGGTTACTGACCCCCTCATAAGATTCTTTGTGCCAAAGGAAAGGGAAAAATAACCTAAGCTGGGCCCTGCCACGTTTCTAGCCCTGGGGTAGTCACTTTGCATAAATGTCTCTTGAGTCCTCCCAAAAACCTTGAGAGGCAGGTTCTTCTTTCCTCGTTTTACAGATGAAGAAACTAAGGCTGAAGGAACTCATCCAAAGATTTGCAACTAATTTCTGTGGCTTTCTGCAGTATTCCCCTCAGAGTGCCTGCGAGCATTCTAGTGGGACCTAGGAAAGCTTTAACCCGAAGGCCTGACAACCCAGAAATTGTTAGAACCCATTCACAGGAACAAGAAGTGTGTATTTCAGGTATATGTCATGGAAGAAGGGAAGTTTTCATTGACCTTGAATGAGACCACATGAGTAAGGACTTCCTTCACTTGTATGATTAAGGCGGACACAGTCTCTAGAAGTGAATCTGGCACCTTTGCAGTGAACCCTTCCAGTCCACAGAGGTATGAGCTAATAAACTTTAGGTAATCTATATTCAATGTGGCTTCAGCAGATGGCACCATTTTTCTAAGGAGTCATTTGGGCCCGTGGGAGAGTGTGGCTCACATTACCATATTTATTGACTGCAGGAAGTAATCGATAAATATTACCCAACATTAACAGACTGGCTGTGCTTCCTCCCAATATTATACTCTATAAAGTTTCAACCCTCGTGTTGAAGCCTTTCTCGCATTTAGAGCATAGTACTTATTCAATTAAAAAGTATTGATATGAAGAAAGGGTGACTGGTATATATTCTCTGTGCATTTTGTGCAGGTTCTTTCAGACATACCATTAGCTGGATTTGTTCTTTCTCTTCTTTGGATTCTAACTAAGATGTAAGCCTCCAACATGCAGGGCTGAGTCCCCCGCTGCCACCCACAGATCACAGGTTCTTTTAGCACTTGCATGCCTCTAATGCTGATCCCTGCTGGGCAGCCCAGGACCCTGATAATACTTCCTGTGCGTTAGACGCTTATGTTATGCCAGGCAGTCTACTGGACCCATTGCCTTATTTAATCCTCACAATGATCTGATGAGATGTATTATTGCATTATTACATCTCGTGTTACTGAAGAGAAAAAACGAGGACTCAGAGACATGAGCTGGCTCCTGGAGGGTTCCCAGTGGGCAGCGGCAGAGCCAAGATTCCAGCTGGGTCAGCCTGCTCCAGAGCCGCTCTGAGGCACCGCATTAGGTCTGCGGCCTGGCGCAGAAGGCACATGAGCAGGAAGAGGTGTTAGGGAAGAAATTTCATTTCAAACAAAGGACTGGTAAAAAGCCCTTAATACCTGCCCTCCTCCCTACTGTCAGGAGAATCGCATCCCAAAGAGCCTGTGAGGAGACTGGGAAGAGAAGGCAAAATGCAGCCTGGCTCCAGACACAGAGTGAACATGGTATTTCTGTGCAGTGACGGGGGCCTTGGAAACTGCAGGGGCTGCAGTCTGGAATCCATCTGACAACCCAAGTAGCTGGCAGAAGTCAAGTGACAGCTTCCCAGCCTCAGCCCACCTGCTCACCTCAGAGGGCCTTCTGCTGTTGGCAGAGTGTATTTCAGTAAAGCTGCGCTCACGTGATCCTGCCAAAGCATGTAAAATATGTTAGCCTCTGCCTCCAAGCTTCTACCACAGAGAATTCCACCCCCACTTTTAGCTTCTTAAATGACTGAAATAGGCAAAGGGACGTGAGATGTAGGAATGATTGGGCAGATGACCAAACTTTCACACACAGGCATGTACTCACCTTTTTATGTCAAAAAAAGGCCACTCCTGCCTTAAAAATAAGGATGCCATGGGATTTCAAGCATTTCGTTACAATAGTACAGGTGTTGGTGTCCCGTGATTAAGAGGTAATACACACTGTACGACAGGCTGTGTATTAAACACTTTATAAAATTAGGATATTGTATAACAATTGTGCGGGGACAACAGGTATAAATGAAAACATTATCTCATCTACAGATGAATCAACTCTCTGAATCTTCACAGCAGCTCAGAAAAGAAGGCAACATTAGAATCTCCCATTTTATAGATAAGGAAACCAGGCTCGGAGAGCTCACACACACAGGTAGCAAAACCAGGATTTTACCCCAAAGGTGACTGAATCAAAAACACTCTTTTTCATCACTGCTTCAGACTGCAGACACCTGAACTGTATTAAAAACACCAATAAACCAGTGAAGCTCAAAGCCATCTGGAAACCCAGTGATTTGGGACTATTTCATTTGAAAGTCTGTTTAACACTAAAGCTAGAGGATTCAGTTAGCTTAATTAGCTTTTGTGGGTAGGGAAGAGAAAGAATGTTATACATTTGCTTTCAGAGTTTTGGGGAATAAAAGAGTAACAGGCAAGGTGAGCTGAAAAAAATAACCAGTAATGAGACAGAACTCACAACCACATAGCTTTACTTATAGGAACAGTATGATGCTGATTTCATAAAACCCCAGAAGTTGTATTATCTGAAAACAAAGAGAAGATTTTTTAAATGAGTAAACACTTAAATACTGTTATTTATAATTTTGGAATATATGTATATATTATTTGTTTTACTTCAGGAAAAAAATCTTTTCTCTCAGCCAATAAAAGTAGGGACAGTCTCTAATTTTGTAAGTTTTATTTTTCTATTGACAGTTTGGGCTAGGTCATGTGACCCTCAATACCAAAATTTACTAAGCGTGTACTGTATTCTCAGCACTTTACTCAGATTCTCACAGCTCTCTGGGGGAGGTTGTCCCATTTTCAGATAGGTTAAGAAAAGTGAAGGGTCACACAGCTAATTTGTGACGGAACTAAGATTTGAACCCAATTTGACCACTGATGCCTTTTTTTTTTTCTTTTTAAAGAAATGGGGCTTTTCTATGTTGTCCAAACTGGCCTCAAACCCCTGGGCTCAAGTAGTCCTCCCACCTCAGCCTCCCCAGTGACTGAGACTACAGGCACCTGCCACTGTGCCCAGCTAGAGTCCATAGTTTCAACTATGCTTCTGTGGGGCCTCTATTTTAGCTATTAAACTCCAAAATATTTCCAAAATACTGAGTATTTAAATGTCTCTAAAAAAGAGAACAGCATTTTAGAATTACATGTCACCCCTGGGTTTACTTAGATGTTCAAAAATATCCTTGAATTAATAATTAATGTAATTTAGATCTGTAGCTCATCTTTAAATGTCTGAACATATCAATATTTTTGTCTTCTCTTTCAAAGTGTTCAGAAAGTGATTTTATTATGGTTTGAAGTATATTTGAATTCTGTTGTTTTTCTAATAATCGCTGTTACTAATCATGCTGAATTGCCTCCAACTGGGAATTGAGGGACGAAAACTGTATTAATGCCTTTAAAAGTACTAAATTTGATGTTCAAATTTTGAAGAAAAATACTCAATTATGTTTTTCCTGCTGCCCTAAGGTCCCATGTTGCCTGGGGGACCCATTTTGCAAGCTCTGGCCAGGGTGATGCTGAGTGAGACCTGAAACCTGGGGTAGACTTCTTCAATATCAGGACGTGATGTGCTCTGTGGAGCTTTTTGCACTACCTGATGGGTCAAAAATAAGCTAAAATGATGCCATCAAGAACATTACACCTAGACAAAAAGCATTCAGAAGGGTAGGAGTGGAAATTTCTCTTTTTCCAGGAGTTAAAGTTATAAACGAATGCGTGTGTGTGTGTGTGTGTGTGTGTGTGTGTGTGTGTGTGTGTGTGTGTTTCTTTTAATCCCTTCTGTTTAACCTCCAAACTAGTGTTGCCAGATAAAATATAAGACACCCAGTTAAATTTGAATTTCAGATAAACATGAATAATTTTTTAGTAGTATAAGTATGTCCCCTGCAATACTTGGAAATAAATTTTAGTGCAAGTACCTCTCATGCAATATTTAGGACATATACTAAAAAATTATTTGTTGTTTATCTGAAATTCAAATTTAACGAGGCATCCTATATTATCATTTGCTAATTCTAGCCACCCTCAAGTACAGCATAGACCACAGGTCCAACTATATTTTAAATTTTTAATTCATTAAAAAAAATGGAAGACAGATAAAGAAGGGAGAAAAAGAAGAGATAAAGTAACAGAACAAGAAAGAAAATAAGAATGAATTTTGGCAATATGCCAAATAAAATAACTAAATTTTGCAATAAAGAAATCCTAAAACTGAGGTCATAGGATGGAAAAAGTCTGTTTCACAGACTCATTAGCCTGGAGGTTGGCCAAAAAAAAAAAAAGCATCCTATTAACATCTGAATACCAGAGCTCTTCCAGGAATGGAAAGATTTGGAATGTGAAGATTCTTAGCTTTGGAACTTTGTTAGAATACCACAACTTGTTTATTAATTGCAAGGAGGAATTTTTTTTTTTTCCAGTGAGATACTTTGGTAATTCAATATCAAAGAAAGCTACCTCACTTCAGTTTGTTACTAAGCCGCATTTGAAACTTCGTGGATAACCTTTTGTTTGTCTTGTACTGAAATGTAAAAAAAACTATCAGATATCTAACAGGGAGAGAATTTACCTCTGTTTGAAAATCACCCAGTTCTGCCATGAAGCATGAAGATGACTTTTTTTTTTTTAGTTAAAAATATTAACTGACAGCTTCAAGACTTTTTTTTTTTCCTTTAATCTCTAACTACACAAATCACTAGAAGCAAGAAGCCTCTTGCCTTAATCCTGGACACGTCACAGATGTGACACTGTTCTGTGGGAGATGGCTTTTTAACTGTGGATGGGGAAAAATAACCTTTGGAATTTTTAAGGATGTTATTACAAGCAAGTTTACTAGTTTTTGACTTGCTAAGGCACCGCTGGAGCCAGCCTTCATCGGGGTAAGAATATTTTCATGTTACGATTATATCTTTAGCATTTCGAGCATTGGATTATTACATTTGGGGGAATATGGCCTTCAAGGCTGGTGCTGTCTGCTGAGTATGCAAATGTGAATGTCCTATAAAAGAGGAGAGGAGCTGTCAGTTTCTGTCTGTGCCGTAAACTTAAAGAGTCCAACAGATGACATGTTGGGGCTGCTGGAGCAGGAATTGGATCGCACCATCATTTTGGATAAAAGGAAAAATTTGTATTTCTCTGAGAGGCATTTAAAGGACTGGGCTTACAGCTTCCCTCAAAGCCAAATGGCTGTATATGAGATTCTCATTTCTGTAGTTGTTTTATGTTGTTGCTGCTGCTTAAAAAAAAAAAAGAAAGAAAGAAAAAAGAAATGGCCTAATGGTGCAAGGAATTTTCTGATCAAATGAATTATGGATCTGCCTGATAATATTTTTTCTGACTAGTGAAATACAATCCATTAATGCTTTTTATATCATCTGTACTCCATTCTACATCGTATTGTCTCTTTTATACAGTATATTGTGTGATTTGCTCAGATAAAGAATGATATTTTGTATGCTTTCCCTTAAAAAGACTCCAAAATAGCCGGGCTCGGTGGCTCAGCCTGTAATCCCGCGCCTTTGGGAGGCTGAGGTGAGTGGATTGCCTGAGCCCGCGGGTTCGAGACCCGCCTGGGCAGCGAGACCTCATCTCTACAATAAATCAAAAAAATCAGCCGGGCGTGGTAGCGCATGCCTGTAATTCCGGCTACTCGGAAGGCTGAGGCGGAAGGATTGCCGGAGCCCAGCAGGCGAGGCTGCGGTGGCCGGGAGCGGCCACTGCACTCCAGTCTGGGCGACCGAGTGAGACTCCAACTCAAAAAAAAAAAAAAAGACTCCAAAATATTCCAAAACCAATCTCTTTCTAGAGAGCCAGAGAGAATATCCCCAGAAACTGGGCTGCCTGTGGAAACGTGCCAAGAAGCCACAGGGAACCATACCAGCCCACTGGTGACAGCCAGGCTAGAAGCAGGTGCCATTTTGATAGATATGTTCAAAGGAAATTTTCAGGTGATATAAATGACAGAGAACCAATTGGTATGCTGAATTCAAGTATCGTATCCAGATAGTTTATTTTTCCAATCCAATCTCCGGACCATGCTTCATAACCAGAGTGTACATCAGATCACTTGAGAAGCCTTGGGAAGTCTTGTAAAATTCTAATACCTGTGCTCTGAAGAGTCTTGGTCCATAAGTACCTATCTTGAGATTCTGATACATACCCACAGTGGAAAATTATAACTCTGGAGGTCCCAAACCCATTTTAACCTTCTGAATCACTGAAGAGACTAAAATGCAGTTTCCTGGCTCCCTTCCACCAGAGATTCTGATTCCTCGTGGCTGGGTTGGGGCCTAGGAATCTGTATTTCTGCATCATTTCCCAGTTGATTTTGATGTTTAGTCAGACTTGGAAACTATCATTGCCCTTACAAAATCACATTAATTTCAGCAACCCAAAGGTGTGTTTTTTTTTTTTAATTAAAAAGAAAAGTGAGCCAGGCTTGGTGGCTCAGCCTGTAATCCCGCGCCTTTGGGAAGCTGAGGTGAGTGGATTGCCTGAGCCCACAGGTTCAAGACCCGCCTAGGCAATTTGGCGAGACCTCATCTCTACAAGAAATCAAAAAATTAGCTGGGCATGGTAGCGCGCGCCTGTAGTTCCAGCTACTCCGGAAGGCTACGGCGGAAGGATCGCCAGAGCCCAGCAGGTCGAGGCTGCGGTGGCTGGGAGCGGCCACTGCACTCCAGTCTAGGCAACAGAGTGAGACTCCAACTCAAAAAAAAAAAAGAAAAGAAAAGTGATCTAATCAACCCAATGGTGCCTTTAGACCAACAACTCAAATTTCCTTTTTTTTTTTCACTTTAAACTTATTTCTAGCTTGATTCATGCCCACTTCTTTTCTTTTCATCTCCATGTCCTCTCCATCTCCATTTCAGAAGAAAAGCCCGATCCTTTTCTCCTCTGGTACCCCTGACCTCATTCTTTCCCTCCTCCCACTCTCTTGTTGTTTTCCTAGTAGCTCTTTTTACCTAGGCTTACAACATACCCATATTTTCCCAAACAAAATGAAACGGCACATCCATGAACCATTGAAACGACTGAGCATTCTCTCTCTCTCTTCCAGTCCTTGAACCTGTCACTGGCTCTCCTCCTATTGCAGCTGGCTTCCATCCTCTGTGCTTTGTGGACCTCCATGGCTTATTTCTCACTGGGCCAAGCCTGGGACCCTTTCCCAGTCTTTAACTTACTTGATCTCTTTGCAGCATGTGACCCCATAGATCATGTCCTCTTCAAACCATCTACCTTGGCTGCCATCCGACTGCATTCTCTTGACATTTCTTACACAGGTCCCATGTTTGGTCTGTTTCTTTTCTTTTTCTCTACATTGTCCTCATGGAAGTCTCATCCATTCCTATAGCTTTAACTCTCATCTCTATCCAGATGCCTCCCAGAGATCCCTAACTCTGACACCTTCCTGGAGCTATTAACCAACCCTTCTGCCCAAGGCCTTTTGTCTTAATCGGAGGTCTGAGACATATGGCTGGTTATATTGTTATGTATCTGTAAGGTACATCCCTGGACATGAAGGAGGGTGTGGTACTTGCAGGTGTGGTGCCTGTGCAGTTGAGTATTACAGGATGCAGGAATGGCTCTGAGACCTCAGGGTCACATCAGAAGTTCAAGGATCCCAGGGCTTATGTGTTTCAGACTCAAACTCCTAAAACTCTATTCTGATCCCAGCAGAGCTGTTGGAGATAGTTTTCACCGCTCTTCTTACCTTGATTGATCTCCTAAGAGCTCTGTCTCTCTCAAGAATAGAATAGGCCTTAACTGTAATTTCCTGTCCCTAGTCACAGCCTTCATCTCTGCGGGCCCAAGACCACGTGTGGGAAAGGGGAGCTTAGCCTGGGCCTGGCCACCTGGCATCAGCCAGCACTCACAGGGTGCCAGGAGGTGAGGTGTTATGCAGTAGTGTCTGCAGAGTGCTACCTGGATGGGTGCTGGTATCACTTAGTAGGCTCAGCCACTGATCACGTAAGGCACACAAGTCTCCGGCATGGCTTCAGGAAGACTGAGAACATTTGTCCCAGTGGATCGACCCCTAAAGAATGGGTAAAGGAAATTCTCTGCCTGAAAGAAAATGATAACAGAACAAAGCTGGAACTTTCAGAAGGGGAAGGAGAACAGTGTGAGTGAGAATAGTAGTAAACATACTAGACTCTCCTTTGCCTCATGAGTTTCATTAATCATCGTTTTTAGTGAAGCACAAGTTATAATCCCATCTGCTATGGTGGTTGGTGCACATAGAAGAAATACTCAAGACAACTTTATTTAAAAAGTAGAGAGGATAGAGACATCTAACTGGAGGTGAGGTTTCTACACTTCACTTGAAATGGTTAAACATCGGCACTAAGAAGCCGTGATAACTTACCTATGTATATGGAAATACTTAGAACAACCCCTAAGAAAGCGATACAAAGCAGTGTACTCAGAAACATTATAAATAAATCAAAATTCAACTCTAAAAAAGGTTCCCACATGAAGTCAAGAAAAATTTTTTTAAATGAAGTCAAGAAAATTTTAAAAAATATAGAGAAATCAACCCAGCAAATCTCCCTTCTGGGAATATACCCAGAGCAACTCAAATCACTCTACAAAAAGATACTTGCACACTCATGTCTATTGCAGCATTATTCACAATAGCAAAAGCATGGACCCAATCATGCTGCCCATCAAAAGTGGACAGGATAAAGAAAATGTGGTACATTTACACAATGGAATATTATGCAGCCATAGAGAAAAACAAAATTATAAACGTCGCAGCAACTTGGATGGAATTAGTCTATAATACTCAGTGATTTATCCCAGAAACAAAGACCTGAGTTCTACATGCACTCACTCATAAGTGGACCCCAAACATTTATCATAATACTATAAGAAAGGGATTGGCAATAGCGGGAAACTTTGGGGGGGGGACACATAACATCAATAAGAGTACCAAACTTTATCCGTACGATGACCACTTATGTACCTAACCCTGAATTGTACCCCACAGCTTTAAAATTTTTTTTAAAATGCAGAGAAATGAGCAACAAAAGAAAACAACAGCAAAGAAGAAAATGGCAAATTTAAACCCTAACATCAATTATTACTTTTAATGTAAATAGTCTAAATATATCAATTAAAAGACAGAAGTTGGTAGGATGGATTAAAAAGGGATAACTTTTTTAACAGATAGTACTGAAACAATGGCACATTCACAGGCCAAAAAAAAAAAAATGAACTTCAACCTAAACCTTACATTGTATTCAAGAAATTAACTCTAATTGTATAAAACAACTCTAATTGAACTTCTAGAAAAAAAAAAAAAACTAGAATAATGGTCCCCAAAAGCGTCTGCATCCTGATCCCCAGAACCTGTGGATATGTAACCTTACATGGCAAAAGGAAGTTTGGAGAGCCAGTGAGAGGTTTGGAGATGCTGTACTGCTGTCTTTAAAGATAGAGGAGGCCATGAGTCCAGGAATGTAGAACCTCCCACCCCCAGGAACTGGAAAAAGCAAATAAATGGATTATCTCCTAAAACCCTAAAAGGAACACAACACAATCCTGCAACTCCTTGATGTCAGCCCAGTGAGACTGATTTTGGACTTCTTTCCTGTAGAACGATAAATAAGTTTGTGTTGTTTTAAGCTACCAAATGTGTGTGCTTTCTTACAGCAGCAATAGTAAACTAATACCAAAATGTAGGATAAAATCTTTAGGACCTAAAACTAGACAAAGAATTATCCAACTGGACACCAAAAAACTTGATCCCTAAAAGGAAAAAATGATAAGTTGGACTTTATCAAAATTAAAAACTTTTTCTCAGTGAAAGATGTGCTAAGAGGATGCCAAGAGAAATTATGGAGTGGGAGAAAATATTTGTAAATCACATATCCAGCAAATGACTTGTATATAGAATATAAAAAGCACTCCCAAACCTTAGCATTAAAGAAATAAATGATCTAATTAGAAAAACAAACAAAAGATATACACAGGCATTTCACTAAAACAGATATACACATGGCAAGTAAGCAGAAGAAAAGAATCGAACATTATTAGCCATTACAACAATACAACTTAAAACCACAAGATAATACCACATACCTATCAGAATGGCTAAAATAAAGAATAATGATAACACCAAATGCTGACAAGAATGTGGATCCCTAACATATTGCTGGCGAAAATTTTAAATTTTCAGAAATTAGCTTGGCAGTTCCTTTTACTACTAAAAACAGACCCAGCAGTTGCACTTTTGGGCATATATCTCAGAGAAAGGAAATTGCATTTTCACACAGCAACTTGTACATGCAGGTTCATAGAAGTTTTATTTGTAATAGCCCAAAACTGAAAGCCACCTAAATGTCTATATCATTGAATACTATTCAACGATTAAAAAGAATGAACTAATAGCCGGGCACAGTGGCTCAAACCTGTAATTCCAGCACTTTGGGAGGCCGAGGTGAGATGATTGACTGAGACCAGGGATTCAAGACCAGCCTGGGCAACGTGGTGAGACCTCGTCTCTACAACAAACAAATAAAATATTAGCTGGGCATGGTGGCACTCACCTGTAGTACCAGCTACTTGGAAGGCTGAGACGGAAGGATTGCCTGAGCCCAGCAGAGTGCAGTGGCTGTGAGTGTGCCACTACACTCCAGCCTGGGCGACAGAGTGAGACTGCAACTCAAAAAAACCCAAAAACAACAACAAAAAAGAATGAACTATTGATACATGCAACTTAGATGGATCTCAAGGAATTTATGTAAGTTGAGTGGAAAAAGGCCAATTACAAAAGGAATATTTCATACCCCAGGCATGTAACATTTGTGGAATAGCATAATTATAGAGCTAGAGAACCAATTAGTGACTATCAGTGGTTAGGATGAGATCTAGGGATTGCTATAAAGGGGTAGTGTGGAAGAACCTTGCGGTAACAGTGCAGTTAAATATCTTGATTGCGGTGGATTGCTGCATGTAGCTACATGTGATAAAATTGTTTTAAGCTTTATGCACACGTGCCCCCCCCGCCATACACACACACACAAATGAGTCCATGCATAACTAGTCAAAGCTGAATATGCGCTATGGATTGTTCCAGTGTCAGTGTCCCAGTTTTGACATTGTACTACATTTACGCAAGATGCAAACCTTGGCAGAGTTAAGAGGGTTAAGAGGGTTAAGAGGGCTCAGGACTTTCCTGTACATTTTGTGACGCCTTCTAAGGGCGGACGTTGCAAGTTGTTTACAAAACCCAAAATGGGTTATTCCATACCAAATGGGAAGCAGGAGCTCTTGGTGGAAATCCAGTTCCATGAGAGGGAGATGAGAAGGTTCGAGAAGGTTCCTTGTTTTAGGAAGCCCATGGACACCACAGAATGAATCTGGTTAGAATCATGTTTTTCCCAGTTGATTCCTGCTCAGCAGTTGCCCACTAAAAATTATATTATTAATATAATTATATTATTAATAATATTGTATAATTATTTCAAATTTTAAAGTTAAAATTATTTCAAATTTTCAAAAACACACCTATCGTCCTCAAAGAAGCAGCTACTATATTTTGGGGCATATTTTCTTCTAGGCTTACTCTAATAAACAAGACTACACAAATACTAACAGAATTTTCCAGTGCACCGGTGTGTCCCGACATCAGTTGTGTAGGCTATCCTTAGGTTTTAGAGATTTTTCTTTTTCTTTCCACTCCCTGGACATCATCAGGCCTCACTTCCTCTGCTTCCTCACTTCCTCTGCTTGCGTGACCACACCTCCTTTTGGTGCACCATTTGTCATTTTCAAGCTGAGCTAAAAGTGCACACAAGCACCTAGCGAATGTTAAAACGATCTCATCCCTTCACTACCTTGCACACCCATGCCC
This sequence comes from Cephalopachus bancanus, assembly GCA_027257055.1. Classification (NCBI taxonomy): domain Eukaryota; kingdom Metazoa; phylum Chordata; class Mammalia; order Primates; family Tarsiidae; genus Cephalopachus; species Cephalopachus bancanus. The sequence goes on along the minus strand of JAPVLO010000159.1, from coordinate 2,036,689 downwards.
ACAAACCCACATGTCCTTTCTTTGGCATCTTGGTGTGCCCTGCAAGCTGGCTTGCCACCCTGGCTGCCGCGGCATCCTAAATTCTGTGGAGATTGACTTGTTTGATGCCCTGGCCCTGGAGACGCTGTCATTCTGGGCCACACTGTTCCTTTGTCCTCGATACAGGTGTGGAGTGATCCCGGGGACTTTATGAAATGAGGAAGCCTTGGGCCTCCTCAGTCCCCAAGTGCACATGACTGCCTCATGGTCATTTTGAGGAGGCTAGGCAGCTGGCTCTGCTGAGACCAAGGCCAGCCTCGCTGAACTCGTAGCCGACAGACTTTGTCTCTGGGCCTTTCCATTATGTCTGTGTCTCCTTCTTTCCCCTTTCCCCATTCTCTGCCAACAGGCAGTTTGTCCTACACCACATTTGCAGGTCTGTCTGCAGGACATGGTCCCAGGCTTTGGAACATCCATCTCCTGACAATGTATTCTCCTGCCCATGCTTCTCTGCCATGTGTTCTGTTCCCTCAAGACACATCCAGGTAAACTGAGCTGACAGATTAATTTATACTGAGGTTTTAATAGTTGATATAAAGCAAAGTGTGGATGACTTTTAAGAATACAATATGCAAAAGATTAAAAGAAGGCCCCTCCCTATCAGCATACCCAAAATTCAACTCTAAATGAATCAAAGACCTAAACATAAAACCTCAAACTATAAGAACCTTAGAAAATGCAAGAAATTGGAACTGATGACCAATTCTTGATCAAAACCCCAAATGCCCATGCCATAAGAGATAAGATACACAAGTGGGACCTCATCAACTGAAAAACTTGTGCAAAGCAAAAGAAACCATCAAGAGAGCGGGGAGACAGCCTAAAGAATGGGAAAAAATATTTGTCAACTGTATGTCTGACAAAGGCCTAATATCTAGGATCTACAAGGAACTCAAATGTATCAAAAAGAAAAACCTAACAGCCCCATTAGAAAGTGGGCAAAAGATAAGAATAGACACTTCTCAAAAGAAGACATGCGAGCAGCCAAAAGGTACATGAAAAAATGCTCAGCCTCGCCTAGTCATCAAAGAAATGCAAATTAAAATCACACTGAGATACCACCTAACTCCAGTCTGGATGGCCATTGACAGTAACTCAAAAAACAACAGACGCTGGAGAGGATGTGGTGAAACGGGAACACTTCTACCCTGTTGATGGGAATGTAAACTAGTACAACCTCTGTGGAAAACAGTGTGGCAACTCCTGAAAGACCTAAAAATCGACCTTCCATACGACCCCACAATCTCTCTTCTGGGAATATACCCAGAGGAACTCAAATCATTCCATAAAAAAGATACCTGCACATGCATGTTTATTGCAGCATCATTCACAATAGCAAAAACATGGAACCAACTTTGCTGCCCATCGAAAATGAAATGGATTAAAAAAATGTGGTGCATATACACAATGGAATATTGCACAGCCATAAAGAAGGATAAAGTTATGAACTTCGCAGCAACTTGGATGGACTTAAGAGACTATAATAGTGATCTATCACAGAAACAAAGAACTGAGTACCACATGTTGTCACTCACAAGCAAACCCTGAGCAATTATCATAATACTATAAGAAGGGATTGACAGTAGTAGGAAACTATCAAGGAGGGAAGGGGCACACTTTATCAATAAGAGTACTTGATCCAAACCAGGTGAAGTGGGGACCAAAGGGAGGCCCAAACTTTACCTGCCCAATGACCATTTGTATACCTAACCCTGAATTTTAAAAATAAGATAAAAACTTCTAAGTCACACTTTTCTCCTTACCATCATCTTCCTGCCATTTGTACCTTAACTAAAGGTTTTAATGAATGTTTTAATCTCAAAAACAAAACAGGTAATGTGAATATAAAGATTTTGAATACCAAAAAGGAGCCAGTAAGAGAGATGCTTTGCAGCAAGACACAACTGCTGGGCCGTCCCCCATGGGCTCATCCTCACTCGCCTTGTAGGCAGGGCAGACATTGCATGTTGTTTGCAAAACCCAAAATGGGTTATTTCATACCAAATGAGGAGCAGGAACTATTGGTGGAAATCCAGTTCCATGAGAGGGAGATGAGACTATGCTCAAGAAGGTTCCCTGTTTTAGGAAGCCCGTGGACACCATGGAATGAGTCTGGTTAGAATCATGTTTTACCCAGTTGATTCCCTTGTAGCAGTTGCCCACGAAAAAGTTAGACGCAGGAACCATTATCTTTCTACACGGAAGGAAGGTATTGTGGAGATCCCAAAGAGTGTGGCAGAGATCTGCACTGCTGTGGATGCAAATGTCTATGTCCTGTGGCCACAGTCCTGTTTTCCACCTGTGTGTGAGCTGAGGGGCAGGGAGAAGACTTCCCCTATAAACCTGGAACACAAGCTGAGGAAAGACTACGTCATTGTCGCCCACCTGGTTGGGCACTACCATCTGAGATTCATGCTTTATCCAGGTTTAAATTCTCCCAGAAAGTATTTTATCCCTAGAAGTTGACTTGAAAAATAGTAGGATGGTAGAGATAAATCCAACCCAAGTTGGGTTGACTTGATGATTAATGCATGTTTAGGAAAGAAACTAAACAGGAGATGAGAGTCTTGCTCTCTCCACCCTTGCACTCTCATTGGCCAGGCGATAGGTCATCTCACATCAAGGACTTCGATGTTGTTATTAAATGAGCTTTTTAAAAGTCAGCCCCAAGACCCCTCATCTTACATTTCCATGTCCTGCTCATGACTTGGTGGCCCAGCAAACTGAACTGACCCAAGTAATCAAAGGACGCCCATCAGAAACCAGCGGCAACCACAGGTAGAAGGTGGGGGCTGGAAAACAGCTAGAGAGGCTCCACCCTCCAGCACCTGAGCTGGAGTTTCTTTGTATTCTCTGGAAAACCCAGTGAGTATGAACAGCCTGGGTGTGTTCACGTGAGATCTTTATATTATATAACTAATAGAATCCAAAGGGATTGCATTATCTAAACGTTTTTATGTACAGAAGTCATGTGTCATTGCCCAGGTCTGCAGCTTTGGAAGGAGCTGGCATTCTGAGCTGATGAAGAGATTCGCATTTTTAAAATTCCTGTTTGCCAAAGTTTGTTACATTTTTTGGTAAAGTCCTATACTTTTCTTACATTCATGCTTCCCTTTTTACTATTTTTTCTGTGTAGGTGTAAATATTAATAACAAAAGAATAAAGCCTTAAAGGGTAAGCATATCTTTATAGAATTGGGTACAAACTAAAACTAACATTTTGACTGTAGTTATGTTTCTTCTGATTAATTCAATAAGAATTGTCATCTAGGTAAAAATATGCCATAAAGCGCAAAAACAAAATTAAGTGTATGCCCAAAATGTCCTGACTGGGTGCCTGCGAATCAAGACCACTGGCACTGAGGAGCAATGTCTCCTTGCGGAAAAGAGCTAACTCTGATCCATGGGACTCTTGGAAATTGCTGGGTAAATATGTAAAAGATCAAGTGCTTAACTGGATAAAAATTATTGGCAGTACCCATACTGATATAAAAGTTTTCCACTGTCATCAGTATCAAAAGGCCAAGGATGACAGATTCCCAAAGTGAGTCCAAGTGCTTGGATTGTTTTGCATAAAAGTGGTCAGCCAGAATCAACACCCTTGGAATGGAGCTTGAGTAGAATTTCCAAATCCTGCAAATGTTATGGTGACAACCCTACCCAGCCCCCCCCGGCCCCCAGCACATCAGTGCTGGGCAGTCCCAGGCATGAGTCAGAAGATTCTTGGCTGGTCAGCATTCTGCAGATACCCCGCGTGGCCCTAACCCTCCATAATTAGCAGAGTTGGAAGATGTGCAGCTATCCTGTGGGTAGGGAAATGAACTTTAAAAAAACGAAAATAAGTAGTTCAAAGGCAAGGATGAGAGATGCCTAGCTAGAGATTGTTGTTGCACACAGATTCGATTAGAGTTTTTAAGCTGATAAATTGAGGTGGGCTGGTCCTTGGAACTTTGGGTTAGGTTTAGGAAGAACAAAGTACTGTGCCATGGCTTAATCCTGCAGATGTTACAAACTTGAAATTATATTTTAAAAGCGTGGAAATACACAAAAGAGCTTTGTAGGAAAAAATAACTGGCAGACATCATCATAGAACATCATAGATGAGACCTTACAATGTAGGTAATAGATACATTGGCAGCAGGCAAATTCATCAAGCCAGGTGTTTGTTTACTGGCTATTTTGTGTTCATAAAACAATGCTTTTTAAAGCACTTTCAGTCCTAATGTATCATGTTGTCTTCAACAATAACCTGTGAAGAAAGTAGAGTTGGTTGTATTATCCTCATCGTAAAGAAACCACAAGAAAGTTAGGGCTGAGTTGTTAACATCAGAACTAAGACTTGAACCCAGATCCACGGACTCTCCGTGTTTAACAGCTAGGAGAGCTGCCCAGACCCTAAAAGGTGTTATCAGAACCTGGGTCCTTACCAGGGCCCATTTTCCTCTTATCCTTATGCTAGGGGCTTTTCCACAAGAGCAAGTACCTTGCTTATTTAAAATAATCAGTGTTACCACCTCACACTGGGTACCAGGTCCACTATAAGCAGGAGAGAAGGCCTGCTGGAAGCCCAAATCCCAAATCCCACCCGCATACAATGTACTCATGTAGTATATGCCCACATGTACCTCACAACTCTAAAATAAAATTTAAAACAAAATAAGTAGTGTTAACCATAGAGGTATGTACAGGAACCTAATTCAATATTTTACAAATTGTCCTTCCTGACCTCATGTGCTCTATAGTCCTGGAACTCGCATTACTTTTCCTTTTCTGCAAAAATTCTGAACGCTTCACAGTTGGTCTTTGCATTGGAAAGTCGTTTTCAAAGTAGGCTGTCTACAGTCTCAACTGTATACACATGCCCTCACACCTGCACATACCACGCACACGCGCACACACACACACACACACACACACACACACACACACACACACACACACACCACTCCCCCATACCCACTCAGCACAGCGATGGGCAGAAGATGGGCAGGAAGGCCATCTCATTCCACCTGCAGTACTGCCCAGCTGAGTAGGTAGCGGGACTCCATATGGCATTTAGGGTTCTCGAATCTAGCAGATCCTGACCTGAACTCTTATAAAACATGCCCTCGCCAGCTTTCTCCTACTTCTTCTAGACTCTACTTCTCCAGAGCCAGGTAAACTCTTTCCTCTGGGACTGATGTCTTTGCGGTAGGAAGAGAAGAAGTTTGGTTTAGAGACCTGATGCCTTCAGAACTTCAGGGCATGTCAGGGCCCTCATTCCCTCAGAAGAAATTAATAGTGGAAGAGGAGAACTAAAGGACCTGCAAGTCCTCATCAAGCATTTCATCATTATGTAGTTAGAAAGTGCACTCTATGCTGTAAGACACACAAGGCTTTCCTTGGTCCAGGTTCTGCACTTCCAGAGACCACATGTTTAGTACAGAAAGAGGAAAGAGCAATACAGTATAAAAAGAAGTATAACCTGACTGTTTTCCCTTTGCAGAAAACCAAGTAGGTGCAGAGGCATACTCTGGATTAGACCTTTTGCAAATATTAAATGCAATGCAGAGTTCAAGTAATGGAAGTGTTAGGTAGACCGACTTTAAATGGCACACTCTTCGGCTGAGATGTAATGATTTTAGCTCCCTGTGTGTAAATCAACTGAGCCTTGATGCCATGAAGTTGGTGCAAAGAGTTGGAGTCGAATGAAACTCTATGTTAATGAAACCTTTTATAGTTCTTCCAAGCAGCAAAGATTTTTATGGGCTATTATGTCAAACTGACTTCTCAGGCAATTCATTTGAGAATTTTATCTGCACCCCTCACCAAAAAAAAAATTTTGATCTATTTTGTGTGAATGTGTTTGGATAGCTAACTGTTGTCTGAGGCTGTCAGTCTGTGAGGAGTGAGCATCATTCTTGGGAAAGGGATGACTAATGTTTAGTAAGAGCTCTACTGGAGTGATTTGGAGTATCCCTCAACCCACATCCTGCCAACAAGTATTCTTTTCACAGATTCTGGAGAGTTCTCTGGCTAGGGAAAAACGACTCTGTGATTGATCTTCTTTATTTTCAGATATCTTATTCCAGTGTCTTCATCACCTCCCTCGTTTGATGGCATGGAAGTGATTATAAGTGCCCACAAATTCTCAGAATTATACATTACAAATGAAATTCCATCTCATCGATTAAAAATTGTACCCCACATCTTCAAAATGTTTTTCATTTGGCAAGTCTTCTGTTTATTAAGGTTGTTGGAACTAAACATGTTCATTTATTTAAAAGTCGGGGGAGGGTAGGCCTCCCTCCTCTATCCTGTGTGGTAGCCCTGATGGTGACTGTGGTTATACATATAAAAATCAGAGCTTTTACAGGAAAAGTCTTTTCCCAAATTGGTTTTTTTCTTTTCCCCCTGCAGTTTCAGGGCATGCTTCCTGGCTATCTCAAGAGACCTGACTAAAACGAATACATTTATGCTCATAGATGTATGTGCCTGGTAGTAAATCCCCTGTTTGTTGGAAAGCTAATGAATTACATCCATCAACTGTTGATAAGGAAAGGCACTGAGTGTCTGAGGGCTCCACCCTGGGAGACCTGAGCCACCTAAGATACGAAGGACTGACTGACCCAGCTTGAGACCGCAGACTTGTGCTGTCCAGTTCAGGAACCACCAGGCACAGATGGCTGTTGAGCCCTCAAAATATGGAGAGTCTGAACTGAAATGGGCTGTCAATGTGAAACACACACAGAATTTCAAACATTTCCTACTAAGAAAATTATAAACGGTATCATTAATAATTTTCACCTAAAGCCCAGACCAAAAAATATTTGTATCCCCAAAGGTACTGAACTTAAAAATAACAATAATAATAATTTTTATTATATGTTAGATGACAATATTTGGAGGATTTTCAGTTAAACAAGATATATTATTGAAGTTAACTTCACTATTTTCTTTTGCTTTTTAACATAGCTCCTAGAATATTTAAAACTATGTAGGCGGCTCACATTATATTTCTGTTAGACAGTATTGTTCTAGAGAATCAATCAGCATGTGAGGTGACCAGGGAAGGGACGTATAGAAGACAATGCAAACAATTTCAAACTGACTACTAGTCATCCTTGTTCTTAAAAGCCCCTCATTCCCCTCACCCAGTGGCTTCTTCCTGGCTCCTTTGGTAGTTTGAGCATACACCCAGCCCCTTCACTCATGTCCAGTGCACTTAACTTCCTCTGACTACCACTGTGGCTTACTGCTTGTGACCCATACCAAATGTGTGGTCCACACTTGCTCTCTGATTAGTGGGGCAAGAGTGTCCAAATGGGTCTTGCCGTCCGTTGGAATTTGACCTTGGATCCGTAAAAATCTTTGAAAGTCTAAAATACCTATTGATAATTGGCTGGAAATTTCTAGCAAATCATTAAGGAATGAAAAGCATGTATTAAGCACAGAGAAAAGGCTAGATTTTAGGTAGAATGCCTTAAGATTGAAAATAAAGGCGCAGTGGGAAATAAGAGAGGTATTTGGGGTGCTTTTCTTATTTACCAACACAAGAGTATGGAGAAGGAACCAAAAATCACTGGCTTTCACTTGTATTCCTTAAAAAAATATGTTAATGGTGTTATTTTTTGGTCATAAGGGACAGATGGAAAGAGGTATTTGGAACCACAGGATGAAAAGAATAGTGCCTGGGAGCATGCAGTGGCCATTGCCCTGTTATTATGGAACAGCAGTAAATCCAAGACTTACAAATTGTGGGATCCAGGAAGCCATTTCTGTAAAAGTTATCAACACTTTTATTTTTCTCTGGTTGAAATCACTTTCACTTCTCTTTTTTAAAAAAAAAAAAGTGTTTTTCTTTCATAGAAAAACATCTAGAAGGACTGTAAATGATGATACCATGTAAGAAATTCTAGTAGTATATAAACTATTTCCACATGAAAATTATATTTGGGCACATTCAGTTTTTGCAGTATCTGGGAATAAAGAGAAAGTGTATTTCCAAGAGTCTGAAACATACACAAAGAAAACAAAGACTTTTCTTGCAGAACACTTTTAAGGTTATTTATTTGGGGTAATAACGTTATTAGTCATTACTGGTTAACACTGACTTACTTGGTCACAGGTAATCATGGGATTTGCAGCTCTGCTTTTTTTTTTACACCCCTCTTCTCCTTATTCCATCACTCAGCTCTTGTTTTGGTAGCCTCACAAAAGTCTGTTAATTTCCATTTGGTTCCGTTGGGAATTTGTCCATTTGTGGAGTCCCTGCCCTGTCCAGGAACCATGCAATGTCCCGGAAGTAACAAAATAACTGTGGGAATATGAATTGGTACCTGCAGAAGTTTTCCCTGCAGAGGGTGAAGCTCGGGTGTGAATGGTCACTTCAACAGAAGGTGACAGGAGCAGTGATGGAAGTACTTGTTCAGATGAGCTCAGACCCCTGCAGAGCTACCTGTCCCGAGAAAGCAGTTGGTCCTTCAGGAAGCTGATACAGCTTAAGACTCTTACTCCGAGTCACCTCCTACTACATTAACCTGGTGGGAGGACACAAGAGAGTTTAATGCATCATCTCAGTCCCAAGGAAGTCTGGCAGAGGAAGATCTACTGGGCCCAGCCCAAGACAATATATCCTTAATCGAATTCAGAAAAGAGGGAAGAAAGCAGGAGTGTCTGGTGGACTTTGTAAAGGAGTGGTTACTTGGGATGGATCCTCCAAGGTGTGTATAATAGGAATTTAATTGGCGGCGGAAGACCAGGCACGGGGGGGGGCGGCGTTCACAGCTCACTGCTCCCTTCTCCTCTCCTAAAACACTCTTCCAGGCCCTTCATCAGCCTGCTCTCAGCAAGCCACTCATTCATCCGAAGCACTCCTTCCCCCATACACCGATGCCCTCTTCCCAACTATCGCTGCTACTAAGAACATGAAAGAGTGAGAATTAGGAACATGCTGCTGAAGAAAGGGAAAGCAGAGTCCACTGTCCAGTCTCCCTGACCCCAGGAGCCACCATACCTGTGGGAGAGCCCAGCCAGAGCCACAACTAGCTTTTGCAACTTGGGCTTCCTGTGCTTTGGGACTCAGTCTTGCAGGAGGAAGAATTAATAGTCCTCTCTGGATTTGGGCGAGAGGAGGCCTCATTCCATAGAGGGAGGGTATAGGCCAGGGCTGCAGAGGCAGCCACACCCACCCTGGGCTCCAGCAATGCCCTTCTGAGTGCACCACGCCCATGGGCTCAGCTGCCAGCCCTGGAGACTGAGCACCAGTCACTGCTCGCAAAAGCTGCCTCCAAGAACAGGGAGAAAGCTGTGCAGAAATGTTTACAAAGCTGTCCGTGTTTTCGGTTATACTAGTTAGTTACACCACCTTAGTCCTTGCCTGGGCTTTAACCACTGATTCAGTATCCTTATGAAACAAGACCTTCTCAGAATGAATTCCTACCTTCTATCCAAGAGCCCTTCTCTGAGCTTCCAAGTTCATCTTTCTCCTGATCCGGTCTGTGATGGGTTCTACAGAACTTGTCCCATCATCCATACCCTTTTGCTGATGGCAGGGAACCAGTTGTATTTTTGCAGTGCTATTTCCCTGTAGGAAGGATAAGCAATGAGACTTTACTTGAGGCTCCTTTGAAGGAAGGATTGGGTGCTAACAACAAAAGTTTATACATTGCTGATCTCAATTGTCGCTAAAGCCTCTTCACCTCTAAACAATTCTCCAGGCTATTTTGAGCATTAAGGCAGCACTTGGTCCCTCCCTGCTTAAGAGCATGTGTCAGGCACACAAGCTCATTCTTGGAGTGAGTCCTTTGACTATGGCCTTGAGCGAAGATACACTTTGGAGAAGGCAGTTTGTGAAAGCAAGAAAATGCTCCAGCTTGGACACTGAGTGGGGACAAGGGCACAAGACCATCAGCAAACGCTGAATGCTCCAGAATAACACTCTGTCCCAAACTGCAGACTGCAGAAATGCAGGAAGCATGTGCATTTGGGGCAGAAATGTATTATGGTGTCCATATTTTTCAGAAAAATAAATGGGCACAGATATATTGAAAGATCCCTCATGAAGCCCGTGGTGAACAAATGAGACTCTAAATATCCCCATGAACATCTTCCTCTGCGTGGGAGGAGTGGGCAGTAACTGGGCACAACCTGGTGTGGGGACCAGCCGTGCTAGTCTGGCAGCCTGAGATTTTTCTGTAGCAGGGAGTATATTGTGGATGGGAAGATGAGGAAAGCCTGACCAATATCGTTTTGGTGAGGGAGAAGAAGAGACATGGAGGGAGCCTCCGATAGCCAGAAGGGACTAACAGCTGCTTGGCATCAGCTTTCCTTACTGACTGATCCTCAAAGCCCCAAACATCAGGACAAGTAAGGGATGGGTCCCTTCAACATGCATTCCTCACTTCCCTTTGTCACCACCTCCTATGCCTCACAGCCTGGACATTCATACAGAAACTCACCCAGTCTGCCTGACACTGCCCACCACACCAGCACCTTTGTTCTTCCCTGTCTCCGTCCTCCTGATGTCTCTGTTCCTGCCTTCTCCACCTAAAACATGAAACGAAGGAAACTCTACCGTGCCAGAGTATAAACTCTTCAGAATTCAAATCCAATTTTCTTTTATTGAAAAAAATTCTTACATTGGGTTAGGATACCTTTAATCAAAATATATTTGTCAGATGTCAGATTTTTACAGGGAAAACATCTGGATTAAAGTAGTATTCGATTCTATGTGAATTACAACAGCATTCCATGTTCATTCTGCCTTGCAATAGCCGATAGAGGCTGTGGGATTCAGTTTCCAGTGGAGCCTTTCCCACTGTTGGTCTAATTTTATTTTTGTTTGTTTGCTTGTTTGTTTGTTTTTTGAGTTGGAGTCTCACTCTGTCTCCCAGACTGGAGTGCAGTGGTACGCTCCCAGCCACCGCAGCCTCGACCTGCTGGGCTCTGGCGATCCTTCCGCCTCAGCCTTCCAAGTGGCTGGAACTACAGGCGCGCTACCATGCCCAGCTGATTTTTTGATTTATTGTAGACATGAGGTCTTGCCAAGTTGCCCAGGTGGGTCTCGAACACGTGGGCTCAGGCAATCCACTCACCTTAGCCTCCCAAAGTGGGGGATTACAGGCTGAGCCACCGAATCCGGCTGGTCTGATTTTATGATAGACAGACTTGTCTAACCCATTTTTTGTTTTTAAAGTTAATAGACAATGAACTTTAAAGACTGTGATTATTATAAGCCTAAGTGATTTTTTTTAAATAAACTTTTATAGCTTATTTTGAGCTTATTTTTCAGCTCACTAAAGATGTATTTTACATGTATCCCATTCCATTTGGATTCCTGTTTAGGTTTTTCCATGCTCTATTACAGGTTCTGTCTCCTATTATGCAGGGGTGTATGCTTATGTTTTCTCAATTAAATGCCCGTGTCCCCCAGGCACTGGAGACACAAAAAGGAGGAAGGCTCAGACACTTTTCTCAAGAAGCCCATGAGTCAGGTAGATGAGACAAACTTAAAGACAAATAATTACAGCATAGAGTGGCAAGTGCACTAATAGACATGTGTATAGTGGAGGTTGCTTCACTAAGGTCACTGCATACCAAGAAGATGTGCCCTTTTGGGTGGCTTTTGAAGAGTAAGTAATAGATGAGAACAACAAGAAAGGCACCAATCAGAAGGAGCAGCCCAGGCCGAGACTCGGAGAAATGGAACTATGAATAGTTTGCATTGTCTCTGTATTGAGTACAAGGGCTGAGACAGGGCAGCAACTGCAGTGAGCTGAGGCCAACTGTGAAGAGCCTTGTGTGCCTTTAGAAGCAGCAGGTATTAAGATTTTAAATTCCAGATAGACTGCATCAAGATAGGAAATGGAACCTGGGAAAATGACTGGAGAAGAGGGCATTTGTAAGCTATTATGGTGAGATCTGAAATATGAACCAAAGCAGTATCATGAGAGATGGATGAAGACAGAGGTTCCAAAGAAAGTTTGAGAAACAGAATGGATACCATTAGGAGTCCGGGTGGGCAGACACAGAATTCAGGAGAATTTACTAGATTTTAGGTGGGGAGGTAATGTGTTCCGGTTTCTGGCCTATTGAGATAGAGGCACATCTGAATAGAGAATAATTTATTAGCTCAACAAATACTTATTGTGTGGTAATTCTATGCCAGGCATTTTGCTGGATGCTAAAGATATCCTATGAGATAAAATATGCCCCCGGGAAACCATGGCACAGAAATTGCCCGGGTGCACTGGCCCTGTGACCTGGCACCTGGAGGAAATGGCCGTGGAAGTCATGCTTGGGAGTAGATGAAGAGATGAGAGAGTGCAGAAGAGAACTGAGATAGGGTGACAGCAACTTCTGAAGAATGGCCGAGGGAGAGAATCGTCAAAGGAAATGAGAAGTCAAAGATAGATAAGGAGAACCTTGGGTGTCAGAGAAACTGCCCAAGGGCCATATCAAAGAAAGAGTGTCCAAAATATCACATCAGTCAGTGACCGTGCAAGACAAAGAAGCAAAACTATCCATTTAATTTGGCAATTGAATGTCTCTGATAGTCTTAATGTATATGTATGGATATGCAGACACATATCATTTGGAAAGAATTCTGCTTTTGCTGTTCAAGAATCTGAATGCTTTGTTGGGACTTCAAATGTCTGTTTGGCTAGAATTTTAACCCCCTTGCAGAGGTAATGGCAAGCCTTGGATTTTTGTCTATAGCTATTTTTGACAACACATGAAAACTTTTCTCCTTTGCTGTCTACAGAGTGCCGGCACTATTGTTCTATCTAATACTTTCAATGTGATTTAGAAGCAATTGGGCTGGGCTCAGTGGCTCAGCCTGTAATCCTAGCACTTTGGGAGGCTGAGGCAGGTAGTTTGCCTGAGCCCGCAGGTTTGAAACCAGCCCAGGCAACTTAGCAAGACCTTGTCTCTACACGAAATCAAAATTAGCTGTGCTTGGAGTGTGCACCTGTAGTTCCGGCTACTTGGAGGACTGAGGTGGAAGGATCATGGGAGCCCAGCAGGTCGACACTGGTATGGCCAAGAGCATGGCACTGCACTCCAGCCCAGGTGACAGAGTGAGTCTCCAACTCAAAAAAAAATAAAATAAGAAGCAGTTGACTAGTACTGGGTTATAATCCATTGTAGGAAGTAAATATGTAAGAGTGTATAATGAAATAAACGAATGACTGGAATAAATAAATAAATGGGGCAACCAAGCAAATCTTCTATACAATGGAATTCCAAATAATTTATATAGCTACTTCCCTCTCAAGGAGATGGATGATTACTCCCCACTCCTGAAGTGTGGGTTGTGCTTACGTGACCACCATGTGCTGCTGGTCAGAGGGCAAAAACCAGTAACCTTGCAGTGGAAAAACCCTGACAAATACAACCTCAGCCATGTGATTAGCTTAATGTCACTAATGATAAGTCATTTGATAACACGCCCCCTTGATAGGACGGGAAGAGAACAGCACTTTACTTCTGAGACCTTCCTCCTAAAAGTCTATCAACTCAGTTTAATCAAAAATAAAACATCAGACAACACAAATAGTGGGACATTTTACAAAATACATGGCCAACCCTCCTCAAAACAGTCAAGGTTATCAAAAACAAAGCAACTCTGAGAAACTGTCACAGCTAAGAAGACTCTCTGGAGACCAATGACTAAATGGAACATTCTATCCTGGATGGGATCCTGGGGCAGAAAAGAAACATTAGGCAAAAACTAAACAAAATCAGAATAAAGTTTGGACTTAAGTTAGCATATCAGTATTGGTTTATTCGTTGTGATGCTTAATGTAATATGCTAACAACAAGGGAAACCGGGTACTGGGTATTTAAGAACTCTCTGTATTATTTTGGTAACTTTTCTGTAAAACTAAGACTATTATAAAAGCTTATCTGAAAATAACAGTGGTGGACTAGGTATTATCTTGGTCACTTTTCTGTAAATCTAAAACTATTATAAAAGCTTATTTCAAAACATCAGCAGTGGACTAGTAACTGACCTGACTGTTCCCTCTAAGCCCCATGCTTTCCTGTACTGCTTGCTGGACCCTCACTCGGGAAGATGCAGCCATCTTTTCTTCCGGCAGGCCAGCTCTAGCTGTAGGGCCTCACAGTTCTGAGAACTCAGCTTCTTGGACTGAAGTGTGTCCTTGCTAAATTCCTAGAACACTTGCTCTGTTCTCCTGAACTTGAAGTTCCCACCTCACTGCTACTACCCACCTGGTTCATCCAGTGAAACCAATTCTCCTTTTGCCACATGCAGCTCTGCCATACTAGGACATTTCTCTTCATGTCTTGGTGTCCTGGTAGCACTCCCCTAGCCTGATACTGGTCAAGTCAAATAGACAAGTAATTACTAAATACCTACTTCTGTTTATTTAGCTACTTACTATTAGAAATGGCTGTAATGGGTAACAACGATGAAAGTGCCTCACTAGCCAAGAGTAAATTTGCAGTAGGAACACATCTCTTGGCCACGTAGAAGACTGCATTCCTAGATCCCTGTCTGACCCTGAGTTTAATGCCACATTGTCACTGCACCAGGAAACACTAAAAGATTCTGGGACAGGTTGTTTCTTGGATACAATTCAGTGAGCCTGAACCTCTCCACCAGGCTGGAGCTCCATGGGGACAGGCAGTTCGTCATTGACTCCGCATTGGCTGACACAGTGCCTGGCACGTATAGGCAATCCACGAACTGTAACTTAAAAAATTGGTTAACAGTGCCACAGGTGATAGAGGTTGCAGCTCTTCCAGAACAGGATGGGCTCCCAGTTGTAGAGGGCCCATTGGGAGTGATGCTGTCTGGGGTAGATGATCAGATAGGCTCATCTCTGTGATTCAAGCCCTTACCAGGGCTCTTAGTCGGGAATGCCTGCCGTTGTCCATACTTGCCATGTAGTAAGATTGGATGAAGGCAAAACGGCCCATTTGGAGGATACCACTGTGCCTGAAAACTTCTATCATTAATGCCACTCCTTCAGAATCTTTGTTCCTGTTGAGGTTTTATTTATTTGTATTTGTTGCAATTGCAGGTTATATAGTGCTTGGGCACCTGTTAGAAGAAGTAAAATCCGGCCAACTCTTCACCATGCTGTTTGGCTAGCTCACTGCCAGTCTTAAGGGTGTGGTGAGAGAGGAGAACCTTTTTAGCAGGTAGGCAGGAAAGGAGAACCATTCCAGACCAGGGAGAGGAGCTCCAGTTTCTCAGTTGGAGAGGAATGGCCTGGAAGGAGATGTGAGCCCTGGAGAGGGAAGCAACACACCTGAAATGGTAGGGTTTCTCAGAGATAAACTTCACCTACTTCACAATGATAGTATTGTTCCTGAGTTCAATTGATTTTCTGTCATTTTAGTTAAAAACAACGGATCAAAACTCCTGACTCATCTAAAATAGGAAAATCCAAAAGTCAGCCTTGGCCTGAGAGCCTATCTGTTTGTGTTCCTACTCTTCTGTTCTCCCTCAATGAATAGGCCCACTTCAGCAAGAGTTACACCATGACTTCCAAGATAGTAACTAACCACAACACAATTTTCCTGGTTATTTCTTAAGTAGTAAACAGAAGCAACACTATTCTGCAGTCAGATTCTTTTTCAGAAATGTGCATTCCCACTTGGGAATTTTTCACATGAATTATTATTTTTTGCACTTAAGATTCCTTTCTGCCACCTGAAAGTCAAATAGATGAATATGTTAAAAAGTCAGATAAGTAGCAAATGACTTGATTCTGCAATTTTACTCTTTTAACTTAAGCCCAAAATATACCTGAGGTAAAACCCTGAGGAAATGCTGAGTCTTTCTTGAGGAATGGCCTCGACTGGTCCTGGTGACCCCGTTTCCAATGCAGTAAATGGAACCCTTCTCTGCAATAGATATAGCAGAGTTTAATTTACATGGATTGTCTGATACATTCTGTGTTGTCCTGAGTGGAACGGCTCCCAATGGGATGTAATTGATGGATAGAGATGTTGGGTAATCATGTTTCCCATTGCAAAAGCTAGCTGTATGCACCTTAAAATTAGTTTAGAACATTTTTTTTTTTTTTTTTTTTTTTGAGTTGGAGTCTCACTCTGTCGCCCAGACTGGAGTGCAGTGGCCACTCCCGGCCACCGCAGCCTCGACCTGCTGGGCTCCAGCGATCCTTCCGCCTCAGCCTTCTGAGTAGCTGGAATTACAGGCATGCACTACCACGCCCAGCTGATTTTTTTATTTATTGTAGAGATGAGGTCTCGCTGCCCAGGCGGGTCTCGAACCCGCGGGCTCAGGCAATCCACTCACCTCAGCCTCCCAAAGGCGCGGGATTACAGGCTGAGCCACCGAGCCCGACTAGTTTAGAACATTTAATATATTTTGCCTAATTTTCAATCTATTCACTTTAAGAAAAAGAAAAAAGAAAAAGCTAGTTCTGGTATATATAAGTCTTTTTTTTTTTTTTTTTGGAGACTGGGGTTATCTGATTTATATATTCAGACTACCTGGATTCGTTTTATAATAAAAAATTCTGGAAGTATCAGAATAATATGCAGAGTGCTACAAAAGTGGTAGCATTAAAGCTGAATTAATGGAAATACCTTAGTTTGAGGATCATATACCAAACTCCCAGTCTAATAAATAGCTAATAGGATGCTTTTTCTTTAATATGCAACATAGTAGTCTTTTCTTCCTCTTCACACTTAAGTGATCTGCTTATGAGGTTTGCAGCAGGGAGGATTAGGTGGATTAGTATAAAAGCTTCCATCTAGTCACAGCAGCCGAAAATCCTAAAGACAAATGCTCCAGGGGCGGGATGCTTGGAGGGAGGAGGGGTGACTGAACCTCTGTAGTGTATCCAGTTCCAGCTTGGTTCCAACCACAGTCACAGGAGCCTGATAGTCATCTTGGTCCACACAGCGTAGCACAAGGATGTTAAATTTCTGGGGTGGCCGGGCTCAGTGACTCAACCTGTAATCCCACGCTTTGGGAGGCCAAGGTGAGTCGATTGCCTGAGCCCACGGGTTCAAGACCTGCCTGGGCAACTTGGCAAGACTTCATCTCTACAATAAATCAAAAAATTAGCCAGGCGTGGTAACACGCGCCTGTAGTTCCAGCTATGTGGAAGACTGAGACAGAAGGATCGCTGGAGCCCAGCAGGTCGAGGCTGCGGTGGCTAGAAGCGTGCCACTGCACTCCAGTCTGGGCAACAGAGTGAGACTCCAACTCAAAAAAAAAAAAAAAATTTCTGGGATGAGTCTTACGTGACCCCGTGGCTGTTCTGAACAAGAGTTGCAGAAAACTGCCAATACTCTCAGATGTCTGCAATACCTACAGGTATTGTTCACAGAAGGATGTCTAGAAGTCACTGGCAGAACCTCTTTCTTGCCATCTGCTGAAGCATATCCATATGCTTCACTGGTCTGGGAGCAGTCATGGCTTCTGTTTTACTCTTTGAACTTCTAAACCCCCACTCAAGTACCTGGTGATGTCGCACCAAAAACTCTGTTGGCCAAGATTCTGGGAAATGTAGTTCTCAAGCCTCCAGTTCTTATGATAGAGGGAAGGGCTTCCAAGGGGAAATGATGATGCTGAGTTACCACCAGGCAGAAAACCCAGCATGCTGTGTTATGTGGTCTTGAGGGAAGTTTGGAGACTTCTCTAGAGAGTTTGAGAGGCATGATATCTATATGATCTTCTGTGTTTCTTCCCAAAGCCTGAAGACCAGGCCAGAAAATGATCTCAGTTTCCCCAGAACATTTTATGGTTTCTGAAAACAACCACTGAAGAATTTTAAAATGCATCATAATAATAACTTATTAGTAGCGATGGGGTTATGCCTTATCTAGGCATTGAGGAAGCACTCCCCTTGCCCTTGAAGCATTCTTATTCAAATGGAAGATGGCGGGAAAAGTGGAAGCAGATGAGTTAATTCTAACACAGTGCACTAGCTATGTACAAAGTTAGATAATAAGTGACTAATTCTGTCCCGTAGATTGGAGATGGCTTTAATAGGAGGGTGTTCATCCATTTAGAATTACAGCATTGGTTCTCAACCTTGACTGAATAGATTCATTTGGGACTTTTTTGTCTTAGTCTATTCAAGCTGCTATAACAAAATACTGGGTAGCTTAGAAATGACAGAAATGTATTCCTTACAGTCCTAGAGACTGGAAGTCCAAGATAATGGTGCCACATTTGGTGTCTGGTGAGAACCCACTTTCTGGTTCATAGATGGCACCTACTAGCTGAGTTGTCATATGGTAGAAAGGACACAAGATGGAAAGAGCTCTTTAGGGTCTCTTTTATAAGGTCACTGATCCCATTCATGGACACTGTCCTCATGATCTAATCACTTCCCAAGGCCCCTACCTCCTAATATCATCCCGTTGGAGATTAGCTTTCAACATGAATTTGGGACGGGGTACAAGACACAAAGCATTCAGACCATAGCAGCATGTCAAACATATTGATGCTTGTGGCCAGTCCAAGACAAATTAAGCCAGAATTGATGAGGATGAGGCCCATGAATCAGTGTTTTTAAAAGCACCGCAGGTAATGCTAAACCCATGGCTGAGAACCCCTATGAGGCTTTACAGTTTACAGTGGACTTTCACCTTTATGGTCTCCTTTGAGTCTCAACTACCATCCCATTTTATTAATGGACAAACTAAGACTTAGAGTTTGGGACTTTATCCAAAGTCCAGAGTTATTCATGGTCTTCGGTTCTTATGACTCAGTCCAGCTCTCTGAGTTATAGAGTGTGTCCCAAACATTGCTATGAATCAGACTCTCTGGGTATAAGGTCCATGAATCAGCTCTGGATGGATGCCTGGGTGCCCAGATTGCCCCTCAAGCCTATTACTTCAGAATATGTGACTGGAGTGGAAGCTAGACATCAATATTTTTTTTAAATCTTTAAGTGATTTCAATGTGTAGTAAAGTTTAGAAATCACTGAATTACGCCATACTCGGGCAACATGTGAATGTTTAAAATGCATGAATTTGCTAATTAGGAGATTATGCTTGGTTCCCTTTTCTAATTCTAACAGTTTATCTGTTCAAATAAATCTCTTAATTAGGGGCTCTCTTAGCAATTAACTTGTCAATAACAATAGCCATAAAAATGCAAAACCTGATGTTTTGAACCAGAGAACAAATCTTAACCTTATGTAGGTATGACCCTTCTAGATTTGATGCATTTTTATTGTCAAAAGTTACCAATTAAACAAACAGTTAGTTAGCATACAAAATAAGCAGCCAGCTTACTTATTTACAGACAATTAATATTCAATATCGCAGACTTGAGTCAAATAAATATGTACATCTCATTTCCCCCTGGTTAGGTGCAGATCTCCCTTCAAAGGGATTTAAGTAAAGATATGTACATGGTCGCATCTGTACAACCAAGAATGCTTTATGTTCCCAATCAGGATCTTCTAACTTGTCTTCTACTGTCTGCCTGGGAAAGGATCATGTTCTCTACACACCATACTTGAATTCATTTAGTCTCAAAATTTCTATTCTTTCATACCAAGAACATCAAGTTCAGCAGCTGATTTTATAGACGTCCTTATAACAAACAAAGATAGGAATTTTAAAACCATCTTTTGGGAAGAATGCATTCCCTGATAAAGTACTCTTTCTGAAGCCTCCGTTTTTTTGGTAGCAATGATAGAGTACATACAGTTGTCTTTCCTTGTAATTTTTTCAGGAGGAAGCAATTTTAAAGTCTAATATGTTCCGGAGAATGCAACTTCATAACTGTGGCCTACATTGCCCTAAATGGAAAAGACAGAGCATTTTCATATTTTCACAGTCACACAAACTGTGTGTGGCACTTACATATTTCTGAGTGAAAAGAGTAGTGGGATATTCAAGGGAAGGGGCCCGGCATTCCAGTTCTCATAGACAAAGAGGTCCCCCTGGGCTGCTTAGCTCCCCTAGCTAGCACTGCAATTCCAAGCACAACCAGCATACTCCTTAAAACACACAATTTTTTTAAACCTTGGAAATTTCACATAACTTTAGTGATTTACTATGTGTTTTTACTATATCCAGGAGAAACGAGGAAGAAATAAATCAGAGCTTTAAGTGTACAGACTTCCCTTGCCAAATGGTCAGAGCTTTACAAGATGTGTTTGCAAGGCTGCCCACTGTTCTGTTCTCCCAGGACATGGCTCCTAACACCGTTGCCCTGAGCCTACCCCTCTCGTGGGCCACCTGCAGCTGCCTGCTAGCTTCTGCTTCCCAGCTCTTCTGTGAAGCCAGAGCTCACAGCTGCCCCGTGAAGTGCCATGCCACAAGTCAATAGTGGCATCAGCATTAGTAGCCAGGTCAGTCATTGACAGATTTAACTGGGATAAAAATAGGCCTGTAGGATCCCAGTGCCCACAAAGAACGGTCAGTGGGGGGTGTATTTGTATTGCTGCTGGCCAAAGTCTTCCCCTTCCCCTCTCTCAGCAACTCCATACTCTGTTTAGCTTTCAGGATCTTTACTTTTACAAGCTTGTATGGTGAACCTATTAGGCAGGGAGTATAGAGACAATGGCCATCCTAAAAAGAAACAGAGGAGAGCTAAGAGCTTTGTGTGAGTGGGAAAAATAAAACCTCCTGGAGGCTCAAAAACCCTCATCTTTAAGCCTGTTTTGTCCAATACAGCAGCCACTAGCCACATGTGCCTATTGAGCGCTTGAAATGTGCATAAGAACAAGTTGAAATGACATGTTGGCTTAAATAGAATATATTATTAACATTAATTTCGCACCATTTCTTTTTCCTTGTTTTAATGTGACAATTAGGAAATTTTAAATCGCCAACTTGGCTCACATTATACTTCTCTTGGACAGCCTGAATGGTGGCTATGAGTGCTTTAGCCCAAGTAATTGGGAGCAGTGTTGAAGAAGGGATGCTAAATATTGAATGCCATCTACCAGCATACCAATTGCTTATTGATGCCTAACAAATTACCCCTAAATTGAGTAGCTTAATACAGCATCTATTATATCATGGGTTTCTGTGGGTCAGGAATCTGAGCATGGCTTAGCAGGGTCTTCTGGCTCGAGGACTGTCACAGGGCTGCAGTCAAAGACTGAGGTCATCTCAAGAATTGGCTGGGGAAAGATCCAAGTACCCTCTTAGAGTTATTGGTAGGGTTCAGTTCCTTCTGGGTTGTGGGACTGGGAGCCTCAGTTCCTTGTTGCTTGTTCTCCAGAGCTGTCCTCGGTTCCCGGGCATGAGACTTCTCCGTGGGGTAGCAAAGAGCATGCCAGCGAGAAGCACAGAAGAGCACACATGCCGGCAAGTGGAAGTCACCTCATCTCACAAGTGACATCCCATCATTTTTGCCCTATTCCGTGCAACAGAGACCAGTCACAGGTGTAGCCCACTCTGAGGGGAAGGCATTCATTACACAAGGGTGTAAATACCAGGAGGCAGGGAATATCAGGAGCTTTCTTAGAAGCTGCCTACTACAGCAGATTAGAGCTCAATTAGACTTATGTTAATGCGCCATATGGTTGCTGTCCAATGTCCTGTACTTACTCTAATGGGTCTAATGTGCTATGTTCATATTTGCTTGTTAATACATAAAGAAACTCTGAAATAATATATAAGAAACTATAAGCATTGCAATTGAAGAACAGGTAGAAAGTGGGCAGGTAGAGACATGGATGGAAGGGGAACATTTCACTGGATACATTTTTCTACTTGGGGAGTTTGAGGCCATGTATGTGTATTTTCTCAAAGAAAAAAGACTGTGGGAATAAGGGAAATAAATCACCTCTGTTTCCAGCACTCCATCCCCGGTTGTCCTTCTTTGTCTCTGTAGCCCTTTGGAGGGAAGACTGTCTTTCTCTGACTCCATCTGATTCCTCTAGGTCCTTGAAGACAGCTCAGGCATGCTCTCCTCCGGGTAGATTTTCCTGAGCCCTCTGGTCTCCAAGAGCATATCTCTTCTCTAGCACTCATCCCACCATGTTAAAGTCTTTGGGTTACTTGTCTCTATTCCCACTAACCAGATGCTATTTGAGGCCAGGTACGTAGGCTTCTTGGAACTTGCCTCCCTGTGACTTGGGCTCAGTTGATTGTATGAGTAGCAGTTCTTAGTTATAGAGGTGAGAGAAGATCCCTGCTTCTCTCTGGGATCCTACCCAAGGGGCAGGTATCACTGTGAGTGAGACCTGATTAGGTAGGTCTCTGGGTGTCGAGGCTTCAGACCCACACCAGTCCACCAGCCCTAATGTGCCCTCGGGTGTAGCCCTAGGGAGCTTCTCACAGACACTCTGCTTTAGCAGAGTTGCTGACTCCAGATGTAATACACCAATGTGAGCAGGAAGTTACAGCCTAACCCAGTGGTTCTCAAAGTGTGACCCCTGGGCCAGTAGCCTCAGCATCACCTGTAGACTTAAGAGAAATGCAAATTTGGGGCACCACCCCAGACCTACTAAGCCAGCATTGATCTCTCAATGAGTATTCTTTTTTTTTTCCTTTATTTCAGTATCTTTAAGGGGGCAAACAGTTGTTGGTTACTTGGTTGCATTGTATAGTGGCAAAGAAGTCTAGACATTAAGTGTACCCACCACCGCCACCTGTGCACATTGTACCCAATAGGTGATTTTTTTTGACCCTCCATGATCCCCCCAGACTTTTAACGAGTATTCTGAAGCAGGTTCAAGTTTGATGCTCACTGGCCTTTTATTCCTGAGCTTCCTACTTGCCTCAGCAGCTAGAAGAGCACTTCACACTCTAAGAATGTGTTCCTTTTGAAATGCTTTTCCCACAGCACTCTCAAGGAAGTCTTTACTTCCTCTGCGCACCGATCTGATGAGGAACTTGGTATACTTAGCCTACTAAATGGTTTGAAAAGTCTAGACTATTTTCAGAGCATTAATTGGGAAATCCTTATTTATAGAGCAGTCCTCACTTATTAAAGTTTGGGGGTGTGTGTGGTACTTGTACACGATGGAATATTGCACAGCCAAAAGGAAAAAAAATGGGGGGGTGGGGAGGCGCTTCTCTTTTTGGTATTTTCTGTTTCTGGTTGGTAAATGCTGTGCACTCCCCAACAAAGGCTGTCTGCATATCTTGATAACAGAGGACTTCATTTTTTTCCCCAATCTATCCCACTTATTGTTTCAATTGTCCTGAAGAGTAGTCTGTGACTTCATGCTTTTCTAAATGTGTCTTCATGATAGAATTCGGGAAAAAGCTGTTCCTTTTGAAAGAAATGGAGGGTGGTGTAGAAATAGAATTTTTTCAGAGGACACAGACTTCTAGTGGTATGTGGAACAAAGCCTAGAGAACTTGGTGAAAGCTCCTTTGAGACATTGGCAAATTACTTGATTGGTCTGTTCACCATCTTCTTATATGTCATCTGAATTCATTTATTAGTTCTAACTTCTTTTGTGTGGCATCCTTAGGATTTTCTATATATAAGATCATGTCATCTGCAGAGACAGTTTTACTTCCTTTCAGATTTGGATGCCTTTTATTTCTTTCTCTTGCCTGATTGCTCTGGCTAGGACATCCAGTACTTTGTTGAATAGAAATGGTGAGAGTGGGTGTCCTTGTCTTGTTCCTGATCTTAGAGGAAAAGATTTCAGTCTGTCACTGTCAAGTCTGATGTTAGCTGCGGGCTAGTGACATATGGCCTTTATTATGTTAAGGTACATTCCTTCTTTACCTATTTTGTTGAGCATTTTAATTTTTAAAAGATGTTGAATTTTGTCAAATGCGTTTCCTGCATCTATGGAGATGATCCACTTATATGTTATCTAATTTTATTTGTAGAGATTCTCTTAGAAAAAAAAGAAAGGTTTTATTTTTTAACTACTAAAACGCTGTTAGACATAAGTTTGTGAGTCCCATTTCATTATAATAAGGAAGAATCTAAAGAATGCCAAAGCCAATTGGTTAGTTTATAACAGAGGAATGATCAGTTCCCAGGTCTCAAGCCCAGTTGGTGTACCCAATGCAGAAAAACTAGGGCACAGTCTGGTTATTTTTTGTTCCTGGTGTCAAGGATGCCACTTCAGCATTCCAGATGTATAGGACTAGAGCCCGAGGGTGAGGTTTTGTCCAACAATCCATATTACATGGGGAAAATCTTCATAAAGTAGCCAAACGTTCTGTATTTATATAGCACTCTACTGTCTAAAAGCACTGCCACATCCATTTTCTTTTTAATTCTTTGAACAGCCGTGTGGAATATTTCACCTGACGTAGGAGGAAATGAGGACTTACTCAAATACCAACCTGTCAGTTTTCCTTTCAACAGAGTCATATCAGATCATCTCCAGTGCCCCTTTTCATTCTTCAACAGGCTTCTTGGACTTTCTTTCCACTGGTAAAGGTACAGAGCCATAGAATTCAGACCAATGAGAAGATGTAGGGTCATTTTATCCAACTCTCACTTTCAATATGTGGAAACCATGTCCAGAGAAAGTAAATGATAGTTAAAGACAAGATTCAGACTAAAATGCTGGCCACATGCTGCCACTTCAGTCTATACCACTGACTGTTTCCTTTTATTGGTGTTGCTTTTCATTTTCCTTTGATTTCTTGCTATTCTGTATTAATATATAGATATGCGTACTATCAGAAAGGCAGTTGATTGAGATTTTGAAGACATAGATTTATCCTGTATCTCCCCAGGGTTTGGTAGGTTTCCTAAATAAGGTTGGCTTTTGTGAGGGTCTTATAGGGTAGGAAGTGAGATGCTGTCCCCCAGGGAAGACAAGCCTGTGAAGAAGGTGTCAGGCAGACTCAGCATGTAAGTGGGGAAAAGGGCCATAGGAAGTTATTGTCCCTAAGAAAAAACAAGATCATAAACAGAAGTGAGACAATGCACCTTCACCCCAGGTTGAACATGGCAGAATCAGAAGGTCATTTATGTTTTCACTGATAACCAGAACAGGTCCTAAGAAGGAGGGAGTCTGAAAAGGAGATATGTGTGAGCAAACATCATCTTGCTATTGAATTAAAATCGCTTCGAAAGACAGAGAGATCCCTGGATCTGAAAACATCAAAGCTGGAAACACTTTGGTCAAGTAACCTACCCCGTTCTTGGTTTCCCCATTTGCCTCTAGACTAAGCTACTTCATCTGTGCCTTGGATGCACGCAGTCACCAACCCTCAGTGTGAGCCTAGGTTAACCTTCCTAGTTCCCAGTTAACTGGAGAGGAAGGAGTGACTTGTTAATGAAAATAACTCCTAGTGACCAGGCTCGGTGGCTCAGCCTGTAATTCCAGCACTTTGTGAGGCTAAGGCAAGTGGATTGCCTGAGCCCGCGGGTTCAAGACCAGCCCAGGCAACTTGGCGAGACCTCGTCTCTACAATAAGTCAAAAATTAGCTGGGCATGGTAGCATCCACACCTGTAGTTCCGGCTACTTGGAAGACTGAGGCAGAAGGATAGCAGGTCAACGCTGGGGTGACCGTAAGTGTGCCACTGCACTCCAGCCTGGATGACGGAGTGAGACTTCAACTCAAAAAAATATATATAAAAAATAACCCCTGGCAGATGGCAGCACTGACCCTGACAGAGCAGTGGACTTCAGAAAGGATGAAATGAATTGTATAACTTTCCCTACCATGTTCCAAGTAGTGGAGATGATGACTTGGGGAATGCCTGCAGAGGGATACACTTGCATAATGAATAGGCTAGCGGGCGATGCTAATCGCTAGAATAGATATTTGCATATATGAATATATTTAATGGGGTTTCATACACGTATGTCTTTGGCTTTAAATCTCACATAGGCAGGGATAGTAGTAGCACCAGCTATAGCAACAAATCTGAAAATCAAACAGCCCAATTAAAACTCAGATTTTTTTAAAGCCATTAAGACAAAACAAAATGAAATGAACTTTAAAGGCCTAAAGGATCCAGATCTGTTAAGGGCCCCAAATGACAAGTAATTCAGGGGAGATCCCATTAATTAAAAACCACTGCTCTGTGAAATGGCCACCATTACATTTGAAGGAAGTTAATGTGCCCGTTTGCAATACCTGTGTAAGATATAGGTGAGCTCTGGAAGCAGTTGGCCATCTGTTAAGTGTAGGCTGCTGTTTCTGCTTCCTGAGAAATTCTGAGACTCAAAAATATAGGCACCAGCTACAACATAAGTTTGTCTCCTGCTCAATTTAAGAAATAATACACACAGCGAGGTTACAATAATCAAATGTAAAAGTGTCAGGGTTGTGCTGACTTCCTCCCTTTTCTGAGAACTACAGAGTTGACCTTCTAGACCGTTGGATCCTGCTAGAGTTGTATGTGCCAGAGCTTCAAAATTTTAAGGCACTTAAAAATGGGTAAAGTGAGCTGGGCTCGGTGGCTCAGCCTGTAATCCCGTGCCTTTGGGAGGCTGAGATGAGTGGATTGCCTGAGCCCGTGGGTTCGAGACCCCTGGGCAGCGAGACCTCATCTCTACAATAAATTTTTTTTAAAAAATCAGCCGGGCGTGGTAGCGCATGCCTGTAATTCCGGCTACTTGGAAGGCTGAGGCAGAAGGAACGCCGGAGCCCAGCAGGTCGAGGCTGCGGTGGCCGGGACTGCACTCCAGTCTGGGCAACAGAGTGAGACTCCAACTCAAAAAAAAAAAAAAAAAAGTGTAAAGTGGCAACGCTGATTTGAATGTAATGTGTGAGGAGAACCAACCCCGGGAGATGGCACACCTTCCATGAACATGTGCCCACCACACAATGGCCATGTGAGTAATTAAATGAATAAACAATTGGGAGTTTGGCTGGGTACTGAGTCCGTAGTCCCAGCTGCTTGGGAGGCTGAGATGAGAGGATAGCCTGAGCCTAGGAGTTTGAGACTGCAGTGAGCTATGATCACATCACTGTCCTTCAGCCTGGGTGGCAGGATGAGACACCACCTCTACAAAACAAAATTGGGAGTTTGGATGCTAGCTCTACTGTTGATAAGGAGGCATGTTTCCATTCCTCTTTCACTTTCAGAAAGAAAAAGGCCCCGCTGACGGAGTATGTGGCCAACTGCAAAGGGACATGTCTTTTCTCACTTCCCTCTTCAGAGTTCTGAGTGAACCCAGTTGCGTCTTTTCTCTACTGAGCTCTCTTGCAAGGCCCTCTCTTCTAGTGTGAAAGCATGAGCCCATGCAGCTGGTGGCTCAAAACCTTTTGACCCCCTTGCCGCAGGTGTCAGGGAGAGTGTTTCATTACGCCTAGGACAATACAGTTCCCAAGGAAAAACTAGATATAATCTCAATCACTTAATCGTGTGTTAAAATTTTCTGCTTGGGTCCTTCACGTGTCACAGTTCTCAGTTACCTGGTTCAGCCTCCACTGTGAAGTCACCGAGGTGCTAACTTGGATTTTCCCTGACAGCAGTTTGACAGCTTTTTAAGTGTTAAGGCCATGGAATACAGCTTCTCTGGCCTCAAAAGTTCAATTTTATTGTCTATTTCATTTCAACATCCCCATTATCATCTGGCAGCAGGCCCCTCCCGCTGAGGGACTTCAGGCTGCAAGGCCAACTACTGGCTCCCAGGACAGACTTCCCCATGCACTGGGGCTGATGGGCATGTTTTCTGTCTTCTGTGGGCATAAAGCCATGTCAGACCAGCTGACAGAAGTTATAACCTAAAATATATTTCTCCCCCATGGTCTCTAGGGAACATCATCTTTTCTTTCCAAAATATCCTCAAAGTAGAACAGGGTCTTACTTTTTTTTTTTTTTTTTTTTTTGAGTTGGAGTCTCACTCACTGTGTTGCCCAGAGTCTGGGGAATGCAGTGGCCACTCCCAGCCACCGCAGTCTCGACCTGCTGGGCTCCAGCGATCCTTTCGTCTCAGCCTTCCAAGTAGCTGGAACTCTAGGCACACGCTACCATGCCCGGCTAATTTTTTTATTTATAGTAGAGATGAGGTCTCGCCAAGTTGCCTGGGCGGGTCTCGAACCTGCAGGCTCAGACAATCCACTCACCTCAGCCTCCCAAGGCACGGGATTACAGGCTGAGCCACCGAGCCCAACTAGGGTCCTACTTTTAAGGCAACATCACAAAGACATCTCAAAGGCCTGGCACCCTCCTGGGTAAAAGGGAATGTTAGTAAGAACGAACGTTGACTGAAGGCTCCTTGGTGCAAGGTCCTGTGCTAAGCCCCATCCAAGGATCGTGGAATGAGTTCTCTGGAAAACCCTTTGAGGCAGGTGCCAGGTCCCTCAGCTAGTTGAATGACAGAGCTAGGGTACATCCTGGGCAGCATGACTCCAGAATCCCTCTGTGACCACCATGGCCTTCTGCCCCCTCAGTGCTCATCTCCCACCTTGGGGAATTGCTGCCGGAATTGACGAGTAACATCTAGAAAGCACTTAACTGGTCTGGCACAAGCATCCCTTCAACAGCCGGAGCTGCTGCTGGGCGTTGAGGGTTGTCACCTGGGAGGGCTCTGAAGGCATGTGAAGGGAAGAGGCAAAGGGAACGTGAAAGGGTGTGACCCAAGCGAGGCTCCTCATTACCTGGAGCAGGGCCTGGAGGAGTTCAGGGTGTCAGGGTGTGGGAGGGTGCCTGTGCGATCCTGGGTGATGTGGAAGCACAGGGCCTGCTCTTATGTACAGATGACTGATCCCAGACTCTGCTCTCGGTGGCCCCTTTAGAGTATCAGAGTCTGTGCCTTTCTTTTTCAAAAATGGAGTCAGAGATCCTGCTCCTTGCCCAGTGACCTAACCAACACTTAATTTGCATCTTCCTTTTCCTTTTTTTTTTTTTTGAGTTTGGGTCTTACTTTATTGCTTAGGCCGGAGTGCATGGCACGCTCACAGCTCACCTCAGCCTCCCAAGTAATTGAGACTGCAGGCATGAGCCACCACACCCAGAGATAAGGTTTCACTATGTTGCTTAGGCTGTTCTTGAGCTCCTGGACTCAAAAAAATCCTCCCACCTTGGGCTCCCAAAGTGCGTGAGCCACCATGCCTGGCTTTATACTCTTGGTTTAACGCTTTTGTTGTTTGTCATTTGATATACCTAGGTATATTAAACAGATGTGCCAGTCCGTTTCCTTTTGGAAATAGACAAATAATAAAAATGGTCTCCGGGGATTGAGAGCAGGCCAGGCACACAACCACAACAATGTCATTTGTGTATTCCTATGGAGGTGGCCACACCTGCCACCCACTTGCCACACACTGAATATGGGTGTCGCAAGTTTTCTCTTCTGCTGTCTAACCATGTTTTCTTGTTCAGTTATGAACTTCAGCCCCTCCTAGGGTTCTCTAAGAGCCCATTCTAATATGTTCAACACTAAAAGTAAAGTTCTCACCAGGTGTGGTGGCTCACTCTTGTAATCCCAGCACTTTGGGAGGAAATGATGGGAGGATTGCTTCAACCCAGGAGTTTGAGACCAGCCTAGACAACATAGCAATACCTTGTCTCTAAAAAAAAATCAAAAAATTATCTGGGCTTGGTGCCGCGTGCCTGTAGTCCCAGCTACTCAGGAGGCTGAGACAGAGTGGATTACCTGAACCCGGGAGGTCAAGGCTGCAATGAGCGGTGATCATGCCACTGCACTGCAGCCTGGGCAACAGAGTGAGACCTGACTCAAAAATAAAATGACAAATGAAGTTCTTTGTGAATGTTAAACCAGACTTGAAGAGTGCAGTGACAGGGAGCAAGCTCTGAGCTTCGGAAATTGGGTCAAAGGGATCTGCTTGTGACCGTCAGAATAAAGCGAAAGGGCCCCTGGTCTCAGGTGGCACTGAGCCTTGGTGTCCTCAGCGTGCGCCTGTGTGTTTATTGGGTGTCGGGCACAGTGTGGCCGTGGTTGTCTACACCAGGTCTGTGATTTCATGTTTTGGGAATAGCACTACCCAGGATTGCTGCGGGAATGTTTGTGTAAGCTGTTTAATTTGTGTATCCTTGGCCCCTTTTTCGTATTTCGAGATACTCTGAAGTTTAAGTGGACTTGAACTTCTCTTGAGTCTCTCTTGAAGGCTGTATTTTTACGGGTGGTCGTTTGTTTTTAGAACCCAGCTGAAATACAATAAATTTATTTAAAAATATATATATATGTATGAGAGGCAAATTCAGGGATAGAAAAGGCAAATGCTATGCCCCAGAGGTGCAACTTGCCCAGAATAAGGGGATGCAAGGGGCAGTATGAGATTCAAACAGACGTGTGTTTATGCGGTGACACATTTAGCACATGTTTAAAATAGACCCAAAAAAAAAGAGAACCTCACACACCATTTTTACTATTGTGATGACTTTTAGCCATGCCAGCCTCACACGGTGACCGAGTCACACGTCTGGTTTGCAGCCAAGCTTCCTTATCTGGGTACACGTTGGGCTTTCTTGCTGTGGTTGACAGTGGCCTTCAGATCTGTGCACACTATCGTCCATATAAAGATTAAGTCACATGACTTCCATCTGACCACAAGGGGGCTTAGTCATGATTGTGTGTGTACCCTCACCCACCAACAGGCCCACCCACACTTAAGAACACCCAATGCTGGCTGGGCAGTCCTTGAGATTAAACCATATTGCAGTGAAGCCTTCCCCCAAAGAGAGG
Organism: Cephalopachus bancanus; assembly: GCA_027257055.1. NCBI lineage: Eukaryota > Metazoa > Chordata > Mammalia > Primates > Tarsiidae > Cephalopachus > Cephalopachus bancanus. Next base: position 2,006,155 of record JAPVLO010000159.1, on the reverse strand, counting down.
GTGGAGCTAGAAGCAAGAAACTGTCTCCTTCTCTAGTCTTTCTCATCACAAAAACATCTGTGGAAAGGTGCCTCAGCTCAGCTAACAAACTGGTATTGTACTCTGTGCCTCGCTGCTCTAGTCACGGGGGACCCCAGGACGAAGAAAACGCAGTCCACTTTCCTAGCTTACTCCCAAACAATGCTCTAATAAATCACCAAGAGGTGTCTTCTCTTTGAAGCCAAGTGTATGTGTCTGTGACGTTTAGGAAATGAATAGCATGCCAGATGTGCAGAGTAACTGGGAGTGACCCTCTACCGCTCTGCGGTCTCTGCTGATGCTGTTTGTTTGCTGTGGCTTAAATAATGAAAGAACAATACCTCTCGGTACTGGGAGAATAGAGGAGCCTGTGAGGAAGCAGATTTGGTGTCCTGATGGCAGTGGCTTCAATGGTGCACCAAAGACTGCTTAGAAATTTCTCAATTGTGTTCTCTAGAACAAATCAAAGAGTTTTTCTACTTGACAGAACAGGGGGAGCATGTTTATTTTGTAGACTCACAGAATCAAAGCAGAGTTGGCCCTCGGAGATTGCCTAGCATAACCCTTCATTTTACAAACAGGGAAATGGGGGTGGGAGGTATTAAGTGATTTGCCCCAGATGGATAGACAGGTGGGGCAGAACTGGGTCCATGCCCTGGCCCACCGGTTATTCAGCCCCAGCCCACCCCAAGACTGACTGAAATGACTTACACAAACGTTCTGAGGCATATATTGATGATAGTCCTATAATTGGCTTTCAGAGGACACCAGGCACATTTTAGGGGACAGCCTTTGGAAGCTGGCTTCAAGGAGGACAATGAGGCCTTTGAGCACAAGGGCTGGGCGGCCTGCACACGGGTGTATGGAGCCCCGGGGTGCCTCAGAAGTGGGCTCACCCCTGCTCCCTGGCATAGCAGCTCCACTCCTGCAGCGTACTTTCATAGAATGCGCTTCTGAGTAAGAATTCTTTTGAAATGAATTAATCTGAAAACTACTATTCTATGAAGAAACAATTCAGTGATGCTGAAAAGAATACAATTTTATCATCATCACAAATAACAGGGTCTGAAGTTGCCTTTTTTTTTTTTTTTTAACTTTTAACCATGTGCTTCCCACTGTCTCTGGCAGGATGAATCAGAGGGATGGGTGGGTGTGGTGTTGCTTTCACAGGCCTTTCAGAAAGTCCCCTCCTGTTAGGTTTTCCCTTCATAGCAGGATCTTCAGGACGATGTCTTCCCCAGCCTTTTGATGGATGGAAAGCCAAAGAAGCTTTGCTCACAATTCAAGTTCACTCTCTTATGGCTCTTGTTCTCTAATTCTCTTTAGCATGAAAGCACCCCCGACAGGCATGAGGACACAGCACAACACCTGGAACAAGGAACACACTAAACAAATAATTGTGGAATTAAAGCTGCCCAGGAAAAAAAATCTTTGTTTGGTTCTGGTTTTGTTTTTTGTTTTGCTTTTTTAATATTCTTTTCGATTGTTATTTTTGGGGTGCGTGTGCTCTTTTGATACAGGTATACAACATGTAATGATCAAATCAGGGTAATTGGAATATCCATCACCTCTAACGTTTATCTTTTCTTTGTGTTGGGAGCATTACAGTTCTCTTCTAGCTATTTTGAAATGTGCAATAAATTATTGTTAAGTATAATTGCCCTGCTAACTCAGAATCTTCTGGAGGCTGTCCGTCTTAGCCTGTGACTATTGTGAGGGTTGATTTGGGTGGTGTGACCGTCTGCTATTTCCTGAGTGCATCAGAGGGAAAGTGTAAGAGGGAAAGAAAAAGGTTAGGAAATCAAATAGCCTGATTCCTGAAATGTTGCTATAATAAAGGTGATATTTTGGTGCCAAATTATTTTGAATCCACTAATCTGTGCCTCTTTCTTCTATCTTTCAGAATGCTAGAAGATGACCTTAAGCTAAGTAGTGATGAAGAAGAGAATGAACAGGTAAGATTTTATGTCGCCATCCTTTGGACACAGATAACACCGGCCTGTTGGACCGCTAGGTGTTATCTGAGCTGAACTGTGGCGCTCTAGGAGGCTGGGCTTTCCTTTACTACTGAGGAGCTTCTGTGCAGTTGGGCCAATATGCTAAAATACCTTGGACTTCATTTCCCTTAAGCCTTTAATTCTGCGATGTGTATGACATTGAGACCAACATCAGGTATTACAAGGAAGCTGACCAGGATCTGGCTTTACTGTAAGATAGGGTCTTTTTTTTTTTTTTTTTTTTTTTTTTTTTTGGTGAAGCTAACTGGCCTTCTGGAGATCAAACATGTGACCCTAACCTCATCAGCATGCAACAAGCAAATTGTAACATTAAATATTGAGAAATCTTTTACAGATATTATTAACATTGTGAAGAACAAAATGTAGAGGTGAGATAAAATGATGAATAAAAAATAATCATGCTCAGTATGAGCTGTTTGTCTTAAATGATAAATGTGCTTGAAATATTCTCCCCTGGTGTTGATTTATCAGCTCGAGACATCAGTCAGGGGGTTATAAATACTCTTCTGATCAGTCAGTTAAGGTGAAAAAAAAATATCCGCTTAGCATTCATCACTTTCATTTCTGCATTTCAAGAAATGTTTGTATTTCAAAGCAAGTTTAAAAACACTAAAGACAGATTTTCCTGTACTTCTGTTTCCTTTTTCTCATCACCTATATTGTATTATGTCAAGTTTGGATAAATGTGACAGGTAGAAAGACAACTCAGAGAATTTTTTTTATGTCGTTTTTGCATGCAATATGAAACACTTATGCTATTCAATTGATTTTAAGATAGTGAACTTAATACAAAGGTATTACAAAATTCTATGCAGATGATTCGCTGTCTAGACAGGCAAATACAAATAAGGTACAGAGAGAACAGACAGAGGTAAAATAAAAGTCAAAGGCAAATTTCAAGGAAGAGTGTCTGAGCAGAACACGGCCATGAGGTCACAGAAGAGATTACTCACCTCATGAGAGAAACGGAGGCACTAATAATGTAAGAAGAGCTTGAGGAGTCTGGAAACCAGACTGGCAAACAGAGAAAACCCAGTGAAGGAAGGTTACCTAGGCAAGGAAGGACACTCAGGCTTTGAGATTTTAAGGGATTGATTGGTTTGTTTCTAGGTATACACACCAGGGCAGTCAGATATCCACAACACAGAAATCTTAGCTGAAATGCAGAACGGCTTCACTCCTAATTTTGATTTCTTATCTGTGTGATTATGCAGAAGTTATTTCATCTTTTTATGTTTTTTCCCACTGAGTAGCTCAGACAGGTACATTATGGATGAAGTCATATCAAATGAGTAAATTGTGTGTACTTTATACTGGAAAAAGGATTCACAGACTATTTTGATCTTTATTAATTTGGAAATAAGTTCCTGAGCTATTTTCAGGAAATATTTCCAATGAAAACTCAATTTTCTAAAATTCGCAATTAGTAATGTACTGTACACATTCTCTAAGGCAGTAAGAACTTTTAATCATTTTGCTTTATTAGCTTCTCCCTTTCAATCTGTACCCATTGATAATATTGTATTATGAATATACAGGTCAGATCCCGTATTCTTGCATTTGATCCCTTTGTATGTACACCTTCCTATTTTTTGCACTAAAAGGAACTGACAAAATGAATAATTTGATATAGTAATCCCTTTTTCTTAATTAAGACTCCAGACAGTGGTTTTGCATATGGTAGCTTAAGTTATTGCTTCAACAATAATTATATTAAGTTGTCCCTGCTTTGGCCTATAATTATACCCTGGTCTAATCACAAAATCATAATTCCCGTACTTTAGAAAACAACTAATGAGACAGTATTTTTCTCTCTTTAGGACCAGAGTATGATTTTTTCCTGAAAGAGTATAGCTTCTGCACACATGCAACACACATGCGCGCGCGCACACACACACGCGCGCACACACACACACACACACACACACACACACACACACACACACACTTTATTTCTCTGGTATTATGAGATTAAATGTTTAACATAAGTGATTTTTCCAGATATAATCAGTTTGTCCCTTAAACTCAAAATCTTTCAAACTCCCCAAGCCTCCATAAACAGTACAGATCCTTAACTTTTTCTTACATTACATCTGGTTATCTCTGTGAACATTGGTTCAGTAGCCCGGAGAGGACTGTAATAAAGAGATGTCCACAAGAGCTTACAGCAGCTGCACCTGTCTGCCCTTCCTGAGACAGCCTCAGGCTCTGTGCATTTGAATGTTCCCTTCTGATGTTTCCGTTTCTCCTTGTTGCCTTTGTGCTCTTAAAGATTAAGAGACAGTCTGGTTTAGTGATTAAGAGCACAGCATCCCTGCTTCAGGGGTTCAGATCCCCACTCTGCTACATAGTGCCTTTACAACCTTAGCCCAGCCTCTGAACTACTCTCTACTTCAGTGTCTCCATTTGTAAAATTGGAATTAATGCTAGATCCCCAAGCTTGCCGCTTCCTCAGAACTTGAAGTCACCCATCATCTATATGTCACCATATCCTCTAAAGGTTTTTTTGCTTTTATATTACTTACAAAAATGGCTTAAACTTCTTCTAAATGATAAATTTATGTTCTTGATTATCAGCTTATCATTGAACACAGCATACATACAGAAAACTACTTGTATCATACGTATACAAGTTATTGACTATTCGTAGAACAAAAACACCCTTGTAATCAACACCTAGATCAAGATACAGACATAACCAGCCTCCTAGGTTCCCTCATGTCCTTTTCCAGCCACCACGTTCCAAAAGAATAACCACTTTCCTGTTTTCTAACACCACAGAGTAACTTTTTTTATTTTTTATTTTTTTTGAGTTGGAGTCTCACTCTGTCACCCAGACTGGAGTGCAGTGGCTGCTCCCAGCCACTGCAGCCTCGACCTGCTAGGCTCCGGCAATCCTTCCACCTCAGCCTTCCAAGTAGCCGGAATTACAGGCATGCACTACAACACTTGGCTGATTTTTTGTTGTTGTTGTTGTTTATTGTAGAGATGAGGTCTTGCTGCCCAGGCGGGTCTCGAACCCGCGGGCTCAGGCAATCCACTCACCTCAGCCTTCCAAAGCGCGGGATTACAGGCTGAGCCACCGAGCCCGGCACTTTTCTTATTTTTGAACTGTATATCAATGGAATTACACATGTACTCTTTTGTGTCTGGCTTATTTCACTCAGCGTTGTTTGTTAGATCCACCCATGTTGTTGCATGTAATTGACACTTATTCATTTTCATTGCTGTATTGTATTTCAGTATGTGTGTATACCATAATTTATTCTCTAATTCCACTGCTGATGGGCATGTGGCCATTTTGGGCTATTAGAATAGTGCTATTATTAGCATCCTTATACAAGTCTTTTGCTGAGCACGGAGGAACATTCTGTTGGGTCTATGCCCAGGAGTGTAAATACTGGGGCATAGAGTGTGTGCATGTTCAACTTTAGTAGATGACCTTATTTTCCAAAATAGCTATACCAATCAGCACTCCTACCAGCAACGTAAGAGAGGTCCAGCTGCTCTACATTCTTGCCACACATTTGTCTTTTTATGTTCATGAAGGATATTGGTCTGAAGTTTTCTATTTTGTGCTGTTTGTCTGATTTTGATATCAGGGTAATATAAGCCTCAAAAATGAATTGGGAAGTATCTCCTGCTCTTTTCTTAAGAGATTGTGTAAAAATTTATGTTAATTCTTCTTTGGCAGAAACCATATGGGCCCGGAGATTTTTAAAACTTAAAAATTCTGTTTCCTAGGCTGGGCATGGTGGCTCACGCCTGTAATCCCAGCACTTTGGGAGGTGAGGCAAAAGGATTGCCCAGGGGTTCAAGACCAGCCTGGGCAACTTCACAAGAACTCATCTCTACCATAAATCAAAAAATTTAGCCAGGCATGGTGGTGCATGCCTGTAGTTCCAACTACTTGGAAGACTGAGGCAGAAGGATCACCTGAGGCAGGTCGATGCAGCAGTAGCCATGAGTGTGCTACTGCACGCTAGCCTTGGTGACAGTGAAACTCCAACTCAAAAAAATAATAATAATTTTTCCTTAGAAGTTATAGGGCTGACTGGGTATAGTAGCTCAAACCTGTAATCTCAGCACTTCAGCACTGTGGGAGGCTAAAGTGGGAGTATCTCTTGAGCCTAGAGTTTTTTTAGTTGGGGTCTTACTCTGTTGACCAGGCTGGAGTACAGTGGTTCACTGCAACTTTGACCTCCTGGGCAACATAGCAAGACTTCGTCTCCACAAAAAATAAAAGAATTAGCCAGGTTTTGGGGCATGCACCTAGTCCCAGCTACTCGGGAGGCTGAGACAGAAGAATTGCCTGAGCCCAGGAGGTCAGAGCTGCAGTGAACCACTGTACTCCAGCCTGGTCAACAGAGTAAGACCCCAACTAAAAGAGAGAGAGAGAGAGAGAGAGAGAAAATTGTAGCACTATTCAAATTATCTGATACTTATAGAGGTATTCAGATTACCTATTTCATACTGGGTAAGTTGTGGTAGTATGTACTTTTCAAGTAGTCTATTCATGTCATTTAATTTGTCGTGCTTATGTATATAGAATTATTTGTAGTATTCTTTTTTTATCCTTTTGATGACTGCAGGATCTAGAGTGTTAGCCTGCTTCATTACTGATACTTATCATTTGTCTTTTTTTTTTTTTTTTTTTTGGTCAGTCTTGCTAAAGGCTTATCAATTTTATTGCTCTTTTCAAAGAACTAGCTTTTTGTTTCATTAATGTTCTCTACTTAATTTTTCTATTTTGATTTCACTGGTTTCTCGTCTATATTATTTTCCTCCTCCTGCTTGCTTTGGGTGCATTTTTGCTCTTTTTCTATTTTCTTAAAGGAGATTAGATTATTGATTTCATATTTGTCCTTTTTTATAATGTGTTTAGTGTTATACATTTCATTCTCAGCCCTGATGTAAACTTCATTCCACACATTTTGACATGTATTTCACTATCATTCAGTTCGAATGAGGTGACTTCTTTGAATCATGGATTATTTAGAACTGTGTTGTTTAATTTCCAAGTGTTTAGAGATCTCCTTTGATCTTACTTTTATTGGTTTCCAGTTTGGTTCCATTATGGTCAGAGAACATATTTTTGTATGAGTTCAACTCTTAAAAATTTGTTGATAATTTTATATGGCTGGAGATATGGTTTGTATTGGTATATGCTTTACAGACACTTAAAAGAATGTGTATTCTGTTGTTAGCTAGGGTCTTATGTTGATATCAATTATATTCTGTCATTTAATGTTGTTGAGTTATTGTATGTATTTTCTGACTTTCTGTCTAATTGCTGTATCAGTTGTTAAGAGAGAATGTTGAGGCTTCTGACTATAATTGTGGATTTGTTATTTTATCTTTCCATTCTGTCTGTTTTGTTCCATGTATTTTACAGCTCTGTTATTTGGTGCATATACACCTAAGATTGCTATGTCCTGGTAGATTGACCCTTTTATCATTATGGAGTGTCCCACTCTATCCCTTGTCATTTTCTTTGCTCTGAGGTCTATTTTTTCTGATATCAGTATAGCTACTCTGTTTTCTTTTGATTAATGCTTACATAAAGTAACTTTTCCCATTTCTTTACTTTCAGCCTACCTATATTGTTATTTTTGAAGTGTTTCCTATAAATAACATATAGTTAAGTCATATTTTTGTCTACTCTGCAATTTTTATTTTTAATTGTTATATTTATACCATTTACATTTAATGTAATTATTGATATGTTAAGGCTTCAGTCTGACACTTCATTTTTTGTTTTCTATTTGTTTTCTTTGTTTTTTCATTTATTTTTTTCCCTGCTTTATGTGGGTTTTTTTTTAACATTTTGAAAAATTGCATCCCGATTTATCTATAATGTTCTTTGTGTATTTCTTTGTATAGCCTTTTTAGTGACTATTCTAGGAATTGCAGTAGATGTATATATTATATGTATATCATCATATATAAGTAATGTAACTATTAACAGTTCACTGGTGCTTTCATTTGCAAGTCTTCTCTCCTAATATTCTACAATTACCTCTATCACAGAATTTACAATAGTGGATAATCTGAAATGTTCTGTCTTCCCAATTTCTTGAGTGAAAAATCTTAACCTTGTTCTGTATCTTTCTCATCTTTATTTCCCTAATGCATACTATGACTGACTGGCTTCTAATGGGAAAAACAAACTAATCTTCCTACATAACTGCTTTTATCTTTACTCATCCTTCCCCTCCCCTCCTGTTGCAAGAGGATACTGCCCTGCTCCTGTCAAAGGTGCATCTATTTCCTCTCAGTTACTTGAAGCCTTGTTCTTTTGAACCTTTTATGCCTCACCTCCTTGCCTGAACTTTTCTTCATTCGGTTACCAATGACCTCCACAGAGCCAAATGTACGAGACCCTTTTCGGTGCCTTATCTTACCAAAAGACTGACAGCATTGAAAACTTTTGATCACTACTTCTTTTGAGGAGTCTAATGCCACACTCTCCTGGTTTATTTTATGCCCCCTCTGACTGTTCTTCTCAGGCTCCTTTGCTGACTCTCATTCTCTACCCACTCTTGAATGTTGGAGGCCTTTCAGTATTTATTCCTCACTTCTCCATTTCCACTCTTCTGATTGATCTCTGCTATTCCTATGACCTTCAAACTTTATATACTAACAGTTTCTAAAGTTATTTCCTCAGCTCAGAACTCTCTTCTGAACTGCATACCTACTTGACTTTTCTACTTGGATGTCTCGCAAGCATTTCAAATTGAGTCTGTGCCAAAGTGGATGTCTGGCCTTTGCCACCCCACTATCCAGACACACAACTATGTTCATCTTGTGATTGTTCCCATTTCCAAAACTATCACTGCCAAACAACCAACTGTTCAAGCCTAGAAACATCAAATTCATCCTTAATGATTCCCTGTTTCTCACTCAAATATCCATTTCCTCTCTAAGTCCTATAAACTCCACCTTCAAAATTAAATATTGGTCTATGTGCCTCTTTTCATCCTGGCTAGTTTAAACTATCATATTTCTGTTCCCTGCCCTCTACAACACAGTCTCCTGTAGTGATCTTTTAAAAACGTAGATAAGATCAAGTAATTCCTTGGTCTGAAGTCTTAAATAGGTTTCCCATCCCACCTGGGATAAAATCCAGAACCCTCAGCCTGACCAACACTATGCTGCACAGTCTGGCTTTGTCCACATCTCCCCTTCACACTGAACTCATTCAGAGTACTATAGCCTCATGTTCCTTCTCTGAGCGCCTCCAACAAGCCAGGCTCAGCTGCCTCAGGGTCTCCATAGGCAACCTTCCTCATTTTCTGGCTGACACCTACTCGTCTTGGAGGTGCAGCATAACTTTCACCACCTCAGGGAGATCGTCCCCTTATCTAAATTGGACCCCAGTTAGTCCTCAAAGCAATCTTAATTTTTTTCCCCTAAATCTCATCATAAGTTTAGTTATGTCTTATATCTTTGCTTTTTCTAATATCTGTCTCTACCAGCTAAACTGGAAGTTTCCTGAGGGCAAGGACTGTGTCCGGCACAGCAGAAGTACTAAATATTTGTTGAGTGGATGCATGAATAAATACGTAATGTTGCATTGAATTGAGAGTACTTCCCGCAGTCTGTTGTCCAGTATCGAAGCCGACCTTTGCTCTACCTTTATTTATTCTACTTAACACTATGATCTTTCAAATTAGTCTTACCCAAATATCAAAAATAATGAGATGACAAAAATATAAGACTCAAGATTATAAATTGGCTATAGCTTAATATACAAGTAACCTAACTATTTGAGAGAAAACTGTTTATCCTATCTCCATGGAAATGTCTGTAGTCACTTCTGAAACATGCTTACATGTTGCGGTTATAAGTTTTCATAAGTTGCCTCAAGCACAAGCCTCCAAAACCAAGAGAATGGGTTTCTCTGCAGCCTTCCCTTTCAAGGATAAGACAATTTTTACTATGGCCTCCAGAGCTGGGGTTGTGACAAGGTTTACTTAGAAAGTTTGCAGATATAATCGAAATGGAAGCACAGCCTCATGATTGTACCTATGGTTTTCCTACTTGATAGGTTCAAACTGGAAATAGCACCCAAAAATTGAGAATACATTTTCTTGTGTGTCTGGGTAAATGATAGATATATGATACCTGGGGCAATTTGTTTGGTCTCCTTTCTATAACTTTTTATTTTAACATTTCCAAAGGACAATGTTTCCATGGGAGAATGTGAAGGAATTAGAAAACTTAAGACAAAATTATTTCTGAAGACACCAAGTACAAAAGAAATTTTATAATGGATTTAGAAGGGAGAGATGAATTATATTGAATGTTTTCCCATTTGGCAAAAAGATGGGTTCTGACTCTCAAGACAAGGAAAGCTTGGGATGTTGGACACAAGCAGATATATAGATGGAATTATGACAGCGAAGGCATGAGGAGAAGGAGACATGACTAAGACTTTAAGCAAGGAGAAGCTGAGATAATGTCAGCTGTAGACAATGCATAGCTCAGGGAAAGGAAGGAAACAGGGATCCAAATTGAATGACTACGTACATGCCTGAAGCTTCTGGAAATTATATTATCCACACATATTGGGCAGTCTTTTCATTTTAATTATGTAACTGCATTTTTCTCTTTAAATGAGCATGGTTTATCCACTTAAACTACTTTAATTTTACAAGCAGTGACCATTGACCCTAATCTGTAGAAGGAAATTTTCCCCTTATTGGCATAATTTACTTCTCATACAATGAAGAAAAGTTACCTTTTAATCTCCAATCAATATTTGGAGAGCACAATTAATTTAATAGATATCTACCTCATTAGCATAAATCTGCAAGTTAAGGAGCCAATTATTTTCTTATTTATAATGCATAGAGTAATAATCATTCTCTCAGAAAAAAGTCTGAAGGCTTATTGCATCAAGATGCCAAGATTGTAGTTGAGCTTGCCTTGAGTGCAAAATTGCAGTGCTTACTGCTTTTTTGTTTCTTTTAATTTCTTATGGGGTGGCACAAGAAACATTCCTGTCTCAACGCTCTACTTCTTACTGTGGAGGTCACTGGATGACTCATGAGTTTGGGGTGTACTATTAAAAGCAGATTGCCAATTGTAATGGGAGCTCTTCATTTTTCCTCTTGTTTCTTTTTAATATGACAATTGCATAATAGAAAGCAGAGCCTTTAAAAAGAACCTCTGAAGGCATTGACAGTGCATGTCAGTCAGTGACCAAATGCATTCACTGAATGATATGCAGATGTGGAATAAAAACATAGGCAGATTTTTGCAGCCCAACTCCACTTCCCTAGGTGCATTTTTCTTCTCAGGATCAGCTTGGTTGATGCTGAAGTTCTTGGCCTGTGAAAATTTATTACCCACAGAGTCAATCTGCATTCAGGCAGCCAAGTCTGAATAAATAGAGTCATTGTGCTTGTCTGGGATTTGTGGCCAGAGTTCATCCAGTCAGCGTGACATTCACATCCCAGGAGATTCATAAAAGCCAACACCCTGGTATGTGCTCTTGAATCCTGCCAAAACTGTGTAGAATTATATAAACAGGAGTTGAAGCAGTAATCAGGACCAGGTTTGAGGGGCAAGGTTCCAAAATCAAGTTTCTCGTACATTAGAAATAAACTGTGTTGTTGATATTATTTGTAGCCCAACAAGAACTAGATAATTTTTACAAAAAAAGTCATTGTGAGAATAGTCTTGAATACCTGCTAAGCAACAGACATCATGCAAGATGCTGGCTTGCTAGTCTTAGTAATATGTGTTATGATAATTTAACCACAAAAAATTTAAGTTAATTTTTGATGCCTAAAGGTCTATACAAAAAGTATGTATTCCACATATCAAATCTCATGGAAACATTAAAAAAAAGAAGAGTATTTTATGTTTGTTTTTCTTTTTAGTCTTGCATTAATGTACCTGACTAAATATCCAATTTGATCATACTCACTATTGGCTTCTTTTTAAATATAGAACCAAACAATAACTATAATTTAAATATACTGCCTATCAGACCTTTGTCATATCTATTTATGAAGTAATCACATATTCGAACATCCAGGCACAATCAGTGAAACTCAGATGTTCAGTAAAAGGGTTGGTTGGTTGACCTGTCATAAAGCTTAATTAAGTAATTGCATCTTATAAATAAAATTTTACTGTCACCAGAAGCAAATGCAAAATTATTACATCATGCCACTCTTTATAAGCATTTGCAAAAAGCATGGGTGGATATATACAAAAACATAATTGTACTTTTTCGGGTTAAAGGACTGTGATTTCCAAAATTGAAATGGTCAGCCAACTGAAATATCACTGAGCACAGATGTGCAAAGGCTCACAACCCTGTTTCCTAAAATATTTTCTCACACCTCCTCGAGGGACCTGATTGAGATTTATGCAGCTCTTATTGTGTCCAGCCAGCCTGGGCCGTGGGATGTGCCTGAGGACCCTGAATAGAAATCTGGAAAAATGAGAAAATTGTATAAAACTTAAAAGACGATTTATTAAATATGGGCAAACATACAATTAACACAAAAATGGGAAACCACTGCCTTTGTTAAGTTGAAGAATTCATAGAGGGAGCTACATTTTTGAAATGAAGCCAAGGTTTTGCTAATGGTGATATCAATACCACCAACACAGCTCTCCATTCAGGAACCAGGAGAGGGGCCATGCCTCATTAGTCGATAGGCATGCTCCTCTCAAACACAGCTGCCAGCAGGACTGCTGGTTGGCAAAGGAAGTGGAATTCTCCCTCCAGAGGACACTCCTATTTAACTCAGAGGAATAGCCCTTTGTCCTGTGACTTTAATGGTTCTTTTCTTCAATTGCTTTTTGGGAAGTGAAGCCATTCAAGAGTGGCTGCACCTTGGAGTATCTGCTATCACTCATACCCAGGCGTGAGGGATGTCATATAGTAAAGGGTTTACCTACAATTACTCAAGTGTTTGGTCCAGATATGCAGTCAGAAAGTTTAGTTTTTGTTTTTGTTTTCCCAAATCTTCTCCAAGGAGGGCTGGTTATCTCATAAACCCAGCTTTTCTCGGGAGACTCTCTTAGCCTGTGCTTCATCAAGGAGAAAAATCATATGTGGTAGTTGTAGGCTCCTTGGTACTTTCCAGTTCCATCCTGATTAGTGCTGCAGTGAGCAGGCTGTGCTGATTGAAACAAGACCATCCTTTGGCCAGGCACAGCGTCTCATGCCTGTAATCCCAGCACTATGGGAGGTCAAGGTGAGAGATTGCATGGGCCCAGGAGTTCAAGGCCATCCTCTTCTTTCAACCTGGATTTTGTTCTAAAGTACATGGCATTTCAAGGAAGTGTGTGTGTGATTATGGCATGTTACATGCGAAAGCCCTTTCATGTATAAACTTTCTACAATGAACATTACTTGGTACATGTAGAACCTGTAGAACTTAAATCATTGAAAATAGTAATAAAAATGGAGGTCAACAATTTAACCCCCCCCCATTGAGTATCATTTGCATACAGTAAAGCACTGTTCACTCAAGGGGTGAAAATCCTAACACCAATAATAACTTGCTCAGAATTGGTTCAGCTTTCTCTTATGTAATTGGTTTGCAAAGTACAATTAGGAGAATCTTTCCTAGCCATTTCCAAACCTGTTTTTACCTGTGACTATTGCTATTTTTTCTGAGTAAAAAAGACTTAAGTGAAACATAAAGCCAGATTTAGAATTTGGTTCTTTAAGCACAGGTTGCATTTTTAGCAAAAACTACCAAGACATTTATGTTACTTTCATCTGGTCTTTATACAGAAACAAAGTCATATTTATATTCCACAGTTTAAAATCTGGTTGCCTTCATAATAACCACCTACCAAGGCCAATGGAAAGTGGAGAGGACTCCACCAAAGTGCCATGCTGGGGTAGCATAAGGATTTTTTTTAAAAGGTCCCACATGCATTTGGCAAGCTCAACAGAGTAGGCGATGACTAATCCCAGCATTCACCTGTTGGGCCAAAGACATCATTGATGGGCGTCACCATCTTGGCTTTGCTCAAGGTCTGGCCTGCACTGAAATTGCCTTGGGAGATGAGTTCCAGGAGCATGTGAATGACCAAAACCCAGATGAGCAGACCACAAGTTCATGATGGAACCTGTGATACTTGATCAATGCTTTCATTAGGTGGACATATTGAACCACAAGGTAACAGTTCCGGATGCACAAGTCTTTATGTGCTAGGACACTTGATCCATTGCCCAAGAAGAACCTAAATAACTAGGTAGCCTGGACTGTGCTAAGAAAATACATCAGCAAATCTTCAACAATGTGAATATGGCATCACCACAGTCCAGTCACTGTGACACATCTTTCCTCTGCATTAAATCCAACCAAGGCTAGGGCTGTCTAGAAGAATGTCAGTCAGTGCTTTTAAAACTTAGCACTTATTACTAGTCATTTACTTTCTAGTTTTTGCCCTAAAACAGACTCTAGAACACAGACTTGCCCATTCTAGTGAGACCTGGAGGCCGAGACAGCCTTCTAAAAAGTAAATCACCTCTTCACTTTGACCAGTGTCCCAGCATCACCGTCTATATTCTAAACTTCCACTCCTGAGAACCAGACATTTAAATGCACATACTTTATAGAATATCTTATAGCAGCTCAGCCAACACTGGGGGTGATGGCTATTCTTATTTGTTTGCTATCACTTTGAAATTATAGCTAGATTGACACACACTCAGCAAGAAGGCACAATTGCCTTGCCAGTTCTCTGTTCAGAATACAGATGTTTCTGCCCCACTCACAAGACACCCCCCCAGGATTCTGAGACCAGACAGCCGAGCTTGGATCTTTCACCATCATCCAACAGTACCAGTGGGTCTGGCCTTTTTGCCTGGTGAATTCTCCGTGATCTTAGCTCCTACTGAGATACGCACTTCCTTTATCTAGTCCTGTCATGGTGAGCCGTGGAGGTAAAAAGATGAATTCCTGAGAAGTTTTTGGCAAGCTTTGAGATCAACAGTGAGGGTTTAACCTTCTTAGAAAGGAGAGATTAGTCTCAGAAACCTAAATTCTGTCCATCTCCTTGTCTAAGAGATGACTCCTATACTTCCTCTTCATTAGCATGCCCAGAGAAAGCTGTCCCCAGTGTCTGTTAGCATCCTGCCAGTATCCCACCAGTTCTCTTCACACTAAGACTGGTAGAATTCAGAATCCATCTGGGTCCCTTCTGCTTTCAACCTCCAGCCATCGGAGTTCACAGCAAGACCAAGGCAGAATCTAGCTGCTCTGTGGAGCCCTCCCTGGCCTGGCTCCATTACTCACGAGCTTTGTGACCATTCACAAGCTATTCATACCAATCATACTCTGTTTCAGTATCATAATGTACTGGGCAAAAATATTTAAGGTAAGCCGGGCTTGGTGGCTCAGCCTGTAATCCCGCGCCTTTGGGAGGCTGGGGTGAGTGGATTGCCTGAGCCCGCAGGTTCGAGACCCGCCTGGGCAGCGAGACCTCATCTCTACAATAAATCAAAAAATCAGCCGGGCATGGTAGCGCATGCCTGTAATTCCGGCTACTTGGAAGGCTGAGGCGGAAGGATCGCCGGAGCCCAGCAGGTAGAGGCTGCAGTGGCCGGGAGCGGCCACTGCACTCCAGTCTGGGCAACAGAGTGAGACTCCAACTCAAAAAAAAAAAAAAATTAAGGTAGATTAATATAAGATGTTTTATATACATATATGCTAGTATAAGACTACTAGAGTAGACATTTTAGCATCCCCTTTCCTTTCTCCTCACCTTTCTCTTCTCAGGAATGTTCTCAATTTGCATTGCTGGAACTTTTTTTTTTTCAGTGCTTATTTAGATAATAGGAAGAAAAGTACAGGGAGAAGTCAGAAATGTTGATTTATATAAGAAAAGGCAAAGAGCTATTTACAGAAGATGAGATCTAGAAGGTGGGAAGAGGAGGAGGAGGAAAAAATGGTGGTATGGAGTTTTAAAGGAGAGAATGAGCAGAATGGAAAGAGGTAGAGAGAAAAGAAGAGAGATCGGACAACCACCACATGGCAGATAGATTAAGAAGATTTGGAGGGAGTTTTATAATGTGTCACGCAGTCTATTCCTCCCATGGCCCTCTCTTGTCAAGAGACACTGATACATTACTTTTCAAGTCTTCCATAGCGTATTTGTGTTTCTTTCAGATGCAACACCATATTCAGACTGGCCTAGAGACAGCCCTGATTTATGTAGGTTACATGTAAAATAGGGGTAGATTGGCAGCAGACGGCTAATGGTACCATCACCACGGTAGTGACATGAAGGTTGTTTTTATTTTGGTTTGTTGGGTTTGTTCATTTTTTACTTACATGTGATCTTGTTTCTACAATGAACATGTATTGTTTGGTACATGTAGAACTTGTAGAACTCAAATCATTGAAAATAATAATAAAAATTGAGGGTCCACAATTTAACCCACCCCCATTGAGTATCATTTGCATACAGTAAAGACAAAGTTTGAAACCTGAAGGCTTTTGACTAGATTTCACATATTGTTATTTGTATAACTCTATCATTCCACCCCAAAAGCTACCTAGAAATTTTAAGAACATAGATAACAGTAGAACTAAGCCCATAATTCATGGGAATTGAATTTTTGTGAACTTATTCTTTAGGAGAACAAAGTAGTTATGTTTAGAACAGAAAGGATAAAAACGAGTAACTTTACCACCTGTCCAGTGGGGGTCATGTATAGTTTAATAGTCCCTAGCTTATCGCCTTGGTAGAAGCTTTTGCTGAAAAATGCCACAAGAAAAAATATAATTTTGTATAATGAGCGCAGTATCATAGATAGTACCATCTTAATTTTTAATAAGATAATAGTTCAGCAAAGATTTGTCAGATCCTTTTTTCCTAAAAGGATAATTGACGATTGAAGAATGACGCCTGCTTAAATGTAGGTGCTACTTCAAAAAAGGAAAAGAAGGAGTGCTTGGTCTGTAATTGTACTAACAAAAGGTTGAATAAACTTTAGAATCTATGTGAAAGAATAAAGCCTAGTTACCCGTTTGGTGGCCTTGTCCTCTGACACAAAGGGGTTTTGGAATGTGGTTGAATCAAATGAATGAATGAGTTAAAGGCTGATTCGTCATCCCCCAGGGGTTCACCATTATGGCTTGGTCATCTGGTGGCATTTATTTGTCAAGCACTGGTGTGCCCTTTGCTATTATACCAAAGGGTTGTTCAGTCATGTAACTGGTACCCACGTGTTGTCCTCAAGAAGCTGATACCTAGCCTCCCTAAGTCTGGCTCTTAGAGAGGTCAATTGCTAGCTGCCCGGGTAGAAGCGACTACTTGCTGTGAACGAGGAATGCCTCATCTTTTAAAATTTAAGTCACTCACCAAGACCACATCATGACAAACACTAACAGCCTCACGCATGGTCCTGGTCTTCCTGCTATCATCCTCCCACTTCAGACTGACCTTTGACGACCCCACACAGCCCCTGACTCACAGCTCTCCTCCACAAGTCCTCTAGACCCTTCTGACCCATAATGTTGCCTTCGTGACACTTAGCGTGGCTACCCTCTAGGGTGTCTTATATCCACAGGGGCCAGCACCCATGGCACCTGCTTGTGTTGTCCTCATTGTTCCCTTCTTGTTCCTGACTCATAGCAGCTGCCCCTAAGTTTTCGTGCTTGATGGCAAGAGCCTCCAGACCCTCGAGGAACCACACGCAGGGAGGCCCACGAGGGAGATGTCACAAATAGTTCATAGTGTATCCCTTGTGAGTAAAATGTCCTGCAGATGCTCAACAAAAGCAAGTGTGCTTCTCTTGACCCCTCCTCGATATGACTTGCTACACTGGGGCCTTCACTGGCAGTGTGACCTCAAACAGGGTACCCAGGTCAGTGCCGTGATAAGAGGATCTAACTTAGAAGATGACGTTCCTCTGGTGTGGTCAACCCCAGTCTTCATTTTCTATAGGATGTACTAGGTGCGCAATAAATGTTTGTGAATGTCCTTAACAAACTTCTAGTTGACATAAACAAGTCTAAGCACTGCAGGGGTGGGAAAGGGTCTTGTCAAATATTTCAAAAATGAAAGTGTGTCCAGTATTTAAAGAAAGTGAAATATAGAAGTAGTATACAGCTATGAAAAAAATAATGTCAACAAACTTCTTAGATCGGAGATGCTGGCAAATAGCAGTATGCGTTATCCCCAGATGTGGCCTGGTCACATCCTGTAAGTGCTGTGAGTTGTGAGGAAGCTCTTTCCGGTGGAGGGAGGATGAGCTGGGATCTTCGCCTTCATGATCTTATAAGGAACTTGGGAGCCAAAACTCGAATTGTCAGAAAGTCGATGACAAACTTCCCAAGAATGAATAGAACTCAATGCTAACCCATGTTACAGACTAGAAGTTCAGAAGGAAGAAGGTTAAGAAAGTGCTTAATAAAAAAAAGGGGAGGGGGAACCAGATGTGGTGTCTTACGCCTATAATACAGTAGTTTGGAAGGCCAAGGTGGAAGGATCACTTGAGCCCAGGAGTTCAAAACCAGTCTGGGAAACATAGCAAGACCTCAAATTCTGTTAAAAAAAAAAAAAAAAAAGTAAAAAATTAGCCAGGCATGGTGATGTGTGTCTGTAGTTCTAGCTGCTTGGAAGGCTGAGGTGAGGGAATTCCTTGAGTCCAGGAGTCCAAGGCTGCAGTGAGCTGTGGTCGTACCACTGCACTCCAGCTTAGGCAACAGAGGAAGATCCTCTCTCTAAAAAAATAAGCAAATAAAAATTAAAAGAATGAGCTAGACCTCAGCATATAGACAGAATCTAAACAGAGAGAGGAGCCATTGAAAGAAAGTCAGAAAATCACACAAGCACTGGCTGGACTTAAAAAGACAGCGAGAGTTGGGTGGATTTGTCCTCTGCTGACTCCCTTCAGCTGGGTGCTTTCTTTATTGACAAGGTCTTCAGCCCCTGAAATTCTGCTCTCATTATGATCTTATTTAATACAGGTTTTTATAAATAGCAAATTTGCACAGAGTAGTCTTTGTTAAAGTATCCATAAAGCCCAATGTGCCCAGAAGAGCCAAGATTTCTTCTTTTGTCTGTGACTCCTGTCTGGTTAGCATCCCTTTCACTCTCAAAACTGTTTTTATTTGGATGATAAATTATATTGTCATCTCTGACTCTGCCTGACCCCCGTAGAGAACAGGATCAGGTCAAAGCCTACTGAACAAAATGTGTCCTAGACATCATTTGTTTCTAGGAATCTGAAAATGTCATGTGCTCATTATTACCGAGAAAAAAGATACAGAAAAATAAGAATGTTTCCTTTGTCTTGCAAATATTGCTAAATGTGTTGAAAAACACTAAATAGAAGCCCACATCATTAAAAGTTAAGAGACCCATCAGCTAGAACTAAAATGAAAAACAGCGGTATAAAAGTTAAGATAATGAAACATAAACTGTGTTCATAAATGTAGAAGGAAATTAAACAGTGAAATAAATTAATAAATTCAAGTCTCAGAGTGAAAAGGAACAGCAAGAAAAAGGAAGGCCTTACCAGACAGAACTTCTGCAAAGAGACGTGATTGGCTCTGAATTTCACAGCGTGCTTCAGTGACAGCAAAACATAAATGAACTAAGATTAGCTGTGATGACATTTATTCAAGCAGTTGAGTATGGAGACATCAACCTACCACAGGTGAAACAAGCTGATTAAAATCACTGCTGCAGAGATACCTCCTTTATTGTCTTCAGAATAAACTTGATACTGTTCATAGCAAAAATAGAGGTTACCCACATCTGGGCTGAAAACACAAAGATGTTTTCCCATCAGTTGAATCCTGAATCTTCTTTTCTTAGTGCACTGGCAAAATGCAGCTCCAGAAACTTCAAGCCACCCTTTTTATGACTGTTATTGATGTGCTTTGCTTAATTGGCATTGAACAGCTTTAGTCTCATGTATCCACCTTTGTGTTCAGTGTCTCCACTTGAGCCTCACATACAACTTGAACTTCACACACCCCAGACTAAACTCAACTTTTGCCCCTGTGCCTGTGCTACCAGTCTTGTGTGTCTCCATAAGTGGACCTCCATCCATACCAGGTGCTCAAGCCAGCGAGGCCTCACTCCTGAAGCTTCCCCCTGGCCTATCCTAGCCAGTCCCCAGTTCTTTCAATCAGACCTACAAAATGTACCGCGAGTTCTCTCCACCTCCTCCATGCAGTTTTCTTGCCTGGATCGCTGCAATAACCTCAGAGGTTGTCCCATCCTACCCAAATCCATTCACCACACAGAAGCCAGAGTGATATTTGAAAAATATAAGCCATATCACCTCACTCCCTACTCTTTTAAAAAATTATAGATTCACAAGATGTTGCTGAGAGCATACAAGCAGGTCCCGTGCATGCTTCACCCAGCCTCCCCTAACGTAAACCCTTTGATGACTTCCTGTTGTCCTGTGGGTAATATCTAAAATCCTTCGCTTGGCCTCTGAAGCCCTTGGATGGGCCTCGTCTTGCTATGCCACTGTCCCCACTGCTTGCTGAGCGGCACCACAGTGACCTCTTGCAGTTCTTCCACTGAGACAGAACGTAAGCCTGTCTCCAGCCTTTGCTCCCAAACTGCTTTCCTGCCTAGAGCCCTTCCTCCCCCACCAGACTCTATTTCGGTGACCCAGTCCGTCTCCCCTGTCTTTCAGGCCTCAGCTTTGTTATTTCTTCCTTAGCGAGCCTTCCTGGACCACTTATTCCAAACGATGTCTCCTTTATTATTTGTTTCAGAGCACCCTGCCCTCTTTGACCATACCCCTTGTAATGTAGAACATTTCACGTGTGTCTGACTTTTCATGTCCGCCTTCCTCTAGACTCTAAGCACAGTATGGCAAGGGCTTTGTCTGTTTTGACTGTCACCCAAGCCAAACCCAGTGCCTGCACCTAAGAGGCACTTCAGATTGAATTATAAACCTGTCCAGGTATAAGTTTGGTTTCTATCAAGTAAGAAATTGGATCATTCTGAGGCCCTCTAATTTCAACCTCTTGTCTTTGTTTTTCTCCCCACTCCAATATCCATGAACTTGTTCTATGCTCAACCCAATTACAATAAGGGCATTTAATTTCCTCTTTTATTTCCCTTCAATAACAGATTGTGACTTGTAATTCATTTAGCATACATCAAAACCTGAATATCTACTGATTATGTTCCCAAGCAACAAGCTTACTATAATAAAGACAGAAAAAATATGCCATCTCTTGAGGAGAACCTGGAAAATGACTATTTCTGGCAGAAAACTTGTTTTGTCTCATAGACTTGAGCTCCAGAGTCATTCATGAATGAGTAATGAACTCAGGAAAGATCAATGAAGCATTCTCTTAACCTTCTCAACCTATTTTGCTGAGAACTGAATAAAAGGAAGTTGCAAAGAGGAGATGATGAGAGATTCAGGAAGAGAAAAATTGGGTTGCTGTAATGTATAAATCTTGAAGGAATGAAATTGGGCAATTCATCATGTTTACTATGAATAGTTTTTCAGACTTCAATCATGAGTCACCTAAGTCATTTTTTGTTGCCTTTTAATTCCTATGTTTATTTGTATTATTTTCCAACAGTAAAATAAAGCCGTGTGCAAAAGCTGAAGGTTTTTGTTAAGAGAGGAGACAGTAAAAGAAAAAAATCTTGGTGGTCCTTACTTTGGTATATAACATACAATTTTCATCTGATACTGTAGCATTTTTCCCTCAAAGAATTCCTCAAAACATATAACATGTCCTCATTTTCTTTCTTGATAGATGATGAGTTGTCCTCCATTAAATGTTTGATGATGTAGAATAACTGCGAATTAAATATCATAATCAAAATCAAGCATTAAAAAACAGTGGTGCAGGCGATTGATAGTGCTAAGTACTTTGGTGTTGAGTGTGTGGTGGCATACATCATGTGGACAGGTGGGATTGGAAGAGTGAGGACTTATAGAAAGACATTGCTGATTGACTGGTGGGGTGCCTAGTCTCTAAACCCAGAGGACCTTTTGTTCCCAGCATCATGCCTGTCTGCTAAAGGAAAGCAGCCCTAGCTCCAGGCTTCCAACCCAGCTTGTATTAGAGAACAAAGCCAACATCAGTCTTGTGGAGGAGTCGTCAACAGGTGCCACCACCTGGGATGCATCAATTCATAGCCATGCCAGTGGTGGTCGAACAGCAGTGTTTCCTGGTTTTTGTTTGTTTGTTTGTTTTGCTTTTGCTTTTTAAATTACTTTCTGACAGGCTACCCAGCAACAAGCACTGTTTCCCTATCACAGAAGTCAGCAGGAAATATTTGGAGGCAGAAGAGAAAAGAGTCAATAGCCTTTTTAAATATTGACAGCTGTGGTCTATTTCCATGGCTAGAGGGAAATTTGGATGCCATGTTAGAGGTTTCTTTTGAACTTTTAGTCACATCTCTTACAATTTCTGTTATTCCAGGAAGAGTCCGTCCTGATACCTCCTGCCGAGACGATGTTAAGAGACTGTACTAATAATACATTCCACCTTTCTTTGGGGAAGTTCAAAATACTTCTTGTATATTCAGCCAAACAGAGTCAGGAGTAGGGAGTTAAGCTGCTTTCAAGTATTGCAGCCCAAAGTGAAAGCCGTCTTGCTGAGTGAGAGGGCAGCTCTTCAGGAGACAAACCTGCGAACAATGATGCTACCTGTCACCTGCTGGGTGCTTTGTGTGAATATGCTTCCTGGCTGGCTCTCTGGGGGAGCACTGGGAAGGGAAGGAGAGGAGAGAAACGGAAGTATCCATCCCCCAGGGGTCTGAGTGGACTCCTCGGGCTTCTTTCCTCTTCTCCTGCCTCACTCTGCTCCCTCAGGTATCCTCTTCAAGAGAAAGATGGGTTGATGCTATTCTTTCCTGCCTTGAAGTAACTCTGTGACACCAGAATGCCAGGACATGGGGCCTTAATTCACTGGAGAACAAAGGAGGGACAATAACTTCTTTGATTGTACACAAAAGCCCAAATGTTAACTGACTGGCTCAGAGTACAAGACTCTCAATCCACAGTTCCACAGATGTGATGGTTTTTCCCAGATCCATGGCGCTAAGTCACTTGTGGAAATTATCTAAGTTTCTCTTACTGATTTATTTCCCATCATTTTTGCCTGTCCCCAAAGCACATGTTCCCCGCATCCCTTCTTTCAGCTCTCCCTTTCATTCCTAAATTGCTGCAGCATCTCTCTGAAGACATCTTTTCGTTTTAAAGGGACAGTTCTTTGTACAAGGAACCTTTCTGCTCTTTGAAGGGATTTAGCATCCCCGGCCCAAAGTGCCCAATTCCAGTTGTGATTCCGCCTTATGAATGTAACTGGTAGAATGCCCCCACTCTATTCCAGACACCCTGGGGTCGGGAGTTAGGGATGCCCCACTGAGAACTGCTGCCAGAGGCTGGGAGAAGCCCTTGTCCAGTACTACCAGTGCCACTTTTCTCTTGACCATGTCCCTCATTGTCTGTAAAATTCTGCTCAGATTTCAGTGAGAAGGATTCCTGACCAATTCATCCATTTAATGTTTGTTTACTCAGCACCTTCTGACAGTTCCAGGCAACATTTGAGGAGCTGCCACTCATATCTGTACTTTCGTCATACTGCTCGGCCTTAACCTTCTCATTTCCATGTTGTTTCATACATGTGCTCCAATTATCCCTGGCCCACTATTCTCACCTCCTACTAGGGATCAAGCTTCTCCAGGCCCATAACTCCTTCTGTCTTAGTTTTATCTCTCCTGGAGCCCAGTATAATCATCTCCACAAAGTAGGAATTTAGTAGGTTTGGGACTGGCTGACTCATCCCAGGACATGAAACTATCACAAGAGTCTTTTTTGTCTCTGTAACAGGGATGATGGTTCTGGTGTCATTTTTTTCTGTACTGAAGATTCTATTTTGTCTGCCATGTAAATGGGATGAGAGAACGTTCTGGTATCCCTGGTCCACAGTTCACTTGATGTGTGTATCATGCAAGGTGGGGAAAGGCCACATGTATGTACTTTCAATAAATCCGAAAACCGTGTTAAAAATTACACCTTCTTTGGAAAGAAGCTCCAAAAGGAACCAAAAGAGACCCTTTTTTCTTACAGGAAAGGACACTAATGCAATGGAAAAATGATTTAGGGAAGTAGCTCTTGTCTTTACCCAGTTTCCTGAAACCTGCCCAGCTTCACCTTGTTGGAGTATTTCACGCCCCCCCCCCCCGAAACTCACCCTGTGGTGGCAGGTGTGCATGGCTGAGGCTTCAGTTAACTCTTCCGGAATGTTCATTTCACAACATGACAGGTTCTCTACTATGTTGCTAGTCACTTAAAAATTTGGCCACGTGACAAAAACGTGTGTAACACAGGTATTTTTTAAGTGTTGATTGCGCACATAATTTAAAAGTCAGAATATTAAATAAACATCTCTGCCCTTTCTTTCTTCCAGCAGGCAGCCCAGAGAACTGCTCTCCGCGCTCTGTCTGACAGGTACATTTTATCATTTTTATGAACTATAAATTGCTTTATGAAACATTGAGCCCTATTTATTGTGGCATATAATTCATAATCAGATTTGGTCCCTAAAGTATCTGTGAACTGGGATGTTAAACATTTTGCATGCTTGGATTTGTCATGCATGTGTGGAGTTTATTACTGCAAAAATCTCCTTGTTGTATTTCATATCAAGTATGAAGAATCCTTGTTGTGCAATGAAACAAGAGACAAGAAACTGCGAGGAAAAGGCCCAAATGCAGTAAATTCTGAACTTTGGAATTGGTCAATATCTAAACTCATTGTTCAGCAATAAGTACTTCATTTATTATGAGATGTTTTCTTCAGACTTGTTCCATATCGTTTCACTGGGAGTGAATAAGATTCTCTGTTGATAAGATTCTCTGTTGAGATGCTTTGTGCATGTGACCCAGCAACTCATGGTCCTGGACGTCTGATGTTCGACTCTTTGCTTTGGGTTATTTCGCCTGACCCATGTTATTGAATGAGATGCATAAACCTAATCAAGAAACATACTCAATACTGTTGTCCACATCCTGCTCTGCCCAAAAGGCTGTAGAAAGATAGTTGAACAAAGATATATAAACTTTCTATAAACAGACTAGACTCTTTGGGGGTTTTGATTAGTTTTTGTTTTTTCACTTACTGAAGTTAGGGGGAGATAGAGCGAGAGGGAGCGAGAATGAGAGAGAGAGAGAGAGTTTTGAAGGTTGTCAGGAGGTAGAGATAAAGCCCTGTGTGTCTCCACAAGGGAGGTACTTACAGCATTACAAGCAGCAGGAGGAGATATCCCCCTTGGCCGTCCAGCAGGCACCTCAGCATTGTCTAGCTAACCTTCACCACTTCCCTTCCTCTCCAGTCGCTTTTTTGTGGAATGAACAATAATTGACTGTATAAACCAGCTTTGCCCAGAAGCTTTGCTTCTCCAAAGTAAAACCTGTCACTTAGGCAAATTATCTGGTGCAAATAGGTGAACGGTGTCTTCTCTATGGTGGCAGGCTAAGCATGAGTCTTTTTATTTCAATTGCAAATCCTTCTCCATGACAGCCACACAAGCCTGGGTGTTCTGAGTGACTGGCACGTGATCTTCTGCAATTGCTTTTGGGATTTTCACAAAAGCTGATGAGGGTATTGAGTCTGAGTCTGTCAGTAGGAGGAGGAGAGAGTACAATCAAAATATACTTGGAATATGACACAATAATTCCTTTCCTATACATATTTCTTTTCTGTCTTTGATTTTTCTTCTTAAGTATGCAAATCCTCCAACTAAACACATTGAGAAGCAAGGGAAAGCCCTCAGTTTACAATACTTTGTCATGGTTAACAAGTACAAAGTATCTTTTGGGGGTGATGAAAATTCTGTAAAATTAGAATATGGTGATGGTTGTACAACTTTATACATATACTGAAAACCATTGAATTATATATGCTTTAAGTGGGTGAATTTTATGGAATGTAAATTATATTTCAGTAAAGCTGCATATATAAACACAGAATGTCATTATGGGCTTTAGTAAATTAATCAAAACCAAGTTTAGGAAAATACAGACTTCCTTTGAAGACATGGTGGCAGATACAAAGATAATTCATCAAAAACCAGGACTGATAGCTTCAAAGGCTTCTCCCCAAAAGATGTATGACTTTGTCCTGAGTATATGAGTATATGCATTTCAGTGATGAGCAATGCTGCTCCCTTGACATTCTTTTGATATTCTCACTGAAACCTCTTCTCAAGCCCATTCTCTGCCCAGAAATAGAGGTTCCCATTGCCACTACTCACTTTACAAATTTCTCTATCCTCAAATATCATAGGGCATTTCCCCCGCTTCATTGTAACAGTTTTTCTGTTCAAAATTGGGGAACTTGGTCATTTCGGAGTGATGGGTTGACTTTGTCTACTGCTCTAGCAATGCAGTTGTTAAAAGCTACCTCCTCTGTGCTTTTTCTATTCTATGTTTTCTACTGATTCAGGGAAGTAATTTTCATGAGTGATAAACATTTGTAACCATTTGAAGATACAGATTAAAACCCTTCTTCAAAATAATGACTTATACACCTACTGAATTCCCTGGATTTGTATTTTCTGGTTTTTTAAATTTGAAAACACTAACCTGTCAAGTGACAGGTATCCTTTTCTATCACAGTACTTATTCTTTGGAATAAACCAATATTTTCAGGGTCAGACCACTATATAACTTCCCTTACGTTCTGTTTGTCAGAGGAACCTCAGGGTGAGAATGAAATTGAGTAAAGATCCTCCCAGGTTGTGATTGTCACAAGGTGGTACTTTAACCCCAATGTCTCTGGCTACCTAGAGCCTGGTATTATACATTCTATTATACATTCGTTTGCACTAACTATTCTGGTTTCCTAAACACTTTTGTTTTCAGCCTATTAGCACCTCTTTATATAAATTTCATAATGATTCAGCAGCACTTTTGTTTTTGTTCTTGGAAGGAAAGAGCACTTTTTTTAGACCTCGAAAGGCGTTTCCTAAATTCTGCCATTCCAGAATTGAGCAGAAAAACCTATGCTGGCTCTAGCCCTGCCCCGAAAGGCTCTCTGTCGTAGTATACCTGCAACACACCCCTGGGTCTCATCCTCCTTCAGAGTTTCAGTGTCCTGCAAATCAGCTTATCTGGGCCCATTTCACTTCAGTTTAGCATCCACTATGAGTACCTCGTGCACATAAGGACATGTATACATAGGTAGAGCCATTTTGTTTCAAGATGTACAAACTAGTGACCAGACAGTGTTTTGTTGACCTGGCTTTGACGAGAGGATATGAACTGAAATTGTAGGAAACCAGTTGTTGTCTTCTGTTTCCCTACAAAGAAGCCTGCCTACAAAGCTTTTGAGGCCTGGCCTAATGAGAACAGTCAAGGAAAAGAAAGGGGTACATTTCTCTTTTTCTTTCTAAGGGTGGGTAGGAATCTCATCTTTCTGGGGTGATGGAGGTTAGAGAATATCCAGATGTCTTGTAAAGGTCAGTCTCCTCTAGCTTTTCACTGCTCCAGAGCGTCCTGGTTTGTTTGCTAAATAGGCATTCCAGCACAAACTCAATGGCTGACAGTTCAGACTACATGCTTTAAAGTTCAGAGAATCTTCTGCAATCAGCACACAGTTTTGATAAAGTAAAACCATAGTTATTTTCATTGCCTACATTTAAAAAAAACATCTGTGGCCACGCCCAAGGAAAACCTTTTGCCTTATGTGGTTCTGCTTTGTGCAGCAGGCTTCATGGATGGTCCGCCCAAAATGACCAGAGTGTACTGCAGGTCGAAACAGAATCACCACGGCAAGGCCAAAAGGGAATCTGGACTGCAGTCCCACTGATTTGTCCCTCCCACCCTGCAATGACAGGAAGGGGGGTGTGAGGGCAGGCTGGCGCGTGTGTTGTTCTCTTCTGCTCCTGAGTACAGAATTTTTTTCATCTGTCCATTTTATACCATTGCAAGTCAGCTGACCTGCCTGAGGTCCTCTGATGCCCCAAATAATGAAAAAAGCGGGCGAGCAGACCAGGAAGAGGTGGCAGCCTTCTTACAAGGTAAACAAGCCAATTATAGGAAAATCTCCGGAACATTATCCTCCTCACTTATTTACTCCTTATGATGTGCCCCTCACGTGTTTCCTCTTCTTCTGGGTCATTGTAGTTGACGCAGGTAAGGAGAGGCCGAGAGGAGAGCTAGATGGGCATGAGGCTTATTTATACAGGTATGTCTTTGGTGTGGACACTCCACACTGCAGAAGCTGCTGCACCACCGGTAATGTGGAAAATATGCAAAGTGCCATGAGGAAGAAGGAAGGAGTGTGTGCTGCATGAGAAGTGCCTGGAATACGATTAACTTCCCTTCGTAAGTAGTAAATAGTAGATAACTGTGATCCAAAAAGGGATTCGTGTGATTTATCAAGCTGAGCGACTGTGCATTTGCAGAGAAGCTGGAGGTCAATCTTGAGATCTAGGGCAAGGGGAGCACTAGGAAATTGCCAGGACTAAGAAGTTAATCATACCCTTGGACTGCTTCCATCTGTCTCCGAGCGACAGCGTGGCTCACAGCGAGCAGGCGTGCTTTATAGCAGCAGATCAGGAATTAATATTTTCTGTGAAACCTCAAGCATCATTTGCAGTAACTTGGGTTTTATAAAAATGGAGCATAATTTTATATGAATAAATCACATTCAGCTAGACACATGAGAGGCTGGGGGAAAAAAAAGCGTGCTTGACTTTTAAAAAAAAGGAACAAGCAAAAAAGCCAACATGAAAATAGTTGTTGAAGCGATGGTACTTGGAGGGCACAAATGGCCATGTGGTTAAATTGTGCATATAATCATCTTCTGAAATGTCAGTCTGCAACTCCAGCAATGACTACATTTTTATAGCCTTGGAGATGCATCACCAGCCGGTAACCTGTCTGCCCATCTGGCAATATCTCAGGTCCAAGATCCATTTATATTGAAATCCAAACAACTGCCATTGATTTATTTATTTATTCCACACATATTTACTGAGCGCATCCAGCATGCCCCGTGAGGTGCTGTGCTGGGGCTGGGGGTGCCATGATGAGAAGCTGCTGTGTGCCCACGTTCATGGTTTCACCATCCAGACGGGTGGTGTCTTTGCAAGGAGAAAGGACTCAAGGCTCATGCATTTGCTGCTTTGAGTTTTGCCCTTTCTCAAATAAAACTCATACATCAAGTCTCCTTGTTTCTATTGGGGAGAATATAATGAAATTAAGTACTTGAGAAATAGCCTAGCTGGGCTCAGTGGCTCAGCCTGTAATCCCGCGCCTTGGGAGGCTGAGGTGAGTAGATTGCCTGAGCCCGCGGGTTTGAGACCCGCCTGGGCAACTTGGCGAGACCTCATCTCTACAATAAATCAAAAAATCAACCAGGTGTAGTAGCACATGCCTATAATTCCGGCTACTCGGAAGGCTAAGGCGGAAGGATCGCTGGAACCCAGCAGGTCGGGGCTGCGGTGGCCAGGAGCGGCCACTGCACTCCAGTCTGGGCGACAGAGTGAAACTCTAACTCAAACCAAACCAAACAAAACAAAACAAACAGCCTAAAATTAAGAGAGTTTTACCTCCATGTATGTAAAAGAATGTGATATGGTCCGTGTCTGGAAGCTGGACTGGAAATGGCCCGATAGCAAGGTGGGGAGAGCCGGGGCACCCAACTGGCAGGGTGGGGGGTTTGCATTCAACTTTACCTTCCTGACCCCTTGTCAAGTGGACCAAGTTTAATGCAGCTAAGGGGGTCTGTTGGAGGTGGCCACCAGCACAGATGTGTACCTTTGTGGGGAATATTTTACCCAGTCTCTGGCCATATGAGAGGACAGTCACAGTTGCCCTGCACTACTAATAGTTGGTCTGCTCTTTAAGGGTCAAAAGAGATGGGATACTTTTAAGAAAATTTTAGATTTCCAACCTTGAAGATGTTATGGTTGCATGCTAGCAGGTTGGGTCCGCCCCACCCTTGAGGCCCATAGCCGTCTCTAGTCTCTCTATAGCAAGGGCTTCTTATCGTGAAGTCTTTTTGACATGCCATGTAAATAAAAACTTATTAATAAAAAGGGCTCTGGCGTTTGGAATCACTATCACATGTATTGTCTCACTTGATGCTCTTCTCAACCAACCACCCTGAAAAATGGGGGGACCCATTTTACAGACAAGAAATTGGAGCCTCATACGTGTGATGTGACTCACCCAGAGCCATGCGGCAGCCAGCGGCTGAACTGAGACTGGATCCCAGGTCCTCTGACTCCCAGTCAGTAGAATTCTTTTATCCTGCATCGTACAACAGCGAGGCAGGCTTGGATGGGTCAGAGACTGGAGGCTTGGGCAACATTTTGCATCCTAACATTATTTCTGGCTTGATGATCGTTTTATCCCTAGCATCGAGCACAGGACCTGGCAATTAGGAGACACCATAAGTCACTCGATAAATGAAAGGAAACAACGAGCAACGGAATTAATGAACTAGACCAGCGCTTTGCGGTTAAAATAATGGCAACTTTGGACTTTAAGTATCAAATAATTTCCTGAAACTGTGGCTCTCCACCATAGCAGCAGACGGCCTTAGGAGTCAGAGGTTGATAATCAGGGGCTCTTCACTAAGGGGTGTAAGGTGGGGTCCATGCCTACTTGTATAGATGTGACAGAATCCAGAAGCCCACAGGTAGAAAGAGAGAGAGAAAATAGAACAAAAATCAGTCCAAAAGTAGGCAAGAAAGCCTCAAAAAAAGATCAAAACCATCTAGTGCAATTAAATTAGAATGGAAATAAGTCAGAAATCAATAACAAAAAAAAAGAATTATATGTTGCTATGGAGAAGCTTCTGGCACTGAGTGGGGGTGAGGACAGATGACCTCTGGCTCTATCCTCTGTCTTTTGCCCTCTCTTTGTGCTTCATGCCATTGATGTGACTTAAAATATATTACCTTCACCAATTATTCATACTTCTTTTTTTCTCCTTTCCTCATTCCCTGAATATTTACAGTACTAAGCTTCCACAGTGAGCAAGGCATTGTGCTGGTCTCTATGAAACACACAAAAATGCATTACCCAAGGCCAAGAGTGGTGGCTCACGCCCATAGTCCCAGCACTTTGGTAGGCCAAGGCAGGAGAATCACCTGAGACCAGGAGTTCGAGACCAGCTTTGGCAGCATTGTGCAACCTCATTTCTACAAAAAAATCAAAAAGAAAAATTAGCCAGGCATTGTGGCTTGTGCCTGTAGATCCAGCTACCTGGGAGGCTGAGGCAGAAGAATCACCTGAGCCCAGGATGTCGAGGCTGCAGAAAGTCGTGATTGTGCCATGCACTCTAGCCTGGGCAACAGAGTGAGACCCCAACTCAAAAAAAAAAATTATTAACCATGGATTTCTCTTTCAAGAAGTTTACAGTCTAGTGGAGAGAATGTATGCATATGCATGAATATAGTATATGCTAAAATGCTGACCCATGCATAGTCATAGATCTTATTAGCATTTCACATATCTTACTCCATTTAATCCTGGTAACAACTCTCTCTGCAAGGAAGGAAGAATTCAACATTAGGGCCTTTAAGAGATGATATTTTCACTGAAACTCCTGTTCATTTCATTTCATGTTCTAAAGTACTCTCCCTAAGACCCCAGTGAGTCTGGGTTTCCTGGCTCACATAATTTACCCCAAGTCTTACAGCCATAAAGCTGCAGAGTGGTCTGTGTAACTCTGGAGTCGATGCTCTTAGCTGTTTCAGCAGCACCCCACTGTCAAGTCAGGAAGAAACAGATGTCACTGGAGGGACACCAGTAAAACCCTGAAGTACACTCTGAGCACAGAGGAAGAGGAGCTGGGAGGAGCATTTGAAGTAGCACTTGGAAGACAGGTAGCATCAGGTGACCCGAAAGTGGAGAAGGGAAGAGAATGCAGAAAAAATGGCCTGGGAAGGGTAAGGCCATGGGGTGGATAGGGAGTAGCAGCCCCCCCACCCCGTGTGGGCATCTGAGGGAACCAGCTCTAAACTACTGGCACAAGGGCGATGTGAGAAGGAGTCTTGTGATGCTAGGCAGAAGAAAACCATAGGTGACCAGCGGCTCTAGCCCCCACAGCCCCTGTGCCATCAGCATCTCATGGAACTGCTGACACAGGCCTCCCTCTGCTCTCTGCTTACTTGGTGTATTTATGTCTGGTCTCAACAACTACTAGAAAGCAGAAACTGTGCCTTGAATATTAGGTAGCACTTTATACAAAATGACTCTACACAGTCATGGCTTAATAAACACCACTTTTAAACAGAGAGATCAAGAATGCAAATTATGCCACTTATTTCTACTCTCATGATAAGAAGAAAAGAAGGAAAAACTTCTGGCCCAGATTTCTCTAATCTCTCCTCTTTTTACAAGAAGACATGAAGCAAGCATGGGACTTTGAATCCTTGAACTTGGGCTGGAATTTACTTTGGGCAAAACATTCATACATCTGAGCAGTCTGAATTCTCTCAATTGCATAAGCGGGATGATAATAATGCCCTCCTTGTTAAGTTTATATACGGATAAAGTGAGGTGATAAACAGAAAATATGCTTTGTTTATCCCTCCATATGATAGTGATTACACCCCAAGAAAAGACACTCATCAAGATACTATGAGATGCTCTTTGATTTAAATCCTACCAAGAGGCTTAAGAACCAAAAGGCAAAAAACCAACAGGTTTAATGAATGAGATGATTAATAACTAATAATATGGGGCATGTTTTTATATTGACATTATAGAAAAGCAAACATCAACAAATCCTAAGAAAAATCTTCCCATTATTCATCTCATCACTATTTTGTAATAAGCGCTGTTTGGGCCTGTTCTCCCCTAGAAACCAAATTATGGTCCTTTGGGTCTTGAGTGAGGTTCATGCAGGCCTCCAAGGAGGCTGTAACCTGTGTCTCCCACACCCTCTTCCTACTTCACTCAGTAAAGCAACCATCCTAGGTCGGCTTGAGACACCTTTCCGTCAGATCTCCAAAGAATTGATCTTCTTTTATAATTTCAAAGTAAATAACACTTATTATTTTAAAAACCAACAGCCATTCTCAGATAACCTGGGGGAGCCCTGGTGGAGAGCTGTTTAGGAGAGAGAAATGCTGAGTCGCCATGCTATACTCTCCTCTCTGACGAGGCCCAAGGAAAACCGGCGAGGTTCACAAAAGTGGAGCCTCTGGGCCTCCCTGCTCCCATGCAGAGGCCACATAAGTGTCCCTCACAGCCCGTCGGTGGCTGTTAGCTCAATCTGCTGCATTAACAACGTGAGCAAATGCAGGCTGTCGGGTCTAAAAATCAGCTCTTAAAAAGCCCCCATAGTACTAATTTCCGCAATAAAAGCGAATGGCTCCAGAGAAGCCATTGAGCTCTATCAGGTAAATAATACACATTTAAAAGGTCCCAAACTTGTATTTTACACGGTAGAAAAAGAGAGCATCTCAAAGATACAGTCTTTGGAATACATAAATAGCAAGTTGTATAAGGCGGCAACTAACTGCCCTCTAAGATGGTTTAGTGGGGCTGGGGATGCGGAGGATTGCTGGGGACTTGCCGCCTAATGTCTGGCCCGGTAGGCTGCAGCGGGAGGGGCCTCTGGATGAAAGGAAGTTTCCGCCCTGTTAGTGAATGCCCACAATTGCCACACGCCTCCGAGGACAAATGGGGTGACCAGCTGTGGCATACTTAGAAGAGTTCTGACCTCTTTAAAAAGGAATGATAGTGGTCTTGGCTGCACAACCACGTGAATGGACTTAATGCCACTGAATTGTACACTTGAACATGGTTAAAATGGCCAATTTCTCTGCAGATGCTAATATCCCAGGTTCTTTAGGATGGCCAGGACCTTTCTCAGAGGCCCCTAGTGGGAAGCCAGTGTTCTCTGTCTCCCGGCTTAATGGTGCTGGAGTTCCAGCCTGAACACCCCTTCCTTCCTTCTCCACTTGTGGAGAAAACCTTTTGAAAGTCACCCTGGTTTCTCTGGTGGGGACAACGAGGCAGAACTTAACCCGCCACCCTCCCCTGCTTCTTAGCCAGATGTCTGCGGCCAAAGAGGAGCAAAGCTAATCTGCACCACCTGAGTGCACCTACCTCGCCAGAAAGGGCCAGAGGGAACCAGACTCTTCATAGAGGCAGTGACAAGACCATTAGGACCATACTGTAAATGACTAGTTCTGACCCATTATCGTCCCATACTGTGTGCCCGCTCTTTTGAACTCATCCTCTCAGGCCAAATAGGTAGTTACCAGAGGTAAAATGTTTAAATCACACATAACTATAAATTATTTTCACTTAAATTGTCGTCATTGTGTCATATTTCTTTTACGCCTGTGTAGCTGTCCTTTCTAGACCAAGGGCAATGTACACTGTGTGTCCAATGCTTGTGGTTCATTTAATATGTATTTAAATTTACAACCAAAAAACTGGTTTTTTTGAGACAGAGTCTTTGACGCACAGGCTGGAGTGCAGGAGGCACTTATCACTCACAGTGTCCTCAAACTCCTCGGCTCAAGTGTTCCTCCCACTCAGCCTCCCAAATAGTAAGCACTACAGGCATGTGCCACCACGACCAAGTAATTCTTTTCTTTCTTTCTTTCTTTCTTTCTTTTTTTTTTGTAGAGACAGAGTATTACTCTGTTGCTTAGGCTGGTCTGGAACCCCTGGCCTCGAATGATCCTTCTGTTTTGGCCTTCTAAAGTGTTGGGATTACAGGCATGAGCTACCATGCCCAACCTAAAAAAAAATGTTTTAAGTCTCTGAAACCTGTGACTCTAATTCTTTTTTTTTTCCTAAGCCAAAATCTCACTCCATAGCCCAGGCTGGAGTACAGTGGCACACTCACGGCCACCCCAGTGTCGACCTGCTGGGCTCCAGTGATCCTTCCTCCTCAGCCTTCCAAGTAGCTGGAACTACAGGCACGCGCTACCACACCCAGCTCATTTTTTATTTATTGTACAGACAAGGTCTCGTCAAGTTGCCTAGGCTGGTCTCGAACCCACAGGCTCAGGCAATCCACTCTCCTCGGCCACCCAAAGTGCTGGGATTACAGACTGAGCCCAGCCAACTTTAATTCTTAAAGTCAGAATTAAGAGAGTTAAAACTTTTGTAT
Source organism: Cephalopachus bancanus (assembly GCA_027257055.1). NCBI lineage: Eukaryota > Metazoa > Chordata > Mammalia > Primates > Tarsiidae > Cephalopachus > Cephalopachus bancanus. The sequence goes on along the minus strand of JAPVLO010000159.1, from coordinate 1,971,031 downwards.
AATTAGCATGGTGTTCAGTGTCTGTCACTGCTATCTACCCTGTTTCTTTTTAAATATGTATATATATATTTCTGAAGTAGAAGTACACCTCTTTCTTCTTGACTAACTCTTTATTTCAGGCATGTCCAACCCACAGCCCATGGGCCACATGCAGACAGGAGAGCTACCAGTATGGCCCCACAAAATCTTTTAGCATCATGTGGTTTTTAGCATTTATTTTCTTAATGGCCCCATGTGTAGTTCCATTTTTGAAGTTCACAATCATGCCTTATTCATGACATCATTTGTTGGCAGCCCATACATTTGTGAGGAACTGTTTTCAACAGTGAAGCACACGAAGAACAAATTTCAAATGTTTCTGACGAGCACCTTGAGGTCTCACTAAGAATTGCAATTGCTTCCATCGAACCAGATGTGGATAGATTGGTTTTACAAAAACAAGGTCAAATTTCCCACTAGTTTTATATTCCCATTTTTCTAAACTTCAAAATAAAAAAAATACTTTTTTTAAAAAAAGAAGTCTTATTATGCATATACACTAACTCTATTATATAATTTACGTGTGACCCAAGACAATTCTTCTTTACCCAGTGTGGCCCAGGGAAGCCAAAAGGGTGGACATCCCTGCTTTAGATTAAATTAAGCATAGCTGTCCTGCACAGATTGTGTTGGTGATGGGTGAACTAGTGGTTAGTTCTATTAAAATGTTTAAACCAATGATGTGTGAAGATACAGCCAGTACTGTAGTCACACACACACACACACACACACACACACACACACACACACACACACACACACACACACAGGTTTTCTTTGTGCATATGTGGTCACCATTCTCACTAAGCTGTGTCTAGGAAGTTGAACTGAACCTAAAAGAAACCCAAGGGCAACAAATAACATATTTGACAGAGGGGGTGAAAAAAGATTCAAAAAAGACACAATTTCAGTGCACATGTGTCTCTGAACTCTGTGATGTCACTGTCTTTGGGTGTGTCACTTGTACCTGTGCCTGCAGTAGGTGGAGGCCTCACCAGAGAAGCACTTGTGTAGGTGGTTTTAAAGCCAATAGGTAGAGTGGGCGTGTTTTTGCTTTATTTTGTTTAAACCAAACTACTTAGCTGCTTTTGATGTTTATTTAAGTTGTGATACAATTCTGTTTTGTCTTGTTCCGTCTTTAATCTTCTTTAGTGGAGAAAACTAGCGAAAGCCCCTGGAACCTTCTTCCTCTGACTTTACAAGCCCTTCAGGCCAGCACCCACCCCCATTTTCTCCATGTCTCCCCTTTCCTACCCCTGGGACAGCCCCCGGGGCCATTTCACTGTCCGGCCTCGGATGCGCAGAGCCAGCTGGAGCGTGCCGTCCTGCAGCTGCTAACTCCGGGCGCAAGGCCTTCCCTCCACCCCTCCCCTCCCAGGCTGCCTGCCTCCTGGTCACCTGCTCCCAGAGGCAGCCCTGGGCCAGCATTGGCTGTACTAGGCTGGCTGGCCTTTGATGGCTGCGTTTTGGAGCCCGATAAGCCTCCCTGCTGCCATGGAAAGGTTAATGTGCTCCCCACGAACTGGAGCGGCCTGACCTTTCTGACTCTGTCCAGCTCCCTTGCCTGCGCTGGCTCCCAGGCCTATGGCTGGCCGGCCAGCTACTCGTCATGTCCTCCTGCTGGCTGGCAGGAGGCAGCACCCGCCTCTGCCCTCACTAGCCAGCATCAAGCCCTGGCCATCTGCACCCCTGCTATTTGGGGACATCCATCCAAACTGCCATATTTCAAGCCGACTTCTCAGCCCTGCTTCCTCTCTGTAGTTGTCCACGCCGCCTTCAACCCATTGCCGCTCTCGTCCCAAAAGGCAGTGTTCAGCATGGCAGTGCTCATTAATTATAGGTCCGTTCCGCTGAGATGTTGAAGCAGGCCAACTGCTCGTGAAGGGCCAGTCCATGGCCCTCTTCCATGTCACAGACCAGGTGGGCCTGCTCTCTGGCCCCAATCCGGCAGATTGAATGGGGCCTCGAAACCCAGCTCAAGCCAAGAATCCGAAGCCCTGGCTGCTCCCCTCCCCGTGCCCCTGTTCACCCTGTTCCCAACCAGTGACTCAGGAAGCTGCATTAGGGCATGGCTCCTCATTTTACCGGGGAGACAGTAGCCCCTATTCAGGCTGCCTAATTCTGGTGCTGGGAGAAGCCAGGGAAGATAATCATGGACCTTACACCAGCCCAGCCAATTAAGGCGTCAGTCATCCAAGAGAATACATGAAGGAAGTCCAGATTTTCTCTGGGTCATTTTCCCAGCCACTAAGCTATTTAATGTGACTCTCAAAGGACTGTGGATGTGGCCTTTGCCATTGTTGGAAGATGACCACAAAGCCAGCTGATAACCCACCCCTCTCTGACACGGCTTGTGGTCTTCCAGGGCTTATGTGACCTCATGGCCTCTTGGTGTAGCATACTTGCTGCCCCAGGCTGTGTGCTGGGGGCATGCTGTCATCATCACACTTCATCCCCAGACAGCCCTCGGGCAGGTGTCATTATCCCTGTTTTACACATGGGGAAACTGAAGCCTAGAGAGATGGAACCCAAGGTAATGAACACAGTGAGGAACAGAACCAGCTGGAGCCCAGGTTTCGGGTGCAGTGTGGCCTTGGGCCAGGAGGGCCTGGCAGACCCAGCTAGTTGCCTGAGGGCTTCATACCCTCTCCACCCGGCTGAATCTCCTTTAAATCGGACAGAATCCAGCTCCGCCTCGAGTCAGGCTCACAGCGCAATACTGAGTGCTGCACACAGGGCCAAGCCCTGCTCTGTTCTCCTGCCCATATGGATGGATTCTGTGGGGGGCTTGCTTGGTAAAGCATACCTCATCTAGTTCTGTTCTATCCGAGGAAGGAGATCTGGGGATTTCAGCCATCCTTCTGTGTTCTGCGCTTAAAATAGAAGATGACCAAAAAAATTGAAAAGTGCACTGGTCGTGTTTAGACAGACTGGTATGATGAGCAGAGAGGCGAGCCAAGCCAACATCATTTCTTAAGACTTATATTTCTTGAAGGCTTTCTCCTTCCCAACTGACTGGAGAACTGTTACCTATTCACTGCGATTTGAAAATGAAGGATAAATTTTGCTCCCTTCTCTACAGCGATTCTGTGCTCTGGGTCTTTAAACTGTGAACCCGACCCATGTATTTGTTGCTTTGGGCACCGAGCACCAGTCATCCCGACTTCCTCACCTCAGTAAGTGAAATGAAGCCCCCGGACTGTGGAGACCACCCAGCCTCCCTGGATATCAGGAGGGGTCAACCAACATGACTGACTTCCCAGATCCCCTCCAAGCCCTGGATCTGTCACAGGCTCCTTTTGTGACTCCAGGCACAGAAGTTTTCGTTCTCTCACACCTGTGCATGCACATGGTCTTGTGTGTTTCGTGTTGCTATGAAGGAATACCTGAGGCTGGGTAGTTTATCAAGAAAAGATGTTATTATCAGGCTCACGTTTCTTAAGGCTATACAAGAAGCATGGCCCCAGCATCTGAGGCGGCTTTTCGTGAGGGCTTTTGTGCTGAAGCAAAACATGGTGGAGGAGGTTAGAGAGGAAGTGGGCACGTGTGAAGAGGGACCACACAGGAGGAGGAACCTCCCTGCTTTGATAGCAACCCGCTCTCCAGGAACTAATCCATTCCTGTGAGAACCAAATCCCGTCTCCTCAGGAAGACTCGCTACCTCCCTTCCAGGAGAGCAGTGCCAAGCCTTTCATGCGGGATCTGCTGCCACGTCCCAAGCGCTTCCCACTGGACCCGACACCGCCACGGTGGGGATTAAATAGCAGCATGAATTCTAGTGGGGACGGAAAGACCATCTCCAAACACGTGCCGTCCCTCTCCTTGGAACCGCCACCCTTTCCCCCACTCCCTTCTTCACCTCCCCACCAACTTACCCGGCCAGCACCTTCCCATTCTCTAGGTCACAGCTTAAACACCCTGTCTTCCAAGAGGCTCGTCTCCCTTTGCCCTCTTCCCACATAGCACCCTCCACTTGCTGTTTGGTGACACTCGTCCTTGTTGTGCAGAACACAGAACACAGGCTCCATCCTCTGCCTGTCTAATTGCGACCCCTCGGTAGTGCCCGATGCTACCCCTCAACACTGACTGACTGACTTGATTTCTCCAAGTCTTTTTTTTCATCTGTCAAGTGGAGAGAGTAATATCCACCTCTCTTCGCCTTACAGCTTTGTTGTCAGGCCTTAGCAGATGATTTTGGGGGGAACGGCTATATAAAACAAAAAGCTGATTCCATGTCATACATGTTTCTTAATAGTACATTTGCTGCTAAAAAACCAAAGCAACTTGGACAGCTAGTAGTCTCAGTGAGTGATAGAGGATAAATTCAAATACCCCATTCCTTCTTTGACCCATAACTCTTTATCTCCAGCCTACGATGGCTGGTGGCTTTTCTCCAGTAGTGACTCATGTGATAAGGTACACAATAGCAATGACAATAAGTGTGAGGATAGAAAAGTAATTACTGAAGAGACCGTTTTCACTCAAAATAATTTTAATTGTATGGGTCCCCATCAAATTTTAAATCCTGTCTCCACAGGAGTCTCCTTGAGCTTCCAAAACTGTCTCCACCTGTTACCTGGAAACAGTCTGGGAAATTTTCTTCTACCTTTACATTAGTGAGCAACTCAGGAAATTCAAGCAGACCAGCAGCTGGGCAGGTTACAGGCAGAGTTGGGTCCCCTTACAAGACTACCAAGTTGCTTTCCAACAAAGCCTGGCACCCCAGCCCCGGGTGGTCTGAGCAGACCACAGGAGCCGCATTTGCTGTGTGATCCCCCAGATATTATAGCTGCAGTCACCATGCACCCTGATTTATGCCCATGCCATAGTATGAGTAAGTAATGCCTCCTTCACTCCTAAGAGTGTCCTGGTTTAAACCACAATAAGATCTTACACCCATTAGGGTGGCTACTTAAAAAAAATAAAAAGTATTTGCAAGGTTGTAGATAAATTGGAACCCTTGTGCACTGTTGGTGGAAATGTGAAATGGTGCAGCCACTGTGGAAAACAGTATGGAAGTTCCTCAAAAAATTAAAAATAAAGTTATCATATGATCCAGCAATTCCACTTCTGAACACATACCCAAAAGCATAGAAAGCAGAGACTTGAATAGATATTTATCCATCCATTGACAGATTAATGGATAAACAAAACTGATATATACATACAGTCGAATATTATTTAGCCTTAAAAAGGGAGAAAATTCTGGCATGCATTAACGTGAATGAACCTCAAGGATATTATACCAAGTGAAATAAGACACGCACAAAAGAGTAAATGCTATGTGATTCAACTTATATGAAGGACCTAGGGTTGTCCAGGTCATAGAGACAAAAAGTAAATGGTAGTTGACAGGGCCTGGGAGGGAAAATAGGGAGTTGCTGATTAATAGGTATGTAGTTTCAGGTTGGGAGGATGAAAAGAGTTCTGAGGATGGACGGTGGTGGCAATTGCACAACCATGTGAATGTACTAGCCCTGCTAAACTATTCACTTAAGAAATGGTTAAGATGGTAAGTTATATGTTGTATATATGTCATCACAACTAACCTCTTGGCACGCAGATGGGGACAGCCTTAAAGGACCCTGGATTGGGTGTCATGATAGGTGGCAGGCCATCAGTGAAGAAAAATCCAACTTAATGTTCGCATGGACTTGGGGCTAGGGTTCTTTTGGAAAGAAGGACTCATTGTAGTTTCTGGAGTGCTAGTCTGGGGTCTTTAAAGGCCAAGAGAAAGGATGATCACACATCCAGACACTCCCATGAGCTGGGTTTTCCCTGGGCCCACTCAACTGCCCAGACCCCCTTCCATGTCCGTCTCCCTGTAGCAGCCTGAAGTGCTTCCCAGTCTTCAAGATTTGGCTGGTAGCTACTTCCTTCTGAAATGCCCTCCTTTATCTCGACTCCACTGGCTCTGTTGAAACCTATTGTTCTCCACAAGATCAACTCCTCCAAGAGGTGAGCCCAGGACACGCCTGGGCTCTCTCTTTCTTTCCTCCAGCTCAGAAGCCCCTTTGCTGCACCCCAACTGTGTGAATTCTCCCCAGAACTGTAGTCCTTCCCACTCTGGCCTGATCTCTATTACTAAGGTAAACTTCTTGAGGAAACAGTGGAAACCATGTCCTGGTCATCTCTATTTCTAAAACAAGAGTTCAGTAACTGCTGTAGACTACTTTATGTTTTCAATTGCTGTCACTTGGATTAGTATTTAACATTTCTGTGTTAACCTCCCCCTCTGCAAGCTTCTCACAGTGCATCATTTTCATGTTTCCGGTGTCATCTTTACCTCTGGCAGTGAGCTTTCTGGTGAACATCGTCTGCTGACAGTCTTAACCCTGGTAGGAACAAAGCTCCTCTAAGAACTATGGGTCTTCGTGAGCTCTCCCCTCCATAATAATAGCAATTCCGAGGTATGGGGCCACTTGTCCTGCTGAGCATCCCTCTAAAGGAAGTCTGTAGTGAAACTTGGTACACGCCATCCACATCTTACCTGTGTCTGCATCTGTTGTGAACTGAATGTGGCCTCTCAAAATTCAGAGGCTGAAGTCCTAATCCCCTGTATGGTGGGGTTTTGGGAAGGTAATTGGATTTAAGTGAGGTCATGAGGGTGGTACTCCCATAATGGAATTAGCATCCTTATAAGAGCAAGAGAGCTGGGTACGGCGACTTACGCCTGTAATCCCAACTCTTTGGGAGGCGGAGACAAGAGGATTGCCTGAGTCCAGGGATTCGAAACAAGCCTGGGCAACTTGGCGAGACCTCACTACAGTAAATCAAAAAATCAGCCAGGCGTGGTGGGGCACGACTATAGTTCCAGCTACTTGGAAGGCTGAGGCAGAAGGATCACCCGGACCCAGCAGGTCGAGGCTGCAGTGGCCATGAGTCTGCCCCTGCACTCCAGCCTGGGCAACAGAGTGAGACTCTGACTCAAAAAAAAAGAGCAGTAGGGACTAGACCATGCACACAGAAGAGGTTATGTGAGCACACAGTGAAAAGATAGCCAACTGTATGCCAGGAATAGGGATCTCATGTAGGAACCAAATTTCATGACACTTTGATCTTAGACTTCCTGGCTTTCAGAACTGTGGGGAATAGATTGTTGTTTAAGACACCCAGTCTATGGTATTTTGTGACAGCAGCCCAAACTGAGTAAGACACCACCCTACCTGTTCTAAAAAAGGTAAGCTGCATCCGGTGTAACTGAGGGTCTAAATAACATGGTCTAATGAAGAATTGCTTTCCGAAATAACTGTCTGCCTTTAATATAGTATAATGATAAAACTGGCAGCAACACAAGCGTGAGCTTGAAAAATAGACTCTAGGTTTGCAGATACTGCTTTCTTTCAGAAAAACGTCACAAAGAGAGCTTGTCTTTATTAAAGGCCAACATTATTACCAGGCGTGTTCCATTGAATAACATCTTCCAGTGTTCTCATGCCCAAATGCAACAGAACACAGCTCAGGATGGGTAGAGTTCGGCTAGTTCGGATGCACTAAGGACCCTTCAATAAAAGCATTCTCTGTACCTGCACGGGAACACAATTGGTATATTTCTTTTTATAGGAGTTCTAGTCCCTTAAGATGGCCATCTTAGAATTCTGCATTAACTGGAGGATGTTCCAGTCACCAAGATGTAAATAGGTTTTATTTTATTGGGAAAGTGGTTACGTAAGGCTTGCCTTTCATCTCTTTCAACTCATTCAGAAACTCCAAGGGGGAAATATTTTAACCCTGAATTTTGACTTTGAAATAGACTCATGATATTTTATCACCACTTTGGTTTTAACTTCTCACTGTTCAACACAATGTCTGTTGTATTACGTTGCTTTTAAAATACAGCTTCAACAACCTGAAATATGAATTCCCAGGTTCTCAAACTTCCCAATCTGTGATTAATTGCAATTAATCCCATCACTTGTCATTCCATCTAGGATCCTGTCATACAACCCAGAAGACACTGCAAAATGTCAAGCAGGAAATCTCCTGCACGTTATTTAATGGTAATGTCGTTTTCAGGTGTCACTCATCTTCCTTAAGTAATTCATCCACAAACACTCTGAAAGTGCCTCCTCTGTGCTGGGCACCATATATGCTAGCATCATATGCCTTTACATTGGATGAATAAGAAAGATCACAAACCTAAGACTACCAGGTTAAACAAAGAAAAATCCAGGAACAATGAATAATTCGGTAGTATAAGCATGTTCCTAATATTGCATATTATTCATTGTTTATCTGAAATTTAAATTTCACTGAGTGCCCTGTATTTTATCTGGCAACCCTACATAAACCATGTTTTGATTGAAAGACCAGTAAAGCCGGGCTCGGTGGCTCAGCCTGTAATCCCACGCCTTTGGGAGGCTGAGGTGAGTAGATTGCCTGAACCCGCGGGTTCGAGACCCGCCTGGGCAGGCGAGACCTCATCTCTACAATAAATCAAAAAATTAGCCAGGCATGGTAGTGTGTGCCTGTAGTTCCAGTTACTTGGAAGGCTGAGGTAGAAGGATTGCTGGAGCCCAGGAGGTCGAGGCTGTGGTGGCCAGGATCGGCCACTGCACTCCAGTCTGGGTGACAGAGTGAGACTCCAACTCAAAAAAAAAAAGAAAAAGAAAGAAAGACCATTAAGAAAAATATTCCATAGAAGTATTCGATTTTTGTTGGGAATTACATAAGAATGTGCCAAGACAGTGAAGGGCCATCTGTATACAAACAAGGGATGCCACTTACATCAAAATTCTATCTCGCTCTTCAAGAGCGCATCTTTGAAAACTGACTCTCTCTCTTTCCAGACAGTAGGACAGGCCTCTCACTTATAGCAGGAACAGTGCACAACCATTCCCCTTGTGTGTATCTTTATGTGTGTGGAGCGAGTTGTACTTGCTTCAAGTGCTGGGCCTGTTTGTAAATCTGGCTGAGCTCCCACTTCCTCCCCTCCTGCCTTGGTATCTTGGTGGAAAACATCAGACTGCCACTTTCTATGAAGCATGGGCTGCCGCTCTAGCACGGTGCAGATCTTTGGGTGCTATTTCTAATTTGTATTTTTGCTGAGTTACTTGTGCCAAGGACTGTCCGTTTTGATCAAGTGGAAGCTTTTTCTTGCTGCCACTGAGGAGAATTCGTGACCCTGTTTTGACATCTGTGATGAAGCTAAAGAGATTTTTCTGTTGACCTCTAATAACAGCAGGTGACAGGCTGAAGGCCTCACCTCCTGGCATGTGGCATCGGGCTGCAAGGCTCTCATCAATGGGGCTGCTGCATGTGGGTGACACTTGCTTTCAAGCTCTGTTTCTTAAGCACTGTTACTCCCTTGGCTATCACATCCTATTAATTATTCATTGACTAACTTTTTTCCAACGGTAATTAATGAGGTAAGTTACACAATGGCAATGGTAGTAAATATTATAATATAAAAGCAATTACTGAAATGGTAATTTTAATTCAAAATTATTTTAATTACATGGGACTCTAACGTATTTAAAATCCTGTCTCCACAGAGTCTTCTGTGAGCTTCCCAAACCCTCACCACCTCAGTTACCTTGAGATAGTCTGGGAAATTTTCTTTCGCCTTTGTACTAGCGGTGGGGATTCAAGTACAGAGGTAGCAGGATAGATTATAGGCAGGACCTGGGCCCCCTCAGAATGCAGTGATCCCAGGAGACCAGAGACAGCCTGTGCATTGGGCAGTTTCTTTTAGCACAGGACAAAGATAGGAGAAAGCTGTGACTCCAGGCAGGACCTGGATTTTGTAAATGAAGCCCAGTGGGACAATGGAGCACATGCCGGGGCTTGGAGCCTCAGCCCTGTCAGCCACCAGCACCAGCCCCTGGGCCCGGTCAGCCTTCTCCTTTCCATCCTGCATCAGGGGCTGCTACTGTCCAGCAACCCCAGTGGGACATGGGGACAAGCCATGTTGGAGAGGGCTCATAGGTCTAGGGCATGGCAACAGCGTTTTGCCCCAAGCTGGCAATGCAATGACCTATCTAGTGGGTGGCTGGACAGGGGATAAGCTTCTCCCCCACCCCAATCCAGGTCCCTCGTGTGTCCCAGTTCAAAGGTTGAATCCCCATGGGAACTGCCTTTTTCTCCTATGTTGGCTGAGCCTGTGGGATGCAGAGATCCCAGCCAGGGCATTGCACATCTACCCTGGGCTAGCAGGAGGGGAACCCAGCAGTTGGTGAGCCCTTTTCACATACCAAGTTGCAGGGTGAGGCCCCCAGATACCTGTGAGGGTCTACACTCTCCCTGTGAGTGTTCCAGTGCCCAGAGAACATGATGCTAAACAGCAAGTAAAAATGCCATGACAACTAAGAGATATGGAAGAAGGGAAGAGCCTTTGTGCCTTAGTTCCTAGAGTGGCACTTGTGTCTTGCTGTTTGGACAGGGGGCTCACATTTGCATTTTACACCCCTGCAAAATGAGGGGACAGGTCCTGGCTCCACGAATGAGGAAGCTGGTCATTGTCCTTATTTGACATTAGGAAAAGCCTATCTTTTAAGGTTGTTAAAAAAATAATAACAGAGTTCAGCAGGAAAAAAAAATTTTTTCAATGGAATGTCTCTTTAAAAATCCATTTCTCAAGTGACATTCTGAGATCCTAAATGCGTTTTGCTCCTTGGGGTTAACTGAGGCACACACTGCCAGGTGTGCTCTAAAGTCTGACTGAATACTTCCTCCTGTCCCCTCTCCCTTTGACAACCAAAAGTCTCCCAGGAATTCTCTCACTCATCTTTTCTCCATTGGAAAAAAGTGAGAGTACCTTTGTTTGAAGCAGAGTAATTCTGATCAAAGCCATGAACCAAAGCTTCCGTCAGGAGCTTCCTGTTGGCAGGGACTGTCTCCAGTATGTGACTGGTGGTCCTGCCTTTACCCCAGTGCCGGATCAGGGTCGACCCTGTGTTTGCTGACCTCATGGTGTGTGTCCAATGGAAGAACAGGCCGCAGCCCTGCAGGCCTGGCTTGTCCCCTAGCCCTGACACACTCACAGGCTATGCAAACCCTGCTAGGAGGACGCCATCAAATCAGGCTGGGCCTCTGAGCTGAGCGTTTTATTGACCTGCCCTGCAATGTGGAGATGCTTCCCCTTTTAGTGGACAGCTCATTTCGGGAGCAGGATTGCTCACTTTCTCTCCAATGGTGGAACTGGGAGTCTCAGAACCCAGACTTATTGGCACCATACTCAGGAATAATAAAGCAAATAAAATTATATTGACCACATTCTAGTTTATTTCATTCCCTCTTCTTTTTCTTACCACCCCCTTCCTTGCTTTCTCCCTCTTTGCTCAGCCTGCCCATAAAACAACCTTTCTATTTTCAGCAAGCCTTTAAAAAAAAGAAAGAAAAGAAAATCAAAGGCCTGGCTTTAATGTTTCTTCCCTTGAATAAAATATCTTCGTGCTAATTCTCCCCTCACATGTGGGGCTCATCCTCAGCCTTTGCATGGGGGTGTCATTTCAGTCGGGAGCACCTCCCGGGGTGTCCTCTGGGGACACAGCCTCTGCAGTGTGCTCAAGCGAGCCACAGTGTTGGAGGAAAACACGCCGACCCTGGACTGATGTTCTCTGCACTCGAGCGGTGTCGGTACCAAAGTGGGACTGGAGACCCCCAACTCTGCTTTTTTTCTCAGCGTGTCCTACTTGGCATAGTCTTACTTAAATTACATAGATTTGCTTCCAGAATTTCAGCTTCACACAATATAGGAAACAAGACAATCTCAATCTTATTTATTTAGTGCTCTTCATTGTCACCCATATATCTATATGGCCACTTGGTGATGAAGGCTATGAAACCGAGCAAAGGATCAGTCATTCCACCACGCCACCCACACCCGGCCTGTACCTGCTTCGTTCCACTACTCACCCACCCCTGTGAATTCCCATCTCCCATCACTTCACCCCATTTTTCTGGAGCCTGTCCCCTTCTCTGTTTTCCCAACTCAATCCTACTGGGTGTTTCAGGCCCCACTCGGGTCCCACTTCTTTCAGGGACTTTTTCTTGGAAACTGAGGTCCTTGTTCCTCCCTCTGGCCTCTAAATGCTTAGGACTAAGTATTGGGACTAAGAATGTTATCACCACATTTGGCACTGATTTGCACTGCCTTCTCTTGAGCCTCATTCTAGGCCCTCTGACTGGGAGGACATGGATTGACTTTGCGCTTCCTGTGCCCACTGGGCTTAGAACAGTGCCAGGCCCTCAGTGGATGCAAAGCAACGGTGCACGGCGGGGAGCATCAAACATTCTCATGGCAGAAAATTCCGTATGACCTAACACTGAAATCAGAAATGCTCTGGTGGAACTGGACGTGGGCAGATCCCTTGAAGTCACTTTTCACAAGGCAGGATGAAAAATCTCCACCCGCAACACTGCCCCCCACACAGCAGACTTAGTTGTTGAGGGATTGTCTATGATTACCTAGACTGACTTCTAGAGGAAGCAAAGCCAGAGCTGAGCATATGCTCACTTGCTACATAGTAATCCTGCATGCATATTTAGGGAGAAAACACCAGGCAGCATGTCACCTAAAGATTAACTAGCAACTCTGGCTCCGGTGTTCTCTGGTCTTTCCTTGGGAGAGAGGAAAAGAATTAAAATAGAAATTAGCATAGCTTCCACTTGGAAATTCTGGTCCTAGGCCTCTCTAGGAAAATAATTAAAATAGAAATTAGCATAGTTTCCACTTGGAAATTCTGGTCCTAAGTGACTAAAAGGAGGATCATTGGGGTTTTTTTGTTTAATTAACTATGCATTTATCAAAGAGTATTAGAAGCGGGAGGGGTCTTAGAAATCATCTTGCCCAAGCCCATCTCTCCTTTTTTTTTTTTTTGAGTTGGAGTCTCACTCCTCTGCCCAGGCTGGAGAGCAGCGGCATGCTCATGGCCACCTCAGCATCCACCTGCTGGGCTCCAGCAATCCTTCCACCTCAGCCTTCCAAGTAGCCAGAACTACAGGCATGTGCTAATGCGTCCGGCTAATTTTTGGTTTATCATAGGGATGAGGGCTCACCAAGTTACCTGGGCTGGTCTCGAACCTGCGGGCTCAGGTAATCTGCTCACCTCGGCCTCCCAAAGTGCTGGGATTACAGGCTGAGCCACCGAGCCCTGCCAAGCCCCTCTCTTAATAGCACAGCTATGTGATTCCTAGGCTAAATGAGTGTCAGCCGAGATGATCTACCAAGCTAACCCTGGTGGTCCTGCAGCAATGTCTAGCTAATTGGGTTTATATCGCATCCCCAGGATCTCATGAATGGAACAGGTGATCTGCATGGGGAAGACACCATTGATTCCTGTTCAGTTGCTACCCATCACATCCAAACAAAGAGAACCTTTCAGTTCACCCTACTCTGAGTGACCAGGGTCTTCAGGGGAGGTTGATCGCTCTCCAGTCCTGAGGGGTGACTGTTAATGGGTCAAAGCTAATGGTCGCTGTCTTCAAGTCGCTAATACCTGCCCTTGCTATGGAACTGGATTAGCCATGGGCATGTGATGAAATCCAAGCCAGTGGGCCATGAGGGGTGATCTGCCTAACACGGGAAACCAGACAGTAATGTCCCTTTCACTGGACATTGTCATCTGTGTGTGATGACTGTAGCAGCCATCTCAGAGCAGTGAGGAGGATTTACCTAAAGAAAAGCCAAGGATGGCAGGGCCTGGGTCCTTGGTGAGACCACTGAGCCTTGGAATTAACTAATCCTGGGAACGCCCCTCCTTATGGCTTCTGATTATGAGACATGCATGTTCTTACTGTGTTTTCACTTATTTTAGTGGAGGTCCCTGTTCCCTGTTGCCAGACACTGTCTGTCAGCTGTGCTTGGCTATGGAGCCTTTGAAAAGCCCCTTATGAACAACACTTCCTGCAGAAACACCTGAATAATATTTTACACGTTTGTCCTGAGAGTCCTTATCCAAGGAACAAGCCCAGCTTGGTTTATGACAGCTAACAAGATCACAGCTTGAGCTGATACGGCCACAAGTCTATGTCTCAGATGCTGTAATTTGGTTTCCATAAAAATCTTTCTCGCTCATCATTCTTAAGTCTTGTATTTCTTGGTGAGATGCAAATTAAACACCACATGCTGCTGACATTCAGAAGCTCACTCTATTTGCTTTAAACACAGGAGAGAAATGGAATTGGTTTGTTCAGACAGAGATTGGGTTAGGAAGAAGGTTTTCAGGAGCCAAACAAGATTCCCGACTAAGATCCAGGTGCTGCCATCTCTCTTGGGAGCTGCCTTTGACCTTGTTCAAGAACAGAACTGTCTGCAGCTCTGCCCTAAATCAGCCAGGTTTATGGAAATAAAAGAAGAGACTTCTGAGTTGCCGTGTTGAAAAGCTTATTTGCTATGTAATCTTGGACACGCCACACCCCGTCCCTTTTCTGGGGAGTTGGACTAGCTGATCTCATAGATCCCTTCCTGGGAAAACATTTTATAATTCTGTGAAATGGCCAGATGAGTAATGTGAGTTAGGGAGACATGTACCAGCCATAGTGACTCATGCCTGTGAGCCCTGCTGTTGGGAGGCCGAGGTGGGAGGATCCCGTGAGACCAGGAGTTTCAGACCAGCCTGGACAACATAGCAAGACCATGTATCTACAAAAATAGAAATAAAAAAATTAATTCCCTAGGTGTGGTGGTATGCATCTGTAATCCCAGCGCTACTCAGGAGGCTGAAGTGGAAGGATCTTCTGAGCCCAGGAGTTCAAGGTTGCCGTGAGCCATGATTGTGCCACTGAACTCAAGCCTAGGTGACAGAGTGGCACCCTGTCTCTAGAAAGAAAGAGAATGCAAATAAACTGTAGAAATTCCTATTTGGTTAGGCTAGCATATTGGAAGAAGCATTACAGTTACGAAAAATTAAAGAATAGCCAGGTGCAGCCAACATAGCAAGACCCCATCCTTCAAAAAGTCCAAAAAAATCAGCCAGGTATAGTGACACAAGCTTGTAGTTTCAACTGCTTGGGAGGCTGAGGCTAAAGGATCACCTGAGTCCAGGAGATCGAGGCTGCAGTGATTTGTGATCATGCCACTGCACTCCAGCCTGGACAACAGAGTAAGACCCCAACTTTAAAAAAAAAAAAGAAGAATATTAGCTTTTTTTTTTTTTTTTTGAGTTGTAGTCTCACTCTGTCATCCAGGCTGGAGTGCAGTGGCACACTCATGGCCATTGCAGCCTTGACCTGCTGGGTTTAAGCAATGCTTCCACCTCAGTCTTCTAAGTAGCTGCAACTACAGGGCGCACTACCATGCCCGGCTTATTTTTTTGATTTATTGTAGAGATGAGGTCTCACCAAGTTGCCCAAGCTGGTCTCGAACCCCTGGGCTCAGGCAAGCCTCTCTCCTTGGCCTCCCAAACTGCCAGGATTACAGGCTGAGCCATCATGCCTGACCTGAATATTAACTGTCTATTAACCACTTGCTGTATGCTAGGTACTGTACTAAGAATATGCGTATGTTGTATGTGTGTGGTTGGGGTGTGTGTGTGTGTGTGTGTGTGTGTGTGTGTGTGTGTGGTGAGGCTCAGAAGAGAGACTTGTGAAGAAAATGCTCTGAGAAAAATTAAAGAACCATCTAAATTTACGTATCTGTTACTATTAAAAGGAGTCAAGTATGGACACGTCACAAAAGAAAATAGATTGATTGGACTACATCAAAGTTAAAAATGTTTGTGCTACAAATTATACCATCAAGAAAGTGAAAAGACATGCCACAGAGAGAAAGTTTTTTTGCAGATCACATATCTGATGAGGGACTTGTATTGGGACTATATAAGGAGCTATCACAACTCAATAATAATAGTATTTAAAAGACCAAAGGATTTCAGCTGACAGTCTCCAAAGAAGATATACAGATGGCTACTACGCACATGAAAAGATGCTCAA
Source organism: Cephalopachus bancanus (assembly GCA_027257055.1). NCBI lineage: Eukaryota > Metazoa > Chordata > Mammalia > Primates > Tarsiidae > Cephalopachus > Cephalopachus bancanus. The sequence goes on along the minus strand of JAPVLO010000159.1, from coordinate 1,955,119 downwards.
CATCGTTAGTCACTGGCAAAATGCAGTCCTCTCGTTCACACCCAGCATGATGGGTGGCATAAAAAAGATGGACAGTAACCAGTGTTGATAAGTATATGGAGCAATTAGAACCCGCATACTCTCCTGATGGGAATGCCAAGTGGTGCAATTGCTTTGTTCTTCCCCCTAGTCTTTCACTTTCTCAAAAGGTGAAATAAACCGGGCTCGGTGGCTCAGCCTGTAATCCTACTCTTTGGGAGGCTGAGGCGAGTGGATTGCCTGAGCCCACGGATTCGAGACCCGCCCGGGCAACTTGGCGAGACCTCATCTCTACAATAAATCAAAAAATTAGCTGGGCGTGGTAGCGCACGCCTGTAGCTCCAGCTACTTGGAAGGCTGAGACGGAAGGATCGCCGGAGCCCAGCAGGTCGAGGCTGCGGTGGCCGGGAGCGTGCCACTGCACTCCGGTCTGGGCGACAGAGTGAAACTCCAAATCAAAAAAGAAAAAAAAAAGTGAAATATATAGGTACCGTAAGACCCAGCAACTCTTCTTTCAGGTATATACCCAAGAGAAATGAAAGCATGTCCACACAAAACTTGTGCATGAATGTTCATAGCAACATTGTTCATAATAATCCAATAATGGAGACAGTTCCGTGTCCTCAGCTGATGAATAGATAAAATGTGGTACATTCACACTATGGGATGTTATTCAACCACTAAAAGAAGTGAAGTACTCATACATGCTACAGTATGGATGTCCCTTCGAAGCATTATGCTTAAGTGAAAAAAGCTAGTCACAAAAGACCACATACTATGTGACTCCATTTATATGAAATGTCCAGAGTAGGCAAATTTATAGCTACGAAAAGGAGATGAATGGTTACTTAGGGCTGGGGCAAGGGGAAATTAGAATGGGGGAGCTGGTGATTGATGGCTGATGGGTTCACAGTTTCTTTTAAGGGGGACATAAATATTCTAAAATTAGATTGTGGTAATGGATGTACAACATTCTAGTATGTGAATATTCTTTTTTTCCCCCCCGATTTGGAGTCTCACTCTGTCACCCAGGCTGGAGTGCAGCGGCACACTCACTGCCACCCCAGCCTTGACCTTGGGTTCCTGCGATCCTTCCGCCTCAGCCTTCCAAGTAGCCGGAACTACAGGCGCACGCTACCACACCCAGTTAATTTTTTGACTTATTGTAGAGATGAAGTCTCGCCAAGTTGCCCAGGCTGTTCTCGAACTCGTGGGCTCAGGCAGTCCTCTCACCTCAGCCTCCCAAAGTGCTGGAGTTACAGACTTGAGCCACCGCACCCGGCCTGAATATTCTTAAAAATGTTGAATTAAACACTTTAAATAGGTGAGTTGTATGTCAGTTATGTATCAGTGAAGCTCTTTTTTTAATAAAAGTAGTCAAGGAACTCAAGTAAATTATCATTATTACATGGATTATAGAATTACCATGAGAACAACAAGTTGCGGCTGCACTCTCTAAAGGCCTCCTTGAACTGAAAATATCTTCAAATAAATGTAAGAACTATATAAATAAGCATATGAGTGGCAGCATCTCTGATGGATTATTGCTTTAAAATGCCCTCCTTGCTTGACAGTATCAGGGAGACTCCTCACCCTGGACTGTCATACTGAAGCAGGGTGCAATAGGGCTTACAGATGTCCCCTCAATATGACTTTGCCCCTAAAAGCAGTCCCTGGGGCTCTAACCCCTGAAGACAGGGTTAGAAAGAAACTCAGAGCAGCAATAAATTAGTGTAGCCCGGAGCCTCTCAGCACTGCATCGTAGACCAGATGGTTGAAAATCTGTCGAGTGAGGAGGCTCCCTGCCCACATCCAGCATCTGCAAAGGCAGGGACAAACGTGGAGGACATCAGAATGGCTGTGTTGGTCTTGTGAGCAGGTCAGGTGACTCACCACAGAGGTCATTTGTTCATCTGAGGAAGCCAGCTAGCTCTTGGCAGCTGGAGCATGACCCCTCCCCACCCCCAGCACTTGGCAGAGACTTTCGCACCCAGCAGGGCTCCACAGAGTCTGGCATCTCCCATCTCACACGCCCCGGCTCCCGTATTCCCACCGGAGAGCTCAAGCCACGTTTACAGCCCTCTCTGCCAGGGGAGTAGTTGTCCAAGTGGGTCTTCCTAGCTTTCTGATGGTTAGGCCCAGGCGACATCACAGCTCCCGTCCCACTTGTCAAGATAGGATGCTGAATTCCCTGCTTGATGTGCTCTCTCTAAGAACAAGAAGACTCTCTAAGCTAAGAAGACGGACTTCTTAGCTCAATACCATTGGCATCACTCTCCAAAATGCAAGGGAGGCAAGTTTGTAACTCCAGAAGGCTGCTGCTGTGTGGCACAGTCTCTCAAATAGTGCCCAGGATGGGAGAGGTGGGAAGTGCAGCTGCAAGAGGGGGCCTGGCCAAACCAACGCAGGGCTTTCAGAGCAGCATTCCACAGGGGACAAGCCCAGTATCCTCCAGGCCCTCACCCACCCAGACCTCACTTAAATAGAAATATGCAAGCAAGATACGGAGCTGTTTCCGTGCTGCCTGGGGATATTTACAAACCCCCGAGAATACTTCCATCTGAAGGACAGACAAGAGGACTCCATCCCATTGGAAGCCTTCGGTCCAGAGAAGATAGCTGTTCTCTGATGGGCCTTTGTTACTAAATAAATAAATATTCTGCTAGAAACAGAAAAGCTATCAACAAGCCCAGGAATATTTGGGAACCAGGGAATGAATTGTACATTATTGTGTTTTTCCTTTATTTGTGAAATGTCTTTCCCTTTGTTGGGCCACATGTGGGTCCTTATTCAACTGAAAGTAAAATGTTTCCGTATGACCCAGAGCGCCAAGCAATAGCTTTTTTGCCTTGGTTCATCTAGAAAAGAACATTCTTCACCCATCCTAAAAAAAAAAAAAAAAGAAGCTGATGAATCCAAAAGCAAACCTGAGCAACAACCAAAAATCATATTTTTTTTTTTTAGCAAGTATCAATACTCAGGTAGAAAACTGTAAACTCAGAAATTCCAAACTCAAGAACATTTTGAGTGTTGGAGCATATTCCCTGGGCCACGGCACCCCTCTGAGCAAGAGAGCTTAACATTGGACAGCTGGTTAAGAATTAATGGCTTACTGTCATTTATGACATTTGATGTAATAAAGGGTAAAAACCCAGGAAATGAAAGGGTCCCACAAGGTGACATCTGTGCTCTCTGGTGTCTGAAATTGAGGACCAAGCCTTGTGTCCCAGCACTCTCCCTAAACAGGAAGTTAGGCATCATCACCTCTTTCCCTGACAAGACTATGTAAATGGCCCAATCAGCTGGTCAGGAGGGTCTCTGTATTCTTTGACTTGTAACAGAAAGAATTCCAGATGCTACAATAGCATCAGCAGTGAAATATGAGGCATAATTTATGTCCAAGTTTATGGACCTCCTATATTACTGAGTTTCTCCCCTGCTAAATGTGGCAGGTTCTGTTGACTTTTATCATTCCGTAAGGCCAGCAGAAGGTTTTGGGGGCCTTTTGGGACATCACAGTGCTGCATAAGTCTTCTTTATGGCCTGAATCCCTTCCCAGTCCATTCCCTACTCCCATCCAGTCCTGGCTGAGAGTAAATGAGCTGTGCTGCCTGCCTCTCGTCCTGGCCTTTTCCAAATCATCTAACAACAGCTCTAAGGTTCCTGCTTCGGACTGGAGCCACCAAATGCCTGAGGTTTTCATATCTTTCCACATTTAGTGCTCAACTAAATCCTCATCATGATTATTTTGGGTCATAAGTGTAATGTGTATCCCTCTTAAATGTCAACTTGTATTGAAAAGCAATCTTCTAAATGACTGTTTGATCAAAGTATGATTTAGAAACTGTGATGACGATCTATTTGGAAAGTAAAGAAAATAAAAACAGAACGTAACAAGGATGATTGCCTGAAGCCATAGGTATACTCAGAGGCAAAATGATAGTCCCAAATACTTCTATTATTAAGAAAGGATCAAGATTGCTGAAATACGCCTTCAACTCATGAAGTTTGTAATAGTATTATAAAATAAACCTGAAAAATGTAGAAGCAAAGCCAGAAAGTGCTAGAATTATTACTGTATATAGATCAAATGCTGTTTCTTTGAAAGTAAAATAAAATAGAAAACTTCTAGCAAATATAATGAACTAGAGAAGAGAAAACATTTGGGATGGGTAAGAATGTAATAGATACAATGTTTTTTATTTTAAAAGAGTATCATAAATGTAGTGATAATAAACTTTAAAATATAAATTAAATAGAATTTTTAGGAAAAATATAAATTAGCAAAATTGACAAAAGAATAGACAATAACCAACAAATAAATTATAAAAGATCAAAGAATTGCCACTCTAAAAGGTTCCAGGATGGCTTTGTTGGCAATAAGTTCTTTTAAACAATCAAGGAACAGACAATTCTCACACTATTTAAAATTTCCCAGGACACTCTGAAACGGCAAAACTCTACACAATTTAGTCTCTTAAGCTAAAGCCAAAATATTACAAAACCTGCCAAAAATCTCCTCCAAAGTGCAAAAAAGCATATATCAAGTTCACCTGTGAATATAAACTGCCCCAACTCCCAACTAATGTCAGACTAAATTTAATAATACATTAATAGAATCATCTTCCACAATCGCATAAACTTGGGAAAGGTAACATGTTTTATTAGTGAAAAAAAATGAAAAATTTGAGAATGTAGACAAGTTCAATTAATCCTCATAATTCCATCATACAAAATATTCACAGTTAACGCTTGAATATCTATCCTTCCAGTATTTTTTTCTTTGTATATATATTTTTTCATAATTGTGATCTTGCTGCTTTGTAGCCAACACACTGACAGGAAAAGGCCATACATTTATATCCCATGAGTTTAGATCAGGTCTTTGATATATTTAGCAAAGGACACAGAAACACAGCTGAGGAAAAGTTGCCCCCACAGAGCTGGAACAGGTGCACCGTGCACCAGTCCAGAACCTTCAGTGCCCCTAGAGTCTCTAGCTCAATCTTGAGCAAAACCACAGTCGGCCAAATCCCATCTTCCCCCAGAGAAAAAGCAAAGCCAACACCTAGATATTCCAATCTGTTTCTCTGTCCCCAGCTAACTGGAATTCTGGGAAACCCATTTCCTCACAAATGTACTGAGAGAATTTTTGTCTCCGAACATAGCATTTGAAGTACTCAGCTTTCTTTCCGTAACATTTTTACAGTCTCGTTTCATTTGAGTCATTTTTCTCACAAGGCTGTACTCATCCTTGGTGACATGTCCTTTTCAGGTTTGGTACACATCCTTTTAAAATCTGGCTTTATTATCATAATAGTGGCTTTTAAATGAATGAATTAATACCTAATCTGACAGGGTGATAAAATGAGCAGGAACTATAACAGAAACCTGCATGGTTATTTCACTCATCGGCTTTTGATATAACTAACCAGAGCTGGAAGTACTGAGAGAAGGTTCCTTCCTGCTTGCTAAATATCAAGTGGGTGGTTCTTGAACTGGGATAAGATGTTGGTGGCATTTCTCCCTATTTCTCCTATTAAATACAGCTAAAATAAATGAAGATTATATATAAAGCAAGCATGAAAAGACTGAAAGAAGGAGAAAAGGCAAGTCAGGTAGGGACTGTGGGCCTGAGGAAAGACATGGCAGTGAGTTCCCGGGGTTTTCTTTTTACCTTGTGTAGCACAGAGTGGATGCTGGAGAAGCCAGCACCCTGGCAAGAGATACAAACAAAAAGAAGCCCAGGAAGGTCAGCTCTTTCTAGACAAAGGAACAGGAAATGGATATCCTAGCAAGAAAAAAATTTTTAGACAACAACTACTCTACTCCAAACACCGTGGAAAAAATTGTGACCCTAACCCCAATCAGCGAAAGCTAAACAGAGAGCTTAGACTTCTTCCCTTACACAGCTGTAGGGATGCACCATTCCATTCCCCTGCTGGTATGGCGTTAGCGGAGGTCTGCTAACATAGACAAATTTTTTTTTAAATCAAGCCTTACAATACCAGAAATCTTCAGAATACAATAGAAAATGACTCATTATACAGAGAACCTGGAAAATCTCAGCTTGAATAAGAAAAAGCAATCAACAGATGCTAATACCGAGACAACACAGATGTTACAATTATTTGACAAGGATTTTAAAGCAGCCATCATAAAATGCTTCAATAAGCAATTAAGAACAAGCTTGAGACAAATGGAAAAATAGAGAGTTCCAGTAAAATAATGATGATCATAATATAAAGTAGAATCAAATGGAAATTTTAGAACTAAAAAATTCAATAGCCAAAATTTCAAAAATTCAGTGGATAAGCTCAATAGCTGAATGAATAAAACAGAGGAAAGAATCAGTGAATTTGAATACAGAATAATAATAATTGCCCAATCAGCAGCGATCAGTGGCTCAGCCTGTAATCCCGCGCCTTGGGAGGCTGAGGTGAGTGGATTGCCTGAGCCCACGGGCTTGAGACCCGCCTGCGCAACTTGGTGAGACCTCATCTCTACAAAAAAAAAAAAAAAAAAATTAGCCAGGTGTGGTAGCACGCACCTGTAGTTCCAGCTACTTAGAAGGCTGAGGCGAAGGATCACCGGAGCCCAGCAGGTCGAGGCTGCAGTGGCCAGGAGTGGCCACTGCGCTCTAGTCTGGGCGACAGAGTGAGACGCCAACTCAAAAAAAAAATTACCCAATAGAAACAACAGAGAACATATAGACTGAGGGGAAAAAGAGAGAACAGAGCCTCAGGGACTTGTAGGACTATAACAAAAGAATTAGCATTTATGTCATCAGAGTTCCACAATGAGAGCAGAAAGAATATGGGGCTGAAAGATTATTCAGAAAGTGTTCAAAGTAATAATGGCTGAAAAAAAAATTGCCAAATTTTAAAAAGACATAAACCTATAGCTGCAAGAAGCTGAACAAATTCCAAATAAGATAAACCCAAAGAAATCCCTGCCAAGACACATCATAGTAAAACTTTTGAAAACGAATGACAAAAAAAAATCCTGAAGGCAATTAGAGATAAACAGGTAAAGAAAAAAGCAACTTGAATGATACTGAATTTAGAAATCATGGAAGGAAGGGGCCCATCATTTTTTTAAGTGCTGAAAGTAAAGAACTGTCAACCAAAAACTCTATACCCAGTGAAACTATTCTTCAGCAATGAAGGGCAGATGAAGATACTCTGAGATGAAGGAAAACTATAGACATTTGTCACTAGCAGACCTAACCTCAAAGACTTTCTAAAAGACATTCTTGAAGCATAAAGGAAATGATAAAAGAAGGAACCTTGAAACACCAGCACACAGCAAAAAGAGTAAAAGTATGGGTAAATAGAATAAATTTTCCTTCTCCTCTTGGGTTTTCTAAATTGTTTGACAGTTGAAGCAAAATTTGAAACACTGTTTAATGAGGCTCTTGATGGATGTAGAAGTATTTAAGACAATTAAGGAGGTAAGCTTTCTATACTTCACTCAAACTGATAAAATGACAACACCAGTAAATTGTGATGTTATATATAATGTAGCATCTAGAGTAACCATTTAAAATCTATACAAAGAGATAACTTCAAAAACGCTGTAACTAACTCAAAATAGTAATCTAAAACATGAACTAAAGAACAGAAAAGCAGAAAAAAAATAAGGATCAAACAGAAAACAAAAAAATAGTGTCATATTTAAGCTATAAACACATCAATAATTATAGTAAGCATAAAAAGCCTATATTCACCAATTAAAAGAGACTGCCAAAGAATATTTTTTAAAAGTAACCCAGTTATATGCTTTCAAGAAATTCAATTCAAATATAACAATACAGGTAAATTGAAAGTAAAAGGATAGAAAGGAAAACATAAATCAGAAGAAAGCTGATTTCAAAAAAGACAAAACATACTCTTGTATAATTCATCAATTACACTCCTTGGCATTTGTCTTAGGAAAATGGACACTTACATCCACACAAAAAACGATATACAAATATTTATAGCAGTCTTATTTTAAGTAGCCAAAAGCTGGAAGCAACCAAAATGTCCCTCAATGGGTGGTTGGTTACACAACAGGTGAATCATTAAATATCCATACCATAAAAAAAAAGCTCAGCAATAAAAAGGACCAATCTATTGATATATTCAACAACTTAGATTGATCTCAGAACATTGTGTTGACTGAAAAAAGCCCATCTCAAAAGGATACATACTATAAATAAATTATATATTGACTGGGCGTGGTGGCTCATACCTATAATCCCAGCACTTTGGGAGGTGGAGGTGGGAGGATCACTTAAGCCTAGGAGTTCAAGACCAGCCTGGGCAACATAGTAAGACCTCATCTCTACAAAAAAAAAAATTAGCCTGGTGTGGTAGGGCACACCAGTATTCCCAGCTAGTCAGGAGGCTGAGGCAGGAGGATCTCTTGAGCCCAGAAATTGGAGACTGCTATAAGGCATTATCATGCTGTACTCCAGCCTGGGCAACACAGTGTGATCCTGACTCAAAAATAAAAAGTCTCAATAAGCCTGATTTTTAAAAGGACACAATATATATATATAATTACCCCTTACTCACTCTCCAGGAGTGAACTGCGATGTCAGCCTCTTCTGTAAAGGCTTTCCCAGTTCCCTCAGGCATACAGGATGTTTCCTCCCCTGAGTTCCTCTAGCATGTCATCCACTTCTTGACTGTAGTCTTGACTCTACTAAGGATACGAGTAACCTAATTTATCCATGTAACGTATCATGGATACGTTTTTATATATAAACGTATATATATATATAAAACATCCTAAAAATGACAAAATTTTGAGATGGAAAACAGATTAGTGGTTGCTAGAAATTAAGATGGTGGGGGCAGAGGTTGGTGTGGCCCTTTATAAAGGGATGGCATAGTGGCATGAGAGAGATCTTTGGTGCAGTTCTGTATCTTGATTGGGGGGTTACATGTATACAACATGATAAGATGACATGGAACTGCATGTTGTACCATTGTCAGATTTCTGGCTTTGATACTATACTGTGGTTACATGAGATGAAATCATTGGGAGAAGCTGGGTAAGGGGTACACGGAACATCTCTGCACTATTTTCTGCAACTTCTGATAAATCTGTATTCAAAACAGAAAATGTTTAAAAATAAGTGGAATTTTAAAATTAAGTGGATAATAGGATACAGATCAGTGGTCTCAAACTGGTCTTCCACAGGCCTCATCTGACCTACAGGTGTTTTTTATTACTAAAATACAATAAAACTTTTCACTGTTAAAACTTTTCAAATTACTTATGAGAATTTTAAAATCAGGAGATTTGATATAAGCATCAGGATCTCAGGCTCTGTCTGAAGAGTGAAAAGATTTGGTGACACTGAGCTCTCTATTCCAGATGGCAGGGATGTACTGGCCTGGAGAAGCAGCATTAGAACTGATGGGACTCTCCAAAGGGTTGCCTTCCCTGTCAGGGAGCCAAGGGTCCACTGTCATTTGTCACCATGTGTTAGGCATTTGTTTTTCTTTTTTTTTTTTTTTTGAGTTGGAGTCTCACTCAGTCGCCCAGACTGGAGTGCAGTGGCCGCTCCCGGCCACCGCAGCCTCGACCTACTGGGCTCCGGCAAGCCTTCCGCCTCAGCCTTCCGAGTAGCCGGAATTACAGGCATGCGCTACCACTCCCGGCTGATTTTTTGATTTATTGTAGAGATGCGGTCTCGCTGCCCAGGCGGGTCTCGAACCCACGGGCTCAGGCAATCCACTCACCTCAGCCTCCCAAAGGCGCGGGATTACAGGCTGAGCCACCGAGCCCGGCTTGTTTTTCTTATACCTGGACACTTCACTCATTTATTCTGCTTGCCTGGTCCCTGTCGACTTTCCATGTTCAACCTGTTTTGTATATAAACGGTAGCTTTCTAAAGTTATCCGTTTTCTGAAATTGTTGGCATCCTCAAGGGAACAGAAAAAGATACACGTGTCTCTGAATGTTTTGTGGGATATTTCATAGTATGGCAAAATACATTGACTTACACACTATCTCAAGAATTGTTTTTCGTTCTTTTTATTCAATCAACATTTGTTGAGAATCTATTTATGCCAGACCCTCTGCTAGCTCTGGTGATATGTTACATGGATAAATTAGGTTACTCGTATCCTTAGTAGAGTCAAGACTACACAGTCAAGAAGTGGATGACATGCTAGAGGAACTCAGGGGAGGAAACATCCTGTATGCCTGAGGGAACTGGGAAAGCCTTTACAGAAGAGGCTGACATCGCAGTTCAGTCCTGGAGAGTGAGTGAGGGGTAATGGCAACCAGAAGAAAGGGAGAAAGAACATTCTGGCACAGAAAACAGTGTGTGCAAAAGTACCCCGCTCTAAACAGACACAACCTGTCACGATGGTGAAAAACATATCACCACCAAGGTTTAGGGCTGAACCCATTGAGATGAAGCTGGTGATCTAATTGAGGCCAGACTGTGAAGATGTTCGAAAACCACATTTTACAGAAAATTGTTCCTGGAGGTAGAGCAGAGCAAACAAGAACTTTTCCATATAGAACCAGCAGTTCTACCAGTTTTGTTTTTTGCAAAATATTTCTAGCAACAGTGAGCCTCGTCAAACCAGCGTTTACCATTTTCACTTCTCACCATGCAGTTATGGTTTTAGATCAGCTAATATCAATAGAGATGCTATTAATAAAGGAATACTCCTGCCAGGGAGCTGTTTATAATTTGGAAATCAAGCATTTGTTGCGTTCTTACAGAATGTTAGTGAGAAGGAGCTAAATGTTATCATTCAGTCAATCCCAGTAGAGCACCCACAGCATGCTTGGCACTAAGTGGGCATCACAGCTAGCCATACAGCGCCAGCCAGGCAGAGAGCCTGTCTCCAAGTTACTTGTCAGTGAAAAGATTGTGGACAACTTTGGATACGTATCCAGGCCTCACAGTACAGTTGGCAGGCAGGAGCCCCTTGACCGTGAGATCAGTATTTGTCATTTCAGTTCCAGGTTCTTTTCTTTTACTGTCTGTGTTCAGACTTAGCCTTGGCCAGATTCTGAAAGGAAGATGTCATTGCAGCCAAAGGAAGGAACACAGCAAGCAGATCATTAGAATAAAGGCAGACCTCTCTCAAAAGTGTCTTTGGTCCTGACCACTCACAAAACCAGCCAAACATTTGATGGAATCAAAATTAAAAAAACTAAACAAACCATCCAAGTGGAAATGGTGCTTAAATTACAGCAGATGAAATTTAGAAGACATTTTTAAAGAAGTATTCTCTGAAAGGAAGAAGTGTTAAAGGTGAAAGAGCAAGAGAGGTGCTAAGTCACCTTAAATATTTTGTAATTGAAAGAGAGAGATTGTAACCTTTTTGAAAGGTTTTTTTTTTTAATGTATTAACCCAGTGATTTTTTTCCCATTTATTTTTTATCCAGTAATTGCACATGAATGCCTATAATGTACAAGGCACTATGCTGAGCTTTGGTGACACAAAGACTTTTATTCCATGACCTCAGTAATGTTTCATGGCCGCTGCCAGTGGCACCATGTTCATGAAATGGCTTAGGATCCAAGAACTTGGTAGGTAGTATCCTAAAAACTGTCCAAGGTTGTGTTATCACATCAACCAGTCCATGTTATCATTTCAGAAAAACTCCACTAAGTTAATTATTTTAAAAGTATCTTTGGAATGTAAACGTGACAACCAGTTGGCACACCGAAATTTTCAGTTTGCGGTTTTGAATAGATAAAGCCTAAAGTCTTCTTTTAGTAAGGTCTTTCTGTCATATCTTTTTCCATCTTCTGGATCCTGTGACTCCTAAGAGCTCTCCTGCCTGAACTGAGCCCATCTTTTTATTAGCACTTACCTGCAGGGATGACTGTCCTTGGCATTCTCTTCTTGAGTCTGTTCACTTAGTGCTACACGGCCACAGCAGAAGCAGAGCAGCTGAATGCACTCATGGCAGAACTAGGCATCACACTGAGGTCAGAATGATCTGCTGTCCCCAAAGACCCATGCAAAGATTGGCTACTGGAGCTGCCTTCATAAAAGTGGGCTTCAGTCACCAGAGCCCTCCAGGCAAGCCTGCCTGTATCCTTGACATGACTGTTTTTAGATACATACTCTCTACCCAGGCCTCTGAAACAGGAATGAAACCTGACATCATAAGTTTCTCAACTTTTTCAAGCAATGCTTGAAGGAAACCCTAGATTCTTGGCTCTCTCAGCTGTTTTAAAAACAAATAGTTATGCCAGTAGAACCATCATCTTAAGCAACTTTCCTAATTTAAGAAAGGAAAACATAAAAGTAGGACTTTTCTGCCAATCAAATTCAGATTGGAGAGACCCCATCTCTTTGGCCTAGTGTGCAAATGGCTTAATAGACATTTTCCCAGAAATTAAAGTGCCACTTCCAAAAGACAGTCACTTTGTGATGCAAGCCACAAGGACTTCTATGTATGTCGCTGCCTCTGCTGTATACACAAAACCCAGGTACACACAAAACCAGCATCGCGTGTTCTTTGTTATGTGAATTAAAGCAAATAGAATGTACTAATGGGTGAGCAAAGCCACTGAACAGCATATAAAACCAATTACCTCGAATTTATTCATCTTTATTTCCCAATCTTTGGCAAATGTCATTCTAGAGTGACAGAGAGATACATCTCTTTCCTCCATATCTATATCCTATATCACTGTCCTTTTAACAAGGAGGTCTTTGAACCATGTATTGTTTTTTGCTTTTTTTGGTTATTTTTTTCTGTGCGTGTTTTTTTCCCCCTTCCTTTTGGATGCCTAGCGACAAACATAGATTCCAGATGTTCATATTTGGTCAGAATCCACCCAGATGTTCATGTTCAGTCAGATTCCAATTTTTTTTTTTAATGATTCCACTGGTAGTCATCTTGATTCAGCCAACAAGAAAGATGGATTTCGTTCATAAAAGAAGAAAGAAATATAACAGCCCCTTGAGCACTAACCATCCCTTTCCCCACTCTGTATTAAGATCCAAGATTTCTTACTGAATATCAGACGCAAATGATATTCAGTAAGAAAAGAAATCTTTTCTTACTTTTGCTTTTCCCCTCAGCTCAGGCAAGGCATGAATGTGCAGATATTGCCTGATGCTAAACAAGATTTTCAGACAGACGGTGCAGACCATGACATTGGTGGAAGAAATGAAAACCTCCAGGGAAGGCTAAGTTCAAATTCAGGTTTCCCCTAACCCTGCAGTTCAAAAAGTGCTTTTATTTTCAGATTTTCTGCAAGATAGTTTCTTTTCTTTGGGTTTTTATAGAAACAAGGCTCTGATGAGTTTTATCTCCATCCCCACCCCCACGCCCAAGATTTATGGAAGTTCTGTTTTGAGGCAAAGCACATGTCAAAGATTTAAGGGATGAATGAGACGCGTCCTTTACCTTGTCCAGGCTGCTTGGCGCTTGAGACCATAAGCCCTAACAAGCTTTCCGGTCCCTGGCTTTCACTGATATTCAGTCCCGTGGAAGCAACAGTCACAGAAGTGGCAGGCAGCTATTTGCTGACTAACATAACATAAGTGACCAGCATTTTCTGGGTTTAGAGCTTGACCTCAAAAAAGCACATGCAGGTGTGTTTCAATTCAGTTAATAAAGGACTTTGAAGATGTTGATTATGTGAGTACCGAAATTTTCTCTTTGGGCACAAATGCTTTTTGGGTGGATGTGTGCTATTTGAATTTTTGTGGTTAATGAATTAACACCGGAAAGCATCAGTCGATTTTTTGCCTGTTATCTTTGTGTATGTAATGACTTTCTGGAAAATTTCAACATGGATAGAAACATCAAGTGTGAATTTGAAATGCTGTCCCTGTAAGCCACTACACTGAGATTGAATTTTAAAGTTCAGAACATATAAGAACGTGTCAGTGAGGGATCTTCGGTTCCCTAGTAAAGGGCTAAAAGGAAGGTTTCTGTTTAAACAACATGCCAGCTCCTGTAATCACTACAACACTCAACTCTATGGGTGAGAAAAGGGAGAAGCAAGACTTTAACTTTGACAGTCCCACGGTCTCTGAAACCATCCAGCAGGCCATGAAAGTTCAAGAAGAGAACGCTATGCCCTTCCTGACAGCTGTCTTCCTAACCCCTGCCATCATGCTACATGTTCTTCAGGGGCAAAAATAAAGCAGTCATTTTCACGCTTTGCAAAATATTTCCAGCAAAATTTTTGAATCTCCTTGCACGTTTGCCGGTGATTGGGTTTGGGGATACGTTTGAAAAGCCATCCCCAGAACAAGCAGCAAAACAGAAACCACCATTCAGATATTACACAACCTTCCCTTCTAAAGTGGCCATACAAATAACCAGCGCCTGGCTACCAAGGGGCAGCAACTTTCACTCCCAATTTCATGTCTAGCTATGAGGGCTGTTTCCACCATGAGGACGCCTTTGACCTTGACGCCCGCTCTTTGAGCTCCATGTCATGGCTGACAGATGTGTAGGCTGTGTGCCCCCTCTTTCCTTTGGTTGCATGACAGCTTGGTGGTGTTTTCCTGTTTGCTCACTTGGCTTTCCTTCCCCTTCCTTCCCGGGGGCCTCGCGGGCTGGCAGCGCTGTGGTCCAGCCGCCGAACTGCAGAGCCTCGGTGCCTTCCTGCAAGGGCAGCAGCAGCGGCAGCAGCAGCGGCAGCAGCAGCTCCTCCAGCGACTCGGAGAGCAGCTCCGGATCCGACTCGGAGACCGAGAGCAGTTCCAGCGAGAGCGAGGGCAGCAAGCCCCCCCACTACTCCAGCCCCGAGGTAAGCCTGGCTTCCGCCTGGGTGAGGATGGGAAGTCCTGGAGCTCTGGCTCTCACACCGCCGCCCCTTCCCTCCCGCAGCCCCCCACGCCAGGCGCTGGGCGGGCAGTCTGTGGGGCTTCTCGCAGTCTCCTAATTACACAGCTGCCTTTGAAGTACAGAGACGTCGACTTTCACTCCCCCCAGATCTCTATTTTGACTTCCAGAAATCTCCACGTGTGCTGTGAACGTCTCAGGAGGGAAGTCACCTGTGGGGCAGGTCTCCCTCAGGGGCAGCCAGGGTGACCCCTGGACAGGGACGTTCCCCATCTGGGAAGTGGAGAGAGGTTTTATGGCTTAGCCATGGTCAGACAGAATCTTACCTTTTCGCGTTTGTCACAGCTCAGATGAACAAGGGCCATAAATACTCATAAGACCTTCCTAACTGTGTTTTTCTTTGTGAAAATATAAAAAGAAAAATTAGCACCAACCTACAAATAATGAAACCTTTTATGGCTGTGATGAGTATCTATGTGGAAGATTTAGGCGCCTCATATAAAAACATTATAAGGTACCAATAAAAAGCCATCGCTGTTTCTACTTTAAATGGAAAGGGGGAAATTAAATAGTAATTCAGAGCATGAAGATTCTTGGGAGAAAGCTAGAGAAACTCCTCAAGGCTGTGGCGCTCTAAGGGTACACTTTGATTTCTAATGAAGGAATAAAAGAATTTCTTCTGGAGTGTATAAACATTTGACATTACCATGATTGTAGGGTTTAATTTTTTTTTTTTTACTTACAACCCTCGGTACCATTTGGGGGCCTAATTTCTAGAACTCTGAAATGAAACCAAATCACTGCTATAAACCATGGTAGTGAAAGGGGACCGGCACCTGGTTCCGGCTTTTGCACCTGTGCCTTACGCATTATCATGCCTGAAAGTCGTTAGTTTCCATCTCAAGTTCAGAGGGTGGCTTTTAAATCCCCTCAGGTCTGTTCCCCTCCCCTCTCCTCTCTGGAGGCTGAGAAGTCAGGAGAGTTTCCTTTCCACAGTCCTCATGCCTCCTCTGCACCTTTCAAGGCGGAGTCAGTGCCCTCCTTTCCTCCTGGAATAAGCTGTCTCTCCAGCTCTCACTCTCCGTTCCACGAGATTCCGTCTCTGTCTGTATCCATCTGTCTCTAGCTCCGTCTTTCTGTTGAAGGGGAAGACCCTGAGCAACATTAACGTATAAAAGACATAGGCTAATATAGCCATGGGTTTTCCCAGAAACTAAATTATTATTATTCCTTCTGCATAGCTTCATTCGTTAATTCACTTATTCAGGCAGTTCAACAGAACAGACACAGTGCTTGGCACTGGAATACAGAAATTATATGACGGAAAACGTCCCTGTCTTCACAGAGCTAAAATTCTAATGGGGACAACTTTAAATGAAAAGATCACATGAGTCAAATAAAATAAAGTAGAGGGATTAAGCAGGTTTCTTTGAAGTCTGATTTATGCTATACTCTGTTGAAAGACTTCAGGATATTTAGTTATAAAAAATAACCAGGACCCAGGGACATTGCCAGAGGCAGGGGCAGGGGTCAGGGTGGATAACAAGTGTTAGTGTCTGTGAAGATCCCCCTGTCCAGTCTCCTCTTTGTGACTTTGCAGGTTAAATTTGTGAGCATTGAGTCTTATTTTTGTGCTGAAATCTGAATCCCAGCGCTCCCCAGTTGGCTGAGGCCTTGCCTGAGAGCAGTACAGTTATAAAGTGCTTTAAGCAAATTCTTTCTAAATGTCACCGAGATAATTACAAAGCCTTGGAACTCCTGGGTGATGAAAGGAGGCTCCTGTCATCTCTTCCAGCAACTATCAGAGGCCCCTCGCTATGGTGTGGGAGCAGGAGTCTCCTGAAGGAGCCCTAACCGTTTAAGTCACCTGAGGCCACAGATGGTTTTGAATTCCTTGCTTCTGTTCCAAGAGGGAATGCAAGTGCTGTGTTAGCCACGGAATGTGTTCATTGGAATAAAAGTCAAGTTCTCTCCACATTTTCCCCAAGGCTAATACAGGCACACACCCTTTAGAAAGAAAATGAGTTTGCAGACTGAAAATGGCAAAGACAGGAAGTGGCCTTATCCTGCTCGTCCTCCTCAACCTGGTTGCCTTCCTCTGATGGAGCCGGCCCAGATCACCTTACACAGAGCAGTGAGACTCTTTTTCCTGAACCCCAACATGACAATCGAGCCCTTGATAGCCACACACTTCGCATGCCACTGCTCCGACCGGTTTGTGCTGCTTTGAACCAAACCGCCTCTGTTCCTGACCTCCCCCCCACCCCCGTAATGTCCTGCTGTGGGAGGCTCTCCAGAGTTCCCAGGCCACCTGCATTCTCCCCTTCCACGTGCCCACTGGACTCCATTGAGCTCTGTACGAACCGTTCTTGATGGCTGTGGGTGTCGAGAGCCACTCATTTCACATGAATCACTGTAGTCCGGAAAAGCCACGTTCGTGGGCTGGCGTGGAGGAGCCCCTCTGTGTGCTTTGTTGTTCCCAGCCTCCTTTTTTCTCAGTGGAGTCTAACCTGCTTCCCTGGCCTACCAGGGCTTTGCAGAGGAAGCTGCTTTTGTGCTCAGCTAGTGTGTTAACTCCAGTACATGAAGCTCCCTTCATTACTTGGGTGTCACCCAAGTAATAAGTATTACATGAAAAAAGAACCCGGTCACAAAATGTCAAGTTCTGGGATAAAGTAGGCTTACCCCATTTCTTTCTCTAGACATCATCGTCCAGCCCTTAATGTTGCTTATGTATTCTGTGTTTTCCACTGTGGCATCTCCCAAAGGGATCTGACTGTGGAAACCCTTCTTCATGGGATATATGAGCTAAAAGCACCTTTAAGAAAATTGTGACCCTAGATCATGTCTTTAAAACCAGCAGAAATGCGATGCAAGTTGCTCATCGATTCAGCAAGCCTCTCATCTGTCATGCACCTATGGGGTCCATGGCAGTGGATACTAGGAAGGATTTAGGCGAAGTGGGAGTGCGGACTCAAGTACATGGTAGAGAGCTCATGCATGAATCAGAGGGAAGGTCAGTCAGCAGGGAGAGTCGTGGCTGAAAACAAAAAGCAGTGAACCAGAAACCAACAAAAACCCTGGGCAGAAACCCCAGGTGGACGGTGGCCAGCCACATGCCAGTGGATGGCGTCTGCTGCCCAGTGTTCTCTCCTGACTGCCACTAAACTCTTTGTCCTTTTAGCTTTGTTGGCCTTCATTCCCAGGATGGCAGATATTCCTGGCCTGCCTGGTCTGTGAGATCGTTGTGAGGAACAAATGATTCAATTTGTGCGACAGCTCGTTGTAAGTTGCTCTTAAGAAGAGCAGAGTTGTCACCATCTCCCTCCCTAAGCTTGCATGGATGCTGCAAGGGATAGAAAGGAAACAGAGACCTGGCCCTGGCCTGAAAGAAGTGCCTGGCTTTGTGGAAGACACAAGGCATATACACATGAAACAAATATGAACGTCGAAAGACAACGCAGATGAATATAACAAGGACAGTGGTATCATTTGGAGAGTCATTGATGTTTTCTCTAAAACTCATATCTAATTCTATCACTTTAGGTTGAACACTAACATTTCTCCAAACAATGAGGTCCCCACTTCATGAGGCTACCCGAAAGAGGAGTGGGAGGAATGGCGAAGCAGCCGTGGAGATTATCTGGTCTTTAACTCTAGATAAGAGCAAGCGTAGTCTCGGTGGAGTCTGGAGCTGTGCAGCTTTGGGTGTGTCACTTAACCTCTCTGGGCCTCACCTACAAGTTAGGAATGACAATATTTCTTCTCTATAAAGATTAGATTAGATAATACATGTGAAGTGGGAGCCGTTTTGTAGGCGTTCTGGTGATGAAAGATGCTGGCAAGGTAATGGACGTCCTTGAACGCCAGCCTCCGGAATTTGGATTTCGTTTGAGAGGCCATAGGAGGTGATTGTAGATCCTTGAGGGAGAGAGTATGATTTAGTGATGTGTTGAAAATGATACTTCAGACTGATTTCTTCAGCTGTGAAGTACAGAAAAAAAATGACCCTAATGCACACCAGGCAATGGGCCCGTACTAAATGTATTAAATTCTGCCTTTACTGTGAATGTCCTCGCTAGGGAGTTTCAGTGTGAATCTCCCTGTGTGCAGCTGTGTTTTGGCTACAGACAGACTTCCGCATCCTCTCACGTAAGAGATGTGAGCTGGGGAAGGCTCTGGATGGTGGCGGGGCCCGTGTGAGGGGTGCGCTCCTTCCGTCCTCCGTGTGTGTGCCCCTCCTGAAGCAAGTGCCCCGTCTGCAAGAGGCCCCTGAGCGTCCCTTCATGTTACGATGTCTCATCTGTCTAGGGAAGCAGAGGCACAGGACAAGGCCCTGACCTGCTAGCGGTCACAGAATAAAAGAAAAGGGGGTGGGCAGGAGACAGAGCAAGCAGCGGTAAGAAAAGGATTGACAGTAGCGGGAAACTGGGCGGGGTGGGGGGTGTGGAAGTGGCAGTAGTCGAAAGCTGCCTGGGGAGGGGGGCATACCTTACCAACAAGGGTACCTGCACGATGAGTGTTTGTGTACCCAACCCTGAAGGGTACCCCCCAATTTCAAAATAAAAAAATTTAAAAGTTAAATTTTTTTAAAAAAGAAGGTATAGGTTTTTGACACCAAATTAGACTTCAGACACTCTCAGCTCATCTCAAGGAAGGTAAGGAATCCCCCTCGGCCAAAACGCTGTTCTGTGTTCCACTCTCAGGCTTCCTGTGATTGCAGGAGGCCATCTGCCTACCACGTGTGCTCTGTAGGTTTCAAACCTTGCTCCCTTTCTCTGGAGAAACCAAAGTAAAGTGAGATCGGAATTTACATATAACTCAGAGGTGCAAAGAAGGTTACATCTTTTCATGCTTTTGCATCTTGCTCTGGTCATGTGGGTGGCATGAAAACAAAGCAGAAAGTCAAATCAAAGGCCAGGCTCCCTCTCGGGGCCATGGGGGGGTCTCTCCTCCCATACCTGGTTCCAGGGTGAGCTGCTTTGTCCTTACAGCCCCAGGGGAGGGGCCGCCACCTCATTCTGGCCTGCACTGAAATGTTCTTATTTCTCCAGGTCCATGGACACCCTGTGCCGGTCTGCCCTAAAGTGCAGCTGGTCTCACCTGTTTGAGTCAACCAGCAGGATGTCCACAGTTCCTGCCATAGCTCTGGTTGCCTCATTCCCCCACTCTACGACCAGTTCCTCTTGGTCCCAGCCCCCTCAGACGCATCAGAGGCTTCCCATCTTCCTACACTGTGTCCCAGACTCCGCCAGATGCAGCCAGGAGGAGTAGACTCACCCCTGTGTCTACGAGACAGCCCTCTTCCCACCCCTCTTAGATCCCCGCTGCCTGGGACGATGCCCAGAGCCCTGGGTTCTGCTCTTAATACGGACCTCACTGTTGAAAAACAAATCTTGATATACACAAGGAAGCTTTTGGAACTCATTATGTTAAAAACATTTTTTTTTCCTCAACCGAGCTAACTGACTTGCTCTAGACTTAAACCGGTCAAGTTTAAAGTACAAACCTAAGCAATGACTTCTTATTCTGTGCTGGTACTTGGTCTCCCCCAAAACAATGGATGCCACGAAACCAGAGGGTCAGAGGCCATAGGGAAGAAAAAAAGCACATCACTTTGACTACTCAAAATATTTTTCCATTTCCAAATAAAAATACCCTGGCCAAAACTCTCCGCTTTTCAACACACCTCTTTTCTCTTAATAATAATGCCAGCTGTGGAAGGCTGAGGCAGAAGAAGCACCAGAGCCCAACAGGTTGATGCTGGGGTGGCCATGAGTGTGCCACTACACTCCAACCTGGGCGATGGAGTGAGACTCCAACTTAAAAAAATAAAAAATAATAATGCCAGAGAATGGACTTTTTAACTAGGAATCAACACTTACTTCCTGTAAAAAAAAAGTATTGGTTCTTAACCTTTCTTTGAGACATAAATTCTTAGAGACGCAACCAAAAACTATTAACCTCTTCCAGAGAGACACATCTACACATTACCCCTTCTGTTTCAGGGCACTCACTGACCATCTCCCCCCAACCCCCTG
This sequence comes from Cephalopachus bancanus, assembly GCA_027257055.1. Taxonomy (NCBI): domain Eukaryota; kingdom Metazoa; phylum Chordata; class Mammalia; order Primates; family Tarsiidae; genus Cephalopachus; species Cephalopachus bancanus. The sequence continues at coordinate 1,934,279 of JAPVLO010000159.1, read as the reverse complement.
CCACACTCCCACCAATCTGTGGGCCAGAGTTCAAAACCTGTGACGTCCATGATTTACTCTAAGTTAACAAAACCGCTTGCAGGAAAGGTTTCCACGGTCACCTCCGTGTCTGAAATATTTCTGGCAAAGTGTGATAGCAACAGGTTGGGGATGGACTAACCAAGTTGGGCTGTCAAATCGTGTAGGCGACACACACGTCCTTTGGAAACAGGAGCTGTATACTGCTGTACTTGCCATCTTCCCAAAGTCATTGTTTCTGCCATCAAATAACTATGCCCTACTTGCCTTCACCACGTAAATTATGCATTCATTCTTTCAGAGTGTAGGTTCTACTTAACCCCCTCTTCCGATCATCCCAGAGTTTTAAGTCTCACCAAAAAACAAATGCTTCAAACACCCAGAGTACTCTCCAGTTAAGTTTCATGGAATCTCAAGTTTATGTGTGTATAACTAAAAAATATATACTGCCCAACACTCAAAGGTGCTGGAAATGAGTTCAAACGAGGCGCAATGTTTCCCCTTATTTTTCCAAATAGACTTCAGACTGTTCTGGTGACATTCAAGTAGCGCGGGCCAGTGAGGGCCGCATCCTCCGGGCATCTGAGTGCCCAAGGAGGGCCGCTGTGCTCACCTGCCCCTGCCGTGTTCCATCTGCTTCCTGCCCACTGGTTTCCTGCTCATACACTTAGAAGAGGTAGTCCAGATGAAGACAGCCAGGCCCCTTCCAAGTGAGCCTGTCATAAAAGAGATTTTGTCACCACTCTTCTGCTTTCAGGCTGAACCGGCGGCGTCCTCGAACAAGTGGCAGCTGGATAAATGGCTAAATAAAGTTAATCCCCACAAGCCGCCTATTCTGATCCAAAATGAAAGCCACGGGCCAGAGAGCAGTCAGTACTACCCCCCAGTGAAGGACGAAGGCCAGGATGGCGGGAAGCTGCCGGACGTTTGCCAAGCCAGCCTGAGAGACAAGGAAATCAAGGGCACCTGCAAGGAGGAGCAGAGGCCGAGGACAGCGAACAAAGCCCCTGGGAGTAAAGGGGTGAAGCAGAAGTCCCCGCCCGCCGCCGTGGCCGTGGCCGTGACCCCCGCCGCCCCACCACCCGCGGTGCCTGGCGCGCCCGCTGAGAGCGCACCTGTGCCCACCCGGAGGTCGGCGGGCAAGAAGCCCACCAGGCGCACTGAGAGGACCGCGGCCGGGGACGCCGCCAGCTGCCACCGGCCGGAGGAGCCCGCGGCTGCTGATGCGCTGGGGCCGAGTGTGGTGGCCCCCCCAGAGCCCACCAAAGCCCGGCCCTGCGGCAACAGCAGAGCGAGCCACCGCAAGGAGCTGCGCTCCTCTGCCACCTGTGAGAAGCGCCGCACGCGAGGGCTGAGCAGGATTGTGCCCAAGTCCAAGGAATTCATTGAGACCGAGTCATCCTCTTCGTCCTCCTCCTCGGACTCCGACCTGGAGTCCGAGCAGGAGGAGTACCCCCTGTCCAAAGGGCAGCCTGTGGCCGCCTCCTCCGGGGGTGACCAGAGGCTGAAGGAGGCTGCCGGCAGTGTTGGCGGAGGCAGCGGGCCCCGGGCCCCTGTCGGCTCCATCAACGCCAGGACCACCAGCGACATCGCCAAGGAGCTGGAGGAGCAGTTCTACACGCTGGTCCCCTTCGGCCGGAACGAACTCCTCTCCCCCCTGAAGGACAGTGACGAGGTCAGGTCTCTCTGGGTCAAAATTGACCTGGCCCTCCTGTCCAGAATCCCAGAACACCTGCCCCCAGAGCCAGGAGTCTTGAGCGCGCCTGCTGCCAAGGACGCAGAGAACGCCCCACAGAGCCACCCCTCGGACACACCCGCTGAAAAGGCTTTGCCCAAATCCAAGAGGAAACGCAAGGTAGGCCTGGGGCTCATGGGGTGGGGGTGGCAGGGAGGGAAGGGGACCTTCCTTTAACTTGTGGGCAAGGAGACAGAGTGCACATAGGCTCTGGATTGTAGGTGGCAGGTAGAGATGTCATGTGTCCTTACCTAACAAGCTATGTGGTGCTAATATGTGCCAGATACTGTTTTGAGTACTTGTCACTTTTTTGTTGTTGTTGTTGGAGTCTCACTCTGTCACCCAGACTGGAGTGCAGTGGCCACTCCCGGCCACCGCAGCCTTGACCTGCTAGGCTCCGGCGATCCTTCCACCTCAGCCTTCCAAGTAGCCGGAATTACAGGCATTCGCTACCACGCCCGGGTGATTTTTTTTTTTTTTTGATTTATTGTAGAGATGAGGTCTCACTGCCCAGGCGGGTCTCAAACCCGCAGGCTCAGGCAATCCACTCACCTCAACCTCCCAAAGGCACGGGATTACAGGCTGAGCCACCGAGCCCGGCTAAACTTGTCACATATTCACTCGGCTAACTCTTTAGAACTTCCCAGTGAGGGAAGTAGAGTATCATTATTATTTCCCTTGTATAGTTATAGATCACTGAGACTTGTCCCCTTGCCTGTTGAAATTGTCGTACGGGAGATATTTAGCGAATGTGTGTAGATACAAGCCGGAGGCCTTATGAGAAAGCCAACATGTGGTGAACCCCATTCTTCGCTGGAAAGGATGGGGTGATAGTGGTGGTGGGATCACTCATCAACCTAAGAAGCCAGTGGCCTCATGGAAATTAAGGCTGTGACTGGGGCGAACACAAATATGGGAACCCCTAACACCCAGCACCAGCCTGCAGCATGAGGACCAGCAGCTGTGGCTTCCGAGAGTGTTGATCAAGGAGGGCTTCATGGTGGAGAAAGGCTGGGAACAGGGCTCTGGGGAAGAGGGACACTTGATTAGGTAGAGGCTCAGGGATGGAGTCCACCGAGTGATGGACAGGTGAGTCATGGGAGCGAGGAAGGCAGCTCGAGTGAGGGAGAGCTGGAGATGTCTCTGGCAGCAGACACTGTGCGTGCTCAGCCAGTTTTGAAGGTTTAGGGGCAGCCAATTTTGATGATTTGTATCCCTTCCTGTTACTGTATCTTCAAAAGTAATTTAGGCTAGGGACAGTGGCTCCTGCCTGTAGTTCTAGGACTTCGGGAGGCGGAGGAAAGAGGATCATTTGAAGCCAGGAGTTTGAGACCATCCTGGGCGACCTAGTGAGACCCCCCTTCTGTAACAAAAAAATGATGATGATAATAATTAACCAGGTGTGGTGGTGCATACCTGTAATCCTAGCTATTGAGGAGGCTGAGGCAGGAGGACCGCTTGAGCCCAGGAATTGCAGGCGGCCGTGAGTTATGTTTTGCAACACTGCACTCCAGAGCAAAACTCCATCAAAAAAGAAAGAAAGAAATTGGATCACAGCGAAAAACACAATGGGTACCAGACCTATGGCTGCAATATTCATGGATGGTTCCAAATTTCAAAGTCATTAATAACAAAAGTTATACATCTGTACGTCCCCATGAGGAATGCTGTTGTAGAGCACTTCATACGTGTTAAATCATTTAGTCCTTATAACTTTATGGGGAAAATATTGTTGTCATGCCCATCTTACAGATAAGGGGGCTGAGGCTTAGAGAGCCTGAAGTGACTTGCTGAGGTTACAGAGGTCATAAGGGGCAATTCTGGCGTTAGAGCCCCACAATAAGAAGTCAGCCTGAAGTGTGTGAAACATTTTTCCAGTTTTCAAAGGGCAGCCTGGTCTGTGCATAAGAAAGTTAGACTGGACATGCTGGTTTTACAGGTGTTTTGAATCCTCGATTGAGAGGAGGACTTAAGAATGAGGCTTGTTGCCTTGTCCTGGCCAGGATGACCCATGGGGCATGCGTCACCAGGGAAATTTATTTGGAAGTACCAAAGAATGCGTTTCTTCACATGGTAACATTAAATAACTTATTGTTTTAAAGTAGAATTTGGTCGGGCTCGGTGGCTCAGCCTGTAATCCCATGCCTTGAGAGGCTGAGGTGAGTGGATTGCCTGAGCCCACGGGTTCGAGACCCGCCTGGGCAACTTGGTGAGACCTCATCTCTACAATAAATCAAAAAAATTCGCTGGGTGTGGTAGCGCGCGCCTGTAGTTCCAGCTACTCGGAAGGCTGAGGCGGAAGGATCGCCGGAGCCCAGCAGGTCGAGGCTGCGGTGGCCGGGAGTGGCCACTACACTCCAGTCTGGGGGACAGAGTGAGACTCCAACTCAAAAAAAATAATAGTAAAGTAGAATCTGAACCCCTTACAAGAAAGCTCATGAAAAGAAATGTCTTCAAAAGGCAGCTCTTTGTGTTTCCTCTTGGTTATGGAGGCAAAGACTATTTTATAAAGAGACCCCAGCATAGTTTCCATGCAGCACTGACCAGTAACCTGCAGCGAGCCCCCATGGCTGCTCCCTGTTGCCCTGAGAGTGCTCCCACAGAGTGGAAAGTGTGTGGAGTTTTTTGACCCGACCTCAGATCCCATCTTTACCACTTGCTTCCATCAGGGCCAGCTTTGTACGGGCCCTGTGCATGTGACTGCACTGGGCAGCAGTCTCACAGGGTCCCTTGGAGTCTCATCTGGTGGCTGCCATCTTGCGATTCTTCCTTTTATCTTTGAATTTGTGTTTCGGACGTGATGGAGTGTGTGCGGGACATGTGGAACTGGGACTCGTGTGCAGTCCCACCTCCTGTCTTTCCCCACGGGCCAATTTGGACTGCTCTCCAGCTCCATGGCACCCCAGACCCCATGCAGCCCCCCATCCTGTCTTGATCTAGGGACGACTGCTGCTCTTGCTTCCAAAAGGGGTCCAGACCCAGGCAAGGTCTTACCCAACCCCCATCCCGTCAGTGGGGTTGCTGTCCGGGGTTGGGGGTGCCCATTTGCTTTGGGTTGTGGGGGAAAGCGGTGGGCTGTAGGAAGGGGAAATGCCCGACTGGATTCAGGCACTGCAAATAGGTCCCCTAACTGGCCGAAGGGGGAAGTTGACATGGGTAGGCCATGTGCATGTGCCTAGTCCCAAGGAAGGCCCAGCACCTGAGAGGCTATACCCGCCACCCAGGCATCCCCATTCCCGAAGGAGCCCACCACCGCCATGACAGGTCAAGAGAGAGAGACTGTGAAAGAAAGGAAAACGTCTTCTGTTGGAACAGTTTATGACGTCATTCTTTTCCTGCTTTTTGAACAGCAGGCTTATTTTGTACCAAACCCAGAAGATTATGTAGTGGCCCTGACCTCCTGCGTGACTCTAATCAGATGACCTTCCATTCCCTGAACTTTCGTTTCTGTATCTATAAAGTACTGACGTCCCTGCAAGGGTGTTGTCGGGTTCACACAATACAATTCAGTAATACATGTGAGCTCGTTTCTCCCTCTTTCCTGCTGTCTTCCTCTAAACACCCAGCCTTACTCATCTTTACCTCGTATTTGGGGCATTAAGACCCCAGTACTGGGTGCTTGAGATGGGACCCCACAGACCTGACTCTTTTATTTTTTTTTGAGTTGGAGTCTCACTCTGTCGCCCAGACTGGAGTGCAGTGGCCGCTCCTGGCCACCGCAGCCTCGACCTGCTGGGCTCCGGCGATCCTTCCGTCTCAGCCTTCCAAGTAGCTGGAACTACAGGCGCACGCTCCCACGCCCGGCTCATTTTTTGATTTGTTGTAGAGATGAGGTCTCGTCAAGTTGCCCAGGCGGGTCACGAACCTGCAGGCTCAGGCAATCCACTTACCTCGGCCTCCCAAAGTGCTGGGATTATAGGCTGGGCCACCGAGCCCGGCCAGACCTGACTCTTAAACATGCCAAGTGTCCTGGATCCCTGGAGCCAGGGACCGAGAACTCAGAGCTTTGGTTTGTGAGGTTTATCGGGGTACTATCACAGTAGGAGCATCTGGGAAGCCCTGTGATAGAGGCTGTATGAAAAAATTCCAGCTAGAGAGAGCCGGTCAGAGTTTTTCTGTCTTTGGTGCTGGCACTCGTCTCCTGGAAAGTTCCTCAGACAGCCCAGAAAATACCACACATGTTTCCTGCTATCTCACCAAAAATGGTACTGGGTGCATCTGCATTGCACCCTAAATACATCTAAAGTTAAACATGATCATGGCAAGAATCCAACCAAAGTACTGTTTGATAAAAAGGTATTTTAAGGACTCTAAGATGTCATGGGATAGTAATTGTGAACTAGAATTAAAGCACCAAGAAGTAACAACCTCTGCTTGCAATTCACAAAAGGCAAGAACTTTAAAGCAGAAAGATCCAAGCTTCCCACTGCCCTTACTGCATTAATCTTGAGAGCACACACTTGCTATACCTTATTCTGACACCAAGAAATGCCAAGATGGTGACACCGAAACTACGGTGGGAATTCAGAACAGGGCTGCTTTGGAGGGCTAAACCGTAGACCTGTTGATGATGGAGTGATTTTTATCTTTCAAAATGTCACCTCCCAAATTTTGATCTTGGCACCATGCCTTTCCTATCAATCGTTAAAGTGACAGATGTCACCCTTGTTTGTTGAGGAGCTGACAGGGAACCTACACCAGGGCCATGGTGAGTGGGTCTCCCAGGAGGACTTGCTCTGTGGAAGTCAGTGCCTGGGAGCTCGTCACACTTGAAATCCAGAGCTGATTGAATGTTGCTTGTTCCCATGCAGTGTGACCACGACGACGACTGCCGGGAGATCAAGAAGGCTCAGGGAGAGAAAGAGAGCTCTTCGCGACTGTCCACCACCGCCAATAATACTTTGTCTGCAAACCACTGTAGCATGAACATCAACAGGTATGTGTGTGCATTCCCTCCACAATGGAGGTGAACTGGAGGAATCTCTGGATCTGAAAGTCATATGCTGTCATAGGGGAGACTCATATTTTTTTAAGGACGGTTTTGAGGCTACAGATTTGTTTTCCTCAGCTTAACCGAAGTCTCTTATGGTTATGGCTGGACGGATGCCTCAAGCCACAGCTCCAGATAGCAGTTCTGCAACCCCCAAGACACACCCTTCACTCCCAAAAACTTAATAACTGAATTTTCAAGATAGTATTTTAATGATAGCCACTAAACCCGTAAGAACAATAAGCTGGCCGGGCGTGGTGGCTCAAGCCTATAATCCCAGCACTTTGAGAGGCCGAGGTGAGAGGATTGCCTGAGTCCAGGGGTTCGAGACCAGCCTGGGCAACTTGGTGAGACCTTGTCTCTATAATACATCAAAAAATAAGCCAGGCGTGGTAGCACGTGCCTGTAGTTCCAGCTACTTGGAAGGCTGAGGCAGGTGGATCGCCTGAGCCCAGCAGGTGGAGGTGTGGTGGCCGTGAGCATGCCACTGCACTCCAGCCTGGGTGACAGAATAGACTCTGACTCAAAAAAAAAAAAAAAAAAAAAAAGGAACAATATGCTTATTACACATATGAAGAAATACACACGTTGAGCCAGATCTCCATGTGATACTCTGAAGCTATTGGATATAGACTAAAAATTGTGGCATTAGACAGGATCTGTGCTTCCAGGGTTAAACAGCCACCCAGTAGTTCCTCTGGAGGGGTTCCAGATGGACCCACCTCGCACTGAATTCCCTCCATGATAAATGACTCTCCAGCAAGGCAAGGTCCCAGGAATTTATGAGAAGCAAGCAGCTTATCATCAGTCATAGGAGCTCTTTCCATTTTGAAATACCACAGCACAGAAACCACTTTGCCTCTCTGAGACACTCCTCACTCTCCCCGACTGTATACATAGAATTTTTAAGGGGAGATGAATGTTTCAGCACCACACATAAAAATGTAAACTGAAAGGTTAGGGAAAGATGGAGAGCAGTGGTAAAACTTAGCAAGAAAATTGGAGAGCTAGGGCACACACGTGCAGGCCATGCAGGGTCACCTTGGGAAGGAAGGCGAGGGCTCTTCAAGGGCTGAGCAAGAGGGAGAGCCGTACATGCAGACTGGTCCACCCCATAGTCCTCTGTGCAGAGTGGACAGCAGCCCAAAAAATTTAATGGGAAAAATGCAGTCCCAGAATATTTTTAAAACGTGTGTTAGGGTTTGTATGTGCCTCTTCATTAATGCGTTGAATAACCTTCCTTGACAATCTATAGCTGCCATAATTTCTAAGCAGCTGTGGAAGAAATATTTCAAGATGCCTGCAACAACAGTAATATGACTTGAAAATACGTACTATTTCTCCTGGCAACACAATCACAGGTGTTGCTATTATTACTCCTGCTAAGCCCCAACTCTGGTTTCACGCCTTCACTCATAATTGAAGGAAATGTTCTATTTGAGTGAGAGGTTAGGTTCTATTTGAGTGAGAGGAACTTTTTTTCATTCAAGTTCATGGATCCCAGGTTAAAAACTCTTGCCCTAGAGACTTAGCTGGCAAAACCCCTAGCTCTGTTATTTATTGATGTTACATAATGACACAATGCATATAAAAGTGCTTAGAGTTCTTTCCGGGGAAGGTGGTCTTTATACCTCTAGAACTGTGATTACTACTAGCAAGCTTTGCCAGTGCAATAAAACAATCCCGGAGATAATGTGATCGCCGATCCCCAAGAGGAACTCCAAAGAAAGTTTCTCTGGTCAGCCCAAATATATAAACTTGCCTTGGTGAAGGAGCAGTCATGTGTCCATGACAATATTTAATGTCATAATGTAGTTTGCAATGCATAGTAAAAAAATTACAAAGTATGCAAAATTAGAAAGACTTAGAAAAAGGTTTTTTCACTCAAGAAATAGTTATATTCAGGCTCTTTGCATCATCTTCAACATCCACGTCTTCACCATCTCCAGATGAGCCACTTTTGACTCTCCCTAAGCACCTTTTCATAACACATCTTCTCACGTCTTTCCAAGGTGTTAGACACACAGTGCTCTTGGAACCAGGAATCTATCACCAGAAAGTCTTTCCCCATGTATATCCATTTGCATAACATTAAGAACCCTGGTTTTGTCTTTTATTCTAGAGGTCTGTGTTTGTAATTCCTCCACTGTGGCCACCAACTAAGGAAATTGCTTTTTGAAGTGACTTTAATGACTTGTCTGCAGTGATAACAACACATGTAATTAAGAGAGCCTAACCTTAGGAATAATGACTAAGTCTGTGTTAGATGGCTTTACTAGTCTTTACCTGATTCTATCTGGTATTACCTGATTATTATCAGGTATTTCCTGACAATATTACTTAAATGACCTCTATAAGTATCCTAAATTAACAGTGATTGAGTTTATTTCAGGCTAATGTGTCCTCCCTAAATAATACCTTTTTTTTAAGTAATGGAGACAACCCTAACAATATAATATACATTGCAAAGACTCAGAAGTGAATCTCTCTTGTCTGGTGGTAATTTTGAAGGTAAAATAAGGAGTGAGGAATCAGAAACGGTAACTTCTAATGACAGTTTTTGTATGCAGTGTTTAAACTGATCTGACCTGATGCCTGGTTAACTCAGAAAGTCAACAATTGAAAGTTGGCTTCGCACATTGCAGGTTTTTCTGTGATTCTGTTATTTTCTATGTAATTATTAGTACAACCACAGATGTTAGCAAAAGTCTTTTTAGAACTAGTTTATCATTGTAAACTGACTTTCCCATTACTTGCTGCATATGCTTATTAGGAAAATAGTAAGTAGTTTGTTTGGTCTTTTGAGGTTCTTGGATGAAAAACTTGGAAAATGAAAGTATTAATATTCTTAGTCATTTACTTTGGGCCTATCTCCAGAATTCCTATTCATCCTAATAGGAAGAGTAAAGAAAAAATGAGTGAGATATTCTTATTGTTTGTTATGGTCCTAATGCCATAAAGTTGTTTTCTGGTATAATAATTCCCAATAAACTTCTTCCTACCAGCGGGTCTTAGATGGGAGGTTTGGGTCATATATAAAACATTTAGCTTTCCCTGTGCTGACTCTCTGACATTCCATTACTGTAATTTCCTTTTTCAGTGTGGCAATACCAATAAATAAAAATGAAAAAATGCTCCGGTCGCCCATCTCACCCCTCTCCGATGCATCTAAACACAAATACTCCAGCGAGGACTTAACTTCTTCCAGCCGACCTAACGGCAACAGTTTGTTCACTTCTGCCTCTGCCAACAAAAAGCATAAGGCCGACAACCAGCTGCAGTCTCACACCGGAGACCTCACGGTTCGTTGATCCCCTTCCTCCCCCGATTAAACTCAGAATGAAAGTGAACAGCCCCCGTGCTCTGTCTCTAGCCTAATACAGTCTAAACACAGGCTTGAGGTCCCTCGAGAATCAATAAATGCCGCTTCTAGGGAGACCCGGTTCACCCTCCCAACAAAGAGCTGAGGAAACCGAGGGGGGATTCTAAGCCTCTAAGCTGTTTATTATTTTCCAATTCTGAAAAAAAAAAAAAGACCTCAAAGTAACACCATCCCGGGACAAAGTAAATTAGGAGTTTTGAACCAACCAACCTTTTTATTAGGAAAAATTCCTTACCCCAGGGCAGAGTTAAGTCTGGGATTGAAACTCCTCACCCAAATCAGTGGGGCTCCCCCTCTGCCCTTACTGGTGAGCATAGTGGCCACTGTGGAGGGCCCCTGCCACCACTCCTGTTCCAGCCAGCTTCTCAGGGTGATTTTAGCACTCCCCTGGGGAAGAGCAGGGAACTTGGGTTCAAAGTCTAGCCTCACATCTTGGCTGCAGGGTGATCGTGGGCCAGTTGCTTAGTCTCTCTGAGCCTGTTTATCAGCAAAATGGTGGTGATGGGACTTAAAAGAGACAATATTACCTAAAGACCCCAACACCTATGGACACCTATGCAACTAACACTGCATGCTAGTTCCGCTTCACTGCCATGCCTGTCTAACAGCTGGTGGCCCTGGACCAGGCATCCTCTCGGGGCATTAATTACTTGCAAACTCTCACCATCATGATCATCCCAGGTCATGATGGTGTTTATCCAAACCAGCTGGGCTTTCTGAGGCAGGGAGAGAGACCAGACTTGAGAACAGGACTCTGCAAAGAGAGATGGGGGGGTGGTATTTAACACTTTATTCCATTAATTTAAGATTTTTAAAAGTTGTTAGAAGTTCCCACAAGAACCTAAGTCTTATCACATCCTTGGGAACTTTTTTTTTTTTTTTTTGAGTTGGAGTTTCACTCTGTCACCCAGACTGGAGTGCAGGGGCCGCTCCCGGCCACCGCAGCCTCCACCCACTGGGCTCTGGCGATCCTTCCACCTCAGCCTTCCGAGTAGCCAGAATTACAGGCATGCGCTACCACACCCGGCTGATTTTTTGATTTATTGTAGAGATGAGGTCTCGCTGCCCAGGCGGGTCTCGAACCCGTGGGCTCAGGCTGTCCACTCACCTCAGCCTCCCAAAGGCGCAGGATTACAGGATGAGCCACCGAGCCTGGCACATCCTCGGGAACTTAACCTACTTTATGAATCCTCACTTGGGAGCAATTATCTTTAATCCCAGACTGAAAGGATCTGGGAGGACTGTGTTAGAAAAACATGAAATGAAAAGCTACCAATTCAAGTTTCTTAAAAAACAAAAGTTTTCTTTGCCTCTAGATCCTTATATCACAAGCATCTCTGATGTGCAGAGAATAATAAACCAACTGCAGGTTTTATTTAGCCATTCTTTCACCAAAGAGATGCTAGTTTAGCAAGTACTTACTATGTGCCAGGCGCTGGGTCAAGCACCAGAGATACGCTGAAGATCCAGCAGATTCCATCTGTGCCACATGACGCTTACAGTCTAGCTAGAGAGAGCCTTCGATGGAAGCCACACGTATTCCTTTAACTGCCAACAGTGGGAGAGCTAAAAAGGAAACGTGCAGAGAACTAGGAACTCTTGCAACAAAGAGGCTTGATCTCATCCTGAGAGCAGTGAGCTTTTTCTGTGAAGCAGGGTTTCTCAATGCAGTAGACAATTTGGACCAAGTCATTCTTTGTGGTAGATGCTATCCTTTACAATGTGGGATGTTTAGCAGCGTCCTGGGCCTCCACCCACGAGATGCTAGTAGCAACTGCTCACAGTGGTGACAACCAAGAATGTCTCCAGATGTTGTCAGATTGCCCCTGTTTGAGACCCTGCTGCTGTAAAGGGTCAGACGATAAATAATGTCAGGCTTCGTGGGCTACACAGTCTCCATCACAACTATGCCACTTTGCCATTACAGCAGGAAAGCAGCCATTGACAGTAGTTAAATCAGCATGACTTGTTTCCAATAAAACTTTATTTACAACAAAGGCCAGGCTTGACCCCACAGGTCATAGGTTGCCGACTCCTGATGTAAGATCTCAAGTAGCAGTATAGTAAGAGGTAAAGAGCATTACAGGCAGCAGAAACAGCATGTGCAAAGGTCCTAAAAAATAACTAAAAACTGACCCGTGCGTTCGAAGCACAGAGACTGCAGGGGAGATTGGCTGCGAGGCCACTTTGCTGATATCGCTCCTTTTATCAAAGGCAAGCAGACACCATTGAAGGGTTTTCAGAAGAGCAGTTTTAAAAACTTAACATCTGGTTTTCCTGGTCATAATAGTAATAGAATCTAGCCCTTAAAATGTTACATGTAAAATCAGTCCGTATTTAAGGAAGCATTTGTATATATACCCAATTTTTACTTCCAAGTAATTAATTTGCATTTCATTACCAAAACCAGTTGCTTTATGATCTGTGTGTTCAGCACACAATAGATGCTATGTAAATATTTGTATTCCTAGTTATTGTGACTTCTAAATTTTTCCACAGATTAATGTGTTCCTCTTTTAAACATGTTTTAAATAATTCCTAGTGCTTCCCTTTGACTTTCTGCTCTTCACAGACAGTAATGAGACTTGGTGAATCTGTGACCTGAAATGACTTATCTTTGGTGAGGGACAGCTGTGGTAAATGGTTCTGAAAACTTGTTTGCTGGACCCTAGCGCCTGGAAATGTGATAGAAATGCAGATTCTCAGACCCCATCCCAGACCTGCTGAATCAGAAACTCTCAGGGTGGTATCCAGAAATCTGTGTTTTAACAAGCCCCAGGAGGATTCTGATGGACACTCAGCCACCACTCTAGCGGGCTTGGAAAAGTAGGGCCTGAACTTGAACCCCTGGGTCTACTGAGTAGTTTTTGAGTTTGGGCAAGTTGCTTAGCCTCACCCAGCCTCGGCTTCTGGGTCTGTAACAGTGGGCATAAGACTTCCTTTTGATGCTGTCGTGAGAACAGTCGTCAACATATATAAAAACCCTCAGCTTGAGACCCAGAATGCATGCATTTCTTTATTGAAACAAAATCTCCATCAATTCTAATACAGCACACAGAGATATTTTGTAGAACAAAAGGTATTCTGTGTAACGGGTTCCTCGATCAGCCAGCTGGCCAGTTTCTCAGACTCCTGTGTTGCTTGTTGTTTAGAAAGCAGCTCACAACAATTCCGAAAACGTTCCCCTCCACAAGTCACGGCTACAGACAGAACCATGGTCGCCAGGCTCCAACAGCCACAGGGACTGCAAGAGGCAGAAGCTTGTCTTCGATGATATGTAAGTTCCGACTCTTTTGTTTAATATGAGGAAGCTACACAGGTGGAAGGGTTGTGTGTGCCTGCTGTGCAGTGTAGCCATTTTGTCTCACGGGTCTTGGTCATCTAAAGATCCCTCTCAAAAGGAACTGGAGTCCTAACTTTGAAAGTACCCTGCGTCCTGCTAAGGTTTTGCATGGACAGGATAACCAGTGCTAATGAGGTTGGCATCTAGGATGTCAGAAAGCAAAGGCAAGAAGCATTCATGAGTTGTACAAAGCACCAGTATTGTGGTTTATTGTTGGTTTTATGCTACTAGAAAGAGAAATTGTTTTGTTTTTGTAAATTGTAATAGGCGACGGATAACAGTGATTTACTCCTGAAATCATTTTTCCTCCAAAATGCTATAGTCTTTATAATAGTATAAATCAGCGGTCCCCAACCTTTTTGTTTTGTTTTGTTTTGTTTTGTTTTTTGTTTTTGAGTTGGAGTCTCACTCTGTCGCCCAGACTGGAGTGCAGTGGCCGCTCCCGGCCACCGCAGCCTCGACCTGCTGGGCTCCGGCGATCCTTCTGCCTCAGCCTTCCGAGTAGCTGAAATTACAGGCGTGCGCTACCACGCCCGGCTGATTTTTTGATTTATTGTCGAGATGAGGTCTCGCTGCCCAGGTGGGGCTCGAACCTACGGGCTCAGGCAATCCACTCACCTCAGCCTCCCAAAGGCGCGGGATTACAGCTGAGCCACCAAGCCCGGCTTGTCCCCAACCTTTTTTGCCATCAGGGACCAGTTTTGTGGAAGACAATTTTCCACACACTGGGGGCGGGGGAAGGATGGTTTGGGGATGATTCGAGTGCATAACATTTATTGTATACATCTGTTATTATTATATTGTAATATATAATGAAATAATTATACAACTCACCATAAAAAAGTGGCAAAGATGGAAGTGCTAAATAAGATAATGGGTAGGCTACATGCGGATTAGGTGCTAGATTCTGACTTGAAGCCTGCCACCACTTGCCACTCAAGTGACAGGGTTTTGATATGAGTCTGCAAGCAATTGATATCTCATGGTTTCTGTGCAGTCAAACCTCACTGCTAATGTTAATTTGTATTCACAGCCGCTCCCTAGCACTAGCATCACTGCCTCAGCTTCACCTCAGATCACCAGGCATTAGATTCTCATAAGAAACACATAACCTAGATCCCTCGCTTGTCCAGTTCCCAGTAGGGTCTGCACTCCTATGAGAAGCTAAAGCCACCTGCTGATCTGACAGGAGATAGAGCTTAGGCAGTCATGCAAGCAGACGGGAGCAGCCTAAGTACAAATGAACTTTGCTCACCTCCTGCTGTGCAGCCCCTCCATGGCCCAGTGGTTTGGGACCCCTGGCATAAATGCTTCTTACATGGGAAAAAAATCGTGTCCTCTTTCACTCCGTTCTAGCAATGAAACCCAAGCATGACTTTCATTTCCAGCACCCGTTTAAAAGGTGGAGAAACAAGAGAAGAGGATGAGTAAAAATAACATCCTGGAATGCTCTCGAGAGGCTGAAAATAACAAATAAGAAATGATAAAATGATGCTGAAAGTTATTTAGGCTCTTAGGGAAAAAATATGTGTCAAGGATAAACCTGGAAGGCAGAAGATAGGGTTTTAAGAGTTCAGCTTGAATTCTGTTTTCAACTTTCGCCGTCCAACAAGCATCCAAAACATGTGTGTATGAGGTAGGAAAATTTTAGTCGTGAGGCAGAGCCACTGCTAAAGTGGGAGCTCCTGCCCTCTGAGGGCTTCTTCCAGTTAAGCTGAGAAGACAGACTGCAAGCTATTAATCCACTGGAAGTCAGGAAAATAAAATGATTCTAAATGTCTCCCAGTTCCAGCTTCCTTATCAGAAAAAAAAGATAGCAGTGACACATGCCATGGCTCCCTCATGGGGCCTCTCCTAAGCTCCAGTTAGATGGCATCTCCCAAGAGGTAGCAGTTAGAGAAAGTAAAGCACCTTGCAAGATGGAGAGTAATGACTCTCCATCCCTGACCTTCACCCAGAGTATAGACGTCACCTCTGTAGACTTCCCTGGAAAATGAGAATACTAAATTGTAGTCTTCGCACATTGCTTAAACTTTTGTAAGCTCATTAGGGTGCAGAATTTTGAGCTTGAAAACCAAGTCCACGTTTTTTGTTTGCTTTGTTTATGGAACACATTCCAGGATAAATTCATTTAGGCAAATTTAAGGACAGCCTAAAAGGACATGTCTCTTCCTGTGGCTGCAGCTCTTCCTATAGCTGCAGCTGCACCAGACCTCACGCACACTGTCCTCCTGACCTTCACCATCTCCACTGCTTCTCACTTTCTCGACTACCCTTGCTAAGTAGCCAGAGAAGTGGTGATGAATCCCCAGACAGGGGACATGTAACGGGAGAACAATAAACTATATTAATCATTTTTTTTTTTTGTATCGGGTCTCTATTGCCCAGGCTGGAATGCAGTGGTATGTTCACAGCTCACTGCAACCTTTAACTCCTGGTCTCAATCAATCCTTCTGCCTCAGCCTCCCTGGAATCTGAAACTACCGGTGCATTCCATCACACCAGGCTAATTTTTTTTATTTTTTATTTTTTTAGAGACAAGGTCTCATTATGTTGCCTAGGCTGGTCTTGAACTCCTGGGCTCAAGAAATTCTCCTGCTTCAATTGCCCAAAGTGCTGGGGTTGCAGATGTAAGCCACCATGCCCAACCATAATTAGTGTTCAGTGACATAAATTGATGGTGTGAACTTTGACCATTTGTAAAAACCAGAGGTTAAAATCATGGATAAAGATAACATGGAAATTTGCATTTGGAAATATAAGCTAACAACGTGATCAAACAGAAAGAGCATTAGACACCAAGGGCCTCAAAACAGCAAACACTTCCAGTGGATGTTTTGTTTTGTTTTGTTTTGTTTTTTTGAGTTGGAGTCTCACTCTGTCGCCCAGACTGGAGTGCAGTGGCCGCTCCCGGCCACCGCAGCCTCGACTTGCTGGGCTCCTGCGATCCTTCCGCCTCAGCCTTCCGAGTAGCCGGAATTACAGGCGCGTGCTCCCACGCCCGGCTGATTTTTTGATTTATTGTAGAGATGAGGTCTCGCTGCCCAGGCGGGTCTCGAACCCACGGGCTCAGGCAATCCACTCACCTCAGCCTCCCGAAGGCGTGGGATTACAGGCTGAGCCACCGAGCCCGGCTCAGTGGATGTTTTTTAAGAGCATAGTATATACACACGTACGTGTGCACACACATTTAAAATATAAACATGTGGAAATTTAAAATGCAGCTTTCCAATGTATGGACCAGAAAGCTAAGTCAGAAACAACAACTAAATGGTTGTATTTGGATCTGCAGGTCCTTGGACTTTTTGCAAGAGTAAATGTTTCTCAGTCTGGTAGTGCTGAAGCTACTATAATTTTGTAACTGTCTGTATCTGTGAAGAGGCTGTTATCATTTGTTCTTCTCATTAGCAATATGTATAATTTTCCTGGCAGACAGCTACAATAAAACTGTTTCTCCTTTTATGGATACAGATATAATCAAATAAAAAAGCACTCTTACATATCCATCATATGGAGAGAGAGATGTCGCATTCCAATTGCCATGTGTCCCCACTGATTTGAAATCCATAACAGTAAAATAAACATGCAGCTCAAGCAGCCCCTCAACCAATGAACTAGGAAAGTTGTGGGCAGATTCTTCAAGCTTGAAAAGTAAAAATAGACATCACCTCTTCCTTTGAACAATAAAACTAAGCAACCCACAAGAGAGTGCTAGGATGCTGCCTGAAAGTGTGCAAAATATCTCCCAGGTTCAGTTGGTATGTACTGAGCATTTGCTAAGTGCCAAGTATGGGGGCAAGAGTAAGGCATGACTAATTAATTCTCAGTTCTTCGGGGGAAAGGGAGATATGTGGGTAGCCTTCCTAGGAACGTTTCCTGGGACTACTAAACTCCATTCTCCTCCCCTCCTTCCTCTCTTTCTTCCTTCCTCTACCCCCTCCCCTCACCTTCCTCCCTTTCCTCCTCCTCCTGCTTCTTCCCTTCCCCCTCCTCCTCTTCCTCTTCCTCTCATTCTCCACCACCATTCCATGCCAACCTCCCCACCATAGGAGAACCTGTGTCACTCTCCTTGACTTCACTGAGTGTCCACAAGCAGTAAAATGACCAAAGAGAGGCCTCCAGTAGGAGAAAAGAAAGAACTAGATAATCAGCATCCGAGTAATTTAGAGTTGATGGAAATTCAGTGATAGTGATCCAAAAAGTAACAGATGCCACACTGTCATTTAATCAAGGCCGCATCATGTCGCTTTTTTTAAAAAGTAAACTCATCTTTTTGTATTATAAATACTTGTTAATGGTTGAATAAACATGGGATTCAGACAACAGCTTGAATCCAGTGGGGCTCTCAACAACAAGTGCTGGATGAACCCAGCTGAATCAGAAATAACATTCCCAGGGGGCAGTGCCTGGATTTGTTTCTTTTTCTATGAGTATAGAAATCGACACGCAGGCAAATGTAAATTCACAGGCTTCCAAGCCCCTTTTCCTATGTTATTCACCAATTAAACAGACACCAGTTTGTGCATTTGGGATACAGACACAACTGAAAGAAATAACACTTATTTTTAAAATGTGATTCAGGTCAGCGTGTTCTTCGAAAGTTATCGGCTCAGATCGGTGGCAATGTGACCTCACTCCTCCCTTGACATTTAGCAAATGTATGACACTCACTATTTGACAGACACAGTATTAAGTTGACACTGGTGTGGTTACCAAACTTTTATTTAAAAAAAAAAATGTAAAGACCAGGCACAGTGGCTCACACCTATAATCCCAGTACTTTGGGAGGCAGAGGTGAGAGGATTGCCTGAGCCCAGGGGTTCAGGACCAGCCTAGACAACTTGATGAGATCCCATCTCTACAATAAATCAAAAAATTAGCCAGGCATGGTGGCACACACCTGTAGTTCTAGCTACTTGGAAGGCTGAGCCAGAAGAATCACCTGAGCCCAGAAGGTTGAGGCTGTGGTGGCTGTGAGCATGCCACTGCACTCCAACCTGGACAACACTGAGACGCCACTCAAAAAAAAAAAGAGAGAGAGAGAGAGAGAGAAAAAAAAAATCTGTAAGAATTTGTGTCAATGAGTGACAGCACTTGATTGCCTTGAAACTGATCTTATTAGCGCAAAGCCATGAGCTGTAAATTACTTAGTGTCATAATTACTGACAGGGGAATTCTTGGCCAGGGAGAACAGAGAAAACAACTGTGTTGAGTGAAGGCCTCAGTCCAGAAGTCCTGGACGGAGCTGAGTGGTGCAATGCTTGGCAGGGAAACCAAGCACCCTGTCCCGCCAGCCATTTTGCCATGTAGGGAAGCCAGCAAGCCCTGAACGCCAGAGTTGCCTGCTGCTCCCCGGAAGATGCGTTGCCTCCTGCCCGCATTTCACACGGAAAAGTCAGTCATGATCAGCACGTTCCACCAAACCACCAAACGTCCCATCTGTCCCCATGGCGCCAGTAACAGGAGCCTAGCTACTAAAAACTCCCAACGGTGAAGAAAGACTCCCCCGCCCCCACCAAGACTCTGAAGGCCATGGCATGTGAAATGTGGCTGGGAGGAAGGAAGAGGGACTTGACATTTGTAATGTAATTATGCACAGCAGTCTCATGGCTAAACGGATTTTAATTTTATAGAGGTTGGGCGGATTCCCGTATGTAAAAGGTTGGATCTCTGGCAGCATGATTTAGTCAAAGGACATCAATTGAAATCCTTGACTAGCCGAAATTACAGCTAGGCAAGCGCTGCCCCAGCTCCCCTCCTGGGGGCTTGTGGGGGCTTTTGTTCTCCTGAACATCTCCCCTTCCCAGCTGGACCCCACCTTGTTGTTTTCCTGATGAACATTAGTAAGCCTTGATTGTTCTTCATGTGGAATCGTTCCCATCATGAACTCCCTGTCGAGAGGCCAGGTCCTTATTTTCTTCTAACCAAAACAAAGAGAGCAAAAGAAAGGGGCAAGCTTTGGGGGTGGAGGGGAGTGGGGGCGACAAGGACATTCAGACCTCCAGGACTGAAGTCTTAGCTCTTTGCTCATTTTTAGAGTTTTGTGAAATTATCTTACTTTATTTATTTATTAGAGACCAGGTCTCACTCTGCTGCCCAGACTGGAGTTCATAGCTGGAATCATAGCTCACTGCAACCTCAAACTCCTGGGCTCAAGCAATCCTCCCACCTCAGCCTCCCAATTAGCTAGGATTACAGACACGAGCCACTATATCAGGCTAATGTTTTTCATTTTTGGTAAAGACAAGGACGCATTATGTTGCCCGGGCTGGTCTCGAACTCCTGGGCTCAAGCGATCCTCCCACCTCAGCCTCCCAAAGTGCTGGGATGACAGGCATGAGCCTCGGCACCTGGCCAAATTGTTTTACTTTAAATGTCACGCTCAGAGAACAACCCTCAAATTTGTAATTTCCCATTTCAACAGAAACGTGCTTTTGATTGAATGGCCAAAACCTGCTTTGCTTAGCCTGTGCATCCTGGAAAGCACACGCTGCTCTGTGTGCATGGCCGGGAGAGATGCAGCTGCCTGCAGGAGTGTGTGACCTGTAAGAAACACAATGAATGACCCACTTGTGCTTCTGAGAAGCCAGGTTCCAGGGACTCTGGGGCCCCAGCCAACATCAAGGTTGTGGAAATAAAAGCCGCGTTTGAATCCTTGCTGCCCAAGTGCAGTGTACCTGCTTCCGTGGGGAAGTCTGTGAAGCCAGTGCCAGCATCCCGGAAGCCCTGACTCTGAAATGTCCTCATCCACAGCAATCACTTACTCTTTGTATTAAAAATAATTACTTAACTTCTTACGCATTCTCCTCAGAGCTTGGGCCATAGTAACACCTCTGGGGCTTATCAAATGACAAACTGACATATCGAATAGCAGATGATGAATTCATGTGGTATGCTGTTGCCTGTTTGTCTGATTTGGATTTCAACTTTCCCAAGAAAACCATCCAATTTCTGCCGTGCCGAGGAACCTGTTTGTTCAAACACATTGAGCTCTCATCCCTGCCAGTTTTCACAAAACAGGCTGGCTCTACTGAGGGGCGGCATTTCAGAGGTAGGAATTGCAGAAAGGAGTCTGCCAACCTCTCCATGGGAGACCATTCAACTCTATCTCAGCCACAAAGGAGAACAAAAAGCAAGGTTGCTTTAATATTCCTGCACCAGAAGAAATATGGGGGTAGCTCAAACCCTCTTGCTGTTCAGAACCAAGGCTGTGTGTTTGTAGGTGGGGGTGGTGGAGAGGAGAAGAAAGAAAAACATTCTGTTTGGATCAAGTACTCAGATTGCTTTTGTGGCAGAGAGCTCTTATTACAAAGATGTATGTGGCTAAGCTCTGGCTTTTAGATCACTAAAGTCTTATTTCTGAAGAGCCCAGATACAGTTAGTTATATTTATGTTATTTAACTGAACTTTTATTTGGTTAGCTCATCTCTCATAAAATACCATCACAGTAAGAAACAATGTGAAGGATTTTGTTACATAAATGAAAACAAAAAACTCTAGGTTTTCCATGTTAAAAAATATATATATCAGATGAAAAATCACCTTGAACATTAAGATGATAAGATTTTGTGTTAGGCCAGGCACAGTGGCTCATGTCTATAATCTCGGTACCTTGGGAGTCAGAGGTGGAAGAATCAGTTGAGTTCAGGAGTTTGAGACGAGTCTGGGCAACATAGTGAGACCTCGCCCCTACAAAAATGTTTTAAAAATTAGCTGGATGTAGTGGCACATGCCGCTAGTCCCAGCTACTTGGGAGGCTGACACAATGGGATTGCTTAAAGCTCAGGAGCTGGAGGCTGTGGCGAGCCAATAATCATGCCACTGCACTCTGGCCCAGGGAACAGAGTGAGACCCTAACTAAAAAAAAAAAAAAAGATTTTATTTTAGTACCTTTGCCATATTATATTCTGTAACTGCCACAATGATGACAGCAATTTTACTTTTCCTACTGACTTGTATATTGTCAGAAGGGATGCCTCTGCAACAGTGTGCATTCACTACAATAAGCTGGACGCTGGATGATGTCCCATTGGCTTTACAATGATCTGATCTGAAGCCTGGCACTAGAAATCACCTAAAAGGAGAAAATGGGCCAATCATCAATCATCAGGCAATCTTCAGTGGTTCATAGTGAGCCATCCATTCTATGCAGAGATGAGTGTTCTAACAAATGTGTTCATAAGTGGCCTCCAGATGGTCCCTTTTCTACTAGCATCTCAGGTTACTATTGTAACTGCTGTCATATAGTCAGAAAATCAGGTGTGTTACTTACCCGCATGTACTTTGTGAGAGTTTGTGATTCAGCTTCCACATCAGGTTTAAAAAAATAGATTTGTATGCTGCAGATACAAACAATATTGATTAAGGAACGCGTATCAGGAGCTATGAGCCACTGCCATCCATAAGGTAACTTAAAAGGCTAGCAAAAACTAAGATGCCATAGCGTATTGCTGAGAGAATCCTTTAATGATTTAAAAAAATGCATTTGAAATGACAGTCTATTTGTGGCAAGGTCTACAAAACAGGGCAAGAAAAAAATTGACCAAACTTATGTACTAGAGCGTGGAGCAGATAATGATGTGGAGAATTTCAGGTTGCCATGGAGACACTCTCTGGCTCATTGGCTACAATGCTGCACCCCATCGGAAGGCACCACTCTTCTCTAAGCTCAAAATGAATTCAGTGCCATTCCTTCGAGCGGGACTTGTTTGCCTCCTGTCATATGCCGGGAAACTACAGGGTGGGGAAGATCTAGGAGGTCTACGGCATGGTCCCTGCTAAAAACGTTACCACTGAGCAAGTTACACACATGCAGTAATGGAAGCCCGGTACAGCTCAAAAGGTAATTACCCAGAAGGGTGGTATAAACCAGAAGTGCTATGGGAAACCAGGAATGACAGAGATGAGCATGTACCAAAGTTGCCTGGAAGGCCTTATGGTAGGAGACATTCGAGGAATGGAAAACATTTGGCTCAGGGTTAAGGCACTGAGTAAATGAGCAAAGAACAGTGTTCCAGGCAGGGGAAATGATCAGTGGAACTTCTCAGATGGGGTGGCATGTTATCAAGACAGGGAGGACACCACCCTGACTTTGGAAGTGGGCATTGGTGAATGAGTGATGCGGTTAAAAGGGCTGGGCAACACGACTGGGAACCTGAACTGAGAGGTGATCTCATAGGCCCGGGAGATTGATTTTAGGTCCCTGAGCAAGATGATGATGTATTGAAAGCCATATTTTATAAACGTTGGTCAAAGGATAAAGCTCAGGACAGATCAGAGGGGACACTGTCTGGCTCATCGGCTACGATGCTGCTCCCCATGGGAAGGCACCACTCTTCTCTGAGCTCAAAATAAATTCAGCGCCATTCAAGGAACCAGAGAGTGACAAAAGCCTAGGCTTAGGTGGTAGATGTGGTCACTGAGGAAAGAGAGGTGTGTTACCAGGAAGCATTTGATAACCGGTGAAGAAACGGATAAAGATACCTGAGCTCCTCTCCTGAACAAATGGGCTCCCGGACCCTCCTGCAGCCTGGGAGGCAGATCTGGGCTTGGGCTTGAAGTGAGGTCTGGTCTTCCATGTTGGCATGTGAAGCAAAAGAACAACAACAAAAACAATAATCCAGAGGATTTTAGGGCAGTGAAACTGATCTATATAACACTATAATGGCAGATATATGTCATTATATGTTTGTCCAAAACCATAGAATGTATAGTGCCAAGAGTGAACGCTGATGTAAGCTGTGGACTTTGGTAACGATAATGTGTGGACATAGGTCCTTGGATTATAAGAAATGCTCCGTTCTGGTTCGGAATGTTGCCAGTAGGGGAGGCTGTGCATGTGAGAGATAGAAGGTTTATGGGAACTTTCTGTGTTTTCTGTTCCATATTGCCATGGACCTAAAACTGCTCTAAAAAATACTGTTGATTAAAACAAAAAGAAGCAATAACAACAAAAGTAATGTAAATCTCCAGAGCTGGAATCAAAGACCGAGCAGTCAATGACAAACCCTATAAAGGCAGCTGAAAAGCCACTCTCTAGAGGAAGCAGGGCATCGAGAGTATGAACCAAAGAAAGTGGAGCTGCCAGGGGCAGGGCCTTCCTGCGAAGGAAATCTCAGGACTCACCACCCAGTGAAAGACCCACCCAGAGGAATGGGGAGTCTCGGCCTGAGTGAGGGAAGAATAGTGAAGGGGTGAGGAACCAAAGGCAGGGACTTGAATGCTACACACTAAGGAAGTTCTGCAACCATGTTCCTCATTTTTTTGTTGGAGAAGTTAACTAGTTCCAGCGTGTTATCACAGTATTGACCTTTTTTTTTTTTTTTTGAGTTGGAGTCTCACTTCGTTGCCCAGGTTGGAGTGCAGCGGCATGCTCACGGCAACCCTAATGTCAACCTGCCAGGCTCCTACAATCCTTATACCTCAGCCTTCCAAGTAACCAGAACTACAGGCGCATGCTACCACGCCCAGCTAATTTTTGATTTATTGTAGAGACAAGGTCTCGCCAAGTTGCCCGGGCTGGTCTCGAACCCACGGGCTCAGGCAGTCCACTCACCTTGGCCTCCCAAAGTGCTGGGATTACAGACTGAGCCACCGAACCTGGCCAGCAATATTTTATAAGGAAGTAAGAGACAGAAAACCAGGTCCTTTTTCCGCTTCAGTGATTTTTGACCCAAAACTCAGTAGTATTTGCTTTGATTCAAATTTGTTTGTTTGATTGATTAAAATGCAATGTCATTGTCGCAGGAGTCATTGTTTTCTAAGCATTTTGACCTCTTTGGATAAAGGAATGCTCCAACTCCCTAATATTACAATAAGACAAAAGCCCTTTAGAGTCTGCAGTTACCCTTTAGAAGTAAGGCAGTTCAGTAGGTTAAACAGTCCATGATTAATATCACTACTAAAATTGTATCTCTCATTCAGGGAGTCCTGGCTTATATTTGATATCCATGGATAGGTCAGGTTTATTGATTATATAAAGTTTATGCTGATGGTACCTAAAGGATGTAGTTTGTTTTTTGTTGTTGTTTTTTTTTTTAATCTCTCAGACTAAGCATTTAAAGGTAATGTCTGATGAGGAACTGTGACTTGGAGTCATTATGCACATTCAGATCAGTCTCTGGGTGAATTATCTTCATCTCCCAGCAGAGCCAGCGCTTGCCAGGGTTATTGCTTTAATAATGTGCGTCTACTGTTAATGTTTACCAGCTAGCTAATCAGAACTCTAGAGAATACATGCCATGTTTGCATTGTTACAAGGTAGACATCATTTTACAATTAACTACGTTACAACTGGAAAGTAATCACACAACATTACCCCTTTTCATTTTTCACTGTGAGGCTTTAAAATAATTCAGTATATACTCATACAACTCTAGGTACTACTTATGCATATAAATGAAACTTATTTTCATAAGGATACATAAATATACTCACCCATAGATATCCATACAGTTATTTAGAGGTATAGTTACAATCTCTACATTAAAAAGAGATTGTTTTATGTAACTATTATATGAAATAAGATTTTTCACTTGTTTACCTAACTGTACAATAAAAAATATGATTTACAAATTAGACACTAGGAGACCATGTTAAAACCACTGGAAATGTAGACTACTGGTATATATTGAGTGTGTTTCATATTGCTAACTTAAAAGAAAAGTAATTGTGGTATTTTACATATAGGCAGTCACTTGGAAAAGCAAAAAAAAAATACTTAGTTTTATGTTAAGCAGAGTTTTTAAATTGTTCTCTAAGTTTGAGTGAAAGGAAAGCGTCTTTTCAAAAGATCTTGCACTTAGGCAATAATGACACAATATCATGCTCTCCTTGTAGGCCTCGCAGTGCAGATTATTTTATGCAAGAAGCGAAACGAATGAAGCATAAAGCTGATGCAATGGTAAGACCTTTTTCTTTCCAGATCCATTCTTCCAAATGATGTTTGCATTGCAACTTTATCATTGGGGCAATATAGCCAGGGTAATTATAAAATCTATTACAAGGATGGCTGGGTCTGTTAAGTGGAGAAATGTTTATATAATCAAGTGTTCATAGCCCAATAAATTATGACTTCAACCAATAATGCCTGTCTGAGAGAAAGCCCTGGATAAATGAATATTTCAATTGCGTCCTCAGGTTTGAACAGTCACTAGAGCCAGTGGAGTCACTGTATGTATGATAGTATTTTTTTTCCTTAAAAAAATAAAAAGTCTAAATTTATATTTTTCTCTCTTGTTAGCCTGGCCAACTCTTGGCTCAGTCCCAGGATCAGACTCCTTTTCAGAAACACTCGGGTTCTTCATGTGTCTCTGCCAAAATGAATGCTTCCTCTGAAACTGTACAACACAGAAGCTATTATCTGCGTATAAGACTCTAAAGTCACCATGATCTGATGTTTTCAAAGAATAACTTTTGTTGCTTGGATAATCTCCTGTTTTGGAAAGCTTGAAGCTTTCAGGCAAGAGATAGAAAACTTCTGGGTTTTTTGTTGTTGTTGTTGTTGTTTTTAAAAGAGATCATATGGCTGTTCCATCTTAAGGTCTCATCCAGAGGGTCTCCTTCTGGCCTCGTAATTCCAGGCCTGGTCTCCACCAGTGTTCATAACAGAGATGATTCAGGCACTGGAAACAAACGAAGCATTTCAAATGACTTTCAGGATATTGGAGATGTTTACTCAACAACAGCACCCCTCCACCCATGCTACTGGTATCACTCATTAAACATTTATTTGTGTGATGACTCCTGCCTAGGCACTTGAGGGTACAGGAGAAATAACCCCTGAATATCAAAATATCAAAATAGAGAAGGGTAAAAAAAGGTCCAGCTCTCATCCACATAGTCCCACAGTCTGATAGAGACCTCTGGTCATTACTCTTATAGCAGAGCATCAAATGTTTAAGCAGAATGAGATATTCTGCCTAAATCCATCATCCAAGGCTATTGCATTATTCATTCACTGTCGTCTTGCTCAACCCTACCTTTCCGGTTGCCCTTTCCTGAGAGCGAGATGCCCTACTCCAGTCAGGCTGGTCCCCTCCTACCCTCGAAGCACACCTGGCTTATGCCAGCAGCAGGCCTTTGCACCTGCGGAAAGCTTCACGGTCTCTTACACACCCTCATGTCAGGCACACGCACACCCTGGTGGCCTCCCCAAGTCCAGTCAAACCCTACCATTTCTTCCCAATATCATGGTCAGGCTTCATCTCGGTCTCTCTGTGGCCCCATCACTTGCCTCTCCTACTGTCTCCTTTGCCCTGGACCCCTCATTTTTTGTATTTTGTTGGTTAATCACATTCTGACTTCCACTTTGAACTATCTCATAGGTGCACATTTTATCTCTCCAATTGTATTATATGTTTCTGGAAGGAGCTTTTGTTCATCAAGTGCACGTACCACAGAATCAGGTGCTTTAGGAAATACTTACTGAATGAAATGACTTCCTTTATCTGAAAGCGTTGCCAAGAAATACTGCTTTACAGCCTATTAGGTTTATAAGCTGCTTAAAAAGCTGATTTGCTAACGAGCGGATTTTTGCCCTACATTCTTGTTTTCTAAGGTATCATCACTTAATGAAGTTTTGGTATTGTTTTTGCTTTATTAGTGGCAAGGCTGAGAATAATGTTTCGAGTATGTGTGTCATCCCTTGTTTTGATTGATGAATGAACTATTTGAAAAATGGGGCGATTTTGCAATCCATTTATCTATAGAGAGTAGCAATGTATGGACCAGGAGCTCGATGTGTAAGTTTAGATTTATGGGAACTTATGAATGTAAAGCTGGTTCGTGGATACCCTTGCTGAGGCGAGAAAGAGTAAATGTGGATTTAGATAACTACAGATAACCCCCAGAGTCATTTTCGTTCTTAATTTTCAACTCTGTGTCCCATTTTGGCAAAGCTGAAATGATACCCTGAGTTTTGGCTCTCCTCCTTTTCC
Source organism: Cephalopachus bancanus (assembly GCA_027257055.1). Taxonomy (NCBI): domain Eukaryota; kingdom Metazoa; phylum Chordata; class Mammalia; order Primates; family Tarsiidae; genus Cephalopachus; species Cephalopachus bancanus. Next base: position 1,906,874 of record JAPVLO010000159.1, on the reverse strand, counting down.
CACCTCTGACTCTTAAGCCAGATTCTAACTATTAATGAAAAAACAACTGAGAAGAGGAAGGCATGGAGAAACAAATAGTACAAATAAGGTAAAAGATCCTAACCAAGGCTGGACCCATCCAAGTTGAGGGTGTACCCAAAAAAGTATGAACCCTCTTTTGTGGAACCAGACTGATCAATTTTGAGACCATACATAGCATAGCATGGAGGACAAGGAAGGAAGTTACCAAACCATTAGGGGTAGAAAGAGGGAAACAGACATTGAAGCAGCCATGAATTTCCAAGCTGTATTGACTGGCGGCTGTCACTTGGGTTTGGTACAATTCTGTGTGTGACCATTTGCTCACCTCCTCCAACCCGTAACAATTTGAGAACATACCGGGAAAAGGAAGTATCCTATTTCTTTCTTCTCTCAGCATCATTCGCAGGATTTTGGAAGTCAAAAATTGGGTTTCTCAAATAGAGTATGTTAACTATGTGACAATGCCATTTGAAAAATGTTGTTAAGGAGGAGACTGTACTGACTCTTTTGACCAGGTGGAAAAGTTTGGAAAGGCTTTGAACTATGCAGAAGCAGCCCTGTCATTTATTGAGTGCGGAAATGCAATGGAACAAGGCCCCATGGAATCAAAGTCTCCTTACACGATGTATTCAGAAACAGTAGAGCTCATCAGGTGAGCACTGTGCTTTCTTACTTGGATGGGGGAGATGAGAAATATATTTATATAAGTTCTGTAAATCCACAGGAAAGAATGTCAATGTGCACCACTGGCCACCAAGAACTAGAACCAAAAAAAATAAGAACGTAAAGTTTTACAGGGCAAATAGGCATGCCCCGCCCCCTCTGTTCTCTCTGTGCATAAGACGGGGCAGCTCCTATAACCCCGGGTTCCTGAGGGAGGAAGCTGCCTCTAAGTGGCAGCTCCAGCTAGGAAGTGGCAGCTTTTGAATCCATTTCACCACTAAACTACCTTTTTTTTAATTATATAAAAAAAAGAAATCTGGTTCAGATCAGTATCATCTAAATCTTAACTCCATCACTAAATGATTCAGGACTATTTCATGAAAAGGAAGAAGATTCCGGGAATTTTATGGAAGGAGAAGATATCTTATAATGTATGCTGTACTGGTTGAAAATCTGGACGTGCACACCTCCCCGCGACCTGGGTTAAGACATGTCTTATGAACAAATGTGTCGGGTTTCTGACTGGAGCACCTCAAGGTGTTCAGTGGAAGATACTTGCCTACCTTGATGGAGACCTAGAAAGGCATGTCCTTAATGTCTCTTTAATGAACACTTAAGAGAATTTCACCCATTAGCCCTACTGAGAGCCTTCATAGTATGGTTATGTTGTTAGCCCGTTTAACTGCTTGGGATAATGTCTAATACCCATTAAGTAAAATAATTCCTCCTAAAACTAACTTTAAAAGGTTTTTCTTTTTTTCTTTTTTTTTTTTTTGAGTTGGAGTCTCACTCTGTCGCCCAGACTGGAGTGCAGTGGCCGCTCCTGGCCACCACAGCCTCGACCTGTTGGGCTCTGGCGATCCTTCCGCCTCAGCCTTCCAAGTAGCTGGAACTACAGGCGCGCGCTATCACACCCGGCTAATTTTTGATTTATTGTAGAGATGAGGTCTCACCAAGTTGCCCAGGCGGGTCTCGAACCCGCGGATTCAGGCAATCCACACACCTCAGCCTCCCAAAGCTCAGGATTACAGGCTGAGCCACCGAGCCCAGCAAAGGTTTTTCTAATGCTGGAGCATCTAAGCTTAGATTTTTTTTTTTTTTACCATGTCCCAACATTCTACATGGAAGATTTCTAATCATCTTAGAATATGGTTTTTGGAGCTGGGCTCGGTGGCTCAGCCTGTAATCCCACGCCTTTGGGAGGCTGAGGGAGTGGATTGCCTGAGCCCGCGGGTTCAAGACCCACCTGCGCAGGCAAGACCTCATCTCTACAATAAATCAAAAAATTAGCCGGGCGTGGTAGCGCACGCCTGTAATTCCGGCTATTCGGAAGGCTGAGGCGGAAGGATCACTGGAGCCCAGCAGGTCGAGGCTGCGGTGGCCGGGAGCGGCCACTGCACTCCAGTCTGGGTGACAGAATGAGACTCCAACTCAAAAAAAAGAATATAGTTTTTGGGGTCTACATTGGCCCAAAGATACAAGTTGGTATTTTACACCATCTTCATTTAGTAAGTAGTTTCCAGCCTTTGAAACTGTCTTATCAACATCAGAGAACACATCACCTCCAAAAAGCATTTCTCAAAAATGTTTTGTGGCCGAGTGCTATGGCTCACCTGGAATCCCAGGACTTTGGGAGCCGAAGTAAGAGGATTACCAGAGCCCAGGAGTTCAAGACCAGGCTAGGCAATGTAACTGTACAAAAAAATAAAAATAAAAAAATTAACTGGGAATGGTGGTATGTGCCTGTAGTCCTAACTACTCAGGAGGCTGAGGTGGAAGGATCGCCTGAGCCCAGGAGTTCAAGGCTGCAGTGAGCTGTGATCATGACACTGTACCCAGCCTGGGCAACAGAGTGAGATCCTGACTCAAAAGAAAAATAATGTTTTGAAAGTCAACACTGGTTCAGGCGTGGTGACTCAGCCTGTAATCCCAGCACTTTGAGAGGCCGAGGTGAGAGGATTGCCTGATTCCGGGGGTTTGAGACCAGCCTGGGCAACTTGATGAGACCTAGCATCTACGGTAAATCACAAAAACTAGCCAGGTTTGGTGGTGTGTGTCTGTAGTTCCAGCTACTTGGAAGGTTGAAATGGAAGGACAGTCTAAGCCCACCAGGTCGAGGTTGCGGTAGCCATAAGTATACCACTGCATTCCAGCCTGGGTGACAAAAGTGAGGCTCCAACTCAAAAAAAAAAAAGGAAAGTCAACACTGCCCATTTTTCTTACTAAAATATTTCTACTAAAGCGATGTATTGGTGATTCCTTTATCCTATCTTCTTATATGGAACAGCATCTTCAGCAGTGAAGAAAAGAAAACAGCAGAGTAAAAAAAAAAAAAACTGTTCAAATTAGTCTAAGAGATCCTAAATTATCACATTTCTTCCTCAGAACAAGCCTCAGCACAGCCTCAGATGTCCCCAGGCAGGCAGGGAAGAAAGTGTGTATAAAACTTGACCGACACAAAGTAGTAAGATACCCCAGAATGTGAGTGCCTTGACTGCAGGGATTTCTTTGTCTTTTTTGTCTGATTTGTTCATTGGCATATCCCCAGTTCCTAGAACAATTTCTAGCACATAGCGTATGCTCAATAAATAATTGAGGAATGAATGAATAGGCAAGCCATAGAGCCTGGAGTGAGCTGGGGTATCATGGCCTGCCTAAAGGCATTCACTTTTGAAAAAGCAAACAAACAAGCCAGTTCCAACAACCAAAAAAGCCTGATCCCAGTGAGATGTGCCTGGGAGTGCTGGGATGTCATACCTTCTGTGTCCACTCAAGCAAGTAATCTATAGTAACCTTGCATGAGTGGAGAACACAGTACATCTTCTAGGTAGCTTAAAATGAATAGAATCCCTCCAAAGACCCAGAAAGCTAAGACAAAAGGAGAATTGTTTTTTGTTTTGTTTTGTTACCTAGATTAGAGAAAACAGCACCCATTAAATCCACCATTGCCCACTGAGCCTGAAAGACACTGAGAGACACCGGGGGAGGGGAGCACCAACAAGGGGATCTTACCCCAAGGGTCTTGCCCAGGATGCATTATTTGTCCCCATATGTGGGAGAATTCCTTTCTCCACCATAGGACTCCAGTGGACCATGGGGTGCTGGTCAGAGGAGAGCTGCCACCATAAGAGCCCGGTCTGGTGAACTCTCCTCCCACCCTCTGCCTCACCACAAGCAGTACCATCAAGGACCTGTTGGAGCCCCAGTGGTTCCAGATCAACCAAGGAGACCAAAATATATCAGGAAGGCTCTGAAAATTGAGTTCTAATTGACCCCATAGCCCCAAAAGTAAGCTAGGACCTTCCTGTTGAGCCAAAAACAGCTAAAATCCTTCTCTGCTCAAAGGATTTGAATAGAACTCAGAGGCTTCTAACATATTAGCCAAAATGTCCAGGATACAGTAGAAACTCATTCATCATACCAAAAACCAGGGAAATCTCAACGGGAATGCAAACAGATGATCAACTGACCCTCATAATACCAAAATGAATCAGATGCTGAAATAATCAGATGAGGATTTTAAAGCAGCCATCACAAAAATGTTTCAGTAAATGATTACAATTATCTTGCAAGAAACGAAAAACAAAATCTTGTCAAAGAAATAGAAGTTATTTTTTTAAAAAAGGATCCAAATGAAAATTTTGAAACTGAAAAATATAACAGAACCAAAAAAAAAAAAAAAAAGGCTTAATAATGGCCTGGAGATGACAGAGGATAGAATCAAATAACTGAGGACAGAAAATGGAATTTACCCAATCTGAGCAACAGAAAAAAAATAGACTGGAAACACAAAATGAATAGAGCCTCAAGCACAATAGCAAAAAATCCAGCATTTGTATCATTAGAGTCCAGAAGAGGAGAGAGTGAGAGAGTGCAACTGAGAGACTATTTGAAGAGATAATGCTGAAAGTTGCCAAATTTGGCAAAAGACATAGGCCTCCAGATTCAAGAAACTGAAAAAAACCCCAATAGGATAAACCCAAATAAATGCATGCAAAGACACATCATAATTACGCTTCTGAAAACTAAAGACAAAAAAAAAAAAAAAATCCTGAAAGCATTCAAAAAGAAATTACACATTCCCATAGGGAAACATAAATTCAAATGACAGCAGACATCTTATCAGAGGCTATGGAGGCCAGAAGGAGCTGGTGTGACATTTTCCAAGTGCTTAAAGAAAGAACAATTAAGCCATGAATTCTAGATTCAGTGAAACTTTTCTTTAGTAATGAAGGAAAATTAAGATATTCTCAGACTAAAGAAAACAAAAAGTATTTGTCTCTAATAGACCCATCCTCAAAGACTGGCTAAAGGAAGCTCCTCAAACAGAAAGGAAATGACAAGAGAAGGAATTTTAGAGGGTCAGAAAGGAAGAAAAGCAGAAATGTAGATACAGACAATAAACCACTCTTCTCATCAATTTTATAAACCATGCTTGATGATTTAAACAAAAACTGTACCACCATCTGGTACTCAAGACAATGCTGTTTTAAAATGGGGAAGGTGGCCAGGCTCTGTGGCTCAGCCTGTAATCCCAACACTTTGGGAGGCCAAGGCGAGTGGATTGCCTGGGCCCGCGGGTTCGAGACCAGCCTGAGCAACTTGGTGAGACCTCGTCTCCACAGTAAATCAAAAAATTAGCTGGGTGTGGTGGTGTGCACCTGTAGTTCCAGCTACTTGAAAGGCTGAGGTGGAAGGATCGCCGGAGTCCAGCAGATCAATGCTTGGGTGGCCGTGAGCATGCCACTGCACTCCAGCCTGGGTGACAGCGTGAGACTCCAACTCAAAAATAAAATAAAAAATAAAATGGGGAAGGTAAAGGCATCTAAATGTAGGCATCCATGCTTCACTCAAAGTGGTAAAATGTCGATGCCAATAAATTGTGATGTCGTACGTATTGTAAGACCACAGTGAAAACTATGCAAAGAGAAATACTCAAAAACACTACATATCTACATATTGTGGAAGATAGTGTGATGATAACAATATCATTTCTTGAGCAATTTACAAGCCAGCCTACTGTGCCAAGAGCTTTACAAATGCTATCACAGTTCACCCTTACAACAATTGCTACGTGATTGGCAGAATTTCTTATTTTATAGATAAGGAAAGAGAGGCTTAAAGATGTTAATACAAGCCGGGCTCGGTGGCTCAGCCTGTAATCCCGCGCCTTTGGGAGGCTGAGGTGAGTGGATTGCCTGAGCCCGCGGGTTCGAGACCCGCCTGGGCAGCAAGACCTCATCTCTACAATAAATCAAAAAATCAGCCGGGCATGGTAGCGCATGCCTGTAATTCCGGCTACTCGGAAGGCGGAGGCGGAAGGCTCGCCGGAGCCCAGCAGGCGAGGCTGCAGTGGCCGGAAGCAGCCACTGCACTCCAGTCTGGGTGACAGAGTGAGACTCCAACTCAAAAAAAAAAAAAAAAAAAGATGTTAATACATTCATCTATGCGCTCACAGCTAATAAGTAGCTGAGCTGGGAATTGAACCTAGGACTCTGATCACTATACATACTGCCTCAGCCTCCCTCAAAGAGTCTACATATGTGATTTGGAATGTTATTGGGAGAAAGCATTGGCCACAGTCCCCCTGGTTCAGAGAAATAAATGGAATTAAGTGTGGTCTATAAAAGCCACTCATTTCTTGCAACACATGCCTATAGAAGCAAATAGAGATTTAAGTGTACCCAGGACACTTACACAGCTGTCAAACTGAGTCACATAATAGAGAAAAGGGGATAAATAGAAGCATTGATCTAAGTACCAGGATGGAAATTCTTCTGGAGGTAAGCCCAGAAGGGTTGAACTTGGCCTCCATCTGTTCAGCCACTCAGCCATAATCAAAATGTGGAAAAATGGGTGTGTTATCCTATATGTGAGTAGCTCTTGAACTGTTATTACTCCTGACAAGCTGTAGCATTTGAACTTGTTTTGTCGAAGAGCGGAAAGTAGCTAGGTGGTCATAAAAGTCGTTTTGTTCTAGTCATTAGGGTAATATAATGCTTGGGGGAAACAGAACAGCATAAGCTTAGCTTTTAAGAAAGAATTGTCAGCGAGCACTGTGAAAAACTAAGCATCAGAGAGAGCTGCCATCATCGAAAGGTCCTGTTGTTAAAAAGAACACATTTTTTATTTGTTTTTTCTTTTATTCTTTTTTTTTTTTTTTTTTTTTTAGGTACGCTATGAGACTAAAGACCCACTCAGGCCCCAATGCCACACCAGAGGACAAACAACTGGCTGCGTTATGGTGAGTGCGTTATCTCAACTTAGAGTAGCATCACCAGCCCTCATATGACATCACTGGCAAACCAGGTGCTGAAATGCGTAACATTTTCCTGGTACCTTTTAACATACAAAGCCCAACACAGTCCTAACCACCAGAGAAAGTCCAGACCATTTCTTGCTGCTGTACCATGCATGATCTGAATTCATAGTGATTAAAAATTGGCAGGTTGATTGATTACCCAAGGGTAATTGTTTCTGTGTGTGTGTGTGTGTGTGTGTGTGTGTGTGTGTGTGTGTGTGTTTAAATCAGGTAGGTCTGTGTCTTAGTAATTTGAGTGCAAATTGTGACAAATGGAATTTCTTTTGTGTTTTAATGTCTTAGGTGCACTCAAAATAATTTGTGTTGCTGTACCTGTGGGAGTACAGCAAGATGACCCATTAAAGATCTCAACATGTTAAACTGAGAAGCAGCTCATTATACTTTCATAATAAAATCATTTCCTTCGGAATGTTAACCAATATAGAATAGATTTTTCTATATTTAGAATGATTACAATGATAATCATTTTGCCATTATACTAATAATTATAATTTTCCTCATGTCACTTCACTGCACTTCCAGAGTCACAGGGCACCTCTCTGTCGGTCCCTCTTGCAAAAGAGGTCCAACATTTTTTTGCTCTTCAAAGGTCCACATTCCACTCTAGAACCTGATCTGCAAGTTAAAGAACCCAATCAAGTCTCAAAAAACATGACAGCAGCATACACGAAGGAGAGGGTCTCAAATTGTTTCCCATTATCACATCACCTGGGGTCTGGCCTAAGAGGTGACTAAGTTGTACTTGGGGTGTTCGTACTCTAGAGGTCAGCTCCAGAGCTGAGTTAGCAAATAGTGCTGAGTGAAGAGCACCAAGCAGAGAGGATAAACCTCAGGATGTGCTTTCTGTGCTCCTTCAGACTAATGATGGGAATATTACTGTATAAGCTAGAATACTAATATGTCAGTAAGTACAGAACATAATACAATTCGAACTATTCCCAGCATCGTGTCTTTATTGCTTGGAAAGTATATTCACGTTTGTTTCTTTTTTTTTTTTGGAACTTATTATAGTCCAGTAAAGTAATTTAAAAGCAAAGGAAGTGAAGACAGGTGCAGGGGCCATCCTTTCTGCAACGCGGCCGCGCTCCGGGAAGCAATGACAGCTGCATGCCAGAGCTTCCTCATGCCGCTCGTGGAGATAGACTTCCCTCTAGTGGTGAAAGGAGGAAGCGGCCAGTCCCTGTTCCCCCAACAAAGATATTTATGGGGTACCTTCTTGGAATTTTGAGTTCTGTTTTTGCACAAAAAGAGGTCAGATGCTCACAGACATGTATGTACATATAGAAAAATTTTAGATGTACAAATATGGTACTAGGTATATAAATAAAGCACTGTTGTTCTCAATCTTTTTTCAAAAGTTGGGTTTGTTTTGTTTTTGTTTTATATTGTTGTTTTTGAGTCTTGCTTGCAAAATACACGCTCATGTGCTTTCGGGCTCGTTTCTCTTTTTCTGCTGCAGTTACCGATGCCTGGCTCTCCTGTACTGGAGGATGTTTCGACTCAAAAGGGACCATGCTGTAAAGTATTCGAAAGCACTTATCGACTATTTCAAGGTGAACAAGCCGTATTGTCCCTTGTGTTCAGATGTCTCCCGTCAAGGGCGTTTCTGAGGAGCTTGGCAGAACCTATTGCTTTGTAGCTAATGCAGGTCACCTCTGACCCCCAAAGGCCAACCCCCAGTATAACACACTTGTGGTTTTCAGGTCTCAGAGAATGGGCCTTGAGAGCCCGTCTGATTTATCCACCTGGTTTCTTGTCCAAGTAATTTTACGACCACAAGAGAAAGATGATCCAGTTATTCATTCCAATATCCTAAGAAATTCATCTTTATAGCCAGCATCAATTCCTTGTGTTCATCCTTGAAGCTTCTTCCCTTTAGAAGTAACTACTTCGAGCTGTTTCCTCTTAGGTAGGCTCTGGTAGCTAATTTAATTTTTAATAGAGATGTTATTCTAAATGGGAAGAGACGACTTGTTAGAACTCAGAGGTACTAGATGGCAATGTGTAACCATAAGGAGAAAATTGTAAACCATGCCAACTTTTACTTATCTCAGGAAATAAATTTATTTTCACTGTGAGAATCAATTTTCTAAAACCTTCTCTGATGAACTGTTGTGAGGTCGACCTTCAGTTAATAATACATTTGAGATGCCTGGGCCTCTTCTCTGTCTGTTCATCTACAGAGACTAGAAATTATACCATCTCTACCTCCACCAATGCTTTGTCAGATACACAAGCATCATTCAAGATCCTTTCATGCCCATCGTCCACTTCCTAGATGATCTCTGATGACCAGGCTATGTAGGGGGTCCCCTGGACTGTGTCCAGCAAGCCACCTCCTTCTTAACTGTGCTGGTAGCTTAACGGGTGCTAAGCCAAGGAGATAACTTTCTCAACTCATTGACCACCATGTGTCATAATGACAAGCCAAGGTCAGTAATTTTCAGAAATTCAGACTCTTAGAAAGAATACTAAAGAGAATTATTACAGTCAAGACAAATGCTTGAATAAAGAAGGAAGCCAGGTTCTATAAGCCACAAGGGGGTTACCACAGAACTTTTCAGAGCTCTAGGAAGTTCTTAATGTACATATGCAGACCAAGAATATGTACGGAATGAGTAGAGGATACAACCTCCAGGAGTTATTGGCATTTACCCTGAATCAAAGACCATTTTTTAAATTCTTTGAATTGACCGGTGAACAGATTGCGTATTTTTATGGCATACAGTGTGATGTTTTGGTATGTGTATACATCGTGCAGTGATTAAATCACACTAATGAACATATCTATCACCACACATACTTTTCATTTTTGTAATGGGAACATTGAAAATCAACCCTCTTAGAGATCTTCAGGTTTGCTAGACATGATTATTGTTTTCACTGTGCAGTACAAGGGCTCTGCAGAACTTAGTCCTGCTAACTGAAACTTTGTACCTTTGTGCTTTTGCCTGCTGTGTCTGCCTTTAAGGCTTTGAACCCTTTAGGTACAAAGTTTCAAAGGCTACTTAAATGCTACTTAAAGTTCAGAGACTAGGAAGCCTTCAGGTAGCAATGGCAATTTGGCTATAGAGAATGTGTTTTATCAGTAAAGAACTGTCTCTGAATAAAGGACTTTGTTCCCACCTGTGTTTCTTGGTCGTGGAGCTTAGTGGTAGGAGAAGATGTCTAAAGACTTCTTTCTCCTTTCCATACCCTTTGCTGAACTGTTTCTGCAACCCCCAACCCTCTCTGCCTCTCACCCCTTGGTGCTCTTTTTTTTTTTTTTTTTTTTTTTTTTTTTTGAGTTGGAGTCTCGCTCTGTCACCCAGACTGGAGTGCAGTGACCTCTCCCAGTCACCGCAGCGTCGAACCTGCTGGGCTCCGGCGATCCTTCCTCCTCAGCCTTCCAAGCAGCTGGAACTACAGGCGCGCGCCACCACACCTGGCTAATTTTTGATTTATTGTAGAGATGAGGTCTCGCCAAGTTGCCCCGACGGGTCTCAAACCCGCGGGCTCAGGCAATCCACTCACCTCAGCCTCCAAAGGCATGGGTTACAGGCTGAGCCACTGAGCCCGGCTCCCTTGGTATTCTTATAGTCAAATATCCATTCTATATGATCATGTGGGCAGAACCACCCACATGATGGAGCAGAAACAAAGTGACCAAGCAGAAGCTCCAGACTGAGAAGGTGTCAATAACATTCTGTGAGGAGAGGGAACGTCAGCTCCCCTTGGGTAAGGAAGGTTTTCTCTTTCTAATTCTCTCCGTGAAAATAATTTCATTTCCTGAGACAGGTAAAGCAGCATGTTTTGCAATTCTGTCCTTATATTTACACCTCGCTGTTGCTGTAAGTGCCTCTGAGTTCTGACAGGCCATTTCTTGCCATCTTAATAATACCTGCACTAAAACTGGAAAAATCAGTCACCACTTCATAAAGTTCTTTCTAACCAAAAAAAAAAAAAAAATGTTGTCTCTGGGGAACCAGGCTGAGGCTATTTTCTTGTCTCTGGAAGGGAAATTTTCCATTAGCATCACAAAGACTGTTTTTGGTTTTGGGGGGTTTTTGGTTTTTGGTTTTTTTTCCTATAGACTTGTGTCCAAGAAAGCATTATTGGGCTCTTAGAGAAGAAATCGAACTGTACATTTAGTAACTTTGCTTGCTAAAGGCAAAATGTCTTTTAAACGCCTAATGCCAACTGGCTCACACAACATAACATCCTAAATCAGAATATTCAGACAAATCAGAATTTCTGAATATCCTATCTATTAAGGAAATATATTTTAACCTGTGCTTTCAGGAATATTCAAGAACAACTTCCTTTAAGAGAAATACTTTTAAACTTTTTAAGATAAAGCAATAGAATTTGATGTCATATATTTTCAGGTATCGAGTTCATGTCAACAGTTTCTTTAAATAGGACTTACTTTTAAATATAAGATCTTTTCCATTGGGGCGGGGGATTTCTTTTTTTACCTTTTCTGAAAAGTTAGACTACTTTATGATGAAAACATTAGGCTGGTTCAGGATTTAACAGACCCTTGGGATTATATTTAATGTGGCACCTAAAATGTGCACGTAAAAACCCAGACTGTGGGTCAAGCACTTCATTTTAGCCCACCGGAGGACCCAGCAATGGTCCCTCCCAGATGCCTTTCTCTGAAGCTGCATTTGACCTGCGGTGTCGATCTCGACGCCTCTCCACGGTCACCCAGGAGCATGTTGTTATCAGCGGTTGAACCTTCCGCAGATGGCACTCACTGTCCATATGTCTCTTTTCCTGCAGAATTCGTCGAAAGCGGCCCAAGCCCCGTCTCCGTGGGGGGCCAGTGGAAAGTAAGTTCCCCTTCCCAAAGTCAGTGCGGCCGGCAGACCATGCGTGATGCAGGGCCGTGGCCTCCGCGCTCAGTGCCCGCGCGGGTGCCCTCCTCGCCGGGTCCCCACCTAGCCTCTGGTTTTTCTGCCTCTCCCCTTCCAGGAGCACTGGAACCCCCTCCCCCATGTCTCCCAACCCCTCTCCCGCCAGCTCCGTGGGGTCTCAGGGCAGCCTGTCCAACGCCAGCGCCTTGTCCCCGTCGACCATCGTCAGCATCCCCCAGCGCATCCACCAGATGGCAGCCAACCACGTCAGCATCACCAACAGCATCCTTCACAGCTACGACTACTGGGAGATGGCCGACAACCTGGCCAAGGAGAACCGAGGTGGGTGCGCCTCCCCTCGGGAGGTCGGGGACGCAGGCTGACCCAGGGGGCGGCCCTGGGTGGGTTTCGTGGTGTCCGGAAGGAGAAAGAGCAGAAGCTGCCCCTTGCTGCAGGAGAAAGAGCAGAAGCTGCCCCTTGCTGCCCCTTCCTGACCTCACCCCTCCCTCAGGGTCCCCTACGCCTTCACAGCCTTTATCCTTCTGGCAGGAGACCACGTGAGGCAAACACAGATGCAGGTATAGACACGCACACATGCGTTCTTCCTTGTAGACAGTGAACTGCTTGGAGGTAGGGATTATATCATATTCAACTTTGTGCTCCTAAGACCTAGCCCAGTGCCTGGAACGCAGTTGGGCTGAAACACTGAATAAATGAATGAATGAGAATGTTATTAGCTTTTTAAGTACCAGCTGCCTACAATTGACAAGGACATTTTACATGTAGCAGTGAGCTGTATTCCTTTTAAATAACGTCAGTTTTTACTGCTCATATAAGCAATGTGTGTTTGCCATGGCTATATTTGTAAAGTACAAAAAGCTCTAGGGAAAAGTACTTTTAAATCATCAGTCATCTTATCACCAAGAAATAACTACCGTTAATATTCTACTGAAGTTTCTTCTAGTCTTTCTTCTCCTGATATGTATTATTTTACCAAAATAAGATCATAGTGCATACCATATCCTCTTTTTAATTTGACATCATGTCAGGCATTTTCTCCTATCACTGGCTAGTTCAAAAATACCCTTTGTGGTGGTTCTGTAATACTCTCATGATACTGTGGTTACATGATCAGAAAGTATCATGATTTCTCAAGCCCGTCCCCTGTTGTTAGACACTAAGGTTACTCCCAGTTTTCTTCCACAGTGACGAATGTTGAGATAAATATCCTTTTATAAATCCTTGTTCATATTTCTGGTTGTTTTCTTAGGAGACAGTTGCAGAAGTAGAATTTGGGGGTCAACAGGTATAGATTCCTTGAAAATATATGTTGTTCGATATCTTGATATATATTGTTAGCTTTTCTCCCAAAAGATTATACTCACTACTGTCCCTCCAGCAACAGGTAAAAGTACAAATCTGAGCTCAATTGCAGGCCACTAACTGCAAATTCTGTTCCCGTGAAAGCATATACCTCCAAGGACAAAAAGCAGCAAGTTCAGGATGAGTTGAAGAATGTATTCATGGGTGAATCCTGAGTGCAGGAGACTCTTAATAAAACCACACAGTACATGGCATGCAGCCCCGCGGTGGTGCACGCTGGAAGCCCAGTGGCATTACCATGGAGGTCAGAGGCTACCAGGAAAAACTCCCACGAGGAGCCGGCCTGGGGCAGGGCTTTGAAAAACACTTGGCAGTTGAGTGACTGAAATGGGGTGGGGTGAGTGTCCAGGCAGACATGACAGGAAGGACAAATGTATAGAAATAAACGTGTCCAGTTTGGGAGACCCTACCAGGCCAAGCTCCAGATGGCATTGCCAGTTGCCTGGCAGATGTCTCCTACCAGAGGGTCAGCACCAAGTCTCCAGTGCCTGCTTGGCATTACTCCCCACCCTGCCCTCCTCTGGATCCCTGCCGTGGCCGGCCTCCTGGCCACCTGAAACTTGGAGTCTTCCCTGACCCCCACTTCCCTTCCCCAGCAGGTCTTCACTCAGCACGTATGTGAGCACCTTTGAAAGACTTACTTCCAAGGACTGTTATTCAGTGACTCAGCTACAACAGCAGAGTAGCCTTGTGAATTTGTCTCTATCAGCCATTAAACCATGATCTTTGAGAAAGCAGAGCCCGCACATGATTCATCTGGGTATCCTCTCCTACCCCCACCCCCCCTGCACCTAGCAGAGTGCCTTGGTACATAATAAATGTTTAACAAAAGGGAAAATCCAGAGAATGTCCAAAAACTTCAGTAGAGATGTCTCAGGGCCCATCTCTGAGTTGCCCCTAGTACTCTGAAGCCTTGCTCCTTAGAATTACTCCAGGAGCGCAGAACATGCCAGAACTGGGTACCAGATAAGGGACAAGAGAGCCACACTGGCATTCAGGATGGGAGGAATTGCTTCACTGGGAGAATGCAGTCTCAGGATATGAATTGTCTTTGCTGTTTGGCCAAGCCAATGTTATTCATATGAATTAGAAATGGCAGATGTAGCGTATTTGCTTATTTGGCTATTGGATGAGTTCTCCACTCTTGGATTTTATTTTCCTCAAGGGAATACTAAAGTCACATGATGAAACAGAGAATCCCCGATTTTTATTGAGGCCGTGAATGGAATTTTTTTCTTAAGTCACCTCCAGTTGCTCAGGGCGGCACACCTAGCAGGTGTGGATTCTTAATGACTCCCTCTCCATCCCCTAGAATTCTTCAACGACCTGGATCTGCTCATGGGGCCTGTCACCCTGCACAGCAGCATGGAGCACCTGGTCCAGTACTCCCAGCAGGGCCTTCACTGGCTGCGGAACAGCGCCCACCTGTCCTAGGGACCTTGCACTTGAGCCAGATCGCGTTCTCGTCTCCATGGATGGCTCACCGTTTCTGGACACTGTGCTACTGAAATCCCCAGCCACGGCATTTTTGAAACTGTGGTGGATATCTCCTCAGCATCGAACAATGGTCTTTTCCCAGGGCGTGTGTGTGTGTGTGTGTGTGTGTGTGTGTGTGTGTGTGTGTGTGCGCGCGTGTGTGTGTGTGCGCGCGTGCGCGTGCACACACATGCACACGTGTGTGTAAGAAGCTGCCTGTGTATGTGTGTAGAATACACAGCTCTTCAACACACACCTTTGTCTAGTTTCCATAATCCCGGGCTAGACAAAGTGATCAGAGGTTACTGATTAGAGGAAATACATACATACGCACACACAATCACAGACACACACTTTCTATTCCAGTGCTAAATCATGACTTAGAAAATGTCAACTGAAATCTCATGGGTGAGTTAACCAGGTGCAATACAGCACACCAAAAGCTTGACTGCCAGTTAAGAAGAACCTGCTCCATGCTATTTGGTTATTTTCAGTATTAACGTATGCTACCCCAATTATTTTTTGATTGGTATGTATTGTGGGTAATTGAATAATGCAAATAAGTCAGTTACTTTTGTGCCAAAACTTCACTAGATTGCATGTTACCAAATACCCTGCCCTTCTGATTCCCTCCCTCTATCTGACTTTATTATCAACCAGATGCATTACAAGCAAATGGGTGGGCTGCAGCAGGCCTTCCCTACCCTACCCCCAAATAGTATGCAAATAGCACTGAAATTGGGTAAACACTGTGTCTTTGAAGGTTAGCAAACATTAAAGCAGCAAGGGCTGTGTTTTGGAACTCAGTTAGGAATTGGAATGTTCTGCACCTGTGATAACAAGCCCACCAGGCACACACATTTCTTCTTCCTGCCACTGTGACTCGGTGGCTCTAGAGCCACGTGGCATTTGTCAGCCAATATGTCTCAAGTCTTTTCTTGCCACAGTAGCTTTCTTACAAATGTTCTTGGCCAGAGGAGACCATGACCTAGAATGTCCCTTCAGTAGGAGTGTATCCGTCACTTACCAGGCTAAGAGCTATTTGCTATGATAATGCCGTCTGATTCTCACTCTCCATGCAGAACATGCCACTGCAGGCCCTTGATGCGTTTTGATTTAGGGGATACTTTTCAGGCTTCGATTAGCAAGCTGCTTGCAATGCAGAGGATCACAGTTCTGTGTGGGGTAGCAGTACCAGAGCATCTTGCTTCTCTCTGGTGTGTCTGGTATGTTTACATCTTGCTCATGGTTTTTCTTTTCTTATTTTTTTTAATTAAGTTTACATTTTAGTTTTTTGACATCTCATTTACAGTTTTTGTCTGAAGTTTATTTCTTTTATAGTGTCTTATCATGCCCTATATTTAGTCTTCTTGTTAAATATATTTGGATATGAAGTATTGGTAAAAAGAAAACAACTCCTGAGAAAGAACCACACTTTGAAAAACAAGAATAATATCCTTGAGGCCTCTGACTTGACAAAATTGTACCAGGATGGTCTGAGAAAGACAGATGGTGGAATATGTGGAGCAATCCATTTTTTCAAGGTGATGGTGGCGCAGAATATTTCTAGTAAACGCTTACATGTGCTTTCACTGATATTCTTATAGGTTGAGTGCAGTGTTAACGTTTTTGTCAGCCTGATCTGTAGGTGGGAAATAAGATCACTGTAATTCCTTAGCTCTAAGCACTGATTCAAAACTGAACAAATGAGTGAACAACTTGAGTGATTTGAAATTAATTGAAATGAACGAGTAAAGGGCTTGTGAAATTTGCATTTGACTTTGGCCTTCAAGCATTTGGAAATATTAACAGTGTTTCCGTTTAACACTTCTCCAACTGAGGTGCTTCTTACATCCTGTTCTCTAACTGTTGGCAAAATTCATGATCCCATCTTCTTTTGGAAATTTGAGCCAAACTAAAGAAATTGTGACTCCTTTTTTGTTTGTTTGTTTGCAGGACTGAGACTTTGTTCTGCTTACTCTTGATGAATTCTGATGAAACAGTCAAACACCCACATAAGGGATGACCCTTAGGATCTGTCCTGCATGCCCTGGGAGATTTTCTGGTCTTGCACGTCTTTAAAGCTGCAGACTTTGTTGTGGCATCCAGGAGTGTGCTTTCCCATAAAGCCGTGTTTGACGTGTGGCCCCTAGCCGATTGAGCCAGCAGTGTTTTGTTGTTGCTGTTTTTTATCAGCACTCTGATGACCCATGCTTCCCAGTTTCAACTTCTTGAATTGGTCATTTCGGGGGATGACTGCATCATACAGTTCCCACCACTGTCTCTGGTTTATCTGCAAAGCATGCTGGGGCAGCACTTTCTGTTGGGCTTGGCGTAGACGATTTTGTAAGGAACCATCTTCTGATGGCTGCGTGTGACAGTCACTCATAACTCGTTCCTTTTATTTTGTTTTGTTTCAAGTTGAAATATCCTTTGTGTGTGTGTTTTCTGATTACAAAAGTAATACCTGCTCTTTGTAAAAATCCAAACAATGCAGAAATGTAGAAAGTAGAAAGTGTAAGTCCCCGGCTGTCCTAGCCCCTGGAGACAACCACTGCTCAGTTTGATATAGATCCTTCCAGAGACTCTCGAACTTAAGTGTATAATTTTTGTTACCACTTATTTCTATTTGAAGACATATTTTTTCCTCAGAAACTCAACACAAGTTCAACCGACCCTACCCTTCCATGACCTGAATGGATACCATCCTTTATCATAATGTTAAATTATCTTTGAAAGACAGTAGCCCAAATATATTCCTGATCCAAATCTGGCACTTGTTACTACTCTGTGCAGATAAGACTCATGTGTAGAGTTGTGCCTGGAGAGAGAGGTTTGGTTAAAACAGATATTTCTGGAAACTTTCAAATTACAGATTTTGGAAACTTGGATCCACTGTCTAAAGAGGAATGTGCTAGAAAAATAATTTGAAGAGTTGACAAATTGTATACTAGAGTGAACACATGGAATGCAATGCAATGAGACTTTCTGCACTAAAACGTATCCTACTATGTACAACAATGATGTGTGTATTATATAACAGTGATGTGTACATTTCTGACACCCCATACGTAATATACACAGTTTGTATAAATGCATACATTTAAAAATATATATGTACAATACAGCTAACATAAAACTGTAGTACGCCTGAAGGATATTACTAGTGCCTAATATTGAGTATAAGTCACTGCGTGTTCGCATCACCTTGAAAGTGCAGTAATTGTTATAAAATTAATCAGTGCAGCCAACATTATTTATGAATCACATCTTTGAAACTGTGCAGTAGCATATACATATATATTTTTAAATAACATTTTTCACAGTTTTCCAGAGTTACTGTTGAAATCTGCATCACCAAAAAAAAAAAAAAAGCAAGATTTTTTTAATGAAGTAGACACGCTTCAGACCCGTAATCTGCGTGTGATTTCCTGTTTGTAGCTTCCCAAGAGACTTTAGCAGTCACCAGCCTTAATGCATGTACAGGATATTATTGTGACTTAATTTATCTGCAGTTTTTAATCCATGTGAAATTGGAATTTATAAACGGACTTGGATTAAATACATCTGCCTTTCTAAGGTTGCAAATGTTACATTAAATGATTTATGTTGTAAATGAGAGAAGTCGAGTTATATGTAAAAAAAAAAAAAAATGGCCACCAATGTTTGTGAATATTTTTACAAGGAAATGTTAGACTCAAAACCGATCAAGTCAGTGTTCTGGTTCCCAGTTCATAATCTCCTTAGAAGCAATCTTTTTGTTTCATGAATTTTTAAATATAGCTCCCACCGATTCTCATTATGAATATCGCTGGTATTTTCCATGGGGGAAAAAAAAAGTACATTTTTCTTCATTATCGGAATAGTTTTCTGTTTGTCTTTCTCATTTTCTAATTCATGTTCCCTCCCTCCCTCCTTCTCTCTCCCTCTCACTGTTTGACTAAACATTCTTCAATGTCCTAAGTTAATCCCCTGACTTGTGTACCAGGCTTTTCCAACTCAGACCAACATGGTGGAATCATGTTTGCAATATTCGGTCAAGAAAATAAGAAAATTCTGAACTAAAGAAAATGGAAACATCAGACCGGTGGCTGGACATGAATATCCCCTATGTGGGAGGATTTTTGTTCGCCTCATTTTAGCCTTATCTCCCTCGCTTTTTCTTCTCCTCCTTCCCAATGAAAAGAAGCAAAAATGGCAACAAAACCCAAACTATTACTTCACCGTATCCAGCCCATATTCTTAGATTCAAGTACCCTGTGTCTTCTTCCCACTACACCATCTTACAGCATTCACATGTGTTTAGAGAGAAAGGTACAGAAAGGGTTTGTTTCCAGATGGGCAGTTCAGTTGAGTCCTCATTCACCAAGCAGGAGATGCAGCAGAACCCTGACTGGGTCACCATGGAGAACGCCTCATCCCAAGGATGGCCAGGACAGTGGACTTGGCTTTGAGCTTTTCAGAGGCGGTTTGGGCTGAGAAATGCCCGGCAGTCTTTCAAGAACCGTCTTCCTCTTTTATAGCTTCGCCTGCTACACAGCTGAAGTCTTCCTATCAAAATCATGTTTTTAAGAAGTAACACATTTTTGAGGAAACGGGAATCAACTGGAGTCTTGAAAGACTTTTCTTTTAATGAAAGGGGAGCAAAAAGAAAAACCAACCGCATACACTGCATTTCCAACCATTCGGAGCCAGAGTTTATTTCCTCGTTTTTCCATTCCCAGAAGAGCACAGTTTTTTAATATGACAACTCCCTGGCAAATAGCACAAGAAATGTTCAGACTTAAGATTTGTGTTCCTTTTGTCCAAATTATTCTGTATATGTCACTAAAGGGGTTAACTTGTTTGCTTGGCATGAGGAAAATTATAAACTCTGTTCTCAAACTAATTACATCTGACCATGGTTTTGGTTTTTATTATTTAATTGGCACTCTGAGGCAGCAGGGGGTAAATTTGGGGTCGACTGCAAGGGGATTTAGATTCACAGCTCTTACAGTAATGGGAATCAAGGGATTAAATCTCTGTGCATTACTTCGAAAATCCACCTCTTACAGCCAATTTTAAAGACATTGATCTCAGGGATGAATTTAAGGCCCTAATTGCAAGTCAACACAAGGATCAGCATTTGTCTTTGAGCATCAGGAAGTATTGACGAAGCCCGAAACACTGAATCAAGGACTTGCTTTTTACTTATTTTTAAAATAGAGAAAGCACATCAGAAAAATACTTGGATCCAGACATGATTTAGGATTTCCAAACAGTGCCATTGGGTTATAAAAATAATTACTGTACAATATTCTAGTTTCCTTATTGCTCTTCAAAGCTTTTTCAGTTTTTCGCAAGACAAAACTGATTTTTCCCCAGTTCTCTTTATTTCTATGATCTCTTTATTTCTAGATGCCCATATGAGCAAAGAGAAAATACTTCCCATCAAGGAATATACATTACTTGATTGAACAGCAGTCCATCCACAGTAGCCGAAGGTATTTGACTTTTTAAAGAACATTCTTTAAGTCTCGTCTCTTCCCTTCATCCTATAGCATGAGTGGAAATACAAAGCCGAAAGTATGGCCATGTAGTTGAGATGTCAATAATTCTGAGCATAGACCACATTTGCAACTGCTGTTGAGGCCTGTTTAAGTAGTGATATAGCAGTATTGACACTTTTGAGTAACTTGCAAGCTGATGATTAACCCCCAAGGGTTCCAACCACCGCAAGATGTCCTCTGTGAACTGGGTGTTCTTATAGGGTTTGTTCCCTTCTAAATTCTAAGTTAGTTGTAGTGTCTTGACTTTGTAGAACAGTTATTAGCGACGGTGGAGGCCTTAACAAACAGCTTCAAAATAACACACGCATGTTGGGGATGAGCGAGCAGACAGAACAATAACTGGGGTGTCCAAACACTCTCTTCCTTTGTCCCGCCGCACCTGATTCTTAACTAGAGCTCCTCTCCATGCCTCGGTTTCCCCTGCATGACATGTGACTCGATACATCAACTACCTAACCTAGCACGTTTGATAATCAACAGATTTGGGTAAGCATTCCGAGATGCCCAGTTGTCCCACTTAGTAGGATTTTAAGCATTGCCGTAAGAACAGAGACGGGCTGGGCTCGGCGGCTCAGCCTGTCATCCCAGCACTTTGGGAGGCGGAAGCCAGTGGATTGCCTGAGCCCGCGGGTTCAAGACCAGCCCGGGCAGCTTGGTGAGACCTTGTCTCTACAGTA
This sequence comes from Cephalopachus bancanus, assembly GCA_027257055.1. Taxonomy (NCBI): domain Eukaryota; kingdom Metazoa; phylum Chordata; class Mammalia; order Primates; family Tarsiidae; genus Cephalopachus; species Cephalopachus bancanus. Next base: position 1,885,942 of record JAPVLO010000159.1, on the reverse strand, counting down.
AATCAAAAATTAGCCGGGCGTGGTACTGCACATGCCTGTAGTTCGGGCTACTTGACGGCTGAGGCAGAAGGATTCCCAGAGCCCAGCAGGTCGACGCCGGGGTGGCCATGAGCATGCCACTGCACTCCAGCCTGGGTGACACAGTGAGAGTCCGACTCCAAAAAAAATAGAAGCAGCAAAGGAAACACACTATGTCTGCAGGCACCAGGGCTTCCTCCTAGGTTCTAGATCAGACTAGGATCTGGAGAATAAAGATGATGGGTAACTATAGCCACCTCCCCCTACCCCGCCATGAAATGGAGGGTGACAGGAATAGCCAGGGCAGGCAGGTAACCTGTGCGGTTACCACTTTGAGTCCTTCTTGCCTGTAAGCAGAGTACTAATAGACCAACGAAGGGGAAGCAGCAGAGCTGCCAAGTACCCTGCTGTTAGTGGTACAATCTCACCCTCCTCTGATTGCCAAACCCTAACCTTAAGAAATCAAGGCCAGCTGGGCTCGGTGGCTCAGCCTGTAATCCCAGCACTTTGGGAGGTCGAAGTGAGTGGATTGCCTAAGTCCGTGGGTTCGAGACCAGCCTGGACAACTTGGTGACACCTCGTCTCTACAATAAAAAATCAAACATTAGCCGGGCATGGTAGCATGCGCCTGTAGTTCCAGCTACTTGAAAGGCTGAGGCGGAAGGATCGCCAGAGCCCAGCAGGTCGACGCTGGGCTGGCCATGAGTATGGCACTGCACAACGGCCTGGGCGACAGAGTGAGACTCCAACTAAAAAAAAAAAAAAAAAAAAAAAAATTAGGGCCAGCCGGGCACAGTGGCTCACACCTATAATCCCAGCACTTTGGGAGGTGGAGGCGAGAGGATTGCCTGAGTCCAGGGGTTTAAGACCAGCCTGGGCAATTTGGTGAGACCTCATCTCTACAATAAAGAAATATTTGCCGGGCTTGGTGGCTCAGCCTGTAATCCCGCGCCTTTGGGAGGCTGAGGTGAGTGGATTGCCTGAGCCCGCAGGTTCGAGACCCGCCTGGGCAGCGAGACCTCATCTCTACAATAAATCAAAAAAATCAGCCGCGCGTGGTAGCGCAGGCCTGTAATTCCGGCTTCTCGGAAGGCTGAGGCGGAAGGATCACCGGAGCCCAGCTGGTCGAGGCTATGGTGGCCGGGAGCGGCCACTGCACTCCAGTCTGGGCAACAGTGAGACTCCAACTCAAAAAAAAAGAAAGAAAGAAATATTTGCCAGGCATGGTGGCACATGCCGGTGGTTCCAGCTACTTGGAAGGCTGAGGAGCAATGATCACTTGAACCCAGCAAGTCGAGACTGCAGTGGCCATGAGTGTGCCACTGCACTCCAGCCTGGGTGACAGAGTGAGACTCTGACTCCAAAAAAGAAAAAAAAAATCAGGACCTATCCAGATGGAAAGGGACAGAAGCACCATTGGGCCCAAGCTTCCAATGTCTGCCGCCTTCCATGAGAAGTAACTTGCTGCTGAACACCATGCTTCAAGCACCACCATAGCGCCAGAGGTCCATGGTACTGACTTGTATCCTGAGCTCTTGTGGTTTTCTTTTGAATGCTGAGAAGCTGAGCTCTCTCCATGTGAACCTTGTGCCTCTGATGATAATTGCGGCGTGGGAAAGGGGGTCATTAGTGGGTAGAGGACAGCTGCTCTGGGAGGTTTGTCCCATAGAAAGGAGATCTGTCATAAGGGACTTGGGTTGTCATACATGAGTTTCGGGAAAGAAGAAACCTCTCTTGAGAAAATGGATGGTTTTTCTTCTCCAGTGGGTTTGGTGGTTGCTTCAACATAATTGTTTAATTACAGGTGAAACCTTAGAGTACTGGAAGAGAAGAAAATCAACATATGAGCTCATTGAATTTGTGATTTCCAACTAGAGAGTGAACTTTCCAGCCCCAAACATGCAGACAAAGGAAATACAACCGATGATCTGGACGTTTCATACCACTAGGGTCAAAGTCCTAAATGGGAGGTTGAAATTATTAGCTGTTATATTATTTAGACACAGAGCCAGTGTGTCTTCCTTGTGTCCCCAAATCAGTACTTGGAGCTTAACCAAAATAATCAGGAAAGACTCATTCAAAAGAGCCTCTTGGCCGGGCTCTGTGGCTCAACCTGTAATCCCGCGCCTTTGGGAGGCTGAGGTGAGTGGATTGCCTGAGCCCGCGGGTTCGAGACCCGCCTGGGGCAGCGAGACCTCATCTCTACAATAAATCAAAAAATCAGCTGGGCGTGGTAGCGCATGCCTGTAATTCCGGCTACTCAGAAGGCTAAGGAGGAAGGATCGCCGGAGCCCAGCAGGTCGAGGCTGCGGTGGCCAGGAGCGGCCACTGCACTCCAGTCTGGGCGACAGAGTGAGACTCCAACTCAAAAAAAAAAAAAAAAAATTAAAAGAGCCTCTTGTTTTTATTTCCACTGGAAATCCCTTTCCTAATCTTTCTCCAGTAAAAAAGGAACAATGGCTGGAGATCCTGAGAGTTCCATCCTGGTTTAAACCTCAATCAATACTAATTCCTTTTCACAGAAGCACAAGACCTTACCCGGTGCAGATTCTGGGTAGTTAGGTAAAAAATTCTAGGGCGGCAACACATTTATTTGCAGGAGAAGATACATCAGGCTGGACACTTGGTTTTCACGTTTTCTCAAGCAGGATGTTAAGGAGCAAATACTCCTATTACAGTGTAGTAGGTGCTTGCTTTTGCGGTTCTGTAAAAGCTTAAAGTCACTCCCATAAAGTTTGCCTCAGTCAGTGAAGGAATTTAAAATTCTCATTTTTCTTGTGCTGTGTATGTCCTCTTGGAGGCTTATTCATGGAACCAGCAACTCTAATTCAGTATTCTGATTTCAGAGGCCTGGTGTATCACATCAAACACCATTTCAAATTCTGCATCTTGGTCTTGGGAAAGCTGTCAGCAACTTGGGATCTCTCTTGAGACTTTTCCAGTGGTCCAGATTTAGCAGCCACAAAAACAAGTAGAAATCAATCTTAGGACAGTTTCAAGAAGAGGATTTAAAATAGGACAATTCTGGACAGTAATTTATGCTGGAAAATGTGCACACTATAGCACTGATGAAAATGCTGTACTAGGTCTAATACCACTTTCATATTTTGTCTAGTTATTCTACATAAAAATAGCTCAAGTTCATTTATGTTATGTGATACATGTGCTGTTCATTGGGGGCTTCTTGTTAGTGCATTTGGGTATGATTATGGAGAAAGTCTAAAATCTGTGTTGATAGTCACTATTTTAATCCAAGTAGCCGTAAATGGTTCTACTAAGCATCAACATTACAAACACTACTACTGATGAGATTATGTGCTCTTATCTGTGCCTTTGAGTATGTGATCAATCTTAACCCAAGCAATTAATAAAGGCCAGTGGCTTTAGTAAGACTCATTTCTTCCAGCCTTTCTTCTCAAAATCGGCGAATACTTTTTCCAAGGAAATTCAATGAATCCCCACTAAGCAGGCCAGATCCCATTCAGGGGTCTCAATTTTTCTTATTTTTTTAATGTATTGTTGTTTAATTTTGTTGTTTTTTTAATGTATTGTATTTTGTTGTTGTTGTTGTTGTTGTTGTTAGAGACAGGGTGTTGCTATGTTGCCCAGGCTGGTCTCAAACTCCTGGCCTTGAGCAATCCTCCTGCTTCAGTCTCCTAAAGTGCTGGGATTACAGGAGTGAGCCGCTGCACCCAGCCCAAGGCTGCTACTAAGATGTACACGTGCCTGGAGCCAAAGGTCATCACTTTGGTGACTACTCATATCTGCATCGGGGAGTGCAAATGTTAAGTCCCCTTTCTCTTTCTCCCTCTCCCATAAGAATGAAAGTTACTCCCACACAGTTGTAGTTGTCAGATGAATACTGCAAATAAACAAAGCTCCACATTCAAACATGAATAATTCAATAGTGAATTATCTTGGCAAGATGTTAGGAAGGAGTGGAAAGCACACCTAATATTAGGAATGTGTCTGGAAGGATCTTGTATTTTGTCTGAGTATAAAATTTACAGTGGCAAAGATGAAGGAATCACTGACCACTTACTTTACTGTTTGGAGATCTTGCTGGTTCTATAATTCACATGAAACTCATGCAGCAGTTTCTGGAGTGGGGAAACATCTTACTGGACTGGAATAAAATGAGCCTGAAGAATTTGTAAGAATGAGCTACTGTATTTTTAAAGGGAGATATTAATTTGTTCGTGAAATTACTTTTTTAAGATCTTAATAAACTTTGAAATCAATATCATTCTGTCTCAAAAACATCCTAGTGTCTTCTCCTTGAACTTCTTTCCAAGTAAAATGTCCTTTCTCGTGTGTTACAGCATTTTGTTTTTCAATATAATCAACTAGTCACAAAATAAACTACCTTTTCCCCTACATAAGCATGAATCCACCCAAACTACGACAAATGGGCAACCAATTCGGGAATATTGTTGGAAGGAATTTTTTTTTTCTTTTTCTTTTTTCAGTCGGAGTCTCACTCTGTTGCCCAGGCTAAAGTGCAGTGGCACATTGCTGATGGCGACCACAGCCTCGACCTGCTTGGCTCAGGTGATCCTGCAGCCTCAGCCTTCCAAGTAGCTGGAACTGCAGGCACGTGCCACCATGCCCAGCTAATTTTTTGATTGATTGTAGAGATAAGGTCTCACCAAGTTGTCCAGGCTGGTCTTGAACTTGTGGGCTCAGGCAATCTTCTTACCCTGGCCTTCCAAAGTGCTGGGATTATCGGTGTGAGCCACCATGCCCGACCAGAAAGAAATATTGAGTGTGACCTTAGACTGAAAGAGAAACGAAACAACCTATAGTAGAGTCTGGATTATTCTTATTCTTAAGGGTTTTTTGTTTTGATTTGGTTTGTTTGTTTGTTTTAGTTGGAGTCTCTCTCCATCGCCCAGGCTGGAGTGCAGTGGCACAGTCACGGTCACCCCAGCGTCAACCTGCTGGTCTCCAGAGATCCTTCCGCCTCAGCCTTCCAAGTAGCTGGAACTATAGGCACGCGCGACCACGCCCAGCTAATGTGTGATTTTTGTTGTAGAGACAAGGTGTCACTAAGTTGCCTGGGCTGGTCTTGAACCCACAGGCTCAGGCAGTCCACTTGCCTCAGCCTCCTTAAGTGCTGGGATTACAGGTTGAGCCACCAAGCCCGGCCTGGTTTTGTTTATTGACATGTCAAAGCTTCGTTTACTATAAAGCTATGCACAAATGTAAGCTGTTATTCTGTGGCATAATTCAAACACAACCAGCAAACATTTAAAACATTCAATGCTGGGGAAACAGATTGGCAGTAGTGAGAATCTGCCTGCGGAAGGGGGTGCGCACCTCATGAACAAGGGACCTGCACAATGAACATTTGTATACCTAACCCTGAATTGTAGCCCACATCTTTAAAAATTAAAAAAAAATTTAAAGGAAAAACTAAAAGTAAATTAAATATTCAATGCTAAAGGCTAACTTAAGCCATTTAGTTTTCTACATTCCTTTGCCCCTTTTCTTTTTTGAGATTATTTTCCATCTAGCAAGCAATGCAAGAATGCATTCTTAATTGCCTTTTTAAAATGTACACAGTACAAACAGATAAGAATCCTCCTTAATTCCCATTCAATTTCGCCCAAAGAGAGCCCTCTTGTCAATTATGTGCCTCTGTCCATATTCATTTCACATGTGTGTGTACATGCACGTGTGTATATTTAAAACAAATAGGTTCACACTGCACATGCTGTTCTGTGTTCTGAAACTTGCTTTTATCATTTAGTAGTAAATCTGAGGCATCGTCAATATCAGCACTTTAAAATCTAGCTCATTGCTTGGACCTCTGCGCAGTATCTCCGTGGTACCAGTGCCATAGTTCGCTTAACGTTCTTCATTGATGAGTATTTAGGTTGACTCATTACACGTTTAAAAAAATTGAGATATAATTCACAAACCATAAAGTGTATCCTTTAGGCTGGGCGTGGTGGCTCAAGCCTATAATCCCAGCACTTTGGGAGGCTGAGGGGAGGGGATTGCCTGAGGCCACGGGTTCAAGAACTTAGCGAGACCTCATCTCTACAATAAATTAAAAAACTAGCGGGACATGATGGTGCACGCCAGTAGTTCCGGCTATTTGGAAGGCTGAGGCAGAAGGATCACCAGAGCACAGCGGGTGTGGACGCTGGCGTGACCATGAGTGTGCCACTGCACTCCAGCCTGGGCGACGGAGTGAGACTCCAACTCAAAAAAAAAAAAAAAATGCAGCCACTGCCACTATTTAATTCCAGAATATTTTCATCACCCAAAAAAGAAACCCTAGACCCATGAGCAGTCATTCCCCATTCTCCCCTCTCCCCGACCCCTGGCAGCTGCAAATCTAGTTTCTGTCTCTGTGGATTTGCCTATTCTGGGCATTTCCCGTAAGTGCAATCATACAACATATGGCCTTTTGTGTCTGGCTTCTTTCACTTAACATGTTTTCAAGGGTCATCCATGTTATAGCATGTATCAGCACTTTCTATTTATGGCTGAAAAACATTTCATTATATGGAGAAACCACAGTTTGTTTAACTATTCATAGTTGATAAACATTGTTTTTTTCCCACTTTTTGACTACTTTGACTACTGCTGGTATGAACATTCATAGCACACGTTTTGGTGTGAAGATATGTTCTTAGTTCGCTAGGTGTGGAATTGCTGGGTTATATGGTAACTCTTTAACTTTCGGGAATTGCCAAACCATTTTACCACAGGAGCTGGACATTTATCCCACCAGCAATGGATGAGGGTCCCAATTTTTCCACATCCTTGCCACTTGTTATTGTCTATCTTTTTTATCATAGCCATCCTAGTGAGTGTGATGTGGTGTTGCATCGTGGCTTTAATTTGCATTTCCCTAATGACTAATAATGTTGAGTATCCCTTTATGTGCTTATTGACCATTTTTATAGCTTTCTTGGAGAAATGTCTATTCAAATTGTTTGCCCATTTTTACATTAGGTTGTCTTTCTTCTTATGTTGTCAGGGATTTTATGTGTTTTGGAAACTAGATTCTTATCAGATATATGATTTGCAAATATTTTCTCCCATTCTGTGGGTTATCTTTTCACTTTCTTGATGGTGCCCTTTTAAAATTTTTATCAAGTTTTACATTTTGAGGAAGTCTAATTTGTCTATTTGAAATTTTCTCTCTTGAGCTTTCATGTCATATATAAGGTCATGAAGATTTGCTCTTATGTTCTCTTCAGAGATATTAAAATCTCAGCTCTAGAATTTATATCTATGATTCATTTTAAATTAGTTTTTGTGTATGGTATGAAAGAGGGGTCCAATTACATCTTTTGCATGTGGCTATCAGGTTGTCTCAGCACCATTTGCTAAAAAGATGATTCTTTCCCCATTGAATTGTCTTGGCACCCAGGTCCAAAATCAATTGACCACACCCATGAGGGCTTATCTTTTTTTTTTTTTTTTTTTTTTCTTTTTTTTTTTTAACTTTTAATTTTAAAGATGTGGGGTACAATTCAGGGTTAGGTATACAAATGTGTATTATGCAGGTACCCTTGTTGATGAGCCGTCCTCCCCTAGCAGGTTCCCACTACTGCCAATCCTTTCCTTATAGTTTACGATAATTGCTCAAGGTCCACTTATGAGTGAGAACATGTGCTACTCAGTTCTTTGTTTCTGTGAAAGATCACTCAATATTATAGACTCTAAACCCATTCAAGTTGCTGTGAAGTTCATAATTTTGTCCTTCTTTATGACTACGTAATATTCCATCATGTATATGTACCACATTTTTTTATCCAGTCCTCTTTGGATGGGCAGCGCAGTTGGTTCCATGTTTTTGCTATTGTGAACAATGCTGCAATAAACATGCATATGCAAGTATCTTTTTTATAGAGTGATTTGAGTTCCTCAGGGTATATTCCCAGTAGGGGGTTGTGGGGCTGTATGGAAGGTCGATTTTTAGATCTTTTAGGAATTGGAGGGCTTATCTTTGAACTCTCAGTTCCATTTCAGAGATCTCTATGTCTATCCTAATGGCAGTATCACACTGTCTTGATTACCACCTTGTGGTAGTATTTGAAATCAGGAAGTGTGAGACTTTCAACTTTGTTCTTTTGCAAGAATGGCTTGGACTCCATGTGTTTTTTAAAGTTAACCATCCATTTTGTATTAAATTGTCTATAAATGAACTTTTTCCAAGCAGGTGACTGTCTATCCCAGTTTTTTTTGTTTTTTGTTTTTTGTTTTTTTAGTAGGAGCCTCATTCTGTCGCTCAGGCTGGAGTGCAGTAGCATACTCATGGCCACTGCAGCCTCTGCCCACTGGGCTCGGGCAATCCTTCCACCTCAACGTCCAAAGTAGCTGGAATTACAGGTGTGTGCCACCAAGCCCAGCCAATTTTTTTATTTATTATAGAGACAAGGTCTCGCCAAGTTGCCCAGGCTGGTCTCAAATCCCTGGACTCAGGCAATCCTCTCACCTCTGCCTCCCAAAGTGCTGGAATTACAGGTGTGAGCCACCATGCCCAGTTTAAAAACAAATACTATGTAACTTAGTAGCATGACTTTAAAAACTGTATGAAAAGTGTAGGATGACTTCATGAGCTTTTAAGTGCCAGCCGTGTTTCTGCCCATTCTCAGTCCCTGCTCTCCAAGAGACAAGGTCCATACCAGGATAATTGGGCTGGGGTTTAGGTGCCCCCCTGCACCAAGCTGGATCGTTTTATTTATGTAATATGTTTTGGCTTAAAATCATGAGATCTGTAAATACAGAAAGGAGGACTTTAGTTCTTGAAAAGGGTTGCAACCTACAGGCCTCCAGCTGAGAGCAAAAGCAGATCCTTAGAAAGAGGAAGGATAAAACAAGAATTTCTGCCGAATGGGTTGGCTAAAACCACCTATTCAGTCGTTCATAGGAGGAGCGATGAATATTCATGAAAGGGTCATCCACATGCATCATAAGCAAATATACATTTTACATCCCATGTTCATTTTGGGGTGGAGACTTCATATTAAAATGCATTGAAATCAGGCTCTGTAAGTCCAAGGTGAACCTCAGGACACAAAAGCACTTCGTGTGCAGCCTCAGAAAACAGGCCAAAACCAGTCTGTGGTTGATGGTCAAAAATCAGGAAAAAAATGCATTGCGAAACTGGTCAGCTGCATGTCAAAACTGCAAAAGGACCGGAGAGTTCAACCAGACTCAACCAACAGGCGGAGGAGTATGTCTGCAGTTATTCGTTTTTCCAGAGCAGGTTTCTGTTTAACTCCTAGGAATATCGGTCAGTGAGGAAGGAGGTGTACTGAGGCATGACCGACCCCCCTCCTGTCATGGTCAGGAAACTTCGTTTTTAAAGTTTCTGGGACCTCTTTGGCCAAGAGAGATCTGTTCAGTCTGTGGGAGGGCAGAAGGGAGACTTCAGATTTTATTTTTATTCTGTATGTTTTTCCCCAAGTCACGGCAGCCCCGGGGCAAATAGAAGCACAAAGTTGTCCAGTAATTTTGTGGTCGCAGGCTCCCTCTGCCCTCTCTACCCTGTGCTTCCAGCTCAGATACTGCTGCATCCAGCAGAGGCCCAGTGCTTTGACCACTCTGCCCCTCCTGAAAGCACTGCCTGGAGCGGGTCTGACTGAGGTGGCGAGATTTCCGAGGGCTTGATAGACAGGTTTGACCCCATACCTCCTTAGAACTTTTATCTCATGTATGCTTTATGTCCTTCTGGCCCCGTTTCTAGATCTTTCTGGAGTCTAGTGGATCCTCCTGTGATAATCAAGGATGTGGATTTTATTTCACTGCCAATCTGTGGGTACACTGAGCCAGCAGAATGAATTAATCCATAAGGAGCAGTCAGAAAACGACTTTGTACTTCCCGCCACCCACCAGCCCCACTCACCATTGCCCACTCAAAGCCCCTCTAGAGGTCAGTTCTTCTGACACCCCTGGATGAAATCTAGGATGGATCCCATAACTTTTCCAGGCACCCTCAGATAATAAATATTCTGGTCATCTAGACACAAGAGATGTTTCATTTTAGCCATTAAAGGTCCCAGCTTGTGTATTCGTCAGACTCTGGGCTCCAGTTGAAGGTAAAACACCTTCCTACCCAGTTTCTGGGAGAAGGTGAGCAGTTGGCAAAGAGATGTGTCTCTTTGCTCTTTTCCTGCCTGGCGTTCCTTTAACAATATCCAGCTCCTCCAGTCTGAAGCAGGGGGAGGGAGGCTCTTTCTTCACTGGCCTGGGTGGACCTGGGGATGGGTTCCTCGCCTAGAACTGACTCTGTTTTGGAGAATCCATGACAGGTGGCTGAAGAAAACTTTTCTCTTCCTCCTCCTTCCTCCACTCCCATCGTGGGAATCTCTCACCCAAGATTTCCCCGAAAGATAAAAGAGGTGCACCAACTCATCTAGGCTGAATGGGCCTCCCCAAAATGTGCATGTGGAAGTCCTGACCCCCAGTACCCCAGAATGTGACTGTAGTTAGAGATGGGGCCTTTAAAGAGGTAATTAAGTTAAAATTAGGCCATTAGGGTGGGTCCTGATCCGATCTGGCTGGTGTTCTCACAAGAAGAGGAAATTTGGACACAGAGAGAGACACCAGGGCTGCGTGTGCGGAGGGACCACCCTGTGAGGAGGCAGCAAGAGGGCGGTCGTCTGCACCAAGGGGCGAGGCCTGGAGCACAGCCTTCCCTCACAGCCCTCAGGAGGAGCCAACCCTGCCAGCACCTTGACCTTGGACGTCCAACCTCCAGAAGAGTGAGCCTATACATTCCGGTTGCTTAAGCCCCTCTAGTCTGTGGTTCTTCGTTATGGCAGCCCTAGTCAATGAACACACAGTCCTTCCTCAGCATTTGGGCATCTAGGGGAGGAGCCCCCAACTTCTGCTAAGGCCTCCTCATCCCTTCAAAAGACATCCTGGGCAGGACTGGAGGCCAAGCCTTAATTCAAGCCCAGATGGACTCTCTCTTGCATGTGGCGCCATCTGATACACCTGGCACACTTGATCCAAGCATGACAGAAGATCGCTGGTTACCCATGGCCCCTAATCTGCTGTCACAAGCGGCTTCGATCCCACCTGTGAGTGATATAACTTAGTATGCTCCCCAAATAGCAGAAGCACAGGCCAAGCTTTCTACACAGCCCCCCTCGTTAGATTTGAGGTGACACAGAAATGCCCTAGAGCGGGGGTAGGACTCTCAGCACACTAACTTTTCCTCTCCTTAAGTCTAGCCCTTCCTGGGGCCTCCCCAGCTCCCTTCTAGGCCTGAAGTAGGTAATAGCTCGGGGTCTGAGTTCTCTGACATCTCTGTTGCCAGCCCTACTTAGTGGGTCTCACCTCACTGTGGGATGTGGGAGTAGTTGGCATCTATTGCCTCAAGGACTTCTCAGGAAAAAAAAAAAGTCCTATTTCAGCCTCCTGGGTGGTTTCAAGCAAGGACTAATGAAACCATGGAGTTTGTCTCCTTTTGCTGGGCCCAGTAAGGTGGCCACCCTTCAGACAGAGAGCAGGCCAGCTGTTGGGAATATAAAATGGTGTAACTGCTATGGACAACAGTTTGGCAGTTCCTCAAAAAGTTAAACATAGAGTTACCGTATGACTCAGCAATTCCAAGCCTCGGTGTATACCCAAGAGAACCAAAAACATTTATTCACATAAAAATACGTACATGAAATCTTCAGAGCAGTTTCATTCACAGTAGTCACCCCCCCAAAAATGGAAACAGCCCATCAACTGGTAAATGAATAAACAAAATGGGTTTAACCATAGAGTGGAATAAAAAAGGAACACAAATACATGCTGCAACATGGATGAACCTTGGAAACATTGTGCCAAGTTCAAGAAGATAGACACAAAAGGTCACATGTTGTGTGAGTCCATGTGTAGGAAACGTCTGGATCACGCAAAGCCATAGAAACAAAGGTGGATTGGTGGCTGTCAAGGGTGGGGGGAGGGGAGAATAGCGAGTGACTGCTGATGGATACAAGGTTTCTTTTTGGGGTGATGAAATGTCTGGAGTTAGACAGTAGTGATGGTTGCAGACCCTTGTGAATATGCTAAAAATCACTTAACTCTACACTTAAAAAGGGTGAACTTCATGAGATGTGAATCATATCTCAATTTTAAAAGTAGTCAACACTTATTTAGTCTTAACACTTCCCAGTTGTTTTGTTGCTTTCTTGGATCATACTTCTTCTCCAGTTAATTCTTCTTTCAGATCAGATCTGAGGATGGAAAATTTTCGAATCCTTCCATATGTAAAAATATCTCACTGTGCTCACGCTTGTGTCATAATTTCACTTGCCATGGAATTCTAATTCAGGAGTATTTCTGAATTAGAATTTGCTCACTTTCTTATTGCATTCAGTGTCATCTTTATAGTAATATGGTTTCCCCTCTCCCCAGTTCCCTGCCCGTAGAGGCATTTGGGGTTTTTTCTTTATCCCGGTGTCTGAAGTGTCACTGTGACATGCCTTGGTAAGACCACATGGCTCAGACTTCCTGACAGGACGTTCTGCATGCTGGTGATCTGTGTCCCTTCTCACCCCATCTAACTGGGTTTCTGAGAGTGCCTTGGACATCTGGACTTCACCCTGCTGGGAGCCTCACCAAGGCTGCTACCCTACTTGGCTAGCCAGCACTGGTTACCCTGTTCATTACTGCTGGTCGCTTTACCGTGTCTCTGCTCAGATGTTCAGTGGGACCCTGAGATATCTCACCTCCCTGTTGGCTGTTTTTGGCCTTTGTTGTCTCAGCCACACTCATGAATTTAGTGTGTCCTTAATTCTTCTCTGCCATCCTGAGTACTTTCACTGTGGTATTCATACTTGTCTTCACTCTGGGAACCACTACTGCTCTGAGTATATGCTCTCCTCCGTTCTTTCTGTCTTGTCTTCAAAAATTCTGTTAGATGAATGTTGGGCGCTGTAGGGCTCATCTTCCAATTTCCTTGATCATTTTTTTGTGCTTCCTGTCTCCTTGTCCATTTTTGCTATTCTGAGAGCATTCTATAACTCAGTCTTTCAACTTATTCTCTTATCATTTTTGATGTTTCTGCCCATCGACAGAGATTTTTATTTCAATCATCAAAGTTTTCATTTCCAAGATCTCTAAAACGTTCTTTTTTATGAGTGTAATATCATTTTATTTTTCTCTGAGGATTCTAATTATATATGTGTCAAATTCATGTTCCGTTTGCTCTATTGACTCTGCTTCTTTGGAGGTTAACGTTTCCATTTGTTGGCAGGTGATCCCTCTTTTAGGGGTTTTTTTCCCAGTATTTAGGGGTAATTGTCTGTGCGCTCAACTCCCAGTTTGGGTTGCAGCCTGACCGCCAGCGCACTTTCTAATTCCTGCATCTGAACTTCCGGACGGAGAAAGCACCCGTCCCTTCCAGCAGCCTCTCCATCCGAACCATCTGAATCTTCTGCTCCATACTGGGAGCTCACACCTCTGTGGCCTGCTTCCTGGCCTGAAGGTGGAGAGGCAGCTGCTCCTCAGTGATATTCCATGGAGTTATCTCCCAGGGATCCCCCAATATTTTTGAACTCCAAACTTGTCCCTTCCTGAAGCAGACCCTTACCTTTCTAGTTCTGCATACCCTCTGGACTGTGATTTCTTTTTTTATGATGATCCCCGGCTTCTTCCAACTTTCAGATGCCTCAAAGCTCCTGGGTGTCTTCGGGCACCGCTTCTTGATTTTTAGTGCCGTTATAGGCTTTATTATGATTATTCTTTCTCTATGACCACGATCTTCTCCTTCCTTTGATAACATCAAGCCCTGATGTTTTCCAGGGGCAGAAGAATTTCCACGTAAGACTCAGACTTGGTGCAGCTCAGACTTCTTGCATGCCAGTGATCTGTGTTCCTTCTCATTCCACCTCACTTGCTTTCTGAGGGTGCCTTGGACATCTGGACTCCACCTTGCTAGGAACCTCACTGAGGTGGCAAACCCACTGGCTGCCGTCCTACTTGGTCAACCAGCTCTGGTTACCCTGATCTTACTGGTTCACCTTGCTGTTTGTTCCTGGTGGCTGCTTACCACTTCTCTGCTCAGTATATCCAGTAGGGCCCAGGGCAGATCTTTCCACCGTGCCTGCTATTTTAGCTTTTGTTGTCCCAGGCACATGCGTGAGTCTAGTGTGAGGTGAATTTTTGGCATGCATCCTTAATTTAGCCTTAAAAATAACCCCTGAAGGCAGAAATGTCTTCTCTATCACAGACCATGTTGAAATCATTTCTACTCTGGCCTTGAAAGGGTTGAACTCAGAAGGCAAGTCAGCTGGTGCCAACCCACTGCTGGTCAACACAGTATATCCTAGCTGGGTATAAACCAGGATCCTATCCCAAGAACAAAAGCAGAAGCCAGCTCTGGGACTCAAGAGCTGGACCAGCAACAAGGAACTTGACTATGGGAAGAGCCTGGCGGGGGGGTGTTGGCCTTAGCCGGGGAAGGGAGCAGGTTAAGGGGTGTAGTCCTTCCTGCCAGACCCATTCTAAATGAGTCTACTGGCCTGGAGGGCACTTCTACGTACAGTCCCTGTGCCCTTAAGGAACAGCCATTCAGTCTGGGACATTTCAAATGTAGGACATGGAGACATCTCAGCTGGTGACTGATGTCATCTCAGTGTACTGAGGATTTTATGTGGTCAGTATAACAAGACCCTTGGCAAGGGTCCAGGGTGCTGAGTGGACAGACAGACATATGAGCCTGGCCACTGGACTACAGGACCAGCCCCTAGGGAAGTGAAGGCAGAGACAGCCACGTACTGTGGCTTGCAAAGTGCTAGGAAGACCTCTGTCCCTCCTTCAGTGACCAAAAACTCCTGGAAGTCCACCTCCCAGCTCTTCTTTGTAAAAAACCCATATTCCCCTTCACACATGAGTCCCTGGCACAAACATGACATCCTATCACTGTCTTCTTCCTGATTGGCAAGAGGAGACCATTGCTCCAGCACCTGCTGCCTAACCAGCCACTGACCTGAAGTTGTTTGCCTGTAAAATGAGACCTCGGTCCCTGAGAGGGTTGGCATTATGTGAAGACTCTTGGTCTGTCCTCTCTCTCCATGCAGTCGGTGCTGGAGTCTAAGCAGAGACTTCCCAACGGATGAACGTCGCAGCCTCCCTGGGAGGGTTCAACATGTTTATCTCAGGCTTGAGGTTGTAATTATGATTTAGCAGAATCCTGCTTCGCAATGTCTTTTTCTCTGTTTCATGTAAATTAAGTTCCTGGTGCGCGTGGGAATGCATGTGTCTCTACTCCTAAGGGGAGCTGGAGAATTCATTAGTTATTGTCTGGGAAGGGCTGTGCAGAAAAATGCTCTCCAGAAATGCAAGGTATTACTATTATTAGGTGCCTTCAATTTGTAAATCATCTTGAATGGGCTGTTTGGTTTCACTCTGTTTTGTTGGGATATGAAAACGATCGCTCAAATCCTGCGTTCAGCAAGGGCCAGTACACATATCAAAGAAAACATGGAAAATGCAAACGCAACTTTTTCAATTACATTGACTTACTCCAAGAGGGTTTTGGGAAGCACTGATGATTCCAGCTGAGGCATCTGATGGCCAGGGACTGGAGCCACTAAATAACACCTGTGACCTTGACAAAGTGCATTAAAGCCAGGCACGGTGGCTCACGCCTGTAATCCCAGCACATTGGGAGGCAGAGGTGAGAGGACTGCATGAGTCCAGGGGTTCAAGACCAACCTGGGCAACTTGGTGAGACCTCGTCTCTACAATAAATCAAAAGATTAGCTAGCTGTGGCAGTGTGTGCCTTCCAGCTTCTTGGCTAAGGGGGAAGGATCACGTGAGTCTGGCAGGTCAAAGCCACAGTGGTCATGAGCATGCCACTGCACTCCAGCCTGGGTGACAAAATGAGACTCCAACTCAAAAAAAAAAAAAAAGAAAGAAAGAAAAGAAAAAGTGCATTCCTTTCTCTGGGCTGTGGCCTCCACAGCAGGAAGTTCAGGCAGTTGAGCTCGATGACCCCTATGATCCCTTCCTGCACTGCCGTTTCATGTAATACACCTGATCACAAAATCCCTGCCATTTACTAAGCCCTCACAACACACGGGACACAATGCTGAAGGCTTTCTATCTTGACTGAGGTTGGCTCCCATATGGGGAAACCGGGGCTGTGCAATGTCTCCGCAGTCACACAGCTGAAGGGCTGTGAGGCGGTGCTGTCAGCCTCTCCTGCACTCCACTCATGGGGCTTCCAAATAGTTCCAGAACACGACAAAGAAATCACTAAGTAAAGCAGGTGTGCGTTCTTCCCATTCTCCTTGCTTTTCTGTAGTCACATAAGCCAACTGCAAACTGGCCAGGAAATATGAGGACCGTGAGGGTCTTTCAGCAACTCTCTTTGCGATGTCCCTCTTGTGGTCCCAGCCTGGTTCCCTACAACTCAGGGCAATGGAAGGAGAGACCTACTAACTGTCATGCACACCTGAGTCCCAGAGGGAGGAGAAGGATGGAGGGAGAGAGACAGAGGAAGGGAAGAAAAAAGAGGCAGAGAGGGAGGGAGGAAGAGAGACATAGTTGAATGAAGTCTTTATATCTGCCTGGTTTCTTTTCATGTATGTGGTGTCATAGACTGAGGAGAGGGAATCATCAGCAATACTAAAATGAATGTCTGTCGGAGATCAAAAGAATTCAGGGGGACCCCTTCCGTCTGATTAAGTTTCCAGATAGACCTGACGGGGAACAAAGTCTGAATCTTTGCCCACCGATCCTTTCCCACTGAATTGACGCTGCGTCTCTATCTTTCTAAGAGAGACTTCCTGAAAAAAATGTACAAGTTTGGTCTGAGAATCTCCCAAAAATTGGCATGGCTTGAAAATTCTGTATCTGAGGTCAACAATGGAGAAGTAGAAGAGGTCATAATTTTATACCCAGAGTGCGCACAAAGGTAAGATGCAAGGAAGTCTCTGAACAGGAAGAGAATTTGACAGGATGCAGACTCACGGATGTAGGCTTTTGCATGACGAATGGTGACCCAAGTCCCTCCCCGACTTTGGGAAGTCCCATGAGCCATCTTGACCTCCAAAACTAATGTGAAAGGGCTGTAGTGCTCTGGGCAGAGTCCCGTCCTCTTTGTTGAATGAATGAAAGAATGAACGAATTTGTAGTATTTCCTACCCTCCACATTCTTAATATCTAGAAAAATCATTTGTTTGTTTTTGCCATGATGAGCTAGTCAAGGTTTGCTGATTCATGGGCCCAGCACAAAGAAAGAAGATGTATGAGCAGGATACATTTGCTCTAAACATTAAAGGGGGAAATTTACATGAGACAAATAGACAGTAATTGGGTGTTGGTATACTCATGATCAAAGGGAACCCTGGTCAGGGTGTTAGGTTAAAAGGCATCCTCTCCAGCTTCTCAAGACCCTGATATATTTTGATTCTGTTCGAAAATTTTAAGATGTTATTTTTTAGAGCAGTTTTATGTTCACAGCAAAATTGAGAGGGAAGTACAGAGCTATCCCACATCCCCCCACCCTTACACATGCATAGCCTCCCCCGTTGTCAAGGTCCCACACCAGAGTGGTGGATTTGTTACACATCATAATCACCCAGGGCCCATAGTTTACATGAGGGTTCACTTTTAGTGTTGTACAATTCTATGGGTTTGGACTAATGTCCCCACCATTATACTATCATATAGAGTATCTCCACTGCCCTAAAAATCCTCTGTTCTCTGCCTATTCATCCTTCCTTCCAACCCCCAAGCTTAATGATATTTTGCACATACTGTTGGGTATTCAATTGAGTTCAAGTTGCCACACAAGGAAAATGTCTGACAGGGAAAGGGCTCAACGCTTTCCTCGGCGACACTCGTGCACTCGTCTGCAGACTCAGGTAAAGGGAATCACAAACCCTGGTGGGCAGAAGCTGGCACTGCAATTGCTCTAATAAATGCATCTGTCTAAAAGACGTTACTTGAATATGCATTTCAGATTTAAATTATTAACTTTCGAATGCAGTATTTCACCTCTAAAAGGGACATTGGGTAGCTCAGGGTAAATTTTTCACTAGTATCTTTTTCCAGGTCACTATGCTAGACCCTGCTGTGGCTTGAATGTGTCCCCCCAAGTTCATATGTTGGAAACTTAATCCCCAATTCAACAGGATTGGGAGATGGAGTCTATTTTTTTTTTTTTTTTTTTTTTTTGAGTTGGAGTCTCACTCTGTCGCCCAGACTGGAGTGCAGTGGCCGCTCCCGGCCACCGCAGCCTCGACCTGCTGGGCTCCGGCGATCCTTCCTCCTCAGCCTTCCCAGTAGCCGGAATTACAGGCACGCGCTACCACGCCCGGCTAATTTTTTGATTTATTGTAGAGATGAGGTCTCGCTGCCCCAGACGGGTCTCGAACCCGCAGGCTCAGGCAATCCACTCACCTCAGCCTCCCAAAGGCGCGGGATTACAGGCTGAGCCACCGAGCCCGGCAGGAGATGGAGTCTAATAAGAGATGAATGGATTAATGATGTTATCTCAGGGGTGGGTCATTTATCTCCAGAGAGCAGGTTGCTATGAAAGGGAGTCCATCTCTTGTGCTCATGCACACAATTGTGTTCTCTCTCTCTTTCTTCTTCCTTCCTTTCTTCGCTCCCTCCTTCCTTCCCACCCCTCCTTTCTCTCTCTCTCTCTCTCTCTCTAATGCACCCACTCGCCCTTCTGTCTATGCACCATGGGAGGAGGCAGCAAGAAAGCCCTCACCAGATACAGCTCCTAGATCTTGATCCTCCTACCCTCCAGAACAGTGAGCCAAATAAACTCCTAGTGTTTAAAATGACCTAGTTACTATTTGTTATAGTAACACAAAGTGGACTAAGACAGACCCCTTAGCTTATCATGTTTACATGTACCTGTTCACAAAGCAACTTGTAATTGGCTTTCACAATTTGAGATTTCTTAACAAATTTTATTCAAACCAGGGAGATTCCAGAGCTTGTGAATACAGCAAAGATCTTTAAATGCCTTAATTATTAGAAACCGAACCATTTTAAGTGTCTTATTGGTTTTTATATGAACACATGGAGATATGTGATCTCTCCCACATCATCAGTCTCAGCTTTGTAAAGAAAGGAAACAAGGAGGTTAGATACATCCTTAAACCCAAAATACTTCCCTCTTCAACCAGGTGCCTAAAATAGAGATTCATATATCTGCATGTTTAAGTTTGTCTACCTCCAGAGCTCCTAATTAAAAACACTTAAGGAATTATTTGCTGACACCTTAATAGGGTGTATTCGTTTTCTATTGTTTTGCAATGAATTACAACAAAGTTAATGATTTAAAGCAACACTCTTTTATTAGCTCACAGTTCTGTGCGTCAGAAGTTTGGAAAGACTCAACTGGAAAGACTCTACTAAGGGTCTGGAATCAGGGTGTCAACCTGGCGAGGCTCTTATCTGGGTGCTCTGGGGAAGACTACACTTCCAAGTTCTTCTGGGTTGCTGGCAGAATTCAGCGTGATGGGCTGAGGCTTCTGCTTTCTTGCTGGCTCTTGGTTGGGGGGGTCACTCTCAGCAAATAATAGCCTCTCTCTGGTCCTTGCCTGTGGCCTTTCTATCTTCAAAGCCAGCAGGAGCACATCAAACCCTTCTCATGCTTTGAATATCTCCTCTGATCTCTCCCCATCTGCCACCAGCCAGATAAAACTCTTGGCTTTTCAAAGGATATGATCAGGTTCAGTCAACCTGGATAATCTTCCTATTTATTAACTCAAAATCATGTGATTACTAACCTTAATTACATCTTCAAAATCTCTTTTGCCAGTAGTAACATAATATAATCATGAGCAAATAATCACGTCAAAGTCACAGCCTCAGGAATTAAGGTGGAAAATCTTGGGGAGCCATTTTAGAACTCTGCCTATGGAAACTGGCCAGTAGCTGGCAAAGAGAAAAACAGAAACCAGGAAAGAGCAAGAGAGCGAGAAGGGAAGGGTGCAGGAGTTCTGACTATTCAGACTTCATTTAGACAGAGAGTGCCATGACTCACTATGTGTGACCTTCTTGTTCAAATGCATCTTGAGACTCATCAAACTTATTTCTCTATGGAATCCAAAGATAATTGAATCTCCAGAAGTCATTCACACAGGGTGAAGGCGTTACCTTTCTTCAACTTCACTGGCATATAACTACAAGTAAGTCACAGCCCCCCGACCCCTGCCACACACACACAGAGAGAATATAGTAGAGGCAATATACCCCAGAGGGAGCTACTATGAGTATGGCTCAATAAAAAATGTCAAACCACTGGCAACCCCTTTGGGTCCCCTCCCACCACGGGAGCTTTTCTATCCTCTCAATAAGTCCTGCTTTCTCACTTTAAAAAAAAAAAAAAAGCCCACCCCGGGAGTTCATTCTCTGTGTTCCTTAACAAAATGACACAGCTTTTATTTCCTGTGTGCAGTGGGGTCACTGTCTACCAGGCAGGATGCTTGGGGTTGAAAGTATCAGGAAGTTCAACTTCAGTTTACTTCAAACTGGAGTAAGCCATGAAGAAGATTGTAACTAAAAAATTAAGAGCCTGATAGCAGAAGGCTTCCAGTACCTTTCAGTCAGTGAGTTGCCTCCATTTATTTGCAATTCTCTCAGCTCTGCCTTCTTTCATCTATTGGCTTTTTCCCCAGACGGGTTTCCTCATCATGGCAATATGGCTGCCAGTGGCAACTGGGACTCCTTGTTTACACAGAGGAGGAGACATCTAGGAAGCCCAAATCATGGAACACAAAAGTCCTAGCTCAAGTCAATTAGCCACCCCTTTCCTGGGGCCATTGTCTGATGACTCAGGCCTGAGTTTCCCAAGCCAATCCCTGTGGTTAAGGGGAAGGGATTAACATGGTTGGCTTAGACTAGTCAGGATCCATCCCTGGGGCTAGGGTTGGGGTCAGTTCCTCAGACAACATGGCTGCTATTAAAAGTAGGGGGAGGACATAATGGATGTTGGAGCAACCATTTACACTGCACTGCCAATTCCACCCACTGGTACATACAGTGGCCCAGTGAACAGCCACAAAAGAGCAAGCATAGTACAGAGCTGAGAGTCTACTCTTCTCAGTCTCAGTGCCCATGGGCTGCTTGTAGTGTGAGCATCTTTCCACTAGAGCACAATTCCAGTGTTTAAACATTTTTCATGCAACACAGATGCTAAACATAAGCCACCAACTTCCTCACACACCATCTCAAATGAAGGAAGAACAATCTGCACCAAAGCTAGGAGAAATCTGGTTGGGGGACCTGACACGTGGCAAGCAGGTGTGACTGTCACCATCCAGCACCTTCCTAAGGGACTTTAAGGACATTTGACTACATGCAATGATTTTAATCCACACTTTTAAAAACATTAACCCTCTCCTCCCAGAAAGAACTCTCCCTACTTGGATCCAAATGCTGTACTGGGTGCCAGAGAGTCTTCTGGTCTGTTCTTGCCGCCCCTTCCCAAACTCAGTCTTCTCTGTTTAAAATTCTTCAATGGCTCCCTACTTCCTTTAGAACAGGATTTCTCAACCTCAGCAATCGTGACATTTGGGCTGGGTTTGTGGGCATGAAACCCACACAGTCCCACACGGCCCGATGCTCAGAAGGCCCTGCTCCTGGTTTCACGTTCTGCTGTCACCATCTTGAAATTGTTAAAAATCTTATCTTTAAACTTGCGTTTTATTGGTGAAATCCAATAGGACAACAGAGTGTGCTCATGAACAGAGCAGGTACACGCGACAGGCATGCCCATAGTCATTGCTGTCTCATTTGCAGCAGAGTGTTCCCAATGCCCAGAGCACGGAGTACCAGTGGATGCATGATTCATAAGTTCAGAGAGAATCAAAGCGAGTACAGAATAAATGTGTTAGGTTTGCAGCTGAATAAACAGAGGCCCTGATAGCCCCAAGAGGCTTTCTAACCAGAACTTGCTTCAGTGCAGAACAAAAGTAATGGCTACTAAGAAATATAAATGACCAAGAAACTGTTACATTTTCTTTCTTGCTTGTGTTACTTCCCTGAATGACCCAACTACTTCCACCGAAAATGATGACATAAAATAAAAGGTTATTTATTTGTTTATTTATTTATTTATTTGGAGTTGGAATCTCACTCCAGTCACCCAGGATGGAGTACAGTGGCAGGCTCACAGCCACCCCAGCGTCTTCCTGCTGGACTCAGGCAATTCTTCCGCCCCAGCCTTCCAAGTAGCCAGAACTACAGGCACATGCTACCATGCCCGGCTAATTTTTTGATTTATTGCAGAGACAAGGTCTTGCCAAGTTGCCCAGGCTGATTTCGAACCTGTGGGCTCAGGCAATCTTCTCACCTCGGCCTCCCAAAGTGCTGGGATTACAGGCTGAGAGAAGTAAGTTTTTACTTAGCAACTAAAAATGGAGGCTATCTGTTAAATTTGAATCTCATATAAACAAATATTTTAAAGCATAAATACATCTCAAATATTTCATGTTGCATACTTATATTAAATAATTATTTGTCGGCCGGGCGAGGTGGCTCAAGCCTGTAATCCCAGCACTTTGGGGGTCCGAGGTGAGAGGATTGCCTGAGCTAGTGGGTTTGAAACCAGCCTAGGTAACATGACAAGAACTTGTCTCTACAATAAATCAAAAAACTAGTTGGGTGTGGTAGCACATGCCTGTAGCTCCAGCTACTTGGAAGGCTGAGGTGGAACAGGTTGATGCTGGGGTGACCATAAGCGTGCTACTGCACTCCAGCCTAAGCTACGGAGTAAGACTCCAACTCAAAAAAAAAATGTTGTTGCTGAGCATAGTGGTTCACACCTGTAATCCCAGCACTTTGGGAGGCCAATGTGAGAGGATTGCCTAAGTTCAGGGTTTTGAGACCAGCCCGGGAAACTTGGCAAAACCTAGTCTCTAGAATAAATTAAAAAATAAGCCAGGCATGGTGGTGTGTGCCTGGAGTCCCAGTTACTCAGAAGACGGGCAGAAGGACCGCCTGAGCCCAGCAGGTGGAGGCTGCGGTATCCGTGAGCATGCCACTGCTCTCCAGCCTGAGCAACAGAGTGAGACTCCAACTCAAAAAATACATATTTGTTGTTTGCCTGAAATTCAAATTTAACTAGGGCAAAATGGAAACCAGGGGAGAGGAGGAGAGCTGGAAGGGAAGGGTAGAGGAGTTCTGATTACTCAAATTCGGACTAGACACTGCGTGTGCAATGACTCACTATGCAGGAATGCTCAAATGCATTCTAAGACTCACCAACCTTATTTCCCAAATCCTAAATTTTATCTGGTAATCCTACAGAGGAGGAAAGGGAAAGATACGGCAACTCACGGTTCCTTTTCCTCTCAGCCTTTCCTTCTCATTACTAAGCAGAAGGAAGACCGTATTGGTAGAATGTACCAACAGGAAGAAGTAAAATAAAAACAGGTGGCCTAGTTTGTGCATCATTTCTTCTGCTCTGGTAAGAACAGAATACATCTATGTGTAGGAATTTTAAAATGCAAATAACTTAAGTTTGGTCATTCTGCAGACAAATGTTTTTATGCTTGCCATCTAAAATTGTCATTGCACAATGTAAAGGTGAATGGTAAAATTCATGCTGATAATTTAATATTTTTACTTTTCTTTATGTAGAATGGCATTAAATAACAAATAAACACCATGATGAACTGAGAGAGACTGTGGGAGGAAAAAAAATTATATTTTAATACTTTTAAAGGTATCTTTTTCCTGCCGCTCAGTTCCATAACTTCATTTTGTACTGGACCTTGCAAATGTAGCAAGCCTTCAGGGAGGGAGAGAGGGGAGGGGATGTCCCGTATATCGTAGGATGTTTAGTGGTAGCCTTGGCCTCCACCCACTTGATGCCAGTAGTGTGCCCCTATAAACTGTAACAACGAAAATTGTTTCCAGACGTTCCCAAATGTCTCTTGAGGAGCAAAATCATCCCACATTGAGAACCACTGCTTTGGAAGAAAATCCACCCTCCCTGGTATGTAAGATCCTTGGTAATCTGGCCCCCTTATTGCAATCCATTCACTTCTTCCCATAGTGTGTTCCCATCACCCTGAGCTCACTTGGGGTCTTGTGAACAAGCCACACTTGAATGCCTCCATGCCTTGGTACACTCTTTTCCTACTCCCTAGACCACTTTTTCCTATTTCACTTGGCCAATTCCTTATTAGCTTTCAAAACTCATCCTGGTGTCATCCAGCTATCCTCTCCAAAATCCATCCTTCCTTGACTGTTCTCTGTCCACCATCTGGGTAAAGGACCTGCCTTTGTATTCCTAAACACCATGCACAGAACTCCATCAGCCCCTTCCTGAACTACCTGGTATTCACCTAGAGGCAAAACTTCAATGGCACCAGACTGTGAGCAAGATTGTGAGAGCAGGGGATACTCAATCTTTTATCTCTTTCTTTGCAATATCTAGCACCATGTCTGGCACACAGTAGATGCTCAGCAAATAAATGTGGGAGGATGGAAAGTGGGAGGGAGGGATGGAGGAAATGAGATAAGAGGGAAAGAAGGAAGAGAAAAAGGTAGGAGAGAAGGAGATGAGGGAGGTGAAAGGCTATTAGAGATTTTTCTAATGTTACGTGGGTAGTAAGTTTTTCTCTCTATATTTGGTTTTCATTCGTAGAAGTCCATTAGCTAAGTCGTAAAAATAAATGTTGGTTTCTCATTTTTGCGTGTGTGTTGGAGTCTCACTCTGTCGCCCAGACTGGAGTCCAGTGTCCGCTCCCGGCCACCGCAGCCTCGCCTGCTGGGCTCCAGCGATCCTTCCACCTCAGCCTTCCAAGTAGCCGGAATTACAGGCATGTGCTACCACGCCCAACTGATTTTTTGATTTATTGTACAGATGAGGTCTCGCTGCCCAGGCGGGTCTCAAACCCGCGGACTCAGGCAATCCACTCACCTCAGCCTCCCAAAGGCGCGGGATTATAGGCTGAGCTACCGAGCCCGGCTGGTTCCTCATTTAAAGGATATATGTCAATAAAGTGAGGTCCTTAGTACTTAGATCCCTTACTGAAGCTTTTTTTAATCCCAGGCAAAGTGCTTCACCATTTCTCGGATTACTGCTTGTTTCAGAGGGTTCTAGTTCAAAGGCTGGCCTTTCTCAAGTGTCCCTACTTGCTTAATGTGCTCCCAGCAGTGACTGGCCTGACAGCTGTCCCTGAGTGTAAGGGGGAAGAACCCGTTAGGGTCTGGCCCCAACCGTAGGAGCCCTCAGACCTGCTTCCTGCATTGTTCAGGTCCTGCCACCAGACTTGCTCTGCATTAGCCATTGGCTCGTCTGTCGATTAGGTGATCAAAATCTGCTTGAAGGCTGTGACAGTTCCTCCACCTCCTCCCGGGCCTGCCCACCAGATCCTGCTGGGGGAATTGCCAAGGAGGCCTCCAGAAGTGGCAGAACTGAGTCATTTTTGAACAGAAAACAGTTATTCAATTCTCTAGCTTCCCTGAAGCTGGGAGTTATCTTCCTACCGGAAGTGAAATAGTACAAAGTGGTAAGAAAATAAACACAGGCCCTGTACTTAGGATGGAAAAGTTATCCTGAATGAGCCAAACCAAAAACAAAAAAGGATGAAAGAAAGAAAAAAGAACTAAAGTATACAGAAAATCAGTAGAGGGCCAACAATGAATAAATATTCTGCTACAATAACAGTTTCTGAGGCATTTGCCTGTTGTTTCTCTGCTTATTTCATAACTCTTTGCCTGCCCCACCTTAGAATTCAAGCATTGCTATTATTCTGTGCTCACTGTCTCAAGGGAAGGATTTGTCAGACAAAAAGAGAGAGAAAAGCCAAAAGCCAAAACCCCCAGAGAAGTGGAGAGGACTTTAGGGCATAGCCCTAAAATTAGCAAGAGTATGAGTGGAGGATTTGAGGAAAGTCATCACTTCCACCGAAGACCAGAAAATTATCCCAGACTGGCTGAGGATATCAAGTACGAATGTTGACTTAAATGGGCTCCAGAGAAGGCCCCACAAACCTGGCTCTAGGTCAGAGTCCCACCGACAGTGAAACCCCCACATAGGTGTATGGAAGCCACAAGAAGAAGATAGCTGTGCCCTCCTCCCAGGCAGAGCCCATGAAACCTGAAAACCCAGAGAGGAAAGGCATAGATGGGCTTGGGTCCAGGAACAACGTGGATATGGACTGGCAGCCAGGTTGGATATGGCTGAATCAGCCTATGTAGATAGATGCTGTTAAGACTCCTCAAGGGCCTGGGCCCCATGGAAACCATGAAACTTAGAAAAAAAGAGAAAAATGTTACTAGGACAGGATTTCTGTCACCCAAGGGCAAAGGTGGCTCCAAAAAAAAAATCAGCTAGGCTCCTGTTTTGGCTGCTGTGACAGACTCAAAATTAGCAATGGCTTCATCAGGAAAGAAGCTGACTTCTCGCAAATGTCCAGAAGTGAGCAGGTATGTGGTCATCCTAGGCAAAGTCATGAAGTTCCATGCTACAGCAGTCTTGTTGATCTGCTGTCTTTAACATGCAGAATTTATCTTGTCAGCTGATACAGCAGAAAGAGAGTACACATTCTTTTCTGTATCTCATGTCTGCTCCTTTTCTGACCATAATTAGTCAGGAAGCTACAGTTAGCTGCAAGGAAGGCTGGGAGATGGAATCCTCCAAGCTGCCCTGCTGGAAGGATTCCAGCACAGCATTTTACAGAAAATTCTAAGTATTCTTGCCTGCTTTGTTTGGGTTTATTTTTGTTTGGTTTCATTTTTATTTACCAACAGTATGGTGGTGTCAGGGGTGCTTGTTTTTCATAAATTACAACCTATCCATTCAGTGTTCTAGAAGATCACAGACCAAGCAAGGAAGCAGAGTGCAACAGGGGTTGAGGGACCTCAGGGCTGCAGCAGAATTATAAGACCTTCAATCATGAAAGTCTCAGAGTCTCGTGCAACCTTGGGATGGAAATGTGGTTCCACTAATGTCTGAGGAGGAATTTCCCACCACCCCGACTAATGGGCATTTACAGATGAAAGTAATTTATTTTAGAGAAAATATAGATGGTGATGATTTTTGCTCATCTGAGTTGTACACTGAGACTCAGGTCATCTACCTTCTCTTATAATTCTCTCTTCCCAGCTGAGTCTCTGCCTCCCTGCTGCTCTCAGTTAGCTACTGCCATGTAGTGCCAGAGAACTTTTCTGTTCCCCAGGGGTGATTCTCAACTGGAATGCCACAGCCCCTTGGGGGACCATGAACCAGAAGTGCCCTCAAGTCCTGATTCATGGGTAATATTTCGTTTTGCTGTCTCCATGTGTGCATACTCTGTTGGGCATACGCTGTTGGGGGGAGCATTGACAGTCATCATTCAAGCTAATTCCTGAGCAAAGGAGACCCAAGTTATATATTTATACATTATATACCATTTCATACAAACTATGTGATTATACAGGTTACCTTCTACTCCAGGTTACCTCATGTGAGATAGTTAGCAAGTCAGTAGCAACACTGCCTGGAAGAACACAAAGTCAGGCACCATCTTGAAACCCAGATTTAAGAGGAGCAGGCCTCTGACCTGTAATATTGCCTTACTTTACCTGCACTGTCCCATCCAGGAACCCCTGCTCCACATGGCTACCAAGCACTTGAAATGGGACTGGTCTGAGCTCTACAGGAGATGCTCAAGATAGTATTAAGCACAGAAGAAGGAAAAGGAGAAGGAGAAGAACAACAATAACCATTCACTTCTCAAGAATGCAGGAAAATATAGAATCAACACAAAACACCTCATGACTGCAAAATTGAAAGCACACACATATATCAATCCAAAAGTTAAAAGAAAAAAACAATCTTATAAGAGCCTCATGACAGGGATAAACTCTCACGTTTCAATAATCAACCAGAACATGAATGGACTAAATTCACCACCAGAAAGACACAGAATAGCATGCTGGATTAAAAAAAAAAAAAGAAACATGACCCAACAATATGCTGCCTCCAGGAAACATCTCACTACAAAGGACACCAAGAGACTCAAAGTTAGAGGATGGAAAACAAACTTTCAGGCAAACAGAACACAAAAAAGGCAGGAGTCATGCTTTTAATATCAGACAAAACAACTTTCAAGCTATCAAAAATTTAAAAAGACATGGAAGGACACTATGTAATGTCAAAAGACTTAATCTATCAAAAAGAAATATCCTTCCTAAACTTATATGCACCCAACATAGGAGCACCAGCTTTTATAAAGCAACTATTGCCAAGTGTGGTGGTTCATGCCTGTAATTAAAGCAGTTTGGGAGGCAGAGACAAGAGGATTGCCTGAGTCCAGGGATCAAGACCAGCCTGGGCAACTTAATGAGACCTCATCTCTACAATAAATAAAAAAATTAACTGGGTGCTGTGATGTACGCCAGTATTTCCAATTGCTTGGAAGACTGAGGCAGAAAGATGGCCTGAGCTCAGTGGGCCAAGACTGCAGTGGTCATTAGTGTGACACTGCACTCCAGCCTGGGTGACAGAGTAAGACTCTTACATTAAAAAAAAGCAACTACTAAGTAGACTAAAAAAAGATAATGACTGTAACACTATCATAGCTGGGGACTTAAATACCCCTACCCACAACCCTAGATACACCACTGAGAAAAAAATTAACAAGGAGATCCAGAACCTCAACTTGACCAAATGGATTTAATAAATACCTACAGACCACTCCAGTCAAAAACCATGGAATATACATTCTACTCATCACCCACATGGAATGTACTCCAAGATCGACCACATCCATGGCCATAAGTCAAGCATAAACAAATTTCATAAAATCAAAATACTGCCATGCAACTGCTCAGACCATAGTAGAATAAAAATAAATATCATCACCACCAAGATTTCCCCCAAACACACAAAGACATGAACGCTAAACAACATGATGCAGAAAAACTCCTGGGTCAACACAGAAATTAAAAGATTCCTGGAAACAAATAAAAACAAAACCATATCTTACCAAAACCTCTGGTATGCCATGAAATCAGTACTATGGGGGAGTTTATAACTCTAAGCATACACATCAAGAAAAAAGAAATATTACAAGTTAGTAGCCTAACAAATCACCTAAGGGAGCTGGAGGCCACCAAAACCTTAACTTCAGCAGAAGAATCCAGATCACCAAAGAAAAAGCCAAGATATGGGACACAGAAGACAAAAATATCATAGAAGCAATCAATGAAACAAAAAGTTGGTTCTTTGAAAGAATAAAAAAGATTGATAGAACCCTAGCAGATGATCAAGTAAAAGAGGGAAAAGGCCCAAATAAACAATCAGAAATGCAAAAGATCAAGTCAAAACTGACACCAAAAAAATACAAAAGATTATCAGAGATTACTATGCACACCTGTATGGAAACAAACTCAAAAACCAAAATGAATTGGAGGACTTTCTGGCATCACACAACCTCCCAAGTTTGAAATAAGAAGAAACATTAAATAGACCAATAACAACCTAGGAAACTGACTCCATCATAAGAAAACTACCTACAAAAAAAAAACCTGGACCAGAGGGCTTTCCAGTGGAATTCTACAAAACATATAAGGAGGAGTTGATATCAATCCTATCAAAAGTATTATAGGCAATCAAGAAAAACAGAACTCTCCCCAAATCATTTTATGAACCCAACATCACACTGGTGTCCAAAACAGGTAAAGATCCAACAGAGAAAGAGAACAACAGGTCAGTATCCCTGATGAACATAGACGCAAAAATTCTCAAGATTCTAGCAAATCAGATCCAATAACACATCTCAAAAATTATCCACCATGACCAAGTAGGATCCATTCCCGGAATGCAGGGCTGGTTCAACATCCATCACACAATAAATATAATTACATACATAAATACATCACAGATGTTAAAAAAAAAAAGAACAATGCAATTATATCATTAGATGCAGGAAAATCAACAAAATCCAGTATCCTTTTTATCAAGGGTTTTGATAAACCCGCTGCCAACATATTGCTAAATGGACAGAAATTGGAAGCATTGCCCTGAAAACTGGAACAAGACAAAGCTGTTCACTGTCACCACTCCTGTTCAACATAGTGTTGGAGATCCTAGCTAGGGCAATCAGACAAGACAAGGAAATCAGGGTTATCCAAATAGGGAAAAAAGAAGTTAAGTTATCCCTCTTTGCTGACAATATGATCCTATACCTTGAAAATCCAAGAGAATCTGTCAAGTCCTTAATCTGTCTTGCACTGATTAAGGGCTTTGGCAAATTCTCAGCGTACAAAATAAATGTGCAAAAGACAATCGCATTCTTATACACAAACAATAAAGAGGCAGAGAACCAAATAAAAAGCACAATCCCATTCACAATAGCCACACAAAAAAATGAAATACCTCGGCATCATCCTAAAAGTGAAAGACCTTTACAGCGAAAACTACGAAACACTACTCAAAGAAACCAAAGAAGACACAAATGGAAAACTATTCCATGCTCATGGATTGGAAGAATCAACATTGTTAAGATGTCCATCCTACTACCCAAGGCAATCTACAGATTCAATGCAATACCCATTAAATTACCAACATCATTCTTCTCAGACCTGGAAATGACAATACAGAAATTCATATGGAATCATAAAAGACCACGAATAGCCAAAACAATCCTCAGCAAAAGAAACGAAGCAGGAGGTACCACACTACCAGACTTTAAACTTTATTATAAGGCTACAATAATCAAGATATTGGCACAAGAACAGGCATGTGGACCAATGGAACAGGATAGAGATTCTGGAAGCAAAACTTCAATTTCTCAACCAACTCATCGTCAACAAAGCCTCCACCAACAACCACTGGGGAGAGGAAAACCTTCAGTAAATGGTGCTGGGAAAACTAACTGACCATATGCAGAAGATTGAAACAGGACCCCTACTTATCACCATACACAAAAATCAACTCTAAATGGATCAAAGACCTAAACATAAAACCTCAAACTATAAGAATCTTCGAAAACACAGGGGAAGCCGGGCTCGGTGGCTCAGCCTGTAATCCCATGCCTTTGGGAGGCTGAGGTGAGTGATTGCCAGAGCCCGCGGGTTCGAGACCCGCCTGGGCAGCGAGACCTCATCTCTACAATAAATAAAAAAAATCAGCCGGGCGTGGTAGCGCATGCCTGTAATTCCGGCTTCTTGGAAGGCTGAGGTGGAAGGATTGCCGGAGCCCAGCAGGTCGAGGCTGCGGTGGCCGGGAGCAGCCACTGCGCTCCAGTCTGGGCGACCGAGTGACTCCAACTCAAAAAAAAAAAAAAAAGAAAAGAAAACACAGGGGGAAGGTGGCAGGAAAAGAAAAGAAAAAAACAGTAGATACCTGTACAGAAATTGGAATAGACAATCAATTTCTGCTCAAAATTCCGAAAGCCCAAGACATAAGAGTGAAGATAGATAAGTGGGACCTCGTCAAACTGAAAAGTTTCTGCAAAGCAAAAGAAACCATCAAGAGAGTGGGGAGGCAGCCCACACAATAGAAAAAAAAATATTTGCCAACTGTATATCAGACAAAGGCCTAACAAGAAACTCAAACATGCCAAAAGGAAAAAACCCAAACAGCCCCATTAAAAAGTGGGTAAAAAACATGAATAGACACTTCTCAAAAGAAGACATATGAGCAGCCAACAGAAACATGAAAAATGTGGAGCATTACTAATCATCAAAGAAATGCAAATCGGCTGGGCCTGGTGGCTCAAGCCTGTAATCCCCAGCACTTTGAAGGGCTGAGGAGAGAGGATTGCCTGAGCCAGGGGTTCGAGACCAGCCTGGGCAACTTGGTGAGACCTTGTCTCAACACTATATCAAAAACTTAGCCAGGGATGGTTGTGCGTGCCTATAGTTCTGGCTACGTGGAAGGCTGAGGCAAAGGATCTCCTGAGCCCAGCGGATGAAGGCTGCAGTGGCTGTGAGAGTACCACTGCACTCCAGCCTGGGCGCCAGAGTGAGACTCTGACTCAAAAAAAAAAAAAAAAATCAAATCAAAACCATGCTGATATACTACCTAACTCGTCGGCATGTCCATGATTAATAATTTGAACAACAATAGATGTTGGAGAGGATGCAGGGGAAAAGGCAAAGCTTCTACACTGTTGGTGGGATTGTAAATTAGTATAACCTCTGCGGAAAACAGTGTGGCGATTTCTAAAAGATCTAAAAATTGAACCTCCATATGACCCAGCAATTCCCCTTCTGAGAATATACCTGGAGGAACTCAAATCATTCTACAAAAAAGATACCTGCACACACGTTTATCACAGCACTATTCACAATAGCAATAACATGAAAACAACTGTGCTGCCCTTCAAAAGTGGATTGGATTTTTTTAAATGGCACATATACACAATGGAATATTATGCAGTCATAAAGAAGGACAAAATTATGAACTTTGCAGCTACTTAGATGAATTTAGATCATATTCAGTGATCTATCACAGAAACAAAGAACTGAGTACTGCATGTTCCCACTCATAAGTGAACCCTGAACTTTTATCAGACTATTATATAAGAAAAGGATTGGCAGACTGGGTTCAATGGCTCAGCCTGTAATCCCAGCACTTTGGGAGGCTGCGGCGAGTGGATTGCCTGAGCCTGCGGGTTCAAGACCAGCCCGGGAAACTTGGCAAGACCTTGTCTCTACAATAAATCAAAAAATTAGCCGGGCATGGTAGCGCACACCTGTAGTTCCGGCTATTTGGAAGGCTGAGGCAGAAGGATCGCCGGAGCCCAGCAGGTCGACGCTAGAATGGTCGTGAGTGTGCCACTGCACTCCAGCATGGGCAACGGGGGTGAGACTCTGACTCAAAAAAAAAAAAAAAAGAAAGAAAGAAAAGGATTGGCAGTAGTGGGACACTGCCAGGCGACAGAGGGAGAGGGGGAGCACAAAACATCAATAAGGGTACCTGACCCCAAACCAGGCAAAATGGGAATCAAAGGGAGGCCCAAACTTCAGCTGTCTGATGACCACTTATGTACCCAATCCTGAATTGTACCCCACATCTTTAAAATAATTAAAATAAAAATAAAAGAAATGGAGCTGGTCTGGGTTAAGATGTGCTATAAGTATCACATACTCTCCAGACTCGGAAGATTTAAGTTCAAGGGGGGACAAAAAGGAAACCATCGCATTAGCAATGTTTTTATTGATTATATGTTGAAATGACAATAGTTTAAAAAGAATTGCACTGCTTCCTTTTACTTTCTAATGCGGTTTCTAGAAGGATTCAAAATATACATGGCTTGCATTATATTTCCATGGACAGACACAACACTGAAGTATGACATATGGCAGATAAGAGCATGAAAGTTTAATATCGTAGCCGCAAGAATTACGCAAGTTAAAATCACAACGACATACGACTACATACCTGTCAAGAGAGCTAAAATAAATTAGTAATAATGACAGTACAAATGTGGTCAAGGATGCATAGAAATGGGATCACTCATGCGTGGTTGGTGGGAACGTAAAACAGTATGGCCACTCCAGAAAACAGTTGGGCAGTTTCTTATAAAACTAAATATGCAACTCCCTTATGATCCAACAGTAGTATTCTTGGGCCGTTATTCCAGATATTCCAGATATGCAAAAGCCTGTACGTGAATGCTCATATCAGTTTTTTTCTTCATAGCTTTAATCTGAAAACAGCCTAGATGTCCTTGAGTGGGTGAATGGGTAAAGACGGAAGGCTACTCAGCAATAAAAAGGAACGAGTTGCTGATACATGCTACATCCAGAGAATTATAGTGAACAAAAAACATCAGTCTCAAAAGGTTGCACATGGTGCAATTTCATTTATATAACATTTTTGAAATGACACAATTTTAGAAATGGAGAACAAAGTATTGGTTACCAGAGATTAGGAGTTTGAAAGAAGGGAATAGGAGGGAGGTGGATATGATTATCCAGGAACAAGAGGAGTCCTTGCGATAACGGAACTGTTCTATAACTTTTTTTTTTTTTTTTTTTTTTTTTTTTTTAGTCAGGGTCTCTGTCACCCAGAATGGAGTGCAGCAACACGATCATGGCTCACTACAACCTCATCCTCCTGGCCTTAGGTGACCCTTCCGCCCTGCCTCAGCCTCCCGGGTAACTGGGACTACAGGTGCACACCACCACATCTGACTAGTTATTTTTATTTTTGAAGAGATGAGGTCTCGTTATGTTGCCCAGGCTGGTCTCAAACTCCTGGCCTCAAGTGATCCTCCTACCTCAGCTTCCCAAATTGCTGAGATTACAAGCATGAGCCCCTGGGCCTGACTTCAGTGGCGAATACATGAAACTACACGCATAAAATTGTATAGAGCTAAGTACACACACCCACACAAATGAGAACAAGTAAAACCGAGGATGTTTGAACAAAATGGATGGATTATATCAATGTCAACATCTCTGTGAAATTGTATTATAATTCTCAAGGTGTTATCATTGGAAGAAATGGGAAAAGGATACACAAGATTCCTCTATTGTTTCTTAGAATTGCACGTGAATTTACACATAAAATTTAATTTAAAATAATGGAATGCATTTTATTCAATCAGGACACCTAAAAGTACAGCAAACGGATGTAGATGAAAACCTTTTGAATTGATTACATGAGTCCTTTCTGCTAAAATAAACTGGATCTTGATTCAGGCTTGCAAAGAGCAAAACAATGAATCCAAAGAAACTTCAGTGACAGACTAACAAGCACATTTAGATAATATTCTGGTTTAGTACCTAATGTTGACTTTTCTAGTGCCCTTTCCACCTTTTTGTGTTGATGATTTAAAGCCAGAAATCATAGATATAGAACATAAACAAAAAAAGGGTTTACAAATTATCACATTGAGCCAGGCTCGATGACTCAGCCTGTAATCCCGAGTCTTTGGGAGGCTGAGGTGAGTGGATTGCCTGAGCCCGCGGGTTCGAGACCCACCTGGGCAGGCGAGACCTCATCTCTACAATAAATCAAAAAATTAGCTGGGCGTGGTAGCATGCACCTGCAATTCTGGCTACTTGGAAGGCTGAGGCAGAAGGATCGCCGGAGCCCGCGGGTCGAGGCTGCGGTGGCCAGGAGCGGCCACTGCACTCCAATCTGGGCGACAGAGTGAAACTCCAGCTCAAAAAAAAAAAAAAAAATTATCACATTGCCTGAACATTTTGAAGTTTCTTTAGATACCCAAAAGAAAGGCAAACAAATAAACAAAGCACATCATGTTACAATTAAAGCAATTACATCTACCCTTCTCTGCCTCAAGAGATATTAAAAACTTTTCCTTTGACAAAGACATTTTCCTAATACAATCTTAGTATCTGTGGGGCATTGGTTCCAGGACCCCTCTCAAATACCAAAATCCACAGATGCTCAAATCCCTGATATTCAGTGGTGTTATTTTGTGTTACTGTATTGTTGTTTTGCATTTTTTTTCCAAATATTTTCGATTTGAGGTTGGTTAAATCCATGGATGCATCACCCACAGATATAGATGGCCAACTATACGTTAAAAAAGGGAAAAGACTTTAGAAAAATAGCCTATTTTAAGTAAAATGAAACATAACTAATGCCTTCTCCCTGTATTGTTTTGTTTTTGTGGGGGGGTTTTGTTTGCTTGTTTGTCTGTTTATTTGAGGGTCTTACTCTCTGTCACCCAGGCTAGAGTGCAGTAGCACAATCATGGCTCACCATAGCCTCAACCTGCTAGGTTCAGGCGATCCTTCCATTTCATCCTCCTGAGTGGCTGAGACTACAGGCACATGCCACCATGGCTGGCTAATTTTTTTGGAGACAAGTTCTCACTATGTTGCCCAGGCTGTCTCGAGCTCCTGGGTTCAAACAATCCTCTAGCCTTGGCCTCCAAAAGTGCTGGGATTACAGGCATGAGCCGCTGGGCCCAGCCTCTCCCTGTTATTTCTAATAGAAATAATGAAGGGGGCCAGGCTCTGTGGCTTAGTCTGTAATCCCAGCATTTTGGGAGGCCGAGGCAAGTGGACTGCCTGAGCCCAAGGGTTTGAGACCAGCCCAGGTAACTTAGTGAGACCTCGTCTCTACAATAAATCAAAAATTAGCCAGGCATGGGAGTACGTGCCTGTAGTTTTGGCTACTTGGAAGGCTGAGGCAGAAGGATCGCCGGAGCCTAGCAAAGTAGCAAAGTCGACGCTGGGGTGGCCGTGAATGTGCCACTGCACTCCAGCCTGGGCGACGGAGTGAGACTCCAACTCAAAAAAAAAAAGATAAACTATTTAGAATTTTCCCAAACCAATTATTACAAAACAACTTTGAGGATTTGTATGGTGACTGAATATTATAGGTGATGGGTGCCAACATTTTCTGCCATTGCATCCCCTTTCCATGGATTAAGTCCTCAGTCCCTGAACCTCTACCCTAGAAAGAGAAACATGAATAAGTCTTCTAATATCCCCTTCCCAAAAAAAGCTCTGCCACAGTTTCTAAACCGGAGGACGCCTAATTAACATAAACTCTTTTCCCATCTTGTTTATGAGTAGTCTGAACACTAGAAATACCGACTCGATTACCTGAGAATTGTCAGATGCCCATTGTTCATTTCAGTCTCTCATTTGATCGACTAGCTAAGACACAGTCACCTCGTCTGAGAATCGCTGCAGCAGTAGCAGCAGCAAGGTAATGGAAGCTTCAACTGGCTTAGTTCTAGTTTCTCCGCTAAATGTAATGGTTTCTCATGTACACACTCTTTTACTGATGGAGAATATTTGGCATTGCTCAGGTAGTCGCCTGCTACCCTGTGAAACACTATGCTTTCGCTTTCAAATATCACCATCACTGCAACACTAAACCTAGCCACTCCCCTTCCTTTATCTTAAGGAGGTCACGCTTGTTTAACTCTGTCTTATAGATTTACCTACATCCTATACAGGTTTGCTATCAATTCCCTGAATATACCTGATCTAATTTTATTTGTGGATAGATTTTTTTTTAATAGAAATTTAAAATGACCAAGCAGGGCATGCTATTACAAACCTGAATTCACAATTCCCAGAAATCAAATCAGTTCAGATGGCTGAATGAATTGCCCTCTCCTGGGTATACCAACTGGAAAAAAATAAAAGAGCAAATATTTACACTGATAGTAGATATGCTTTGAGAGTACTCCACAACCTTGGAATGCTTTGGAAACAAAGAGGTTTTCTTACATCAATAGGGTCCCCTAAAAAATCTGGACATCAAATTAAAGAACTTTTAATGCTTTGCTTTTACTTAGGGAAATAGCCATAATGAAAGTGGAAGGTCATTCAAAGACCCACTTCTCATGGAAATGCTTTAGCTGACCACTATGCCAAAAAGGCAACATTAACCAAACATAATTGTTCCTGTAATAAGGCTGAAAAGAGAGGCCTTGGAGGAATTCAAGGCTATTATTAACTGTCAGAGAAAAGCTCTTGATCTGAAAAAAAAAATGGAAAAAATTAGGATGCTCATTGCATACAGAATATATTTGGCACTTTCAGGATGGTTGACTCGTTGTGCCAAAAACTGAAAATGGAGTTTAGCAAAGATGTTTCATGATATTACACATAATAGCAAAAATAATTGGCAACAGTGTTAGACTAACATACAAAGGCTAATTTTAGAGGTATTGCCCAGAGTGCTTCCAAAACATCTTTTACCTTCCAGATACACAATCCTGGCAAAACTGTAAAGATAAGATATAAAGAGACACCAAACCTTGAGGGCCCTCTGAACACTCCAGATGGGCTTTATATAAATACCTCCTACGCTGGGTCATGGGTATGTTCTGGTTATTGTCTATTTGTTCTTCTCAGAGCAGGTTGAATCTTGAATCTTCTCTTTGCCAAGGTGCTACTCCTCTAACTATGGTTATATCTATCTATATCTATAATCCTGTCTGTCTGTCTGTCTATCTATCTATCTATCTATCTATCTATCTATCTATCTTTTTGTGTTTCCAACTTGGGAAATTCCTACTTATCTCTAGTGAGAAGGACATTCATTTTATTGGTCCTATTAATAAAGAACTCAGTAAAGCTTTGTCTTTTACTCAGAAATGTATTATCCATACTGCTCAGAAAAAATAGAACTAGTGGAATTCTTTTTTTTTTTGAGTTGGAGTCTCACTTCATCACCCAGGCTGGAGGGCAATGGCACACTCATGGCCATCCCAGCATCGACCTGCTGGTCTCCAGCGATCCTTATGCCTCAGTCTTCCAAGCAGCCGAGACTACAGGCACGCACTACCATGCCTGGCTAATTTTTTATTTATTGTAGAGATGAGGTCTCGCCAAGTTGCCTGCATGGGTCTTGAACCCATGGCTCAGGCAATCCACTCGCCTCAGCCTCCCAAAGTGCTGGGATTACAGGCAGGGTCACCAAGGCCAGCCTGGAATTCTGAAGTAAAATTAGCAAAGCATTCAGAAACCCTTACGTGCCACCATCTGAAGTATTACCATTAGCTGTAATGTCTGCAAAATGAATCCTCTCTGAAACCCATAGTTTATGTCTTTATGAATTAATAACAGATCGTTCAACTTATTTGAGAATTTCACCCTCAATATTATATTCTACCTATTGTGGGTTGATTGTCTCCCCCAGAAAGATATGTTCAGATCCTAACCCATGACACCCATGAATGTGACCTTATTCGGAAATAGGAGCTTTGCAGATGCAATCAAGTTGAAATTAGGTCACATGGGATTATAGGAGGCCCTAATCCAATGACACAAGAGAGGGACCCACAAAACACTGGAATTGTTTTTCAGAGGATGGGCCCCTTGTAGTAGAGGCTTCCCATGCTAGGTAAATGTTCTAGGAACCAACTGACTTCAGTGTACCAGCTAGCATTTTTGTGAAAGACTGCATTCTGCTTCAGGGAATTTTTTTTTTTGGTGATTCTTTCAACGTGTTTGTCCATTTCATGGTGGGTGATTTACACGAACAATATGTGAATCGAGCTGAGTGTTCAGCAGTTTTTGACTTAAAAAAACGGCATGATCCCCATGCCCCACCCCCCCTCTTCACCTGATCTCACCCAGAGCAACTTTGTTTGTTTGTTTGTTTCTGTAGATGAAAAAAGTCCTCAGAGAGAAGCATTTTGCCAATGTGGAAAAGGTGAAACAAAAAAGTGCAGAAGCAGTAAAGGGCATCAAAATTGATGAGTTCCAAAACTGTTTTGAGCAGCGGAAAAAAGGATCTCGATAGGTATATTGCAAAACGGAGAATACTTTGAAGATGACTGAAGTTTATTTATTTATTTATTTATTTTTGCGTTGGAGTCTCATTCCATTGCCCAGACTGGAGTGCAGTGGCACACTCATGGCCATCCCAGCGTCGACCTGCTGGGCTCCAGTGATCCTTCCATCTCACACTTTCAAATAGTGGGTACTACAAGTGCACGCTACCACACCCAGCTAATTTTGGATTTATTGTAGACACAAGGTCTCGCCAAGTTGCCCGGGCTAGTCTCAAACCTGTGGGCTCAGGCAATCCACTCACCTCGGCCTCCCAGAGTGCTGGGATGACAGGCTGAGCCACCTAGCCCAGCCTGAAGTTTAAACATGTAAGAATAAATACACAATTTTTTAATAAATAAATTCCAGTTTTGGGGGGGCCTCCTCACATGTCCTTATAAGAAGAAAGAAATTTGGACATAGAGGTACACACAGGAAGAAGGCCATGTGACAATTGAGGCAGAGATTGGAGTGTTGCCTCTACAAGCCAAGGAAACCCAAGGATTGCCAGAAACCATCAGAAGTTAGGGAAAGGAAGGATTCTTCTCTAGGGTTCTCAGAAGGAGAATGGCTCTTTAAAACCTTGGTTTCAGGCTTCTGGCCTCCAAAACTTGTGCTCTGTTATTTTAAACCACCCAGTTTGTTGAACTTTGTTTTGGTAGCCCTGGGAAATAAATACACTACCTTCTTATAGGAAGATATGATTAATTACTTCATCAACAGGCAAAAGTTCCATTTCCAATCCACCCGTCTAAACAACCTGCATAATCTGCAACATAGAAAAAAGACACCCAAGAAGAACTACCCTTGAACTTCAATTAAAAGGACCTTACCAGGTACTACTCACGCAGCAGTAAAACTCCAAGGTAATGGTCTTTGCATTCATGTTTCCCAGCGCAAAAGATATACATTACTTCCTCCTGACTACTGAACATTTATTCCATTCAAGACCTTAAACTGAGGATGCTTAGGAATCCTCCAGAAGTCATACATTTCAGACAGCATCCACCCAAGATGATGGAACACATCGTGAACCTCAGAAGTGGATAGATTATCAAGATGGTGGAACAAGATAAATTTTCAGATTCTTCAACCATTTTCTAACTCCCTTTTATGATACAATGTTGTCTCTTATACCACTTTAACACCTTCTAACATAATCCCTTTTCTTTTCATCTTTTTATTTCTGACCCTTATGGTCTCCTTCTATCCCTTGAGGAAAAGCCTAACTCTCATGTTTCTCCCAAACCACAGCTGTTGCTCTGAAGCCAATGAAATCTGTAATCCCTGAACTGACCCTGTGGACAAAAATATAATAGCTGTTCCTTTAAATACTGTGGGAGGAAAATTCCCTTTTATAGAACCCTCTGGTGCTTGAGTATTCTCATATCATTAATCTCAACCTTCAATCTTGCAAAAATTGGATCTTGACTTTATATCAACAGAATGCTTCTGCTGAGATCATTACAATCCTGTCAGCAAAGCCTAGTCAGTTGGGGATAGGCACTAATATTGTGACTATCTTGATTATGATAGTTTGTTTTCTTCAGAGACACTTCAGCCTGCTTTGCAGAACTGCTTAATTCCACTCGAAGAATTTGTCCATCTTGAGGGAATTCAATCTGTGTTCCACTAAGGTTACCACTTCTTAAATGGACATCAGGCTTATGCCTCCCTATCTCACATTCACTGATCCAGT
Source organism: Cephalopachus bancanus (assembly GCA_027257055.1). Lineage (NCBI taxonomy): Eukaryota > Metazoa > Chordata > Mammalia > Primates > Tarsiidae > Cephalopachus > Cephalopachus bancanus. The sequence goes on along the minus strand of JAPVLO010000159.1, from coordinate 1,845,065 downwards.
AGTTAGAGATTTCCAGTTATTTAAAACTCCATCCTTTCATTGGATTATATTTCCTTGAGAAAGATATCCAGAAACCTCCAAAGTAAGGCAAGCACAAATCATGTGCTTTCAGGAGAACTTTCAGGAGGGATACTGCAGTTCCTCTTCACGTGTACTCTGCAAGCTATAACTCCTACAATAAGAACAATTCAACCAGAAAAATGGTTTGAAACTTGTCTCTGACTTTTTTTTTTTTTTTTAAGTTGGAGTCTCGCTCTGTCGCCCAGACTGGAGTGCAGTGGCCACTCCCTGCCACCGCAGCCTCCACCTGCTGGGCCCCGGCGATCCTTCCACCTCAGCCTTCCAAGTTGCTGGAACTACAGGCGTGCGCTACCACGCCCGGCTAATTTTTTTGATTTATTGTAGAGATGAGGTCTCGCCAAGTTGCCCAGGCGGGTCTCGAACCCGCGGGCTCAGGCAATCCACTCACCTCGGCCTCCCAAAGCACGGGATTACAGGCTGAACCACTGAGCCCGGCCGTTTCTGACTTTAATAGAAGTCACAAATGACACGTCTGCACTGGAAGTCCAAAGAACTAGTCTAAACTCATTAGCTAGAGTTGTCATGGACAATCGTATAGCCCCTGATTTTCTCTTGGCCAGCCAAGAGGGAGTTTGTGCCATAGTTTTGGACGTACCTACATAAATACTTCAGAGTAAACAGAACAGTCTATGACTAAGCTAAAAGAAAAAGCCATCTGGCTCTCTCAGGTGGATTATGGGACATGTTTCCATTGTCTGGGTTTTGTAATCTGGGCCCTTGGCATCAAACCCTAATATAAAAACTAATTGTCATTTTACATCTGATAATTGTCTATGTTGCAGTTGGCTGATGTATCCTATCTAGAGTATTAAATGCTACTGTGCAGCCATTGTCTCATCAGAGGATCAACAACTCATCCTATAACAGGAGAAGAAAAGATTAACCCTAGATAAACCACAGACTACATTCAATGAGCACTCTTCTGATCTTATTCAACAATACCTTGGCAATGGTAAAAATCTGGATATCATGATTAATGTCCTGACTTTGTCTGCCCTTGGCCAAAAGGGAGGAATAAAAAAGGAAAAAACAAAAAAGACAGCCCAGCCCCTGACATTCAGAAACAAACCAGATTCTCACAGCGAGGCATGTTAGTCTCCTATTAGATGTAAACAATCTCACAGAATCCCAGCTTCAGACAAGGTCACTCTGAGATCATGATAAGATGAGAAAAAGCAAGGCTACTTCATAATTTTGTCTAAGTACAGACAAAAGAAAGTCACTCTGCCACTCAAAAAATATCAAACACCCCTTTCCCAGCCAAATGAATGGCTGCTTTTTTTTTTTACTAATTTATCCTCATTCTAATCACCTCTCCCTACAGATAAGATTTATTGAGATGTGTGTGCAATCATAGAATTACTCCTGCTTTCTGACAACATTCAATCTAAAGGTACCCTTCTTACTTAGGTCTTGTCCCAAATCACTCAACCAAAGCCAAATTATATATATATTATATATATATATATATATTTTTTTTTTTTTTTTTTTTTTTTTTTTTTGAGTTGGAGTCTCACTCTGTCGCCCAGACTGGAGTGCAGTGGCCACTCCCGGCCACCACAGCCTCGACCTGCTGGGCTCCGGCGATCCTTCCGCCTCAGCCTTCCGAGTAGCCGGAATTACAGGCATGTGCTGCCATGCCCGGCTGATTTTTTGATTTATTGTAGAGATGAGGTCTCGCTGCCCAGGTGGGTCTCGAACCCACGGGCTCAGGCAATCCACTCACCTCAGCCTCCCAAAGGCACGGGATTACAGGCTGAGCCACCGAGCCCGGCTTAAAGCCAAATTATATAATGGAGTCTTTCTCACATCCTCTGGCTGAGACACCCATGACCCCCCAGTGTGTGTGCTCTCCCTCACTGTAATGAGCAATAAACCCAGCTTGTTCAACTACAGGTAGGTCTCTGGTGGTCTCTGACTGGCAAGCATTGAAAAGTCATCATAGGGAGAGTCATAACAAAGATGATGTTTAAGGAAGAATCATCCAGAAGAAATATGTGGAAAGGGCCAGGCAAAGGGTAAAACTATTTAGGAAACAATTGTGCTTATTTAGAAGTGAAGAGATAAGAGATTGTGTTAAGACTGTAGTTATGGGAATAAAGATGAAGGCATTTTTGGACAAGGAGACATTTTGAAAGAAGTAGTAGGAACTGAATAATTTCATGAATTTATTCATACAACCAAAACATGCCAGGTACTGGACACAGTGCTGAACCAGACAAGCAAGTTTCTCTTTAAAGGGAGCTCATATTCCAATGAGGGAGGATAATGACAGAGACTTTTTAGGTTTGTATAAAGGGGGCCAATAGGGATGGTAGTGTGATGGAAAATGGACCAAAGTGGCGGTGGTGGTGGCACCTTTAGATCACATAGTCAGGGAAGGTAGTTCTGCTCTGGTAAGCTATGAGCTGAGACCTGAATTAGAAACAGGAGCTGGCTAAACAGAAAGCCTGGAAAATGCATTTCAGTCAGAGGGAAATAAAGGGCGAAGTCCCTGAAGCCAAGACAAGGAAAGGCACCATGCTTGGTGCAGAGGGTCAATAAAGTGGCATTGGAGAGGGCACAGGGCCAAGTATGACAGGGTCTTGGATGCCAAGATAAGAATTTTGCTATTGAGGAACCAGATTGCACAGATTCATGCCATTCACCTCAAACTTCCCTTTTCTCCTTTCCTGCTGCCCTTCCCAAGTCCCCCTCTTAGTGTCAAAGATAATTTCTGAGCAGTGATGTCTTAGTCCCAGGGCCGCTAATGGGTCACCTTCCTACATCTTGCTGGCACTTAAACTGGAAAACTTCCTTGCCTCTGACTCAGCATTTGACATTAATTTCCCATGCAAGAATTTGCAAATAATCCTTACTGAAAATCAATGCATGCAGGATGGCCCAGCCACTGGCTTTCCTTCATAATTACAGCAATGAGCTCCAGACGCCCCCGAAGTTTGGTTAAGTGTAACTAGTTTATGTCTAAAAATGAGATCAAATGGTGCTTCTAAAAAGTTCCAGTGACTTTCCCCTAGTTTTATTGCTAACGATTTTCCCACAATAGATTTTTCATTTGTCTGATTTTTTAAATATTCTGATTTAGTCTTTCAGTGTTGTTTTGTTTAGTGTGTGTGTGTGTGTATGTATTTTTCCCCTTCAAGAGAAATGTGCTTCCTGGCCAGGAGCAATGGCTCATCCTGTAATCCCAGCACTTCCAGGGGTTGAATAGGAAGATTGCTTGAGGCCAGGAGTTCAAGACAACCCTGAGTGACATAGGCTCTATCTCTACAAAAAATAAAAAAAATAGCTGTGCATGGTGGTGTGCACCTATAGTCCCAGCTACTCCAGAGGCTGAGGTAGGAGGATTACTTGCGCTCAGAAGGTAGAGGGTGCTATGAATGAGCTATGATTGCATTACTGCATTCCAGCCTGGATGACAGAGCAAGACTCCATCTAAAAAAAAAAAAAAAAAAAAGTGGTTCTTCCTATTTTGAAATCTTACTTCACATTGCTTGTTTCCCATAATTTTTTTCAAGTTTCACCGATATCTCTGCTTATTTGTTGAACATCTTTGAGACAATAGTATCTGAGTTTAGCTGAAACGCATTCTGCCTGTTAATCATTTCTACCGTCACCACCCTTTAACTCAGTCTCCAGCATATCAACTGTTGTTCCTAGATATGACTCTGCATTTTGGCAATTCTCCACCCTCTCCCTCTGTGAGGAATGAAATTGTCTTTTCAGAACCTAGTCTTTCTTTATCCTTTTTGTTCTTTGAACACTTTTTTTCCTCAAGTGATAATATTTGATGTCTGTGTATATGGGTAAAAAGTCCATGATTATGAATGCTGCTTGCAATATTGAGCCTCTTAATTTTTTTAATCTTTTACTGATTAAACACATATAATGATTAATTCTGCTTGTCTTTTATAATTCCTGTATCCTTATTCTGGCTTCTTCATGTCTTTTTTTGTTTGTTTGTTTTTTAAAAGGCCAGAAACAAAAGTTCTCTCTCCTTGTTCCATTATTCTTTAATTGAACATATCTCTGTGACCATTTTAGCTTTCTAAAATAATGTCAAATGAATTGTATTATTTTGAATATTTCGACTCTACATGACATGATCATCATCTCAATTCATTTTTTAGTTTTTAAACCTTTAAAATTAAGGTTTTTATAGAATTTTGGAGTGATGGGAGATATCATTTACTTCAACCCTGGACTTTCAGATCTGAAGAAGTTAGTCCAGAATTAAACAGCTCATTAGTGGCAAAGCCAGGACCAGAGACCTGGTCCCTAACTTCCTGTCTGATGCTCTTTCTATAGCAGAACTGCATCTCCATTTAAAGGGTCATTTATATTTGAATACCATCAGTACAACTTATCATTTTTACAGAATGCGTATTTTTGTCTTCAGTATTCATAATTGGAATACTCACAAAAGACAAATCTTCCCATAAAATCCAGAAACAGGCTCCATCCTTTAATATCCCTGCAGGTCCCCAGAATTATCATTGACAGATTGGGCAGTGAAAGTCCCTGGGCTTTATTTTTAGTTCTTCTGCTGACTTGGTGTATAACTTTGGGATTATCTTCCCCTTATGCTTTCCTAATGTGTTGGATTCCTGTTACAGGCAGACTCTATGAAAGTCCTCATCTAAGACAGTCTAAAAGCAAGATATACAGCATCATTAGGACATTAAATTTGGGGACGCACACTTACTTTTAATCCAGAAATTTGATCCTCATGTCTGTCGTGCTAGTTAAGAGTACATTTCTGGCCAGGCGCAGTGGCTCAGCTGTGTAATCCCAGCACTTTGGCAGGCCAAGGCGAGGGGATTGCCTGAGCCTGGGGGTTCAAGACCAGCCTGGGCAACTTGGTGACATCTCATCTCTACAGAAATATCACAAAAACTAGCCAGTGTGGTGGTGTGCGTCTGTAGCTCTAGTTACTTGGAAGGCTAAGGCGGAAGGATTGCCTAAACCCAGCAGTTCAAGGCTGTGATGGCTGTGAGCATACCAATGCACTCCAGTCTGGGTGACAAGCGTGAGACTCCAACTCAAAAAACAAAAAAAGAGTAAATTTCTAAGCCTCTCCTACTAAGCCCAGGATTTGGGGGAATTTAGAATTTTTCTTTGGTTTGCTTACTGTTCTGGTGAAGAGTAGGAAAGAAGTGCTGATAAACTAGGCCTATGTCCTTAGGCATCTCTGCTCCAGATGGTGGGACGTGGCCCATCCCGGAGCTCAAGTTCTGCTACAGCTTCACAATCGGTCCCCATTTTATGGGAATTTGTTTGTCCCCAGGAAAGTTACATTGAGAGCTGCTGGTCCTAAGCTGGACTTTGGTTCGTTCTGATGTCAATAGTGATAGACGGACTGCTTTAACTCTCCATGAAAGGTTTGATTAGCATTCCAGATCAGTGAAACACACCTCTTTCATATCAGTAAGTTCCCCTTGGCTGTAAGTATTTGAAACTAACTTGAGTCAGCCCAAGCAGAAAAGAAATATCCACTCCAACGACGCAGACCTGTGTCACAGACCTCAGGATAGATGCAAGATAAGAAGGTGTGGAAAAGCCCCAGAGAATGTCCAGGAAGGGTTTTCTCCACCTTTGACTGATTTGCTACAAGAATCTGCAAGAATTGGCTTCCTGGCTCCCAGCCTATAAGTTTCTGCAGAGCTTCCAAGGTTACAATGTCACATAGAGACACTCTCTCTTTGTTTCAATTCTAAATTCCATGGGAAGGGGTCCCTATGAGAGTCAGGTACACACCCACCTGAGGTTTACAATAAATAGAGGTGGAGTGTTAAATCTTAAATATGCATGGTTTCTGTGTGACTTTCTACTCAGCAAAGGATAAACCTGTGTGAGGGCATAGCTTCAAATTCAAACAGATACACAGACCCACAGACGCTCACGTTGTCTAGGCAAATGCTCCTTATAGTCTTAAATGGCTGCAGCGTACTTTGACTTTTTCCATGCTGGTGCCCAGAAGTAGTATTCCCAGGCAACTCATAAATAAAATACATTGCTTTATGCAAGAGAAGAATAACTAGAGAAGGAGAGAGGAGGAAGACAGGAAGAGAATCTATTACTTAGGTATTGCTCTATCTCAGTCAGAAAGCACAAGCTCTGGAACATCTGATGGAAGCATTAGAAAGACCTGACCTGGCCGGGCAGGGTGGCTCACACCTATAATCCCAGCATTTTGGGAGGCTGAGGTGAGAGGACTGCCTGAGTCCATGGGTTCAAGACAAGCCTGGGCAACCTGGTGAGACTTCAACTCTACAATAAATAAAAAAATTAGCTGGGCGTGGTGGTGTGTGCCTGTAGTTCCAGCTGCTTGGAAGGCTGAGGCAGAAGGATCACCTGAGCCCAGCAGGTTGAGGCTATGATGGCCATGAACGTGCCACTGCACTCCAGCCTGGGCGATAGAATGAGACTCCAACTCCAAAAAAAAAAAAAAAAAAAAAAAACAGCAAGGACCTGACCTAACTGCAAAATAAAAAATTATTAACTTTTAACAATTTAAAAGTTAACAATTGTTAATTTATTTTTATAGTAAAAAATTGTTAATTAAAAAAAATCAATGGGACTTCCTGTTAAAGTTACTTCCTCTGTCCCTTTCCAAATTTCATAAAACTACTGTACATGATTTCTTTTTAAAATAGGGACCTGAAGGCACAAGGAAACAGCATGGGGGAGGAGAGGAGAAGTCAACAGAAGTTTGGAAGCTTGAAATCAGAAGGTGTGTGGCTGAAGCTGACAGTCAGTTACCAGTAGGGTGACGGGGGAACGATATGAGGACTCTCAGGAACTGGAAGTCCCTGTGAAGGCAGGGATGAAAGCGACACTGGAAACAGGCTGATGGGTTAGAAGTCTGCTCCTCTTCATCCTCCCCAGCTCTGTAACGGCAACACCGTTCTTCTGGTTGTTCAGGCTAAAATCCTGCAGTCTTCTTTCTACCCTGAACCCGACATGCAATCCATCATCAGCAAATCCTATTGACTTGATCTTTTTTTTTTGAGTTGGAGTCTCACTCTGTCACCCAGACTGGAGTGCAGTGGCCACTCCCGGCCACCACAGCCTCGCCTGCTGGGCTCCGGCGATCCTTCCGCCTCAGCCTTCCGAGTAGCCGGAATTACAGGCATGCGCTACCACGCCCGGCTGATTTTTTGATTTATTGTAGAGATGAGGTCTCGCTGCCCAGGCGGGTCTCGAACCCGCGGGCTCAGGCCATCCACTCACCTCAGCCTCCCAAAGGCGCCTCAAAGTCTGCCTACTGCTCACCAGCTTCACCATAACCAACCTAGACCAAGGCACCATCATCTCTCACTGGTGTCGATCAAGATTTTGTCCCCTCCTCTCTGAAAGATTTGTCCAAGTTACTGGTGACCTACACACTGCCAAGTTCAATGACCATTCTTATCCTCACCTACTTGAATCATCATGTGGCTCAGTTGATCTTTCATCCTTGATAGATTCCCTTCTTTTGGCTTTAGGCACACTGCTCTGTTTCCTTCTCCTCTACCTCACTGACAGTCTACCCTTCTAGACTTCCTTGCTGGTTCCCATCACCTCAACAACATCTGCATTGCAGAGTACTTCAAATCTAAGTCATCATGTCTTCTCTTTTTACTTGTTCCCTAATTGATTGCATGCAACCGCATGGCTTCAAACATCATCCATAAACTAACAACTCCCGAAAGTATATCCTCAACCTGGACACCAGCCCAAACTCTACAACTGGCTATTTAACATCTCTACTTGCATATCTAACAGACATCTCAAACTTAACATGACCAAAGCAGAACTCCTGATCCTCCATCCACCCCCACTGAAACCTCCTCTTTTCCATCTTCCCCACATGGCAGCCACAGGGATTCCTTTAAAAGGCAAATTAGGTTATACATTACCCCTTTGTTCCAAACCTTCCAACTACCCTATCATACTCAGCATAAAGGGTCATACAGTTGGCTTTCTGCCACCCTCTCCTAACCCCACCTCACCTCATCTCACATTCTTCCTCTCTTTTGTCAATCTATTCCAGCGTCACTGGGCATATTCCCAACACAGGGCCTTTTTTTTTTTTTTGAGTTGGAGTCTCACTCTGTTGCCCAGACTGGAGTGCAGTGGCCGCTCCCAGCCACCACAGCCTCGACCTGCTGGGCTCCAGCGATCCTTCTGCCTCAGCCTTCCAAGTAGCCGGAATTACAGGCATGCGCTACCATGCCCAGCTGATTTTTTGATTTATTGTAGAGATGAGGTCTCGCCAAGTTGCCCAGGCAGGTCTTGAACCCACAGGCTCAGGCAATCCACTCACCTCAGCCTCCCAAAGTGCGGGATTACAGGCTGAGCCACCGAGCCAGGCTAACACAAGGCCTTTAACCTCACTGTCCCTCATGCCTGAAATGCCCTTCTCCAAGAGACCTGCGTGGCCTCTTCCCAATTTGAAGGGGCTTCCACTGCCCAAATCTGGGACAATTTGCATATCAAAAATGACTATAGTTAATTGCAAGATTGTAATAAAAATCTATGAGTTCATTAAGATTTTCAAGAAGCTGGGTGTGGTGGCTGAAGTCAGTAATTCCAGCACTTTGGGAGGCAGAGGCGAGAGGATTGCCTGAGCTTAGGGGTTCAAGACAAGCCTGGGCAACTTGGCAAGACTTTGTCTCCACAGTAAATCAAAAAATTAGCTGGCCATGGTGGTGGTGGTAGTTCCAGCTATGAGCGTGCCACTGCACTCCAGTCTGGGGGACAGAGAGAAACTCCAACTCAAAAAAAAAAATTTTTTAAAGAAAAAGAAGGAAGGAAAAGTTCACTTACCACCATTTGAGGTTACTATTTGACAAGTTTTTTCTATAAAAATTAGTAATTAAAGCCGGGCTCAGTGGCTCAGCCTGTAATCCCACGCCTTTGGGAGGCTGAGGTGAGTGAATTGCCTGAGCCCGCGGGTTCGAGACCCGCCTGGGCAGCGAGACCTCATCTCTACAATAAATCAAAAAAAATCAGCCGGGCGTGGTAGCGCATGCCTGTAATTCCGGCTACTTGGAAGGCTGAGGCGGAAGGATCGCCGGAGCCCAGCAGGTCAAGGCTGCGGTGGCTGGGAGAGGCCACTGCACTCCAGTCTGGGCGACAGAGTGAGACTCCAACTCAAAAAAAAAAAAAAAATTAGTAATTAAAGAAAAACATTAGCATTTGCTATGCTTTTTAAGGATGAATTATAGTTTTTCCCTGTTTGTAAGGGAGAGTGTTTTGAAGAAGAATGCCAGCTAATAAATGCAAAAGGAATGATGGAATTAGAAAACCATCCTTTGCAACCCATTTGATATAGTTTGTCCCCTCCAAATCTCATGCTGAAATTTGAATTCCATTGTTGGAGGAGGGGCTTAATGCAAAGTGTTTGGGTCATGGGAACAGATCCCACGTAAACAGCTGGGTGCTGTTCTCAACATATTGAGAGAGTTCTCACTCCTTCAGTTTTCCTAGGATTGTTGAAAAAAGCCTGGAACCACCCTTCCCTCTCTCACCATGTGACATACTTCCCTTCACCCTCCACCCTCCACCTTGAGTGGTAGTAGCCTGAGGCCCTCACCGGGTGGGGATTTGGCTGCTTGTATAGTCTGTAGAACCGTGAGTCAAGTAAACCTCCTTTTTAAAAAATAAATCACTCAGCCTCAGGTATTCCTTTATAGCAATGTAAAATTGACTTGGACACCAGTAAAATGGTTGATTCAGGCCAGGATCATCAATAGATTCTGAAACTGTTAGATGAAGAGATTGTTGAAGATATTCACCTGGTAAAAACAAACAAACCAAGAAAACCACTCTAGAGTTTATTAGGGGAAATTAGTTTTATATTTTATAATAGAGAGACTGACTGCCATCATCCAAATGATCCAACCTAGAATCACTATTAGTGGGAAAACCTGTAACTCCTATTATGATGGGATATAAGGTACATAGCAAAATGGATGAAGTATTCTCACTAATGTGGAATGGAAAAAGAGGGTGACAGTATTCAATTGGCTTCCAAAATTTGAGAAATGGTGCACATGTCCCATTAGTAATGATGGTTATTTAAGAATAAAATTAAAATCTTTATGGGCTGGGAGCAGTGGCTCACACCTGTAATTCCAGCACTTTGGAAGGCCAAGAGAGAGGATTGCTTGAACCTAGCGGTTTGAGACCAGACTAGGCAACACAGCGAGACCTTCTCTCTACAAAAACAAATAAATAAATAAATTAGCTGAGCATGGTGGCACATGCCTGCAGTTCTAGCTACTTGGGAAGCTGTGGTGAAAGGACTGTCTGAGCCCAGGAGGTTGAGGTTGCAGTGAGCTATGATTGTGCCACTACACACCAGCCTGGGTGACACTGTAAGACCCTGACTCGAAAAAAGTAAATAAATAAAATATTATTTCTGTCTTCAATGTATGTGTTAGGTTGTTAGGTCACAATTACTTAAGTTATTTGCACCTTCCTATTTAAATAAGCAAAACTGTTAGGTAAATATTGTGGTCTAGAGATACTGTTTAAAAAAACTACTAAGACATTAAGGTTGCCATGAACCTCTAGAGAGTGCTTGGGAGATTCTACCCTAAGACCATTGCTATATCAGAATTGAGCATATTGAATGATATTCATCCTGTGTTCTGGATTCATCAAGATGTGTTCTGATTCACTGTCCCTTTCTCCAGAACAACTCCAGTCTTTATTCTTGATGATTCCAACATGCACAGACATAATCCTCTCATTCTTGCCCCTCATATCCTTGAACTTCCCTCTTCCAAAGACTTTGTCCTCCATCCTGTCTTAGTCACTGACTCCCTCAATAGTCTTGACTTTACCACATGTAATGTAATGTGATGCTAACGCCTGACTCCAGAGATCCTTGGAAAACACACACCATGCCTGCCCCTCCCATCCATTAACACCATCTTTCACTAACCCACTTTACCCCATCTACTCTTGGCATGTCCTCTTTCCTCCTCAGCTTCAGTTTCACCTCGATCATTATAATCACTCTCTTGCCCACCCTCTCAACTTCCTTGCCCTTGTTTCATTATATTGCTTTGCAAAATCACTCACCTGGTGAAACCTGGCCCCCTGCTTCCTCTGGACTGCACTTGTGCACTTCGACTGTTGCAAGACCTCTTGACTCTCAAACCCATTCTCCAATGCAGCAAAGTGACTTTTTACACTCACTGCATCGCTTAAAACCCTTCAATAGTCCACTGCACCTTCAGGATACAGTCAAAACACACTAAGGTACGTCAAGAGGCCCTTCATGCTCTGACCCTTACTTCTGACCTCCAGTTTTTTCAGTATATTCTTCCCCACAGCCCGTGCCACACTGCACCTCACACTGTGGTTCCTGGAATGCTCCGTCCTTCCTTCCTTCCCTGCCTTTGCACATCTTGTTCTCTCTGGAAGTGGCATTTCCCTGACTACTGGAAAAGTTTCTCAGACCTTACTGAGATGTTGCTTTTCTCGTTTTTGAGTTGGAGTCTCACTCTGTCGCCTAGGCTGGAGTGCTGTGCACACTCACGGCCACACCAGCGTCAGTCTGCTGGGCTCCAGTGATCCTCCCACCTCAGCCTTCCAAGCAGCTGGAACTACAGGTGCACGCTACCATGCCCGGCTCATTTTTTTATTTGTTGTAGAGATGAGGTCTCGCCAAGTTGCCAGGGATGGTCTCGCACCCGTGGGCTCAGGCAATCCACGTGCTTTGGCCTCCCAAAGTGCTGGGATTACAGAGTGAGCCACCCAGCCCTGCCGAGATGTTACTTTTCTAGGAAGCCTCCCCGCCCTTTCTATGTGCTCCATTGCCCTCAGGTAGCAGCCCTGAACCTGTATTGCAATTACCTGTTTATTTGCTTCCATCACTATACTGGTAGTTTTTGAAGGCAGGAAGTACATTTTGTCTACCACTGACCCTACAAGGTCTGGCACAGTGACTGGCCTATAAAATGCACACCAAAACGAATTGTTGAGTCTTATTTTTCTGAATTTTATGAATGGTGGTGTTTAAATATATGTCTGTCCATGGTCTTTTTTTAATTCTGTAAAAAAAGATAACATGCTTGAAAGAATTCAGTCTTGGTGAACCAATTCTGCTTCCAACTTTCTAAGTTTCTGTGGGCTTGAGCTCATTTTCCCTTATTATTATTTCATCCTTCAGCATAATGTGTAGAATGCCTTATAACAGTCAGCACGATCGTGCTTTCCTGTGAGTAAATCACGAGTTACTGTGTGCATCTTACCCAAGGGACCTGAGTACAAACCTCTGTTTTTTAATGGTTTCATGCTGTTGTTTTCTGGTTTTGGCATTTGAGAGACTAGATGTGGATGTTTCAAGGAAAGTTTATTGCCACATACAGAGGTGAAAAGACCGTAGAAGCCACGTCCTTACCCAGGGCTGTTCCTCCAAGGATCTGCACTTTCACAGTAATGAAAGAATGTCAGGAAAAATAGAATTTTCAGAAATGAATTTTAAGGAAGTTCGGAAGAAAGAAATAAGGTGCAGTGCCCCAGAGCACTCCCCCAAGTGTGGGAAGGGACCATAGCGGTCATGTCAGCTGGCTTGCTCCAAGGTCAAACTGGCTCTCCTTACACGGGAAATAGTCCTTATGATAACAAACAGAACTAGATAAATGAAAGAATGTGTATAGGTGACTGGCTAAAATAGAAATAAAAGCCTTTTTAGACATCATGAGATGGTACAAGGCAGAATATTCTGGAATGGACAAAAAAGAAAATTTTGGCAAAACTGAACTAAAGACTCTAGAGTTCATCTCCCCCTTTTTTTTGAAAGTAGGATTTATTAAGAAAAGCTCCTACAGTAGGAGGGGACCTGAGGGGGGTTGCCACATCTCCCTTTTTATTCTATTTTATTTTATGATTTTTTTCCTCTCCTTTCCAGAGGCTACCAGTTTGCAGTTAATACCACTTTACTGTATTTTATAAAGGTATTGCCAAGCTCAGTTAGCTCAATGTTTGTGTTTCTTGCTTGAGAAAAATACAGAAGGAAAAAAAAAACAAGACAAACCCTTTGGCTCGAATAGGAAAAGAAAACGGAGACTGAAATACAATGGTGCATTTCCTGTAGAGTTCGGCGATTATTTTTCAATTTCAAAATTGAGTTTTGCTATTTTTCGTTAATGGAAATACTGCCATTTAGAGATAAACATAAACATAAATAAACAAACAAAAAACCCATGAGGGGTTGTCACTGATGCTGCAGTTGGCAACTGGCTGTACGTCATTTGTTTTAAATAACCTCCTCAGAAAAGCGTGCAATCTGAATTTTCTGGGTTAGCAACGACAATACCGAAGTTGAAGAGCATTTATAAAGGTCTATAAAATGGCAGAAAAACTAAAGGGATTGAAAAAAAAATATGGAAAGACTATTGAAAGAATATTGTCTTGCCAGTAATCAAATCCCAGATCTGCAAATCGATTTCCCATAGAACACTGATTATTTTCCAAGTACTTGCAAACTCTTCTCAAGTATTTTAGGCAAGGGAATGAATGAGGAAGCAAAGCGCTGAGCCTCTGCGCGAAGGTTGGCTTCACGTTTGTGCATTGCAACAATAAAGCCCATTCATGATAACAATGTGGAACCTTCTGTCACACCGACACTGCCAAGAGGGAGGAAACGGTCCTCACGCAACGATCGTCTTCGGCTAGGAGGGCCTCAATGCGAATTGTATGTAAGCCTACATCACGCAGGCTATTCATTTTTTTTCCACATTAGTAGGAAAATCGCTTTCTCGTGAAACTCCAGCGCTGCACGTAGGACGGGATACCTGCCCTAGGTTTACAAACACCCAGGTGCAATGCGGGCCGGGCACTGGAAGGACAGAGGCTAGTGTCCGCGTCCTGCGGGAGCTGCAGCGAATCCCTCCAACCCCGTGGCGCAGTGTTCATTCCCGCTAACCTCTGTGGGCCGCGATTCTCGGTTGCTCCCAACAGAGGAAAGCGTCGGCGCCTGTGTGTCCCTTTTTCCACTAGATGTCACTGTAAATCAACTGCTGGAGGAGGGGACCCGGGCTTTTGGCGTAACCTCCGACAGTGCCAGGGTTGTCAGCCCGGTCAGGCCCTGAACTTGCGTCCCCCCGACCCGGGAGCCCGGCGTGGGGCGCGGGCGGCGCGGGGTCTCGCGGCACCAGCGCAGCGCGGCGCACCGGCCGGGGCGCCGCGGCACGCGAGCGGGGGGACGCGGCGGCGGGGCGCGGAGCCGGCCGCGCGATGCGGAGGCGGGCCCGCGCCCCGCGCCCCTCCGCCCCCGCCAGCGAGACGGTCACGTGCCGCCGAGGCGCTGCCCCCGGAGGGCGGCGGCGCGGGGGGAGGGCGGGGCCGGGAAGGGGCGGGCCGCCCGGCCGACTCGGGTCTCCGAGGCGCCACGCCCGTCGTTCGGGGTGGCCCCGGGCCGGGGCGAGCCGAGGGCGTGCGCCGCGCGGCGGTGAGTGCGGGCGCGGGGCGCGGGTTCGCACGCCGCGCGCGGGCCGGGCGCGGCGGGCCGGGCGGGGGCGTGGGCGGGGCCGAGGAGCGCGCGCGGGGTCGCCGGGGGGCGGGGCTGCGGCGCGCGCGCCCGCCGGGGGGGAGGGGCGAGGAGCCGCCGCGGAGCGCGCGCGGGGTTGGCCGCCGCGAGCGTGTGGGAACGTGGACCGCGGCGCGGCGGCGGGACTGCCTTTCCCCGGCCCTCCTCCCCGGCCTCCGGGAGGGCAGCGTGCGGCGGCGGCGGCGCCGGGTCCGCGAGGCCGGAGGAGGCGGCGGGCCCGGGCATGGTGGTCGGGGGCAACGCGGAAGGTGAGCGACCCCGGGCCGGCGGCGGGGTGGGGGATGGGTGGGACCGGACGCGCGTCGTCCGGAGGCGCCGCAGACCCGCCCGGCGGCGGCCGGAGCGCGGGCGGCCTGGGGTGGGGCGGTGGAGGCGCGCGCCGGCCCCGGCCCCCGGGCCGTCCTCCCGCGGCCTGGGCTGCCCGGGCGCCCGCCCCCGCGCCGGCAGCTGCCGGGTTATGTAACGCGTGACCTCCCCTTCCCCCTCCGCCATGGCGCGGCGGGCCCGGCGCTGCCGCCGGGCACACGGCCGCCCCGCGCCGCCCCTCGCGCCCGGGCCCTGCCCTCCGCGCCCGCGCCCGCGCCCGCGCCCCGCGCCCCGCGCCCCGCCGGCCGGGCCCCGACCGCGCCGCAAACTCCTTCCTCCTGCGCCGGCGCCTCGCCGGCCATTCGGCCCCGCGCCATTCATTCTTGCGCGCGTTCGTTCCGCAGGCGTTTGCCGAACGTCGACTGGGGCCAAGCGCCGGGGGTCGCCGCCCGGCCTCCCGCCGCGGCCGCCCCCCGCAGCCCCTACCTCCCCCGCCCCCGTGGGGTCCCGGAACCCTCGTCGGAATATCCGAACGCGGTTTTTATTCACTTAGGTCTCCTTGTTGCCCATCTGGTCCCTCGACAGGCAGGGCACCTTTCCCCATCTGCCCTTACAAGTGCCCCTTCCACACTTCCACACTGTTAAAATGATTCAGCTTCTCGCAGGGGTGGCCGTGAGTGTGCCACTGCACTCCAGCCTGGGCAACAGAGTGAGGCTCCAACTCAAAAAAAAAAAAAAAAGATTCAGGCTCTGGGTAGACAGAAAGGGGCTTTAGTTACACGGTGTGTGTCGATGCTATTCCTACCTACTCCCAGTTTGCAAAGAAATAACCTTATGTAACACTCCTTCATGGGCTCCCCCTTGTTTAAAAGAACTGCAGGTCATGCAAGTCTGCTCACAATGTCTTTACGTCCACGTCTTCTCATACCACGTCCGAAGCAGAAATGGTCTCGTGGAGTGACAATAACGTAGCCTAGCGCATACCATAACCAGGGCTTGTAGCTACTGACTTAAATAACAATCTCTCTGGACTCTCCGTTGTAGTCTCCGAGAATAAACCATGTCCTCTTGAGGTAAGGTAGGACAAACCATCACTTTGGTTCTTCCTGTGGAGTGCTGGATATAGGAGCTCAACCTGTGGGTACCGGCTGCCGGTCTCCAAACTTAGGGTCTCCGCTTTCACGCTTAGCCTTCTCTTTGCGCATGGAAATGTTGCTGGCGTGTTGTTCCCTCCCTTTGCTCTTGAAGGCTCACCCAAAGTTCCTCTTCCTCCAGGAAGCCTTCTCTAGTCTACAGGATCTCCTCCATTCGACTCTTAGTTACTTGTCATTTTTCTTGTGTTATGATTATCTTTTTATCCCTATCCACTCTTTTTTTTAGGCCTTGCCTCCAGCAAGGCAGAGCGTACTGTACGCCTGTCTTTTGTTATAGAACTCTAGCCCTATTCGGGGTAAATAGTAATATTTAAGGTTGTTTTTTTTTTAAGGCGAAAATTGCTCTTTTAGTATTAATTTTTATGAAATCTCAAGTAGAAAATCATTTTTTTAGCCGGGCATGGTGGCATGCGCCTGTGGTTCCAGCTACTTGGAAGGCTAAGGTGGAAGCCCAGCAGGTCGAGGCTGCGGTGGCTGTGAGTGTGCCACAGCACTCCAGTGTGAGCGACAGAGTGAGACTCCGACTCAAAAATAATAATAATTTAAAAAGATAATGTGCCTGAGTATATACTATTACTACATTATCCCTCACCCCAGCTTCAAAACTCAGATTCTGTGTAAGAGAATTAAAGAAACCCTTTCATCACTATCAACAAACCAGGTACTATCAATAAGTTACAGTGATTACATAGACTTTATTTGAAAGTTCTTTGATGGCTTCTGCAGGGGAAAGACAGGAAATCTAGAGATGTAGGTTTGAATTCTGGCTCTGCCAATTCTTTGCTATGTTACCTTGGATAAGTTACTGATACCTCTGATTTTTTCTCATTTGTGGCTTGAAGACATTTTCCACTTTGGGTAACTGAGGAATGAGTGAGTTCTTAAATGTGAAGTATCTAGCAAGAAGCTAGTATACAGGGAGTGCTCAATAAATACATAACTTGTTTTGGTATACCACTTTATTGCAATTCACAATATAGAATGAGCCAGGATATGCTAGAGACAAAGTATTAGAGGAAAACTAATCAGAGAGGTAATAGGTACCTCTCGTCTCCAAGTAAATGAATAAGTCCTAGACTAAGGAACATTATGGTTCTTTCTGCTTCTCTGGAATATGAGTATATGTGGTATATTATAAACCATAGGTATGTTAAACAACATTTAAAAATCACCTACTTTTAATCTTTTTTTTTCTTTTCCTATAATAGCATCAACTGAAGCATTAACTTGGATATTCATGAATATTTAAAATCAAAGGCAAGTCAGGAGAGGGGTCTGAGAAAAGAAGGGATATTAAAGTCTTTTTGTTGTTGTTTTGTTTTTTTGAGTCATAGTCTCACTCTGTCGCCCAGGCTGGAGTACAGTAGCCTGGTGATGGCTACTGCAGTATCGACCTGCTAGGCTCAGACAGTCCTTCTTCCTCAGCCTTCCAAGTTTCTGGAACTACAGGTGCACACCATGACACCTGGCTTACTTTTGTATTTATTTAGAGACGAGGTCTGACCAAGTTGCCCAGGCTGGTCTCAAACCCCTGGGCTCAGACAGTCTTTTCCCCTCTGTCTCCCAAAGTGCTGGAATTACAGGCGTGAGCCACTGTGCCCAGGTTGAAGTCTTTTTTTTTTGAGTTGGAGTCTCACTCTGTCACCCAAACTGGAGTACACGCTCATGGCCACCTCAGCCTTGACCTACTGTGCTCAGGCAATCCTTCTGCCTCAACCTTCCGAGTAACTGGAACTATAGGCATGCGCCACCACGCCTGGCTAATTTTTTGATTTATTGTAAAGATGAGGTCTTGCCAAGTTGCCCAGGCTGGTCTCTAACTCTGGACTCAGGCAGTCCTCTCGCTTCAGCCTTAAAGCTTGAGCCACCATGCCCTGCTGGTTAAAGTCTTTCTTAAAAGACATTTAGGTTGCAGGCTCTTTTAGTATCTCATTTACTTGTAAATAGTACATGAACCTAGTCTAAATTCTTGTTTGGACTGTTGGAATAGTGCCTTTATGGTGTCTCTGTTTCTCTTTCTGATTGTTCCCTATATATCAGAGTGATCTTTTTAAAAACATAAATTGGATTGTCATTTTTCTTGTTCCATATCCTCCAAAAGCTTCCTGTTACACTTAGAATTGAGTCCAAGCCTCTTAGCACAGCCCATCAAGGTATTCCATGATTTGGCAGCTGCCAACTTTTAACCTTACTCTCACTACTTCATGATTTCCATCACCCTGCCCCAGTCCAGTGGTCTTTTGCTAGTTCTTGAACAACGTGTTTCTACTGTAGGATGTTATCCTTGCTGTTGCTTACTGGACCACTTCTTTCTCTCATAACTCCTGTCTTCATTGTCTTCTGTTTGCTGCTCAAACATCGCCTTAGAGAGACCGTCCCTGATCCCTAAAATGGGAGCCAGCCCCTCCTTCTGTCACTTTTTTTTTTTTTTTTTTTGAGTTGGAGTCTCACTCTGTCGCCCAGACTGGAGTGCAGTGGCGGCTCCCGGGCACCGCAACCTCGACCTGCTGGACTCCAGCGATCCTTCCACCTCAGCCTTCCAAGTAGCCGGAATTACAGGCATGCGCTACCACGCCCAGCTGATTTTTTGATTTATTATGGAGATGAGGTCTCGCAGCCCAGGCGGGTCTCGAACCCGCGGGCTCAGGCAATCCACTCACCTCAGCCTCCCAAAGGCGCGGGATTACAGGCTGAGCCACCGAGCCCGGCTTTCTGTCACTTTTGAATCTTTATTCTTTTTTTCTCCAAAGCACTTATTCCTAGGTTTTCTGTAGCATTTATTCCTAGGTGAAGATATACTGTTTGTTCACTTATTTAGGGTTTCCCACTTAGGCTTGTTTGCTCCCAGCCCTCTTCCCAATAAGAGGGCAGAGATCTTGTTTGCTTTCATCCTCAGTGCTTAGAAGTGTGCTGGTAATTAATAGGCTGTCAGTAAAACTGTTGAATAAATGAATGGTATAGTTGATTTGAACATTGGTTCTGGAATCAGACAGCTTGGGTCGGAATCATGGCTCCTACCATTTACTGATTGTAAGACCATGGGCAAGTTTACAACTTTTGGTGCCTCAGTCTGCTCATCTGTAAGAGGACTATGGTAATACTTACCTCATAGGATTATGTTTAGTCATAATTGGCTTAATACATGTAAAGTGCTTCGGACAGGGTTATTTTACACCTTTTAAGAGCTGTTTGAAATTAGCTTAGAGTATTCACTTAGGATTTAGTGTTTTGGCATGAGATCAAGGTGAATTAATTGAATTTTATCATTTATTTTTGGCTGTGTTTTTGTCAGCTACCAAAATTATATTAATGAAACTCCTTTTTAAAAAAATACATGTTGGATGTCTAGAGCAAATTAAAAAATAAACTGCTGGGAATGGCGAGTGGTATTTGGTCTTAATGTGTGAGTCAGGTTTTTTATTCTTCAATCTGTAGAAGATGCTAAGCATGATTATCTCAACAGCCGCCCACCAGAGTGGCTTTTATATATTCCCCTTTGAAGTTCAGCTGGATATCTGATTGTGGTGATGAAAGGACTTGCTGGAGGCTTCCTGTCTTTAGATAGGAAAATCCTTGAAGATCCAGTTGAAGTATGAGTCTTGTAGTATTTGGAAGGAAGAGATGTTTTATTATCTTTAGTATGTTCATGTTCTGCCTCCTTTCATTGTGGGTTTTCCCCCCCAAATTATATATGGTGCTTAATTGGAGTTTAAAGTAACTCCGCTGTACTTTATATCTTCCTTTCCCTTTCTGTTCTTTTCATAACATGACTTTTTTTTTCTTTAACAGTTACAGAAATAGAGGAAAGAATTAATGGTGGCAAACAATGATTTTTTTTTTTTTTTGAGTTGGAGTCTCACTCTTTCGCCCCGACCGGAAGCGGCCACTGCAACCTTGACCTGCTGGGGCTCCGGCAATACTTCCGCCTCAGCCTTCCGAGTAGCTGGAACTACAGGCGCGTGCTACCACGCCTGGCTGATTTTTTGGTTTTTATTGTAGATATGAGGTCTTGCTGCCCAGGTGGGTCTCGAACCCGCAGGCTCAGGCAGTCCACTCACCTCAGCCTCCCAAGGCGCAGGATTACAGACTGAGCTACCGAGCTCAAACAATGATTTTGTAATAGCAGATACTTTGAGCTA
This sequence comes from Cephalopachus bancanus, assembly GCA_027257055.1. Taxonomy (NCBI): domain Eukaryota; kingdom Metazoa; phylum Chordata; class Mammalia; order Primates; family Tarsiidae; genus Cephalopachus; species Cephalopachus bancanus. Next base: position 1,824,834 of record JAPVLO010000159.1, on the reverse strand, counting down.
ATACAACTTGGATTATTTTTATAGATTAAGATTCTCTCTGTGGCAATTACACTTGTGTAATGCCAGTAATTTTTACGTAGTTTACTTATCCTTAGTAAAATGCTTCTGTGTAGGAACACTGTTATATTTCCTAGTCTGAACTTTAACAGGTAATAGGATTCTAAACTTTGGGCCTGTGTTTTTTTAAATGCCAAAATATAGCTTCTTTGTGTGACATTTCTTCTAACTGCAGTGTCTCATGTAATATCTACGACCACTAAATAAGGTAGTAACAATTATTAAGAAATATTTAGAGAAATGTTGTTACTTGGCCAGGTCACACAAGTAAGAGAGGAGCCAACATTTCGGCCTAGTTCCACCTCATTTCATAACCCAAGGTCATAATCAGTCTGCTATGAGGCACATTAAAAATGACAAGGTTTCTGCTTGGAAGCTTGCTGTTATATTTTATCACTTTCATTGTGAGTATGTGTTCTTAACTACTGGCAGTTTATCATTATTTATGGCTAAGTTTGTTTTTTCTTTTTAGATTTAACTGCTGCTATACTACTATGCCTACATATTATTTAAATGTGAAACATTTTAATAGGGTGATAATTTGCAAAGTTATTAATGGTTTTTTCTCATTCTTACCAAAAAAATCATCAAAAATAAGTCAAAACACCTTATGTGTCATGGTGCATCAGCCTTGTAAATAGTCTGAAAAGGTTTTGCGTATGATAGATGTGATACATCAGGCTTAAGAAAACATTTAAGTTTGCTTAATGCTAGAATAAATTGCAGGTAGCAGATAAGTAAGTAAATATTTAATAAAAACTATTAGTGATGTGTTTCTGCTGATAATGGAACAAATCTCTGTCTTTTTTTAATTTATAAGAATGAACAAACACTTTAATACGTTTGATAGAACATTATTGCATATGTTTTCGTGGTTTTTGACATTTACTTGCAATACTTTTTAAATTTGTTAGAATATCTAAATTATGAATTGTGACTTCTCAACACTTGAGCAGATTCAGAATGCCAGTGCTAGAAAGAATCTTAATTTTACAGATTAAGGCCATGCCTTCATATCTCTGAGATTCTGAGAGTCATTCACCTGCTAAAGAGGAGAAATAGGACTAGAACCTAGGTTTTTTCCACTAAGGCCATTTTTTCCCCCCGCTACCCTAAACTGTCCCTTGCATCACCCAGGGAAAGACTAACAGTGTTTAGTATCATGTTCAAGAAGGCAGAAAATTAAACAAAAGTTGTGATTTAAAATCTTGATGTTTAAAAAATCATTGAAATGTGATAAAAAAATTATTGTCCTCTATTTATAATGCAGTTGGAAATTATGCTTTCTCATATAGGCTGGTAGCTGCCTTATCCACATAGGATGGCTTGAGAAACCTTTCAGAGACCGGTCTTATTCCATGACTTTGTGTTTGAATTAAAAGATTAGGTAGAAGCCGGACTTGGTGGCTAAACCTGTAATCCTGCACCTTTGAGAGGCTGAGGTGAGTGGATTGCCTGAGCCCGCGGGTTCGAGACCCGCCTGGGCAACTTGGCGAGACCTCATCTCTACAATAAATCAAAAATCAGCTGGGTGTGGTAATGTGCGTCTGTAGTTCTGGCTGCTTGGAAGACTGAGGTGGAAGGATCTCTGGAGCCCAGCAGGTCGAGCTGCGGTGGCCGGGAGCGGCCACTGCACTCCAGTCTGGGTGACAGAGTGAGACTCCAACTCAGAAAAAAAAAAAAAAAAAGATTAGGTAGGGATGGGCAAAAAAAAATTGATTGTGATGTGAATAGTTTGTACTGGAACCCAGTATCTGAGTAAGCAAAATGTTGCTGATGAGCTTCAGTCATTCCTAATCATTCTCAAGGCTAAAATGATCACAAAACAATGGCTGCATCTTACATTTTCTAGATTTCCACTTTTTGTACATTTGAGATTACTACGAATGGACTTAATGCATTTTTATCTTTTAGACACTAGTCTGAATTATGTGAAGTTGTTATTTAGATGCCTTGCTCTTTTACATGCTTTTCATCAAATTCTGGATTTTACTCTTATAATAACAAGCTCTATTTTCTGATGACCTGTTGGCTGTTTGTTTTAAGCTTCTCCTTTTTGTTTTTTTTTTTTTTTAAAGCCATTTAAGCTGGTCAATCCTGAACTTTAAACATATTTTAACAAACTTTTTAATTTTTTTTTTTTTTTTGAGTTGGAGTCTCACTCCGTTGCCCAGGCTGGAGTGCAGTAGCATGCTCACAGCCACCCTAGCATTGACCTGCTGTGCTCAGGCAATCCTTCTGCCTCAGCCTCCAAGTAGCTGGAACTACAGGTGTGCACTATCACACCTAGCTAATTTTTGGTTTATTGTAGAGACGAGGTCTCGCCAAGTTGCCAGGGCTGGTCTCAAACCTGTCGGCTCAGGCAATCCACTCTCCTCAGCCTCCCAAAGTGCTGGGATTACAGGCTGAGCCACTGAACCCAGCCAATTTTTAAAATATTTTAAGGAGCATAATAAAAAATTCCTTTACTTTTTATAATACTTTATGTCTTAAAGAGTGCTTTCACTAGAGGTGGGGCAAAATATCCTGTTTTATAGCTGCAATATAATTCTGACACCAACTATCCTGAGTTGGCTCAAACATCACAGAAGACTCCCCACACTTCGGATGTTGGCCACAAGCTCTTCTAGTACTTTCAGGCCACCCGCACTTGCGACCCACTGGCTACAACTTTGGGAGTTCCCACTACCTCTCAGGTTTGATAATTTTCTAAATTAACTCCAGAACTCAGGAAAGTGCTGGTTTTGGGATTACAGTTCTACTTTAAAGAATACATATCAAGACTATGCAAATAAAGAGACATGGGGCAAGGTCTGGGAAGATTCCAGATATGAAGCTTCTGTGTCTTCAGAACATATCATACTTCCAGTACATCAGTGTACGATTATCAACCAGGAAAGTTCACCCAACCTTCATTGTACAGAGTTTTTATTGGAGTTTTGTTACATAGATATGATTGAACTTAATCTCCAACTCCCATCTCTCTGGAGGTCAAGAAGTCAGGCTGATAGCAGGTTGCTCAAAGCCCAACATGCTAATCACATGGTTGACATTTCTAGCTTCCCACCCTGAAATTAGGAGTCCACCAATCACCCTGCTCATATAAACTCACGTGTGACACGAGGTCCCAATCATGGATAACCGAGATACTCCTACCAGTTGGAAAATTCCAAGAGTTAAGTCCTTCTTGCTAGAACTTAGGGATGAGGGCCAGCCAAATTCTTCATCATATAGTGATAGCTAAAGGTAGTCTGTCCTGTTTGTGACAGCTAAAACTAGTAGTGGTGGTAACCCACTGATTTCCATTTTATTAAAAGTTTGAGCAGGTTGCATTTGAATATGTGTGTGTGTGTGTGTGTGTGTGTGTAGAATTGCCTTCTCTTGACAGTTCCTGTATAACATTTTCTTTTATTGATGCGAAAGAAGAGATTGGATTGATACTCACTTCAGTTAAGTGCTTTATTTACATACATTTTGTTGTAGATTAGGATATACATCACATACTTGCTGATATTTTAAAAGCTCAATAATTTTGGCTGTAAAAAGCTTGATTTTTGGTATCTCTTGAATTTGTATTTTTAGATATAAATTATTATTCATTGCTGTTAAGTGAAAGGAAAACTAAACCTATAAAGTGAGATTTTTGTAGATGAAGGCATTGATAATCTATTTGTTGTTAGAGTTGTAAAATGTTACAGTAAATTACTGTTTTGAATTTGCAGTTGAATTAAAGTCACTAATACTGTTTTACGTTTATGATGTAGGCTGGGCATGGTGGTTCATGCTTGTAATCCCAGCACCTTGGATGGTCTAGGTGGGAGGATTGCTTGAGCCCAGGAGTTTGAGACTGACCCAGGCAACATAGCAAGACCATGTCTCTACAAATAATAAAAAAATTAACTAGACATGGTGGCACATGCCTGTAGTCCCAGCTACTAAGGAGACTGAGGCAGAAGGATCCCTTGAGCTCAGGAGATGGGGCAGCAGTGAGCCATGATTGTGCCACTACTCTCCAGTCTGGGCAACAGAGTGAAACACTCCAGCTCAAAAAAAAAAGTTTATGATATTGAAGGTTAATACTGTATATTTGTATGTCCAATTTAAAAATCTTATTTCTGCTGGGCGCAGTGGCTCATGTCCATAATCCCAGCACTTTGGGAGGCGGAAGCAAAAGGACTGCCTGAGCTTAGGGATTTGAGACCAGCCTGAGCAACATGGCAAGACCTCATCTCTAAATAAAAAAATTGGTCGGGTGTGGTGGTGCATGCCTGTGGTTCCAGTTACTTGGCAGGCTGAGGCATGCACCTGAGGCATGCATCTCAGGATCGTCTGAGCCCAGCAGGTCCAGGCTGCAGTGGCCATGAACGTGCCACTGCACTCCAGGCTGGGTGACAGAGTGAGACTCCAACTCAAAAAAAAAAATTAGTTCTAATTGTCACTTAAAGATTATGTTAAACTGTTTTGGAACTCACTATTTCAGAGAGAATTTGTTAAGGTCTAGCATTGAGTAAGACTTCTAGTGTCTTGAAGAATACAGCATCTTCTTAGAATGCCATATTTAACGTATGTGTGTTTGCATATACTAGTATGTGTGTATATGTATGCATATTTTTTATACACATAGGATTTCACTCTATTGTCCATGCTGGGCTGCAGCAGTGTCATCATAGATGACTGCAACTTTGAACTCGTGGGTTCAGCTGATCCTCGTGCCTCAGCTTCCTGAGTAGTTAGGAATACAGGCGCATGCCACCATGCCTAGCTATTTTTTTTTAACTGTTTGTAGCATGTTGCCAGAACTGGTCTCAAAGTCCTGGTATCAAGCAGTCTACTTGTTGGACCTCCCAAAGTGCTGAGATTACAGGTGTGAGCCACCACACCCTGCTGAGAATATCTTATTATCTTTATTTATTTATTTATTTTTTGGGGGGGTTGGAGTCTCACTCTGTCGCCCAGACTGGAGTGCAGTGGCCACTCCCAGCCACTGCAGCCTCGACCTGCTGGGCTCCGGCGATCCTTCCGCCTCAGCCTTCCAAGTAGCTGGAACTACAGGCGTGCGCTACCACGCCCGGCTAATTTTTTTTTTTAATTTATTATAGAGATGAGGTCTCGCCAAGTTGCTCAGGTGTGTCTCGAACCCGCAGGCTCAGGCAATCCACTCACCTCGGCCTCCCAAAGTGCGGGATTACAGGCTGAGACACCGAGCCCTATTATCTTTAAAAGGTAGTGTTTTTTTTGTTTTTTAAATATGACTTTGATATTCTTGGCATGAAACATGGGGAAAGAGTCCAGAAGCAGTGACAACTTCTTAAACATTCTCCTCCCTTTATCATTACTTATTTTATTTATTTTTTGAGTTGGAGTCTTACTCTGTCACCAGGCTGGAGTGCAGTGGCACAATCATGGCTCACTGCAGCCACAATCTACCTCCTGGGCTCAGGTGATTCTTTCTCCTCAGCCTTCTGAGTAGCTGGGACTACAGGTGCACGCCACTATACCTGATCAATTAAAAAAAATTTTTTTTTTTTGTAGAGACATGGTCTCGCTGTGTTGCCCACTGACGGGACAATAAATTACATATTATCAGACTCCTATCCTCAAGCATTCCTCCTGCCTCGGCCTCTCTAAGTGCTGGGATTCCAGGCATGAGCCACCATGGCCAACCTGCAATTTTATTTAACCCTTTGCACTCACATGTGTTCTCTGTGGGGACGTTGTAAATCTAGCAAACCACTCAGATGTACTCTGAGGGGACATAAAAAGATTGCTGGTGATTATACAAGACAAATTGATACCAGCGCAAATTTTTCAAAAATGTATGTTTTCTTGAAGTTTTCCATTCAAATTGCACGAAAAAGCAAATACAGAGATGGAATGTATACTGAAATATATATATATTTTTAAAAATCAGCTGGATTACATAGAAAGGATAATGTGTGAGCCGGGCTCGGTGGCTCAGCCTGTAATCCCATGCCTTTGGGAGGCTGAGGTGAGTGGATTGCCTGAGGCCGCAGGTTCGAGACCCGCCTGGGCAGCGAGACCTCATCTCTACAATAAATTAAAAAATCAGCCGGGCGTGATAGCACATGCCTGTAATTCTGGTTACTTGGAAGGCTGAGGCGGAAGGATCGCCGGAGCCCATCAGGTTGAGGCTGTGGTGTCCAGGAGCGGCCACTGCACTCCAGTCTGGGCAACAGAGTGAGACTCCAACTCAAAAAAAAAAAGAAAGAAAGATAATGTGTGAAGTGTTTTCACAGTGATGTGCTGACTGGACAATAAATTACATATTATTAATGTGGGAAGAAGAAAACAAGACCACATTGTCTGCTCGAATCGGAAAACACCAGGTGGAAGATGTCAAACAAATTACTATTGTACAACATGTATCAATGAACCTGCAATGCATGTCAGAGACTCTTCCATACATCATCACATGCTAGAAATATGTAAGATATAAAATTTTGATTTTTTTTAGTCACATATAAGTTCCTCTGGGTCCACAATTCCATTGTAAGCTAAATATCATTACAATACAATAATTGGTTTCAGCGTTATTCTATTTAATATGAAACGATTGGTTTTTCACTATTTTGTAAAAAAGTGTGATCAAGTTGCTGGTAGGTGATCCATGAGATGTCTTCGAGTACAGAGGGTTAATAGAAGAATTTATGAGAAAAGAGATTTGTGGAAGATGGAACTGATAACAGGTCCAGAAAAAAGAGAAAATTTGACCATATTTTTGGATTGCCATTGCTCAGAGGGTTTGTTTTTAGTTATATGTCATTACTTATTCCAGATTACCTTGTGAGTTCAGAAATCTAATGAGTTGTATGGGTGGAATTCACAGGGTGAAGATTTCTGCTAAGATTCATAGATCTTTTTTTTTTTTTTGAGTTGGAGTCTCACTCTGTCGCCCAGACTGGAGTGCAGTGGCCGCTCCCGGCCACTGCAGCCTCGACCTGCTGGGCTCCGGTGATCCTTCTGCCTCAGCCTTCCGAGTAGCCGGAATTACAGGCATGCGCTACCACGCCCGGCTGATTTTTTGATTTATTGTAGAGATGAGGTCTCGCTGCCCAGGCGGGTCTCGAACCCACGGGCTCAGGCAATCCACTCACCTCAGCCTCCCAAAGGTGCGGGATTACAGGCTGAGCCACCGAGCCCGGCTAGATTCATAGATCTTGATGTAGGTTAGGCTCAGGAACCAGAAACTCACCCTGTTTGTGCAACCACTCTGTTCCCGTTTACATACACAAATGTATACTTCCTTTCAAAACTTACAAAGTGAGGTTTTAAACTTCTTTTTATATAGTCAAGGCCTTCTGCTGTACTTCCTCAGCTGCCTTGGTTCATCTGCCACTACATCTGGGCATATGTCATATGTGCCAGTCAGTTTCATAATGTTGTTCTAAACATCTTTCTGTATTTGTGTGTGTTTTTTATTAGGAATTTTCCTTTTTCTGAAGTCTCTGCTTCCCTCTGTCCTCTCTCCAGCCTCTTTCTGTCCCATAAAATCCTGCGTTATTGTTCTTAGCTCAGATCCGCCTTTTCACTGATGCCTTTTGGGATGTCTTCAGCATGAGATTTATTGCTGCTGTTATTTATTTTCTCTGTGCATTTACTGTACTGTCGGTGCCTCTAATGTAGGCTCTCATAGTTGTATGTACATTTTTTTCTCCGATAGTCTTGGATTGTGGTTTATACTTACTTTACTTGAAAACTGCAAATTATAGTAAATGCTCTGAATATGGAGTAAACCATTAGATCATACCTGGAATTTGGGGTAAAGAGCAGTGGCAGGCAGGACAGAAGAGGTTTTGTCGCTTGTAATCTAATTAAAATTTTCACCTGCTGAGTTGTATTTTACCCTTTGAAATTCTTTCTACTCTGCACATTGTAGCAACATTCTCTCTACTTTGTGTAACCTCTGGCATTCCTCTGAACTGTCTTCGTATCTCTTCTCACTCATCACTCTAGATATTTTAATTACAGACAGGCAAAACCAGTGCATCTCTAGGTGTGTGCCTCAGGCCAGCAGTATCAGCATTACTTGGGAAAATTTTAGAAATCAAATTCCCAGCTCCACCCTATACTCATTGAATCAGAAACTTTGGAGTTGGGGCCCAGCAGTCTGTTATAACAGGCCCCCTCATGATTCTGATGCATATTCAAGCAGGAGAACCACTGCTTTAGATACAGTTCCTCCTTTGGTGCTACCCTCTTTATTCTTCAGCTAAGTTCTCTTCCTGTTACTACTAGCTCTTCTCTTTGTGGCCTTTGGAATCCCTAATTTACTGCAACCTTGAACTTTTCTACAGAAACTCATTTGGCTTTCTTGTGAGAACATACCACTTCTCCCTAGTGAAGATCAGTAGCTTTTTACTCCTTCCTCTAGACTCTTTTTATTATGGCATTGCCAGATCATTTTTTGTTGTTGTTTTCTTTTGTAGCTTGATTCTTACTTATGGAGTTGCTGATTTTGAGATGCGTGTGGAGATGTTTAATAAAAGCAATTGGGCCATGTGGTTTAAAACACAGGAAACCAGGAAAATTGAGGGAAAGCAGGTGATTTGACTGCCCTCTGGAAAGCTAAGTAACATACTTTATTAAAATGGTGTTTCCACTCTTTCTCTTCCATTGGAAATCTGTAATTCCAGGGAAGAAAATTATTGGAGATTCTTTTGGAAAGCCCCCTTCAGTTTGTATTCACATGATTTATTTTGATAAATTAAGTTTTTTTTTTTTTTGTAGTTATATAACCCAAAGGATAAGAGAAAAAACTGTTATATTGAATTGTTTGGGATAGAAGCATTCCTTTTAATAAGATCAGCCTCACACTGGGACCTTACAAATATTTGTTATACATTTTCAGTTTTAGTATGTCCAGTTTTTTGTTTTTTGAGTTGGAGTCTCACTCTGTCACCCAGGCTGGAGTGCAGTGGCACACACACGGCCTCCCCAGTGTTGACCTGCTGGGCTCCCGTGATCCTTCTGCCTCAGCCTTCCAAGTAGTCGGAACTACAGATGCACGCTACCACACCCGGCTGATTTTTTATTTATTGTAGAGACGGGGGTCTTGCCAAGTTGCCGGGGCTAGTCTTGAACCTGTGGGCTCAGGCAATCCACTCGCCTTGGCCTCCCAAAGTGCTGGGATTACAGGCTGAGCTACCTATCCTGGCCTGTTCAAATGTTTTTTATGTAGCACATCTTTTATCTCTCTTTTTATCTCTGTAATTTATTTGTCATAGTATTAAAATGCTTAAATGTACTTATATTTAATAGAATATAGGCTAGGCTGCTGTAACAGACTTTCCTTTCTCCTGTAATAGTCCAAAGGTAGACAGGCAATCCATAGTGGGTGAGCAACTGTTTTTTGTCATTTGGGGTCCCACATGTCTTCTGTTTGCTTAGCTATTCCCTAGGGTATTGCCTTAATCCTCATGATTGAAACTGGGTTGCCTCACAACTATATTCCAGAGCAAGAAGTAAACTGCTTCCTTTAAGATCATGGTACATATTTTGTACACATTACTCTGCTTATATCCTGTTGGATAGAACCTAGTCACAGGGTCATTCCTGATTTTTTTTTTTTTCTAGAGGAGCCTGGGAAATGTAGTCTCTGGTTGGCAACCCCGTTTCACATTGAAGGCTGGGAAAGAAAGAAAGAAAGAAGAATGAATACTGGAGGGCCACTGCACAGTTTAGGGGCCCCAAGACCATCCTCACTTCTGATACCAACTGCAAGTTTGGGCAGCCCCACACCTTCAGGTTCAGTAATTTGTTAGGAGGGCTCACAGAACTCCTGAAAGCTCTAGTGCTTATGGTTGGAGTTATTACAGTGAAAAGGTACAGAAAAAAATTAGCTAAGGAAAAGAGGTGCCTGGGGCAACAGAAGAGTTTTCTTTTTTTTTTTTGAGTTGGAGTCTCACTCTCTTCCCAGGGTAATCATGGACAGTGTTAACTTCTGACACTCATGTGTGACAATACTCATGGAGACTTGTCAATCAGGGAAACTCACCAAGCCTTGGTGTCTGGTGTTTGTGTTGAGGCTTGGTCACTTAGATATGATTGACTGCTAGCATGGTTGTCCTTTGGTCTCCAGCCCTTCAGAGGGTGATAATACATGGCTCGTAGCCCTTCACCATAAATCATGTTGCTAGACCATCTGGAGTGGCTCAAAGCCCCCAGGTAAACAAAGGGATTTAACAGTCTGGGCATCCCAAGGCCTTAGAAATTGCTTGTGGAGAACCAAGGACAAAGGCCAGACCTCTTTTTGAGTAAGGGTAATTCTTTGCTATACAATGGACACATCTTGTTTTTGTTTTTAAGCAGAGAGAAGTTGCATAATATGTATGCTTTTGTTGAATGCTTTTGTTTTAAATGGGTAGATATATAGAATCATATACATTTAAAAAATTGCAAAGACTCTAGAATTTGTCAGGTCCAACTCTGTCTACAGATGGAAGAACTGAGATCTGACTGTGACTTGCTTAAGGTCAGAGAACCAGTTAGCAGCAAAGCTGGTACTGTCTCTGGGTCTCTACTTCTTGTGAATATAGACTGGTTGGTCTAGTTGGAGCTTATTTGTAGGACCTCTTTTCTTCCTTAGTTTTGTTGTCTGTATGGGTGTTATTATGTCCCAGACAAGTACTAGATTTCCTGGTTAAGAAGCATCTTGTTTGATTGATTTGTATTAGGCTAGTTCAGTTCTTTAACAGTGTCCTTAAATTTTCAGCAGTTCATATTGATACCTTTGTTATTTTCTCCACTGAAGATTTGGGAACATAGTTTTGTAGATGTTAAGTATGATTTTGTACAACAAAGCAGCAGTGCAGCCTTATAGAACATTTTAGCTCCTCTACCCTAGAAGGTTAACTGGGTGCAAAATAAATAGTACTTGGCCTACCTACTCAACAGATGAGTTGTGAAGATAAATGATAGATGGAAAGGGTCCTTGGAAAAATAAAAGCACTATGGAAATTTAAGATATTACTAGGGGTATGTTTAAATGTTAATAATTAAATTTGAATGTTAATATTTAAAGAGCACTAAAAGAAAAGAAATATGAGATATCAGTCAATAGGTGAATTTTTTAGATGGTGGGGATATGAGTAATTTACCCTACCCCCTTACTGTTTTTTCTAATTTTCTGTGACAGGCATGCATTGCTTTTATAAATAAAGCAGGACAAACAATTTTTAAAAAGGCGCACCTAGCAAGATTGACTACCGTACTTAGCAGCAGGACAAAACAGTGTTTTAAACACAAAACAGTAGTGGGATAATAATAGAGAATGTCTCAAGAAAAGATGGTGACACTGGGTGGTATGTTGCACTGTGGGTTCTTCGCCTTGCCGCAGAAGAGACTATCAGAACAAATCCAAAGTATAGTTTAAGGAAGAATTTATTAAAAAGAAAAAGGGCAAGCTCAAGGAAGAGCATGGATGCCTTAAGAGAAAGGATATGTGCCTGCCTTTGACAGGAGGCTTCATATGCTTTTACAACAATGATTAAGCAAACCATGAGCTAACAGTGGAGGGCTGCAGGTATCTGGTCACGAGTTTTAATTACCATCTCTCAACCTTTTAAGATCAGAAGGACCTTCTAAATAATGAAAGTTACTGTCTGAGTAGGTTTGGGTTTTTCTTGTAGCATCATGTCTGTTTTGGGTAATTCCCTATTTCCGTGATTTACTGCGCTAGTAGTTCCACATTCCTACCCACAAGGTGGTCAGGTCTGACATGCCTGGTTTGGTGGGTAAAAGTTGTTTATAAATAAGAAAGATGTCTGAACACTTACCTTGTTCTCTCTTAGACCTACTTAACAAAACCTGCCTAAGTACTTCTAAACTATGTTAACTGTGCCTATATCAATGGGAAGATGAAGAAAAGGTTTATGTACCAATGCCTGTAATTTTTTCTTTGGAGAGAGTTGTATACCACTTTAATTTGATAGATTAAAGGTCTTTGAGTTCTGTGTTTAATAAGATGGTATCTCGTCTAGTACAGGAATTGTTTCATTGCTGCAGAAGAAAATAGTAACAGGAAAGTGTCTTAGCAACTAAAGGTGAAAAAAAAAAACCCAAACACAAAGTTGTAAAAAAAGGGTTCCTTTAGGTTAGGAATAAAATCTGATCTAAGTGTCTTAGACTTTATCTATATATTTAAAATATGTCTTAAGTACATGAAGTATACACAGCACTATTCTTAGAATGTAAACTGTCAGCTTGGTTTAGAATCACTCACTAAAAGCAAGTATGAAGACTGGAGCCAGTAGTTGTGTTTCTCTGGAAATTGTGCCCTTCACCTAGGTATCTGCTTTTTGGTTTTGTTTAAAGTAGCTTGGTGAGAGCACCTTCAAAATCAAAACCCTGATTATAGTTTGTGGGATGAGCATGGACGACTGCTCTGCTTCCTTGCAATTCAAGGATCTCTGTAATACTCTTATAACTCCAGCCGTCTGTTTGAGAACTATAGCCTTATACAATTATGGCCTTTATATGGAGTCAGACCAAAATCCCCAAACAGCTGTATTTTTGTATTTAAATGTTAAATTTGGATCTTATTTCTCCACCTGTTAAAATAATAATTAAAAATGTTACATAAAAAGCTTTTTATCTGTTAAGGCTTTACCATTTAAGGACAAAATAAGAGCACATTAGAACAATGTTGGCCAACTATTTTAGTGTCTGTGTGCAGCACCTCATTTACATAGTCATTTATATGAGGAGGCACCCAAAAAACCCAGGAATCTAAAAAATTGCTTATTTATCCTTACATGTTTAAACTTGTCACCATCAAAATACTGTTTGATGCAATGCACCTGAGATGCTTTTTCCAGTTTTTCCAAAAACGGCTCAAAACAGTTTTTGAGCTTGTCAATTTTGATGCCTTTTAGGGCTTCTGCCGTTTTTGTTTCGCCTCTTCAGCATTGGCAAAATGTTTTTCTTTGAGGACTTTTTTCATCCTGTGAAATAAAAAAAAGTCACTTGGAGCATGATTGTGTGAATGGGGTGGGTGGGGTATGGGAGAGTCATGCTAATTTTGGTCAAAAGCTGCTGAACGTTTGGTGCAGTGTGGGCAGGTGTGCTTATAAATCATCCATTGTGAAATAGGCAAACACGTTGAAAGAATCTCCAAAAAAAATTTACTGAAGCCTCTCACAGCAACGTTAGCTGGTATACTGATGATGATAGGTTGTCCCTAGAACACTCATCTCGCAGGGGAAGCCTATGCTGTAAGGGGCCCGCCCTCCTAAAAAATAATTCCAGGTTTTTTTTGGATCTCCCCTCATAAAGACAATACCTGGTCCTTGTAAATTACTTCAGCAGACAGCCTCCCACCCCACTGCCCCAATTCAAAGAAAAAAAATTCCAAATACTGCGTTACAGATTTCTTGGAGAAGTAGCCTCTTTTCTAGCTTTGCACTCCTACTGAGCATCCAGGTTACCCCTGTTTCCTGTAACTTGCTGGTCTCCAGCTGCCCATGGAGTGTTTTCAGCTTCAGAAGTCCTCTTTTAAACTTACTTTTTTCCCTTAAGTAGGTTCTTTAAAAAACTTAAATTGTGGTAAAATACATATACAAATTTGCCATTTTAACCATTAAAATTTTTATTTTAAAGATGTGGGGTACGATTCAGGATTAGATATACAAGTGGTCATTGTACAGGTGAAGTTTGGGCTGTTTTGAAGTGTAGAGTGTAATAGTATTAAGAACGTTTACATTGTTGTGCAACCATCTCCATACCTCTTCCACTGATCTGAGATTCTAATCATTAATCAATAGCCCCCTCCCACCACCACCATTCTGCTTTCTATCTCTATGAATTTAACTACTTTAAGTAATATGAGTAGAATCATATAGTATTTGCCCTTTAGCAAATAACTTATTTCATTATAATGCCTTCAAGATTCATTCCTGTTGTATCACCTGTTGGAATTTTCTTCCTTTTTAATGCTGAATAATATTTCATTGTAAGCATATACCACAAGTGTCTGTGGATGGCTATTATGAGTTGATGCTATGAATATGGTATACAAAAGAAGATCTGTCTGGGTCTCTGCTTTCAGTTCTTTTAGGTATATACCCACAAGTGAAATCATATAGTAATTCTGTTCTAATTTTTTGAGTAACTGCCATACTATAGTCCATTTTATAGTCCATTTTTTTCCATTTTATAGTCCCACCAACATGCACAAGGAGTCCACTTTCTTCTCATTCTCATCAACACTTGTTTTTTACTTTTTTAAAAATAGTAAGTATCAGCCGGGCTCGGTGGCTCAGCCTGTAATCCCGCGCCTTTGGGAGGCTGAGGTGAGTGGATTGCCTGAGCCCGTGGGTTCGAGACCCGCCTGGGCAGCAAGACCTCATCTCTACAATAAAAAAAAAAAAAAAAAATCAGCTGGGCGTGGTAGTGCATGCCTGTAGTTCCGGCTACTAGGAAGACTGAGGTGAGAGGATTGCTGGAGCCCAGCAGGTCGAGGCTGTGGTGGCCGGGAGTGGCCACTGCACTCCAGTCTGGGCAACAGAGTGAGACTCCAACTCAAAAAAAAAAAAAAAAAAATAGTAATTATCCTGTTGGGTGTGACATGGTATCTTGTGGTTTTCATTTGCGTTTCCTTAGTGATTAATGGTATTGAACATCTTTTCATGTGCTTATTGTTCATTTGTATATCTTCTTTAGATAAATGTTTATTCAGATTCTTTGTTTATTTTTTAATTGGGTTGTGTTTTCATTGTTGTTGTAGGAGTTCTTTATATGTTCCATATATTAACTCTGTATGAGATGTATGATTTGCAGATATTTTCTCCTATTTCGTGGGCTGCCTTTTTACTCTGTTGATTGCGTCCCTTGATGGACAAAAGGTTTTAAATTTTGTTGTAGTCCTGTTTATTTTTCCTTTTGTTACCTATGCTCTTGGTGTCATATCCAAGAAGTCATTGCCAAATCTATTGTCATGAAAATGTTACCTATGCTTCTACTAAGAGTTCTATAGTTTTTGGTCTTATGTTTATGTTTTTGATACATTTTGAGTTGATTTTTTAATATGATATAAGGTAAGGGTATAACTTCTTTTTCACATGATATCCAGTTTTCCTAGCACCATCTGTTGAAAAGATTGTTCTTTCCCCCTTTGAATGGTTATGGAGAAGTTCTTTTAAATACAGATGTTCTGAGTTGGATCCTACCATAAGCCAGTTATTAACCAGTTCCTAGGTTGTCAATAGAGAATTGACAGCCGACTAAGGTAAAGAGACTGAAGACAGAAAGGAAGAGGTGTTGGGTAGAGATATGGGAAGGAGCCAAAGGCACACTTGTTTTATTTCAGCCTTGCCCAGAGGTGGCCCCAGGCTGCTTTCTTTGCATTTGTGTCACATTCATGAGTTACGTTATGACTGTAATGTGCACATTCATTCATTCACTCATTGCATATTCATTCCATGTTAATTCTTAATTTCATTTGGCAAATATTTCTTAGCCATTAAATGAAGGTAAAGTGGTAAACCCATACATCTTTATATGACTGTAGTAATGACTGATTAAAAGCCACTGAAAATCACTTTCTTTACTTAATAGTCAATAGGCTATTTTATTTTTTATTTTTTGAGTCAGTGTCTCACTCTGTCACCCAAGCCAGAGTGCAGTGGCACGATCATGGCTACTGCATCCTCAACCTGCTGGACTCAGGCAATCCTTTCGCCTCTGCCTCTCAGAGTGCTGGAATAATAGGTGTAAGCCACTGTGCCCAACTGTCAATAGACTTTAGAGTTACAAACATGTAACGAAGAGATTAACCCTGATGAATGTGTATTTGAGCATTTTCTGGATGTGTAGTGGGAGTTTTGCTAGTGTGGGAACTGTTTAGAATCTTGTAATATAGTAATTCTTCAGCAAATAGATGAAATAAATATCACTTTTGCATGAAAATGCTTGCTTCTGGTATATCATTCTTTGGGTAGATATTAAAATCTACCAATAACCAGAGTAAAGAAGGCAAAATAAAGTTCCAGAGTGTACTGATAATGGTGTGCTCCTGCAAAAAGTAAACATTAGGAAAAAAAGCATACATATGTAACCTTATTATGTTTTTAATTAAGCAGGTACTTAATGACAGGGGTCTCCAACCCCCTGGGCCATGGGCTGGTACCCTCTGGCCTGTTAGGAACCTGGCCGCACAGCAGGAGGTGAGTGGCAAGTAAGCCAGCAAAGAAAGCTTCATCTGTATTTACAGCTACTCCCTATGGCTCACGTTACCCTCTGAGCTCTGCCTCCTGTCACTCAAGCAGCAGCATTAGATTCTCATAGGAGCCCAAACCCTCTTGTGAACTGCGCATGCAAGGGATCCAGGTTGCACGCTCGTTAACAGAATCTAATGCCTGGTGATCTGAGGTGGTGATGCTAGTGCTGGGGAGCGACTGCAGATACAGATTAACATTAGTGGTGAGATTTGACTGCACAGAGACCATAATCAATCAGTTGCTTGCAGACTCATGTCAAAACCCTATCAGTGAGTGGCAAATGACTTGATATACTTCAGTTGTACAGCTGCATCTGGAGGCAGACTTTAAGTCAGAATCAGATACTTATTTTAGTCCATACATAGTCTGCCCATTATTTTATCTACCACTTCTGTCCACTCCTTTTTTAAAATGGTGAATTGTATAATTATTTCATTATGTATTACAGTGTAATAATAATAGAAATAAAATGCACAATTAATATTATGCTTTTGAATCATCCTGAACTCCCCCGTCCCCGTCTGTGGAAAAATTGTCTTCCGCAAAACTGGTCTCTGATGGCAAAAAGGTTGGGGACCACTGCTTAATGAGACTCTAAGTTTTGAACATTCCTGGTGAGAGAATGAAGACAGGAATTCTTTTATATTGTAGGCATTCAGGATTCCTGAGCTCCTTATGGACACAGCTGCTCCTCCACTTGCCTTAAACTTGCTTGCCTGGCTATCTGTTACTGCATAATGATAATAGGGATTGGGCAGGGCTGCACTGACAGCCTTTAAATTTGGTTGGTCTTTGTAATTTCATTAGTTGCGTGTTAGATTATCATTTTCTCTTATAGGTAAGTTTTAGCTAGTAAACCTTTCAAGGCTTGGGACATTTCCAGTCCCTTTTGTAATGTCACATCTGGAAACAGAAAAGAGCCAAGGAGTCTTCAGACTGAGTTTGAGTTCATTAGTCAGACTTTCTTATTTTATAGGTGAGGGGATGTTAGGCTCAGTGCTGTTGGACTCACTCAAATCATAGCTAGAATTCATGCAACTGGGATTTGAGCCTGTATCTTGTGTCACCAAATCTACTCTTTCCATTATGTTTTAAACCGTGAATATCTTATTTGAAATAACTAATCATGTTACATACTTCACATTTTTTAAAGAGTTTGCACATATGTAGTCTCATTGATTTTCACTCTGTCAACTGACAGGTTAGATTACTATAATAGTAGTGAATGTTTATTGTGAGCATACTCTAAATGGTAGGGATAAGGGTACTTTTACATATACATGAATTCACTCTTCTTCCATTTTGTTAAACTAATTATTTGAATCCCAGTAATTGGCTTCTCCAGTAATACTGCTGTATGAAAAGAAGTTGGTAGGTTATTTTAGGTTGTACATTGAAGTTTTAAAACCTTCAACACTTTTTTCAAGGTCATCAAACACTGGAGTTAGATTGGGAGCTCAGTTTGCAAGAATCTTTCTCTGAAAAATCAAAGGGCAATTTTTATTTACAAGTCTAGCTTGATAATTGGATGGATTGTCAATACAGGGAAATCACTTCTTAGCAAGTAGTTTTAGTCAGGAGGGCACTTTGTAATTCAGGAGGGTGCATAGAACAGAAAGGATGAAAAAGGGAGTGTGTTATTTCTGAGGGATATTTCTGTCAAGTAGTAGTACCCTGATTAATTGCCCTCCTGTGTTCTAGGGAAAGTCCTATTTAAAGAAGCAAATCAGTCATCTAGAGTGAAGAACTTTTCCCCTGGATATGATTACAGAGGCATTGGTGGAGCCTTTTTCTTTTTAAAAAATCCTTACTAATTAGCAGAAACATATGCCTTTAGTTTATGACATACCATATTTTCCAAGAATATGGATTACTTTATGACATACCATATTTTCCAAGAATATGGTTTTATATTAACTACTTCCTAATTTCACATTACAAAGAAAGCACTGTAGTCTTATAGGGAACCTCTAATTGATTTATAATTAATTCCACTTGTGTGGTTTTTGTTAGTATCAAAAGTGTGTATCACTTGCTAATTTTGTCTGTGAATGAGTTTTGGGGAGGAGGTGTCTATCATAGTGCTGTCTGATGACCAACACATAATTTAATTGTGAGTCTTTGTGAAGATGTTTTAAAATAAAAGAGATACAAAGTACTTTGATAAGATTAACCCTTTACACTTGGATGTCCTCTCTGAGGGGACATTGTAAATTTAGCAAACTGCTTGGATGTCTCCCAGGAGACATAAAGAGGTGATTATACAAGGACAAACTTAAGGAAGCACGAATTTTTCAGAAGTATATTTCCTTGAGATTTGCCATTCAGATTGCACAAAATAAATAAAGAGATGGAATATGTACTGAGATATACACCAAAAGTATCAGCTGGCATTAGGTAGAAAGAGAATATGTGGAGTGTTTTCACAGTGGTGCACAGACTGGGCAATAAATTGCGTATTATTAATGTGGGAGGACGAAAATGACACCACATTTTCTGCTCAAATAGGAAAACACCAGGTGGAAGACAAATTACTATTTCACAACATGTATCAATGAACCTGCAATGCATGTCGGTGACTGTTTCATATGTTACCACGTTAGAAAAATATATCAAACATATCAAATTTTGATTTTTTTGGCCGTAAATAAGTTCCTCAATGTCCAAAATTCCATTATAAGCTAAATATCATTACAATAAAATAATTGGTTCCAACACCATACTATTTAATATGAAATGATTGTTTTTCATTATCTCGTAAAAAAGTGAGGCCGAAACCATGCTGCCCATCAAAGCTGGACTGAATTTTTTAAATGTAGTACATATACACAATGGAGTATTACGCAGCCATAAAGAAGGACAAACATATGGATGTCCAGCAACTTGGATGGATTTCGAGTCTGTCATACAGTGATCTATCACAGAAACAGAGGACCATATGTTCTCACTTATAAGCAAACCTTGAACAATTATCGTAATACTGTAAGAAAGGAATTGAGTAGTGGGAAACTACTGAGGGATGAGAACAGAGTGGGGGGAAGATTGGCAGTTGAGGGAAACTGCCAGGGGAAGGAGGGCACTTGCAAACTTATCAACAAGGGTACTTGCATTGAATATTTGTATACATAGCCCTGAATTGTACCCCACATCTTTAAAGTAAAAATTTTAAAAACTTACCAAATACTAGATTAAAACAGAAAGAAAGAAAGAAAAAAGCAAACAGTGGAAGAAACCAGAAACTTGAGCCGGGTTCGGTGGCTCAGCCTGTAATCCCAGCACTTTGGGAGGCTGAGGTGAGTGGATTGCCTGAGCCTGCGGGTCTGAGACCTGCCTGGGCAACTTGGCGAGATCTCATCTCTACAATAAATCAAAAATCAGCCGGTTGTGGTAGCGTGCGCCTGTAGTTCCAGCTACTCGGAAGGCGGAGGCGGAAGGATCGCCGAACCCAGCAGGTCAAGGCTGCGGTGGCCGGGAGCGGCCACTGCACTCCAGTCTGGGCAACAGAGTGAGACTCCAACTCAAAAAAAAAAAAAATGGTTTCAAATGACTTGAACACATGATGCACACGTCTAATCTTAATGGAATATGGAATATATTTAAAGGAAAAAAGAACTGGAAAAAAATTTAAACCTTCCTTAGTAACTGTGATGATTAAAGAACAAAAAACAAAAAAAATGAGGTCGAGTTACTAATAGGTGATCCACGAGATGTCTCTGAGTGCAAAGAGTTAAATATGCAAGGTAGTGTTTCAAATATTAACACATTGGACACTCGTTACTTGGGACTTATTACTATTGCTGCCATGCTTTATAGCTTACTTACAAGTTTCTCTTTATTCAGAAGTAAATATGCCTATCATATATAAGATTAATGTAATTTTATATGTAGCATATTGATATTTTTATTATAATATTTTGAATATCAGCAAGGAAATGCATGTAGATCTAACTAAAATGTGGGAAGTGTGGACAGTACATATCTTAATAGTTTTGTTGCTTTGAATTGGGAGCAAAGAACCTTTAATACCTGAGTTGTTTTTTACTTGTTTACTCTCATTAAACCATCCTTAATGACCAAGCTCAGTGGCTCAACCTGTAGTCCTAGTTACTCGACAGTTAAGGCAGGAGGATCCATTGAGCCCAGGAGTTTGAAACTGCAGAAATCTATGATCGTGCCACTGTACTCCCAGCTTGGGTGACAGAGTGAAACCTTGACTCTAAAAAAAACCCACAAAAAGCATTTTTGATATTTTGATACAATAGATGCTAAATAACAGACTCTTAAATGGTTGGGCAAATGAATTAAACTTTTAAAATTTATTTTATCCCTTCATTTACCTTTATTTAGCACTTTAAGAGTTACATTTGGTTTTTTTTTTTTGAGTTGGAGTCTAACTCTGTCACCCAGACTGGAGTGCAGTGGCCGCTCCCGGCCACCGCAGCCTTGACCTGCTGGGCTCTGGCGATCCTTCTGCCTCAGCCTTCCGAGTAGCTGGAATTACAGGCGTGCGCTACCACGCCCGGCTAACTTTTTGATTTTATTGTAGAGATGAGGTCTCGCCTGCCCAGACGGGTCTCGAACCCGCAGGCTCAGGCAATCCACTCACCTCAGCCTCCCAAAGGCACGGGATTACAGGCTGAGCCACCGAGCCTGGCTAAGAGTTACATTTAATTAGTGAGTGTGAGGGTATAATTGCCAGAAGTCCCAAACTCTTGTAAGAGCAGGTATGTAGTCAAGAACTGTGTGTTAACACATTTCCTAGACTTCTTTAAGAATAAGGGCTGAAGTTTTCAGAGACTGGACAAAGTGAGTCTCTTAAAAAGAGAAAAATATTTAACAGAAAATATAGCAGTTCTGGGACTTGATAGTGAGCACATTGGGTATTCATGCCCCAACCTTGATAATTCTTAAAGAAATTTTTTTCTCTCCTCAGATTTAATCAGTTTGCCTCCTTTTCTCAGAGCACTTTGCACATGTTCCTAAAACATTTATATTACCATGTCTCTAATGGGACTTAAATCTGGAGACATTTCTGCATGTCTATTAGGCATCTTTTAAGTGTAGACAGTAAAAAAATCATAATCAGTGTAAGTGTCAGCAAAGAGAAACTGAATCCCACAGTATACTAAGAACAAAAATGTTCTAAAGAAAGTATCAGCTAATGTGTGTGGATAAAGTGCCATATTTTAAGGTGTTGTTAGGTAAAAGATTCCCATAAGTTGCATCAAAGCTGATTTGACTTGGATGATGTATAAGGCTTCAAATGACAATCATTTTATATAAATGTTTATAGTTACTAGAAGAGAAATACCTAAATAGAAGTCATATTATGTGAAGTATAATGCGGTAATGTCCCAAGATGTAGCCATTTGTGTTAGAAGACGTTTACTTTTACAAGGAGTTTCATTTAGTGCCTACTTTGACTTATGAATAACTTTACATCTCAATAGCCACTAAGCCAGTTGACATTTGGTATGAGCCGTCATTTGGTCATCTTATCTTAGTGGTTTATATTATAGTTGGTTAAGTGTTACCTTTAGGAGAAAGACAGATTTACTAGTTTATTATCAGTGATAAACTTTCTGCGTTATGTCCCTTATATAATATATTGTTTTAATTGACTTATTTTCGGGCTTTTTGTGAAATAGTGAATCACAGTATGACTGAGCTCTTAAGTGACCCGTATGTAATAGCATAGACAGAGTTTAAGAGCCACACTGTAGGACAGTTCATGAAGAGAGACATTTTGTTAAATTCTGTTACAGTAATTAACGGTATAATGACAAGTAAAGTAAGCATGTCTATGTTAATTGGATTGGTGATGTCTTATATAAGTGGGTATTAGGGTTGGTGCTTAGGAATATAAAGATTTTTCTATTAAAATTTAAACTTAAGGTAGTTACGATTTAGACATAGCTGTAGGGGAGAGTGCTTGAGGAACAAATTTCACTTGTAAAGCTGGAAAATGGAGAACTTCTAGAAAAAGTTTACTTAGTATTGTACTTGTGACTTTTGTTACTTGAATGTTTGAACTTATTTTAATTTCTCCTTTTTCTTGATATTGAAATAAAATGTCAGTTAGGAATACTTTGTTATAAAACTGACTTTTTTTTCTCCCCTTCTAATACAGAAGCTCCACCATGAGGCGAGGTGGATGGAGGAAGCGAGCTGAAAATGATGGCTGGGAAAAATGGGTGTGTTTTAAAAGAGTAAAAATAACTATATTGAATTGTCTAGGTATTTTTCTTTTTTCTTTAGTTTATAATGTGGTTTAAGATGCTTTCTAAGTTGTAAATCACTTTAGAAACAAGCTCTTTTAGTTTTCATAATGTATTGAAAACTTTTAAATGCTTATAAACTTTAACCCCTAAACTTTACTCTCAGGAATTTTATCTTAAGAAATAAATATGCTAGTGTATAAAAATTTATTATATGATGATTTTATTGCAATGTTGCTAATAAATACTGAAAAACAGGAAAACACAAATATCCAATAGTGGGGGATTGGTTACATAAATTATATATACATAGTAGAACACTGTGCAGTCATTTGTAGCTTTATATTTCTTTTCTTTTTTTTGAGTTGGAGTCTCACTCTGTCGCCCAGAATGGAGTACAGTGGCCACTCCCAGCCACTGCAACCTCGACCTGCTGGGCTCCGGTGATCCTCCTGCCTCAGCCTTCCAAGTAGCTGAAAATACAGGCCCACGCTACCACACCCGACTAATTTTGTTTTTGATTTATTGTGGAGATGAGGTCTCACCAAGTTGCCCAGTCGGGTCTCGAACCCGCGAGCACAGGCAATCCACCTCAGCCTCCCAAAGCACGGGATTACAGGCTGAGCCACCAAGCCCGGCTAGCTTTATATTTCTTAACCGGAGAAGATAGCCTTGACTAAAAAAGCATATCATAAAGGAATATCAGGTATAACCTGATATACCTGAGATATAGAAATAAGCTTGGAAAATAACTCCCCAAAATGTTAATGAATGAGAGCAGAGTAATTTTAATTTTTTTCTTTATAGTTTCTATGTTTTCCGAAAAAAATTTTTATATTGAACATAGCATGTTTTTTTTTTTTTGAGTTGGAGTCTCACTCTGTCGCCCAGACTGGAGTGCAGTGACTGCTCCCGGCCACTGCAGCCTCGACTGCTGGGCTCCGGTGATCCTTCCGCCTCAGCCTTCCAAGTAGCTGGAACTTCAGGCGCGCGCTACCACGCCTGGCTAATTTTTTGATTTATTGTAGAGATGAGGTCTCACCAAGTTGCCCAGGCGGGTCGAACATAATACTTGAATAGTGAAAACAATAAAGTCGTTTTCATTTTGGGAAAAAAGTATGTACCACTTCTAGCCACTTACAACTTTTTTTTTTTATCTCCTCTGGAGTCAGGTCTCACTGTGTGTCACCCAGGCTGTAGTGCAGTGGCATGATCATGGTTCACCTCAACCTTCTGGGCTCAGGCGATCCTTCTGTCTTAGCCTCCTGAGTATACAGCTTTAAATTATATAATCTAATCTAATAATTCTAATAATTCAAATCAATCAAGCTTAATTATTTCAAGGTTCAGGAAGAGTGTAACTAAATTCATAGATCTGTTAAAGTGTTAGCAAAAATAATAATTTTTTTTTTATTCTTTACATGATGGGTGTTACCTAATGAAAGTTAGTACTACCGTCAAATAGATTCGTTAGATCCAGAATTTAGTCACTGGATCATTCATTATATTCTTAAACCACAAGTATGGAGGGCTGCACTGGTTTGTTGAATTTCTTAATTTTACCAGTAGTAGTTCAATGTAAGTTCCCTATATGTAGGAGATAGTGGAAGACAGTTTAAAATATGCTCTTAGAACACTTGTCAAATTTCTCGGGTTTAAACTTTGGTGTAACTTGCTCAATTATGTACATAAGAACGGTATTTTCTGGTATTAAGTTTATTATTATTGACTTGGCTTTTTTCTTTTAAAAGTAACTTTAATTGGCCAGGTGCAGTGGCTCAATCCTATAATCCCACCACTTTGGGAGGCCGAGGTGAGAGGATTGCCTGAGCCCGGGGGGGCAACTTGGCGAGACCTAGTCTCTACAATAAATCAAAAAATTAGCTGGGTGTGGTAGCACGCGCCTGTAGTTCTAGCTACTTGGAAAGCTGAGACAGAAGAATCGCCTGAACCCAGCAGGTCGAGGCTGTAGTAGCCATGTGCAAGCCACTGCACACCAGTTTGGGCAACAGAGTGAGACTCCAACTCAAAAAAAAAAAAAAAGTTACTTTTATCATCATAAGAATATAATAACATTATTAAAAATCGCGTTGACAGAGGGAAAAGTCTTCCTTGATCTATCTGCTTTATTACCTTGCCTTATGGTTCATGTTCATGAGGATATCATTATATCTTGGTCACTAGCACAGAATAAGGTCCTTTTATTTAGTTAGTTTTTTTAAAAAAAGAAGAGGGGGAGAAAATGTAACTTTTGTGATTGGTTTACCTTTTCTTTATTTCTAGGGTGGGTATATGGCAGCCAAGGTCCAGAAATTGGAGGAACAGTTTCGATCAGATGCTGCCATGCAGAAGGATGGAACTTCATCTACAATTTTTAGTGGAGTTGCCATCTATGTTAATGGATATACAGGTTAAGTACTTTTTACTTTTTAGGTACCGTATTTTGGCATGTACTTTTATTAGATTGAAAATGGCTTGTTTGAAAATTCTGTTTGTTCTTTATCAGATTTTATATATATATATGATTTTAAAATAATAAAAAATAAAATTTTCTGCGCCCAGGTACTCTTTCGCATATCATTTCCATGCTGCTTTTACCTGCCATTTTTATTTTAATTTTTATCAAAACATATAGTTTAAAAAGTCAAATGAGGTTTAATGTAGATCCTGTTGCTTACACGGTTGATTGGGAACTCATCCCACATGAGTGGGGCTTGTGACCTGTGAGTTTCAGTGTAGGGCCATTTCATTGGTAAATCTCCAGCTGTAATTATCCATAGCTCCACACATAGGGGTGTGTGTTTGTGTGAGAAAGAGAGAGAAATTTCCCAGAGAAGAATCTTTTGGACTCTTGACTAGAGAAGGGTATAGCCAGCATTTTGGTGGCCAAGGAGGAAGGAAAGAGCCAGAATTCTCAGAGTTTGAGAAGTAGAATTTAACCTTTTTTTTTTTTTTTTAATATATATCTCTTACCTACTTATACCTGTTGTCATTGAATCCAGTAGTCTAGAAGGGTTAGGGTAGTCTTTTTGTTTTGTGAGTGGATGAAGAAATCTGGGGATTCTAATTTGTTGCATGGTTTGAACCATGCGCTTCCAATTATAAGATTTATCCACACACTCACTTTTGGAAGTGCCAGTGCCTCTATTTCATGAGTTTCTCTTGGTTTTACTGGCAGCAACCAGGCTCTTAGAGCCAGCTTAGTTCTCTTTCTCTGAACTGCAAAGTCAGCTACCACTTATCTGTTAATTATCAGATTTTACTCCTAATGTTTTCTCTCTATTCTTTTGGGGATCCCTCTCCTTTTAATAATTAATATTTTTTGAAGAAAATGGCAGCAAAATTTGTATCAGTCTGTTACATTTATCTTTTTCCACTTCTCAATGCCTCTGGCAATACCTGCTTATCCCTCAGGGTTCTGTACTTGACTTCCCTGTGATGATCTAATTGTTTTCTTCCTGGTGCAGGTGATTGCTCATACTCCCCCGGAACTGTGGCTCATTGAGTGAGTTTTCATCTTAGCATTCACTAAACCTTCTTGTTGCTTCCTGGATAAGAGTATAAGCTACATTTTTGCTACTGTATCCTCGGTACCTCTGTGGTGACTGGATACAGTCATTCAGGAAATAGTTGTTGAACTAAAGTTAAGTGTTAGTTAACTGGTATATTTGTCTGGTTTAGTGAGAGTAGAGCATGTTGGTTGTAATTAAGAGTTTTATTAGGCATCATTGACAGTGAATTTAGTCTAAGAATGTTATCTCAAAATACTGCTGGTGCAGCTTTAGGAAGTTTGTATGAAGAAAACTTGTGGCCAGATGTGGTGGCTCACACTTAAAATCCCAGCACTTGGGGAGGCTGAGGTGAGAGGACTTCCTGAGACCACAGGTTCTAGACTCACTGGGCAACTTGGCGAGACCTCATCTCTACAATAAATCAAAAAATTAGCCAGGCATGGTGGCATGTGCCTGTAATTCCAGCTACTTGGAAGGCTGAGGGGGAAGGGTCATCTGAACCTAGCAGGTTGAGGTTGTAGTGACCATGAGCGAGCCACTGCACTCTAGCCCGGGGGACAAAGTGAAACTCCCAACTCAAAAAAAAAAAAAACAACCTTGTAACTTTTCTGCTTAGATATCCTGATGAATTCAAGCTCCATGGACTTTGCTGAGGTGTCCTATAAAAGACTAAATGTTCATAAAAACTAATATTGCTTGTTAATTAACCAGTTACAGAAGTCTTCCAGTACATGAGGGTGGCCTTATTCATATTAAGATGAAGGAAAAGAGATTCTTTGTGTGAGGGAGAAAAGATTGAATATTGTATTCATCACCTCCTTGGTTGAGAATCTGGAATTTTAAATCTGATTTTGTTACTAATTTTTGTGTTACTGTAAGACATTTTTTTATTTGGTCCCATTATTATCTCTATCTTTTTCTTTAGGAAATTGATAATATTTTTGTTCTTGTTATAGTTAGGATTTTGTTATAATTCTGCAAATAAAGCTCCATTGTGTTGAATTTCACAGTGACATCCAAATTGCATTATAAAATAACTTAAAAAAATTTTTTTTTACATGCTGAGCATGGTGACTCAGTTATCCCAGTACTTTGGTAGGCCGAGGTAAGAGGATTGCTTGAGCCCGGGGGTTCAAGACCAGCCTGGGCAACTTGGTGAGATCTCATCTTTACAGTATATCACACACACACACAAAACTAGCCCAGTGTGGTGGCGCGAGTCTGTAGTTCCAGCTACTTGGAATGCTGAGACGGAAGTATCGCATAAGCCCAAAAGTCGAGGCTGCAATGGCCGTGAGCTTGCCACTGCACTCTGGCCTGGGTGACAAAAGTGAGACTCCAACTCAAAAAAATTTTTTTTCAGCTTTAGTGAATAATTTGCAACTTGATGACTTCTGTGTAATGAATGAGCAAGTAAAGGGTTAACATTTTAGTTACAGTAAGACAAGTAGGGGTGCTGTTTGTTGTTGATGCTTAACCATGAACCCCACAGACTTTAATATTCCAATTCTCCAAGTTCTGCCTTAGCCTCTCAGAGCCCCCATCCCTTCCATCCCAATTGGCATTGAACTTGTGCTTAGGAAGAAGATCCCCCCATCTGATACTTTGTCTGCATTGACTCATCCTCTTCCCCACCCCCAAAATGTCTTTTCCTTATTAAGATTAACTTCTTTGCCTTCTACTTGTTTTTAAATTAAACTGTTTTTTAAAGATAATTGTGTATTCACATGTAGTTGTAAGAAATAATACAGAGTGATACCATGAACCCTTTACTCAATTTCCCCCAGTGGTAACTTCTTATAGACAACTAGGAAACTGACATTGATAGAGCCAAGATACAGAACATGTCCTACCAAAAAGATCTTCACTTATTCTTTTACAGCCATTCTTTTACAGCTTTCCTTCTGCTCTCAGCCTGTGCTTAACCCCTTGCAACCACTAACCTGGTCTCCATTTCTATAATTTTGTCATTTCAAGAATGTTACATAAATAGAACATGAAGTATGTAACTTTGGGATTGGTTTTTTTTTTTTTTTTAACTTAGCATAAATTCTCTGGAGATTCATCAGAGTCATTGCCTTTTTATTGCTGAGTAACATTTCACAGTGTGGATGTACCACAGTTTGTTAACCATTCGCCCACTAAAGGAGCTTATGGGTCATTTTCTGGTTTGGGCTATGAACATTTTTATACAAGTTTTGTGTGAATATAAGAGTACAGTTGTTAGGTCATGTGATAGTTGCATTATTAGTTTTATAAGAACTGTTAACCATAGTGACTGTACAATTTTATATTCCCATTAGCAGTCCATATGTAGTAATTCACTTTCTTTGCATCTTTGCCAGCATGTAGTATTTTTTATTTTATCCATTTTAATAGATGTGTTGTGATATCTCACTGTGGTTTTAATTTGCATTTGCCTTTTGGCTAAAAATGTTGAACATCTTTTCATGTATTTGCCATCTTTGCATCATCTTCGGTGAAATGTCTGTTTATGTTTTTTGCTCATTTTCTAACTGGTTTGTTTGAGTTTTTTACTGTTTAGTTTTGAGAGTTCTTTATGTATTCTAGGTACTACTCCTTTGTCATAGACATTGTTTGCACGTATTTTCTCCTCGTCTATAGCTTGGCATTCATCCTCTTGACATGGTCTTTTGCAGAGCAAAAATTTTTAATTTTGATGAGGTCTAATTTATGAATCTTTCCTTTTGTGGATTGTGCTTTCAAATCTAAAGATTCCTTGCTTAGTATCAAATCCCAAAGATTGTCTCTTGTTTTTTTTCCCTAAAAATTTTAGCTTTGTGTTTTACATTTAAGTTATATCCATTAAACCTGTGAATAAATTTGTGGAGTATTGACATCTTTGCTGTGTTGAGTTTTCTAGTCTACAGACCTTCCATCTTATTTTATTCTGCTTTAGCTGATTGAACAGATATATTTGGATGCCGCTTGTGTGTTAGGAACTATGTTTGAAAAGATGGCAGTTGATGGAGAATGTGGATTTTGTGATGAAAAAGTAAACTCTGAGAGCTAGACATGAACAGAGGAAAAAGAGTGACAACACAGAAGAGAAGAAGCAATTGCTTTTGAGAGTTGGAGTGAATACTTCATAAAGGAATGGACATTTTTAGCTGGATCTAAGCTAAATAGTCATTATATAAAT
This sequence comes from Cephalopachus bancanus, assembly GCA_027257055.1. Taxonomy (NCBI): domain Eukaryota; kingdom Metazoa; phylum Chordata; class Mammalia; order Primates; family Tarsiidae; genus Cephalopachus; species Cephalopachus bancanus. The sequence goes on along the minus strand of JAPVLO010000159.1, from coordinate 1,795,649 downwards.
GAAATGGGTAAAGGCATTCTTGTCCTAATACAAACATACATTTTCACCCTCACATTCTCTAATTTTAGTCAGAAGCTTACTCTGTTCTAGATTTGTCTTTTTACTTTTGCAGGTCTATATTTCTTTTTGTTCCTTCACCTCTAATGAAAAGCTCCTTACCTCTTCCCCTTCTGTGAACTAGAATTATTTTCATTCATTAAAACCCAGATAAAATTAGATGTTACCTCCTTCCTTATCTAAGCCAGTCATTGTATTTAAATTTTGTAGCACTATTGCGAGAAACGTTTATCACCTGAGTTTTGTATTGGGTTGTCAGTTCTTATTTGTATATTAAGCTCTTGGGAGTCTGGTAACCGCTTGATAAACATGGATTAGAGATAATACCTCAAGACCTTAAATCTGCTGTTCATTTGCTTCCCTGAGTCTTCGTCATTCGGGTGTCTGCTCAGATGCTGCCTCTTCAAAGAGACCTTTCCTCACTACCCGTCTCTAAAATATGTTCTTTTGCCCTCCAGTCACTCTCTGACCCCTTACCCAGCTTTCTCTTCATTGCATTTATTTGCACCTGAACTGAGCATTTGTATGACATTATTTTCTCTTTCCCCACTGGAATACAAATACTACCGTGTGGCACAGACTTGAATCTTACTCATTGTTGTATCTGCAGTGCCTACGATCTTGCCTGGCACATTGTAGATGCTCAGCACATATTAATTAAGTAAATGAATAAATAGGAAGGTTTTGTATTTATACATCAGAATGTTGAAATATTTTCACTCCTATGCTAATTCAACTCAGTCTTCATTTTTCTTTCTCTCTATCTCTTTTTTTTTTGAGTAGAAATCTCACTGACTATCACTCAGGCTAGAGTGCAGTGGTACCTCACGGCCATTGCATCCTTGACCTGCTGGGCTCAGGTGATCCATCTGCCTCAGCCTTCCAAGTAGCTGGAACTGCAGGCATACACCACCATGACTGGCTAATTTTTTTTTTCTTTTTTAATTGTAGAGATGAGTTCTCACCAAGTTGCCTTGGCTGGTCTTGAACCCCTGGACTCAGGCAGTCCTATCACCTCGGCCTCCCAACACGCTGGTATTACAGGCATGAGCCACCATGCCTGGCTCTTTTTTTCAGTAACTTTAGGGAGTACACAATAGTTTTTGGTTGGGGCTTTGAGTGTACCTACCACCCCTGTGCACGTTGCAATTTAAATTAGGTTTTTAATAAGAAGTGGGCCACATTCTAGGCCTACTGAATTGTAATCTCTGGGAGAGGCCCTGGGTGTGTTCATTTTTGTGAAAGCTTCCCAGGTGAATAAATGCCTCAAACTTATTGGACAATAATCACACTTTTCTATGGGTTTAGATCAGGACAGTTAATATGGAAAGAGGGGGTATTCTGATTATTTCTAGTATCTTCACTATGTAGATAAAATACCAGGTCTAGTGACTTTGGTAGAGTTTACAAAATGAAACGAGAACTAGCAAGTGTAACAGACTCACATTTCAAGTAATAGGAATTTGTTTAAAAATTTGCCACTTACATTGATGTTTTCTGAACATAGGAATGTGGTGATTTAGGAGAGGAGTTCATTTAATGTTGACAGATCTAAGTTTTTGGAAGCAACTACCTTCCAGAAGTTCTTTTCTGTAGATACATACATATTTCCTTCCATTTCCTTGAGGTTCTGATCTTGTAAATCAGAGATGGAGCACTCTAACCTCCCATGTGGGAGAGTACTTAACTGTATTAATTTATGCCACCTCCTGTAATTTAGCTGTGTTATTTGCATGTGGTAGTTACTTTAAAAATTTGTTGTAGCCTTTTGAAACTTTTCTTCAGTTTGTGTTTGTTTGGTTCAGTGTATGTGGCTTTTAGTTGATTCGGTAACTACGTTGGTAAGTCAGCGGTAGTTAGGATTGAGAGGAGTCAAGAGAGTAAGTATGGATACTGGAGAAAGAGTGATGGACAGGAGTCCCAAGACAGAAGAGTATGTACAATGAGTTTTCTCTGTTTCTTCAGTAACTATATAAAATACCTTTTCTACTTCATAGGATTGTGATACCTGCGGAATTGAAATGAAGTGATGAAATAATGAAGGTCCTGCTATGGTCGGGCTAAAGGAGCCTTAAGCAGCCATTAGCCTTGCTTCTTTCTACCATTTATATGCCACAACCAACATGGAATCAAGTTCTCTAGATATGCCAGGTGCAATGGTGCACATGCTGAATGTTTTCTCGAGCTGTATCTAGGAAAGCTTTTGTACAGGATTGAAAAATTTTGTTTATAGAATTTGTTTTAACTGAACAAAATGAGCCTACCACATGAAAGTGCTCTTCATATAACTATTTTGGTGTGATGTAGTAGCATTTGCTGTGGTGAAATTTCACTTGTAGAGCTTTAGACATAAGTGTGGCCTGAATTATAGTTCTCTGTAGGCATATGCCTTTTACTGTAAAAGTATGCTTTTAGTTGTCTGTTGCTTACTATGATTGGTTTTAGTTAATCCTGAAATTTAGTTGCACATAGAATGTTCTGTAAAATAAAACTACAGTAGAATTATTGTGGATTATAATATAAACATTGCTTCAAAAGACATGTTAGTATCCTGGAGTGCCTTCATTTCCATTAGGAACATTTTATTTTATCATTTTGCATGAGAAGTGCTGCTAAATAGTTTGAATTTTTAGAATGTCAAACTCTCCTTGCAGTGGTGATGGGTCTTCAAACCCAATATTTTGTTCTTGTTTGTACCATTTGCTACTAACCAGCACTTTGCTACAGAAAATTATTTGATTTAAATTTTATTTTCCCTCCAATTATCTGCCTTAAGAAGCAAGTGGGACTTGCTAAAATGATGATGAAGAAAAATACTGACTGACATATCAGAATAGTGACATGATTTGGAGGATAGAATTTCCCTGAATCTAGTTTTGCTTTTTTCTTTTCTTGCTTCTTGGCAGTACGTCAAAGACATTCTTGAAGGAGTATGCACTGAAGGGTGAACAAGAAGAAAAGGTTCTGAATGAGGGCTTATGGTTGAAAAAGTTGGCCGGGCTTGGTGGCTCAGCCTGTAATCCTAGCACTTAGGGAGGTGAGTGGATTGCCTGAGCCCGCAGGTTCGAGACTATCTTGGGCAACTTGGGGAGACCTCATCTCTACAATAAATCAAATATTAGCCGAACGTGGTAGTGCACGCCTATAGTTCTGGCTACTCGGAAGACAGGCGGAAGGCTTGCTGGAGCCCAGTAGGTCACCGCTGGGGTGGCCGTGAGTGTGCAACTGCACTCCAGCCTGGGCGACAGAGTGAGATGCAAAAAAAGAAAAAGAAAAAAGTTAGTGGTTTATGGGTAGAGAGCAACCTCAGTGCTGGAGAGCCTTCTTCCTTCCTGCTTTGGGCTAAGAGATGGTAAAAATATTCCAATATTATTGGCAATAACTGACATATAATTCTTACTATATACAAGGTACTTTTCTCAGTAATTTATAGTTTTTAGCTCTTTTAATTCCCACAAAAGCCCTCTAAGGCACTGTTGTTATTCCAGTTTACATCTGGGGAAACTGAGGTTCTAGAAAGTTAGGTAACTTGCCTGAGGGCCACAGAGTTAGCAAGTGATAGAGGTAGGATTTGAACTCAGTCAGTCCTGGTTTGGAGTATGTGCTCTTAATATGTTGTGTAACATCTCTAATTTGTGGGTGAATGAACGAATGTTTTGAGATTCAAAGTATTGATACCACTTGCACTCTAATTTTTCTAGAGGGATAGACTCCAGACTGGAACCTCTGATACCTTGAGGATGTTAATTAATTTAGCAAATGCTTACTGAGCACCTGCTTTGTGCTAGGGGTATGAAAGTGCATGACAGATAAGGTTCCTGCCCACAGGGAGGATATGTTACAGGGGGAATCTGACAAACAAGTAAACAAACAGACAAGATAATTTCAATTTCAGATTATGAGTTAAAAAGAAAATTCACTGGTATAGTACCTTGCAGGAATGGGGTCCATAGGCAGTGTGTCACACAACAATCAGTGCCATACAGCAGGGGTTCCCATCCCCACAGCCACGGACTAGTATTGGTTTGTGGCCTGTTTGGAACCAGGCTGCATAGCAAGAGGTGAGCAGCAGGTGAGCAAAGCTTCATTTGTATTTACAGCTGCTCCCCATTACTCCTGTTACTGCCTGAGTTCCACTTCCTGTCAGATTAGCAACAGCATTAGGTTCTCATAGAAGTGTGAACCCTGTTATGAGTATGTGAGGAATCTAAGTTGTATGCTTCTTGTGGGGATCTAATGTCTGGCAATCTGAGGTGGAGCTTGAGGTCGTGATGCTAGCGCTGGGGATTGGCTGCAAATACAGATGAACATTAGTAGTGAGGTTTGCCTGCACAGAGACCATAATCAATCAGTTGCTTGCAGACTCATATCAGAACCCTGTCACTTGAGTGGCAAGTGAGTTGACATACTTCAGTTGTACACCTGCATCTGGTGGCAGGCTTTAAGTCAGAATCCGACACTTATTTTAGTTGAAAATAAATAAATAAATAAGCCCACCTGTTCATGCCTCTTTTTATGATGAGTTGTATAATTATTTCATTATATATTACAATGTAATAATAATAGAAATAAAGTGCACAATAAATGTTATACACTTGATTCATCCCGAAACCATCCATTCCTCCCCTGGTCTGTGGAAAAATTGTCTTCCATGAAACTGGTCCCTGATGACAAAGGTTGGGGACCACTGATAACGGTTTCATGGTGTTGAGAACTAGCTCCCAAATGTTTTCTTTCAAATTAACACCACATCTTCTGAATTAAAGGAGAGTGTTAAACATAGAAATGAGTGTATTATGCAAATCTGAAGTGATTGTAGTCTCTTAAACTTATAATAAGGGAGTATGTTCTACTACTGAAGAAATAGAACTAGAGAAAAATACTATTAAAAAAAAAAGGGTAGCCACCAGCTATCATGCATACCAGCCTTTAGCATGCTGGGCTGTTCAGGCTGGTGGAGTTGTCCCCCCTGGTGGAGTGGAACTGTTGACAGTTCTGTTTTGGTTTGAAAGTCCATGCCACCATGAGCCAGCCTATGTATATTTTTCCTCTTCCTTTATTTTTTTGTAGTATTTAAGTTATATATATTATTTGAAAGGAGTTGCTAATGTGATCATAGTTAATAATAATAGTTTTCATATTGAGTGTTTTCTGTGTGCCAGACTTACGTATTTTTGATTTGGAGTCTCACTTTGTGGCCGAGGGTGGAATGTGTGTGGCATACTCACAGCCACCCCAGTGTCGATCTACTAGTCTCCGGTGATCCTTCCTCCTCAAACTTCCAAGTAGCCTGAACTACAGGCATGTGCTACTACGCCTAGCTAATTTTTGAATTATTGTAGAGACGAGGTCTCACCAAGTTGCCTGGGCTGGTCTGGAATGCACGGGTACAGGCAATCCACTTGTTTCGGCCTCCCAAAGTACTGGGATTACAGGCTGAGCCACCGAGCCTGGTGCCAGACTTATTTCATTGTTTGAGCTTTATTTGTTTATTTTAAAGAGGAGAAAACCTAGAGGAGTTAAGTAACTTGTCCAAAGTCACATAACTAAAGAATGTTAAAGCCAAGATTAAACCCAGATCAACCTGACACCGTAGTTTGTGATCTTATTTTTTTAACTGGTTTTTTGTGGTTCACTTCACAGTGAAGAATATTTAGAGCTTTCAGAATTGGACTTCAAAGAGCCTTCTTAATATCATCCAGTAGAAGGACAATGAGCTCCCCTGGTTTTACAGTTCCAAATTTCTAGGGTAATTAGGTTTTGAAGAACAACTAGTAGAGGGGAGAGTGCTATATGAGCATGTGTATACAAAGTTAATGCGTTCCTGATAGATCTTTAGCTAAGTAGAGGATAGCCAACTATTTTCTATTTAAATCATTTAATAGAATTAGGATTAATTTAGGAAAATCATAAATCAACTTGGAAAGTAATTTTTTAGGTTTCTTTGCTTTTTATTTGATTTGATATCCATATTAATGCATTGTAATCTAACCTTTAATTTGGTACTTTTCACTATTATTTTATAAGGCCAGTCAGGTTCTTTTTTTTTTTTTTTTTTTTTTGAGTTGGAGTCTTACTCTGTCATCCAGAGTGGAGTGCAGTGGCACTCTCGCGGCCACCCCAGTGTCTACCTGCTGGGCTCCAGTGATCCTTACACCTCGTCCTTCCAAGTAGCCGAACTACAGGCACGTGTGATCATGCCTGGCTATTTTTGATTTATTGTAGAGACACGAGGGCTTGCCAAGTTGCCTGGGGCTGTTCTTGAACCCACGGGCTCAGGCAATCCACTTGCCTCGGCCTCCCAAAGTGCTGAGATTACAGGCTGAGCCACTGAGCCTGGCAGGTTCTTTAATATTAGAGAAAGAAAGCAAACTACAGTTTTGTAACTGCCTAGCTGTTTAACTTCCACTTCTATTTTACATTAATTCATTCTGATGCTGCAGTTTAATTTTTGTGATCTCAAACCCCTGAAAACCTTCCATTACGAATTTTGCATTCATTTTATTTTAATGAATGTTTTAAACTCTATTACACTGTCCAATATGGTAGCTAATAGTTGCATGTATTAAGCTCTTTAACCATTTGCATTTGGATGTCCCCTCTGAGAAGACATCATCCATCTAAGAAACCACTTGGTTGTCTACTCTAAAGGGACATAAAGAGATTGCTGGTGATTATGCAGGACATGCCATGCAAATTTTTCAAAAATGTATGTTTCCTTGAAGTTTGCCATTCAAATTGCACAAAAAAGTAAACAAACAGATGAAATATATACTGAGATATACATAAAAATATCAAGCATTGTTACATAGAGAATGTATGAAATGCTTTCATAGTGGTAAACAGACTGGACAATAAGTTACGTATTATTAATGTTGGAGGAAGAGAATGAGACTGCATTGTCTGCTCAAATATGAAAACGCCAGTTGAAAGACATCAGACAAATTACTATTGCACAATATGTATCAGTGAATCTGCAATGCATTACCACATGTTAGAAAAATATAAGATATAAAATTTTGATTTTTTTAAAGTCCTATACAAGTTTCTCAATGTCTAAAATTCCATTATAAGCCAAATATTACAATAAGATAATTGGTTCCAATGCTATACTATTTAATATGAAGTGATTTGTTTTTCACATTTTGTAAAAAAAAAAAATGAGGTCCAGTTGCTAGTAGGTGATCTGCAAGATGTCTCTGAGTGCAGAGGGTTAAATATGGCTAGTTTAAATTGAGACGTGTTGTAAATGTAAAAAACATGCTGGATTCTAGAGACTTAAGAAAAAAAGTGAGTATCTCAATTTTTAAAATACTGATTACATGGTGAAATAGTAGTTTAGATTAAATCCATTTTTATTAAAATTAATGTACCTTCTTTTTACTGTTTTTACTGTTTGTTTTTATTTAAATGGTCTGACTGCCACCTTTTGTCTGGAGCTGAACTCTTTTTACTGTTAATCGGGCTATTAGAAACGTTCAAATTATATAGCAAGAGTGCCAAAAAAATGTATACACCTTTTTTTTTTTTTGAGTTGGAGTCTCATTCTGTCGCCCAGGCTGGAAGGCAGTGGCATGCTCATGACCACCCCACCCCAGTGTTGACCTGCTGGGCTCAGGCGATCCTTCCACCTCTAACTACAGGCATACACTACCATGGCCGGCTAATTGTATACACATTTTAAGAGGTATTCACCATAATCAGAAGTGTCTGGATGCTAATGGTAACCACTTGGAGCACCTCTTGTAATTACCCAAGTCATCTTATTATTACAATTGTAATATAGTTTTTCTTTCTTTCTTAAAATGTGTATGCATATTTTTGGCATCCCCTGTATGTGGCTTGCATTTGTGGTTTGTATTATATCTCTATTGAACAGTGCCAACATGTGTAATCAGTAATGTCAAAATCTAAGCTGTAAGAGTTAGATAAACCTGGCATATACATGTATGTATATGTGCTTTTCGTTGTTTTTCTAAAGACTAAAATTCACTAGTCAGACAGTTATGATAAAAATGTTTATTTAAATACTTGGACCTATATTGTTTGGGTTTAAGGAAAAGCTGTTGATAACAAAGTAGATACAGAAGCCTCCTGTGAAAACTTTCCCGTTGGGTACAGCTGTTGCTAGGGGAGGTGTGATTTAGAGCATTCATTAGAATGATAGGTGAAAGAAACAGAAAAGTGATTTGTTTAATGAGATATACTAGTAGTACAGGTCATAACATAACTTTTAGTGAATCAGATTTATTTTGAAGAGTACAGTATAAATCACATTGATTAGTATATTTTCTTAAAATGTTTCTGATATTTGAGATGTTTGTGATACTTTTCTATAGTTTTATTAAGAATGAAATAATTTGAAGCAAAATTGAAAAAAAATGGTGTTTCTTGGTCTGCAGTATTTTTTGTAATGCCAAATCTTATTTTTTGGCTTTGATGCAGTTTTATATTTGGGAACTTGATAAGGTAAACTATTTGATAAAGTTTTAAGATATTTTCTTAAAATTATTAAGCTTTATGGGAGTGAAGTCTAGCAATAAGTCCTACAGTAAGTCTACTTACAGTACGAGTAATTTATTTATCTGACTACTCTTGTATTACTCTGAAGGAGTTGAAGAATTGGTCTTTGTAAAGTGATGCTTAAAATGAGTTTATAGTTGTTCATTGTTTGAAACTTAAGATACCAATATCAAGGTTATGTACTAAAATGTAAGAAAATTAAAAAATATTTGTTCTGTTATCAGTATATTTGTTTCATTACTTGAGGTCTCTATTTGCTCTGCTAGGCATTTCTTAGCAGTAGATGATTTTTTATGTTTTATGTTATATAGATGGTTTTATCTGGCAGCCAGGAGAAGAGTTTGTGCTAAAGCAGTATAGCTTTCTCTCTTTGTGATTTACCTCCCAGCTTTGTTTACTGGCAACACAGCCAAGGAGAAACTGAACTAGTGATGTCCTTGAAATTGGCCTATTTAAGGGATTATTCACTAGTGTTCTCCTTTCTTATACATAAAACTCTTAATATATTTTCATATTAATTTTACAGATCCTTCTGCTGAGGAATTGAGAAAGCTAATGATGTTGCATGGAGGACAGTACCATGTGTATTACTCCAGATCCAAAACAACACACATTATTGCCACAAATCTTCCCAATGCCAAAATTAAAGAATTAAAGGGGGAAAAAGTAATTCGACCTGAATGGATTGTGGAAAGGTAAGCTTAATTTTTAAAATTCATTTATTTAAATAAGGTATTTAAAAATTAGATTACTTTTTAAACATATTTTTCATTTTAAAATTGTGGGGTACAGTTAAGGGTTAGGTATACAAATATGCATTGTGCAGGTACCCTTGTTGATGAGGTGTGCCCCGCCCCGGTCCTCAGACAGATATTGACTACCTTTAATCCACCTCCCTTCCCCTCCCTACCCCCCATAGTTTCCCGCCACAGTCAATCCTTTTCTTATAGTATTACGGTAGTTGTTCAAGGACCACTGATGAGTGATACATGAACATTTCTTCATGTGTCTGTTGGCTGCTCATATGTCTTCTTTTGAGACATGTGATACTCAGATCTTTGTTTCTGTGAGAGATCACTCAGTATTATAAACTCTAGTTCCATCCACGTTGCTGTGAAATTCATGATTTTGTTCTTTTTGATGGCTGCGTAATATTCCATTGTGTATCTGTACCACATTTTTTTAATCCAGTCCTCTTTTGATGGACAGCATGGTTGGTTCCATGATCTTGCTATTGTGAACAATGCAGCAATAAACATACATGTGTAGGTATCTTTTTTATAGAGTGATTTGAGTTCTTCAGGGTATATTCCCAGTAAGGGGATTGCGGGGTTATATGGAAGGTAAATTTTTAGAGCTTTTGGGAAGTGCCACGCTGATTTCCGCAGAGGCTGCACTAGTTTGCACTCCCACCAACAGTGTAGAAGTGTTCCCTTTTCACCACATCCTCTTCAGCATCTGTTATTTTTTGAGTTATTGATAATGGCCATTCTGACTAGAGTTAGGTGGTATTTTGGTGTAGTTTTAATTTGCATCTCCTTGATGATTGGTGAGGTTGAACATTTCTTCATGTGTCTGTTGGCTGCTCGTATGTCTTCTTTTGAGACATGTTCATGTCTTTTGCCCACTTTGTAATGGGGTTGTTTGTTTTTTTCTTTTCAGCACGTTTGAGTTCCTTGTAGATCCAAGATGTTAGACCTTTGTCAGACATGGCGTTGGCAAATACTTTTTTCCAGTCTGTGGGCTGTCTCCCTGCTCTCTTGATGTTTCTTTGGCTTTGCAGAAGCTTGTCAGTTTAATGAGGTCCCAACTCATCTTTGACAAAGCCTCCACCACCTACCACTGGGGATAGTAGAACCTATTCAGTAAATGATGCTGGGAAAAGTGACTGACCACATGCCGAAGATTCAAACAAGACCGCTGTCTATCCCCATACACCAAAAATTAACTCTAAATGGTTCAGAGACCTAAATGTAAAACCTCAAATCCTAAGAACCTTAGAAAATGCAGGATACACCCTTATGGAAATTGGAACTGGCATCCAATTACTGAACAAAACCCGAAATGCACAGGCCATAAGAGATAAGATAGAATACTTTTAATTTCTGTTATAAATACATATCTAACATACTGCCTTTTAGTTGGCAAGGTGAAAAAATAATGTCTTAAAAACTACTGTATTCTTTAACCTCATCTTGATAATTCTACAGCCTAGAATTTGGCATCCTGTTAAAAGTAGTATGCCCCAGCCTGGGCAACTTGGTGAGATCTCGTCTCTACAATAAAATAAAAAACTAGCTGGGCACGGTAGTGCATGCCTGTAGTTCTGACTACTTGGAAGGCTGAGGCCGAAGGATTGCTGGAGCCCAGCAGGTTAACGCTGGGGTGGCTGTGAGCATGCCACAGCACTCCAGCCTGGGTGACAGAGTGAGACTCCAACTCATAAATAAACAAACAAATAAATAAAAGTAGTATGTTGGTGTTTTTGCAGTCTTAGCTTTCAGAAATTAGGGGTGATGACTCAGGTAAGCAGTGGGAAGTAGTTATGGGAAGGGGTTGATCAAGCGTGTTATTCACTCAGCAAATATTTGTGTTCGTATTATGGGCTACGCAGTGTTCTGTGTACTTGAGAAATAACAATGAACCAAACAAAGATCCCTTTACTACACCTTGGAACTTACATTCTGTTGGGAGAGACAGATAATAAACAAGCTTAAAATATGAGTAAATTATATCATGTATATTATATTGTATATGAATTTTTATCCCTTAGCATATTAAATACTCAGGATGATGTGGATCTGGGAGTGATGGAAGTGGGGAAAAGGAGGGAGAGTAGTTTGCAGTATTATTAGCTGTTTTTCAATGATTACATTTTGGTTTCTCTGCCATTGGTTTCAAAATGATAAATTGTAAATCAGTGGTGATCATTCATATTGACATCCTACGTTTAAATATGTCATCTGAAACCTTAGTGTGAGTGATTACTGGATTTATAAAAGGTGGAAGTGAAAACATTTAAATCATAATTTTGTGTATGGATAGATTATAATCAATATATGAGAGAATAGTGCTGATGAAACATACTTGGAAGTTGTTTTTTTAAGTCATTTGCCAAACGGTTTCTTGAATTCTAGCTTTTTTTTTTTTTTTTAGTTGGAGTCTCACTCTGTCGCCCAGACTGGAGTGCAGTGGCTGCTCCCGGCCACCGCAGCCTCGACCTGCTGGGCTCTGGCGATCCTTCTGCCTCAGCTTTCTGAGTAGCCGGAATTACAGGCATGCGCTACCACGCCCGGCTGATTTTTTCATTTATTGTAGAGATGAGGTCTCGCTGCCCAGGCGGGTCTCGAACCGCGTTCTGACACCTTCCATTAACTCTGGAGATTGAGCATTTCTCAGTTCTTTTGTATAGCTATATGCCTTAGCTTCATAAATTCAGTGAGAAGCAACATAGTGGTAGAAAAGGCTATGCCTGGGCTCTGGAGACATACTTGGCTTTACATCCAAATTTTACAATTTGTTATCTATGTAACGTGGTGTAATTTTAGAAACTTTATGCTGCCACTCATGCAGTCACTTGAAACATTGTTTCCTCGTATTTGTAAAAGAAGGCTAATATCTACCTGCTATGGTTATGTGAAAAACAGAAATCATTTATGTAAACTACCTAGCACAATGCCTGGCACATTTGAGAGGTGTAATATATAAGAAGATACTGTTATTTATTTTTATTCTGTAACATTAGACAGTATTAGGAAAGTCCAAAAGTATATTACTACTGCCAGGAAGTAAGGTGGATTTTACACTTTAAGAATTTTTTAATTCTGTGCTGTAGTAGTCTTATGACCTAGCCGCTGTCCATCCATTATAAGGATTGATTAAAATGATTTTCAACTATCTGTCTCCTTAAAGGACTTGTGAAGTTTTCAGTATAAAAGTTGGCGTCACTCCAGAGTTGAGTTATATTGTTACTAGGGCTAGAATTTTAACTGGGGCAGTAGTTTGGCTTTGGAAGGAAGGGAGAGATCCACGGACAGTAGGAGAGTGAGGGGAAAGTGCTCTTGCTGGTGGGACTTGATTTGCTTAGAAAATTGTGTTTTTCATTACAGCTGTTTCTTTGCACCTGCTCTTCCTTATTGCCAAATGCAGCTAGGGAAATAATACAGTAGAAAACAGCTGACATAGTTATACGTTTTAAAATTCACTTTAATGGATTTTATTTTAGTCTAGAGTCAGGCTTAATCATCTGTTTTCAAATAACTGAAAGTGACTTTGGACAGCAAGATTATATGGTCTGTTGGCTTCATTTTGTATATTTGAAGGCAGGGACAGTAAAGTTCACTGATTTGCCTAAGAACAGAGCAGTATTTTGAATCCAGGTGTTCTGACTCTTGTTTGAGTCCATTTTTTGCCTCTTAATTAAGCTTGTTATAGATGGAAATGAATCAGTGTTGGCATGTATCTTAATATTTAAAACACATGCCAAGTGTCTACTTTGTCATTATAGCATGGAATCCTTTTGATTACATCATGGTACTATATTCATTCACACTTGAGTCCCAATCTGTTGATCTCTTCTCAGCTGTGTTTTAATGAGATTGTATTATACTTCAAAATTTCAACATATTAGCTGTTTAATGTATGATATATGCTGTTCTCTTCGGTAATTAGTTTTTCTGTTTTTATTTGAACAGTTTAAAAAGGAACTACCACTTCTTTGCTTGAGCGTTGTTGGCTTTCATTCCAATTCCCTGATGTTTGTGTGTCATTAGACCTGAGTTAATGGAGCATGATTATAGGGCCCTGACTTCTAAGAGGCAGGGGAGTCCTTTAATGAGAAGCTTGTGTACACTAGTTTAAGGTATGAGATTATTTTACTTAAAACTTTTGTTTTTTAAATCTCACACTTTGTATATAGTATAAATAGTGGTTTTAAAATTTTTAATCACAATCCTTTCCTTTAGACAATTTTATATTGAACTTTAGAATAGATAACAAGAAGCTACTATGACATACCCGATGACCCATCAGATTTGAGGAGTGTCATAGAGCACAATTTGTAAACATTGTTCTGAGTTACTGTAGGTTGGTCTTGGTTTGTTGTTCTTGGTTTTGTGTTGATCCTTGTAGAATGGGGACCTCATAGTACACTATGTGGGACCTCATAGTGTGAGTTTTATATATTAACCCGCTAAGGTTAGATGGTCATATGGATCTGTGGTGAATTGAGAGAGAAAGGTAACTTATTGTTTTAGTTTATACCAATTCACTGGGATGTGCTAGTAGGACTTTCTAATCATAGTTTATTCTTTCTTTCTAAACTACTAAATCATTTACGTTCGCTCATTTATCATGTTATTAGATATGGTATAAAACCTTGATTTCTAGTTACATTCGATGTAAATATTAGAGTATTTACTCGACTCATTTAAACATAAGTTAATTGTTGATTGATGTTTTATCTCCTGATTTTTTTTAAATTTCCGTTGTGTTTTTGCATTATACCTCAACACAGGTGCTATAAGACAAGGCAAGAATTGAGATTCCCCAAAACAGATGTCACTTGCATTGAATATGTCTCATTCATTGTATAGACTATAAACTCTTTAATAGATAACTTCAGTATGTTTTTAGTGTACACGAAAAAACTCAGTATATTAAAAAAATGTACTAATATCTTTTGCTAAAGTGAAGAATTTCTTTATAACTTCTTTTGGTTTTGAAAGTTGGATTTTGATATTTGGCTTTTTTTGGTAGAAAAAAATAGTAGGAAATGTAGAAGGAGGGAAATTAGTAAATGTTAGAAATTAATCCCTGAAAGGTTTTTTTTTAAAAGGTCTTTTAAAAATAAACTTTCTGATAATGTTTCTGTTCATATATATATATTTTTTTTTTTAATTTTTTTAATTTTTAATTTTTTTAATTTTTTATTTTTTTTGAGTTGAAGTCTCACTCTGTCGCCCAGACTGGAGTGCAGTGGCCGCTCCCAGCCACCGCAGCCTCGACCTGCTGGGCTCCGGCGATCCTTCCGCCTCAGCCTTCCGAGTAGCCAGAATTACAGGCGCGTGCTACCATGCCCGGCTGATTTTTTCATTTATTGTAGAGATGAGGTCTCGCTGCCCAGGCGGGTCTCGGACCCGCGGGCTCAGGCAGTCCACTCACCTCAGCCTCCCAAAGGCGTGGGATTACAGGCTGAGCCACCGAGCCCGGCTTCTGTTCATATATTTTAGATAGATAATAGATAAGTAGGGATAAATAGGACGATACAACTGATATATAATGGTTTCAGTGTCAAATTCTAAGGATTTCTTGTCTAACATTACAATAGTGCATATTGGGCTTTAATTCTTTTTGCAAAATCTCTCTGAGGATATCTGATTTGAGACCTACAGTATTTAAATTAGTTGTCTAATTTGGTAACAATCTCCATGGATCATCCTACATAAGCCTAAAAATTGTGCTGGGCTATGTGGCTCTTGTTAGGAGTTGGACAAGGTCTCTCACCCTTGTGTATGATCAGTCTTGGCCATAGAGAGCACTTGTAGAGTCTGTGTCACCCAGCATGCTGTTAGCAGGGCAGGGAAGAGAATGTGGTAATAGGGCACTTTGTTCATTCTGCTTTGGTTTTACCTGAGATGTGTAGCTGGCACATGGGGTATAGTTTCACTCTACTTACTTTTATTCCTGTTACAGCTGTTTGTGATGAAAAGGTTGGAAAGCCAAGGTTAGAATTCTGCTTCAGGTATTAAGTATCTCAACAGCAGGTGAATTGAGATGTATAATGCTGTAAGAAGACAAAGATCTGTAGTTAGGCAATTGAGACCAAATAGAAGAAAAGTTGGTTTTATAAAGAATAATATAAAGTAATAAATAAATGCTCTAATTTTCGAATTTTGATTCTAGTAGTTGAATGTAACCAGTAATTTATATAAAACTTTTAACCTGATAATAAACCCATTTGGGTAAATGAAAATTGAAATGTCTTGTGTATGTTCTGTACTATTATAATTTAATAGTTTTAGCATTTGATGTGTGAGGGAGAACCCCAAAAAATGAATTTATAAACAATTGTGTATTCTTACACATGTAAACTTCAGTCACTGTCAAAAAACTCTCCATTTGATGCAATATACCTTTTGAGACACTTTCCACTGCTTAAGACAGTGAAACTGTCTTCACTCATTCGTTTGGATGCCCTGTAGTGTTTCTACCGTTTTCATTTTGTTTCTTCCACATCTACAAAACATTTCCCTTTGAGTAGTTTTTTCATCCCAGGAAACAAAGTCGCTCAGGACAAGATCAGGTGAATAGGAAGGGTGGGGTGTGGGGCGATGCCATTTTTAGTCGAAAATTGCTGAACACTCAATGTGGTGTGGGTAGGTGCACTAGAAATCACTCATCATGAAGTGGACAAACATGTAGAAAGAATCTCCAAAAAAAATTCACTGCCAAATGCAGTCTCTCACAACACTAGCTGGTACGCGGATGCAGATGGGTTCCTGTACTACAAGGGCCCACCCTCCAAAAATAATTTCCTTATTTTGAGGATCTCCCTAGGGGTAGAAACTAGAATTTATTTATTTAAGAATGCTGTGTATTTATTCTTAAATATTTAAACTTCAGTCACCTTAAAAATACATTATTTGATGCTTTTTCCACTACTCAAAACAGTTTTTAAACTCATTAATTTGAATGCCTGTTAGTGCTTCTGCCATTTTTTGTCGTGCCTCTTTCACATTGGCAAACATTTTCCTTTTAGGACTTTTTTCACCTGGGGAAACAGAAGTCTTTTGAGGAGAGATCAGATGAATAGAGAGGATGAAACATGGGGATCATACCGTTTTTGGTCAAAAACTGCTGAACACTCATGGTGAAATAATCTCACAACTCAGGACATTTCTTCTGCAAACTGTGTCCCAACTGTCCCAAAACTTTTATGTAAACACTTTGGTTGACCGTTCGATCCAGGGGAGCAGCCTCGGAGTCTGCAAGGGGCCCACCCTCCAAAAGATAATTCTGGGTTTTTTGGGTCCCTCCTCATATAAGAAAATAAAACTGTCAAAGCTCTTAAATCTATAAAACAGTAGGAAAAGTATTTTTAGTTTATTATGAATTTTTCTGTAAATTATTAAGGGATGACTTTGTTAGTCTATATTTTAAAATATAAAAACCATAGATTAAAAAATGTTTTTTCATATATATATATTTTTTAAAGCAGAATTTATTGAGAGGACAGAAAAGCTTCCACAGTGGGAGGGGACCTGAAGGGGTTGCCTAATATATATATATTTTTTAATTTATTTTTATTTTTTAATTTTTTTGAGTCAAAGTCTCACTCTGTCACCCAGGCTGGAGTGCAATGGCATGCTCACGGTCACCGTGGCCTTTACCTGATGGGTTCAGGCTATCCTTTCATCTCAGCCTGCATGTAGCTGGAACCACAGGTACGTGCCACCACACCTGGCTAATTTTTTGATTTATTGTAGAGATGAGGTCTTGCCAAATTGCCCAGGCTGGTCTTGAACCCCTGAACTCAGGCAGTCCTCTCCCCTCTGCCTCCCAAAGTGCTGGGATTACAGGCATGAGCCACCGCGTCCTGCCATTTTCTGATATTTACGGAGCCTGTTTTAAAATTTGAATGTTAGCATAGGTATATTGGTTAGCATAAATATATTGGTTATTTTTAAGTTTGCAGTGAAAATGATATTCTAAAAGATATAGTAGCCATATATAACTCAGCTTATTAGCAAGAAAAAAGCGTTTAAGATAGCTTAATCAAATTAGTTTTAGCTCTGAACTGCAAAAGGAAATAAATGTTTGGGAGTTTCAGTTAAAGTGCCAGTACCAGGGCCAGGTGTGGTGACTCAAGCCTGTAATCCCAGCACTTTGGGAGACCGAGGTGAGAGGATTGCCTTAGCCCATGGGTTAGAGACCAGCCTGGGCAACTTGGCAAGACCTCATCTCTACAATAAATCAAAAAATTAGCCAGGCATGGTAGCGCGTGCCTATGGTTCCAGCTACTTGGAAGACTGAAGTGGAAGAATCACCTGAGCCCAGCAGGTCAACGCTGAGGTGGCCATGAGTGTGCCATTGCTCTCCAGCCTGCGCCATGCCGTGAGACTCAACTCAAAGAAAAAAAAAAAGCCAGTACCACCTAGTTTTACAAAACTGGTGTTACCCTGGGTTTTAGTGGTGGGGTTTGAACATTTGGCATAGAAATTTGGTGATGACTTCTGCCCTCTTAGAGTTCATATCTTCAAATGGCCTTGTCTTTTTTTTTTTTTTTTTTTTGAGTTGGAGTCTCACTCTGTCGCCCAGACTGGAATGCAGTGGCCGCTCCCAGCCACCGCAGCCTCGACCTGCTGGGCTCTGGCGATCCTTCCACCTCAGCCTTCAAGTAGCTGTAACTACAGGCGTGCACTACCACGCCCAGCTAGTTTTTTTTTTTTTAATTTATTGTAGCGATGAGGTCTCGCCAAGTTGCCCAGCAACTGAACCCACGGGCTCAGGCAATCCATTCACCTCAGCCTCCCAAGGTGCGGGATTACGACTGAGCCACCGAGCCCCGCTGGCCTTGTCTTTTATCATTTTTTTACACATAAAAATAGTATAAATTATTTATTACTTTAAAAATTTTTTTAATATAAAGATGTGGGGTACAGTTCAGGGTTAGGTATACAAGTGTTCATTATGCAAATACCCTTGTTGATGAGGTGTGCCCTACCACCACGAGAGTTTCCTACTACTGCTAATCCCTTTTTTATATTATTATGATAATTGTTCAAGGTCTGCTTATGAGTGAGAACTTGTAGTACTCAGTTCTTTGTTTCTGTGACAGATCACTCAGTATTATAAACTCTTAAGTCCATCCAAGTTGCTGCAAAGTTTATAATTTTGTCCTTCTCTATGGTTACGTGATATTCCGTTGTATATATGTACCCCATTGTTTTTTTTATCCAGTCCTCTTTTGATGGACAGCATGGTTAGTTCCATATTTTTGCTATTGTAAATAATGCTGCAATAAACATGCGTGTGGAGGTATCTTTTTCATAGAGAGATTTGAGTTTCTTCGGGTATATTCCCAGTAGAGAGATTATGGTGTCATATGGAAGGTTAATTTTTAGATCTTTTAGGCATTGCCAAACTTTTCTACAGAAGCCGTACAAGTTTACATTCCCACCAACAGTGTAGAAGTGTTCTCTTTTGTCCATATCCTCTCCAGCATCTTTTGTTTTTTGAGTTATTGATGATAACCTTCTGACTGGAGTTAGGTGGTATCTCATTGTGGTTTTAATGTGCATTTCTTTGACAACTAGTGAGGCTGAGCATTTTTTCATGTATCTGTTGGCTGCTTGTATGTCTTCTTTTGAAAAGTAGTTTATTCGTATCTATTGCCCACTTTGTAATGGGTCTTGGGTCTGTTTTTTTTCCCCCCAGCACATTTGAGATCCTTGTAGATCCTAGATGTTAGACCCTTCTCAGATATACAATTGACAAACATTTTTTTCCAGTTTATGGACTGTCTCTGTTTATTACTCTTAAAGTTGGGATTCTTTGTTTTTTCCTGTGTTTTTATTTTGCAGTTTTTCACATTTAGTAGCCCTAACATGAATTGTGAAATTTGAGATTTCTCATTCAGTTTACTCACGCAGGAAAAGCTTAATATGTGAGACAAGACTTGAGAAACTCTTAATGAGTCTATGATAGCAGTTAATAGGGAGGAATGGGGTAAAAATTTAAAGCCATGAGGATTAGAATATTGACTAGTTCAACTCTTTGCTCGCATCTTCTCACATCTCGCTCTAAAAGGTCGTATTGCCTTACCACTAACCCAGAGCAAGAAGGAATCAACTGGCCAAACAGATGGCCTGTTGTTGGTGATGTACTTCTGTCTTTAAGAACATTGATTTTTTTTCATGAAGCTCATTTTCGTTAGGTATTGAACCCTAAATTGGTGTTGCTTTTTTTGTTTTAGCATCAAAGCTGGACGACTCCTCTCCTGCATCCCTTATCAGTTGTACTCCAAACAGTCCAGTATGCAGAAAGGTCTCAGCTTTAATCCTGTATGCAAACCTGAGGATCCTGTTCCAGGTCCAAGTAATATAGCCAAACAACTCAACGACAGGGTGTAAGTTTGTCTAGTTTGGTAATACTGCAAAACTGGTTTTTTGCAGTGAGTATGGCCTCACTCTGATGACGACAGAGAGAAACAAATATAATATGTGGTCAGTCACTTATAATAAACATATTGAAACATATTTGTGGGTGTCTTATCTAAAGATTATTTTTATGATGAAAATGTAAATAAGTTTTTACTGTCACGCTAGAGTTCATGTTAAACTAATGGGTCTTAAATTAGTTTTTCATGATTTTTTTTTTGGAAATGTTTTCTTTTTTATTTTAAAGATGTGGGGTACAATTCAGGATTAGGTATATACGTGGTCATCATACAGGTGAAGTTGGGACCTCCCTTTGAGTTCCACTTCACCTGGTTTGAGATCAGGTCATGGTTTTCATGAAAGTAATTATGCTCCCACAAGTTATTTACTGTAGAATGCTGCTTTCTTAAAAACGGAACTAACTGCACCAGTTATACTTCTATTGTGTACCATGCATAGAAAGACAAAATATTAACATTTCTAGATTATTTTTGAAAACTTCAAAATGCACAACTATAATTCTTAATGTGTAAATATTTTATGTTAATGGGAGCTTAGTTGGTGACTTTGGATTATAGAACTGGGAGTGAATCTAGACTTTATTCCATGTGGCTGATTTTTAAAAATTGTATTGACTTAAGCTTTAATTGCTATCCTGGGGAAATTGGTTTCACAATTAATTGGTGTGTTGCCTTGTATATCAGGTGGTTCATTATCATTAACCTTCTCCTTACTTATTAAATTGCTTACCTTGGGAGTTGGATATATTTTTTCCAAAATACCAGGAGTCTAATTAATCTGGGAAGTTCTGCTTTCACTATCTTCTATAATTTTTTTTATCATTTGTTATTTGACTTGTATTCACTACTTATAAACACATTCTGATGTTTTTTATTTTACCTAGAACATTATTTTTTAATTCTACTCTCAAGGTGTTACAATAAGTAATATCAGAAAACGTTTTCACAGAATGCACAGCTTTATTTCTCTTACCTGCACTAATAAAAGTGGGAAATAGATATGTGTTTATTTCAAATTCTTCATTACAATTTTAGGAGGAATTCACCTATTAGATTTTACTTCTTAATGCATTTGTGCCGTTGTATAAGAAATACTTATCAACCAGTGATATTTTCAGTATTGCTACTTTGCAAATGTCTACTTGTCTAGGCTAAGAAATATTACAGAATGTACTTACAGTGTATTTTCTTGTTAGTATATGTATTTCTGTTGTATGTGTTCCTATAATACATGTAAAGAATTTTTACGTTTTTGACACAGAAAACTAGATATAAGACTCTTCTGCCTTATGTCACTTTTGTTGTTTTCTGTTTTTTCTTTTTTTGATATGTTCAGTACATTGTGTAAATTTCTTTGAAATGCTCTTATATGACTTTTTGCTCCTTGCTTTCTCTTTATCTCAAGGGGCAGACTTTCTCTGCCATGTGACAAATTAGATTTTTTTTCTTTTCTCTTTTAATGGTTTCCAGTTTGTCTTCTTTTCCCCTTTCCCTGGAGTGATCTCCTGTGAGGATTGGAGCTACTCAGAGTTGCCTTCATATTCCAAATGAGGTGGTTAACCAGAGCCCAAGCTAACCCAGAAATGGGTGGTAATGTTTAGCATCCAATGTGTGTGGCTTTTCTGTGTAGGCAGATTGTCATTACTAATAAACCAAGTTGATATAGGATGAGGGGATTTAGAAAAAGCCTGGTAATAATACTGTGGTATTTTTACTTGCATCCTAGTTCTGTATGTGGCACCCCTTCATCTGGAGTGTGAACTGTAATTTGATTAATGCTGTGGACATTTATAAGTAGAATGATACTGCTTTATAATTCAGCTTTTGGTTTTTGTTACTTAGATTATTCTCATGAATGCAGTTGATTTTGTCCTTATCATAGAGCATTACTACATAAACATCTAGTGGAGCCAGGAAGTGAATGCAGCATAACATTTCTCATAAGTTCTGCATTTATAAACCTGTCATCTATAAACCTAAACTTGGTCTAGATTGCCTTGGATCACACTGGCATCTAAATATGTTTTTCATAGAAGTGAAATGCCATTTCTCTTGTCACTAGGAGAAATGTCCTCATTTTTCTAGGCATAAGTTTTTACTGAATAAACTCCACACATTGACCTGGCTCTTATGTTTTATCAACTTATGCAGCAATGAGTTCCATTAATGGGTTAGCCAGTATAGTCTGTCAGTTTTTTTAACTGATCTTAGTATTTTAGTCCCATTCTAGCAGTATTGGATTTAATGTGTTGAATAGTATCTTACATAAAAGCTCAAAGTAAAACTAGGGATAAGAATTCAATTAAAATTTTTCATCCATTTTTTATGGAGGTTATTATTGTATTAATTCAGCAGATATTTATTTGCTATATAGTAAATGCCAAGCACTGTGCATCAGAACTGGGTATTTAGAACTTATAGATTCCAATTAATTTTTTGGTGGGAAAAAGTAATTGAAACAAATTTTTGGGTTTTTCCTCCACCATGAAAAAGATTTCATTGTATTTATTCTTTAGAACTATCCAAAGTGAAAATTGAAAAAAAAAAAAAAAAGACCAGGCACGGTGGCTCAAGGCTGTAATATTACCCAGCACTTAGGGAGGCCAAGGTGAGAGGATTGCCTGAGCCCACGGGTTTGACAACAAGCTGGGCAGCTTGGTGAGACCTCATCTCTACATTAAATCAAAAAATTAGCTGGGTGTGGTAGCACGCACCTGTAGTTCCGGCTACTTGGAAGGCGGAGGCAGAAGGATTGCCCGAGCCCAGCAGGTTGGCACTGGGTGACCATGAGCCTGCTACTGCACACCCCAGCCTGGACGGAGTAAGACACCAACTCAGAAAAAATGCCTAAAGCCTGATAATGTTCTAGAATTTTCCTAATTATGTTTCTACTTCAGCAAAAAAGTATTTTTTTGTCAGAACAGAGAGTATATAAAGCTTGTGGTTTAATTTTTAGTTTTTAAAGAGGGCTATAGCAACATGTATATCACTAAGAAAATGTCTAAATGAAAAATGTTTTAGCCTAAAAGTTAAACATTATGAACTTATATAGTTTTTTCTTTCCTGCTTTAGAAATCACATAATTAAGAAGATTGAGACAGAAAATGAAGTCAAAGTCAATGGAATGAACAGTTGGAATGAAGAAGATGCAAATGATGATTTTGGTTTTTTGGATCTGGAGCAGACATTTCTAGGAAGGAAACAAAATGGAATTCCTCATTCCAGGGGCAGCACTGCCATTTTTAATGGACACACTCATAGCTCTAATGGTGCCTTAAAGACGCAGGATTGCTTGGTGCCCATGGGCAACAGTATTGCCAGCAGGCTTTCTCCAGACTCTGCCCAAGAGGAAGAGAAGGCTGAACAGAGCAGCACTGATTTCAGAGACTGCACTCTGCAGCAGATGCAGCAAAGCTCCAGAAACGCAGATGCTTTGCGGAATCCACACAGAACTAGTTCTTTCTCATTATCGTCTTTGCACAGTAACACTAAAATCAATGGTGCTCACCACTCCACTGTTCAGGGGCCTTCAAGCACAAAAAGCACTTCTTCAGTACCTACTCTTAGCAAGGCAGCACCTTCAGTGCCATCCAAACCTTCAGACTGCAATTTTATTTCAGACTTCTATTCTCATTCAAGACTGCATCACATATCAACGTGGAAGTGCGAATTGACTGAGTTTGTCAGTACCCTACAAAGACAAAGTAGTGGTGTCTTTCCAGGAAGGGAAAAGTTAAAAAAAATGAAAGCAGGCAGGTCTGCACTTGTTGTAACTGACACAGGTAGATACTTACTAAAATTGTCTTCTTAAACAGTCATGCTTGATCATTTTGTTTCATGCTATCATTGGTATTCTGGTCAATAGTAAGTTCTCATAACAGCCTCTAGGAATATCAGGTTGTATAAGTTACAGTAAGTATAACAGATTATAGAAAACATATTTATTAAAATTTTTTTTGACAATTAGCTTTAATTGTGGCTAACTGAAAATTTTCACTTATTTAAACAGTAACATGGTTGGGATTTTGAGCATTTATTCCTCATATAGAGTTTATCAGTTGTTGAAGTTTTGAACTGTAAACATAACATAATAATCAGTGATTAAACTCCTGTAAGAATGAACATGGTTTGGTAAGAGTAATTGTTAATTTCTAGTAGCCTGAATCATGATATTTTAAATTAAATAATTTTGACATATAGCTGTTGTAGTTATAGTGTAAACTTTTAGTGATATTGAGTATTTTCTCATCTAAGTAGCCTGGTTAATTGTATTTTGATTTTTAATACTTTCCCTGTCATCATAAACAAATGCACATAACAATAGCAGACTGTATTTCTGTGCCAGTCATTATAAGTTAGTATATGATATGAAGTTTTAGTTGCTTTTACATATTACAGGATTTTGTTGGGAGGAGAGATCTTAGAGATGATCTTATACTAATTGTTTAATTTATATTTGTGGAAACTGAGGTACAAAGAGAAGCTCATGGTTCTGTCCTAGAAAGTGATAAAGCCTCTCCTTGTGGGTTTTTCTGTTATGTTTTATTGTGTTTGATGTATTCCTATGTGCTTTTATTTAAAAAATACTTTTTGGTATTTATGAAATATTTCAGAATAATGTTATAGGTATTAATTATTCTTACATCATGTCTTGGCCTTGTAACCTGAAGGTCACTTAATTTTGAATGCTACCAAAAACTAATATGAATTAGTTCTATGAAAGGGAATAAGAAATTTTGATATTGTTGAAAGCATTTGGTGGATATTGGTTTAAGCATTCTGTACTTCTTGAATGTTTAAAACCATTATTTTGAGTTGTTTATGTTTATATAATATTTTTTAAAACACTTTTATAAGCAGAACTGTGATTGTTAAGATTTATTTTGTAATTCAGTTCTCAGAGTAACACAGAAGGTAGCCAGGAAGTAAATGGCATGGCTTCAGAGTTAGATAGCTTAGTCTGAATCCAAATCCTTGCTCTGCCACTCTCATGCTGCAGGACCATGGGCGTTAGTTCACCTCTCTGAGTCTCAGTTTCCTCTCTGCAGAGAAGTGCTGGGTTAGTCGATGATGTTCACATTCTGGGGCTGGGAGCAAAAGAAAACATGAACAAAGATTCAGTGCCTCCATAGTGAGAACTAGGTATATGCAGTCACAATCACAGTTTGGTAAATGGAGTGGTCCAAAACTTGTAAGGGGTAAATCTAAACTTTTGGAAGCCTATTATAAAAACTAACCCTCAATACTAATATTCTTAAACCTATCTGAGGAAAATGTCTTTATGAGATCAGAACTTTTTACAAGCTCAGGACTTGTGTAAGAGAACCAGGGGAAGAGGATAAGGGTGAGACTGAAAAGCTCTGATTATGTCTGGATTAGGATTAAAATGACCCTAATGATTCTCTGTGTAACTCAGGGTGATTTCCTTAGGAATGGACTCTCATCTTTATCTCTTTAATGTGGTATATGTGCTTCAGAGCTGATTTTTAGTAGTATTTAATGACATAAGAAAAATTCCATTTGTATGGAATTTTGTTTTATAAATTACTTTTATGGTATATCTACTTAGAACAGAACAGTAGCGTGGTAGTTTGAAGACTCTGAAATCAGATTGCCTGGAATGGAATCAGAGCCCAGGTACTTACTAGTAGGCTGTGTGACTTAGGCATGTTATTAATCTGCAAAAATGGGCATGAGAAGAATATCTTCCTCACGGTGTTGTGAGTTTAAATAAATTAATGCATGTTAACTTATTGCCTGACACTTACCAAGCACTGGATCATGGTATCCGTTGTTACTGTTGTATGTTATCAAGGAATGTTTGTAGACTACATGGAGTAGTGAACATCAAAAGTTACTTAGCTTCATGTAACTAAATGTATGAAAACACTTTTATACATTTTAATAAAATAATCAGCATTATGAAATAATTTTAAGAAAAGCTTTTTGATAAACATTTAAAGAATCAGTTACTAGAATATAGACTAGGAAAATACAGTTATCTTCACAACTGATTTAAAATTATGTTTGAAAACTAAATTTGTGTCTCTGAATTACTTTCAGAGCTGGAGAAACTATGACTTCTGTTGAGGTGGTAGAAATAATCTGTAGTAGATTCTGTATTTTTTAAGACTCCATTCTACTTACAAGCATCTTTTAAATATAATTTCTAAAATTAACTAGTCCTAATTTTTTAATATTAAAAATTAGTTTGGGGTTTGAATGCTCTTTTTTTCCTTCTAGGAAATATGTCAGTATTGAGTTCACCCAGACATCAGAGCTGTATAATGCATGTTGATATGGATTGCTTCTTTGTATCAGTGGGTATACGAAATAGACCAGATCTCAAAGGTCTGTATTCTTGTTTACGTTTTAAGAACATTGATGCATTGTTAGAAATATATATTCTAAAGGATCACAGAATACTTTTTTCCAAGGAAAATTGGTTCTTCCATATTTTCTGTACTTCGTTACAAGGAAGGTGTAGGGAAATTAGAAAGCTTTTTATTCTCCCTATAGAAATCAAGTCTTCAGGGAAGAATACTCATCTTCAGCTGAAGGATATATCATCAGAGACTAATACAGGCATTAGATATTTTCTATATTTTTATCTGTATTTACTCTTACTTTGTTAATGAATGGAGATTTTATGGTAGCCTATCTTTGAGGTTTGGGTCACTATGCTTTCTCTTAAACAAACTTAATTAACTTTCCTGATGCAGATGAGCATCCCAACTTTTTTTGTAAAATATTTTTGTATTACTGAATATTGCTAAAATATGTTAAGCCATCTGGGCAATCTTTAATGAAATTTCAGATTATTTGTAAACTAGTCAGTTCTTTTAAAAACATATTCTGGATTTTTTAGTAATTGTCTCTGTGAAAGAAAATAGTACTTTTTTCTGAGAGTCACTTCTTCCCTTAAAACCTGGGCTTTAGTTTTGTTCTAGATAGTTGCTCAAGCTCTGAAAGGAGTTTTTAGAGTGTTAGAGTAGTGATTTTCATAGAGTAATTTTTTAATGCAGTTGATTTTTTTCTTTTCTTTTTTGGTCCTCATAACAAATGCATTCAGTAAATATATATTGAATTATCCATGCTATTGTTTTACAAGGTTATAGTTATCTTGTAACTTAACCCACACACAGAAGGAAATGATACCTGAAAGTAACTTTATAACTAAACAGAAACTGAGAGGTTGTATACTCTTGTTTGATAGTAGTAGGTCACATTGTGATTTCTATGCATATATATTGAATTTCTCTTCCTGTAAAATTGAGACATAAGTATTGAGGGTAATCCTGCTTTTCTGATATCAGAAATAGAAAAAACATATATTTAGGTTTTTTTTCTTTCCCTACCCTTTCGATCTGAATCTAGGTTCTGAGTTACCTGTTTTATACTGTAAGAAATCACATAAAAACTATGGAAATTTAAGTTGACAGTGCTGCTTTTAGGTTGAATAAATGTATCAAAATTGTTACAGTTTACTTTTTTGCGGTGCTAAGAAACTTAGATGATGTTTGTGTGGTGAATTATATTGAAGGTATTAGTTTCTTTAGTTCTTTAATTCGTTTCATTAATTCTTCATTAATACCTAAATGAAGCTTTAAAAAAAGTCATATTTTGAAATTCTTTCAACAGTTTTTCTTTGCATGTTGTTAACATTCCTGTACTTAGATATAGAAATAATTTAATGTTTTCTTCACAGGAAAACCAGTGGCTGTTACAAGTAACAGAGGCACAGGAAGGGCACCTTTACGTCCTGGCGCTAACCCTCAGTTGGAGTGGCAGTATTACCAGAATAAAATCCTGAAAGGCAAAGCAGGTACAAATGAGCTCTCTTTGAAGTCTTAATGCTCCTATGGATGACTTCTGGATTTTGCTATTGGTACTGTAGTTATAGAAATGAAAGCAGAGTTGAAATAGTTTTTTCATTCAAAGGTTTTAAGGATGTCACTGACAGCTTAAAGCAAAATCTGAATATAGTACAACAAATGATTGGTTTACAGTTATGCTTTGTGGAATTGGATGGTCATGTTTTCCTGGAACAGAGAGAATGAAGAATGTTTAGAAGATGGAATTAATTTGTTTTGTATGAATTTAAATTGGGTATGAAAATCATGGCCATTGCTTTATAGAAGCCTCTACCTGACTTGAGAGTTAGTGACTAGTCATTTGGTCATTATATTATAGTAAGGACACTAAAGTTCGTGTTACTCAAGATTTGTACAAGTAAATGGAATAAGAAACAGTAGAACTTTAATTATTGTAGCTAGAATGTAAACACAGGTAATCATTCCCCATATCCTTTAATTAACCTGTCAAAATGAGAAACATTTTCTTTTTCCTCTCTTGGCTTTTAAATTTCATTTTATTTTAATGTCATTTTTTAACTTTTTTGAGTTGGAGTCTTACTCCATCACCCAAGCTGGAGTGCAGTGGCACACTTATGGCCACCCCAGCGTTGACCTGCTGGGCTCAGGCAATCCTTCCACCTCAGCCTTCCAAGTAGCCAGAACTGCATGCGCATGTTACCATGCCTGGCTAACTTTTTGATTTATTGTAGAGATGAGGTTTCGCCAAGTGGCCCAGGCTGTTCTCAAACCCGCTCAGGCAGTCCCCTCACCTCAGCCTCCCAAAGTGCTGGGATTATAAGCTTGAGCCACTGTGCCTGGCCTAATGTTATTTTTTTTGAGGCAGGGTTTCACTGTCACCCAAGTGATGGTAGATGGCATAATCATGCCTCACCACAGCCTTGACCTCATGGGCTCAGGCAATTCTTCCACCTCAGCTTCCTGAGTAACTGGGACTACAGGCATGCACCACCATGCCCAGCTAATTTTTAAATTTCTTGTAGAGACAAGGTCTCACTCTGTTGCCTAGGCTGGTTTCAAACTGGGCTCAAGCAATCTTCTTGCCTTGGCCTCCCAAAGTGCTTGAGTTACAGGTATGAGCCCCTACACCCAGCACTTTTAAGTTTTAGATATTAATCCATGAAAATCATAAGTTACACTAGTCGTAATACTTATTAATATTTTCGTGTACCTATTCCTTTTTCCCCTGTGTAAATTCACTAAAAAAATTTTTTAAGAAATTTAATTGATACTGATCAGTTTCCTCGTAGATGTCTTGCAAAGCCAAAAACATATTTTTAAACTAATCTTTTAGAAAACTATTAGAAAGTAGTCAGAAGTTAGATATGTAGTGAAATGGAAGACATGCAGAGTTAGTTTTATTTTAGTTAGTTCCCTTGTTTGTTGGTTATAAAACCTTGAGATTATTTTTTAAATGACCCTAGTGAAATTAAGACAAAAGGAATGCCAGAAGACATCTCTGAGGACCTTTTTTGGACTTTAGTTATGTGTGGTTTTTTGTTTTTTTGGTGGTGGTTTTTATCATCTGTTTACATGGTATAAATATGAAAGAAAATAATTGTAGATACGTATTTATGTTTTGTATGTATATATATTTTTCAAGTTTTCTGAAAGTTTTTTTGGTCTTTAAATCTTTTCAGAGAGTCTAGACATTTGTGTGTCATGGGTAGATCTTGGAGTAGGTAGATATTACTGAACTTGTTGAGATTTAGTTGTATTGTGATATGGGGAGTTTCTTAAGTATTGGTAGTGTGGTTTTTTGGTAGGTTGGCTTTTTTTTTCTTTTTTGTATTTTCCATGTGTTATTCAAAAGATGGAATCTTAAGTTCTAGAAAGCAGGACATAAGTAGCTTAAGGAGGTAGACAATACCGGTCACATACTGAACACTAGTAAATACTGAAGAATGTTAAAAGAAGAAGGAAATGCCATGTGTATGTGTGTGGTAGCATCTCTCAGTTGCTCATTGTAGAGTCTCGGTTGAGTAGAGTCTTGAGGTTGTTATACACAGTCTTATGTCAACAGTCTGAATCTAGAATTTTGACTTGAGCAAGTGCACATTCCTTCAAAGTAGCAGAGAGCTAGTCCTCTTTTGTCTTTCCTTCCATCACAAATAATCTGACTATAAATGGTTTATTAACAGAATACTATCATTGGTTATTTAATTGTCTTCATCAATTTAGCCACCAGATTTTTATAGCATTTTTAATAACATTTTATAGTTCACAGTCCCTTCACACCTGTGTTTGGTAAACCAGAAGTCAAATATTAGGTAAATATTTAAATTTCACTTGCTGTTGAAAATAGTCAAAAGTAGATTTTCTTCTCACTAGACAAAATGAACATGATACTTTGTATTTTATACTCTTGCTATAACTTGATGTCATTCACTTTTACACTCACAGCCTCTGACACTTTAGGAGCTCCCCAAAATATTCGCTACATGTAAACTGAACAAATTGTCCTTTATTATAAAATTTGGTTACAACTAAGCTTGTGCTCAGAACTTTTTTCAGTGCCTTTGTTCCTCTTTTCTTGTTATTTCCTGATCTTTCTTTCTCTGGGTCATTATTAGATATGGCATCCAATATTGAGGATCAGTTTAGGAATTAGAATCTTTGGCATCTGTGCACTAGCTTTAAAAAAAAGTTTGGCTTGAAGTCTAGGAAGAGTATTAGGACAGATAGCATCTTCAGTCCTTTTTCAAACCTTAGTTTCTTAGTCACTGTATTCAAAAACTCTTTCATTAGAGCAGTGTAACCAGGGGATCTCCTTCATCCGTGGCTTCCTTTGGAAGCTGCTTCCTGAGCAGTGCTCAGTAGCGACACTCCGCATCGATGATCTCATTATTTGCGCCATTTATGCTCCAGATTTCACGACTGGGGCCTTTTACCCCTTCCTGGATTCCAGGATGCAGATGTTTTCTGTCCCTTCAGCAACTCAGTTTTCATTCTAAAGAACAACGGTTTTAAAAATCGTATCGTCATAGATTTATTCTCAGCGATTTCTTTTTCACAGACTTGGGTCCTGGCCTCTGATTTCTCCAACCGTTCCTCCACATTCTCCATGTGCCCGTCTAGTTTGTCGAGTTTTGATGAGCAGTTCTCTACTTTGCCCTCCAGTGAGGACAGTGTATCCCTGCATTTCCCCGAATCTCACATGAAGCAACTCACTCCGCTCGTGGAGGGACCCACGCACTCTGCTGCACTGTGGAACAGGTCAGCCAGCCCGTTGAAGAGGAACACAGTGGTGCTGCCTCTCAGGCCAGGGCGTTGGGAGCGCATGGACCACAGAGACTGTTCTCTCCTCAAGCATATGTTTTCTGTAATTTCCAAGACAAGTATCTTAGGTTAACGAGTCTTCAGGTAGCAGAGTCACATAACTCTCCAGTTTTTAAGGCATGACTCATGATGACATTGTTGAACGAGTTGATTGATGCTCTGTAAGCTTCAGCAGCTCCTTTTTTGGGGTCCAGTAGCGCCCTCTGTTGAAATGTGATACTGACAATCTGAAATTCTTACAGATTTTTAGCTTAGATTAATGGACCATTACAATTTATATTTAACCTTTTAAGAGCCTTCTGAAACACTGGGTAATCTGCTCTGCATTCTGTCTTTAATTTTAATAGTGTAGTGTAATGTTATTCACGTTGTGTCAGAAACCATACTTTACATAACATACTCTGCTTTTTTTATTTTTGATGAAAGTAGGATTTGACCCCACTGAGTTGCCAGTCCTTAAAGTTTGATTTGCATTCATGCTGTGTATATATGGGTGCTCAAATCCAAAAATGCTTGTATGGGTTGCATAGTTAGGTAAAAGAGATTGATGATTACTGGATAAATCAGGAAGAGTTGTTTTTAGTCCATGGAGCCAGATGCCTTTGCTATGTTTTTCTGATGGTGCATTAACTTGACTGATTTTTCATGGAACATTAAGTCCCTGAAGTAAACAGAAGAGAAATGCTTGGTTTGTTAGTTATATATCATTTTACAATATATTCAAAATAGGTTTGTCTAGAATTAGCTGAACTGTTATATTCTGGTTTTGTTTTACTAACAGTATTTTTATAATAGTGGAGATTTGGCTGAGATTGTGTTGTTTCGAATGTAATATTTTTCGTACAACATAATTTTCTTGGAACCTACTAGTATTATCCCAAGAGACCTGTGACTGAAGTTGCATTTTAATCTTTTTCTCAATTACTAGTGAAACTAAAGTTGGTAAAGGAAGTAAAGGGACGTGAAACCAATAAGCTCTCTAGACTGTGCTTTTGTATTCTCATGCAAAGTTGTAAATTTGGTTTGGATAGCAAGAGTTACTGGTAAGCTGTACTATTTAGGCTAGAATTATATTCTGTAAAGCAGTTGATATTCTAATTATACTTGCATGTTTTTAATTGAACAAGTATTATTCAACCAAAAGTAGATTACCCGAAGAAGGGTTGGGTAATGTTGTGAAATTGTTTTACGTGATGTGTGTTCAAAAGGAAAAGCTTGAGTTTTGTTTGTTCAGGTGGCTGGTAGGAAGTTGATGTTCATTGAACATGTAAATCAGCTTTAAGTTCTGGAGATTGTTCTTCTAGGAAACAGCAGAGAATATTCAGAGAAATTTATATTTGTCATTAACTTTTTCCCACTGCAGAGAGTTGTATAGTCCTTGTAAAACTTTAGGATGGGGTATAATCTCCCTGATCACTTCTCATCCTTGGCCACCTCAGGGGACTGTTTCTATATTGGATATTTTATATTTATCTTCTGGTGTATTTTTTTTTAAAACTTTGTACTAAGCGGGACACTTTGAGTCTATTACTAGTTTATATCTGACTGCTGATGAAGAATATGATAGGAATAAACCACTTTAAAGAGTTTTCTTTTATTAGATAAGGAAACAGTACCAATACAGATAATTATATTTGGAATTACTAAATATTTGTATATGAAAAGGTTGGAAAATGCTTCTTGAAAAAAGTTAAGGAAAACAACTTTTTAAAATTAAAAATATATAATATATAACCATTAAATTTTATTTTTTTAAGCAGATGTGCCAGAGTCATCAATGTGGGATAATCAAGATTCTGCACAAATAAATGGAATTGATTCTGTTTTGTCAAAGGCTGAAATTGCATCTTGTAGTTATGAAGCCAGGTATGTAGAAGTCAAGTGTATTCGAATTTTTAATGAATAATTTGCTTAATTATTTTTATATTATCTTTTGAAGTGGACTCAGACAAGCCAGTGAGGCCAGTTGTTTAAATATGTTACAGACGTTTTATGGAAAGAGATGTTTTTACCCTTAGTCCTCAGATTCCCCCCACCCTCACCACCAGTGCTAGATAACTTTAAATAAATAACTTAATAGTTCCCTGATGAGAACTAATAGGTCCTCCAGTGGAAACCAAAAGAAATTGGACTTTGTCATTTTTATTGTCTTTTGAAGCGTGTAATTAGATTGTTTTGAATGGGAGAGGACCTTAATAGTTATCTACTCTAATCTTTTATTTTTATAGCTAAAATAAATCCCTTATAATCTAGATCTCCTGACATACAGTGTTTTCTTTTTAATCACCTCAGCTGCCTGTTAAATAATTCCACACGAGCATGCTTAATAATAATCTCACTTAAAATTGTTAAGAGTATGTGGGCATCTCAGTTCTATACATTGGTGAGTTTTCAGTATATGTAACCTAATAATGGGGTCTCAAGAGATGGAATGTGAATATGAGATGGTAGAATAAAAGATAGAATGTTATTGGTGGACTGGCTCATGCCTGTTATCCCAGCACTTCAGAAGGTTGAGGCAGGAGAATTTCTTCAGATCAGGAGTTTGAGACCAGCCTGGACAACATAACAAGATTTTTTCTCTGCAAAATGTCTTAAAAATTCGCCAGGCAGGGTATGGCACACATCTGTAGTCTCAGCTACTTGGGAGGCTAAGGCGGGAATATTGCTTGAGCCTGGGAGTTCCAGGTTGCAGTGAGCTGTAGATTGTAGCATGAATATATGTAGGTAACAGTATACATTACTATTAGTAGTTTTGCCCATACTTACCATAAAAAACAAGCTCTGTACATAATAAGTGAGAAGGTAGATATGTGGATAAATAATGATATACAAATACCATAGAATCATAAATTTTTGAGATAAAATAATTTTTAACCCTTTGCACTCTCATGTCCCCACTGAGGGGACTTCATAAATCTAGCAAACCACTTGGATGTCCCCTCTCAGGGGGCGTAAAGAGATTGCTGGTGATTATACAGGACAAACTTACGTAAGTGCAAATTTTTCAAAAATGTATGTTTCCTTTAAGTTTTCCATTCAAAAACAATGAAAAACCTATGTCCCATTTGAAATTTGTCAAGCTTCTGATTGATCAGTTGAGAAGTGGTTTTCAGGAATCATAAGTATATCTTTCCACATCATCTTTTTAACAACAGACTGGACAATAAATTACATATTATTACTGGCGGAAGAAGAAAAACACCAAGTTTTTCTTGTCTGCTCTGATAGAAGATCACCAGGTAGACGATGTCACACAAATTGCTATTGTACAACATGTATCAATGAACCTGCAATGCATGTTGGTTACTGTTTCACGTGTTACCACGTTAGAAAAATATAAAATATAAAATTTTGATTTTTTGGATCATAAATAAGTTCCTCAGTGTTCAAAATTCCCATTATAAGTCAAATATTATTACAATTAAATAGTAGATTTCAACGCTATATTATTTAATATGAAATGATTTGTTTTTCATTATTTCGCAAAAAAGTGCAGTCGGGTCGCTGGTAGGTAATCTTCAAGATGTTTCCAAGTACAAAGGGTTCAACCTCTGTTTTTGTAAGGACCCTTTACCATTCTTATTAGTGATATGGATGTCTTTTAGTATGTTGAATGAACAGTAACAGTTTCTTTTATAATATTAAAAATTTGAAATTACAGCGGTTATTTTTAAAATGTTGTCTAGTACAGTAACATATAATTGAGCAAAGCATATTGCCAAAAAAAGTATGTTGTATGTGCATTAAATTTGGGAATAAATTATTTTTGCAGCATGCATTTATGAAATAGTGGTAGTTATCCTGCATGGGATTTTAGTTGAAAGAAATAGATTAGTTATGGTAATGCGCAGATACTTCAGACATTTTTGTGGTTGTCTTTACTCATTTATTTTCTGTGAAACAAGTCTAATCAACTCTAGATAGTTTGCTTCCCTTAGTTATGGGGAACCTTAAGGTTCCCTTTTTTGTTTGTAACTTACTTATAGTGTTTAATGGCTCTTAAATATTTGTCTCTGAGAGAATGTGCAGTAGTGCGTAAGTAGATGTACTCTATTTTTCGAGTAATTGCCTCTGAAGATTTCTGTGTTGAGGAAAGTTTTGAAGATGAAGTTATTGTAAATACAAAAACGTAGTATTTACAGGAATTATATAACACAGTCCTTTAAAATGAATAGTTGCCTTTAATTTGTAAGTTTAGCTTTTACATGCTATATATCTAGCATTATTATTACCTGAAGTTTACCCTTCAGTACTAGACCTTTTTTCTGTTTTAATCATTTTTGATAACTTTTCTAAAAGTTAGTGAACAAGGCCTGTTGCCTGTAGGTCATTCTTTGCTAGGTGAGTGCAGCCTCGTCCTCATGAATATTCTGAAATCTGCTTTAGTTACCATCCTGTTTCTAGCAGCTCACAAAATGCCTGACACATAAGAATTGTTTTCTTAGCCGGGCTCGGTGGCTCAGCCTGTAATCCCGCGCCTTTGGGAGGCTGAGGTGAGTGGATTGCCTGAGCCCGCGGGTTCGAGACCCGCCTGGGCAGCGAGACCTCATCTCTACAATAAATCAAAAAATCAGCCAGGCGTGGTAGCGCATGCCTGTAATTCTGGCTACTCAGAAGGCTGAGGCGGAAGGATCGCCGGAGCCCAGCAGGTCGAGGCTGCGGTGGCCGGGAGCGGCCACTGCACTCCAGTCTGGGCGACAGAGTGAGACTCCGACTCAAAAAAAAAAAAAAAAAGAATTGTTTTCTTTACCATTCCATTTGTCCCTTACCACTTCCTTTAATATCATTTTCCTTCCGATTAGTATTCCTCATCTACTGGGGACTTAGGAATGAGACGGTTTATTATTGTTTTTGTGTACATTAAAAAATGCATGTGATTTTTTTTATCTACCTCTGGTAACTTGGAGGACTCTTGGATGGTCTGAATGTGGGGAGGGTGCCAGTGGCCCCTGTGTAACTGAGGCTTTTTTGTCTCTATGGTACTTAAAATGGGGCACATCTCTAATTATGTAAACAGTAAATATTTATTGAATGGATATACAGAATAGCCATTATATATTTTTTAGCCATTATATAGTATTTTGTAATTTGGTGAAACATTGCTTTATTATTTTGCTTGTGTTTTTACTACAATATTTTTCTTGATTTTTTTATGGAGTGATAAGTGGAATTTTACTAACTGTGTATAATTCCATAATTATAGTTTTGTGTTGAATGCTCCAAATATCAAAGGTAATGCGGAGCATTGAGACACGCAGTAGATTTAAAATTTACCATTTTCAATTAGGTCCCTCAAAGTTCTGGAACCCTGGCTCCTGCCCAGAGTGATGTCCTACCATATACATTGCTGTTGGCATCTCAACCACTGTGGAGCCACTTCAGGAGCATGGAATTGGTCAATTGGGAATTGGGTGGTAATAGGATGAGTACATTTTGTCTGTTTGTCACATAGCACTGTTTTGTGTAGTTCTTTTGTTCATATTCTTTGTTTTTGGGGGATGAGCCCTGGCCAAACTGCCATGTATCAGGGGAAGAAAACTTCTTTTTGACAGCACATTCCTGCTCTGTGGTGGTTGCGATATCACTAGCATATGGCATGCTGGCATCTCTGCAAAGGGGCCAGAGGTCTGAGTCTTAGGAGCAAGCTTCAGATAAAACAAGAGCCTAACCTAGTCTTTTAAAAACGTGTTTGGCACATCTCTACATATCGTTTACACAAATCAGACAATTATGTGATATTTCTTTGGGGGAAAACAAACCTGTGAGTTATCTTAATGCCTGTCTTTAAGAAAGGAGTAAATGGAAATTGTAAAGTAATGGCATGGGGAGATATCAACATATTTAATGTTTGATTTTTGAGTTTAAAACTTCCTAGAATAACCTCCATTGTGTTTTGTTCTCTTTCTAGACAAGTTGGCATTAAGAATGGAATGTTTTTTGGGCACGCTAAGCAGCTGTGTCCTAATCTTCAAGCTGTTCCATATGATTTTCATGCATACAAGGAAGTTGCACGAACAATGTATGAAACATTGGCAAGGTACAGTAATGCAGCCTTTTTTTGTTTCTTTCTCTTTTTTTTTTCTTTTTGAGCCGGAGTCTCATTCTGCCACCCAGGGTGTAGGCAGTGTGGTGCACCACAATGGCCACCGCAGCCTCGGCCTGCTGGGCTCAGGTGATCCTCCACCTCAGCCTTCCAAGTAGCTGGAACTACGGGCGCACACTGCCGATTTTTTTATGTTTGTTCAGTGTTTCCTGGTGGTGACGTAAAATCTGATTCTTCGTGGGCATCACTTGTAGTAGTCAGTGGTTCTAGTTTCCTTCCCATGGAACCAGCTAGGTGAAGGATTAGAATTTTTTAACCTGGTTAATCTCTTTTTTTACATATAAATTATAGTGTTCTGGTATCGAACCTTAGAGCAAACTAAGCCCCAAACTGAGGTCAGGAAGATATGAGAGAGACCTGTGATACATATTGCTACACAGACACATACATGTACGTGGTCCAGGTTGAATCTCAGTTAGGAGACCATGTCAGTGGCATGTTTCTGTTATCGGGAAAAAGTCGTCATTGTTATTCTCCTACCCCCACCTTCTGGCTATCCTGTCTCAGCTTTATACTCTCCCTGCTTCGGGGCAGCTTTCGCTCCAAAGCGAAATTCCTCAGGTCAGGTATACCCTTCTGTTCTTAAAATCTTCAGTCTGTAAGCCTAAACAAAACATGCTTATTTCTTGAATAGAGGTATTATTTCTTTTTTTTGAGTTAGAGTCTCACTCTTGTCACCCAGGCTGGAGTGTATTGGCACACTCACAGCCACCACAGCCTCAACCTGCTGGACTCAGACGATCCTTCTGCCTCAGTCTTCCAAGTAGCTGGTACTACAGATGCACGCCACCATGCCTGGCTAGTTTTTATGATTTATTATAGAGATGAGATCTCACCAAGTTGCCCGGGCTGGTCTCAAATCCCCGGGCTCAGGTAATCCTCTTGCCTCGGTCTCCCAAAGTGCTGGGATTATAGGCAAGATATTCTTTCTTTCTTTCTTTTTTGAGTTAGAGTCTCACTCTGTCGCCCAGACTGGAGTGCAGTGGCCGCTCCCGGCCACTGCAGCCTCCACCTGCTGGGCTCCGGCGATCCTTCCGCCTCAGCCTTCCAAGTAGCTGGAACCACAGGTGCGCGCTACCACGCCCGTCTAATTTTTGATTTATTGTAGAGATGAGGTCTCGCCAAGTTGCCCAGGCGGATCTCGAACCCGCAGGCTCAGGCAATCCACTCACCTCAGCCTCCTAAAGGCACGGGATTACAGGCTGAGCCACCAAGCCCGGCTTTTTTTTTTTTTTTTTTTTGAGTTGAAGTCTCAATCTGTCGCCCAGGCTGAAGTGCAGTGGCACACTCACAGCCACCCTGGCGTTGACTTGCTGGGCTCCGGCAATCCTTCCGCCTCAGCCTTCCAAGTAGCCAGAACTACAGGTGTGCTATCTTACCTGGCTAATTTTTGATTTATTATAGAGCCGAGGTCTCGCCAAGTTGTCTGGACTGGTCTGGAACGCGTGGACTCAGGCAGACCACTCACCTCGGCCTCCCAAAGTGCTGGGATTGCAGACTGAGCCACTGAGCCCAGCAGAGAGATTATTTCTTAATCGTGATATTAATCTGATGTGTAACCCACAGTAAGGTGTGAGAGGTGAGGTCTGGCCCTCCTACTGTACTTTATGAAGAGGATGTTAAAGACATATTTTTGTTCTTGAGTTTTCTTTTGTTGCTTCCCATTTCTGGTCCAATTCTATTTTGTGTTTTCCTAGTTTTCATATATAATTAGCATTGAAGTCACATAGCAACTCTCATCTTCCTTTCCTTCTCTAGCCAATTAAAAGAAGTTGTTAATGTGGGTAGATCATGTAAGATGATTTTTTAAAAAGTATTTCCACATGCAGGGAGTGTAGATGGGATTCTCTTAGGTGGTTGGGATGATTGGCTGCTTTATCCTACTGCATTCAGCAGACCTAGGGGTCTGCTGAAATGAATGATATTTCGTTGTGGTATTTTTGTTCTAGTAGAGCAGCAATTATTATTTGATTGATTTATCCAGTTTTTCTGCTTGATTCTTGTAAAACATGTTTGAAAATTTTTAGATTACATCTTTTGACAATTCAAATTCACCCATCACTTTTCTACTATTCAGAGGTTTACAAAAATCTCAGTAGTGAGAAATGGAATTATAATTTCCTTTGTATTTTTATAGTTAATATGGAAAAAGAGAACATACTAATTAACTTTGCAGTCAAAAGTGGGGTGACTAAATAATGGTACTTTGGCAAAATTGCTTAAAATGGTAATTTTAAAAACACATTAAGCCTTGCAAGGAAATGTTGAATAAAGATACCAAGTAGTTCCAGCTACTTGAAAGGCTGAGGCAGAAGGATCGCCTGAGCCCAGCAGGTCAAAGCTGTGGTGGCTGTGAGTGTGCCACTGCACTCCAGCCTGGGTGACAGAGTAAGAATCCAACAACAAAAAAAAGATACCATAAGAAGACTTTATTTTGTAGCGTTTGTGTCTGCCTGATGGTGACTACAGCTGTGATTCATTGCCTTTTTTCTGTGTTGATAGCTATACTCATAACATCGAAGCTGTTAGTTGTGACGAAGCACTGGTAGACATCACCGAAATCCTTGCAGAGACCAGACTTACACCTGATGAATTTGCAAATGCTGTTCGTATGGAAATCAAAGACCAAACAAAATGTGCTGCCTCTGTTGGAATTGGTTGGTGTCTAACTTATTTTGTATTCAAAAGAATTACTTTGAGATGTTTTAATATTACTTAATTTTAAGGAATTTTGGTTTTTAATAGCCTACTCTCACTTCTAAAGCAGTTTTTAACATTGCTTGAAATTGTGTGATACATAAAAGTATTGGAAATGTAGCTAAATAGTTCATAGTATCTTTGCAATAGTTGGAATATTTCTTGTTTTTAAAAATGGGGAAGGTTAAGTTTAAAGTAGGGTGTTAATGTAGGATTTATGTTTAAAGTAGGGTGTTGATGGAGGATTTGTAGTTAAGTATGTGTCTTGTTACACATTACTCTCTGTAGTTCAGCTTCCTGGAATGTGCAGCCATTCCCGTCTTCACTCACTCAATCCTAGAAGTCGCCCTGATTGTCGGGTGCTCTCATTTACTATCCAGTGCCTACGCATCCCCATTATTCTGTCTGTAAGTCTTGTACTTTGTTTCTCCAGCTTCTCTCAATACTTGCCCAGCTTTTGTTG
The DNA here is from genome assembly GCA_027257055.1 of Cephalopachus bancanus. Lineage (NCBI taxonomy): Eukaryota > Metazoa > Chordata > Mammalia > Primates > Tarsiidae > Cephalopachus > Cephalopachus bancanus. The sequence goes on along the minus strand of JAPVLO010000159.1, from coordinate 1,755,471 downwards.
ACTCTTCCACCTGTGCCCTCCTGAACTCTCTTTGTCATACCTAAGCTTCCCTGAGTCACCTCTTCCTTTCTTTCTGAACCTACTTAATACCTCCTGCCAAGATGCCCCTTTTTTTGCCATTCTTTTCAGCGGAGCCCGCTTTTTCCTGCCACAGTCAGCATGCCGCGGGCTTGGGAGGAAAAGGTGACTTTCTCTTAGCTTGCCATTGTCACGTCCAGCCATTACTTATCCATCCTCATTGAAAAACCCTTCTGCCTCCACGGTTTCCTGTTTCCTTTGTAACCATGGAGGGGACTGATGATGTGAAGAGGCTAACCCCATCGAAAGAAGAATTTGTTGCTTCCATTTCACAAGGGTTTGGGGGGCGGTAATGCCACACCACACAGGGCCATCAGGGAAACACCATGGTGGTTGGGAAGCAGTAGCAGGCACAGTGGTAGAAAATCTAGGTTAGAGGCTTTATTAAGGTTTCCATAGGAAACAGTGAGAAACAGTTTTAGAAAACAGTTTAAGATTTGCCAGTATGCAGCTGCCTCTCTTCATCCAGCTCTGGGAGTGCTGTGATGGTCAGAAGGGCAGTTGACACTCTGTGATGTCCCCATTCTGTATTCCTTGGTGAGCTCTAGGAAGATGCTGTGGTTGGCATCCAGCAACTTAGTCACATAGGGGTTTGGTCGTTGGGAGTGCTGGTATCTGTGGCCATGATCTGACTTTTCAAGCTGAGACCAAAAAAAAAGATTTGCCAGGATGAGTAATTCTGTCAGGCTTTCGGCTGTAGTGGTCTTGCCTGCTACCTGAGATGATTTAGGGCAGGGAATTTACTAGCTTGGTATGTGAGAGTTTGATAAGGAAGTTGTTGGGGCGGCTGGCTTGTACATGAGAGGCATGCTTCTAAGTATGTGGTTTACTACCTTTAGGAATTAGCTAGTTTTGGGAAGGCAGTCTTTCTCCAGCCAGCAAGAATTTTTGAGCTGTCCAAAACATTGCAAGATACAGAAAATACAATATATGATTAATATATGCCCAGCATCCCTAGTTACTGGCTAGCCTCCCTTCTTACTCTTTGTTATTGGCCCACAGATCTTCTTACCATTTAAGTTAAGACTTACCTTCTGTATTTCAGTGTCAGGCATAGTTTTCGGTTTTTGTTTGTTTTTAGTTATACTTTTTTAAATTCATAAGTGGTAATATGAATACATTGTTTTAAGTTCACGATATAATTTTAAAGCTAAAATCCTATGTGACATTTCCACTCTTTTTCTTTCCCTTCCCCAAAACCTACCACTTTTATCATTTTGGTGTGACTATCCAGAACTTTCTGTCTTCATGAATCTCAAGGAAATTACCTTAGGAAAATATATAGTTTTTATATAAATCTTCCATAAAATCAAGATATGTCTTTGATATAAGTCTGCCTTGCTGTCTGGTGATTTCGGTATTCACAGAGAAGCTTGCCTAGCATCTGAACTCCACAGATTCTGGCTCTTCTAGGTTTTGGTAGCCTTTTCCTCTGGGCTGTGTTCGTGGTCCATGCCCATATCTACATGGGAGCCTCACTGCTCATCTCCAGCTGCCCTCAGCTCCTCCATCTGCCCTGCAGTTCTGGTTATTGGGCCTTTCTGTTTTCCCCAGTCCAGCGAGCGCTGTTGTCCTCACTTCCCTACCTTAGATCCCGTGGTTGGGAACATGAACTGCTTTCTTTTCTTTTCTTTTTTTAATTTACTATACCATGCATTTTATTTATTTTTTTAGAAAGCAGGATTTATTGAGAGGACAGAAAAGCTTCCACAGTGGGAGGGGACCCGAAGGGGTTGCCCCCACGCATTTTCTTCTTCTTTTTTTTTTTAATTTTTAATTTTTTTATTTTAAATATGTGGGGGTACGATTCAGGGTTAGGTATACAAATATGAACTACTGATCATTGTTTTCAATTCCCGTACACTCCTACTCTTAAGATCAGGACTGCTTTCTCTGTTCCTACATCTGGTAAGGTGGTGAAGTGACTCTTCTTTTGGAACAAAGTGAAACCTCTGTCCAGCAACCATGTTGGTTATGACTTGTAATACTTAACAGAGTTCTAACACTTTTACATCCTTGTTTGAAATTATCAAAATTGTATGTTGTTTATGTTCAATGTTTTTAAAAATGTTTGTAGCTGCCTTTGACAGAATTTTTTAAATTGTGAATATTTTATGGACTTTTTAAAAAAAATTTTATAGGTTCTAATATTCTCCTGGCTAGAATGGCAACTAGAAAAGCAAAACCAGATGGGCAATACCACTTAAAACCAGAAGAAGTAGATGATTTTATTAGAGGTCAGCTAGTTACAAATCTACCAGGTAAATCTCTTTTTATAACTTTTGTCTTTGTAGACTGTTTTAAGTGCTTTTGATAGTTCTGTGATGTAGAATTATGTGACCTCTCTTTTCCCAAACATTAATATTAAAAATTTTTTTATACCAGGAGCAATGGCTCACACCTGTAATCCCAGCATTTTGGGAAGCCAAGGCAAGAGGATTGCCTGAGACCAGGAGTTCGAGAACAGCCTGGGCAATATGATGAAACCTTGTTTCTTCAATAAATAAAAAAAAAATTAGCCAGGTGTGGTAGTGCGCACCTATTGTTCCAGCTACTTAGAAAGCTAAGGTGGAAGGATCACCTGAGCCCAGCAGGTTGAGGCTGCAGTAGCTATGATCATGCCACTGCACTCCATCCTGGGCAACAGAGTGAGACTCTGACTCAAAAAAAATAAAAAAGAGCCGGGCTCGGTGGCTCAGCCTGTAATCCCACGCCTTGGGAGGCTGAGGTGAGTGGATTGCCTGAGCCCATGGGTTCGAGACCCACCTGGGCAACAAGACCTCATCTCTACAATAAATCAAAAATCAGCCGGGCGTGGCAGCACGTGCCTGTAATTCCGGCTCCTCGGAAGGCTGAGGCGGAAGGATCGCCGGAGCCTAGTAGGTCGAGGCTGCGGTGGCCAGGAGTGGCCACTGCACTCCAGTCTGGGCGACCGAGTGAGACTCCAACTCAAAATAAATAAATAAATAAATAAATAAAAAAGAAAGAAATTAAATCTAGTATTGAGTGCCATGAAAAACAAAATTTGGAATTCTGCATAGATTATACTGTCAAATGATTTCTCAAGACCTTCATGTTAAGTTTTAGTTTTGCTTCTAATGGGTTTTACTTTTAAATATTTCTCAAGGAGCAAGATTATAATAAGTTCAAAGGAAATATGATGAAATTGACTTTCAGTTCTTTAAGTAAATCATAATTGAAATAGTTTACATGTCATTCAAAGGTAAAGTTTTGAGAATTGATTCTTCTCTATTTATAAAATCATGCTGCAGGACTAGTGACAGTTTTCTGAGTTTAGTAAACCAATAATTTTAAAAGTAGAAAATGTGTGAACCATGCATGATAGGAAAAATAAAACCCAAAGAAGCATTGTGTTTTCATTAACTGGAGACATTAAGGAAAATCTATCTGTACCTTTCTTGCCTAATGGGACAGGATGTTGTTTTATGTTTTTGTTTAGTCACCTATTGTAAAGCACCTGTGTCAGCTTCACAAAGCTCCTGTATACATTTATAATGAATGTATTTTAGTTCATTTGTTTATTAAAAATGAATCTAATGGCATTTTTAGATGCATATGTTTAAACCTAATAAAAGTATATCTGTACCAACTTAGCAGTTATAGGCCATAAAATATAAATGACCCAAGTACCATTTTATGGTGGGATAGTTTTAAAGCTTCCTGACCCCCTAGTAAATAACTCTTAACAATGTATTAGTGTCAGAAATGTGAAACATGACATTTTTGATGGTCAGTTTGAGGGTTAATTTGAAGAATAATTAGCCTTATAAAATCAAGCTAACAAATTACCTTAGTAAACAGCACAATTTAAGGTTTTAATAAGAGCTTTTATTGCAGTTTTATATCTGAAGAAACTAGTATGTTTAAAGCTGCATGAAAAATTTTAGTTTATCATAGTAGGCATTTATAATCGTTTTCTAGAGGTGTCACAACAAAGTACTACAGGCTGGGTGACTTAAACCATAGAAACTTATCATTGTCTCCTGTTCTTGAGACTGGAAGTCCAAGATCAAGGTGTCAGCAGGGATGCTTTTTTCTGAGGGCTCTACTTGGCTTGTAGGTAACTATCTTATCCCTGTGTCTTCACATGACTTTCCCTATATCTCTGTCCTATCTTCCCTGTGTCTCTGTCCTAATCTCTTCTTGGGGATTGAGACTTTAACATACAAATTTTGGGAGGATATAGTTTAGTCTAATTATACCATCTTTAAAGTGAATCAGTTTTGTAGCTTTTTTTAAAAAACAGAAATAGAGGATTTTTAGCTAGTTGACCTAGTTATCAGTTAACGTACCATTCACCTTCATTTGCTTTCTGGCTGGAAAGACGTTATTTCTTGAAGGCCAAGTGTGAGGTTACATGTCCTAGCTAATAAGCTCTGAGGCACAACCCCAGATTTCGTAAAGGATGTCCAAAAGATAGGGGCAGCAGAATTGGCTTCCTCTTCTCTTCTTCAGAAGGGTTCTAGACCATTCACACGGGTTCCTATGATTTTCATGTTAAAACTGTTAACTTTTATATAACCTCCAGAGTCTTAATCTGATTTAGAACATTTCAGGTGTGTAAAACATCAGCCCTTCTCCATTGTTACCCTTGTCCTGAAGATGACATTGTCATCTGTCCAAAAGTGTGTTCCACAGAATACAGGCTGTTCCTTTAAAACGGAATTTTGTATAGGCGTGAGAAACTTCTGTAGTGGAGAGCTCCACACTGAAAGTTCTGAGAATTATTTAAATAAAGAAACCTATTTATCTTATTAAAAATTAGTAATTTCTTAAAGATAATTGGTGATAAATATACAGTACCTATCAACATTTTGTGGAACACACTTTGGGGAAACCTTGCTCCGTAACTGATAATCCACAAGAGATTCAGTGGTAACTATCCCACTCCTTACCTCTCTTTGGTCACCTGTGCTCATAAATGTTTAATGAACATATAATGTGTTGAGCACAATAATAAGCAATTAAGAGTGGCTACATAAGAAAGAAAAGCATAATAGTAAGTTTCTGTTTTAGGAGACTGCATGGAATAATGATGTTAGTTAGTAAATTAGTTAATATGAACTGCTTACCTAATGAGAGAAAGGATTGTCCCCAACAATGATTTCAGTACAAAGAACCATTCCTACTTGTCCTTCAGATCTTAGCAAGGCTTTTCTCCCCATGTGTGAGCTCTTAAATTAAGGGCACCTCATTCAGCCTCTGCTGATTTCGGAACTCCAGCTTCTGCATTTCATCTTGATTCTATTCTCAGAGAAACACTATGAGCACATGGGTGTTCATAAAGATTTGTACTATCCTAATACAGTAGCCACTAGTAAAATAGAGTTAAAGTTAAATTAATAATTCAGTTCCTCATTTGCAAATCTCAGTTGCCACATGTGGCAGGTGCCTTCTGGATTGCACAACACAGATGAGAACATGTCAGTGTCACAGAAAGTTCTGTCGGACAGCACTAATGTAGGTGATGAAAACTTTATTCTTTAAAATGTTACTCCTTTGTGTCTGTATTGGACAGCCAAGTTCTGGGTGCCAGGTAGGGAATTTTATTAACCATTTCTAACCTGGATTTATAGTTCTCCTTCAAGGAAAATACCACGTCTTTTCCTCAGTTGCTTGATCAGGAGCTTCCACGTCTTTGTCTTTTCTTTTTAGAGACCTGATTCTGAGCTAGCATATTTGTCTTCACCTTGTCCTTTCAAGATAACTCTCTGGATCTGGGCTTAGAGCCCCCTTCACTTTCTCCTTAGAGATGCTCTCTGTCTCTTACAAACATTTATTTACTTGATGCGTTAGGTTAAACTAGCAGCTCTCTCCAGGGTTCTGGTGCTGGCTCTAAGCTTAATTTCCCCACCCCCATTCAAAGTAATAGGAGCTGCTTCTGAAGACCGCTCAGGAAGACAGGAGCTGGGACAAACGCGAACAGTGATGAGCAGAACTTCTCAGCCTTTGCTCTGAGTCCTCTTCTGATAAGGTCTCATGCAAGACCAGAAACACACACTAGCTTTTCCTTGTGGAAAGTAGGGATTTGGTAGTGTGGAACCATTTTAACAAGAATTCTGTTTTCCCTTGGTTACTCTAAACCTTTTTCCTAGCCAGGTACACCATTTGAAGGTTTTAGGGCAGATTGGAGAAAACCGAGCTCCAGCTTAGAGCAACAGAACTCATCAGTGTCCTTTGTGTAGGGCTCAATCCTCGCATTTTGCAGAGTAGGACATAAGAACTGCTGCTGACTGGCCCAGCTGTAGAAAGGCTAGGACCTATTCAGGGAAATCATCTTAATAAAAGAAATATGTATGTCTTCCCTCATTTCCAAGTTTGCCTAGGAATCTTCAGCTCCAGGTCAGTGGTACTACTTTTGTTCAGAATGATAGCAAATAACCTTTTTGGATTTGTAGCTATATTGTAAATTCTTATTCTGTTGCTCACTCAAAGAAAATGCGGCTGAAACCAATGAATTTGGTGGTTGTCAAAATCATAGTAAAGTCCCTTACATTCTGTGAGTCTGCTAGTACATCTGTGAGTCATACTACAGACTTGTTTAAATAAGTCTATCACTTGATTAGTTGATTTTGCAAATAAGAGAGAAATCTTGATATTATTCACTAATAAAATATTTGTTGATAACTTTAGTCGTACATATTTGAAAAGTTTCTGGTTCATCTTTATAGAGTACAAATTGAGAAGCAGATTCTTAAATGACACCACTAGCATGATTTTGCAATAAAAAAATTAATCTATGAGATGCTTTAGTTTAAGTTATTTAAAGATTTTAAAGGAGAAGATTTCAGATCAGTTTTTTTGTGCATGAATGGTAGCTACTTCATGTTACTAAAATTGTTTTCAATAGTTTATTCTGCATAATTAAAGAACAGTATGTATGTATTATCTTAGGAGTTGGACGTTCAATGGAAGCTAAATTGACATCTTTGGGAATTAAAACTTGTGGAGACTTGCAGTATATGACCATGGCAAAACTCCAAAAAGAATTTGGTCCCAAAACAGGTCAGATGCTTTATAGGTTCTGCCGTGGTTTGGATGATAGACCAGTTCGAACTGAAAAGGAAAGAAAATCTGTTTCTGCCGAGATCAACTATGGAATAAGGTTTACCCAGGTACTGATCACTTAAAAGATTTTATCTTATGTTGTTCCTTATGTTTTTACATAGTCCTGTCTCTCCAAGTGAACTATAAGGCTTTTGATGTTTGAAATAAAGTCTTAAGACTTGCTACTTTTAGGGCCTCAAGAAGGTCTTTTGAGGCACTACATGGTAAGGTATAGCCCTAGATAAGACTGAGGGAACCTGGATCTAGAGGAAAGACATTCAAAGATTATGCTTTGGGGTCAGTTCTTAGAGACCTTGCGTTTATAATTATTCTAACTTCCAATAAAGAAAAAAACCAAAAAAGTATTTTTAATGTTTCAATACTTTTTAAGCTATAGTTAAAACTAAGTTTCAGCGAACCCATTATGACGCTTCTGGAAAGTAGTAGCAGAGGTGACTGAGTAGTTTTCATTTTCCTTCAGAATATGGACTTGGATATGTCTCTGGAATATATATTAACAAGCAACACCATGTTGTATTAATTTGAAACTTGATGAATTACACTTCGGACCTCACAGCTGTAATCCCAGCACTTTGGGAGGTTGAGGCAGAAAGGGATTAATTAGGCCAGGAGATTGAGACCAGCCTAAGCAACATAGCAAGACTGTCTCTACAAACAAATAAAAAATTTAGCCAGATGTGGTAGCTCGTGCCTAAGTCCCAGCTACTCAGGAGGCTGAGCCAAGAGGTTCACTTGAGCCCAGGAGTTTGAGGTTATGGTGAGCTGTGATCACTATACTGTACTCCAGCCTGGGCGACAGAGCAAGACTGTCTCTTAAAAAAATTGAAAAGGATTCTTGGGCTAATTTTGAGCACAATATAGGAGAGCACATTAGAACTTAAATTGTTAGTAAGAACATAAATACAAAAGAATTTTAACAAGTCAGTGACGGCATAGAAAAGCAAGAAGGGAAGAAATACTCCTTATTTTCACTTTGTTGAAAAGATGAGTATTTTTACTAATACGTAGTTCAGGTGTACAAAATGATTACTTTTAATAGTGGATAACTGACATGTTTAATATTGAAAGTTAAAATACTTGAGAATGGTTGTTAGGTGCGTAGGAAAATAACATGGGAGTTTCCTCATATTTGTCTTTCCATAGCCAAAAGAGGCAGAAGCTTTTCTTCTGAGTCTTTCAGAAGAAATTCAAAGACGACTAGAAACTGCTGGCATGAAGGGTAAACGTCTGACTCTCAAAATCATGGTACGAAAGCCTGGGGCTCCTATAGAAACTGCAAAATTTGGAGGCCATGGGATTTGTGATAACGTTGCCAGGTAAGCTCATCTCAAATTAGAATATGGAAATGAGATTTTAGTACAGGTTATTGTAATTAATAGAAAACAAAGAAAACCAAGGAAGAATTTGAATAAAGACCTGTAAACTCTGGTGTTATTTGGCATCCTGTAGAGCCAGACCTCAGACCACGGCCACTGAGTGATGTTTATGCACTTGGGTTTAGCCACACCCATGCACATGCACATGGAGGTCAGGCTGACAGCATTCCTGACCCTTGGAAGCCTTTGCTTGGTGTCTTCAGGCTGTTAACTTCAGCACATGGACAGAAGAAAAGGGCAAGGCTGCAAACCAAGGGGGTACTGCTGTGGTTTATGAACCCGATAAAACTATTCCTAAGGGAAATTTCAATATGGTACTTCAAAAAATAATTTGAATGAGGCAACCACTTCATTTAAGTAGGTATATAATTTTAGTTTGTGAAAAGAGTAATCGTGTATTCTACAAACACTGGCAAAAGCATTTTAAAAACCCTGGCTTTTTATGTGAGGGTCACTTAATAATAAACTTCATGTAAGACTTGTGTCAATATGAAAATACTTGGTTTTGCTTGCTGTTTTGTATTACACAGTATACTCTAGTTTATCTGTCAAACCAAAATTTTGAGACCTTTGACAAAGCCACATATTTAGAACTATAAAGTGTATTTTAATTAAAGGTTACCTTCTGCAAACCATATATGGTGCATGTTTATGTATATAGTGATATTGCTAAGTCATAAGATGACTGCTCTCTAACATAGAAACTCCCAAGTTAATCATTAATGCCTTTGTTCACCATGAAAACGTTACACATTAAACAACATAATTTATAAAATATATTTGTGCCGGGCTCGGTGGCTCAGCCTGTAATCCCGCGCCTTTGGGAGGCTGAGGTGAGTGGATTGCCTGAGCCCGCGGGTTCGAGACCCACCTGGGCAGCGAGACCTCATCTCTACAATAAATCAAAAAATCAGCCGGGCGTGGTAGCGCACGCCTGTAGTTCCGGCTACTCGGAAGGCTGAGGCGGAAGGATCGCCGGAGCCCAGCAGGTGAGGCTGCGGTGGCCGGGAGCGGCCACTGTACTCCAGTCTGGGTGACAGAGTGAGACTCCACCTCAAAAAAAAAAAAAGATAAAATATATTTGTATTCAGTTGGTTATGTTGAACTATATTAACCTACTTTAGTAAATGTTATGATGAGCCGGGCACAGTGGCTCACACCTGCTATCCCAGCACTTTGGGAAGCAGAGGTGAAAGGTTTGCCTGAGCCCAGGGACTCTAGACCAGCCTGGGCAACTTGGTGAGACCTCGCCTTACAATAAATAAAAAATTAGCTGGGCATAGTAGCGTGCACCTGTAGTTCCAGCTACTTGGAAGGCTGAAGCGGAAGGATCATCTAATCCCAGCAGTTCAAGGCTGCAGTTGCCGTGATCATGCCACTGCACTCCAACCTGGGTGACAGAGTAAGACCCCGACTTAAAAAAATAGCAAAGCTGTTATATTCATGTATTTCAAATTGTAGTTAAATATAATTCTAGTACTCGTTTCTGTAATAAGCTGGTTATTCAGTTCTTATTGAGGAATATAATTCTCTTTTAAAGTACAGCTCCCATGGGAAAATCAGATCCAGTTTATAATACCTTTTCTGGGAATAATATGTTGTTTCAAGGCCTAGAACTTTATATGTTTAAGATAACGTGGAAAAAGATCATCCAAGAAATGAAAGGCTTTGATGGAAATGGTGGTGAGTTGAGTGCAATTTTGGCACCTAACAGTGCCGGCGGATCCCTTGGCCTCCTCCAGGAGTTCTTAAGATGTGGCTGAATGCCGTGGCTCACACTTGCGATCCCAGTGCTTTGGGAGACCAAGGCTGGAGGGTTGCCTGAGGCCAGAAGTTCGAGATCGGCCTGGGAAACACAGCGAGACCTTCTTCTCCACAAAAAAGTTAACCAGGCATGGTGGCATGCCTATAGTCCCAGCTACTTGGGAGACTGAGCCAGTAGAATCACTTGAGCCCAGGAGTTCAGGGTTATAGTGAGATATAAGCCGCTATGCTTTAGTCTAGGCTACAGAGTGAGACTCGTGGTCTTTTAAAAGAAAATTTTTTTAAGTTCTTAAAAATTTAAAAATCATATATTCTAGTCTTTCTGGGTCTTAGACAAACTCTCACTATACTTCCTTTGTCATAGCTGTCCTTACATTTCTTGATCCATTTACAGAGCCTCTTAGAAAAAGTAGAATTGTAATTAGTGTATTCAAATGTCAAGATTATTCAATGACTTTAAACACAATGAAAGGAGAATCCAGAGCCAAAATACAGAATTCTGCTTTCTCTTCTGAGTATTAACAGTACCTTTGCATAGATCATCTTGGAACCTAAGACTTCTCTTGGAATCTAAACCATTGTACTTACACTCATTCAGTTGCAAAATATGTGTATATTTTTATATACATTAATTACAATTTGTCTTTTTCTAAATTGCTCAACTTATTTTTAGTTAATTGGTGTCCATTAAACAGTTCCATACTACTGAGATACTAGTGACTACATAGGGAATGTAGCTTTTGTTTCTTTAAAGAAGTAATTCTATCACTTACAGGACTGTAACTCTTGACCAGGCAACAGATAATGCAAAAATAATTGGAAAGGCTACGCTAAACATGTTTCATACAATGAAACTAAATATATCAGATATGAGAGGGGTAAGTATGTGATAACATTTTAAAATTCTGACTTCATGAAAAGTTTCTTTTATTTGAGGCTTGATCTGAGAATGGTCTTAGGTGGGGTGTAGGGAGTTTATATGCAGGTCTGTACCTCCTTTGTAATCCAAGGAGAAGAGGAACAAAAACTTGACTTTATCTCATCTGGTAGTTGTAAAGAAGCATCAAAATTGTTATGAAAGCTCTTTTATTTTCTGCCTAGAATAATTTTATATCTTAGATTTTTATAGTACCTTTGACTAGCCAGGGGCTACTTCCGCATGTGTTATCTTTTTCTTCTTGTCCTTATTTCCTAGAAGTAGATGAGGCTCTGAGGGGTGTGAACTTAATGGTTCTTGTTCATCAGAAGTTTCTTTCTGATGTCTGTATCATAACCCTAGAAGGGAGAGAAACCACAGGCACATGAAGATGGCTTTGAAGCAGATGGGCAAGAGGTCATCAAAATATCAAAACCTTGGATTTCTTTTTTTACGTAAAGATGACTTTGCAAAGTTTAGCTGTGTGTGCACATGAGGGGGACCCAAAGAAGTCCGGAATTGTTTTTTGGAGGGTGGACCCTAGCCAGGCGAGTGTTCCAGGAACCCATCCTCACCGTTGTACCAGCTAGCAGTGTTGTGAGAGGCTGCATTCGGCATCAGTGAATTTTTCTTGGAGATTCTTTTGACACTTTTGCCCATTTCATGATGGGTGATTTACGCAGACCACCTACCTACACCATGCTTAGTGTACGGTTTTTGACCAAAACGGTTTGATCTCGATTCTCCACCCTCCCTATTCACCTGATCTCGCCCCAAGTTACTATTTTTTGGTCTGTTTCCCCGGATGAAAAAAGTCCTCAAAGGAAAATGTTTTGCCAACGTGGAAGAGGTGAAAACGAAGAATGGCAGAAGCACCAAAAAGCATCATAATTGATCGGTTCAAAGACTTTTGAGCAATGGAAAAGGCATCTCAATTAGGTGTATTGCATCAGAGTACTTTGAAGGTGACTGAAATTTAAACCTTTGTACTTGGAGACATCTTGTAGATCAACCACCAGCAGCTCGACCATATTTTATGAAATAGTGAAAAATGAATCACTTCATATTAAGTAGTATAGCATTGGAACCGATTGTCTTACTGTAATGATATTTGGCTTATAATGGAATTTTGGACGTTGAGGAACTTAGTTATGACCAAAAAAAATCACGATTTTATATTTTATATTTTTCTAACATGGTAACATGTAAAACAGTCACCAACATGCATTGCAGGTTCATTGGTACATGTTGTGCAATAGTAGTTTGATGTCTTTCTCCTGTTTTTTTCTATCTGAGCAGACAGTGCAGTCTCATTTTCTTCTTCCCACATTAATATGTAATTTATTGTCCATTCTGTTGTTAGAAGATGTGGAAGGACTCAATTGTGATTCCTGAAAGCCACTTCTTTTTTTTTTTTTTTTTTGAGTTGGAGTCTCACTCTGTCGCCCAGACTGGAGTGCAGTGGCCGCTCCCAGCCACCGCAGCCTCGACCTGCTGGGCTCCGGTGATCCTTCCGCCTCAGCCTTCCAAGTAGCCGGAATTACAGGAATGCGCTACTACACCCGACTGATTTTTTGATTTATTGTAGAGGTGAGGTCTCGCTGCCCAGGTGGGTCTCGAACCCGCGGGCTCAGGCAATCCACTCACCTCAGCCTCCCAAAGGCGCGGGATTACAGGCTGAGCCACTGAGCCCAGCCGAAAACCACTTCTTAACTGATCAGTCATATCTCAGTATATATTCCATTTATTTATTTTTTGTGCAATTTGAAAGGGAAACTTCAAGGAAATATACATTTTTGAAAATTTTGCACTTACATAAGTTTGTCCCATATAATCACCAGCAGTCTCTTTATCTGAATGGTTTGCTGGCTTTACAATGTCCCCTTAGAGGGGACATCTGAGTGCAAAGTTCTACACATGTAAGAGTAAATATATACTTTTTAAATAAATAAATTCCAAGTTTTTGGGTCCCCCCCTTGTTTGTGAATAAAGGATAGTTGTTGACTTGTGTGGGTTTTGTTGAAGGCGTGAAATCAGTAAGCCCACTAAGCTCCACATAACAATTTTATCGTGTGTGATGGTCGTGGTGATCTGCGGTGTACACTCTGCTCGTCTCCTTCCCACACTTTTTGGAAAGTACTTCATCTTTTTTTTTTTTTTTTGAGTCAGAGTCTCACTCTGTTGCCCAGACTGGAGTGCAGTGGCCACTCCCGGCCACTGCAGCCTCGACCTACTGGGCTCCGGCGATCCTTCCGCCTCAGCCTTCCGAGTAGCCGGAATTACAGGCGCGCGCTACCACGCCCGGCTGATTTTTTGATTTATTGTAGAGATGAGGTCTCACCAAGTTGCCCAGGCGGGTCTCGAACCCACGGGCTCAGGCAATCCACTCACCTCAGCCTCCCAAAGGTGTGGGATTACAGGCTGAGCTACCGAGCCTGGCACGACTTCATCTTAAAAAGAAAAAAATAAGTAGATGGTCTTTTACTTAAACTTTTTAAAAAATCCTACTTTAAAACTTTATTGACTAAGAACATCAGTGGAATACAGTGTTCTACTTGTTTGGTTTTTCTGCCTTTAAAAACATTTATCTATGTAGCTAGAATTGGATACTCTCAAGGTTGAGATGAGTAACTAGCTAGTCTAGAATTAGTTTTTTGTAATATATAAAAATCTATTTGAATATTTTCATGTATTCTAGAAATAGGATCTAGAAGATGGTAAAAAAAAGACTTAGCTGAGAATTTTGCTTGGTTGAATTCATTTTTCACTTTAGTTTTCCTAGAACCATATTCTTTATTTTGGTTGTAGGTTGGGATTCATGTGAATCAGTTGGTTCCAATCAATCTGAACCCTTCCACATGTCCCAGTCACCCACCAGTTCAGTCAAGCCACCTTCCTGGAGGGTCACACTCTGTCCGTGATCTCTTCCAAGTTCAGAAAGCCAAGAAGTCCACAGAAGAGGAGCACAAGGAAGGTTGGTGGCCATCAGCAGGGCTCTTGGGTGGGTGCTGCACTTAGGTCCTTGGGAAACAGCAGTTAATTCAAACACTGGCATGGCTCTGTGTGACTTAGGAGACAGCTCTATCGTCTTAGTTTTGATTAGTCAAAAATAAGGTTGTTTTATTTGCAGTGGACAGAGGGACATCAGCCAGAGATTCAAGGTTTTTTCTTCCAGATGATGTGAAGAAGCTATTTTTCGTATTTTCTATCCTTGTAGTATTTCTGGCTGCTGTGGATCTGGAAATGTCATCTGCCTCTAGAAATTGCACTTTCTTGCCATCTTTTCCTACACATCTGCCAGCTAGTGTCAGTCCTGATACGAGCAAAGCTGAGTCTTCAGGGAAATGGAATGGTCTGCATTCTCCTGTCAGTGTGCAATCAAGACTTAATCTGAGTATAGAGGTCCCATCACCTTCCCAGGTATATTTTTATCGTCCTAAACATAAAAGTGGTTTCCAAATGAAAAGTGGTATAACCAAGAGAGAGAAAGAGGGCCTTGTTAAGAGTCATAGCTCTGCTGGGCTCGGTTGCTAAGCCTGTAATCCCAGTACTTCGGGAAGCCAAGGCAAGTAGATAGTGAATAGGCAAGTGGATAGTGGAGCCCGTGGGTTCAAGACCAGCGTGGGCAACTTGGTGAGACCTCATCTTTGCAATAAATCAAAAATTAACAGGGCGTGGTAGCATGTTCCTATAATTCCGGCTACTTGGAAGCCTGAGGCGGAAGGATCGCCTGAGCCCAGTAGGTCGATACTGGGGTGGCCATGAGTGTGCGTGCCACTGCACTCCAGTCTGGGCAATGGTGTGAGACTCCAACTGAAAGAAAAAAAAAAAGAGTTATAGCTCACTGTATCCACAAAATCCTGGGCTAAAGTGATCTTCCTGAGTAGCTGGGATTACATACACACACCACCACATCCAGCAGTTGAATTCTAAATAAGCAATAAGTGGCTTAGGTGAAAGATGGTGCTTTTGCAAAGGTTTGCAACTCTTGCAAGTTGTAAAGCATGGCTGAAAGGCAGTCATCTGGCGAGCTGCCACTGTCTGTGATGATGGTAATCATGCGGATTTATCTATTCAGCAAAACAGTGCTGGTGATCAGTAGTGAAGTAGAAGCCGTGTGTCAAAGGGCTTCACAGCATTTTCAAACAGTTGTTTATGGAGTGAAGATTTTTTATAACACAAGCTATTAATTCAGTTTGGCTGTGCTTTACATGTGATACACTGGGCATCTTTTGCTCCTTGGAAGTAAAGTAGCATCTTAAGCTGTGCTGGGAGAGCTTATTCATGCCCTCACCATAGATGAAGGCTGCGAGAGACGTAAATACTGGTTATAATACTAGGGAAAGGGGCCATTCTGATCTGTTTACCCTGGTCCCAAGTTGCTGATGAGACACCAAAAAATTGTTGCTCCTGGCAAGATGAGATTGGCCTGCTCAGTTTATGGGATTGCATGTTTGTAAAGGGCTGGATGTGCACAGACAGTGGAGAAAGGACCTATCCAAAGGAGCAGGGAAGTCCGGTCTGCAGGTTGGAGTTGGTTTTTAGAAACCTTTTTTTCTAGCTTGCTGCTCTCCGTGTAGGATAATTATTTGTATTTTTGGGCAGTCCCCTATCCTATCTGAAAGGTGAACATCTAACCCAGGACTCTGTTACCTGTCCCAGAACTTTTATGTATTTCTGAGGCATTGCTTCTGCCTAGGATTGAGGTCTCAGTGAGCTTGACCAAGCCTCTACCTATCTGGTGGTGACTGTTGTAGGACATTAAGTATATTTGGACTTACTGATGACGTGGTACTGGCTGGGTAGCATACACTTGACCTCCAGACTCCACGCATGACTTCAGGCTTCAATGGCAAAAGACTAACATTCCAAAAATGTGCCGATTTGAGAGTGATGGCTTTCATAGTCTGGTGATCTGCACCTTGTGTTTATTATTTAGGATGTTCAAATTGAAATTAAAAGTGTGCTTTATCTCCCCAAACACTTCATCTCTGCACATGCTTTAGCTTCTAACTCACGTCTGCTATTTTATAGCTGGATCCGTCTGTTTTAGAAGCACTTCCGCCCGATCTCCGGGAACAGATAGAGCAAGTTTGTGCTGCTCTGGGGGAGCAAGGGGAGTCACACAGTGACAAAAGGAAAGAACCAGTCAACGGCTGTAACACAGGAGTCTTGCCACAGCCAGTGGGGGCAGTTTTGCTGCAAATCCCGGAAGCTCAAGAATCTAACGTTGACACAGGAATAAATGTAATAGCCCTTCCAGCATTTTCACAGGTAAGTTACACATGGGGACCTTCTGCTGTCGTTTCAGTATTGTCGGTAGCTTCGTCCTGCTCCAGCTCAGGGCCTGGTTCATGTCCCTTTCTCCTTTGCACCCTCGCTTACACCACGTCCACCGAGGTGGGAGTGGGTGTTAACTCATCACCACCTCCTGCATCTGCAGGATGGAGACAGAGTAGCCACCCTCCGAAGCAGCAAAAGGAAGAGACGAGACAGACATGGTGTGTGGATGCTTAAAACTTCTGCCCAAAAGACAGACACACATTCTGCTCCTGCTTCATTGGCCATAGCAGATCACTGGACCACACTTGAATACAACAGGCGGAGATTATCACCACAAATGGAGCACAACTGACACAACCTGAGTTGCTGTTTTGCATGTCTACTAGTGCATTTTGTCCCGGTTGTTTTGCTGTGTTGTTATTTTTAAGTCAGTTCCTCATTCTTAACTCTAAACGTTTTGAAGACTTAATGAGCTTTGATATTGAGGACCTGTTAAGAACTTGTACAGCTCAGAAAAGCATGATTTGCAAACAAAATATGTTATGTGAAAAATAAAGCCAGCTACCACATAGAATTGGCTCAGGTTTGACTTTGACCTTCTCTTTTCCATTAGGTGGACCCTGAGGTGTTTGCTGCCCTTCCTGCTGAGCTTCAAAAGGAGCTGAAAGCAGCATATGATCAAAGACAGAGGCAGGGAGAGAACAGCACTCACCCGCAGCCAGCCTGCGCCCCTGGTAAGCCTTGGAAATGGCAGGTAACAAAAACGAAGTCACTGTTACATGGAATCAGTATGGCATATAATGGCCAGAGTAGCTGTTAGTCACATTAAGAGCTCTTCATATTGGGTAATATCTTAAGTGAACAAGGACACAGTATAGATAAGTGTTGTCATAATCCCATTTGGACTTTGGTCTGTACTTTCTTGTGATTTGTCCTTTGAGACAGGCACATCAAAGGATGTAGATTCAAAACACAAAACCTGAAAGTTTCTGGATATGCATCACAAACACCAAAGCCACACTAACTATTCCATTTCTTGAGCTTCCAGCTTAGCAGCCACTATTCCAAATACTTCACCTGTAGAATTTTCATGGAATTCTTATAACTACCCCCTTATAGACAACCTGCCAAAGGTCACATTAGTGAGTGGCAGAGCCGAGTGCTATGCAGAGCCTGCACTTTGATGCTGCCTCACGCTCCGGCCCCAGGGGGTGAGGTGGGGGTGGGAGCTGCTGCAGGGATGGGGAGACTTTTATTTGGGAGGAGGGAAGGAAACCCGTGGTACCGCCCAGACTCTTCTTGTTGAAGACCTCATATCCTTCTTCCTTTAGTGCCAAAGAATCCTTTCCTTCAGCTAAAGCCAGCAGCAGTGAAAGAAAAGAAAAGGAACAAGAAAAAAAAACCCATCAGTCCCCTAAAAAAGATTCAAAGTCCTTTGAAAAACAAGCTGCTTAATAGTCCTGCAAAAACTCTGCCAGGGGCCTGTGGGAGTCCCCAGAAGTTGATCGATGGGTTTCTAAAACATGAAGGACCTGCTGCAGAAAAACCCCTGGTAACTAAAAATTTTTAACATTAACCATTATCAGATCTTAATGAACTTAATAATGTGTAAATAGAGCACTTTTATCCTTTGCTTTCTTAACAGGAAGAACTCTCTGCTTCCACTTCAGATGTGCCAGGCCTGTCTAGTTTGCAGCCTGACCCAGCTGGCTGTGTTAGACCCCCAGCCCCCAATCTAGCCGGAGCTGTTGAATTCAATGACGTGAAGACCTTGCTGAAAGAATGGATAACGACGATTTCAGGTTGGCTTGGCCTGTGCTAGGTGGGCCCAAGACTGAGATGCACTGGTGCTGTGATTTAGAAACATAGACTATACTGTGCAGATATAACTCATTTCCCTAGTTCTAATAAGCTTTAACGAGCTGCCCCTAAATTTTTTAAATGCTGGGGCTTGCTTAGAAAAGTTCCTTACTGTAGCCCACTCTTTTGATAGCTCTAAGTCAGTGATACAGTTGTAGAAATGTAGTTTTCCTTTACTCCTGCAGATGTCTGCTTTTCTCCTCCAAAAGATACGTTGGTTCTCACTTGAGGTTTTCCCCTCCCCTAGATCCAATGGAAGAAGATATTCTGCAAGTTGTGAAATACTGTACTGATCTAATAGAGGAAAAAGATTTGGAAAAACTGGATCTTGTTATAAAATACATGAAAAGGTAATTTACTCAGCACTTTTATCAAAGGGGAAATGGCATGTCCTGACGGCTGAGGGCGCACTTGCAAGGTCTCAACTCTGGCCGACCTGCACTCATCAGGGCTCACGAAAACGCGATGCCCTTTATTTTGAATCCCAGAGCAAGAAACGCCATGTTGACGGGGTGGGAAAATAAAGTCCAGACGAGATTGTTGCCCTCCAGGTTTACTTAACATGTGATTAAAACCATAGGTTCTTGTACTTTGAAAATTTCAGATTTTTTGTCAAAATCAATGTTTACATGCAAAAAGGAATCAGTCTTGGGGATCTTTCCTAATGACGTCTCTTCTTTCCCCACCTTCAGGTTGATGCAGCAATCGGTGGAATCAGTTTGGAATATGGCATTTGACTTTATTCTTGACAATGTTCAGGTGGTTTTACAACAAACTTACGGAAGCACATTAAAAGTTACATAAATACTACCAGGGAGCCTGGTGCTCTCCGCTAGCTGTGCCATAAGTGCTTGTGAGGTATTTGCAAAGTGCATGATAGTAATGCTCGGAGTTTTTATAATTTTAAATTTCATTTAAAGCAAGTGTTTTGTACATTTCTTTTCAGAAAGTGCCAAATTTGTCAGTATTGCATGTAAATAATTGTGTTAATTCTTTTACTGTAGCATAGATTCTATTTACAAAATGTTTGTTTATAAAGTTTTATGGATTTTTACAGTGAAGTGTTTACAGTTGTTTAATAAAGAACTGTATGTATATTTTGTACAGGCTCCTTTTTGTGAATCCTTAAATACTCAACTCTAGGAAGCAACTACTGTTTATTATATTAAAAGACTGGAAAACCTCCAGGCCAGACTGTTACAGGCTCCGTGCTAGGCACTGAAATTTCCTGAGAGGTCCCAGACCAGGGGATTCTACTTGTGCCAAGAAAGGGTAAAGCTTCGGAACCATCTTATCAGTTTTGTCTCCAAACGTGAACACAGGAAATCTTCCATGTGGAGAAATTTACATATTCTGAATTAGAACACACCCACGGCCACTTGAGAATTAAGTTTTTCCTGGGAAGCTAGATCCCACGGATAGTTCAGAGGCGGTGCTGCCTTTGCTTCTGCCGGCCGTTGATAACCTTTGATGATAAAGAATGGTATCGATTTTCAAACATGCATAAACCATTTTCTTGTATGTCATGCCATACACTTCAACAATAGACAGCGTAAAATTCTGTGCTAGTGAACACTTCGAGCTTTCTCCTCAGACACTTCCCCACATTGACTTCAACACTGCGCTAAGAAACAGGCTGTTAATGGGAGACTCCTCCAACAGATGTCGTATCCAGCAGGTTTCTTAAGTCGGGGAATGGAGCGCACTTTCACCCATCCCCACATTCTTCAGGAAAACCTAAAGCCAGCTACAGATGACTACTGACACATCTGCTATGACCTAGAAGTACCAATCCCAAATAGCCGAAAATGCACTCACTTTCTAGGACAAAATAGACCAAGATTAGTGTATAAAAAGCCCTACTGTTGCCATGTGCTGGTATTCATGGTCATATGACAGGTGAGAGACAATTCTTGTCCTGAGGAGGATGACTCATGGTACAGAAGCTACACTAACATGGAAGCCTAACAGAGCTTACTGGTCGATGGCTGTTGTCTTTATTGGTAGTTTGGGAATTGTGATGATTACAATGGACTCTCACAACTACACAAGCAGTAAAAAGCAGCCAGCTGTGCTTTTACACCATGGTTTCACACAAAGCAGATAAAGAAATATCAGATGCCTAATTTTCTATTTTAAAAAAGTCCTAAGGGCATATGGCGGAAGAATGCTGGAAAAAAATCACTGTGGGAAAAATATGCATAAATAAAGAAGTATTTCTTACATCAAAAAGTCCCAAGAATCACAAAATCTGCAGAAGCCTGGTTAATCAAATACTGCAGTACTGATTTAATCAGTATAAAATCGAAAGAGCTTTAGATCTGTAATAAAAATCCAAATTTGGGGAAGGGCAAACTTTAAAACAGCAGCCAAGTAGAGAAGGGTGGGGAAAGGTAAGTGAACAGGCACATTGGAACTGTGGGGACGTGTAATTGACCACTGTCAAACCAGTGTAAGTTTCTTGGTTTCTCATGGAAAACATTTTATACACCTATTTTTTTCCTTCCATATTTTAAGTCCATCAGTGCCCAGATACGTCTGTTCCATTTTTTGTCTTGTTTTTGTTGGGATATTACAACACAGTATTGCATTTACTCCAATTCCTGCTCCGTGAGGAAAAATTAGATGATTTCAAATACTTTCTTCAGTTCCACAATAAGCTGCCAATCACTCTTCTGCATTTCATCTCTGAACCAATCTTTGAGTGCATCGATGGACTGCCGGCTGATCTGCAATGACCAAGGCACAAAGAGAGTAAATAGAAGGGAACAATTGCCAAAGCATGGCCCCGGTTTCTACTATTATAAAGAAGGCTGATGCAGAAACAACAAACAGGGCTTGCCTGCCTAAAGAACTTGAATCCTAAAACCACATCTGTTAAGTCGATCAGGCAGAAGGAGATCTAGCAGTCCTGGTATTCTGATAGTGCTGCTCCCCTTAGGGAACACCTTTCTCAACAAAGACAAGGCCCAAAGACAGACCAAGCTCTCACGGGGGATCCAGTCCCATCAGATTCGAAAGTTTTACCACTTAAGCCCTCAGGGCTACTGAGTATAGATAACCCAAGAAGAGGGACTCTCCTCATTTCTTAAAATGTAATGCTTACCTTACTGACAAGAATGTCTGTCGCTTCAAAATGTCTTCCAAACATTTTGGGTGATTCACCAGGGATAGGCTCTATTTTGACACAGACTTCTTGTCCTTTTTTTGCAACATCCACTTGTTTATGGTTTATTTCAATACTTGTTACTATTCCGATGTCAACAAACTGTAAAGTAAGAACAGGAAGTACAGTGTATGCAGAGAAATTCATGCCTATCACCAGGTGCCATGTCTGGACACTCACATAAGAACTGGAGCAAAAGAGCCCATTTTAAAATCCAAGCGCAATAGCTCAAGCCTGTAATCCTAGTACTTTGGGAGGCTGGAGTGGGAGGACTGCTTGAGCCCAGGAGGTCAAACACCAGCCTGGGCAACACAGCAAGATCTCGCGCCTCTACAAAAATAAAAAAAAATAAGCCGGTTGTATGTGCCTGTAGTCCCAGCTACTTAGGAGACTGAGGTGGAAGGATGGCCTGAGCCCAGGAGGTCGAGGCTGTGGTGAGCTGCGATGGTACCACTTTATTGCAGCCTGGATGACAAAGTGAGGCCCCCCCCAACTCAGAAGAAAAATAAATAAAAATAAGCATTGTAATAACATGATCCTGCATTTATCACTTAAGGTCTCACAGTATAATTTTTTCAGTAATAAACTCGGACTGGCACCACCACACACCCTATCCTACACAAGATGGTTGTAAGAATGAAGAGAGACAACGATACAGGTGCAAAAGCAGCAGCAGACGCACATATCCTGAGTCAGGAATGAGCTTGAAGAAGGTGGGGATAAAGTGAGAAAAGGCCAGCATCCCAACATGCAGCTTAAGGATGATGGGTTGTGAGCAAGAGATGACATGAACTGGAGTTGGGGAGGGGGATGAGGAGATGACCCTATAGCTGCCTTGTTGAGTGAGACAGCAAGAGGAGAGCAAGAGTGGAGAGTCTGGTTTGGTTTAAGAGGCCAAAGCCACAAAGAAAACACTGAACAAATGTGCTGGCTAGGTCCACTGAAATGATGTAGAAACGATGGCACTTTTTTGTTTTGAGTCAGAGTCTCGCTCTGTTGTCCAGGCTGGAGTACACTGGCACCATCACAGCTCACAGCCTCAAAACTACTGGACTCCGGCTATCCTCCTGCCTCAGCCTCCTGAGTAGCTTAGACTACAGACACCCACCGCCATGCCCAGCTAATTTTTTTGTAAAGATAAGGTCTTGCTAAGTTGCCCAGGATGGCCTCAAACTTCTGGGCAAAAGTGATTCTCTTGGCCTCCCAAAGTGCTGGGGTTACAGGGATGAGCCACCGTGCCTGGCCAGCAATGACAATTTCTAAGTTTTATTCCCCAATAAAGGAACCAGATGTGGGGCAGGGAAGTATTTATTATATGAGCCCAAAGAATCTCACTGCCCCAGAAAGGAAGAAAATGCTCAAAGTGCTATATGGTGAGGAATACAGGAGCCAGCTTAGATGGGCTCTCACTAACCAAACTGGAGAATCTGAGTATCAAAGAGTAATAGTAGTGGATTATATATATTAAAAAAGGCAAAACCCACTGTGTCTACAGGATGAAAGGTCAGTGAGAAGGTTCTTCACAGAAATGGGGGGGGGACAATTTTGCAACTATGTAACAGTTGACTTTGGCAAGTATTGCCAGTGGGTACTAAAGCCACTGGGATAGATTGTTGAGAAGCAGGACATTCGAGGGAACACTAAGAAGCCCATGGATAATTACAAAGGGGGAAAAATTGCCTTCCCTCTAGTGGAGACAATTAGCAGCTAGCACTTTCTTCCCTGGGGGATCAGAATTAGTATCACCAATCAATGTGACTGCGTATCGATGTAATGTTAGCATCATAAAAAACTGGGGAGAGTTACATCTTCCTCAATTGCCTGGTGATACTACACAATGCAAAAGACACACTAGTAAGTTTCATCTCCGATAATTCTAACTTGTATTGAGTCTGGCGGAAACAGGCAAATCCAAATGAAGTAATAATTTACAAAACTGGGCTGGGCTCTTCAAAAAGGATGGGGGACTGCTCTTGACTCAGGTTCAAACACAAAACCAGCCCCGATTCAGTGCACCTTGTGGGGGCCCTGGGACAGATTGGTGGGTGAAGTTACCAAAAACATCTTTGGAACAACTGGAGAAATGTGGATGAGGACTGCACATTATGGAAGATTCATGAAATAATTTTAAACTTAGGTATGCTGATCTAAAGGAAAGGTACATGGATGCTCATTATACTATTCTTCAAACTTTTCCCTAGGCTTGAAACTTTCCAAAAACATTTTTTAAGGCAGTATTTCAAGGTTCTTTGCTGTGTGAAGTAACTGAACCACTGAAATCACTAAGTATTGGTGAATGTCTCCGTTCCTGAGGCACAAATTACAGAAGGTGACAAGCTCTGCATGTTTTAAAGTTTGTTCCCATCACTCTTTTGCCTTCTGAGGTAAGAACACTTAAAAACTTGTTAAGATAGTAGAGACTATGTTAAATGTACAACACAGTGTTATGAACTACAGGCACGAAGTTGTGTTGTCACCACTCTTGGACCTCTCTTCTTTAAGAAATGGCCAGCTGAAGGCTGAAGTGCACCTGGAACTTACATTTTTGCTCGGGACGCACATGGGTGTCCCTTGTTTCACCTGGCCTGCTTCCACAGTCACCCCCATCACTATTGGATCTCGAGAATTGAAAATGTACTGAGGGAGGATTTTCATCTTGCAGGGAAATACCGCTATGTGCCTGAAAGGAAAAAACAATTTTTAAGCTTACAAAATCATTTAAACATTAGACCAAAAAAGGCAGCTGAACACAAGGCTCCTTCCTTGAGACGAAGGAAGATTTCCTCAGAGGGCGCAGGAGAGGCAGGCAGGCTGCCACAGCCCAGGGCTACATTTCTGGGTGCTGTCTCCTCCTCCTCCTCCTCCTCCCCATTCTGCTGGTGGCCGAGTTTTCGCTTTCTTTGCTGTTAAAGCCCTAGCCCAAGAAGCAGCTGTATCACAGGCACGTTCTGTGCCCAGCCTAAAACACTGTGCCTGGCCCCTGAAGGAGCAGAAAACTGAGGACCACATCTGTGGGCTTAGAACCTGAGCAGTCAGTACTTGTGGGCAAGTCTTCATTTGGCACATGGATAGTCAGTTGGGGGCACCACATGGACACCAAACCTCATCCTCTTCCACACCATGTTCCCCAATTGTTGATTCAAAAAGCTGCTACAAGGTTGATCTCCCTGCTTTGAGCATGGGCCTAAGGTGCTTTAACAGTTCCCAGCAGTTGGCTGGGCTCGGTGGCTTAGCCTGTCATCCCAGCACTTTGGGAGGCCGAGGCGAGTGGATTCCTGAGCCCACGGGTTCGAGACCCACCCGGGCAACTTGGCGAGCCCTCGTCTCTACAATAAATCAAAAATTAGCCAGGCGTATAGCACGTGCCTGTAGTTCCGGCTACTCGGAAGGCTGAGACGGAAGGATCGCCGGAGCCCAGCAAGTCGAGCCTGTGGTGGCCAGGAGTGTGCCACTGCACTTCAATCTGGGTGACAGAGAGAGACTCTAACTGGAAAAAAAAAAAAAGTTTCCAGCAGTCTTCCTAACCAAATGTAATTCTTCTCCCTTCAGGTTTTATGATCTAAGAGTAAGCATATCCCACTCTAAATCCTAATACCTACCAGTCAGCTTTACATTAAGAAGGAATCCCAAACGTAGCCATTATTCTGTGGTCATTGTGGCTTAACCACCTAAATCTACTGCCTGCACCATGGGAGCCTCTTGATAGGCTTTTGTTATTGATTCCCTAACACAACCCAGGGTTCGCGTAACAAGTTACCCAGTGTGGTTGTGACCACACAACTTTGGCAATGGCTTCTTGTACAACTCCCATGGACCCTATCCAGTACAGGTCCTGCCAACTTTTCTGACCTCATCTGCCACTGTCCTTATCGCTTCCTCTGCCTCAGGCAGTATGGGGCCTCCACCACCGCACCCAATGATCCTGCCTGCCCCACACTGCCGGTCTCTTCTCTAGACACTCCCCAGAGGCCTGTGCAGCTTACTCTCCCCTTCGAATTACTGCTGCAGTGAGAGCCTTGAAGAGCTGTGATGCCTTCCTCAACCACACTATTCATTACAGCCCTCATCTCCCTATCTAGGCCCTTTTCTGCTTGATTTGGCTTTTCATCTCTTATGCCCCTTCCATAAACGTGTCAAGTGTCTCCCAATGAGAGCAGTCCCCTGAACTTCAGAAGGAGCCCGGCCAGGTCCCCTGCTAACGCCGCCTCTAGCACTGTGAGCACAAGGAAGGTACGCTAGAGGAATGGACTTCTCTCCCACAGAATCTCTTGCCTAATTTCCTAATTTTCCAAACTCTAATTTTGTTACTTCCAATCCAGGCAATCCCAGATGAGCAACTTCAGCTCAATAAAGCCCCAGGTTTAGCAACTGCAAACCACTAATAAGACCTAAGTCTGCCAAACTGAAAAACTTTTTTTGTCGTGTTCTCAGTCTGTCACCCAGGCTGAAGTGTAGTGGCTGATCACGGCTCTCTGCAGCTCGACCTCCTGGGCTCAGGCAATCCTGTCTAAGCCTCCCAAGAAGCTGGACTACAAGCACAGGCCACCACACCACCCAGCTAATTCTTTTTATTTTTTGTAGAGATGAGGTCTCGCCATGCTGCCTAAGCTGGTCTTGAACTCCTGAGCTCAAGCCATCCTCCTGTCTCGGCCTCCCAAAGGCATGAACCACTATGCTCAATCCCAATTTGAAAACTAATAAACTGAAAGGCAATAGAGAGGACTTGCTCGCACACTGCCAGAATGCCCCAGTGTGCTGGGTTTCTGGTTTATAACACACAACTTCAGGATGCAGCCTCTGATAGATGAGTAATGTGATGCTTCTGCTGTCTACACCCCATTCTGAAATTCAGTAATTCTCAATAAGTCCATTAACAGAGATCCAAAGTAAATAAAAATAGCAACTTACTTAAATTCTTCTTGTTTCTGTTTCTTGTAGTCTTGTCTATATTTTGTAAAGGCATCAAATAAGTGATAAATAATTTCTGCACTAAAAATTCTAACTCCTAAACTATCAGCCATTTCCTGTGCATCTCGTTCGATTCTCACATCAAAGGCCAAAATTACTGCATATCTGAAAGGTTAAAACACACCAGAGATCATTCAGTGAAAAACAGTATTTCAGAGGACAGTTTTAAGAAGACAGGTGAGTAACCTGAAAGCCTTCGTAGCAGAAGAGGAATTACTTACTGAGGATCATGTTCCAACATCACTGAAGCCTTCATAACATCTTTTTTATGAACTGGGCCAATGTTAATTCCTGCATACTGTAAAAAGGGAGTTTCCAGGTTTATCTGCTTGTATCAAGTACTGGTAAAAGCACCATAAACCAAGATCACCACTGAGTTTTTGGGAGCTGGATATAATTACTTACGGGCACTTCTGATGTTTTCAAAAATTCAAGTAGAGCTTCCAAAGAGCCCAATGTAGATGCCTGGACATAGACTCCTTTTTCTTCTAATTTGATAGCATTTAGTGTCTGCTTTAACTCATGGATCAATTCATCCTTAAGAAGAAATCAGATTTAATTAGACTGTCAACACACCTCTATCCTCAGTAGCTTAGAAATTTTGTTTCTCTCTTTGCTTAAGTACTTATCTGAAAATAATGAAACTAAGGCCTGGAGAGAGAGCAAGGCAAAACAGAAACTGGAATACTGGAGATTTGGGGGCCATACCCTAACCATATTGCACTTCACTTCTGTCTTTGGTTTCCTAGCTTTGAAATATGTTTAACCTCTGCTCCACTTGGCAAATACAGTAGAAGGGTGAGCAGAATGAAATTTCAGATAAAAATAATATTTTAAAAGTTAAAAGTATGACATAAATGTAATGTGTTATGGTAGCCTATAAGCTCTGCTTGACTGTTTTAACTAGGAAACACCATAATCTCATGATCTCAGCAGCTCTTTCCTCCATCCACTGTTCCTCTCAAAATGGAGAGGGGATTTTGACCAGAAATAAGTAGAATAGGCATGTCAATGCCACTGAAGAGACAGAAATCCACTCCAGACTCAGGCCTGGCCAAAGAGGCAGGCCTACCCTGTTCCCACTGGCCCTAAGACAGCTGATTCTCTGATGGCATGATGGATAGTAAATAATAAAGGTTGCCGGGCACAGTGGCTCACGTCCATAAAAAACCCAGCACTTTGGGAGACGGGGTGAGAGGATTGCCTGACTTGGCAAGACCTCGTCTCTACAATAAAAAAAAATTAGCCAGACACAGTGGCACATGCCTGTAGTTCCAGCTACTGAAAGGCTGAGATGAAGGACTGCCTAAGTCCAGCAGGTCGAGGCTGTGGTAGCTGTGAGTGTGCCAGTGCACCCCAGCCTGGGCGACACAGTAAAGACTCTCATCTACACATACACACACACACATACACGAAAGAATAAAGGTGACCCCAGCACACAACAGCCACATGCTGCTAACAGTTGTATTTTCTCTCGGGCAAATGAACAAATTATGCTCAAAATCTGTTTTTTGTGAAACTACATTACACACGGGCCAACTTTTCCTACAAACGGGCAAACAGACAGGCTTTATTTTATTTTATTTTTTCTGTTTGGTTTTTTTTTTTTTGAGTTGGAGTCTCACTCTGTCGCCCAGACTGGAGTGCAGTGGCCGCTCCCGGCCACCGCAGCTTTGACCTGCTGGGCTCCGGCGATCCTTCCGCCTCAGCCTTCCAAGTAGCTGTAACTACAGGCACACGCTACCACGCCCGGGTAATGTTTTTCATTTATTGTAGAGATGAGGTCTTACCTACCCAGCTGGGTCTCGAACCCGCGGGCTCAGGCAATCCACTCACATCAGCCTCCCAAAGGCATGGGATTACAGGCTGAGCCACCGAGCCTGGCTCCAGACAGGCTTTAAAATGATGCCCAATACCTAATAAGAACAAACAATGTATAGCTTTCACTCATTTTTTACTGAAATAAAATGAGGCCAGGTTCGGTGTCTCAGCCTGTAATTCCAGCACTCTGGGAGGCCAAGGTGAGTGGATTGCCTGAATCCGTGGGTTGGAGGCCCGCCTGGGAAACTTGGCAA
Organism: Cephalopachus bancanus; assembly: GCA_027257055.1. NCBI lineage: Eukaryota > Metazoa > Chordata > Mammalia > Primates > Tarsiidae > Cephalopachus > Cephalopachus bancanus. Next base: position 1,726,896 of record JAPVLO010000159.1, on the reverse strand, counting down.
GGCCGCAACTCTACAATAAATCAAAAATTAGCTGGGCGTGGTAGCACGTGTCTATAGTTCCAGCTACTTGGAAGGTTGAGGCAGAAGGGTCACCGGAGCCCAGCAGGTTGAGGTTGCGGTGGCCACAAGCATGCCACTGCACTCCAGTCTGAGCAACAGAGTGAGACTCCATCTCAAAAAAAAAAAAAAAAAGAAATAAAACGCACACTTTAGAATTCCGGTATACATAATAAATATTTATGCCAATTCCTATGACTACAAACTGAAATAATTTAAAAGCATCAAGTTTGCTAAGAGGTGTCACAAAGACAAAGGTGCCTGTTGTAGTCACCATCCCTACTAGAGTCCTACATGCACATTGCTAGCACGGGTCAGACTCAAACAGCTTTATAGGAAAAAAAGTAAGAAAGAACTTACTTTAAGGACAGGGATTTCATCTTCTTTATAAGCCACTAGGAGGGGTAAACCAGCCAATGTTTTCTCCAGGTCTTTTCCAAGAATCTTTACCCCCTGAGCTGCTTCTACTTCTTTGTGCTTTTCATACTGGTTCTACAGAGGTATAAACATGTATTACCACATTTATTTGAAAAGTGGCTAGTAGTAGGAGACAATTAATGTAGGAGACAATATCTTCATGAGCTTGGGGTAGGGAAAGATTTGTTAAACTTCACACAAAAATCAATAACCAAAAAACAAAAGATTGATAAATTCAATGTTAAATTTTTTTCAATTTCTCTAAGTATCATAGAACAAGTAAAAAGACAAGTCACGAAGTAGAAGATACTGCATCACAAAAAGCTAACAACAGACTAGAATCTCAAATATATACAAAACTCCTATAAGTCTGCAAGAGAGATAATATAGGAGAACTGTGCATTTCACAAAGGAGGAAAAAACGGCTAATAAACATAAAACAATGACCGATACTAACAATTAGGCAGATGCAAACTGAGATAAGAATAAGCTACATGCTTACCAGAATAGCAAAAATTTAAAAATCTGACAGAAAGCTGGTGAGGATGTGAAAAAGTGAAAACCAGAATACTGAGTTGAGAATATCATTACATGAACATGGGTAAGTGTGGCCTTATCTAGTAAAACTGGAGTGATGGCTTAGCAATTCACTCCTAGGTAAACACATTCCAGGGAAGTTGGCACAACTGTACCAAGAGATATGCAAAAATGCTCATAAGCAGCAGCACTGTTAGTAACAACTGCAGAGAGCCCACATTTTCCATCAGTAGGAGAACAGCAAATGAACTGCAATATGTTCACTAAGAACATATTGATGAAAAGAAGTCAGATAAAAAGTATTCATTGAGAATAACTCATTTTCTAAATAGTCCACAGACCTTTTTCAGGGCTGCACTCTAAGAAACAAAAACTATCAAAAAAAGTAAGAATGTTAGTTAATATCATAAAAATGCAACCGTGGTTAAGTCTTATAAAGAAAGAGGGAGATACAATTAGGAAGAAGCACAGAGGAGGCCTTCTGGGTGTCAGCAATGTTCTGATTCTCCATCTGGTTGCTTCCTAAACTTTTCTTCTATGTTTTGTGTATTTTTTTAGTAAGAATATTTTATTGCACAATTTAAAATGTTAATGAAAAACTATACGTGGGCCCAGGACAATGGCTCATATCTGTAATCCTAGCACTTTTGGAGGTTGAAGTGAGAAAACTGCTTGAGTCTAGGAGTTCAAGACCAGCCTGGGCAACATAGCAAGACCGCCTCTAAAAAAAAAAAAAAATTAGCCAAATGTGGTTGTGCGTACCCGTAGTCCCAGCTACTCGGAAGGTTGACGTTGCAGCAAGCAGTGATCGTGCCACTGCACTCCAGCCTAAGTGACAGGGTGAGACTCCAACTAAAGAAGAAAACCTTCAGTTGTCCCTTGAACAAGGTTTGAACGGCTATGGTCCACTGAGAACTGGATTTTCCTCTGTCTCTGCCATCCCTGACACATCAAGACCAACGCCTCCTCTTGGGCCTTCTCAGTTATCTTAACGTGAAGACGATGAGGAGGAAGACCTTAATGAGGACCCTTCCACTTACTGAATTACTAAATATATTTTCTCTCCTATGAGTTTCTTAATAGCATTTTCTCTAGGTTTCTTCTAGCAGTATAACACACAAAATATGTATTAATCAATTGTTTATGCTATCAGTAAGGCTTCTGGTCAACAGTAGGCTATTAATAGTTAAGTTTTTAGAGAGTCAAACGTGACATGTGGATATTCCACTGTCCCGGGGGTCAGTACCCCTACCCCCATTGTCAATCAAGGATCAGATGTAGTTAGCAGTGTAGAACCAAAACAATGAAGTGTCATATTTAGGACAGGTCTAGTCCCTAGTAAAGAAGTACTTTCACACATCTCTACTCTGGCAGATGGGCCCTCCTGTATGGTACTATCTAAACTAAAACAGGGAGAATGAGATATGTTTGTGCTGTGTACTAAGTCATATAGCTTTCAAAATGAATGGGAACTGTTTACAAGTTCCCATGTGTTAAAGCTCACCACTTTAGCTTACCTTGACTCGCAATTCCTTCATAGGAGGAGGTAACAGAAGGCCTCGAATCTGAGTTACAATGGGCCCTTCTACTCCAGGAACAATGATTGTGTCTCCTTCCTTCAAACGACCATTGATCAATATGACATCGATAGTAGTGCCCATTCCAGGGAGAGCTTTAACCTAACAGACATTATTGCAAAGACAGAGAAATTTATACAATGCACCATGTTCATTGAATCTAAAGTAAACACGCCCAACTCAAGGAACCATTTTTTTAAAAAAAGGCAATAAACTGCAAAGCTGATCATTACCTCCATCACCTGTGCTCTCAGCTCTTCACAGTGTGCAAGTCTCTTGCTCAACATGGTCTGAGTTAACTCGACAAGAAGGTAGATCAGACTTCCCATGCCATCACCAGTATGTGCAGAGGTAGGTACCAAGGACACAAAAGTGCGGGGATCTTTATTCTCATAAAACAAAGCAGCATTCAAACCCTACAAGCAAAATCATTCCCGAATGCCAGGCTGTGAAAAAAGGATCTGAAATACACATGACTAACTAGAAGTTAAATGAGCAAAGGGCTAAGCATTCTGAAACTCCTCAAAAACACTATGAAATGATTATGTATATCCTACAGCATTAACTGTATTATAGAAAAGTAGTTTCTTTCTCAGCCAACTTGATTTTCTAAATTAAAACATTCAAACTGCAAAGAGATCTTTGAAATTTTGGCTTTAGAGTATTAAAAAGTAAAAAAGATAAAGGAAAAAGAACAAACAATACTAACTGTCATTAATAGAGGAAAAAAGCTAGTATTAACTAGTATTAGTCAAAATGCTGACTTCATTATTAAAATAGTAAAAGAAAAATACATTCTATATGACAGACTCATAAAGAAGGAAAAGCTGTCTTACCTGCTGTGCAAACTCCACAATGATAGCTTTTGCTCGTTCCTCAAATTCATCTCTTGTATTCTTTTTCTGCTTCTTTAAAGTAGCAGCCACATCAGAGTCAGGACTCTTTTTCCAATCATATAACCTATCAATCTGAAAAAGTTTTTCCATAAGAAACATTTCTAAAAAATTCCAAACATTCAAGAACTTAAGAATAATAGCTCCAGAAAATTCCTAATATATATCATACATACACAGACGAGTGTGAATTACACAGAGACTTTGTTGTTTCAGTAGCCCCTTACAAACTGCTTTACTGCAAGCCCCTCAGGCCCACGCTACCCGTCAGCCTCCACTGAGCTCCTAAGTGGCTGCTGCCATTTGTTTGCAAAAGGTAAGATGCTAGAACTATCCTGTGACTATTAAATGTGAGATGACAGAATTCAGAAACAGTTTGTAAAATAGTATGCAGGAAAAAGGATTAATTCTAGCAAATAACATCAGAAAATTATATGCCCAAAAACTAAAAAATAAAAAACAAAACAATTCTTTTCTGCCTCAGAGAACAATAGCCTGTTTATCTTTTTTACAGCTCAAATTAGGATTAAATCTGTCTAGTTAGTGACAGAATCTATTTTCCCTCACTTTTCAACAAAAGTCTTAAATGAGCACACAATGAATTATTTGTTAGCCAAACAAATTGTAAAAATGCATGATCTTTGGGCTCAGTGTAGGGTGTTAATATAAAGAAGTAGACCATAAGCCGGGCTCGGTGGCTCAGACTGTAATCCCGCGCCTTTGGGAGGCTGAGGTGGGTGGATTGCCTGAGCCCGCGGGTTCGAGACCCGCCTGGGCAGCAAGACCTCATCTCTACAATAAATCAAAAAAATCAGCCGGGTGTGGTAGCGCATGCCTGTAATTCCAGCTCCTTGGAAGGCTGAGGCGGAGGGATCGCCGGAGCCCAGCAGGTTGAGGCTGCGGGGGCCGGGAGCGGCCACTGCACTCCAGTCTGGGCGACAGAGTGAGACTCCAACTCAAAAAAAAAAAAAAAGAAGTAGACCAATCTAAATGATACTAAGGTGAAAACTACCATATGAAGCCGTTAAAATAAGTATCTACTCAATGCCTTTAAAGCAAAAACTTGAAACTTGTTGAGCTAACTGATAATAAAAACATAACAAGTCTAAGCAGTGCTTAGAAGAAACTTAATAACCCTGAAATACTTACTCTAGAAAATAATATCAAGAAAACCATAATCTAGTCCTTTGAATGATGCATATTTATAAATGGACAAAAGAAATAAAAAACTTGAATAGTCCTGCATTAAGAGATGTGGCTTTCCTGATGAATTCTATCAAACATTTAAAAGAAAAGAATCCCATTTCTACACAAAATCTTTCAGAAAATAGAGGAGAAAACACTTCTTGATCATCTTATGAAGCCAACATTACTCTGATGTCAAACAGACAAAAGACAGTATAAGAAAACAACATACAAATTCACTCATGAACACAAACACAAAAATCTTCAACAAATATTAGCAAACTGAACCTAGCAATATATTAAAAGGGATGACCAACTGGGATTTATTCTAGGAATGCAAAGTTGGTTCACTATTTTAAAAATCAATAGTAATTCATGTTGCTAGCAGAATGAAGGAGAAAAACCACATGGACATAGCAATATATCCAGAAAAATAACCTGACAAACTCAAGAATCATTCATGATGAAAGGAAAAAAAAAAACATAACACTCAAAAACACCTAGGAATAGGGAAAAAATTTCCTCCAATTTAATATAGTACATTTACCAAAAAACCTACAGCTGACATCATACTTAATGGTGACAGACAGCTGGGCTCGGTGGCTCAGCCTGTAATCCCGCGCTTTGGGAGCCCGCAGGTTCGAGATCTGCCTGGGCAACTTGGCGAGACCTCATCTCTACAATAAAATCAAAAAATTAGCCAGGCGTGGTAGCGCATGCCTGTAGTTCCAGCTACTTGGAAGGCTGAGGCGGAAGAATCGCCGGAGCCCAGTAGGTCAAGGCTGCAGTGGCCAGGAGCGGCCACTGCACTCCAGTCTGGGCGACAGAGTGGGACTCCCACTCAAAAAAAAAAAAAATAGTGACAGACTGAGCACTTTCCCCTTAAAACCAGGAAAAGACAAGGATAATATCTACTGTGATCACTTCTATTGAACACTGATACCATGGTTTCTGTTGATACTGTATAAATCTTTTGTCTTTTACTACTCAACACTGTTTTAGAAGGTCTAGTTACAATAAAAAAGAAAAATTTAGAAAGCAAACAGATAAAGGGAAAAAAATATAACAGTACTTATATGCAGACAACATAATCATGTATATAGAAAATCCCACATTATCTACAAAAGAAGCTACTAGGCTTAATCAATGAATTTAACAAAGTCAGGAGACACAAAGTGAATCTATAAAATTCAACTGTATTTCCACATATATGTGATAAACAGTTGGAAACTAAAAATTTTCAGTAGTATTTACAAGAACAGTAAACCATAAACTACTTAGGGATAAATTTAGAAAAGTATGCCCAACATATCATAAACTATATAAAACTATAATACATTGCCCCAAAAAAAGAAGACCTACATAAATATAGAGAGAGACCATGCTCATTAATCTGAAGATACAATATTGCTAAATGCCAATTCTCTCATAATTTATCTACAGATTAAAACGCAATCCCAAACAAAAGCCTGGAAAGCTTTTTGTAAAAACAAGCTAATTCTAAACTTTATACTGAAATTCAAGGACCTAAAAAATAGCTAAAACAATTTTAAAACAAAAACAAAGTTAAAAGACTTACCACTACCAGCTTTCAAGACTTTACTATGAAGCTATAATAATCAATCAAGACAGGGTAAGTAGTGGCATAAGAATAGATAAAGATCAATGAAACAGAAGATAAATTCTAAGAATAGACACATATGGTCAGTTGATTTTTGACAAAGATTTCAAAATAATACTAGGGGGAAAAGAATAAATCTTCCCAGCGGGAGCTTTCAATATTGAATATTTCTATTGAAAAAAGGAAACCTTGGCCCTTATCTCACACTATATACAAAATTAAATCAAAACAGACCATCGATCTCAATATACAAGCTTAGGCTATTTTTTCTTTTTAAACATGCCATTGCTGGTTTGAAAGCTAAACTTTAAACATCTGGAAACACTAAAAAATTTTTTAACAAACTTGGGGTAGGAAAAGATTACTTAATATAGAACACAAATCATAAAATCAATTTCACCAAAATCAGAAATTTCTTCTCTTCAAAACACACCACTAGGAAAATGAAAAACCAAGTACTAGACTATAAGAATTTATCTGCAACACATATATAGCTGGAAAAGGATTAATATCATAAATACATAAAGAACACTTTAATACTTAACAATAAGACAACCAAAAATCTAATAAGAAACAAAGAATTTTGAGCATACTCTTCTAAGAAATAGAGATATTGTCATCTCTACAAGCATAAGTGCATAAAAAGATGCTCAAAGTCATTAGTCATCGTGGAAATGTAAATTATACCAGAATACTTTAGCACTAGACAAATATTAGAATGATAATGCTAGGGCAAGTATTGGGAAAGGTGTGCAGAAACTAGAATTCTCAACAGGTAAATGGATAAAGTATGTATTACTCAGATAATGAATGGATTACTACTAGGCCATAAAAAGGCAAAGTCTATGATACGCCCAGTAACATTAATAAACCTATAGTAACATTAGTAACAAAAAATGCCAAAGTCAAAAAATTACATACTGTATGATTCCATGTATACAACATTATAGAACAGATAAAACTAGTCTATAGTGACACAGAAAGATCATCAGTATTTGCCTGGGTTCAGAAAGGGCAGTAAATGACTACAAAGAAGCATGAGGGAACTCCTTGGAAATGTGAAGACGGTCTACATATTGAATGGTGGTGGTTATATGCATGTATAAATTTGTCAAAACACGTAACTATATACAAAAATAATGGAGTGCATTTTCTTTCTTTTTTTTCGTTGAGTTAGAGCCTCACTCTGTCACCCAGACTGGAGTGCAGTGGCTGCTCCTGGCCACTGCAGTCTCGACCTGCTGGGCTCCAGCAATCCTTCCGTCTCAGCCTTTCAAGTAGCTGGAACTACAGGTGCGCGCTACCACGCCCGGCTGATTTTTGATTTATTGTAGAGATGAGGTCTCGCCAAGCTGCCCAGGCGGGTCTCACAATCCACTCACCTCAGCCTCTCAAAGCGCTGGGATTACAGGCTGAGCCACTCAGCCCTGCTACATTTTCTTATTCAGTCATACCTTGGAGATAATGTGGATTTGGTTCCAGACTACCTCAATATAGCGAATATTGCTATGAAGTCATACAAATTTTTTGGTTTCCCAGTGCACACAAAAGTTATGCTTACACTGTACTGTAGTCTATTAAGTGTGCAATAGCATTATGTCTAAAAAAAGTACATACCTTATTTTTTAAACACTTTATTGCTAAAAACTGCTAATGATCACCTGATCCTTCAATGAGTCGTAACTTATTTGCTGGTAGAGGGTCTTGCCTTGATGCTGATGTCTGCTGACTGATCAGGGTGGTGGTTGCTGAAAGCTGGGGTGGCTGTGGCAATTTCTTAAATAAGACAACAAAGAAGTTTGTCCTATCTACTGACTCTTCCCTTTCAGGAAAGATTTTTCTGTAGCATGCAGTGCTGCTTGACAGTCTTTTACCCACAACAGAACTTCCTTCAAAATTGGAGTTAATTCTCTCAAACCCTGCCACTGCTTTATCAATCAAGTTTACATACTATCCTAAATCCTTCATTGTCATTTCAACAATGTTCACAGCATATTCACCAGGAGCAGATTCTACTTCAAGAAACCACTTTCTTTGCTCATCCATAAGAAGAACCTCACATCTCACATGTCAAAGTTTTATCATAAAATTACAGCAATTCAGGCACATCTTCAGGAACCAATTCTAATTCTAGTTCTCTTGCCACTTCTACATTTGCAATGACTTCCTCCACTGAGTCTTGAACCCCTCAAACTCATCCAGGATAGTTGAAATCAACTTCTTCCTGTTGACCAATTCTTTTTAATGTTGATATTCTGACCTCCTCTCATGGATCATGAATGTTCTTAACGGCATCTAGACTGGTGAATTCTTTGCAGAATGTTTTCAATTTATTTTGCCCAGATCCATCAGAGGAATCACTCATCTATAGCAGCTATAGCCTTACAAAATGCACTTCTTAAATAAGACTTGAAAGTTGAACATGCTCTTGATCCATGGACTACAGAACGGATGTTGCATCAGCAGGCATGAAAATAGTCTCCTTGTATTTCTCCATCAGAGCTCTTAGGTAACCAGGTGCACTGTCAACAAGCAGTAACATTTTGAAAAGGAATATTTTCTGAGTAGGTCTCAACAGTGGGCTTTAAAGAAAAACAGTAAACCGTGCTTTAAACAAATGTGCTGTCATCCAGGCTTTATTGTTCTATTTATAGAGCACAGGCATAGTAGATTTAGCAAAATTAGTAAGGACCCTAGGAGTTTTGGAATGATAAATGAGCACTGGCTTCAACTTAAAGTCACCAGCTGCGTTAGCCCCCACCAGAAAGAGTCAGCCTGGCCTTTAAAACAAGCTTTGAAGTCGGGCACTGATTTCTCTCTAGCTATGAAAGTCCTAGATGGCATCTTCCGATAGAAGTCCACTTCAATTACATTGTTGCTTAGTGTAGCCACCTTCATCAATAATCTTAGCTACAGCTTCTGCATAATTTGTTGCAGCTTCTACATCAATATTTGCTGCAGCACCTTGCGCTTTCTGTTATGGAGATGGCATCTTCTCTTTAAGCTTCATGAACCAACGTTTGCCAGGCTCACATTTTCTCCTGCAGGTTACGCGTCTACTTCGGCCTTCATAAAACTTAAAAGTTGGGCCTTGCTCTGGATTAGGCTTTGGCTTAAGGAAATGTTGGGGCTGCTTTGATCTTCTAACAAGAGACTCTTCCTTTCATCTGAACAGTTGGAGGCCACTATAAGGTTATTCACTGGCATAATTTCAATACTACTATCTCGGAGAATAGGAAGGCCCGAGGAGAGGAACAGCTGGTCGGTGAAACAGTCAGAACACATTTAACTTTTATTGGCTAAATTTGCTGTCTTACATGGGTGAGCTTCATGGCACCCCAAAACAGTTACAATAGTAAAAAAGATCACTGATCATAGATCACCATAAAAGATATAATAATAATGAAAAAAGTCTGAAATATTGCAAGAATTACCAAAATGTGACACAGAGGCATAAACTAATCACATGTTGTTGGAAAAATGTTGCCAACAGACTTGCTTGTTGCAGGACTATCACAAAGCTTCAATTTGTTTAACAATAAAAAAAAACCCACAAATACAATTCAGTGAAGTACAATAAAATGAGGTAGGCCTGTATGTTAGTCATACTATGTTTTTCAAAACCACAAAAAATTAAGATGCATGTTTTCCCAATTAAATGTGCAAAAGGAGCATGCTTACCTTATTGAGTGCAACAATGAAGGGACATTTTTTAGACTTAAGAAGGTTGATAGATTCAATTGTCTGGGGCTCCAAACCATGCATAATATCAACAACTAAAATGGCAATATCACAAAGAGAACTTCCTCTGTTTCTCAGATTACTGTTGAAAAGAAGGACACGATTTACAAACAGAAAATCTTGAAATACTTTACACAAAATTTTTAATTTCTTTGTAAAACTTAAATAAAACAAAGTATGTGCATTGAATTGTTCAAGCACCATTGGCCCTTAACTTACCAAATGCTCACTGACAATCACTTGAGTAGACATCAGTTGCAATGAGTTATTTTTAAGTAACTAATATTTCTGCTCATTTTACAGACCAAGTTTTTTGGTGTTAAAGAATATGACCAAGAGACAACAGTATAATACTCTGCTTGTAATAGGTTTCACAGGAGGTAGACCAGGTATGCATTTCACTTTAAGTAGGTGCTCTTTCAAAGTAGAAAAGACTTCCCTCTATAGAAAACAAGTATCCAAATAAAACACTATACATTTTTTGAGTCGAGGTCTCTCTTGTCACCCAGGCTGGAGTGCAGTAGCACAATCACCACTCACTACAGCCTCGTCCTCCTGGGCTCAGGGTTCAGGTGATCCTTCTACCTCAGCCTCCCAAGCAGCTGGGACTACAGGAGCACACCATCATGCCAGGCTAATCTTTCTATTTTTTTGTAGAAACAAGGTCTTATTATGTTGCCCAGGCTGGTCTTGAACCCCTGGGTTGAAGCAATTCTCTTGCCTTGACCTCCCAAAGTGCTTATATTTCAAGCATGAGCCACCGCATGTGGCCCCAATAAAACACTGCTAAATCAATGAACCACAGAAGAGGACTGGTAGTTACAGGAACCAAATTATTACTCAAAGTTTAATTCTCCATTAATCTTGTAGACTTAATGGTTTCAAGTATTTACTTGATGACAACTCAAATTAGTCTTACCTGAAAGACTCATGCCCAGGAGTATCAATAATCAGCATTCCTGGAATTCGTACATTCTCTCTATCAAACTAAAAATAGTGGGGGAAAGTACAAAATGTAAGAAAATCAAAATTCTTCTGCCATAAAAACTTAAAAGTATCACTACTCCCTTTTCAATACAAACAGTTTTTAAAATAGTGAATCAACCAACAAAGCACAATGGTTACTATTTTCAATAATATGAAAAGTAGTTTTACAAAAAAAAAAAAAAAAAAAAAAAGACATAAAATATCTTCTTTCTTAAGGTCCTAAAACTGTGGTGTAGTCTAAGCTGTAGCAGATTATTAAGTAGTGATACAAATCACAGGGAAGTCATCTGAGATTATCTATAAAAATCTGACACTCAAGGTGGGTCTTGAGTGTTTGGAAAATTTATCTGGTCCAATTATAAACAATTTTAAACTCTAAAAATATCCCATAAGTATATTTAAAAAAAATTTACCACATTGAAGCTTTACCACATTGAAATGTTGGAGAATAAATGCATACCCTGTTATATTCAAATAATGTCATAAACACTTGATTTTCTGGACAAAAGCACATGAATGAATGGAAACAACATTACAAAAGGCCTCAATTGGACATTCCCTTTTACATTCGGAGACATCTTGCATATCACCTACCAGTTACTTGACAGCACTTTTTTACCAAAATAGTGCAAAACGAATCACTTCACATTAAATAGCATAGTGTGGAAATTAATTATTTTATTGTAAATATATTTGGCTTACAATGGAATTTTGGACATTGAGGAACTTATTTATAACAAAAAAGTCAAAATTTTGTATCTTATATTTTTCTAACATGTGGTAACATGTGAAACAGTCACCAACATGCATTGCAGGTTCACTGATACATGCTGTGCAATAGCAATTTGTGTGACATCTTCCCACCTGATGTTTTTCTATTTGAGCAGACAATGCAGCAGTGTAATTTATTGTCCAGTCTATTGTTTGAAGACGACAATGAAAGGATGCACTTGTGATTCCCAAAAACCACTTCTCAACTGATGGATCTGAAGCTTGACAAATTTCAAATAGGACACAGGTTTTTCATTGTTTTTGAACGAAAAACTTCAAGGAAACATACATTTGTTGAAAAATTTGCACTCGCATAAGTTTGTCCTATATAATTACCAGCAATCTCTTTATGTCCTCTTAGAGGGGACATTCACGTTGTTTCCTAGATTTACAACGTCCCCTGAGAGAAGACTTCTGAGTGCAAAGGGTTAATAATCTAAAAAGTAGACTAGGCAGGGATCGGTGACTCAGCCTTGTAATCCCAGCACTTTGGGAAATCAAGGTGAGTGGACTGCCTGAGCCCGCTGGTTTGAGACCAGCCCAGGCAACCTTGGCAAGACTTCGCCTCTACAATAAAATAAAAAAATTATCTAGGCATGGTGGCGTGCACCTGTAGTTCCGGCTACTTGGAAGATTGAGGCTGAAGGAATGCTGGAGCCCAGCAGGTCGATGCTGGGGTGGCTGTTGAGTGTGCCACTGCACTCCAGCCTGTGAGACAGACTGAGACTTCAACTCACAAAAAAAAGCAGCACTAAACAAAAAAATCTCACACACAACGTTTTTTTACATGCTTATTTACATTTTTTGCTAATCTTCACATGATTTTTCAATACTTTAACTCTTGATCTATGTCAAAATGATTCAAATGTAAAATGCTTCAAATTTGCATTCTGGTGGTCTTCAATCAACATTTACCATAATTATTTCCACTTCAGTGTCTTAAATGTAAACAATAAAGAATTACATTTGTTACATAAAGATTATCCTGAGAACTTCAATACAGGTCTAATATAATAATCTTGCTTTGTATGTTCTAAAATAATGAGAGTTCATATTCTGACAATTGGTGGGATAAACCTTCATTAACCCTCCAATGATTAAGACACAGAAAAACAATTTAAAGGCTGGGCATGGTGGCTCATACCTGTAATCCCAGCACTTTGGGAGGAGGATCGCTTGAGTCCAGGAGTTCAAAACCAGCCTAGGCAACACAGCGAGACCCCATCTCTACATAAAAATAAAAAATTAGCCAGGCATGGTGGTGCATCCCAGAATCCCAGCTACCCAGGAGGCTGAGGCAGGAGGATTGTCTGAGCCCAGGAGGTTGAGACTGCGATGTGTCCCTGCATGCCAGGCTGAGTGACAGAGTGACACCCTAACAAAATAAACAAACAAAACCAGAAATACACTGTTTAAGATAGAATGAAAATAAATTTTAAATTATAAATTTGAAAAGCTATAATTCAAGATAACTGCCATAAAATATAGATTCAAGACTACATACTGACATGGACCACCACATAACTGAAAAACTGACCCAGAAATACCAACACCAAGATAAGCACATATAAGATGCCTTATAAGGAAATAAAACTCAGCTTAAGATCAAGCTTAAAAACAATACTTTATGTGGGAAGAAACTGGACATTTAAGATACGAAAGAAAATGTCAGCCAAAGATTTTACATGTGGCCAACTGATAGTCCAGGATGAAGGCCACAAAAAAACTCTTCAATATTCAAAAATTCAAAGAATGATATTCCTGTAATTCCTTCCTTAGGAATCTACTAGAAAATAAGTTTCTTAAAACACAATCCCAAACAAAAATAAAAACTGGAGAGACATGCTCACATTTTTTACATGCAGAACTAAGACTACAGAAAAGGAAACACTAGCATGTAATAACATATGCTGTTTGGTTTTCAATTTATTGCTTCTCAGATCCCAATTTACCATTTTCACAGGAACCTGAGGAATTATCTACAAGGCCCAGTTCTAGTTCTAGGCAGTTTCTATGCTAGATGAGTCTGGAACATCCTGCTATACCAGATAGCATGAATACAACCAAAACTATGACTACTATAATTGTAACAAAAGCATTTAGGAGTCAAACACTGGGCAAAGATGGGACTATCTTAGCACAGTAACTGAAATGGATTGAAGCATAATAAATATATTTAAATCCATGAGCTCGTAATAATACAAAACAAAATCATATTGGTCACTATCTAAAAAGCTAGTTTAAAAGGTAAAGAACCAGGCATTAGTTCTGTCTTTCTAAAAAATGCCATCACTATGTAATCAAATCGTAGATTATGTAAAATTTCTCTGCAGAAGTAACCCAATAAAGAAAAATGGGTGATGGAATTGGAGTATCAACATTTTACAGCCCCTAATACATTAAATGGCAGAGATTACCTTAAAGGTTGTGGGTGAAGAAGAGGGTTTTGACTGGGAAGTGACACCCAGAGGGTTTATAAGGTAGCTGGCAAGGTTCTATTCTCCTAGCAAGGGTGACTCTTAAGGGATGGTCTGCATTATAATGATTCATTAAGTTCTATATTTATCTTACTGTGTTGTATTTAACATAAATAAACTGAGTATCTCCAAACAAGCAGAGAAAATAGGAGAGATTTTAAAAAAAGGTAATCAATTTGATTAGAAGAACAAAAAAGAGTAGGGGAGGGAACAGAATTTTAAAACATGGAAATCTATGGTAACAATGTTAAAGCATAGAGGGGAATGACAAACTTTAACTTCAGAATGAGAGGGAAGGAAACAGAAAGTGAGGGCTCCCTACAATACATAATATTTTATTCCTTCAAAAAAAAAAAGATCTAAAGCAAAATAGGCAAACAGTACATACCCTAATTCTGAATGGTGGGTATGCAAGGCTGTTATGCTAGTCACTGTTCTTTTCTATTTGAAAAAGTCATATTTTAATTTTTGTCAGAGATTTAAAAACATGAAATACAATGTACTTACATTTTTAATCATCTTAGTCTGTTCATTAATAGCTTCAAGGGGAACATTGGTGGCCCCAATTTGTTGTGTGATACCACCTGCCTCACCATCTTGTACATGTGTGTGACGGAGCTGTGAGGAGACAACATATTCACATTGATGTTTCAACATGGAAAAGACACACACAAAAGCAATAAGACATTAGTCAATTACTTATTGTTAACAGAATTGCCTATATGTTCTATGGGTCTTTAAAGCTTTTTTAAAATAAGGTATCATTCACTTAATTTTTAAATTATATCAGTACATACAGTATTTTCTTACTTTATCTAGAATTTTTGTCTTCCCTGTGTCCACATGTCCAAGTACACAGATAACAGGGGCTCTTAGCTTTTCAGTATTTACATTTTTACTATGTTCAAGTCGCCGTTTCTATAAAAGAAAAAAAAAATCACAAAATCAAGTATTATTTCAAGTTCTCACCATCTTTATTTTCTTTTAAATGACCTTGCCTGCACCCAAGTTCTTTGTTGATTTGGCTACACCTAATTGCATTTTAATACGTGAACTTTTTTTTTTTTTTTTAGTTGGAGTCTCACTCCGTCGCCCAGGCTGGAGTGCAGTAGCACACTCACGGCCACCCCAGCATCAACCTGCTGGGCCCAGGCGATCCTTCCACCTCAGCCTTCCAAGTAGCTGAACCACAGGTACGCAATACCACGCCTGGCTAATTTTTTGATTTATTGTAGAGATGTCTCACCAAGTTGCCCGTGGGCTCAGGCAATCCCCTTACCTCGGCCTCCCAAATGCTGGGATTACAGGCTTCAGCCACCATGCCCAGCCTTAAGATGTGAACTTTAAAGTCTAATTTCTATCATCATAACACCTTGGACAAGGAAAAACCTATTTAGATTAGATTTCAGAGTAGCACTGGTGAAAATGAAGAGGAACGGTGTAAAGTGCTGTTTCAAACTTTTGTACACAGTTACTGTAATGGCATACAATAAATTTTTTTAAAAGCTTTCCATCATACTGACTATACAGTACAACTCCTAATTTACATAGGGATTTATATAAAAACAGGTGAACTGTTACATTTTTGAAAATTCACTGGAGTCTAAGAATTGTAAATATTTTAAAAGAAATTTCATTTCACACTTTTATCCAATGTACAAATGATATAAAACCTCTCAATAAGGAGAATATTTATTTAAGCCTTGGCTTAAATAAGTACAACCACATTCTCTGGCCTCCTAAGGCACTACCACTTCCCAGGAACCTAGTAAAGTGTAAGAAAGTTTTTTCTTGAACCACAATGTGTTTCTTTGTAGCATTTACTTAAATACTTCAGCCTTCTGAGGATCAAACAAAAACATACTGCCAGCAAAGTTCTTCTTTGAAATGACAATCTTTTGAGTACAGTAAAGTTGGCATTCAAATGAGATTCCATCAGAACTGTAAAATGACATCGTGAACAAAACTATTTTCCATCTAAACCCCATTTTTGTAACATCTCCTTCTTTAATTTCTAGCTTACCCTATATTTTTCTGTAGGAATTGGAATAAAAAATGTTTCGGAATGTCAAAAAATAAGATGCCATGGCCAGGCTCGATGACTCAAGTCTATAATCCCAGCACTTTAGAAGGCAGAGGCAAGAGGACTGCCTGAGCCCAGGGGTTTGAAAGCAGCTTGGACAACTTGGCAAGACCTTGTCTCTACACTAAATCAAAAAATTAGCCAGGCAGGATGGGCCACACCTGTAGTTCCAGCTACTTGAAAGGCTGAGGCAGAAGAATCACCTGAGCCCAGTAGGTCGAGACTGTTGTAGCCATGGGGGTGCCACTGCACTCCAGCCTAGGAGACAGAGGTGAGACTCCAACTCAAAAAAGACGCCCATGATAAGCACAAGTAGGATTTATTTACTAGCAAAGGATAATACACAACATCTCACCATACCTATAACTTACATTCGAACACCATGGCTAGTTAGGATCTGATGCAGTTGAAAACTGCAATGAGGTACAGACTTTGTATTTTATACCAAAGTAATGACAAAGCAAGTTTACAAATATATATGTGTACAACAGTGTTTGTTTGCCATAGTACTGTTTATAGTAGTGAAATTTTATAACCATTTTATGTTCCTTAGTGAGAGATATCTTAATGAGAGTTTCCCAAACCCCAGAGATGACACTTATCTCATCTACACAGAAGCCCTACTCCACACTGAAGATTCTGACCCAGGAGTCTGGAGTAAATTTCAAAAAATAATAATATATAGCAGCATTTTCGATCCAAAGTTTGTCATGAACTTAACAGTTCTCCAAGATTCTCACCTTGAAGTCCTAACTCTCAACATGTCTATGCTTGGGTTTACAGCCTTTAAGGTGGTAATTAAGGTTAAATAAGGCCATAAAGGTAGGACCTTAATCCTTTAGGATTGGTGTTGTTATAAGAAGAGGAAGAGACAGCAGGGATTGATCTCCCACTCTACATAACACAGAGGAAAAGCAATGGGATGACACAAGAAAACAGATGTTTGGAAGCCGGCAAGAGAGATGTCACCAGAAACCAACCTTGCTGACACCAAAATCTTTCAACTTCCAGCCTCAAAAACTGTGAAAAAATAAATTTCTGTTTAAGCCACCCAGTCTGTGGTATTTTGTTGTGGCAGGTCGAGAAGACTAATATAAAAAATGCAGTTGTTAAACACATTGAGGCAGGACTTCCTAAATGACAGAATGAAGAGTTCAGCAAATGCTTTCCCAAAAAGAAATGATAAACCTGAACAAAATAGCCAAAAAACAATAACATAAAGACTCTAGACTTGGAAGGCTGAGGTAGAAGGATCACCTGAGCCCAGGAGGTCAAGGCTGTGGTGTCTGGGAGCATGCTACTGCACTCCAGCCTGGGCGACAGAGTGAGACTCTGACAAAAAAAAAAAAAAAGACTCTAGAAATTGGCCAATGGCACATAACAACAAATTGAGAAACATTTAATTCAAGAAATCTCCTGGTCCTCAATAAAAGCAACGGAAGCCTGTAGGGTTGGTGGCTGGAGCTGCTTCATCACACTCCTCCCACTAGCTATCGCCTGAAGCAGAACTGGTACAGGTCAGAGGAACAGGAACTTTATACCCTAGGACACTATCAAAAGCAGCAGTGATCTCAAAGGCAAACAAAGAAGAAAGTCTAAAATCACAACAAGACTAACAATATTCATGGAAAGGTAACCTGAAAAATGAGCCAGAAATTTAACATGAAGTCTGTGGAACAAGACTGCCAAGGGTAGGCACTAACAAAATAATGTTATCTTACACAAGAGACAGATTTATATCCTCAGAAAGCATAAACATATATGTACTTAACTGAGTTCCAAAATACATAAAGAAAAAACTGATATAATTCAAAGGAAAAATATACATTTCAACAACAACAAAAAAATCTGGGAAGTTCAACAAAAGATAGAAAAACTAGAGTAAATATACAGAATATTTGAACAATATCATCAGCCAACTTGACCAAACTGAACACTGAACACTGGGCTCATTGTCAGCAGAATATACAATTCTGGCTAAGTACACAATAAACATTCTCTAGAAGAGATGATATGCCAGAGGATAAAATGAGTTTTAATTATTTTAAAACAACAGAGAATATTTTGTATTCTGTCACTTGAAATTATAATAAAACACTCCTAAATAACATATAAGTAAAATAAAAAATTACATGGGAAATTAGAAAATATTTTCGAGCAAAATAAAAGCAAAAAACACAATATATCAAATTTTGTGGGATGAGGCTAAGGCAGTATTTAGAGGGAAACCAGTGATGCAAAGGCATATATAGCTTTAGAAGAGAAAAAGGTCTCAAATCAATAATCTAAGCTGTCACCTTGAGAAATCAGCAGAAGAAACTAAACCCAAATTCAACAAAAGAAAATAAGGAACAGAATAAAAATCAATTAAAGAGGAAAAAAAATTAAATGAAAGCAACAGGTAGGTCTTAGAGAACAATAAAAAACGTGGAAAACTTTTAGCTAGATGGAACAAGAATAAAAAGAAGAGACAGACCACCAAAAGCAGACTAGCAAAACAGGGTACCAATACTGACCTTACAGAAACTTAAAAGATTGTAAAAGAATGCTACAAAAGAGTTTATGCTCACAAATTAAGACAACTTAGATGAAACACACTATTAGAAAAAAGGAAATTACTGAAAGTGACTCAGGATGAAGTAAAAATTCAGAACAGACCTACACAACAGTAAATAATCTAGAAGAAAAAGAAAAAAGAATAAACCTATAACAAATTGAATTAGTTATTTTAAAACCTTCTCATTTAAAAAATAGGTCTATTAGTAAATCCCATGAAACAATTAAAACAGGTATCATCCTTGCAGAAAACTGAGGAACAATTTACAACTAGCCCTAATATTTCCAAAGGCAGACAAATAAAACTGATAAATATCTCTCATAACATTGATCCCAAAGTCCTCAACAAAATGTTACCAAATTAAATCTAGTAACAAAGGATGTACCATGACCAAGTAGGATTTATCCCAAGAATATCCACTTGGTTGAACATTTGAGTATCAGTTGATATAATCCAAATACTAATACAAAAAAGGAACAAAAACCATCTCAACAGATGTACAAAAAAGCATCCATCACCCATTCATGACAGAAACTCTCAGTAAAGCCGGGCATGGTGGTTCACGCCTATAATCCCAATACTTCAGGAGGCGGAAGTGAGAGGATTACCCGAGCTCAGGGGTTTGAGATCAGCCAGAGCAACACGGTGAGACTTTGTCTCTACAATGAATCAAAAACCAGTTGGACAAGGTGGCACATGTCTGTGGTTCCAACTACTTAGAAGGCTGAGGCAGAAGGACGACCTGAGGTTAGCAGGTCACGGATGTGGTGGCTGTGAGTGTGCCACTTCACTCCAGCCTGGGCAACACAGTGAGATATTGACTCAAAAAGAAAAAAAAAAAAAGAAAAGAAACTCTCAGTAAACTACAACAGAATGCTTTTCTGCCCCCAAACTGGGAAAAAGGCAAATATGTCTGACCTTACCACTACTCAACATTCTAGTCAGGAAAACCAAGAAGTAAAAGAAACAAAGACAACCACATTGGAAAGGAAGAAGTAAAATCATCTTCAATATACTACATGATCCTCATTATAGAAAAATCCACAAAAAACTGTTAGAATAAAAAATATGTCAGTACAGGTGTTAGATACAAGATCAATGTTCAACATTCTTTGAGTCAGGGACACTCTGTTGCCCAGGAAGGAATGCAGTGGCACAATCATGGCTCACTGACCTCTTGGGCTCAGATGGTTCTTCTGCCTCAGTCTCTCAAATAGCTGGGACTGCAGGCATGTGACACCAAGTCTGGCTTATATACTGTATCTTATTTTTTGTAGAGACAAGGTCTTGCTATGTTGCCAGGTTGGTCTCAAACTCTTGGGCTCAGGCAATCCTTCTGCCCTGGGCTCCCGAAGTGCTGGAATTACAGACATGAGCCACCGTGCCGAGCCCAATTGCATTTCTTTATACTGGCAATAAAAAATAATTTAATTTTAAAAGATTCCATTCACAATAGCACCCCCCCAAAATAAAATAAAACAAACCACCTAGTAATAAAACTTTAACAAAAGAATTATAAATCTTGCACTCTTAAAAACTATAAAACATTGTTGAAAGAAATTTTAAAAGATGTGAAAAAAATAAAGAGACTGCCCATGTCCTTGTATTGGAAGATTCAATATTATTAAGATCATAATTCTCCCTAAAACTGATCTACAGATTCAAGGCAATCTCTGTATCAATATTCCAGCAGGCTTTTTCCAGAAATTGACACACAGACCCTAAAATTTATATGGAGAAGAAAACAACCTAGAACAGTAAGGGACAATCTTAAAAAACAAGAACAAAGCATTTTCTGATTTCAAAACTACTATAAAACTATAGTAATCAAGATAGTGTGGTACTGGCATACAAACAGATATACAGACAAATGAAAGACAACTAAAAACCAAAAATGAACCCTCATATTTCTGATCAATTGATGTGACAAAGATGTTAAGGCAATTCAATGAGAGCTAAAGATTCAATATGAGCTAAAGATGTTAAAACTTTAGAAGAAAATACAGGACAAAATATTCATAACCTTGGGTGAGGCAAAGATCTTTAATAGAACACCAGAAGTATGCTCTACTTAAAAAAATGTGACAAACTGGATATTATCAAAATTAAAAACATATCCACTTTAAGATACTATTAAGAAAATGAAAATGCCTGAGCCCGCGGGTTTGAGACCCGCCTGGGCAGCGAGACCTCATCTCTACAATAAATAAAAAAAATCAGCCGGGCGTGGTAGCGCATGCCTGTAATTCCGGCTACTTGGAACGCTGAGGCGGAAGGATCGCCGGAGCCCAGCAGGCGAGGCTGCAGTGGCCGGAAGCGGCCACTGCACAACAGTCTGGGCAACCGAGTGAGACTCCAACTCAAAAAAAAAAAAAAAAAGAAAATGAAAAGAACTTCTATAACTCAATAATAAAAAGACAAAGTCTACAATTAAAATAGGCAAACATTTTGAATAGATGTATCACCAGTGAAGATAAAGAAATTGGCATAAAGCAGATGAAGAAATATTCAACATCATGGAAATGCAAATTAAAACCACAATGAGGTACTAAAATGCCAATAATTGAAAAGGCAGACAATAACAAGAATCTGTGAGGATGTAGAGAAACTGGAACTCTCAAGGAACTGTGCAGCCACTTTGGAAAATAATTTAGCTGTTCTCTGAAAAAGTTAAACACAAATTTAACATACAATTCAGTAACTTTACTCCTGGGAATACATCCAAAATAAATGAAAACATATATCCATGCAGACTCATGAGAACGTTTATAACACCACTAATCAAAATATGGAAACAAATCAAATGCCCTTTAACTGGTGAACAGATGATAAAATGTGGTATATTAATTTAGCAAAACACTTTGGCAATAAAAAGGAGCAAAGTACTAATATATGCTATGACATAAATGAACCTCAAAAACAAGTGAAAGAAACCAACACAAAAGACCATATATTATATGACTATATTTGTATGAAATTTCCAGAAAAGACATATCTATGGGGAATGACTGCAAATAGGCACAATAAATCTTTTTAGGGTGATGAAAATATTTTAAAGTTGGGTTGTGGTAATGGTTGTACAACTCCAAATTGGCAAAACATCACTGAGATGTATATTCAAAACAGGTCAATCTTATGGTATATAAATCATACCTCAGCAAAGCATACTATTGTTATATGAAAAAAGTTCATATCTTAAGAATTTATCATTTCATTTATTTTTAATTAAACAGTTTTAAAAACTTAAAGCTTATACACAGAACTATTAACAAATCTAGGGAGTAAAATAATAGAGGAACTTTTATTTTCTGCTTTATACCCATTTTGTTTTAAAATCAGCAAACAGTATGAACTTTCATCACTCTCTCAAACATGAGTAGAGAGCAAGGGAGCTGGTTTGAGTAGTGCTATAGGAAGAGACAGAGTTGTAACTGAGGGAGGGACAATGCTACTGGGATCTCGTGGGTAGAAGTCAGTGATACTGCTCAACACCCTATATTGAAGGTGACAGTCCACCACAACACAGAATTATCTGGTCCGAAAATGCCAATAGTGCTGCGGTTGAGAAACCTTAGTTTGGAACAACAGACCCTCTTAGCCCTTTAGAAATTTGGGCAAATTTATCCCTATCTAGGCTTTACAGAAGAAAAAGCAAATGCTAACATATAGGTATTAAAACAAAAAAAAAGAAAAAATTAATTATACATGAAAAGATGAAAAAGAAAACTAAAATAGTTTTTGGTTTTAAAATAGTTTAATATCCTCAAGCAAACTAGTTTTTAATGTATTATTTACACTAAGCTGACAGAATTAGAGAAAAGTTTCTCTTGAAGTCTACTTAATTCAGTAGAAAAAATACAGAAAGCCTACTAGGTATTGGTCTTTACTGAACAGAAGCCTTATCTCTCACTAGATTTAAAAAGCTAAAACAGCCAGGCTCAGTGGCTCAGCCTGTAATTCCGTGCCTTTGGGAGGCTGAGGTGAGTGGATTGCCTGAGCCCACAGGTTCGAGAACCACCTGGGCAGCAAGACCTCATCTCTACAATAAATTTAAAAAAATCAGCTGGGCGTGGTAGCACATGCCTGTAATTCTGGCTATTCGGAAGGCTGAGGCGGAAGGATCGCCGGAGCCCAGCAGGTCGAGGCTGCGGTGGCCGGGAGCGGCCACTGCACTCCAGTCTGGGCGACAGAGTGAGACTCCAACTCAAACAAAACAAAACAAAACAAAAAAAACTAAAGCAATCAGATGTCTTAAACTGACTAACTACATATGTTTAATATGTAGCAACACATAACTGAAGTACAGGGCATATGCTCAGATTTCCTGCACTCATAAACAGCACTCGAAGAGCAAATTAAAATTTGGAGAAAACAAGAAAAAAAATGAAGTAGTCACCATTCTGATTTAGCATGTAAAGGAGGGAGGTCCTTGGGTCAGACCTGCATCAAAACCATGTTGCAACATTACAAAAACTGAATAATACCCTAACTCTTGAAAATGTACTTTTACAAAGCGCTGTTCAGTTTTCACTTGTAGAGCACAAGTATAACGATCAGAGGAGAGGGAAGAAGAGAAGTAAGGGAAAGGGAAAACCAAGTACCTCAAGTCTCCGTCTCGCTTTGTCGTAAGCCCTTTCTTCTTTAGTTCGATCATCGTCAGAGTCACACTCAGAGTCTGAGCTCATTTCTTTACTTGGCTTTTTATCTAACATTTTCCCCGAATCTTTCTCATCAGACACCTTTTCATCTTCCTCATCACCTTCACTGCCTTCACTTTCTCCTTCCTCTTCCTCTTCCTCTTCACTCTCTTCTTCTTCCTCCTCTTCTTCTTCCTCTTCATCCTCTTCTGCAGGGTTTTCTTTTACTTCTATATGAACCGTGTTTCCTTCTATTAGAAAAGCAAATGAAAGTTAACATTATAGATGTGTATTAAGATAATAGAGACCTTAAATAAAATAAGGGGAAATAATGCTTGGGATCAGAAGTGCTTCTAGTTTCAACTTCTTCAGATTTGGGAATATGTGCATTATACACTTAGTGACTGCGCACCCCAAATCTGAAAATCCAAATGCTCCAATGATCATTTCCTTTGAGCCTCATGTAGGTGTGCTCAAACTTCCAGTTTCAGAGCATTTCAAATTTCAAATTTTGGAGTTTCAGATGCTCAACCTGTAATTAAGGAAATAACACTGTGTTTCCATGTATCAGAAATGCAAAGTCTATATACCAAAATGAAGTCTGTCATTTAACAGTAAAAACTTTAGCCAGCAATCCACAATGAAGTTAATAAACAAGAAAAGCCTAAGACAAAGCAAGAGAAGAAGCAGAGGCTGCTGGCCCGGGCTGCAAAGAAAGCCAACGACAAAGGGGACGTCCCCACCAAGAGATCATTTGTCCTTTAGGCAGAGGTCAACATTGTCACCACCTTGGTAGAGGACAAGAAGGCTCAGTTGGTGGCTGAACTGCATGATGTGGATCCCACTGAGCTGGTGGTCTTTCTACCTGCCCTGTGTTGTATAATGGAGGGGTCCTTTACTGCATCATCAAGGGGAAGACAAGACTGGGGCGTCGAGTCCACAGGAAGACCTACACCACTCTTGCCTTAACACAGGTTAACTCTGTAGACTAAGGAGCTTTGGTTAAGCTAGTGGAAGCCATTAGGACCAATTATAATGTCAGCTATGATAAGATCCGCCCTCACTGAGGAGGCAAAGTACTGGGTTCAAAATCTGTGGCTGCATCACCAAGCTGGAGAAGGCAAAGGCTAAAGAACTTGCCACTAAGCTGGGCTAAATGTACACTGCCGAGTGTTCTGTACATAAAAATAATAAAAATGATCCTTCAAAAACCAAAGAAACAAGAAAAGCATTACTAAGCCATTATCCAAGGGAGAACAGAAACTCAGAGAGTTAAGTACGATGTTTAGTACCATTATTCCCTTGGAGTCATTTGTTGATTCTAGAAAAGGAAGCTGAAAGGCTACCTTGAATCAGGCTAGGAGGTCAGGCATTGGGAATTTAAATCTATCAAGAATTCAGGGAGTTGGGAGACAGGTGAGCACACATTGTATTAAACCCTTAATATGGGGTAAATCATGAAGAGCTGTACCCTGGGTGTAATAATGAACAAGAAATAGACAAGACCCCCCCCACTACTGGCAGATCACCTTCACATTCTCTCAATTTTAAATCTAGAATAAGATGATTCCACATTGCTAGTTCACTCAGACTCATGGTAAAAGTACATATAAATTCACTCTGGAGAAAAGACAACATTTCTTGACCTTAAATTATTCCTACAGTTTTTCAAGTAAAATATCAAGCACAATATATAAAAATAAAAAGTTACATGAGGGAAAGCAGCATATATGATACCCTAAGGACTTCCATATATTAAAGTTATAAAACCAAAACTTAAAAATGACTGTGATTCTAACATTCAGAAAGCAAAAGATAACATTAAAAGTTTTAGAAGTTATTAGCCGGGCTCGGTGGCTCAAGCCTGTAATCCCACACCTTGGGAGGCTGAGGTGAGTGGATTGCCTGAGCCTGCGGGTTTGAGACCCACCTGGGCAACTTGGCGAGACCTCATCTCTACAATAAATCAAAAAATTAGCTGGGCATGGTAGCGCGCACCTGTAGTTCCAGCTACTTGGAAGGCTGAGGCGGAAGGATCGCCGGAGCCCAGCAGGTCGAGGTTGCGGTGGCCGGGAGTGGCCACTGCACTCTAGTCTGGGTGACAGAGTGAGACTCCAACTCAAAAAAAAAAAAAAAAAAATTGTTTTAGAAGTTAAATAAAAGCCTACAAAAAATAGTTAAATAAAAAGTCTAAAACTAAAATATGCAATAGACAAAATTAAGAACTCAAGAGATGGGCTTAACAATAGAGTAAAAAGAGCTAAGAAGAAAATCAATGACCTAGAAGACCGTAGAAACAGTGCAGAATGAACCAGAGACTCAATAGGTGAAAACTACAGAAAACAGAAAACAATGACACAGCAGGAAGGTATATCATGGGCATAACTGGAATCCTAGGGGAGATAACATTATAAAACTGACAAAAACAGAAAAGCATGCGTCAATAAAGCCCTATAAATAGAAGATCTTTTTTAAAAAAAATTTTACTCAAAACACATTATGATAAACTACTGAAAATGTAGGTTGGTATCTGTCTTCTCAATAGAATCAATGAAAAATTTAAGAAAAGGAAATAATAACTTCAGAGTGCTAAATAAACTTCAACCAAGAATTCCACACTCAATGAACGTTTTCTAAAGAATGAAGATATGGTAAAAACAATATTTTTACAAAAGCAAAAATGAATGTCTCTTACTAACAGATTCACACTAAAAGAACTTCTAAAAAGTGTTCTTCAGAGAGGAA
Organism: Cephalopachus bancanus; assembly: GCA_027257055.1. Taxonomy (NCBI): domain Eukaryota; kingdom Metazoa; phylum Chordata; class Mammalia; order Primates; family Tarsiidae; genus Cephalopachus; species Cephalopachus bancanus. Next base: position 1,700,611 of record JAPVLO010000159.1, on the reverse strand, counting down.
GAAATGATCCCAAATGGAAGGTGAAAGATGCAGGAAGAAAGGAAGCACAATAAAATGCTAAAAATGTGAGTAAATTCAGCTACTCGGAAGGCTGAGGCGGAAGGATCGCCGGAGCCCAGCAGGTCGAGGCTGCGGTGGCCGGGAGCGTGCCACTGCACACCAGTCTGGATGACGGAGTGAGACTCCAACTCAAAAAAAAAAAAAAAAAAAACCTGAGTAAACTTAAATAATAAATATTGGCTGCACAAAATAAGAATAGTAAGCTAATATGGGTTTTTTAAAAATAGAAAATAAATGAGAGCAATGATACCTAAATTGAGAGTTGTTGAGTAAATGTTGTTCAAGTAGGCGTCCCCAATCCCCTCCCACACCCCGTCCCCCACAGCAGGAGGTGAGCAGCAGCTGCAGCATAGGACTTTCATAAGAGCGTGAACCCTATTGTGAACTGTGAGTGCGAGGGATCTAGGTTGCACGCTCCTTATGAGACTCTAATGCCTGATGGTCCCCCCCCATGGAAAAATTGTCTTCCATGAAACTGGTCGCTGATGCCAAAAAGGTTGGAGACAACTGCTCTAGAGTTTCCAGTGTTTGGAAAGAGAAACATTGTTGTGTGTTTAAAATGTCTTAGGGTAACCACTAAAAAATTAGAAAAGTACTCAATTTCTAAGCCCATGATGGAGAAAAAAAGTAATTAAAAAATTCAGTAAACCAAAAGATGGTCAGAAAAGAGAGAAAGAAACCAGCAAAATAAAAAAGGACTTAGTAAGATGAAGAATTTGAAACTAATATACTATATTAATTACATGAAATGTGAATGCATTGGGCTAAGCAATCTAGCCCAATCTAAGTGAAATAGAAAGATTGACAAACTGGATTTTAAAATCTTAGAGATCCTTGCTATGGTTTCAATGTGTGTCCCCTCCAAAATTCAATTTGGAACTTAATCCCCACTGTTCTGGTATTAACAGTGGTGGGGGGATCTTCAAAGAAGTGGTTAAGTCACCCTCATGAACGGACTGATGCCTTCATAAAAGTGCCTGCAGACAGAGTTCACCCTTCTTGTCCTTCCCTGTCCCCTTCCACCACATGAGGACACAGTAATCTTTCCCTCTGGAGGATGCAGAAACAAGGTGCAACCTTGGAAGGAGAGCAGCCCTTGCTAGACAACAATGCTGGTGCCTTGATCTTGGACTCCCTAAATTTCTGTTCTTTATAAATTACCCAGTATGTAGTCTTTTGTTATAGCAGCATAAACTAACTAAGACAATGCTGTCCGAGGATACAGAAAAAGTAATGAAGACAAAAAGATCATATAAATCAAAGCTGGTGTAGCTATACAAATTTCAGGTAAAGCAGACTTTTAAGTCAAAAGGCATTCCCAGGGGCTAGGCATGGTAACTCACGTCTGTAATTCCAGCACTTTGGGAGGATTACTTGAGCTCAAGAGTTCCAAGACCTGCTTAGGAAACACAGCAAGACCGCATCTCCACAAAAAAATCAAAAAATTAGCCTGGCATGGTGGTGCACACCCACAGTCTCAGCTACTGGGAAAGGTGAGGCAAAAGGATTGATGACCCCAGGAGTTTAAGACCTGCCTAGGCAACATAGCAAGACCTTGTCTCTACAAAAAAATAAAAATAAAAATAAAAAAATCAGCTAGGCATGGTGGTATGTGCCTGTTATCCCAGCTATTCAGGAGGCTAAGGTGGAAGAACCTGAGTCCAAAAGCTGAGGATGTGGTGAGCCATGATCATGCCACTGCACTCCAACATGGGTAATATAATGAGACCCTCAACTACCAAAAAAAAAAAAAAAAAGAAAAGAACCCTCGATTTTGTGAATTAAGAAGTACAAAAAATAATAAATCACAGGTAAAAGTGAATATATAAATGGAAACTGGAAAACATCAACACATCACAACTTGTGGAATCTGGCTACAGCCATGCTAAAGAAAGACTTATAGCTTTAAAAACAAAGATTAGAGGGAGAAAGACCAAAAATAAAAAATAAAAAAACCCAAATGTCATTCTATAGGACAATAATAAGAAAGTAAACCCCCCAAAAGATTTTAGTAATAAAGGACAAAAAGTAATGACAAAGAAGAACGCTTACTAGTTCTCAGCTGTTATTAAAAAAAAAAAGGAAAACACATTTTATTCATACTAAGAAGCTATACTATTTGTTTATCTTTTCATTACATGTTAAATTAATAGGACTTTTTGTAGGCTAGCTTTAATAACATCCAGTTTGTAATATCATCACTCTGAAACCTTAAACAGTTGTCTTACAAACAACTTTCTGAAGAAACATTTATGAAGAAACATCATATAATAAGATTCACACAAGGATTTAGAAACCATGGCAATGGAGAAAGCAAGTCTAGTCCCTATCCCCAGAAATGTACATGACATTCATAATAAAGACTTCATTTAAATATATCCCATATGTCTTTAATAACAACTGGATTTATCAATGTGTGCTCATGAGCCATTCACCTTTTTCTCTCTCCTCATCACTGGCCATAGCTTCCCAATCATCCAATCCAGCATCCTCAGTTTCTTCTTCTTCTTCTGTAAATAAAAGTATTCATTCAAGACACAAAAAGCATTTAGAAATATGAGACTGCTTTTAGTAAAAACGCACAAAAATATGCTCTGACATAAAAATGAAATGTTTTAGTTATGTGAAAAATTTATATGCAACTTTGTTGTCTTTGGAACTATCTTTTCAACATAACTAGAATTTTATAATAAATGCTTTCATTTCCTACTACTTTCAATATACCATGTTAAACTTAACCCAGATTTTATACTCAAGGTAATTAAAAGATTAGAAATCGAGACATAAATATTTCTTTAGATCCTGAAAAGGGTCTGTGAATGTACTCAGTTCTTGAGGACAAATGAAATTACACATATTTTATTTCTGATCATTCAAAACATACTTTATACATAGAATTTATTATTTTGCTGTAACCTTTCCAGATATATCCAAATACTATTTAAATTCCAAAGCTACCACCATCACAGAATAGAGCAGAATGCTGTGCTTATAACCCACAAAGAACCAGAAAGCTAAAATTTTGAACATTAAAGACTTAGTGCTCTCCTTAACAATAATGCCTCTCTTTACTGAAATCCAACCAGGCAAAACTACTCTTAAAACATGAGGGTGGAACATTCGGTAGCTGTGGCCCTGTAATAATTATGATTTACCAACTAGTCTAGATAAGTAATTTTTTTTTGGTTTTTTTTTTAGAGTCTCACTCTGTCACCCAGACTGGAGTGCAGGGGCCACTCCCGCGCGGCCTCGACCTGCTGGGCTCCAGCAATCCTTCCACCTCAGCCTTCCAAGTAATTGGAACTACAGGCACGCGCTACCATGCCCGGCTAATTTTTGATTTATTGTAGAGATGAGGTCTTGCCAAGTTGCCCAAGCGGGTCTCGAACCCGCAGTCTCAGACAATCCACTCACCTCAGCCTCCCAAAGGCGCGGGATTACAGGCTGAGCCACCGAGCCCGTAGATTAGTAATTTTAAGGAGGAGACTCAGAAACAGGAACCCAAAACGTCCACCTAAAGCAGCAATTCTTTGTTGCTACAAATAGGATCTAAAATAATGGACTGCTATTAAGCATAACAACCTGAATTTCTCTGACTTCATCATATCAATGTTAAACTGAGGTCTATCTATCCAGGTGAACTTACCCTATCCACTTAGAAAGAGGGAAGGAAAGGAGTTATCACTAATATCATCCACTAGTGTGAGTCAGTCATAATGTTCTCTAGGGCTGTTCCCACTCCTGATTCTATCTTTAAACACTGGGGATTCTCTTGAATACCAAAACATACACTGAGGCAGACTCTGGCTCTCCTATCAATATCTAGTCTCATAAATGAGAATAATGTTTTAAAAAAAAACCCAAGATTTTCTCCAACTGCCTCAACACACACACACACACACACACACACACACACACACACACACAATGAATAAGGTGAATCTTCTTACTGAATAGAAGCTGGCCTCTAAGAAGATTTTAAAATGCCAATTTTTATATAGTTCTTAAAAAGTTCTAATTTCTCTTTTTTTTTCAGTCGGAGTCTCACTCTGTTGCCTACACTGGAATGCAGTGGCATGCTCACAGCTACCCCAGCATCAACCTGCTGGGATCAGACCATCCTTCCAAGTAGCTGGAACTACAGGTGCGCACTACCACACCCGGCTAATTTTTTGATATATTGTAGAAAAAAGGTCTCACCAAGTTGCCCAGACTGATCTTGAACCCCTGGGCTCAAGCAATCCTCTCTCCTCGGCCTCCCAGATTGCTAGGATTACAGGCTTGAGCCACCATGCCTGGCCTAAAAATGGTCTAATTTCAAATGTTTTCAATTTGTCTCCAAAGCATTAAAGAACATCAGGCCTTTTTTGAAATTTCTGACCTAAATAAAAACACCAGAGAAAATCCAAAACTTTCTATCCTTTCTACAAAACATTTTATTTACACTACTGAAAAGAACAAAACTGATTCAAGTCTCACTTAGATACTTTTTCAAAGTAGAAATGAAAAGTGGTAGTTTAGAGAAAAGAAAGAACTATGAAGAATGCCATTTAGCCAAATATTTATTTGGTTCCCCAAAAACTATTTAATGATAATGGAGACAACTTATAAACACATCAGTGCTACCTAATAGGAATTAATTAACCAAACATTTGACTAATGCTACTTGCCTAGTTCAACAGGTGGTGGTGTCTCTTCTTTTTCTTGTACTCCTTGCTCTGTAACTTCTACAGCAGCACTTAATTCCATTGGTTCAGTCACTGAAAAAAAGACAGAAGCCAAGTTAATGATTTTTTTAAGTAAAATTTCTGCTAAGATATGCTGTTAAGTACTGAATAAACAGTGTAAACCTATTTTTCCAGCAAATTTAGAAAACATAAACATCAGTCATATGTTTTACAGGAAACTACTCTTTCAGCTCAAGGAATAGAAAATAAAATTACAGAAGGCTGGGAGGAAACCAAGAAAAAAATAAGAATGATAGTTTTCCTTTTCAAAGTTAACAACAATTATAGTATTCATAGGGTAGAGCCCAGATTTTCAAAATACTTTTTCCATTAGTTTGCCATTTGAATCAGGTGAGAATGATGACAATATGAAACAAAAATAGTTTCAACATGTATTTCTGATTTACTTCATTTTTACACTCTGTTTTGAAGGTTGTGGGGAAAAAGCACACAAAATAGTTTCTAAATCAGAGGTTATTTTATATACAAACCTTCTTTATTTTCTGCCTGCTGTGGTGTTTTTTTTTTCTTTTTATCTTCATAAATTGGCCTTTTCTTTGGCAAAGAATCTTTAGATGGCACTTCAACACCTAAGGGATAAAAAAATGGAAAACTTCATGTTTATACTACTTGCATATCACCTGAGAAGTACCATTTAAAAAGATTACATTTCATTAATCAGAGACACATACCCTAAAGTAAGAGAGGACATTCATGGAAAAACCTGTATCTTTTTTCTATAAGGCATTTTAAAATTTACATACAACTAAATTCCATACTGTTTAATGTACAGTAAGTTTTGACAAATGCATAGATTTATGCATAGATTTATGCAACCAGAATCACAATGAAGGTTCAGAACAGCTCATCACTCTGTGTAGTCAAAGCCTACTCACATCCTTAGACTCAGAACTACTGATCTGCTCTCCATCCTTTGGAAAGCTTGCCCTTTCCAAAATGTTATATAAACGGAATCTTACAGTCTGGTTTCTGTCATCAAAATGGATTTGAATGTCATCCACTTTGCTGTGTCAGTACTTCATTTCTTTTTATTGATGAAAAGCATTCCATTGTACGGATGTGCCACAGTTTATTTAGCCATTTAACAGTGGAAGGACATTTCAGTTGTTTCTAGTTTTTGACAACTCTGAATAAAGAAGGTATGTACATTTTCAACCAGATTTTTTTATGAACATTTCTTTTGGACAAATATATTTGGAGTGCAAATGATGAGACATAAGGTAAATGTGACTGTAATTTTTATAAGAAACTGCTGATTGTTTTCCAAAGTTGCTTTATTATATTGCATTCCCACCAGTAATGTATGAGAGCTCCAACTGTCCTGCATCTTTGCCAGTATGCAGTAAAGACGAGTTTCTTTTCTTTTTTCAGATTTATGTATTCTAAAAGATGTGTAGTGCTATCTCACTGTGGTCTTAATGTGAATTTTCCTAATGACTAATGATGTTGAACATTTTTTTCAGGTGCTTACAATTTCTTAGGGAAGCTGTCCACTTAAATTTTTTGTCCATTTTTCAAGTTGGGGTCTCACTCTGTCATCCAGGTTGGAGTGTGGAGGCATAATAATGGCTCACCACAGCCTCAACTTACTGGGTTCAGGCAATCCTTTCACCTTGGCCTCCTGAATAGCTGGGACAAGCATGCACCACCACACCTGGTCTCTCTATGCTGCCCAGGTTGTTCTCAAACTCCTAAGCTCAAACAATCCTCCCACCTTGGCCTCTCAAAGTGTTGGGATTACAGGCATAAGCTACTGTGTCCAGTCATTGATCCATTTTTAGATGGACTTATTGGTTTTCTGATTGTTGAATTTGAGAGGCAATCAATATTTTGGACATTAACCCTTTGTCACATATGTGATTTGGAAGTACTGTCTGTGAATTCTCTTGATGGTGCCCCTTGCAGAGAAAAAGTTTCAAACTGAACTTTCTCAAAATTTATCATTTTTTCCTTTTATGAATTATACTTTTTGAATCCTATCTAAGCACTCTTTGTCAAACACAAGGTCAAAGATTTTCCCCATGTATTCTTTTAAAAGTGTTATAGTTTATATTTAAATCTAAGACCCACTTTGAGTCCATTTTTGTATAATGAATGGGAATTAAGACTAGGGCTTTGGGGTTTCTTTGGCATACAGATGACCAATTATTCCAGTACCAGTGGTTACAAAGACTATATTTTATCCATTGAATTATTTTTCACCTATATACTGAGCATATTTAGAATTTTGCCAGTATCATTCTATATGGATTCCTACAGATTTACAATAAGTCTTGAAATCCTTTTTCAAAAATATTCTGGCTACTTTAACTTCTTGGTCTTTTCATTTACATTTTAGAAATAACTTACAGATCAACACAAAATATCATGCTGTGATTATGACTGGGATTGCACTGAATCTATAGATCAGTTTGGGAGAATCTTAACAACAATGCTGAGTCTTAAACATTCCATAAACACAGTATCTCTCCATTTATACAGGTTGTCTTTTTGTCATTACTGTTTTATAGTTTTTAGCATGTAGATCTCACAAATATTAGATTTATAACTACTTCAATTTCTTTTTCTTTCTGAGGGATTGCTACGATAAATGCTGCTGCTTTAAAAATTTTTATTTTCAGCTGTTAATTGTTAGCATACAGAAATAGAGTTGATATAGTATATTTACCTTTTATCTACAACTTTCTTTTTTTTTTTTTTGAGTTGGAGTCTCACTCTGTCACCCAGACTGGAGTGCAGTGGCTGCTCCCGGCCACCGCAGCCTCGACCTGCTGGGCTCCGGCGATCCTTCTGCCTTAGCCTTCTGAGTAGCCAGAATTACAGGCACGCACTACGAGGCCCGGCTGATTTTTTTATTTACTGTAGAGATGAGGTCTTGCCAAGTTGCCCAGGCAGGTCTCGAACCCGCAGGCTCAGGCAGTCCACTCACCTCAGCCTCCCAAAGCACAGGATTACAGGCTGAGCCACCGAACCTGGCTTATCCACAACTTTCTTATCTCACTTATTTGTTGTAGGGTTTTTGAGTGGGGGAGATTCCATAAGATTTTCTTTTTCTTTTTTTTTTTTTTTGAGTTGGAGTCTCACTCTGTCACCCAGGCTGGAGGTTAGTGGCATGCTCCCAGCCACCGCAGTCTCAACCTGCTGGGCTCTGGCAATCTTCCGCCTCAGCCTTCTGAGTAGTTAGAACTACAGGTGCGCGCTACCATGCCCAGCTAATTTTTTGATTTATTGTAGAGATGAGGTCTCGCCAAATTGCCCAGGCGGGTCTCGAACCCGTGGGCTCAGGCAATCCACTCACCTCAGCCTCCCAAAGGCGCGGGATTACAGGCTGAGCCACTGAGCCCAGTTTATTTTTCTTTTAGAGACTAGATCTAACTATGTTGTCCAGGATGGTCTCAAACTACTGGCCTCAACAATTCCTACAGCTTTGACCTCTCAAAGTGCTAAGATTACAGATGTGAGCCACCTTGCCTGGCCCTCCATAAGATTTTCTATATAAACAATTATCATCTGTGAATAAAGTTTTACTTCTTCCTTTCAAATCTGTATGACTTTTATTTTCCTTTTCCTTTTTTTTTTTAAATGTCAGAATTTACTGAGAATAAAATGTTAAAATTATTTTGACCAGGCATGGTAGCTCCATCTGTAATCCCAGCACTTTGGGAGGCTGAGGCAAGAGGATTGCCTGAGCCCAGGGGTTCGAGATCAGACTGGGCAACTTGGCAAGACCTCATCTCTACAATAAATCAAAAAAATTAGCTGGGCAGGGTGGCACATGCCTGTGGTTCTAGCTACTTGGAAGGTTGAAGTGGAAGGATCGCTTGTGCCCAGCAGGTCATGGCTGTGGTGGCTGTGAGTGTGCCAGTGCACTCCAGCCTGGGCAACAGAGTGAGATTCTGACTCAAAAAAATACAAAAATAAATAAAAAAAATGATTTTGCTCACTTTGAATTGAATACATTATAACATCAGAATGGTGCACCCATTTTATTATTTCATTTTGGCTAGAGCTGGAATGGGGTCTCTAATGTCTGAAAAGGTTGAAGGGACTCCCCATTATTTTTTTTTTTCTTGTTGCTTTGGCCAAATGGCAGCCTCATTTGTTTGGAATTTCACAACAACCTTAGAGCATAAAACTCTGAGATAACCTTATCTTTTTGGCTCAAAGAATCAGAAAAAAGGGTTCCTGGAAGCCAGAGAATAAAGAAGAAACTGTGGAGAGAGCAAGAAAAAGAGGGTCTTTAAATCTGTTTATGAACTGACATAGGTCCCAGACTTACATGGAGTCATGTGTCCTTGAACTTGACTGCAGAGTAAGACCTCAACTAAAAAACTCTATTAGGTGAAAAATCAATGGGGAACTTTTATAATGGACTAGACTTCCAATACCTAAACCCACTGATCAATCTTGACATCACTAGAAGTAAGAACACCAGATCATGTGCCTCCAACACGAGGCAATGGAAGTATATAACACCACTAGGAAGTATCCAAGCTGCTGGATCTAAGAAATTACAATGGACAGAGAAGTAAATTCACCACCAGGAGAATGCAATCAGACAAATCTAGAATATGAGAAATTCTACAGAATTATCCAGTATTGTCAATAAAGGGTATGCCAAAAAAGAGGGGCAGGGGAGGGGGTGGTATTAATAAGAGACAAACGTATTAACCAAATGCAATGTATGGATCTCTTCTGGATCTTGATTTGAACTACCCTATTATAAAAGACATTTTGAAAACAATTAGAAAATATTAAACAAGAGGAAATCAGATATCAAAGAATTTGTTTTGTTAGATTTTAGAATTCATTTTGTTAGATGTTTTCTAGTTATGCTAAAAAATGAAATTATATCATCTATTCCTTACATTTTCATTAAACTTTTTCACAGCATTTTCATAGGAATTCTCTTCCAGATTCAAATTCAATTCTCCTTCCGAACATTAAAGGGATATAACTACAATGAGAGAAGCTCCCAGACTATTCAGGTAATTAAGTCACCTACCCTGAGCTTGTAGAAGTTTAAGGGTAGCTTCGGCTCTGGCTCTGGCTTCTCTCTGGGATTTAGTTAAAAGTTTCCCTTCTTTTTTCAAGCGTTCTTTTCTTTCTTTTTCTTTTTGCTTTTTTCTTTCTCTTTTCTCCTGTTCCAATCGTTCCTATAAAAGAGTACATGTCAGACAAAAATTGTATCTGCTTGATGAACTATAAAATTTAAATGTTAATAACCCAAAATTCAAACAAAGCTCTTGAGACAGATGCAAAGTGTTATGCTAAGAGGGTACAAATGAAAAAAAAAAATTTTTTTTGAGTTAGAGTCTCACTCTGTCACCCAGACTGGCGTGCAGTGGCCGCTCCCGGCCACCGCAGCCTCAACCTGCTAGGCTCTGGCGATCCTTCCGCCTCAGCCTTCCAAGTAGCCAGAATTACAGGCATGCGCTACCACACCCGGTTGATTTTTTTATTTATTGTAGAGATGAGGTCTCGCTGCCCAGGTGGGTCTCGAACCCGCGGGCTCAGGCAATCCACTCACCTCAGCCTCCCAAATATTTTTTAATTTTAATTTTTTTTTTTTTTGAGACAGGGTCTCACTGTTACCCAGGGTGGAATGTAGCAGTGCAATCATAACTCACTGAAACCTCAAATTACTGGGCTCAGTGATCCTCCCACTTCAGCCTCCTAAGTAGCTGGACTGTAGGTGTGTGCCACCACATCTAATTTTTTAATTAATTTTTTTTAATGTATAGACAGGGGTCTCGCTATATTGCCTAGCCTGGTCTTGAACTACTGCCTCAGCCTCCCAAAGCACTGGGAATACAAGGATGAGCCACCATGCCTAGCCTCCTGTGAAAATATTTTAAATGTTGTTCATAATTACATCACATTAGATTATTGGCAATGATGCATAAACAACTACTAACTGCACCTAAGAAAATAAAGATGTTCCATACCTCTTCATCTTCATATTTGTATCGAATAACATAACTGAATTGCCATGCAACTATGAAATTCTTAGAAGCAGAAAACGAGAGGGATTTTATAGAGAACAGATTATAAATTAAGCACAATATCAATGCTAGCAACTTCATAAAAACATATCTCTTAGGCTGGGTGCGGTGGCTCACGCCTATAATCCTAGCACTCTGGGAGGCTGAGGTGAGAGGATTACCTGAGCCCGTGGGTTTGAGACCAGCCTGGGCAACTTGGTGAGACCTCATTTCTATAATAAATCAAAAAATTAGCTGGGCGTGGTGGCACATGCCTGTAGTTCCAGCTACTTGGAAGGCTGAAGCAGAAGGATCGCCTGAGCCTAGTAGGTCGAGGTTGCAGTGGCCGTGAGCATGCCACTGCACTCCAGCCTGGGCAACAGAATGAGACTCCAACTCAAAAAAATAAATAAAATAAAATGAAAGAAAAAACACACCTCTTCTTTACGCTTGGCCTCTAATTCTTCAAGTCGTTTTATACGTTCTTCCTCTTCCCTTTTCTGTCTTTCTTCTTCTTCTTTAAGCTTAGCCAGAGCTTCTTGCATAGCTTTAACAGTGGCTTTACTAGGTCCTTTTTTCTTCTCTTTCTCTTTTTCTTCCTTTTCTCCTTTTTTCTTCTTCTTATCTTTTTTCTTTTTATCACCTTCATTGTCATCTACCAAAACAAAATAAAGGCAAAGTATTAAAAAAAAAAAGTCATTTCCTATGGCAACAATGAACAAAACCCAGCCAGAATTCAAGGACCATAATAGGCCAAGGCTGATGCCAACAACAGGCCAGAGTCTATAAACATCAAGGCATCCCAAGCACTTAAGTACCCAGAATGGCTCTGAATAACCCACAATTGGCCTCCTGAGAAGGCTACAATGCTAGTGTTGGTCTGAGTTGTCCCAACAAATATAAGACAGAAAAATCTTGTCAGCAATGAAAGGGCAATACTGTATCTAATGTATCTCTTAATCCATGGTATCTGGACAGAGTTGAGGACAGAGTTGAGTAGACCTGGCAGATGCCTGTCTAAAATTCCAACAAATACAATGAACGAATTCCCATCTAAGTTCTATAGTTTTACTTCTATAAAATGGAGGTTATAAGAATGATGTCAGCTGGGCTTGGTGGCTCAGCCTGTAATTCCAGCACTTTGGGAGGCTGAGGTGAGTGGATTGCCTGAGCCCACAGGTTCAAGACCCGCCTGGGCAACTTGGCGAGACCTCATCTCTACAATAAATCAAAAATTAGCCAGGCGTAGTAGTGCGCGCCTGTAGTTCCAGTTACTTGGAAGGCTGAGGCGGAAAGGATCGTCGGAGCCTAGCAGGTCGAAGCTGCAGTGGCTGGGAGCGGCCACTGTACTCCAGTCTGGGTGACAGAGACTCCAACTCAAAAAAAAAAAAAAGGAAAAAAAAATATTATGTCCACTCTAAAAGGATATTAGGAGGATAAAATACAAAAATATAGGCAAGTATACTCCAAGACCTCTAAAGAATTAAGTTATAAAGCTACTTTCACGATGTTCCTCTCTCTCTCCTCAAAGATATCCAGATCATAAAAATCTTAGCATTTAGAAAAGCTACACTGGCTGAGCATAGTGGCTCACACCTGTAATCCTAGCACTTTGGGGGGCTGAGGTGGGAGGACAGCTTGAGTCCAAGAGTTTGAAACCAAACTAGACAATATGGCAAGACTTAGTCTCTAACCAAAAAATTAAAAAATTAGCCAGAATGGTGACACATGCCTGTAGTCCCAGCTACTCAGGAGGCTGAGGCAAAGGACTGATAGAGTCCAGGAAGTTGAGGCTGTGCAGAGCTGTGATTATACCACTGCACTCCGGCCTTGGTGAAAGAGTGAGACTCCAACTCAAAAACAAGTAAACAAATAAATAAGCTATGTCTAAAAATAAAAAAACTATTCCAAATAGTTTGGAATTGTTCAATTAGAGACCAGCCTGGGCAACTTGGTAAGACCTCATTTATACAATAAATCAAAAATTTAGCTGGGCGTGGTGACGCCTGCCTGTAGTTCTAGCTACTAGGAAGGCTGAGGTGGAAGGATCGCCTGAGCCCAGCAAGTCGAGGCTGCAGTGACTGTGAGCGTGCCACTGCACTCCAGTCTAGGCGATAGAGACTCTGACCCCCATCCCTCCCCAAAAAAACTTGTCTTTCTGTGCAAACCATTTGATCTTTAGTTATTTCATTCTAAATAAGAGAAAGAAGTTGGCCAGCATTCTTTTTAATTGGAAAATATGGCTCACTATTGCTTAAAAGATGTTAACTAATTTTAGCATGTTAAGTTTTTAAGTTAAACATGTGACAATGTTAGCCATGAAAATACACTTTATGAATGAAATAGATTAAACTGGGTTTTTAAACACAAGAAAGACATTATTAGACACTGAGTTATCAGAAGGGCACAGCATAAAACAGTTTCACAGTGAAATTCTACAAAAACTCCAGTCTGTACATAAATCATTTGATAGATATTTTATACTATATATGTAAATGCTTAACAATGAAAATTAAGTGAAGAGTACTTACATGTAATTTGAAAAAGGCTTCTTACAATACAGTGCCTTTATAACCAAGAACATATAACAAAATAACTCTGAGGCATAATGATCTTGACTTAGACTTTGTACTGAAAGCCTTTTTTGCTCTTTCCTCTACAGTAATACCAACCTTCTGCAGCTATAGGAGTCTCTCCTTTCTCTTCAGAGGCAGGGGTTCCAGTATCAAGAGACACTTTGTATTTTACAGCTTCATCTTCAGATTTTTTCTGATATTCCTTTTGTTTACTCTGATCCTTTTTGCCTGATTCTAACTCTTCTTTTTCTTTCAGTTTTCTCAGTTTTGCTTTTTCTTCATCTCGCTTTTTTCTCTCACGCTCCTTCTTTTCTGCCTTCTTTTGGGCCACTGTCTTAATTTTGAAAGAGGAATCATCATCTTCATTCCCACTTTCTACATTAGGACCTGGCTTGTTTTTCTGATTTTTTTTCTGTCCTTTTCTAGACTGCAAAAATTCATCTGATTCATCACCACTTTCACCTGAAGAATTTACTCTGGGACGCTCTTTAATTCTTTTACTGTTATCCTCCTCCTCTTCGGACTCATCCTCTTTCTTATTTGATTTCTGTGCTTTCCCTTTAGTTTTTTTAGAAAGTTTATTAAAATCGTCATCATCATCACTCCCAGAATACATTTCCACTTTTGGTTTTGCAGACTTTTTTGATTTTGAATCTTTATCTTCCAATTCTTCACTATCATTATCATCAAAACTCTGTTTTTTGCCCTTCTGTCCTTTCTTTTTTTTATCTTGTTTTGAGGTGAATTCCTCTTCATTGTTTTCTGTCGGCTAAAAAATTTCCACTGTTAGAAATATTAACAGAATTATATTTCATCTTTTAAAAAATAATTGACACCACTCAGAGTTATGTGCTTTCATTAAGTAAGCAAAACAAAAACCTCTCAAAATAATTTCAAAATAAGATATTTTTATAGGAATACAAAACTCAATAAAGCCCCAGAAGTTAACCTCGCCCTCAGACATATCTCACATTCACTGCAAATTTTAGAATCCAGTTGCTCTGAAATAAGCACTAATCACTAGTCCACATTTACTAACTTTATATAGCATGCAAAGGGAAAACTGAGAGAAAAAAAAATCTATTATTTCCCCATTACTTTGAGACTTATTCAAATTTAAAGGATGAAAAAGAAACTATAGAAAACTGAAGGCAGAGATGGAGGATATCATCATATCTCCAAATGTACCCATTTTATTAACAAGCAACATACCATAAAATACCTTTACATTCCAGTTCTCCCTTTGGCATCACACTTTACAGAAACTTTTAGTTAACATGTACACTGCTCAAAAGTTTCCAAATGCAATTCCTAAAACAACACTAGAAAGGTTTGCCTGAACAATGCATATTTGTATGCCTAACCCTTAACTGTACCCCACAATTTTAAAATAAAAAATGTTAAAAAAAAAAAAGCATAAATAGAACATGAAACATGAACAGGTAACAACAATCTGTCTTTCACCTTTACTGCAGCAGTTTCTCTGTCAGCTTTGATGCCTTGAGCTTCCAAAGACAATTCTTCCAGTTCTTTCAGGATATCATCTTCACTAGAAAAGGATTAAAATACATTTTGAAGCACTGATATAGTTTAAGTGAATATAGTACCAGAACTCAAAAATCAAATATATTTAAAATATACTGCTGGGCACAGTGTCTCATGTCTCTAATTCCAGCCCTTCGGGAGGCTGAACCAGGAGTCTGAGACCAGCCTAGGCAATATGGCAAGACCTTGTCTCTACAAAAAATAAAAAAATCAGTCAGGTATGGTGGTATGCACCTGTAGCCCCAGCTACTTGGGAGGCTGAGGTGGAAGGATCACCTGAGTCCAGGAGGTGGAGGCTGCAGTAAGCCCTGATCATGCCACTTCACTTCAGCCTGAGTGACAGAGCAAGACTCAAAAAAAAAAAAAATAACATAAAAAATAAAATAAAATATACTTACTCAGCTGGGCTCGGTGGCTCAGCCTGTAATCCCGCGCCTTTGGGAGGCTGAGGTGAGTGGACTGCCTGAGCCCATGGGTTCGAGACCCGCCTGGGCAGGCGAGACCTCATCTCTACAATAAATCAAAAAATTAGCCAGGCATGGTAGCGCGTGCCTGTAATTCCGGCTACTCAGAAGGCTGAGGCGGAAGGATCGCCGGAGCCCAGCAGGTCAAGGCTACGGTGGCCAGGAGCGGCCACTGCACTCCAGTCTGGGCGACAGAGTGAGACTCCAACTTAAAAAAAAAAAAAAAAAAAAATATATATATATATATATATACACACACACACACTTACTCAAAGTCCTGCTTTTTTTTCTCCTTTTTCTTTTTCCCCTTCGACTTCTGAGGTTCCTGCTCCTTGGCAGCACCAGCTCCTTCTATTTCTGCAGCCAAGGCATCAAGATCAATGTCATCCTTGGCACTTAAATGAAAACAAAGACAACCTAAATGTTACTCAAGAGCAAATTAATCTATCACACATTCACTTACATAAAAATTTTTATAATTTTAACTTTTCATGCATTAGCAGCACACTGAGAAAAATCATTTGGCAAGCTCTTTCATGAGCATATGATTTATAGCTATTTATCAGCCTCCCTCTACATCTGCTCTAATAAAGTTTCTGGGTTACAGTCAATTCAGAGAGCTGTAACAAAAAGCTCCAGAAATTTTAAAAAATCTAGGCAATCAGGAAAAGGGAATTAAATTTTGCAGATACTAAAGGTTCTCCTGGTGTCTGAATGGAGTTATTTACAAAATGGAGAGCACTTAAAAGATAAAACAACTCTTATTTCTTGACTATTGATACATCACCTAAAATGCATCTTGTGCATTTTTCATTGGAAAAGCAGAAATTTTAGAGAAGCAAGGAATCTTTAGAGATCCAGTCTATTATCTTATTTTACCAGTGGGAAAACTAAAATGCACAAATCTTGAATACCTTCAGAAAAACATGACTACCCATTCCAATCTAAACGAGTTAGGAATGACTCACTAAATAAAACACATAAAACCACCAAAAATGCAGAATCAAACCTGCTCACAAATTTCCACATTCCTAGTTTCATTTCTGGTTCCATCCCAATATCTCAACTATCCACATTATTTGCAAATAAATCAAACTAAGTTCCAGCTAAAACCTACAGAAAGTGAACAAGGTCTGTAGGCAGATGAATCCAACTGAATGACACAATAAGAAAACAACTCAGGTAATATGAACCTCATAGGTGGATACTTTGTACAGAGATGCTTTATCTCAGTAAAGTGAATTTCTATAGAGAAATAAGGAACTTATAACTATATGATAAACATAATTTAAAGATTATATAACAAGACATTGAGGATACAGAATATCCCGAAGGAGCTTAGTAGAGAAGACAGCAAAATAAATAAACCACAAATTGAAATATGCTAAGTGCCAAGAAGTGAAACAATATAATGCGCTTATAAATAGTTAGCCAGAATTGAAATGTGCTCCCTTTCGTCCTATATTTTAGACAGTTTATTTGACACTGAACTACTGCAGAAGCAGTGATTTCCTACAGCACCAAACCCAGAATGGGAAAGTCAAAGGCTTCCTAGCAGAGAAGAGAAAGGCAGTCAGGCAAAGAAAAGAGTTGTGAATACCAGACACAGCAAGTACAAAAAACCTAAAGGCAACAAAGCGTGCTGTGCCTCAAGAAGTCTCACAAAAAGGGTATTCAGGTAGCACTATGAAGTTTTCATGCATTATGTATTTCTTGACCTCATCCAAGATGTAGGCAACCAGAAACTGAGGGTGGGAACTAGGCAATGTATTTTTAGCAATATTTCCAGGTAACTATGTGCAGAATCTGACCACTGCCATTCTTTTTTATAGATGAAGTAACTAAGGCACAGAGAATTTGTCTGGGATCACACAAACCACACATGTATTTGAACCTAGGAGTTTGACTCTATAGCCAAAACTCTTAACCCTGCTGGCTTTAGAATGTACCTTTGGTATGAGTGACAGGGCTAAATCATGACTAGTCAGAAAGGAGGGGGACCAGACCAGTTAAGGAGTTTCTGTAGTAATTGTGATGAGAAACAATGAGCACCTGACTTGCTCATTATAAAGTAGTAAAGAAGGTGATTCTTAGGCTTTATCAGGTCACAAGAACCTAAGCCTGGCCCAGCATCTGTCAACATTTCACACTACTGCGGCTTCTGAAAACTGGGTGAGAAAGGAATATTGAATCTTGGCATCTCACCTCTAAAAATACATCAGCCCTCACCCAAATTATATTCGCCTCATCAAAATAGTTTAAAGAAATCTTCTTGTGATTGGCTGTATTTCCCAAGTATTCACCAACAAACATCTCTAGAATAATAATATATAGAACTGAATTCGTATGCTGTAAAGTCTGAAAGGCTGCTTTTGGCTAATAAAAGATTAAGTGCTTATCATATATCAGGCATTGTGCTGGCATTGTCACTTAATACTCATATAACAAGGGCTAGGTGCTCACTTCACCAGCACATATACTAAAATTGGAGCAACAAGGGTTGGGTGCAGTAGTTCACACCAGTAATCCCAGCACTTTGGGAGGCCAATGTGAGAGCACTGCTTGAGCCCAGGGGTTAGAGCCAAGCCTGGGCAATTTGGCAAGATCTTGTCTCTACAATATATCAAAAAATTAACTGGGCATGGTGGTGTGCACCTGTAGTTCCAGCTACTTGTAAAGCTAAGGTGGAAGGATCGTCTGAGCCTAGTAAGTAGAGGCTGCAGTACCCTTGAGTGTGCCACTGCATTCCAGCCTGAGTGACAGAGTGAGACTTCAACTAAAAAGAAAAAAGAAAAACTCATAACAGTTCTATTAAATAAAGCTTAAAGATGATAAATAATTTATAAAAGGCCACCCAGCTAGAAAGTAGCATATAAAAACCCAAGCCTAAATCTGACATCAGATTGTACTGCCTTCCTAAAAAATGGAAACTAATCCAGTTTCTGAATTGTTTAAAAATTCGAATATAGTTATGAGATTTATCAAATTTATCAAAGTATAACTAAACAATCTTAACTCCAGTGGTTTGTAATAGATTCCTTCAATGTGTACTGAACTTTCTACAGCTTATATTGAAAGGTAAAAGATTTAGCCAACACAATACTTGTTGGGAGCCAGCCTTGTAGGCCCGCCTGATTGACAAAGTCCAACTGCGCTGAGGACCCCCGGCCGCAAAGTGAGTCCGGGCAGCTGAGGCCCTTCTGTCTTCCATCTTTGCTGTTTGGTACCACCAAAGAATTCTGTGCAGTCGTGGAAGAAAAAAATGGCATGTTTATGCGAAGTACTCACAGCTAAACTGAGAATGTCATGGTTCATTTTTCCATTTTCCCACTATGCTGCTTGGCCTTTTCTAACATATGCAAGGGTTAAACTCTGAAGCACATCAAGAATGCTTTCTTTCACTTGGTTATAAGTTACTAGATATTGCTTAAGTAATAAATGATATAAGTATATTCACTCATTTGATTTAGAATTATGTAGTTTAGTGTTTAGACATAAGGTTTTTTAGAAGCACACGTTTATAGTAAGTTCATTATGAATTCATTATAAGTTCTAACACTTATGTAGGAGTTATGTAGGTGATTTATAACACTGTTTTCACTGACTTAGGATAAAGATTATCTTTAAGGTTTTTACTTAATTCAATAGTTAAAACTCTAAGTTAACATTTATAAAGTGGGTTTTCACTGAACTCATAATATACTAATCAGACACTTTTATGATAGATTAGCTAAAGACAGAAAGCAACCTTGGGGGCCTGGGAAACACTACTAAAAGCTTCTTTTGAGTTCTCTTTAGAAATAAACACCACCGGATAAGAGAAAAGTAACAAAGACACCTGGACAAGAAAGGCGATTACAAAGCTCTGAAGGTCATAAAACCCCAGAAGGAAAACTACTGCTACATGAAGAACTTTGCACTTGGAAACTTTCTTGAGACATTTCAAGGACTGTAATTCGGGACTTTGAACTAAAACTATCATTTTTGGCTTTATGATAAAGACTCATTAACTAAAAGTAGATAGTGTTCTTGGCTTGTTTGTCACTTCTAGACCGCTAGATGGTGGTAACTTTTAAAGCATATATACGTGAAGGAATTTTCTTTGCCTTGTCCCTTTACGAATGGTATAAAAGCTCTGTGTTAACTAACATTAAATTGTCATCTGTTGAGGCAGCAGGTGTCCAAGTATAAGATTTTTGTCTTTCGCCTATCCCTCTCTCCTTCAGGAAATCTCACAACCCTTGTGGGGCTGGACCCCTTCAAATACTGAAGATCAAAGCTGGAAGACTCATGATCCAATTTTAAGACTTACAAAACTACTCTCAAGACAGTGTGGTGTTGGGAAAGAATAGACACAGGTCAATGGAACAGAACAGGCAGCCCAGAAATAGAACTCTGAGAAGGACACTGGTATGAAAGAGAGACCAACAGATCACAGACTACAATAAATAATTGCAAAGTACTACTGACTAAAAGAACTATATCCAAAATATACAAAGAATGCTTAAAACTCAGTCAGGTGCAGTGGCTCACACCTGTAAGCCCAGCACTCTGAGGCCAAAGCAAGAGGACTGCCTGCGCCCAAGAGTTTGAGACCAGCCTGGGAAACATGGCGAGACCTCATCTCTACAATAAATCAAATAAATTAGCCAGGCATGGTGGCACACACCTGTAGTCCCAGTTACTTGGAAGGCCAAGGCAGAAGGATCGCCTGAGCCCAGCAGGTCAAGGCTGCAGTAGCTGTGATGGTGTCACTGCACCAGCCTGGGCAACAGAGACTCCAACTCAAAAACGAAAACAAAATAAAACTCAACAATAAGAACCCAATTAAAATATGGGACAATCACCTTGCCAAAAAGATACACAAATGGGGAGGAAACAAGTGAATGAAAAATCAGTATCATTTGTCATTAGGGAAATGCAAATTACAACATATCAGCACTATACACCTACTGGAATGGTTAAAATCCAAGAAACTGACAATACCAGCTGCTGGTAAGAAAGCAAAACGGCTGATTTCAGGACTATGGAATAACATAGACAAGATAAGCCTGGAGCTGCGTGTGGTGGCTCATACCTAAAATCGCAGCACTTTGGGAAGCTGAGCCTGGGAAGACTGCTTGAGCCCAGGAGTGTGAGACCAGCCTAGGCAACACAGTGAGATCTCGTTTCTACAACAAGTAAAAAAAAATAGCCACATGTGGTGGCACATACTTGTAGTACCAGCTACTCAATACTCAAGGAGGCTGAGGTGGAAGGTTTGCTTGAGACCAGGAGGTCAAGGCTATGGTAAGGCATGACTGTGTCACTACACTCCAGCCTGGGTGACAGAGACAAAATGAGATTCTGACTCAAAAAGAAAAAAAAAGATAAGCCTGGAACATCATGCAAGAAAACAAGGAAGTAACTAAAAAACACACAAACAAAAAAATACCAAAAAACAAAATGCACACAATGTTGAGTGTACAACAAAGGGACATATGAGCCAATGGTCAATGGGAGCAAATCAATTTGTTAATTAATTTCAAAGTCAAATTAACAGTATTAAATTACAAGCTAAAGTATAAAATAATTTCCACAGGTCCATAGTAACAGAGATAAATGATTAAGTAAATAAATGGAGATGAGACAAAAGTGTGAAGAAAGTAAATCAATTATGCAAGGAAGTGACTTCCTTGCAAGGAGGTGGAATAATTTTCTACTCCTAGAGAATGGTCTGTGTACAGTGACTTCCTTCCAAAGAGTAAAATATGGAAAAGAACAGGGTAACTTTAACAAACACTACCTCAGCCAAGTGATCAACATCGATATCAGTGATCTGCTGAAATCTGAGAAACCATCATAGTAAGAACCTAAGGAGAAATGGTTACTGAATGTAATGTGGTATCCTGTATAAGATTGTGAAACTTTAGTAGAAATAACTAAGGAAAACTGTATAAAGTACGGACTTTGGTCAACAATATTGGTTCCTTGACTGCAACAAGTGTACCATGCTAGGATACTAATAAAGGAAACTGGGTGTGAGGCATATGGAGACTCTGTATTATCTTCACAATCTAAAACTTCTACAAATTAAAGTTTATTTTTTAAAAAATGGGGGATTGGAGAGAACCATCATATCACTTATAGCCACTCCAAAGAAAATAAAATACCTAAATCTAACAAAACATGTAAAGCACTGATATGTAAAAAAAAATTTCCGCACCTTTGGGAGGCTGAGGTGAGTGGATTGCCTGAGCCTGCGGGTTCGAGACCGCCTGGGCAACTTGGCGAGACCTCATCTCTACAATAAATCAAAACATAAGCTGGGTGTGGTAGCGCACGCCTGTAGTTCCAGCTACTTGGAAGGCTGAGGCGGAAGGATCACTGGAGCCCAGCAGGTCGAGGCTGCGGTGGCCAGCAGCGGCCACTGCACTCCAGTCTGGGTGACAGAGTGAGACTCCAACTCAAAAAAAAAAAAAAAAAAAAAAAATCACAACACTGCTGATGAAAGAAATCCAAGAAGACCTAAATAAACGGAAATACATGCCATGTTCATGGAGTAGAAGACTCAACACAGTAAAGATGACAATCCTCCCTAAAATGAAACACAATTCCAATAAAAATCCCAGGAAGATTTTTAGAACATAACCAATATAGACAAGGTTACTCTAAAATGTATATGAAAATGCAAATAAACTAGAATACAATTTTGGGGGAAAAAAATGTGAAGAATCACCCTTCCAGATTTTAAGACTTAATATATAGCTACAATAACCACTGCATGGTACTGGCAAAGGAACAGACAGAGATCAACAGAACAAAAGAGAGAATCCAAAAATTGCCCCATAGAAGTATGGCCAACTAATTTTTGACAAAGGTACAAAAGCCATCCAACATAGGAAGAAGGATAGCCTTTTCAACAAATAGTGGAGCAAAACAAAGAACCTCAACCTTACTCCTTATATAAGAATAAACTCAAGGTACAGGATGGACTTAAATAAAATTTTTAAAAAGTCAAAGCATAAAACTTTTAGTAAAAGAATTAAAAATCAGCTGGGCACTGTGGCACATGCCTGTATTCCCAGCACTTTGTTAAGCCTAGGTGGAAGATCACTTGAGGCCAAGAGTTCAAGACCAGTTTAGGCAAAAATAGTAAGACCCACATTTCTATTTTTTAAAAAAGTTGCCATGAGGCTGAGGCAGAAGGATCACTTCAGCACAGCAGTTTGAGTTTACAGTGAGCTATGATCAAGCAACTATATTTCAGTCTAGGCAACAGAGCGAGATCATCCATCTCTCAAAAAATTAAGAATCTTTGGGATCTAGCACTAAGCAAAGAGTTAAGACTTTAAATTAAAAGCATGATCCAAAAGAACAGAACTCAAAAGAATTAAAAACTTTTGCTGTGTGAAAGATTATGTGAAAGGAACGAAAACACAAGCTATAGAGTGAGAAAAAATACTTGCAAACCACATATTTGGAAAAGGACTGATACTTAAGAGTATACATAAATAAACTCTCAACACTCAACAGCAAAAATCCAAGCAATTCAACTAGAAAATGGGCAATGGCCAGGCACAGTGGCTCACACCTGTAATCCCAGCACTTTGGGAGGCCAAGGCAGAATTACTTGAGGCCAGGATTTGAGACCAGTCTAAGTAACATAGCAGGACCTCATGTCTATTAAAAAAAAAAAAATTAGCCAGGTGTGGTGGCACATGCTTGTAGTCCCAGCTACTCAGGAGGCTAAGGCAAAAGGACTGCCTGAGCCCAGGAGGTTGGGGCTACTGTGAGCCGTGATTGTGCCGCTGCACTCCAGCCAGGGTTGAGTGAGACCCCAACTCAAAAAGGGGGGGGGACGACATTCCACTGAAGAAGATATACAGATGGCAAACAAAAGACATTGCAGAAATGCAAATTCAAACCACAATGGGATATCACTACATACCAATCAGAATGCTGATCCAAAAAACAGTGTTAATAACCAATACTGGTAAGGATAAAGAGAAACTGGCTCATTTATACACTGCTGGTAGATACATAAAATGGCAATGCCACTTTGGGAAACAGTCTATCAGTTTCTTATAAAACTAAAAATGTACTTACCATAGAACCCAGCAACTGCACTCTTGTACATTTATCCCTAAATAACAAAAATTTATATTCATGGAGAAACTTGTAGACATAAGTTCGTAGCATTTTTATTTGAAAACTGCTGGGAAAAAAACTGGAAACAACCCACATGTCCTTTAATAAGTGAATGGTTACATAAACGGTGATTCATTCCCATTCCATGGAATCCTATTCAGCAGTAAAATGAAATTAACTAATGATAAATGCAACAACTTGTATGGATCTTAAGAGCATTAAACTGAGTATAAATAAGCCAATCCCAAAAGACTACATACATAATTCCATCAATACATTTCTGAAAAGACAAAATATTAAAATGTATAACAGACCTGTTTTTAACTAGGGGTTAAAAACAGGCTGGAGGAAAGGGGTGCACAGAACAGAGACAGGTGTGATTACAAATGGACAACATGGGGGATTCTTGCAGTGATGTTAAGCACCTGGACTGTGGTAGTAGATATACAAACCTACAAATGATAATACTGCATAGAACTCAATACAAACACATTTATACATAAATGAGTACAGATAAAACCAGGCAGGTATGGATATAATCAGCAGACTGTATCAATGTCAATATCTAGGTCATGATATTATAGTACAGTTCTGTAAGATGCTACCATTGGTGGAAACTGGGTAAAGGGCAAACAGATCTCTCTGTATTACTATTACAGCTGCATATGAATCTATAATAATCTTCAAATAAAAGTTTAATTTACAAAAGACACTATTAACAAAATGAAAAGGCAAGCCAGAGTGAAAGAAAATATTTACAAGACATATATCTGATGAAGGATTTGTCTATGATATATAAAGAACTCCTACAAGCCAATATTAAAAAACACAATTTTTTAAATAAAAAAAAATCTGAACAGACACACAACCAATGAGATGCAAGAATGGCAAATAAACACATGACAAGATGGGGTGTATCATTAGCTAATAAGGAAATGTAAGTTACAACCACAATGAGATGTCACTACACAACCACTAAAATGACTAATATCAAGTGTTGAGAGAGGATGTGGAGCAACTGGAACACTCACAACATCCCTAGAGGGAATGCAAAAATGGCACAGCCACTTTGGAAGAGACAGTTTGACAGCTTCTTAAAGTTAAACATACACTTACCATATGACCCAGCAATCCCACTCCTAGGTATTTACCTAAGAGAAATGAAAACATATGTCTACACAAAGACTTGTACTCAAAAGTTCATAGCAGCTTTAATCACAAAAATAATCACAAAAAACTGGAAACAACCCAAATGTCCATCTACCAGATAATTTATAAGCAACTTGTCATATATACACACACAATAGAATACTATTCAGTGATAAAAGGAAAGAACTGATGCTACAAGTACTAACATGGATGAATCTCAAAAGCATTATGCTGTACTAAGTGAAACCCAATCAGCCAATAAAAAACTATATACTCTATCAAAACTACCAAAAAAACAAACCAAAGGCAAAAAAAAAAAAAAAAAAAAAGCACACAAACTATAGTAATTACTGGCTAAAGCCAGTTGCAAGGAGAAAGGATTGACTACAAAGGGACATAAAGGAACTCTTGGGGGTAAAGGAAACAGTCTGCATCATGATTGTGGAAAGAATGCAGAATTGTATATATATCAAATCTCACTGACTGCACACTTAAAATCTAAAATCTGTGAATTTTGTTTTATGTCAACTATATCTCAAAAAATGTTAAATTTGAATTTCCAGAAATACTATTAAAAGTTAAGAAATAAGTTATAAAATATAGTTAATGGAGTTTACTAAAGACAATTAAGATTAAAATATGCAGATCTAATTTACATCATTTATCAATTTTTATAAATTACAAAAACAAGAGCAAATCCATAATCTTTTTCTAATACTGTAATTTCTATTCAGATAGTAATGTGTAAATGATGTCATTTTTTTATTCTTTATTTTTATAGGCCTGTCTCTCACCACACTAACAAAAACTAACTCAAAATGTATTTAAACTCAAAATGAGATTTAAATGTATTACCTGAAACTATGAAACTACTAGAAGAAAACACAGGAAAAATGCTTCATTACACTGTTTGAATAGGACCTCAAAAGCTCAGGCAAAAACAGACAATACAGAAAAAAAAAAATTGTGAGAAGACAATCTACAGAATGGAAGAAAATATTCACAAACTATTCATCTAACAGGGAACTAATATCCAGAATAGGTATGAACTCAAAAAAAAAAAAAAAAAAAAAAAAAAAGCAGATAATCCAATTTTAAAATGGACAAAAGATCAAAATATATTTCTCAAAAATAAATAAATGGGCAAAAAGTATGTGAAAAATGCTCAACATTAATAGAGAAATGCAATTCAAAACCACAATGAGACTATCACCTCACCCAAGTTAGAATGGCTTTTATCAAAAAGACAAAAAATAACAAAAGCTAGTAAGGAGATAGAGAAAAGAGAACTCTTTTACACTGTTGTTGAAAATGCAAATTAGTGCAGCCATTATGGACAACAAAAAAAAGTACCTCAAAAAATTAAAAACAGAACTACCATATGATCCAACAATTCTACTACTGAGTATACATCCAAGGGAAGTAAAATCCGTATGATGAAGAGATAGTTGCACTCTCACATTTATTTCAATGCTATTCACAATAGCCAAGATATGGAATCAACCTAAGTGTCCATTAACAGATAAATGGATACAAAAAATGTGGTATGTATACACAATGAAATATTATTCAATCACAAAAAAGAATGAACTCCTATCATTTGCAACAACAAGGAAGAACCTGGAGGAAATTATGTTACGTGAAATAAGCCAGACACAGAAAGACACATACTGCATGATCTCACTCACATGTATAATCAAAAAAAGTTTATCTCATAAAAGTAGAATAGTGGTTACCAGAGGCCAGGGAGAGTAGCGATGATGGTAAATGGAGAGAAGTTGGTACAGTTAGACAGGAGGCGTAAGTTCTGGTATTCTATTGCACAGTAGGATGACTATAGTTTAAAATAATGTATACTTCAAGTACCTAGAAGATTTGGAATGTTCTCACCACAGAGAAATGAGAAGTGCCTGAGGTAATGAATATGCTAATTACCCTGATTTGACAAAGCATATATATATAGACAGCAAAACATCACACTGAACTCCATAAATATATATAATTGTTATGGATCAAAAAAATGACTTACACTTTTAAAGTTGTATAAAAATCATATTCAATTTTGGTGTTTGGCTTTGGAATAATTACATTAAAAAATCATATATAAAAATAAGACAGGTACTTCATTTTGAGACCAATACAGTACAGAGCCTTTTAAAGGCACATATCACAAAA
Organism: Cephalopachus bancanus; assembly: GCA_027257055.1. Lineage (NCBI taxonomy): Eukaryota > Metazoa > Chordata > Mammalia > Primates > Tarsiidae > Cephalopachus > Cephalopachus bancanus. The sequence goes on along the minus strand of JAPVLO010000159.1, from coordinate 1,673,780 downwards.
AATGTTCACTGCAAAGAAGTAAAAGGGAAATTAACATTATATACAAATCTCTTCTCAACTCCAAACTTAGCAAATTTCATTTATGACAGGCATTTTCCACTGAAAAGTTGCCTAACGAATGTAAAGTTAGATAAGAGAGGAAATCCAACTCCTTTCCAAGCTATTCTATAATTGAAAATCTCCAAGATTTTTAAGACTCTTTCCAACCCCTCTTCTCCAGTGCTTCTTTTCCTACTACAGAAGTTTTAAAATCTGGCCCAAAATTTCTCCAACAAGAGGTAGGGGTCTACGTCCCACTCCCTTTAAATGTGGGGGCTCTGTGACTGCTTGCTAAATAGAATATGATAGAAATCACGTTATAGTTTCTGGGTCTAGGCCCTAAACTGGCAGCTTCTACCTCTTGTCTTTTGGAATGTTCACTGACAAGCTAAAGCGTATATCCAGGCCACGTGGAGAGGTCCAAAGTAGGTATTCCAGCTGAAGTCCCGATCAAAGCCATCAACCACTAGAAGTGAGCAAAGAAATGAGTGAGGAAGCCACCACCTCATTGTAACCCCATGAAACCAAGGTAGACCCACCTAATTAAGTCCAGTCAACATACAGAGCCATAAAAGATAATGATGATTTTTACTGTCTGAAGCCACTAAGTTTGGGATGACTTGTTATCAAACAATAATAACAGGAACACCCCCATATTTCTTCCTATTCCTAATCAATACCAGAACCTGTAGTAATGGAAAGTACAACGGCAGAAGGATGTAAATTCCAAACTACACCATTCGTTCCTCTCTCCCTACTCCCAAGTTGACAAACATAAATTGTTCAAAATCTCAAAGTGTTTAGGGAAAGAAAGGTCATGCACAAGCCTGTTGTTGCCCCTTTTCACCCTGAGTTCTGCCTCTCGCCCTCGGAACACTTAATAATAGCAAGCAAGAGGAAGGGCATGAGGAGGAATGCTATTTACTCCTCTTATCTCAGCAGTACGAGCAGCAATAAGAGAAACTGGGAAAATCCAATCCTGCCTTTTTTACAGGTTGACTCTTGGCATCTCATTTCTCCAACCTCCCTCTTCTCTTACGCAGCACATCCTCGATCATCAACAGTTTCATATACAAAGAGGAAAACCAAGACAAAAGGGAGAGCCCAGTAGCCATTTCTCTTCACTAGTTCCCACCACTTATAACCAACCACAAATCCCAACAGTTCTCCCTCAACAGAGTTCTGTCTCAAGTACTACAACTAAATAGTAAGCTGAGAACTAACTATATCTCAAAATCATCAACAACAACAAAAAACTCTCCCAACTTATAGCTTCCTTATGAAGTCTAAACTTCTTTACAAGGGATATGAAACCATTCTTCTACTACATTGTATAATGCAAAAGGGATATATCTTTCCACAAAGTTCAACTTAATCCTTTATGTACTAAACGTCTGATACATTAAACTTGACGAGAGTACAAAGTACAAGTATCTTGTAGACACCCTAATAAACATATCCTAAGTTCGTATGTATCGTAGATTCCAGTGTGTCTAACTCTCAAATCAGTCTACTCAGCTTTTACAAACTGGAGTATCCCCAGTGGGGGAAAAAAGGGCAGGAACACAGGGTGATGAGTAATTTTGGAAGCCTGAAAATACTCTTTTAGCGATTTTTTGTTTGTTTTATGTTTGTTTTAAGTTATAATTTAATAATAAAGATTTAAGATGAATATGGATGGCTACCTTATCACAGTGTACTGTCACAGAACATCAATCCAAGCTTTTGTTTACAAACCCCCAAGTTGTTTCAGTTTGATGAAAAAGATCAGATGCACACTTAATAGGTAAATTAAACCTTCTTGTCTAAATCATTGGTTCAAATGGAAACAGGAATCAGAAAAATTAAGCCAATGCTAGTACAGACATACTGAACTCAAAAGAATTACATTTTAAGAGGCAATACATTCCCAATGGAAATGGGCATTTGGATCCAGCTACTCAAATTAATAGTCCCAGAACCATCAGTATCATCACCTTATTAAAAATGCAAAATCTGGCCAGGCGTAGTGGCTCACACCTATAATCCCAGCACCTTGAGAGGCTGAGGCAGGAGGACTGCTTGAGCCTAGGAGTTCCAGACCAGCCTGGACAACAAAGTGAGTCCTTATCTATACAGAAAAAGTTAAAAATCAGTCAGGTGTGGCGGTACACCCCTGTAGTTCCAGCTACTCAAAAGGTTGAGGCAGGAGGACTGCTTGAGCCCAGGAGTTCGAGACCAGCATAGGCAACATAGTGAGACCTTGACTTAAAAAAAAAAAAAAATTAGCTGGGCATGGGAGTGCATACCTGCAGTATGGGAAGCTGAAGCAGAATGAACACCTGAGTCCAGGAGGTTGAGGCTGAGCCATGATCATGCCACTGCACTCCAGCCTGGGCAACAGAGTGAGAACCCAACTTAAATTTAAAAATAAAAAAAAAAAAAAAAAAAAAAGCCAGGTTCGGTGGCTCAGCCTGTAATCCCGTGCCTTGGGAGGCTGAGGTGAGTGGACTGCCTGAGCCCGCAGGTTCGAGACCCGCCTGGGCAACCAGGCGAGACCTCATCTCTACAATAAATCAAAAAATTAGCCAGGCGTGGCAGCGCGCGCCTGTAGTTCCAGCTACTTGGAAGGCTGAGGCAGAAGGATCGCTGGAGCCCAGCAGGTCGAGGTTGTGGTGGCCGGGAGCGGCCACTGCACTCCAGTCTGGACGACAGAGTGAGACTCCAACTCAAAAAACAAAAACAAAAAAAAAAGTAGATGGACTCCTACATCCCACTTATTTGTAATCATACTTATTTGTAAGTGTGATGTAGGATAAGATACAAAAATTAACTCAAAATGGATCAAAGATCTACATGTAAGAGATAAAGCAATAAAACTCTTAAAAGAAAACAGGTCATGCGTAAATCTTCATGACCTGACAAGATTGGCAAGATTTTTAGATACAACTAAAAGTACAAGCAACAAAAAATGGATAAACTGGACTTCATCAAAATTAAAAACTTTCGTGGAAACTATAAAGACTGTGAAAAAATAACCTATAGAATGGGAGAAAATATTTGTAAATCATATATTTGATAAGGGTCTAGTATTTAGACTATATCAAGACCTTACAACCCAAAAACAAAAAAGATAACCCAGACTGGGCACAGTGGCTCACATCTGTAATCTGTAAGCCCAGTGATTTGGGAGGCCAAGGCAGGAAGACTACTTGAGGCCAGAAGTTCAATACCAACCTGGTAACATAATATGACCTCATCTCTAAAAAAAAATTTGTTTTTAATTAGCTGGGTATGGTGGTGCATGCCTGTAGTCCTAGCTCCTCAGCAGAGCTGAGGTGGGAATATCACTTGAGCCCAGGAGTCTGGGGTTAAAGTTAGCTATGATCACACTGCTGCATTCCAGCATAGGTAGCAGAGCCAGACCTTATCTCTTAATAATTAAAAAATATATATATACGCCAGACATGGTGGCTCATACCTGTAATCGCAGCACTTTGAGAGGCTGAGGTGAGAGGACTGCCTGAGTCCAGGGGTTTGAGACCAGCCTGGGCAACCTGGAGAGACCTCATCTCTACAACAAATCAAAGAATTAGCCAACCACGGTGGTGCACACCTGTAGTTCCAGTTACTTGGAAGGCTGAGGCAGAAGGATCGGCTGGGCCCAGCAGGTCAAGGCTGCAGTGGCCATGAGTGTGGCACTATGCTCTAGCCTAGGCGACAGAGTGAGACTTCGAATTTAAAAAAAAAGCTTTATTATTTACCAAAAAGAAAGAAAATTATTACACTAACAGTAACCAGAAATGCAAGATACCTAAGAATAAACCAAATAATATCTTAAAGACTCAAATGAAGAAAATTACAAAATTTTACGGATATTCAATTAAATGAACCAAATCTATAGAGAAGCAAATTATATTATTTATTTCTTCAAAAATATATTTCTAGCACCTCGCACAATATCTGGCACTTAAGAGCTTAAACAGGCAATATATTTGTTGAATGAAATGATTCAATACCATAAAGATGTCTGATGTCACAAGTAATCTAAAAACATGGACTCCCAATTAAAATCAATCCCAACAGATTTTTTAACTGACCTTGACAAGTATTACATGAAGGAAAAAAAAAAGAAAATCATAATAAGCTGGTAAAACATTAAAAGCGTCAACATTCCACAGATGTCTTAAATTATCCATAAGTGATTCTCAAGCATTCTAAGCACCTGTAAGACAAACATTAACAGTGGTCAGCTTGGCAAATGTCTCACACATGCCTAAATCTAGTTTAGGAATTCCTAAACCTGCAGTTCTCAAATTAGTCCCCAAGATCTCTTTAGGAGTGAAAACTGTCTTCAAAATAATACCAAAGGGCTACTAGCTTTTTTCATTCTCATTTTCTCACAACTGTACAGTGGAGTTTTTTTTCAGAGGTTACATGATGTGAAATAATGCTACAGATCAAATGCATAAGCAGATATGAGAATCTATCTTCTATTAAGTCAGAAAGTAAAGACATTTGCAAAAAATGTTTAACTCAGGCCAGGTGCAGTGGCTCATGCCTGTAATCCCAGCACTTTGGGAGGCTGAAGCAGGAGAATCACTTAAGGCCAGAAGTTTTGAGACCAGCCTGGTCCACATAGCAAGACCTCATCTCGTACAAAAAAATTTTTTTTTTTAAATTAGCTGTGATGGTGACATATGCCTATAGTCCCAACTACTTGGGAGGCTGAGGAGGGAGGATCACTGGAGCCCAGGAGTTCCAAAATTGCAGTATGCTGACTGTGCCACCATACCCCAGCCTGGGTGATAGAGCAAGACACCCTGTCTCTAAAAATTTAAATAAAATTTTAAAAAGTTTAACTCCTCTCATTATTTTTGGAAAGTACAGTTATTTAACAGTGTTATCAATATTACCGTGTAATGTACTTACTTTTATTTTTAAATTAAATAAAGAACTTTTTGGTTTTAATTTGTAACATTTTTAAGTGGCAAGTATAACCCAAATAAACAGGAGCCGTCTGTGTTCTTTAGTAATTTAAGAGTGTAAAGGAGTCCTGGGACCAAAAAGTTTGAAAACTACTATTCTAGCGCGACCACTGATACTCAGTTCCTCAGTAAAACAATGCTTTGCCCGCTTTTTAGATCAATTGTAAGACTGGAATAAACTTAGAAGGATAAATAAAGCACAAGTAATGGGCAAGTAACATTAAAAGTACCTGAATGAGCTCCCTACAGAGATCCTTGGCATAGAAGGCTAGAGGGGTCATGACCAACAAAAGTCCATAATCTGCCTTCATTTACAGCAAACTAGGACTTCTTCCTCTATCAACTTCCTAAAGTGTCAGTATAGGAACAAGCTAGCCAAAAGAACCCAGATCATGCATCTTTGTTCTTTTTTGATCTAATTTATACAGACAAGAGTTTTAGTAATTAAAATATATGCAAGAAAGAAATGAATTCCTTTACTGAACCTAGATTGTTTTAACTATTTGCAACTTATATTCTTCTTTCTCTGGGAAGCTTTGGAGTGCCTGTTATATTCAGATCATTCTAGACACGTCCCTTAAGCAGATCAGCATGTTTTCTATCACAGACCTGCCACCCTGATCACATCTACCAGACTGGGATGAATGTATGAAAGGCAATCATCTAAAATTTAGACAGCTGTCTCAGAGATGGCCAGAACTCCCACAAAAGGAGGGAGGTTGCCAATAATGACAGAACATTTTTTGTAGTTAAAAAGCAAGAACAGCGGAGTCACTACCGGCTCACCACTAACACAGAGAGCCACAGAAACAAACAATCTGAGGCTGAAGGCATTCATTCAGGGCTCTACTGAATCCTGAATGACATCCTCACCACCACAACTGTGGGATAGGTGAAATAATTATCTTCCCTCCAAATGAGGGGAGTGGGGGGGGGTTAGGGTGTTGGAGAGTTGACAGGCAGAGTTGCATTAATCCCATTAAGGTAATATACCTGATTCCTTATAACGTGAAAAAAATCTAACCGCCACACTTAGTTATCAACTTTAAATAAATTCTCCAAACAAAACAAAAATCTGTAAGGTCATTATATAAACTGATGACTGGGAAGGTTATAAGAAGGAATGGAAATGCTGCCATATATTTTGTCTTATCTGCAGATATTGAATCCAAGGCCTTTGTCTCAACAAATTCCCCCAGAAGACTGAAAAATGGTAAGAAAACTTGTTGAACATCCTCTCAAAACTCATTCTCAAAATTACACAAACTGAAACAGAATGCTAGAACTTGGTCATTACGTAAAGTTCTAGAATTTGAAAAATACACAGGAACATTTCAGTCACTGACATAACATATACTATACAAATAAAATTAGATAAATTCAAATCTAATTTTAAATGAACACTGAGTGGCTGAAAAGCTTAAATAAAGATTAATTAAGTATAAGAATTAATTAGTCAGGCATGGTGGCACGCTCCTATAGTCCCAGCTATTTGGGAGGCTGAGGCAGGACTGCCTGAACCTAGGAGTTCGAGGCTGCAGTGAGCCTTGATTGTGTACTTCACTCCAGCCTAGGCAACAGAGGAAGACCTCGAGTCAAAAAAAAGGATTAATAGTCAAACATTTTATGTTCTTCTCAAGAACTGAAAAGTAGGCTCCATGCCTCCTCACCTTGGTAATAAGCAGATGCTCACTTCTCACCTAGTTCTACCTAGCCAGAAACATGCTTGGCTTAGGACTGCTGGAAGAGAAGGAGAGGAGAGAGGAGGTGGGATGACAGTAAAATCTTTAAAGCAAGAATCTTCAAACAAGAGCATAAAACTAGACATATATTTCATTTTACAAACAAGAATATTAATCCTAAAATAGGACTTTCTCCTTTCAGACTTCCTTTTCATCCTGAGTTTCTGTCCCTTTTAAAAATATTCAAAACATCATTCTGGAAGACAGTAATTATTTAAATAAACAAAGGGAAAAAGCAAACTAACTCACAAAGCAGAACTTCCTATTCCCCACCTCCCAATATTGTATGTGGCATGCCAAAGTCAAAAAGCCAAGCAGTTCTGGCCAAAGGGAACTCTGCTAAACCTCAGGATTTCTCAGATAAAATTTGAAAGGCAGTTATGCATTTTCATGAAGCATTAAAAAATACATAAACTTCATACTGGTAAATGAGAAGATGGATGTGAATGTTTAAAATTATACTGCCACCACTTTCCCTTTAACATGAGCCAAATAGTAAAGACTACAAATTAGTTTGAGAGGGGGAAAAAACCCCAGTAGCACTTCTACACTACCAAACCAATCATTTAACAACAGGGTCTAGTGTCTGCAAGTTAAACTTTACACCAGCCACGAAAACCTTAGTAAGTCAATGAGACATTCACTTTTTTCTAAAAACACACAGACAAAAATAGGTATCTCCCCTCCTAATAGCTTTTTTTCCCACTGTGAAAGCACCTGGAAACTAAAAACTGGAAGTAGAACAACATATATAAGCTGGACACAATGGTGCACCTGTAGTCCCAGCTACTCCAAAGGCAGAGACAGAGGATAGCTTGAGACCAAGAGTTCATGACCAGCCTGGGAAACCCAGCGAGACCTCCCCATCGCAAAAAAAAAAAAAAAATACACACACACACACACACACACACACGCACACACACACGCACACACACACATATATATACCTACACGCACACACACGTGTGTGTTTATTTTTTAATCTAATGAGAAGATGTGTGTAATCCTGAACCAAATAAATGAATTTTTAAAAACTGTAATAAGACAATCAAGAAAATTAAAAACCTGACTGGATATTTGCTAATATTGAAGCCATCACTGCTAATATTTCTTAGGCTTGATGATGACACTGTAGGGTTCTTTTTTTAAGTTTTTATCTTTCAGATACACCTGATGGACTTTCAGATGAAAAACTACTGAGATTTGCTTTAAGATATCTAGCAGGTGGGTGCCTGGTCTTGGGCTAACAATGGTTGAAGCCAGATAACTGACACATGAAGACTTATACTCATTTCTGCATTTTGTCCATATGGTTGAAAATTTCAGCGAGGAAAAAAGTATCCCATGCATCAAAAAGTCCTGTCAAAAGTACACAAATCTGTGTTCCACTACACCACCCATAATTCTGCTTATTTTTTCTTATGTATTTTGGTTTGAGTAACGATCAATTCTATTCTCCAAACCCATTAACTACCTCCCACAGAACAAAAACTGAACTTAGAGACTGTCCTTGCTGTCTTGCAAGCCCGCTCATAAACTAGCCAAGTGCTAGGTGAGGAAGCAATTCGGGATTCCAACTCATAATCAGTAATCTTATTTTAACTTCAAGACCACATACCTGTTTGGAGTCAGACTGGTGAACTAGCACTAGTTTGGTGATTTTCCTTACCCTCGACCTGGCATTTAAACTGTTTGGTGGGTAGCGCACACGGGCGAAAAAAGTAACAGATGTTGCTCGCTCCCAGGAAGTAAACTCTTTCCGCGAAGGGAGTAAACAACAACAACAACAAAAATCCAATCGAATGGGACACACGGAAATCTTTCGGAAGCCTCCGGGTAAGTAATTCCCATACAGCCTTACACTCCCAAAGTCTGTTCGGGAGTTGGACAGGAGCGACCCTGCTGGGTTGGTGTCGTCTCCTCTCCTCCTCCCTTCTTAGGGGAGGGCCAGAGAGAGGGAAAAAAAAAAAACGACCAAACGGCCGGAAGAAGCGAAAAGCGTAGAGGCTGGACACTCAGCCCTTAAATAAATGAGCTCGGGACCCAAACTAGATCAAGTTAGGAGACAGCGAGCTGCTGGCACCTCCTCAGACCTACAGCGTGCCCGAGAGGCAGAGCGGAAAGCCCGGCGGCTCGTGCCCAGACTCGGGCCCCTTCTCGCGCGTATCTTCACCGGTACAAAAGGCAGCCGCCCCTCCCGACCCTCGCTGAGGGCAGCGCCGAAAGGGCAACTCCCACCCGCCCGGGCCACGCCGGCCGGCCCGACCCCTCCCCGCCGGCTGGGAACCTCGGGCTACCGCCCAGCTCCTCAGGCCGGGGAAGGAAGGGGCAGCGGCGGGACCTGCCTGGGAGGACCCGCCCGCCATGGAGGCCCCACGCGCCCGCTCGCCCGGCCCCGGGGTCCCGGACTCGCGCCGCCCACGCTGGGCCCAGGCCTGGAGCCCCGCGAGGCTCGTCGCGAGCCTGGACCCCGCGCCCGGCGGGACCCGCGCCCCCCACCCAGCCGCGGCGGCCGCCGCCGTACGAAACCAACCACGGGCTACCTGTCCTCGCTCTTGTTTTTCTGTTTCTTCCCCATCGCCTGTCAGCGGCGCTCGTGGCCCCAGCCTCTCTGCTCGCTCTCTCACAGACCCACTGTCTCCCGGCCGACTTCGGTCCCGGCTCGGCTCCTCTCCCTCCGCGCTGCCGCCGCTCGCACCCGGCTCTCCACAGACCCGCGCGCTGGGACAGGGCACATATGGTGTGAGCGCTCAGTGCGCACGCGCACCGCCCCGCCGCCTCGGCGTGGGGACGCAGGGCGCGGCTCATCGAGAGCGGCGCTTCGTGTAGAGCGTCTTCGGGGGCCCCGCAGGCCAGGCAGGAGTCCGAGCGCCCCCTGCCCGCCAGCGTCCTCCACGCGCCGACGCCCGCGCGCTTTCCAGGTTCTGGAACCCCGAAGTGGACAATGAAGCTGTCAATTCACCGCGTCAGCCACGTCCCCACGGGTGAACGCAGGCTTCAGTCCAGGAGCCGACTTCCGGCTTCCTATATACCTCTGCATTCTTCAGCCGCACGAAGCCTAGTGAAGACCCACAGCATACCCACCGTGAGCCCTCTGGGGTTCGCTAGGGAGATAAATCCAGGACAAGATTGGGACCTCTCAGTAACGCCCATGGATTATGACGTATGTACAAGTCACTAAAGAAAATATACAAAGACATACCCATCTGTTCCCTAATATAGTTCTTAATCCTTACATTCAAACTGAGAGCAGTTCTAAAAACTTCTATGTTTAGGCAGGGTGATGAAAATGTTCTATATCTGGAAGTGGGCAGTGATATGAGTTTAAAGATGCAAAAGTTACTTGAGCTGTATAAGTCATGCATCAACTTTGGGGAAAAGAAAAACGTTCAGTCAACAGCAAGATAATGGAAAGGAAGTTCGAGTGTCACTCCTGAGCAAGATTGCAGCTATCTCATCTCTAATGCAACGTTCTGAATATTGAGGCACTGTGCCTAAAAAAGTCCGACAACGCCAGCCTGTGCACTAAGAAACTACAACTCCCAGCATACTTTGCTGCCTTTCCAGTCGAGTAGCGTACCCGGGGTGGGCAAGGGATCGGAAACCTCGGGTTCCGGGGATGCCAGGGTAGAGACGCACGCACAGAAGCGCCCGCCCCTTCCTCGGGTGTCGAAGGTGGTATCGCGTGAGTTCCGCAGCCAATGAGGAGGCAGAAGTGACACCCAGCTTGCAGCCACCGGTAGCTACTGCGAGGCGGAAGCCGGAGTGGACCGCTGATTTGGACCCTCTGCTCCCTGACTTCTCAGCATCACTAATAGCTCAGGTGAGGCAGAGGGTGGTGTGGGAGATCCGGCCGCCGCCTCCTAGTGCTGATGGACTCACCGCCGCTCCACATCCGGCCGGGGCGGGGGAGGGGCGCGGCCGCTACGCCGGTGCCTGGGCCGCGGCGGAGGCTCCGACGCATGCGCCCCAGAAGGCGTTGAAGTTGGGGCTTGCGGGTTCTCTGCCCTCATCTGTCCCCGGGGCTCTGGGAGGGGCGGGCCCAGTATTGGAACGGTACCTGAGTTGCAGCTAAGGACAAAGCCCCCTGATTGTTTTGGCTGATGCAAGGAAGGTTATCAAGGAAATGATGAGGGAATTCGAGGACATGCGGTGTCCCTTCCCACCCTTCCAGCTGAGGTGTAAAAAGAATCGAAGGCAGTGATTTAAACAATGAAAAGTTGCCCGGGGCCGCTGCACTGTCTCCTTACCCCTTTCTTGTGCATTGACCACCACCTCTGCACCTAGAACTGCTCTGCTTAACCTCTTCTGTTCCCGGAATTAGATTCTGGGCTCTTTCTATAAAACTCCAGGGATAAGCATCCGCTGTGCCCCTAGGAAGGACAGGTTCTTCATCTGGCCCCCGCCTAAGGGTCACAGTCTTCCCGACTTTTTTCTTGAGGGGTAGGGAGTGTGGAAATATTTTCCCATATTTGAAACACAGCCCCTGGGGACCAAAGCGAGGCCCAAACTTTACCTGTACGAGGTCCACTTGTGTGCCTAATCCTGAATTGTACTACACATCTTTAAAAAAAAAAAAAAAATATAAATATATATATATATATAAAAGAAATACAACCTCTTTTCCATTTTATAGCATTTATGAAAGCTTACAATTTGGTTTTTTCCAGCTGAATACTTTTGAAATTAGCAGTATAGTAATTTCGACAGAAGCCAGGCACCTGTTCATTCAACACTAAATAAATATTTATTGAATACCTGCTGTTCTAAGCATTGAGGATTAAAAATGAAATCACATATGCTTTTCAACTGCTTTTTTTGTAGAGAAAAAGGAATCAGAGTTGAGGTTCGCAAGAATTTCTCTTCAGTCCAATATGTATAGAGGGTCTGTGTGGGCCAGGATCTGTGTCAGAAGCTGAGTGAATGAGTTTACAGCTTATTCATATTTGTAAGATGCTCGACAGAATTTACAAGTATCCTAGTATATTGAGATGAAACAGTCTCCTGCTTTGACAGACAAATTATAAATCATATTTCTGTGGTAATAACTCAGGGATACACATAAAATTGCCTTCTGATTGTTGCTGGTACAAAATATTTTATTCTTTTTTTCTGAGTCGAGGTCAGTTGCCCAGGCTGTTGTGCAGCAGTGGCATTCTCAAGGCTCACCGCAGCCCAGATCTCCTGGACTCAAACAATTCTCCCTCCTCAGCCACCAAAGTGGCTGGGACTACAGGCATGCACCACCATGCCTGGCTAATTTCTTTTTATGTTTTTGTAGCTATGAGGTCTCCGTGTTGCCCAGGCTGGTACTTTTACAATATATGCAGTTATGTGACACATGAGAACTTTTCAGTCTTGTGAGATTATAATACTGTATTTTTACTGTACCTTTTTTATGTTTAGATACACAAATCCTTACCATTCTGTTATAGTTGCCTGTACCATTCAGTACAGTCATATGCTGTACAGGTTTGTAACCTATGATCCTAGGTGTGTATAGTAGGCTGTTCCATCTAGGTTTGTACAAGTATACTTCTGTGATGTTCACACAATACGAAATTACATAAAGAAACATTTCTCAAAATGTATCCCCATCATTAAGTCATGTATGAATGCAGTTGAAATCTAGTCTGAATTTCTAATCTGAATTAAATTTTTAAATATAATCTTTGGAGTGTTAATACTGTTTTACATCAAAGTTAAGAACCAATATCAAGTTTTGACACTTAATGGAATTTTTGTTAGATATAGGAAAACAGGAATGAATGTTAATGCTTAAAGAGCACCAGGCATGGTTCTTCACATAAATTTTAATGAGGTGTTCTAGGAGTTAAATGAAACTCATTTGGGCAGTAACCCTGAAAAATTTGTGTTTTGCTCAACTCTGTGTTTAAGTTTAATATCTATGTATGTGTGTGTTACCTCAGTTGTTATATCTTACGTTTGCAGTTGTTTCTGCTTTGTTTCCCTTTTCTTTTGGTAAAGAACACTGGTTGTCAGTATATGTCACTAGGTATAACTGCACAACTCGTTTCTCTGTGTTCTGGTGGTGGTCTTTCTTTTTTTTTGAGTTGGAATTTCACTCTGTCGCCCAGACTGGAGTGCAGTGGCACGCTCCCAACCACCGCAGCCTCAACCCGCTGGGCTCCGGCAATCCTTCCGCCTCAGCCTTCTAGGTAGCTGGAACGACAGGAGCGTGCTACCATGCCCAGCTGGTTTTTTTTTTTTTTTTTTGAGTTGGAGTCTCACTCTGTCGTCCAGACTGGAGTGCAGTGGCCACTTTCGGCCACTGCAGCCTCGACCTGCTGGGCTCCAGCGATCCTTCCGCCTTAGCCTTCCAAGTAGCCGGAATTACAGGCATGCGCTACCATGCCTGGCTGATTTTTTGATTTGTTGTAGAGACGAGGTCTCGCCAAGTTGCTCAGGCGTGTCTCGAACCCGCGGGCTCAGGCAGTCCACTCGCCTTGGCCTCCCAAAGTGCTGGGATTACAGGCTGAGCCACCCAGCCTGGCCTGGTGGTGGTCTTAAAGACTTGTCTTTCCTTTAATGCAGTAAAACACAAAGTTAGAAGCACCCAAAAATTGCTCTAAGTAGTTTTGAAGTGGTGTGACTAGAACCTATTGGAAATTAAATTTTAAAACATTAAATAAAAATTCTTAAGTGCAATATCATGTGCTTGGATGTTGGCAGAATACTCTGTGGAGTACACATTATATACTGGCTGGAATTTTTGAAAATGGAAGAGAAAAGTTTATTATTTAATTATTTTATTTTATTTTATTTTGTAAACCTTCTCCCCAGCACCAAGGCTGAATTGTACCATTTAGAAGAATGGAAGCTGATGCGTCTGTTGACATGTTTTCAAAAGTCCTGGAGAATCAGTTGCTTCAGACTACAAAGCTAGTGGAAGAACATTTGGATTCTGAAATTCAGAAACTGGATAAGATGGATGAAGATGAATTGGAACGCCTCAAAGAAAAGAGACTTGAGGCACTAAGGAAAGCTCAACAGCAGAAACAAGTAACCTCTCTGCCCTGCTTTCTGAAATTGCTATAACAGTATGCTCCTAACAACTTATATATATGTGTGCTGTAGTAGTTACATCTTGTTCCTCATTTTTAGGATTTTTTAAATTTAGAATACGTATCACTGTTAAAAACTTGCCCAGAAAAAAATGTGTTTTAAAGACACATTCAATATTAGCCCAATCTGTATTTTAATCTACAGTCAAGTAAAAGAAAAATCTGCCTAGGATTGTTTTCTGAACTTAGATTTGTTTGGTTGAGGGAGAACTAGGGAGTCATTGGTTTCTATTTTAGGTGGGATTAAAGCCTACTGTAATTTAGCTGTTTTCAAAGCAAATGAGATAAGACACGAGATAAAATATAAAATCTCCATTTATATTGAATAAATTATTTCAGGCATTTCCAATGTAACATTTAATTATGTGACATATTATTCAAAGAGTGCATGCTGGGTCACAAAGAAAGGTGGCCACAGCTCTATCCTTAATGGTCTCTTAGAGTGTGAGTGTAGAGTAGATTCTGATTGAAATCAGTGGGTTAAATTCTGTTAACTGAACTTGGATTTTAAAAAAAAATCTCCCCTGGGTTAAGCTACATGAAAATACATTATTACCAACTCTGGTTTGTTTTCACTTGTCTGAGACTAAAACGTAAGCTTTAACTTTTCTGAGGCAACAAGGAGTTTTGTTTGTGCCGCTGTGGCATCTCTTTGATATGTTTTTATTCTCACTGCTTAGAAGAGTTACTACAAAAAGGAAAAAATCTTTTATGAGTGAGTTCAAATTTTATATTTTGAGCTTTCTAAAAATAGAGTATATTATATGGCTTTTACCTTTACCCTATTTTAGAAAATAGGTTGCTCTTCTTAATATAAGGCTAGTAATTAGTAAGCAGAGGACAGGTTATTAGAATTTAAAGACTTAAGATAACATGCATTTAGGTTCTGCCAGAAATTCATATTTCATGATTATAGTTATAAATACACTACTAATTGCAAATGAGCAACTAAAATAATTCATAACTAGGATATTTTTATAGAAAGACTATGAATCCACCTGAGTTTCTATGAGGAACATACATTAAATAATGTTTTGAAGGAAGTTTTTGGCAGTTCAAAGCAATCGTCTGAATATTTATAATTAAAAACCAAGTGAGTCAGGTAGGCTGGCTTTAGGCCCTTTCCTTTTATTAATTTATGAATCAATTTAAAGTGAATTTGTCCTGGCATGGTGGTTCACACCTATAATCCTAGCACTTTGGGAGGCAGAGGCGGAAGGATCACTTGAGTTCAAAACCAGCCTGGGCAACATAGCAAGACCCAATCTCTACAAAAAATTAGCTGGGTGTGGTAGCATGCACCTGTAGTCCCAGCTGCCAGGAAACTGACGCAAGAGGTTTGCCTGAGACCAAGAATTGGAGGCTGCAGTGAGCCATGATTGTGCCACTGCATTCCAGCCTGGCAACAGAGTAAAATCCTGCCTCAGAAAAATTGAAGTAAATTGGATTTGTCATAGAGTAACTCAGAGGGTCTTATTTTAGAACTTGTTTTGCATTTTAATGGGCTTTTCAATAAAATATTTTCTGTGGAGGTAGGCAAGAAAAACCTTAGTGGTTTGTGTAGATAATTCTTTTTTGAAAGAGCAGTATAGATTATACAATAATTTTTATTTTCAGATCCATGAGGGTATTGGGAAAAATCAGTGTATGCAGTGACATTTACTCAGCACTTAATAGGCCTGTGTTAATCTACATTCCTCATTCAGCCAAGCAGCCTCCTACTGTTAGAGTAGCTGGAGCTATAGTACTTAGGGAGGGAGCAAAGGGACAAGGTAAGAAGAAGGAAGAGCCCAGGAGAGGCTTGGGGGCGGCACTGAGTGAGAGCCAGGTGCTCCCAACTGCCATGCCTCAAGCCCATCCTGCTTGATTCCAATCAGCAGATACCTGTCTGAATGGAGTTGTGCTGAGAGTACATGGGTATGCTGAGTGTCTTGGAAGAGGTGTGGGTATTGGTGGAGGTTCAGGGTTGACACACCTTCCCTCAAAGAAACCTGGACAGGTTCAGGTCTTCTACCTCTTGGCTGAACATATGAGAATAAATAATGAAAAGAAATAGCAGCTTTTTAAAAAAATAGATTGTGTTAAGGGTTCGTATCATTGGTGAGTCAAGAAAGCAGTTATGAACTGTCACGTGTCATTGAGAAGTTGTACTTGAGAGTTTAAACTATATATCGAAATTTCACATAAGAAAATGTCAGGTCCTCCTGTGAGTGTCAGCTCGATGTAAGCTGATGTGTACTGGATACCTAAACTGTTAATACCATCTGGGCCATGTTAACTGAAGACCAGAGGAGGAAGGGTGATGGCATCCTGGCCCTCTGATTGGACCACTTCTGGAGAACTGTATTCAGACCTCTGCCACATTTTTCAAAGACATGGGTGATTAGAGTGTATTCAGGTGACATCTGGGAAGTACGAAGTCTAGAAATCTTTTCATATGAGAAGCAGTTAAAAGGAACTAGAATTGTTTAGGGTGGAGAAGGGAATATGTGATATTTGAAGGACTGACATGTGAAAGAGATTAAAACTGTTATCTCTAATCTTAGTCTAAGCTGGGATCCACAGCCAAAGTTATGGATACACTGCAGTTCAGTGTGAGAGGACCTTTCTAAAAACTAGATAGTACTGTTACAGCTGCTTTTTAAGCGCCTGCCAGACCCTGTCTTAGGCATTTTCGTGTAGCTGTCTCATTTTCACAACAACCCAATTAGATAGTTACTTTACTGACTTCACTTTACAGGTGAGGAAGTTGAGGCTCAGAAAGGTTATTAGAATTTGTAGCTGAGTAAGTGGTAGAACATGTATTCAAACCTTTGCCTTCTGCCTGCAAACCCCGTGCTCCTTTTTATTAAAACCTGCTGCCTAAAAAAGAAAATGAGCTGCCAGTTAAGGTGATAAGCTTAACTGACACAGGAAAGGTTCCAGAGCTAAAAGGTCTGTCAGGCTTTGTTGGTTAGGGGTTCCTGTATTGTTTGGGAAGCTGGATTAGATTTGGGATCTTCACTGAGTGGACACCATGTGAATAGACTACATTTGCTTCTGAGGACACTGCCCATTGGTGGCCAGTGTTGAAGAGGTACATCCCTCTCTTAGGTAGTCATTAAAAGTTCTCGACCTCCAGAGTTACAATAACATCCATCTCTCCCCAAGACTGATTGGCTTTATCTCATGAGCATTTCTTTTTTTTTTTTTTTTTGAGTTGTGGTCTCACTCTGTCATTCAGAGAGTGCGGTGGCACGATACAGCTCATTACAGCCTCGACTTCCTGGGCTCAGGCAATTCTTCTGCCTCAGCGTCCTGAGTGGGTGGGACTCCAGAAGTGCACCACCATGCCTGGCTAATTGTTTTACTTTTTGTCGAGATGAGATCTTACTGTGTTGCCTAGGCTGGTCTTAAGCTCCTTGGCTCAAGCAGTCCTCCTGCCTCAGCCTCCCAAAGTGCTGGGATTATAGGTATGAGCTTCACTGCCCAGCCTCATAAGCATTATTTTTAAAAGCCTGTAGTAACTTGGATCATGTGCTTCTGGTTTTAGTAGTTGAAGAGTGCATGGATAGAGATAAGAGCTAAAAGGATATTTATATTCTAAGTTTCTCAAGTTTAGACTTTTATTTTTGAAGTTCTGAGAAAACAAATGTTTTCAGTTACCAAGACAGTTAATTATCTTAAGCCTGAGACATTCACTGCCCATAACAAGTTTTACATTGACACTAGAAATGGGAATGTAGACTGCTAAAAGGAATTCATTTCTCTACAAGCTAAAATTGACTTCATTACAAAATACCATGGTGATTTGGGCACTTAAAATGTCAAGCAGTACTAAAAGAGATATTTCACATATGTAATATTTTGCTTCTCTCCAAATTAGGAATGGCTTTCTAAAGGACATGGGGAATACAGAGAAATCCCTAGTGAAAGAGACTTTTTTCAAGAAGTCAAAGAGAGTAAAAAAGTGGTTTGCCATTTCTACAGAGACTCCACATTCAGGTAATTTTATTTCCATCCTACTTAAAAATAAATAAATAAATAATGAGATGTTTAGATACAGATACACTGGTTTATCAGAGAAAGTCAGAAAACCAAAAGAAAAAAACTTTCTAAGTGATTTTATTGTACTCATATGTTTTTTAACATTCTGCTATGTTAAAGTTAAGGAATTATTATATTATTTATTTATTTTTAAGTTTCAAAACAAAGTTTATTAGAGAAAGAGAGGAAAGAAAAGGAGATGCCAGAACTGGCATGGGCAAGAGAAACCACCAGGAATTGTTCTTTTCAAGATTAATTTAAAGGCCAGGCATGGTGGTTCATGCCTATTATCCAAGTTCAAGACCAGCCTAGGCAACATAATGAGGCTTCTTCTCTACAAAAAATTTTAAAAATTAGCTGAATGTGCTTGAGTGTACCTGTAGTCACAGCTACTTAGGAGACTGAGATGGAAGGATTATCTAAGCCCAGGAAGTCAAGGCTGCAGTGAGCTGTGATCATGCCACTGCACTCCAGCCTGAGCGACAGAGTGGCTCCCATTCCCACTCAAAAAAAAAAAAAGATTAACTTAAAGACCAGTGACTTGCAAAAGTAAAATGAATATTGTTGAAGATCAATAATATCCTCATATATATGGGATTTGTATTTTCTGATTTATATTTTCATTAGCTAACTCTAAAAACATCTTAGAAATGTGCACTTAAAATTCTTAGCAGTGAAACAGCAATTATTTCTGCTCTTTTTCCCCTGCTATTATTATATAGGCATGACACGAGGAACAGGGGGTTAACAGCCTTTCAAAGTGAGTGTTCTTTCAGTCACTCCTTAGCTAGCACCTCTGATAGGGAATCAATGACTTGGGTAGTTCCCAGAAACGTAGTTGGGACTGCATCTTGGCTGGAAGGGAAAGTGATTTTTCTTAGATAACCCCCTCACCCTACCCCACCCAGAATGATAAACATCAAAGTTATAGGAAATGTATGTTGGACCCAAACCTAATTCAGGAAAAACTATACTAACATTTCTCTAAGAAGAAAGATCCTTTATAAAATGAAAATGCCCAAAATAGGTTATACCTTAAATCAGAGCTATTAGCCTTCCACCCCCCACAAAAAAAAATTTAATGTATTTTTTTCCTGTCACCCAGGCTGGAGTGCAGTGACATGCTCACAGCCACCCCAGCATCGACCTGCTAGGCTCCCGCCATCCTTTGCCTCAGCCTTCCAAGTAGCCAAAACTACAGGCGCACACTACCACGCCCGGCTAATTTTTGATATATTGTAGAGATGAGGTCTTGCCAAGTTGCCCACGCTGATGTTGAACCCACAGGTTCAGGTAGTCCACTTGCCTCCGCCTCCCAGAGTGCTAGGATTAGAGGCCTCCCTTAGAGAAACACTGTGGCACTGTAATATGGAGTCTCTGTCACTGCTCTCGGTCCTTCCCTCCCCTCTCATTTCTGTAGCCTGCCTGCCCCTTGTGTTAGCCTCACAACCCAACAGCTTCATCACGAGTTAACACCTTTCAGAAACTGATTGCCTAGGATTCAATTTTGAGATGGTGAAACCCCCTGTAAGGAACAAGGGGAGAAGGAATTGGCAAGATAGAGGAGGGTCAAGGAAACTTCGGCCCTGTGGCACATGATTCCTCAAGTTGCCAAACTCTGACATGTGTGATGAGGTGATATAGTGGTATATCAATATGTGGGATATCCTTTGTTCACTTGTTTCATTTTGACCCATTGTTTTCCGGGTTCATAGACCTAAAGCAGTAATGCCTGACACATGGTAGGTGGTCAGTAATTATATTTGGTGGATGTGTAAACAGTGCAGCACCAGGAACACTTGCCTTCAAATAGAACTGAAAAATCAAATTCCCATCATTCAGTTGACGTTTATATATCTAGCAAAGTTCCTTGCACATGGTAGTCTAGATACTTTTGTGTATATTCACAATAATCTTTAGAGGCAGGTATTCTAACTCCTGTGTTCCATGTGAGAAAACAAGGCTTGTAGAAATTAAGTGACCTACCTGATGTTACTCAGCTGCTAATGACAAAAGAGACAGCCCACATATTAAGCCTGCTACTATTTAACTGTACCAAGACTGTTGCTTTTGGATTTTTAACAACAGATTAATTGACAAGTGGTACAATCATAGGCTTACTTAAAATAGTCTCCTTGCTGCAGTGTGGAGTTGATGTATGAACAAATTTTCAGAAACACATTTCTCATATAAAGGTTCATCTATCATTTGTTTTGAGCTTCACTTTAAAGCCATTTATTAATTTGTTCTCTTGACATTTTTCACTGCAATCTCATGACCAAACTACATGGGTGATACATGGAAAGATATGTCCAGGGGAAAATGATAAACATCAAAGTTATAGGAAACGTATGTCGGACCCAAACCTAATTCAGGAAAAACTACACTAAGTACATAAAAACTTACTAGTAAAAATAATCACGAAGCATTTTGTGTTAGTTATCTAAATAGTTCTGAAACTGTATTGGTCATAAGAATTACCTGTTTCCTAACTCCTGCCAAAGAATATTGATTCATCTGCATATTTTAAAAGTTGATTGTAATGAACACCTGGTGTTTAGAACCACTGATCTAAAAGATTGCTACAGCATTCAGTTTCAGAAACACTATAGGATTGACCAGTTTAAAATAGATTTTAATTCAAAGAAAATGTTACTTCCATTTTCCTAGTAGACGATGGCTTAATAAAAGTTACTAATAGTAGTTTTTTTTTTTCCTATAATACAGCATGGCATTCAATATTTTTCATTTCTTTAGAAACATAATGTCCATAGTTACTTAAATATTATTAGTAACCCTTAAACTTAATGTGCTTTCAGTGACAGAGTTGTACACTTAGGAGTAGAGTCTATTCTGTGACACTATTCAGTCTTTCTTTGTGACTTCCAAATATGGCACCATGTCTGCATATATAATTCTTTTTTAAATTTTTTTATTTTAAAGATGGGTACAATTCAGGGTTCGGTATACAAATGATCATTGTATGGGTATAAAATTCTTAAAAGTCTTTTCTGAGCTCTTCAAGTTCAGATTTGTTCCTCTTCAAGCTTCTTGTGTGAAATACATGACAGCCGCTTTATGACTTAAGTCTTAAAGCATATGTTTAATATTTTGAAAAATAATATTATTGAGGCATATCTGACTTATTATGCTAGATTGTTTTTCTACCTCTTATAATAAGCAGCTAACATCTGATCTGGAAATGAGGTCATCTGACACAAGCGTAGTTTGGCTGCCAGATTATGAAACGTAAACAGTAAAACTGTAAAATTAAATGTACGTTAATGATACTTACGTTAAGAAAGAAGTCTGTGATTTTAGCTTTTCATTTTCTATGTGTTGTAACTTGCAGGTGTAAAATACTCGACAGACATCTGGTGATCTTGTCCAAGAAACACCTTGAAACCAAATTTTTGAAGCTGAATGTGGAAAAAGCACCTTTCCTTTGTGAGAGACTGCATATCAAAGTTATCCCCACACTAGCACTGGTAAAAGATGGGAAAACACAAGATTATGTTGTTGGATTCACTGACCTAGGAAATACAGATGACTTTACCACAGAAGCTTTGGAGTGGAGGCTCGGTTGTTCTGATATTCTTAATTACAGGTAACTTTTAGCAAAATAATAGATTTATTAATGTGCATCTAGTTGATATTTTTAGAGGGGATTTTTATATTGAGTGAAGGCCTTTTGTCTGAGATGTAAA
This sequence comes from Cephalopachus bancanus, assembly GCA_027257055.1. Classification (NCBI taxonomy): domain Eukaryota; kingdom Metazoa; phylum Chordata; class Mammalia; order Primates; family Tarsiidae; genus Cephalopachus; species Cephalopachus bancanus. The sequence goes on along the minus strand of JAPVLO010000159.1, from coordinate 1,652,214 downwards.
CAGTTCTAAAAGGAAAAGCATATTTCTTTTTTTTTGAGTTGGAGTCTCACTCTATCACCCAGACTGGAGTACAGTGGCGGGGAGCGGCCACTGCAGCCTCCACCTGCTGGGCTCCGGCGATCCTTCTGCCTCAGCCTTCCAAGTAGCTGGAATTACAGGCGCGCACTACCACACCTGGCTCATTTTTTTGATTTCTCGAACCCGTGGGCTCAGGCAATCCACTCACCTCAGCCTCCCAAAGCGTGGGATTACAGGCTGAGCCACCGAGCCTGGCAGGAAAAGCATATTTCTTAAAGTGTATATTATTAGCATGATTTTACCACAAAATCAGATTTAGAAATAAAGCTGAGTCCTGGAGTACTCTTGACTATAAAAGTTTTCAACTTAACAGATGCTATTGAAACTAATTCTGTATTAATCTGGAAACTTAAAACTGTATTCCAGAGTGGACTGTTCCCCAGTTTAAGCCAGATTATTCAAATTGCTGCTACTGATTCTCTTTAATGAGTAAAAATTAGAAAAATATACTACTATAAAGAGAGTTATATTTTAAGACATTAAAATTTTAATGTAGAATTCTGTTTCACTTGTAGAATCTGATAAATACAAAAAGGTCTCTATACTTAGCTTATGTTACTTAATATGAAAAAGTTTTAGTTTGAAGACAATCCAAAACTGAACTTCCATCTGTCATTCATCTTTTGTCCACTTTTTTAGACAAACAGCTTATCTAATTCCACAAAACAGAGCCATCTTGTCTTTTTTGCTTGTTCTTGATTTGCAAAAATAACAGATAAAATTGTGCAATTATCATTCCAGAGTCACAATGCCTTTCAGTCAGTAGTAAATTCTTTCCTTTTTTCCTCTACCCTACTTCCCCACCCCTCTTCTCTCTGACTCTCCTAGACATGACTAAATCATTTCTATGTTGTAGAAATTGGCTTCATTTTTTAATGTTAACTTAAAAATACTAATTTTTTTTTTTTTTTTGTTGTGTTCTCACTCTGTCATCTAGAGGCTGGAGTGTAGTGACATGATCACAGCTCACTACAGCCTTGAATTCCTGGGCTCAAGTGGTCCTCCTGCCTCAGCCTCCCAAGTAGCTAGGACTACAGGCACATGCCACTGCACCCAACTAATTTTTTTAATTTTTGTAGAGATGAGATCTCACTATATTGCCTAGGCTGATCTTAAATCCCTGAGCTCAAGCAATCCTCTCGCCTCAGCCTCCCAAAGTGCTGGAATTATAGACATGAGTCACTATGCCCAGCCAGCTAAAATATTAATATTTACTAAATAAAATTTTATATTTCGGAATGATTTCAAACTTTAAACAAGTTGCAGACTAGCACAAAGAATTCTCATTTACCCTTTGTCCATATTTCCTAATTAAACATATCTATCATTTGCTTTCCATATACTATAACTTTTTTTTCCAGAGCCATTTGAGTAGAATTTGTAAGTATGGTGTACCTTTACTCCTAAATGCTTCCATATGTATTTCCTAAGAACAAGGACATTTTCTTTGATAGCCACAGTACAATTATTAAAACAGGAATTATTGTGTAATGTACAGCTCTTGTTAAATTTTACCATTGTCCCAATAATGTCCTCCATACCAGAAGATTTTGTCACATTTAGTTATGTCTTTATTTTCCATTAACATACAACAGTTTGTTACTCTTTATTTTTCAAGACTTTGACATGTTTGAAGAGTACAAGCTAGTTATTTTGTATGACATCTCCTCGTTTGGGTCTGTCAAATGTTTCCTCAGGATTAGATTCAGATTATACATTTTGACAGGCATATAATGGAAGTGGCATTGTATCAGGAGGCATGTGATGGTTTGTCTCATTTCTGGTGGTAACTGAGCACAAGGTTAACAAGTTCTCTGTCAGGCCAAATGGCGATTTAATGAAGAACTTTTCCGTTTCCCACATGTATTTACTTTTTCATTTGGTTATATTAGTATGGGCTTTGAATTCCTTTATTCAGTCAGTTGCATGCTGTTACTGCTATCATTTACCTTGAAGCGCAGATTGCCGTATGAAAGCCCCTTCCACACACTGGCCTCTGTTCTTTTGACATGGCACTGTAATTCCTTGAGCCCTTTATTTTTGACACAAACAAGATGTTTTGGTGGGGCTCACATTGTACCTTTCCTGGAATCAACTGTTTCTCCAAAGAGTCATGTTTCCTTTCAATAGCAATAACTCGATATTTCAAAACCAGTATCTGAATGGTAGGAAAACTTACCAGGTATTTTTGAAACAAGAAATTGTCACATTTCATTTATTTTTAGAGCATCACTGAAAAGAGTTTCATATCAATTTCAGGTTAGTAATAATGAATTCCATGAGTTTTACTGATGTCTGTAGAGACCTAAACACTGAGAAATGTTAAATGTTCAACAGGATCTAATCAGTCATGACAGGCTATTAAAAATAAAGCAGCATCGGCTGTGTCATCATCATAATAAAAAAAATATCAGCTGGGTGTGGTGGCTCACACCTGTAATCCCAGCACTTTGGAAGGCTGAGGCAAGAGGATTGTCTGAACCCAGGATTTGAGACTAGCCTGGGCAATGTGGCAAGACATCGTCTCTACAATAAACCAAAAAAAATATTAGCTGGGTATGGTGATGTGTGCCTGTAGTCCCAGCTACTTGAAAGACTGAAACAGAAGGATCACCTGAACCCATCAAGTTGAGGCTGTGGTAGCCGTAATAATTCCACTGCACTCCAGCCTGGGTGACAGAGTGAAACTCCGACTAAAAAAAATGCAAAAAATAAAAAGAATATTTAATGCAGGTTCAGCATTTCCAGAACCAGTGAAACCAATATGTTTTTCCTTCTGTATTTTCCATCAGAAATTCTACTGGGACCAGGCTCATGCCTGTAATCCCAACACTTTGCAAGACTGAGGTGGGAGGATTGCTTGAGGCCTGGAGTTTGAGACCAGTGTAGGCAACATAGCAAGATCTTGTGTCTACAGAAAATAAAATAATTAGCCAGGCATGGTAACATGTGCCTGTAGACCCATTACTTGGGAGGCTGAGGAGGGAGGATTGCTTGAGCCAATAAGTTTGAATCTGCAGTGAGCCATGATCATGCCACTGCACTCTAGCCTGGAAGAAAGAGTGAGATCCCAACTCAAAAAAAAAAAAGAATTCTAAATGTTAAATCAGTAATGAATGATAAAATGGAAGATTAAATCTAAAACATTTAGTATTCCAAAATAAGATTTAGAGCTTTGAACCATCATTATGAGTATTATACCTCTTCCCTTGCACTAGCATTTTAAAGCAATCTTACTCTTGTGTTATAGGGAGGAAGCAAAGATAGATTTGTGTGTAGGTTAGTATACTGGTACTAAATCATAAATATTAAAATGTTTTATTTCTTTTTTTCTTAAGTGGAAATTTAATGGAGCCACCATTTCAGAACCAAAAGAAATTTGGAACAAACTTCACAAAACTGGAAAAGAAAACTATCCGAGGAAAGAAATATGATTCAGACTCTGATGATGATTAGAGCTCAATTATAGCTCTTTATAAATCGTCTTTTTATTTCTGCTTCAGATTTACATGTGTTTTCTAAATTCTGTTGATTTCAATACATTGGTCATATATTACTCATTCTGGAGTTTTATTCAGTTGCATCACAATGAAAGACATCTTCGCTGTTTTTGTGTGCCATTATGTTTAAGTTGAGGAAAACTCAGTTCTTAGATTATCTGGGAAGAATCTGGATTCTCTATTTTGAGACTGATTTTATCACAATATGATTCTTGCAACTTTATACTATTTACAGTTGTGTTTTTAATCTACAGAGTTAGAAATAGAAATTCACAAGTATTCTAGGACTAATTCTTAATCAGCATTATCTATACAACAAGCCAAGTAACATTTACTGATGTGGCACACTGCACTTATAAGTGAATTATAAACACTATTCACTTCTGGAATATATTTAAATAACTATTAAAGAACTACTTAATGTATTCTGGATGCTGCATGTTGATGTTGAATCAACTGATGGCAGCAGAAAGCAATTTCAGGTTGTGAAATGAACATATTACCTTACGTAAAGGACCCTGATTGCTTGTATTTTAAGACATTAATTAAAAAGAAGTCAGGAAATGCTTTTGGAATGGCATCATAAGGAACTCCACTGACTCTCCTCAATAAAGCAATCATACTAGTAGAAATTATTATTTTTTTTTAATCTCTGGAAATTGTCATAAGAAATATTTATTCATGGAAATTCACTAAATCTTGGTAAGAATAGTGAGTCTCTGTGACATCGGAGCCATGATCCTCTAGTTCCCAATCTTGGGCTACAGTTTCTCCCTGGATGTATAAACTATTGGCATGTCTCATTTTCTCAAGCTCCATGTTGCAGAAGTTTTTTTCCAAGCAAGGGTAGCCAAGAGGTCTGGAACTCCTTATTCCACCCACTTCCCACTGGTAGCAAGGAAACTCTAGCCCAGGAATAGCAGACTGAAAATACCAGGCCTCAATTTCTCCTACCCCAGTTTACTCCTAGGGTCAAGGAGAGGCAAGTGGAGAAGACCAGGGCCTATCACTTACTGCCCCCTTCTAGACCATGGATATCAATCACTCTAGAAAAACAGGCTACTATTGCCATCCCTATCTCTGGAGCAGCAGCACAGGTTCTGTCCAGTGGAAATAGCAGGCCATAAAATCAACTCCACAGCACTCCCTAAAGGGACGGACTGACTTCAGAGCATAATGGGTGTAAGGGTGCTGCCAAATACTATGGATGTGGGGAGGGGGCGATTAAGAGCAGACTGGCAACAAGCAAAATGGAAGACCCACAAGTTCAACAGGAATGAGAGGCAGCTGATAAGAGTCCTAGGATTAGAACAAGCTTCAAAGATACTATACAGGGACTTGAACTTAATTGGATTTAATTTCATTGAGCTTATGCCCCAGAGCATTGTCAAAAACAGTAGAGCAGTTAGCTAGCAAATTAGTGGGTGCTAATAGCTGGGTGTGATAACAGAAGCGGACCAACAAGAACCTTTCCTAGTAGATGAGGAAAAGAGCCCTATCAAAATCACTATCTTTGGAGCTAGAGGGAGGGATCAGGGTGACTAAATGTGCCCATATTACTTTCTGAGGAGGAACATCAGTAGACTTAAGTAGTCCGTCAAGTAACTAAACAAGCAGGAGGGCAGGGAGGGGATGAATATGCAGAGTTGCTATGTTATCTCAAATAGCCAGTCATCAAAAAATTGCAAGACATGCAAAGGAAAAGGAAACTGACCATACACGGGGAAAAGCAATGAAAAGAAACTGAGAGGGCCAATAGTTTGGAAACAGACAAAAACTTCAAAGTGCTATTACAAATATATTCCAAAAAAACTAAAGGAAGGTATGCTGACATTTCATTAAAGGAATTACTTTAAAAAAGCAAAATTCAATTCAGCCTGGGTAACATAGTGAGACCCTGGCTCTACAAAAAAATTGTAAACATGGTCAGGTGGTAGTGATGCACACCTATATTCCTAGCTACTTAGGAAGCCTTGGTGGGAGGGTCACTTGAGACCAGGAGTTTGAAGCTGCAGTGAGCTATGATTGTGCCACTGTGCTCCAACCTGGCTGATGGAGTAAGACCCTGTCTCAAAAAAAAAAAAAAAAAAAAAATAGCCAAATGGAAATTCTGGATTTCAAAAGAACGAACAATCATTGAAAAAAATTATTAGAGGAACTCAACAATAGATTTGAGCTCACAGTAGAAAGAATCAGCAAAAGTCAAGATTAATCAGCATAGATAATGAAATGCCAAGAACAGGAGGGAAAAAATGAAATAACTAAGCAGCCTCAGATAAATATGGAACATCAACATATATGTAATAGTGCCAGAAGGGAAAAAAGAAAAAAATTATTAGAAGAAATAATGCCTGAAAACCCCATATTTAATGAAAACGTTAATCCAAAATGACCAAATTGTAAGATAACAGATTCATACCCAGATACAATAAAAATGATAGACAAGATCTTTAAAGCAGTGAGAGGAAAAAGACCACTCATTGTGTAAAAGAGAGCCCCATTTGCTGAGCAGGAAGATTCATACCTGTCATCCTAACACTTTGGGAGGCTGATGCAGGATGATCATTTGAGCTACAGTGCACTATGATCACACCACTGCACTCCATCCTGGGCAAGATTGAAACCCATCTCTAAAAGAAATTTAAAATACACGTGGAAGGCTAAAGGTGAAATGACATATAAATACAACCTTGCCAATAGTAACATTAAATGCAAATGGATTACACAATCATAAGGCAAATATTGTCAAGCTGGGTTTATAAAAACAAGATCCAAGCTGGGCTCAGTGGCTCAGCCTGTAATCCTGCGCTTTGGGAGGTTGAGGTGAGTGGATTGCCTGAGCCCATGGGTTCGAGACCCGCCGAGGCAACTTGGCGAGACCTCATCTCTACAATAAATCAAGAAAAATTAGCCAGACATGGTAGCGTGCGCCTGTAGTTCCAGCTACTTGGAAGGCTGAGGCGGAAGGATCACCAGAGCCCAGCAGGTCGAGGCTGTGGTGGCCACTGCACTCCAGTCTGGGTGACAGAGTGAGACTACAACTCATAAATAAATAAATAAATAAATACCTGACAATTCTGTATTTTGCTGTCAGAATTCTGTAGTAAAAATTGACAAAAAATTAAAGGAGAAATAAGTAATTCAGCAATAAGAGTTGGCGATATTGCCCCAATTTTGATAAATGGTAGAAAAATGAGGCAGAAAATGAACAAAGAAACAGAACACTTGAATAACACTATACACCTAACATTTATAGAACATTCCATTCAACAACAGCAGAATTCACATTCTTTTCAAGAGCGCATGGAACATCCTAAGATCATATGGTAGACCATAAAACAAACCTCAATAAATTCAAAATTATTGAAATCATACAAGGTATGTTCTCTGAACACAACAGAATGAAATTACAAAATGAATAACAAGGAAACCTAGGAAATTCACAAATATGTAGAAATTAATACACCCCTAAATAATCAATGGATCAAAGAAAAAAAGGGAAATTTGAAAATACTTTGAGACATATGAAGATACAAAAATGCAATATATCAAAACTTAAGGACTGCAACTAATGCTTACAAGGAAATGTATACCAGACCAACTACTGAAATTGACTGAAGAAAAAGTAGAAAATTTTATCAAAGCTACAGCAAGTAAGCCAGGCTCGGTGGCTCAGCCTGTAATCCTGCGCCTTTGGGAGGCTGAGGTGAGTGTATTGCCTGAGCCCGCGGGTTCGAGACCCACCTGGGAAACTTGGTGAGACCTCATCTCTACAATAAGTCAAAAAATTAGCCGGGCGTGGTAGCGCACGCCTGTAATTCCCGCTACTTGGAAGGCTGAGGCAGAAGGATCACTGGAGCCCAGCAGGTCGAGGCTGCGGTGGCCAGGAGTGGCCACTGCACTCCAGTCTGGGCGACAGAGTGAGACTCCAACTCAAAAAAAAAAAAAAAAAAAAGCTACAGCTAGTAAAGAGATTGAATTCGTAATTTAAAACTTCCCCCGAAAAAGAAAAAGTCCAGAACTAGATAACTACACTGGTGAATTTGACAAAGAATTAACACCAATCTTTACAGCTCTTCCAAGAATTAGAACAGGAGGAAACATTTTCTGACTCACTCTTTGAGGCCTGTACTACAAAACCAGACTGCAGCATCAGTCTGATACTAAAACCAGACTGCAGCATCACCAGAAAATTACAGACCAATAACATTTATGGATATAGGCACAAAGTTCCTCTACAAAATACTAGTAAACAAAATCATATTAAGCAACATAAAAGCTGAATGATACACCATGACCAAATAGGACTTATTCCCAGAACGCATAGTTGGTTCAACACATGAAAGTCAATGTAATACAACATATTAATACAATTTTTAAAAACATGGTTTTATCAACAAAGAAAAAGCATATTAAAAGTCAAAAATCGAGGTGAGCAAGGAGCTGGCGGACATCTTGGGATCCGGAAGGTGGCCGGGCCAGCCAAGCAGGAGGCTGTGTACCTCAGGTCTCTTCTCAGAGCAATGGGCCGCGGAGACTGGGCTGCTGCCATGATTGAAGGCTTATTCATCTATAATCACACGTCTACCAAGATGACATCGGGAGGAATGCGGTGGACGCCTTTCAGGTCAATGTTATCCATGCCCTGCAGCTGATGGGTAGCCCTGTCACCAACATTGCTTGCACCAGCTTCTTCCTTATTAAGAGGTCCAACATCTGACTGGCAGCGGTCACCAAGCAGAATGTCAATGCTGCTATGGTCTTTGAACTCCTCTATAAGATGTGTGATGTAATGACTGCCTCCTTTGAAAAAATCAGCAAGGACATTAAAAACAATTTTGTGCTCATTTATGAGCTGCTGCTGGGTAAGATCCTGGACTTTGGTTACCCACAAAACTCTGAGAGAGGTGCGCTGAAAACCTTCACCACCCAGCAGGTATCAAGAGTCAGCATCAAACAACAGAAGAGCAATTCCAGATCACCAGCCAGGTGCCTGGGCAGATCGGTTGGCACCGGGAGGGCGTCAAGTATCTTCCTGGATGTGCTGGAGAGTGTGAACCTGCTCATGTCCCCGCAGGGGGAGGTGCTGAGTGCCCATGTGTCAGGTTGGGTGATGATGAAGAGCTACCTGAGTGGCATGCCCAAATGCAAGTTTGGGATGAATGAGAAGATTGTCGTTGAAAAGCAGGACAAAAGGCACAGCTGATGAAACAAGCAAGAGTAGGAAGCAATCAATTGCCATTGATGACTGCACCCTCCACCAGTGTGTGCAACTCAGCAAGTTTGACTCTGGATGCAGCTGATGCATCCAGATGGAGAGTTTGAGCTCATGAGGTATCGTACCACCAAGGACATCATCCTTCCTTTCCGAGTAATCCCACTCGTGCAGGAGGTGGGACGCACAAAACTGGAGGTCAAGGTGGTCATCAAGTCCAACTTCAAGCCCTCACTCCTGGCTCTGAAGATTGAGGTGAGGATCCCAAACCTACTGAACACAAGTGGCGTGCGAGTGATCTGCATGAAGGGGAAGGCCAAGTACAAGGCGAGCGGGAATGCCATTGTGTGGAAGATCAAGCGCATGGCAGGCATGAAGGAATCACAGATCAGCGCAGAGATTGAGCTTCTGCCCGCCAACGACAAGAAGAAATGGGCTCGACCCCCCATTTCCATTAACTTTGAGGTGCCATTCTCGCCCTCTGGCCTCAAGGTGTGCTACTTGAAGGTGTTTGAACTGAAGCTGAACTACAGCGACCACAAGGTCATCAAATGAGTGCGCCACATTGGCCACAGCGGCATTTACCAAACCCGCTGCTAGCTGCCTGGTGACAGCTAGCCCACCTCCCCACCCGCCCTCTTCCACAGGTCTGATGTTGCTTCTGCCCCCACTGGCTACCACACATCAGTCTCTCCTTCTCCTTCCCTTTGCATCAATCCCTGAGTCTAGGTCTGGACCAACCACATTGCAAGCAGGACCGGTGGAGTCGTCCCTGGACTCCCCAGGCAGGGTAGTTTTGGGCACCTGCTCTTCTATCGATCCATCTGCCCTGGCCTGATGCCAGGCTCTGAGTTCTGTGACCAAAACCAGGTGGGCGCCCTTTTCTTCCCACCTGTGTGGCCACACCTCAAGAGTGGGAGGGTTGGCTGCCCCCCACTTTGGAGCTCCCCCAGTGACCAGTAACAGATCCCAACTCTCAATCCCTACTCTGCTTTGGGAGAGTGTGAGCATCATTTTGTACACGTGTGACTTCGTCCAGTTATAAGTCCAATAAACTCTGTAGAGTGTAAAAGTAATTAATTAATTAATTAACTAATCAATCATAAAAGAGGTCCTAGTTTGTTGATTGTAAAATTAATTAATTAATTATAATTTAAAAATAAGTCAAAACTCTTTTATGATTACAAAAATCCTCAACAAACTAGGAATAAAGGGTAAATTCCTGAGCTTATCTAAGAAAAACCCACAGCTAACATTAAACAGAACTCTTTTCATCCTAACATCAGGAATAAAACAAGGATATCTTCTTTCACCACTTCTATTCAACACTGCACTGCTGTCTGGGGTCAGGGAAACACTTCTTATCAACAAGGGCACCTGAAGGAAACGTATTTGTATACCTAACCCTTAACTGTACCCCACAATATCATAATAAAAAATATTGATTTATTAAAAAAAAGTAACCAAACAAACAAACAAACAAACAACAACACTGCACTGGAGATTTCAGCCAGAACAATTAGACAACCAAAAGAAATAAAAGGCATCCAGATTAGAAAGAAAGAAGTAAAAGTACCAGTATTTACAGATAACATAACGGTGTATGTTAAAAGTCCTAAGGGGAGAGGAAACGAGTACAACACATACACAAGCTCAGCAAGGTTGCAAGATATAAGATCAATGTACAAAAATTAATTTTTTATTTCTATAATACTAGTGTAGTAGGACCCGAAAATAAAATAGAGAAAACAAGTCCATTTGTAGTAAACTCAAAAAGGATAAAATACATAGGAATAAACTTGAAATGCAAAGGAATAAATTTAATATAATTTAATAAATTATATTTAATGCACAGAATATAACAGTGGCTCATGCCTGTAATCCCAGTACTTTGGGAGGCCAAGGTGGGAGGATCATTTGAGCCCAGGAGTTTGGGACCAGCCTAGGTAACATAGTGAGATCTTGTCTCTATGGAAAATAAAAACAAGCCAGACATGGTGGCACATGTCTGCAGTCCCAGCTATTCTGGAGGCTGAGGAGGGAGGATTGCTTGAACCCACAAGTCTGAGGCTATGGTGAGCTGTGATTGTACTACTGCACTCCAGTCTGACAACAGAGTGAGACCCCGACTCAAAAAAAAATTCATATAATAAATTTCAAAAATGAATTGCAGATCTTATGCTGTGAAAACTATAAAACCTTGGTGAAAGAAATTAAGAAAATCTAAAGGGATGCAAAGTTATCAGATATTTATGGGTCAGAGGATATAAGATTAAATCCTAAGATTGCAATACCAGGCCGGGCTCGGTGACTCAGCCTGTAATCCCAGTGCTTTGGGAGGCCAAGGCAAGTGGATTGCCTGAAACTCACACGGACAACTTGAGACCCACACGGGCAACTTGGCGAGACCTCATCTCTACAATAAATCAAAAATTAGCCAAGTGTGGTAGCATACACCTGTAGTTCCAGCTACTTGGAAGGCTGAGGTGGAAGGATCGCTGGAGCCTAGCAGTTTGAGGCTGCAGTGGCTGGGAGCATGCCACCGCACTTCAGTCTGCCACCCAGTAGCAGAGTGAGACTCCAACTCAAAAAAAAAAGAAAGATTGTAATACCCACCCGGTTCGATGGCTCAATCCTGTAATCCAATCATTTTGGAAGCTGGAGGCAAGAGGATTGCTTGAGCCCAGAGGTTTAAGACCAGACTGGGCAACTGGTGAGACTCATCTCTACAATAAATTTTTAAAAATTAGCCTTGGAAGGCTGAGGTGAAAGAATCACCAGAGCCCAGCAGGTTGACGCTGGGGTGGCTGTGAGTGTGCCACTGCACTCCAGCCTGGGCGATGAACTGAGACTGATTCAAAATAAATAAATAAGTATATATGTATTCAACACTGGAACACTCAGATTTATGAAATTGTTGCTAAGTAAACTAAGAGAGGACGTAGACACCTGCCCTGCTAAAAGCTCTTGACAGATCATCAAGGCAAAAACTAACAAAGAGGTTCAGAACCTTGCTTTGACACTCAACCAACTGAACCTTATAGACATCTACAGAACACTTCACCCTACAACCACAAAGTATACATTCTACTCATAAACACATGGAACATACTCCAAAATAGATCACATTCTTGGGCTTAAATCAAGCATGAATAAACCTTAAATGGTTGAAATAATACCAAGTAATTTATCAGAACACAGTAAAATAAAAATATCACCACCAACAGGAATGCCCCCAAAACACAAATACATGAAAATTAAACAGCATGCTTCTGAATCACTTGTGGCTCAACATAGAAATCAAGACAGAAATAAAAAGATTCCTGGAAATGAAATGAAAACCAAGACACAACATATCAAAACTTCTGGGTTACCATGAAGATAATACTGAGAGGGAAATTTATAACACCACGTGCATATATCAAGAAAATAGAGGGATCTTAATGTCACATCTAAAGGAACTGGAAAGGCAGGAACAATTAAATCCTAAATTCAGTAGAAATATCCAGATTACTAAGGTAAAGTTACAATTGCAAGAAATAGAAGCCAAAAATATTATAGAAAGGATCAACAAGACAAAAAGCTGGTTATTTGAAAGGATAAGATGGACACACCCCCCAAACAGATTAACTTAAAAAGAGAGAGAAAGTCTAAATAAACACAACTAGAAACAAAAAAGGCAAACAGACCCTGAAGAAATTCAAAAGATTATCAGGTATTACTAATCTAGAAAATCTAGAGGAAATAGAAGAATTCCTGGCATCACATAACCTTCCAAGCTTGAAACAGGAAGAAATTGAAACCCTAAACAGACCATTGATAATCCAAGAAATTGACTCAGTTGTTAGAAACTTCCCACCAAAAAAAAAACCTTGGACCAGATGGTTTTTCAGCTGAATTCTACAAGACATACAAGGAAGATCTGATACCAATCCTATTGTAAGTATGTCAGGCAAATTGAGAAGGAAGGAATTCTTCCTAGCTCATTCTATGAAACTGATATCATCCTGATACCCCAAATTGTCAAAGACCCAATAAGGAAAGAGAATTATAGGCCAATTTATCTGATGAACACAGATGCAAAGATTCTCAACAAGATTCTAGCAAATTGGTTGGGAGTAACTCAGGTCTGTAATCCCAACACTTTGGGAGGTAGAGGCAAGAGGATTGCCTGAGTCTAGGAGTCCAAGACCAGCCTGGGCAACTTGGTGAGATCTTGTCTCTACAATTAGTCAAGAAATTAACCGGGCATGGTGGTGCACGCCTGTAGTTAGTTCCAGCTGCTCAGAAGACTGAGGGGGAAGGATAACCTGAGCCCAGAAGGTCGAGGCTGTGGTGGTTGTGAGCATGCCACTGCACTCCAGCCTGTGTGACAGAGTGAGACTCTAACTAAAAAAAAAAAAAAAAATTCTAGCAAATCATATCCAACAACACATTGCAAGGATCATTCATCATGATAGTATTCATTCCTGGGATGCAGGACTTTTTCAACAGTCATAAGTCTATGAACATAATTCAGCACATTAATAGGTTAAAATCAAGAACCACATGATTATCTCATTAGACTCAGAAAAAGCATTCAACAAAATGCAGCATTCCTTCTTGATAAAAACCCTCAAACACTTGGTTATCAAAGGAATATCCCTCAAGATAATAAGAGCCATCTATGGCAAACCTTCAGCCAATATCATGCTTAATGGGCAGAAGCTGGAAGCATTCCCCCTAAGAACTGGAACAAGACAAGTTTGCTTACTCTCACCCCTTCTATTCAACATAGTACTGAAAGTCTTAGAGCAATCAGGCAGGAGAAGGAAATCAGGGACATTTAAACAGGAAAAGAGGAAGTTAAGTTATTCCTCTTTGCAGATGATATGATTCTATACCTAGAAAACCCTAGAGAGTCTGCCAAAAGCCTTCTCAAACTAATAAACAATGTTGGTAAAGTCTTGGTATACAAAATCAATACAAAAAAGAGAGTTGTATTTCTATACACCAACAACAAGCAGGCTGAGAACCAAATAAAAAACACAATTCCATTCACAATAGTCACAAAAAAAGAGGCCAGGCTCAGTGGCTCCACCTGTTCCCAACAATTTGGGAGGCCGAGTGGAGTGAATTGCCTGAGTCCATGGGTTTGAGATCAACCTGGGCAACTTGGAGAGACCTCGTCTCTACAATGACTAGAAAATTAGCTGGGCATGGTAGTGTGTGTCTGTAGTTCCGGCTGCTTGGAAGGCTGAGGTGGAAGGATCACCAGAGCCCAGTAGGTTGATGCTGGGGTGGCAGTGAGCATGCCACTGCACTCCAGCCTGGGTGACAGAGTGAGACTCCAACTCAAAAAAAAAAAAAAAAAAAAAAAAAGCCTTGGCATCCACCTATCCAAAGAAATGAAAGACCTTTACAATGAGAACTACAAAACACTGCTCAAAGAAATCAGATGATACAAACAAATGGAAAAACATCCCATGCTCATGAATTGAAAGAATCAATATTGTCAAGTGCTCATTCTATCCAAAGCAATGTACAGATTCAAAGCAATCCCTATCAAATTAACAGCATCATTTTCCACATACCTAGAAAAGACAACATGGAAATTCATATGAAAGTAAAAAAGAGCACAAATAGCTAAAGCAATCCTCAGCAAAAGAAACAAACCTGGAGACATCACATTTCCAGACTTTAAACTTTATTACAAGGTTACAGTAACCAAGACAGAGTAGTATTCGACCAGGAATAGGCATATAGACCAATGGAACAGGACAGAGAATCCAGAAATAAAACCATGGCCCCTCAACCAACTCATCTTTGACAAAACCATTGATAACAAACATTGGGGAAAGGAAACTATATTTAGCAACTGGTACTGGGAAAACTGGCTAGCCACATGCAGAAGAGTAAAACTGAATCCCTAACTATCACCATACACAAAAATTAAAATAAATCAAGGACTTAAATGCAAAACCTCAAACTATAAGAATCTTAGAAGAAAAACTCTTAGATATTAATTCACATACAATATACACCCTTTTAAAGTGTAAATTCAATTATTTTTAGTATATTCACAGAGTTGTGCAACCACCACCAAATCCATTTTAGAATATCTTCATCATCCTAAAAAGAAATGCTATGCTCATGGTTGGTTACTCTCCATCCCCCTACAACCCTCCAGTCCTATCCAATTTCTGATCTACTTTCTGTTTCCACAGATATGCCTTTCCTGGATATTTCCTATAAGTTAGGTCATACAATATGTGGCATTTTGTGACTGACTTCTTTCATATAGCGTGATGTTTTTAAGGTTTCCCCCTGCTATATATCACATATCAGTACCTCATTTAAAAAAAAGAAAAAGAAAATACACTGAATAAAGAAAATATGGTACATATACATTTTGGAGTATTGTGCAGCCATAAAGAAGAACAAAATTATGGCCTTCACAGTAACATAAGTGCAGCTGGAGACCGTCATACTAAGTGAACTATCACAGAAACAAAGAACTGAATACTGCATGTTCTCAGTCATAAGCGGACCATGGTCACTGGTTACATAAGCACAAGGGTGGGATTGGCAGATGATGGTCACTGCTAGAGAAGTGAGGGCGTTACTAGCTGGCCCAATTTCATTCAAGTGTATGCCCAAGAAAACTGAAAATACGCACTCCCATTAAAAACTTGTTTATGAATGTTTAGAAACACCCTCCTGGATATCAGAGTAGGCAAGGAATTCATGACTAAGTCCTCAAATCAAATGCAGTATCATCTAAAATTGAGAGATGGGACCTTATCAAACTAAAAAGTTTTTGCACAGCAAAATAAATCATGAAGAGAGTGAAAAGACCATCCACAGAATGGGAAAAAATATTTGCAAGATATGCATTTGACAAAGGCCTAACACCCAAGATATACAAGAAACCCAAATGAACCAAAAGGAAAAAAAGCAAAAAAACAAAAAAACAAAAAAAACCCAACCCTTTTAAAAATGGGCAAAGGACATAGACACTTCTCAAATGAGGACATACAAGCAGCCAAAAAGCACATGAAAAAATGCTCAGCCTCGCTAATCATCAGAAAAATGCAAATCATAACCACAATTAGATACCACCTAACACAGGTAAGGGGGGCTATCATTAACAAGTGAAAAAACAACAGGTACTGGTGCAACTGCAGAGAAAAGGGGCTCTTTCTACACGCTGGGAATGTAAGCTAGTTCAACCTTTATGGAAAACAGTGTGGCAATTTCTCAAAGAATTAAAAATTGAGCTTTCATATGATCCAGAAATTCCTCTTCTGGGAATATACCTAGAGGAACATAAATCATTCTACAAAAAGGACTCCTATACATTCATGGAACAAACTCAGATTACCATTGAAAGTGTACTGGGTTGAATGCAGTGTCTCAAGCCTGTAATCCCAGCACTTTGGGAGGCCGAGGCAAGAGGATTGCCTGAGCCCACGGGTTCGAGACCAGCCTGGGCAACTTGGTGATACCTTGTCTCTACAATAACTCAAAAAATTAGTTAGTCATGGTAGCACATGCCTGTAGTTCCAGCTACTTGGGAAGCTGAGGTGGAAGGATCGCCTGAACTCAGCAGGTTAAGGCTGTGGTGGCTGTGAGCATGCCACTGCGCTCCAGCCTGGGTGACAGAGTGAGACTTCAGCCTCCCCCCACAAATGCACTGGATAAAGAAAATGTGGTACATATACATGGTGGAATATTGTGCAGCCAAAAAGAAGAACAAAATCATGGCCTTCACAGCAACATAGGTGCAGTTGGAGACCATCATACTAAGTGAACTATCACAGAAACAAAGAACTGAATACTGCATGTTCTCAGTCATAAGCGGACCCTGGTCACTCGTCACATGAGCACAAGGGTGGGATTGGTAATGATGGTCACTGCTAGAGAAGTGAGAGAGTTACTAGCTGGCCCAATAATTTCACTCGTGTGTGCCCAAGAAAACTGAAAATAAGCATTCCCATAAAAACTTGTTTATGAATGTTTATAGCAGCATTATTTATAATTAAATATTAGATTAAATGTATATATCTATGCAATAGATAAATGTGTATATAGATAAAATGTGTATATCTATGCAATGGAATGTTGTTTAGCAATGCAAAGGAATGAGGTACTGATACATGATATAGCATGGAGGAACCTTAAAAACATCATGCTATATGAAAGAAGCCAGTCACAAAATACCACATATTGCATGACAGTAACTTATATGAAATGTCCAGGAAAGGCATATCTAACAGAAAGTAGATCAGGCCGGTCTCGGTGGCTCAGCCTGTAATCCCAGCACTTTGGGAGGCTGAGGTGAGTGGATTGCCCGAGCCCGCGGGTTCGAGACCCACCTGGGCAACTTGGCGAGACCTCATCTCTACAATAGATCAAAAATTAGCCGGGTGTGGTAGCACACACCTGTAGTTCCAGCTACTTGGAAGGCTGAGGCGGAAGGATCATCGGAGCCCAGCAGGTCGAGGCTGCAGTGGCTGGGAGCGGCCACTGCACTCCAGTCTGAGTGACAGAGTGAGACTCCAACTCAAAAAAAAAAAACAAAAAAAAAATCCTTCGACAGAACAAAGTAGATCAGAGGTTGCATAGGACTGGAGAGGTTGTAGGGGGATGGAGAGTAACCAACCATGAGCATAGCATTTCTTTTTAGGATGATGAAGATATTCTAAAATTGATTTGATGGTGGTTGCGCAACTCTGTGAATATACTAAAAATAATTGAATTTACACTTTAAAAGGGTGTATATTGTATGTGAATTAATATCTTAATGAAACATTTAAAATTACAGAAACTAGGCTAGGTGTGGTGGCTCACACTTGTAATCTCAGCATTTTGGGAGGCCAAGGTGAGAGGACTGCCTGAGTCCAAGGGTTCAAGACCAGCCCGGGCAACATGATAAGGCCTTGTTTCTACAATAAATCAAAAATATTAGCTGGACATGGTGGTGTGCACCTGTAATCCCAGTTACCTGGAAGGCTGAGGAGGAAGGATCACCTAAGCCCAGCAGGTCGAGGCTGTGTTAGCCATGATCATGCCACTGCCCTCCAACCTAGGCAACAGAATAAGACTCTGACTCAAAATATATTAATAAAATGACAGAAACAGTGAAGGAGCTATATAAAAATTAGAAAAGTCAGAGATAACAAGACATGACAGAGCTCAGGAAAGAATTTTTAAAACTTGAGAAATTCATGAATTAAGATGAAACTAGAAGTAACATAGAAAATTTTAAAAAAGAAAAAAATCGATACAGAATAGCTATTAAAAAAAGAAAAGGGAAAACAAACAGGAGAAAGTAGACTTCGAAATTTATTAAAGATCTTTTTAAACAAGTGTTAAATATAGAAGCCAAACAAGGACATCCATCATAAATATAATAGAAATCCTTAAAGAAGAAAATCAAAGCAACTGAACTGAAAAAAAATACCAATATTGATAATTCAGTAAAACTTTACTAAAATAAAAAATTGGTCTATAGCCATAGCACCCTGAGCACACCCGAGATCATCTGAAATAAGAAACTGAACTTACATATTGGAAAGACAATACACATACTTGGTAAAATGAACCCACATAGAAAGGCCAACAATTAGAAATATTTCCATAAAGCTATTTGCTTTCAGAAGGAGGAGGAGAGGAATTATGAATTATTTATTAAATCCCTCCCCATTATTTCCATTCTCTTCATGGTCACACTGTACACTGTACCCAGATATAGTCTCTTTTTTTTTTTTTTAGTTGAAGTCTCACTCTGTCGCCCAGGCTGTAGTGCAGAGGCACACTCATGGCCACCTCAGTGAGGGCCTACTGGGCTCTGGCGATCCTTCCACCTCAGCCCTCCAAGTAGCTGGAACTACAGGTGCGCACCTCCACACCCAGCTAATTTTTTGATTTATTGTGGAGATAAGGTCTCACCAAGTTACCCAGGCTGGTCTCGAACCTGTGGGCTCAGGCAATCCTCTCACCTCGGCCTCCCAAAGTTCTGGGATTACAGGCTTGAGCCACCGCCAATATAGTCTTATAAATATCTCTATCTAACCCCTGCCTCTTTGTAGACAGCAGACATCCTCTCTGCTCTTTGGCCCATTGGGCCCTTCACAACGTATCCTTAATAAATCTACCTTTCTAAATTCATAACTGTTTTGGTAAATTCTTCTTAACAGCCTGTGACTCTGGCCATAACTAGCCCACCACCACACACAGCAAAAAAGATTAAACACACAGAGTTTCAAAAAACAAAAAAGGAAGAAGCAGGAAAACCAAATCACAAACAAGGATCTCTTACTAGAAAAAATCACCCAAAAGCTCACAAAAATAGAGAGCAATCATATCATCACATATTCTAAATTATTTAATAAGTTATCCTCTCTGTACACAAGGGGTCAAAAAACAAAACAAAACAATAGCAAAACACAAAGTTTCAGGAAAATAGATGATAGAAAAAAATAGAAATAAAATATGTCAGAAATGAGGTAACACATTGAAGAATAAAATAAAACCATTACAGAAATGAAGTTGTTTTTGTTATTTATTGCAATATAACAACACATTCCAAATCTTAGTAGCTTAAAACCATTGGCAATTTTTCTGAGCTCAGCAAGGATGGCTTGTCTCTTCTCCATGAGACATTTGCTTGGTCTGTTCAATGGACTGGAGAATCTACTTCTAAAAAGGCTCACTCACTCATATGGCTGGCAAGTTTGTACTCTGGTGGGTGGAAAACTAAGCCAGGAGAGTTAGCTTCTCTTTACATGGGCTTTTCCATAGCTTCAGAGGTTTACACCACATGGGGTCTGAGTTCCAAGAGCAAGTGTTCTGAGAATTAGACAGTAAATGATTTGGGGGAAAGATGAACGGGCGGGCCCTCAGAAGAATAGATAGTAGCTTGTGACAAAGTCTGTCTGGATGTAGTGTTGACTTCCGGGTTCCTCTCCTGGGATAGGAGTTCACCTTTTCTGGTTCATTAGCTCTCCAGGGAGGGCATTCATGACAATGAAGCTCCTTTACGAAGATCCGTCTTTAGGCTGATAAGGGAAGTCCAAAGAAACCCCTCCATGCATTTGCTGTTGTTCATCCAGTGCCTTCAATTTAAAGTAATCAGTATACAAAAGCTTCACATTTTGTGCTGGTATTTCCTGAACTCCTTCACGGCTTGTCATTTAGCCATGCCTCTTCCATATCTTCTTGGTAGCAGATTAAGTTGGGAAAGCTCATGACACCTGCAAGCACAGCCCAAGCAAAAGGTGGTCGGGTGTGCCCATCAGGGTGTGTCTTACCATCCTTGCAGGCATTTCCTGCACCCTTATTTCAAACCTTCTAAAATGACACTCCCTTATCATAATGGAATCTGAGGTGTTACCTAGTTTTATTCACATTAGAGTTTCACTTTCTACTTCTAGGATTCAGGTCATTCCCAGAAAAAGTTGTTGAATATTCCTCATTCCTTAGACATTTATTTTATATTAATTTACTTAATGCAAGTTACATCCAAAAAAATATTTTTAATTTTTGAATCATCTATACATGATAAATATTATAATGTAATATTTATCAACTCAAAAAGAAGAAGCTGAAGCAAAATTAATGTAAGTAGAAAGCCTATTTGGGCCAAGTTTGTGGATTGAAACTAGGGAACATAGATTCAAGTTGCCCTAGATATATACTCTGATTAGCAACAGTTACAAGTTGACTTTTGTTTTTTGATTTTTTTCTGAGTTGGAGTCTCACTCTGTCGCCCAGGCTGGAGTGCAGGGGCATGCTCACAGTCACTGCAGCCTAGACCTACTAGGCTCAGGTGATCCTTTTGCCTGCCTCAACCTTCCAAGTAGCTGGAACAGGCACACGCCACCACACCCCACTAATTTTTTTATTTATTGTAGAGATGAGGTCTCACCAAGTTGCCCAGGCTGGTCTCGAACCCCTGGACTCAGGCAATTCTCTTGCCTTGGCTTTCCAAAGTGCTGGGATTACACGTTGGTTTTTAAAGGAAATAAAGATTCTAAGTTTACCAATAATTTACATTAAAATAACATAAGTCATGAATTAGTTATATATTATTCTTTGTATTACAAATTACAGGAACAAAATGACTTTAAACAATTGCCCCTGGGCATGGGTGGGGAGGGCACAGGGGCCGGGACTGAAGTCCCCTACTCACAGCTCTCTGGGCCTGCATACCTCACAGAGTTCAGATTTCTCTGAGCTACGTTTCTTTTCTCCCATTCTCTGTGCATGATACGTGAAGGAAGCCAAACAAAAATAATTGGGTTTTGTTCTTAGTTCAGACTCCAAAAAAACAGAAAGGTAATCACATTAGGTAAATTGGCTGGAAACCCAGCTGAGTAAGCAGGACTCCCTTAGGCACTCACTTTCACAAGAGCTGAATTTTCATCTTTACTCTTTCTTGGGATATTACCTAAATGGGGACTGTTAGGGGACTGGACAGGGTGAGGGTGTTTGGAGAGAGGAGGCGCGCAGCACCTCTGGGGCCGGCAAGCTGGAGGTGCCACTCTGGGAACCCAGAGATCCGAGTAGATTGCAAAGAATTGCAACACAAAGAGGTGAGAGAAGAAAAGATTTGTTCAAGAAAAGTTCACCCCCCACAGACAGGGAGTGGGCCTACACTCTAGGTGAGTGTGGCATCGTAGCCCCCCAGAGTCCTGGCTTAAATCCTTCTCTTGGAGATGTTGCATGTGACTGCTGTGACTGCTGTGACTTCCTTATCGACCACCTGTGGATGTCTTGGAGAACCTGTGACACAGAGACCCCTTAATGTCCACCCACATTACCATAGCCCCTAGAGAAGGGGCTAATTCTCCTGCACCTTCCCAAACGACATTCCTTAAAGCTAGTGGGGGGTGCACTTCCCCTTATCTCCTAGGCATTCCCAGCAGGTAGGTTCGGGGTATCCTTGACTTCCCTGTAGATAGGGCCGGTTCTACTGGAAGATTAAGTCCCCACCCGCTCCCCCTCTGGGCGGGTCATAACTTTTGTAATTACAAGTTTCATGACTTTTACAGTCCTTGACCAATGTATGATATCTTAGCCCTTGTAAATTCCCTTTATTCTAGGCAAGCTTGATTGACACTATGAGATACCTGACACCAGGAAGTCTGTTCCTAAAAAGACAAAGTTGGCAAAGTTAATTTCACTTAAAGTGTGCATTTCTCCAAAAGCATAGCTTCTACTTTCTCATCATGGTATTAAGATTTAAGAAGAAGAGTAAAGAAAAATGCATTTCCCGCTCTCGGCCTGTCCTTTCAGGAACCAGACTGAATTCCAAAGCCAAGTATACTAGGCCTTCTACTGAGCAGCGAAACATATGACCCGGTAATAAGCCTGACCTCTTTTTAGTCTTTTCATTTATTTATTTATTTTTGAGACACGATCTCACTGTGCCCACGTTGAAGTGCAGTGGTGCATTCCTGACTTACTGCAGCCTCAGCCTCCTGGGCTCAAGCAATCCTCCATCTCACCTCCTGAGTAGCTGGGACTATAAGTGTGCAGCCTCACACCCAGCTAATTGTTTTGTACTTTTTGCAGACACGAGGTCTCGCTATGTTGCCCAGGCTGGTCTCAAATTCCTGCGCTCCAGTGATCCTCCCCTCTCAGCCTCCCAAATACTGGGATTGCAGGTGTGAGCCACAGTCCCCAGCGAAGCTTGACTTCTTGACACTAATTTATTTCAGACTTTTACTTGATCTCAGTTGAAAAGTTTATTTTAATGCTAATATCCAATCCTTTTTTTAAACTCTGTCTTTCCTTTACAGCTGTGATTTTCTTTTCTTTTCTTTTCTTTTCTTTTTTTTTTTTTGAGTCGGAGTCTCACTCTGTCACCCAAACTGGAGTGCAGTGCCACGCTCCCGGCCACCACAGCCTCGACCCGCTGGACTCCGGCGATCCTTCCGCCTCAGCCTTCCAAGTAGCTGGAACTACAGGCACATGCTACCATGCCCGGCTAATTTTTTATTTATTGTAGAGATGAGGTCTCGCCAAGTTGCCCAGGCGGGTCTCGAACCTGCGGGCTCAGGCAATCCACTCACCTCGGCCTCCCAAAGTACTGGGATTACAGGCTGAGCCGCCAAGCCCAGCCATAGCTGTGATTTTCAACCGCCACATATCTAAGGGGTATGCCATGCCTATCAATCAATCTTGTAGCTATTACAATGATTCTTAATCCCTAGATCATTGTTTTATGAAGTGTGTGATGCTGACTTGCAAAGATAATTGACGTTTATAATAATGGCCAAATGCATTCGAATTTTAAACAATCCTCAGGCCAATATTGTTCTCAACTGTTAATGGACTTAAAGGCTTCACCTTATACCTACTGAATAAATCTTTAGGGTTGAGACCAGTGAGTCAGTACTTTTAACAAAATAGCTATATGTTTCTTCATGCTCGAGTTTGAGAATCGTTACCTAGGAAGCTGTATCAGAGTCTGAGAAACTTAGATTGAAAGCTAACAGTAGGTGATTACAATTTTCACCACCATCATCACATCTGTCTGCTGAGAATCACTGCTCTAGAGCAAGAACTTGCCTCTCTGTTAGTAGCTCTTGGTCAATTAGAAAATGAAACTCTCCATGAAATTAATATAAGGTCACAAGATAAAAACTGTAGAGGAGACCTGAGCCCTGCAAAGGTGCAACTATGGTTAGGAATTAGCAGACCTGTTGCTTTTCACAGACACTGAAATAGAAAACAATTGACTATCTTCATGTCCTGACACCTGGGGATGGGGAGGTTTTCCCCGAGGTTGCCAGATACATTTTTCTTTAAACAAATGACCCATCAGATCTCATTGATAGCATTCTGAAGTTTAATCGGTCCTTAGTTGGTTTTGTTTTGTTTTGTTTTGTTTGAGTTGAAGTCTCACTTTGTTGCCAGACTGGAGATAGTGGCACACTCACAGTCACCACAGCCTTGTCCTGCTCGGCTTTCTAAGTAGCTGGAACTACAGGTGTGTGCCACCATACCCCACTAATTTTTTGATTGATTGTAGAGACGAGGTTTCACCAAGTTGCCCAGGATGGTCTCAAACCCCTGGGTTCAGGCAATCCTCTGGCCTCCACCTCTCAAAGTGCTGAGATTATAGGTGTGAGCCACAGCACCTGACCAACCTTAGTTCTGATCACTAGGGGTTCCCCCTCTAGCATTCATTGTTCATCAGATTTGTAACTTCCCCAATTGCTCCAATATATAACATAAAACTAAAACTGTGAGATGCTTTTTGCCCTCCAAATTCCCTTTAAAGCCCTAATCTCTGAATTCCCAGGGAGACAGATTTGAGAAATATCTTTTATTCTCTTTGCTCAGCTGCTTTGCAATATTAAACTCTATCCCTATTGTAACAGCTGCATCAGTCTTGGTTTTTCTGGGAAGTGGGCATAAGGACCCAGTCTGGCTGTAACAAATTAGGCCATTATTGTTAACATCTTTCACGTTAATCTGATGCTCAGTGGTGTGTTACCTTGTGAGTCTGTGTGTAAGTTGAACATGAGCCTGGAATGTGACTTTTTGAGGAATAGCTAGCTTTGCATCTAATCAGTGCCTAATCCCTGAACTACAAACTTGAGATTTTTAATCAATTCCTATGAACAGTCCTCTACATTCTGAAAATAAAGTCACAACAATGTTAATTCATAAGGTAGCTAACTTTATTAATTACTAACAAGTAATGAAAAATAAATCGACCTTTTAAAAGACAAATTGCTTAATGACTGAACATTTTATGTATATTTGAGAAAGGACCTATGGTATCTTCCCCAGAGAGACTTATTTATGCAAAAGATTAACACAATGCATAGAAAAAGAGCTATGCAGAAATTATCTCAAAAGTCAGAAACATGACAGGTAATACAATTATTATAAATCTTCTGTTTTATAGCAACGTCTAAATCTAGTTCTATCTCTAATGTCCTGATCCTTTTTCTCCTTCTTATTAGAAAGGGACTCATCTTCTTTTGTTATTCATATTTACTCGATGTGGATAAATATTATTTCCATTCTGTCCCATGATAATTGCATTAAAAGGATATGCTGATATTGAGTGCTATTTTGCGTCTAAAACAAGTTTATATTAATCAGTAGTGTCAAATAAAAAAATTAACTAGGTGGGCGCAGTGGCTCATGCCTATAATCCCAGCACTTTGGGAGGCCAAGGTGAGAGGATTGCCTGAGCTCACGGCTTCGAGACCAGCCTGGGCAACTTGGCGAGACCTCATCTCTATAATAAATCAAAAAATTAGCCAGGCATGGTGACACAGGCCTGTAGTTCCAGTTACTTGGAAGGTTGAGGTGGAAGGATTGCCGGAGCCCAGCAAGCAGAGGCTGTGGTGGCTGTGAGTGTGCCACTGCACTCCGGCCTGGGCGACAGAGTGAGACTCTGACTAAATAAATAAATAAATAAAAATTTTAAAACTGCTTTTAACTCAAAATTTGCCTTAGCTCTTGTCAAGAGATTTAAGCCAACGCTGCTACTTGATATGTGGACCACAACAGCATCGGCATCACTTCGGAGCTTGTCATAAATGCAAATTCTCAAACCCTACCCCAGACCCATTGAATCAGAATTTCAGGAATACAGCAATCTGTTTTATAGCAAGGCCTTCAGGTGATTCTTACACATGCCAAGGTGTGATTTAAGCAACTATGAAAAGATTTAGCCTTTTACTAAGAAAAGTAATGCATAAACATTCAGAGATAGTTCTTATATCAAAATAATCCACACTAGGATTAGCGAATAGATTTCTACTTGAGTGCCAATTTTTTTTATGTGTGTGGCTTTGAGATATAATTCATATACCATACAATCCACCTGTATTTGGGTTCTCCAGAGAAACAGTACTAATAGAAGGTAGATTGATCAGATAGATTAATGGAAGGGGAGAGGGTGGGAAGGATTTATCCTGAGGGACTGGCTCATGTAATTATGGAGGCTAAGTGTCACAGTCCATAAGCTAGAGACCTATGAAAGCCAGTGGTGCAATTCTGTACAGAGGCCTGAGAACCAAGGGAGCTGATGATATAAATTCCAGTCCAAGGGCAGAAAAAGATGAAATGAAATATCTCAGCTCAAGGAGTTAGACAGGAAAAAAGGGGGCAATTCTTTCTTTCTCCACCTTTTGTTCATTTTAGACCCTCAAAGGATTAGATAATGACCACCTACATTATGGAGGGTAATCTATTGAGTCCACTGATTCAAATGCTAATCTCATCTGGAAATCCCTCGATAGACACACACATAAATAATTTTTTTTTTCTTTTGCGTTGGAGTCTCACTCTGTCACCCAGACTGGAGTGCAGTGGCTGCTCCCGGCCACCACAGCCTCGACCTGCTGGGCTCCGGTGATCCTTCCACCTCAGCCTTCCAAGTAGCTGGAACTACAGGCGCGCACTACCATGCCCGGCTGATTTTTGATTTATTGTAGAGATGAGCTCTCGTCAAGCTGCCCAGGCAGGTCTTGAACCCACGGGCTCAGGCAATCCACTCACCTCAGCCTCCAAAGGCGTGGGATTACAGGCTGAGCCACCGAGCCTGGCAATAATTTTTTTTTTTTTTGAGTCAGTCTCACTCTGTGGCCCAGACTAGAGTGCAGTGGCACATAACTTCCACTGCAACCTCAACCTGCTGGGTTCAGGCGATTCCACTTTAGCCTTCCAAGTAGCCAGAATTACAAATGTGTGCCACCATGCCTAGCTAATTTTTTTGGTTTATTGTAGAGACAAGGTCTCACCATGTTGCCCAGGCTGGTCTCGAACCCGTGGGATCAGGCAATCAACTCGCCTCTGCCTCCCAAAGTGCTGGAATTACAGGGGTAAGCCACCGTGCCTGACTCCAGAAATAATTTGTAATCGGATATCTGGGCAAGCACTGGTCCAGTCAAGTTGACACATGAAATTAACTGTCATGCCACCCATTTAAAATGCATAATTCAATGGTTTTAGTATATTCACAGATATGTGCATTTGTGAGTATGTACCATCACCATAGTCAACTCTCTTTGGTTGGTAGGTAGTAGCTGGCAAGAGCATGGGATTAAGAAAGATTTGAAGGTTATATTCAATCTTGCCCAGAAAGAGTATCATGACTTGATTGATTAGCCTTCTCTCTATGGCCATGTGATTGAAGAATTGTGGCATTTAGGACATTAGTTTGTCACAACTACACATAAATCTTATCTCAGATGCATTTATGGCAGAATTTGGTAGGGTGAAAAACAAAACAAAACTATGCCTTCGAGCCACAAAAAGAGGCCAGCCTGTTGGGAGCCGGCCATTGAGGCCCACTGAGCGTTAGGGATCAGGGAGGGCCGTGGACCCCGAGACCACTAGGATGTGTTCGGGAGCTGTTGACCCCATTTCCTCTCCCTTTTCTTGCTTAGCACTATAGCCAGAAAAAACTCCTGCTAGCTCAAGCACAGAACTCTGAGACCCAGAGGAACACAGCTAACTTTAGAAACTCATTGTTCCCTTTTTCCTACTGATTGTGGTTTTGGCTTTAGTACAACTTACAGTTTAAACCTGGGTCACATCTAAGGGCCTTAGTACTGGTCATAGGTTTTTAGTATGTTGGCTGAGAAATAAAATAATTTTATATAAGTAGCTATGTCGTTCTTAGAGGTTTGTAGTAGCCATTTTGAGTGAGATCGTAATCATTTGTTCCATTAAATGGCCCACTGTGAACTTTGGACTGGGCCACATCCTGGAGAGCCCAGCGTGATCTTTGGATTGGGCCACATTCTTTAGGAACTGGTTTGAGCTATAATTAAGAGTTTTGATAGCAATTGTGTAAGTTAGGATTAGTAGAATTAGCATAGAATAGAAATGTAATAGGATTTAAGTTAGTCATCATAGGTATTGTGTATGCATAAGCTTTAGAAGTTATTGATTATTAGAACAATCATGATGCTAGTAGGGATTGTCACATTGCTTTTGAGGAACATTAACCAAGCATAGGGAACAGTAAGACAATTTTGGGTTTGTCCTTCCTCATACCTGAGAAACCATCTGGTGGGTGGGAGACGCTCCTCACGCACCTGGCTTTGTGTTCACGTGAAAGACATGTGAGACTGACTGTGCAAAATTTGGGGATAAAAGACCCATTGTAATTCCCAATAAATGGCTTCTGCACTAAACAGGAGTCTAGTCTCTTTCTTCCTCTCTGGTTTCTTTTCTCTCGTGAGTCTCCTACGCCATCACACCACCAGTGACCCCCAACCCTTGTAGGAGCGGAACTCCCACACCAGCCCCTATCTTGGAGATTTTTGAAGCAATCATAGATAGGAATGAGTTAACCCAGAACATATGATAAATGCTTATGCTGATTAAAACTCTGATCTGCTGTGCACATTTACACCAATGATGGAGAAACCAAATTCTATCAAAATGTATGTATGGGCCGGAATTGGTGGCTCAACCTGTAATCCCAGCACTTTGGGAGGCCAAGGCAGGTGGATTGCCTGAGTCTGCCAGTTTGAGACCAGCCCAGGCAACTTGGTGAGACCTCATCCGTACAATAAAATGAAAAATAGCCATGCATGGTCGACACTGGGGTAGCTGTGAGCGTGCATGCCACTGCACTCCAGCCTTGGTGAAGGAGTGAGACTCCAACTCAAAAAAAAATGAAAAAGAAAATGTATGTATGTATGTATTTAGAGACAGGTCTTACTCTGTTGCCCATGCTAGAGAGCAGTGGCGCGATCCTGGTACACTGTAGCCTTGACCTCCTGGGCTAAAATGATCCTCTTACCTCAACCTCCTGAGTAGCTGGGACTACAGGTGTGTGTCACTACGCCTGGCTAATTTTTTTTTCTTTTGTCGTGATGAGGTCTCATTATGTTGCCCAGGCTGGTGTAAAACTCAAGCGATTCTTTCACCTTGGCCTTTTGAAGTGCTGGAATTACAGGCATGAGCCACTGTGCTCAACCCCAAAATATATTTAAAGAGATTTATTCTGCCGGGCATGGTGACCCAAGCCTATAATCCCAACACTCTGGGAGGCTGAGGCAAGAGGATTGCCAGAGCCCAGGGGTTCGAGACCAGCCTGGGCAACTTGGTGAGACCTCGTTTCTCCAATAAAAAAAAAAAATTAGCTGGGAGTGGTAGCACACGCCTGTAGTTCCAGTTACTTGGAATGCTGAGGTGGAAGGATCGCCTGAGCCCAGTGGGTTGACAGTGAGGTAGCTGTGAGTGTGCCACTACACTCCAGCCTGGGTGACAGAGTGAGACTCTGACTCAAATAAATAATAAATAAATAAGTAGATAGGCTTGTTCTGAACCAATATGTGTCACTACAGCCCCGGGTTACACAATCTCAGGAAGTTCTGAGAAAGTGTGCCTTGGGCAGTCAGGTTACAGTTTGGTTGTATACATTTCAGGGAGACAGGAATTACAAGTAAAATCATGGATCAACGTGTGAAAGGTATATGTTGGTTCAGTCCAAAAAGCCTGGATATCTCAAAGTGAGGGCTTACAAGTAATAGGTGACTTTTAAGGATGCTTTAGTGAAAACTGGTTTAGAGACTTAAACGATTGTTTAAAGACTTGGAGTCAGCAGAAAGGATTACTTCAGTTAAGATAAGGGAGTGGTGAGGACCAAGGCCCTTGTTATGTAGATGACGACTCAAAAGTTGCGGCCTTCAGCCGGCTGGGTGGCTCAGCCTGTAATCCGCGCTTTGGGAGACTGAGGTGGGTGGATTGCCTGAGCCCGTGGGTTCGGACCAGCCTGGGCAACTTGGTGAGACCTCATCTCTACAATAAATCAAAAATTAGCCAAGTGTGGTAGCGCGCGCCTGTAGTTCCAGTTACTTGGAAGGCTGAGGTGGAAGGATCGCCGGAGCCCAGCAGGTCAAGGCTGTGGTGACCCAGAATGGTCACTGCACTCCAGTCTGGGCGACGGAGTGAGACTCCAACTCAAAATAAATAAATAAATAAGTAGCAGCCTTCAAAAAGAATAGATAGCAAAAGTCCCTTTTCAGACCTTAAAGGTGTCAGCCTCTCTGTTAATCTTTCCTAGATGCAGGAAAGGCCTAGAAAAGAAGAGGCTTGGCTGCATTAATGGAGATTATCTACAGATAAAAATTTATCCTCCAAGAGACAGCTATGCAGGGCAATTTTAGTCTGCTGGCCCTATGGCAGTTATTTCAAAATATGTCACAAAATATAGCTGGGGGCAAAATATTTTAATTTCCTTCAGGGTCTGCTATCTGTCATGTGATGCTCTACTGAAGACTAATAAAAAAATCCCGCTGAGGCGGAAGGATCGCCGGAGCCCAGCAGGTCGAGGCTGTGGTGGCCGGAAGCGGCCACTGCACTACAGTCTGGGCGACAGAGTGAGACTCCAACTCAAAAAAAAAAAAAAAAAATCCCAGCTGGGCTTGGTGGCTCAGCCTGTAATCCCGCGCCTTTGGGAGGCTGAGGTGAGCGGGTTGACCAAGCCCGTGGGTTCGAGACCCTCCTGGGCAGCGAGACCTCATCTCTACAATAAATCAAAAAGTTAGCCGGGCATGGTAGCACATGCCTGTAATTCCGGCTACTCGGAAGGCTGAGGCAGAAGGATCGCCGGAGCCCAGCAGGTCAAGGCTGTGGTGGCCGGGAGTGGCCAGTGCACTCCAGTGTGGGTGACAGAGTGAGACTCCAACTCAAAAAAAAAAAAAAAAAAAAAAAATCCCATCTAATTCTAGTAATCTGATGGAACAGAAAATTAAAATTGAAATTGAAAATCAAAAATCCTTCTAATGAGATTTTATGGTTTGTAAGGCATAACTCAGTTTCTTAGATAGAAATTTGGGCAAGAGAAAGAAAAGATCACAGTTTAATTCTCAGCACCCTCTATGATATTATTTGGCTTGATGATGATAGATCTAGAAACACATAAAATAACATTGAATGAATTTTTTTTTTTTTTTGAGTTGGAGTCTCACTCTGTCGCCCAGACTGGAGTGCAGTGGCCGCTCCCGGCCACCGCAGCCTCGACCCACTGGGCTCCGGCGATCCTTCCGTCTCAGCCTTCCGAGTAGCCAGAATTACAGGCATGCACTACCACGCCCGGTTGATTTTTTGATTTATTGTAGAGATGAGGTCTCGCCTGCCCGGGTGGGTCTCGAACCCGCAGGCTCAGGCAATCCACTCACCTCAGCCTCCAAAGGCGCAGGATTACAGGCTGAGCCACCGAGCCCGGCCATTGAATGAATTTTAAGGTCCCAGTTGTACTCTGAAGTCTATCTTAGATCCTCTGGATATCTGTAGATTTATTGGAACAATTATCCTACACCAGAAGCTGTTTGTTGAGCACACAGAAAATATGTATGCTTGGTGACTTTTTTTCCCCCTCCTGTCATGTATATGTTCTAATAATTAGGGAGAATATTATTTTAATCAAATAATTGTAACTTGGCACCATATTTATATATACTATCAAAGCAAGGGGAAAATGCTTGATGAAAATACTCCCTCAAATTTTACAAAACAAGAAATAACACAGGAAAGGCTAATTATTCTGAAAGTGAACTGATCTGAGGACTAAACCTGACCTCTTTTTTCCTACCCAAATTCTTAACTGAGAGGCTTAGGGTGTCATGCCTGATAAGAGCTCACCAAATAGGGTTTTATTACCCTACTACACTGTATCCTTTTTTTTTTTTTTTTTTTTTTTTTGAGTTGGAGTCTCACTCTGTCCCCCAGACTGAAGTGCAGTGGCCATTCCCGGCCACCACAGCCCCAACCTGCTGGGCTCCGGCAATCCTTCCGCCTCAGCCTTCCAAGTAGCTAGAACTACAAGCATGCGCTACCACGCCCGGCTGATTTTTTTGATTTATTGTAGAGATGAGGTCTCGCTGCCCGGGCGGGTCTCGAACCCGCGGGCTCAGGCAATCCACTCACCTCAGCCTCCCAAAGGCGTGGGATTACAGGCTGAGCCACCGAGCCCGGCTTACATTGTATCCTTAAGTTTACTTTCTAACCTGACTCTAGCATAACATAACATAACAAATAAAGAAGGTTTATGGCCCTGCGAAGCCGTCTTTTATGGATTCTCAGACCTTGGTAAATCTTGTAAGACATTGATCTGTCATCCCTAAAGTATGCCACGTGGAGCTTCAACAAACCTAGAGTCTTTGTGCCTTTTGTCTTAGCAAAACATCTTATTTCCTCATAAGAATTACATTTTACCAGTCACGAAGTATTTGAACCCCTCTATGACCTACAAGCTCCTGATTGGAAATGTCCCTCCTCCCTTAACCAAATCAATGAGAATCTCATGTATATGACTTTTGCTGCCCTAAGATGTATATAACCAAGCCATCATTCGGTCACAATGAGCACATGTTCTCAGGACCTCCTCAAGTTTGGCTCAGAAATAAACAATCTTAAATATTTTACAGAGTTTGGCATCTTTTCATCACAAGATCCATTTAGTTAGCTCTTGGATTCACATTTTCAACTAATGTAGGAGTCAAGAAATAGACTATACTGTTGAGAAACCAATAACCTCCAAATATTGCTTTTTGGCATGCTGAACTGAAGAAGCCTCAGGTCTCTGACTGTCACCCCCCCACCCCACTTTTCTCTGACCACTGTCTTTCTCAAAGCACAGGATGAAGTTGAAGTTCCTTTATCTAAAAGCCAGACCCATCAAGGACAATTATTTTTCCTTCCCCTACCTGCAAGACCAAGAATGTAAATATGCCTAAATAAATCCTTTCACAAGACAATGTCTGTCTCTCAGGATCATTCAAATTCCAAAGAGAAATATTTACAAGTTAATCTTTGTTCCCTGATCCATTAATTCTTCCTAGTAATCCCTCAACAGAATTCTTCCCACTCCCACCACTTGTTTTGCTAGGATGGTGTATGGGCTTCCGAACTTTATTAAGGGGTGGGTAATCACTCTCTGGTTCTCCCTGTGTACATGTTAACAAAATTTGTGTGGTTTTTTTTTCCAGTTAGTCTGCCTTTTGTGAGTTGATTTTTCAGCAAACCTTCAGAGGGCGAAGGGGAAGTTTCCCTTAGCCTCTACAATGCCAAAATTGTATTGAACATAATGTTATTTTTTTTTTGAGTCATGGTCTCACTCTGTCATCCAGGCTGGAATGCAGTGGCATGATCACAGCTCACCATAGCCACGACCTCCGGGCTCAGGTGATTCTTCTGCCTCAGCCTCCCACTGGGGCTCATGCCTGTAGCGTGCATCACCATACCTGGCTAATTTTTTGATTTTTTGTAGAAATGAGGTCTTGCTATGTTGCCTAGGCTGGTCTCGAACTCCTGGGCTCAAATAATCCTCCTGCCTCAGCCTCCCAAAGTGCTGGGATTACAGGCATCATATTATTACAGGCTCATAATGTTACTTTCATAATTCTGAGTGTTAAGACCTTTGTTCCTCTGGTCATCATTGTGAACACCAATTATCTCTGCATATCAAGAGAGATAATTTTACAAACGTAGTTCTTTTTTGCTCACTTTGGATTGTGCAGATGTGGGCTACCCTCAAATTTAAGACTATTATAATAAAATATCTTATATCCATATAGAAGACAATTTTTAGTCAAGTATATATTTTGAATAAAATGAGATTTGGTTACCTTATTTTAAATCATCTTGACTGAATACCCTGAGGATAGGGACCAAGCCATCCCCTTGTTTTATATTCTCTTTACTGTGTAGCCCAATATTTAGAGGAAACAAGAGCTCAGTAACTAGGCATTGAATTAAAGTAAGACCAAAAAAAGCAGAAAATCTATGCTTATAGTTGTGTTAAAAACACAAAATTCCACAAATTTAAAGATCTCATTGGTTTTTATTAGCTTTTCACGAATCAGGACTGCATCTTGACTGAAGATTTAGAAAAGGTGCTCTGCTGGGCCTAGCAGAACAGCTGGTTGTTATAAGAGCAAAAACAAGGAAATAGGATAATACAAAAAGTTGATTGGCTAACATCAGGTTTCCATGAAAGGTTAAAACAGAGGTGATGTCCTTATTGTGAGGGAGCTATAACCCCCACTCACCTCTCCCCACTCCTTCTCAGCTTGCTTAAGTGACATCTTGTTTTTGCTGCCAACACCTGCATCCCCAAGGTTATATGACCACCAGTACCAGCCTGCTTCCTCAAGGCCACATCTTCCAGGGGCTGTGTGACCACCAACACTAACTTCCTCAGGACTATGTGTGCTATGTGACCACCAGACCCCAGCTAGGGGGTATAAGAGGAACATGCCGAAAACAGGCTACTGGTTCTTCTTTAGGGCCAATCATTCTTTCCTTTCCCTCTAATAAATTAAATTTTCTTTGCCTAACTTCTCAGCTCATCCTCTTTTTCTCCACACTTGCCTTACACTTATCATGCTGGTTCAGGTTGACTGGGCCCCTTCTGATTGTTTGCTGTGATACTCCTGTTTTTAAGAAAAACTGATCTGTTAAGGATTTTCCTGCCTCCTTATTGTGTGGCACTTAGCATGAATACTCTATTATGGTTTTGTCTGTTGAAGCCTAGTTCGTGAGCTGAGTTCAAAACAAGTTTTTATTTAACAATTTTTTTACTGTTAATTTTTTTTTTTTCCAGAGAGAGACAGGGTCTTGCTATGTTGCCCAGGCTGGCCTCGAACTCCTGGGTTCAAGCGATCCTCCTGCCTAGGCCTGCCAAAGTGCTGGGATTACAGGCATGGGCCACTGCACTCAGCCCAACAATGTTTTAATCTTTGTTTTGCATATAGCTATAAGATCATGATCAGTAATCATCTCTACAAATATGTAGACATCTTTGTATTTTACAGAGTGCTTTCATGTATGTTTTCCTACTTTGATCTCAAACAATGTTTGGGAATTACAGTAGAAAAATCACTCCCATTTTGCAAATGAGGAAATTGAACTGTCAAGAAGTGAAATAATTTACCCCGTAAGATATCTACTTCTGGTCCCCAGTTTGCTCATCTAAAAAGAGGCCAGGCTGGAGTGGAGGAGGAGCATTCGGTATATAAGCCTTTCTTTAAAATATTAGGATTTAATTCTTACATTTCTATTTTATTTTATTTTATTTATTTATTTATTTATTTAGAGTTGGAGTCTCACTCTGTCGCCCAGACTGGAGTGCAGTGGCCGCTCCCGGCCACTGCAGCCTCGACCTGCTGGGCTCCGGCGATCCTTCCGCCTCAGCCTTCCGAGTAGCCGGAATTACAGGCATGCGCTACCATGCCCAGTTGATTTTTTGATTTATTGTAGAGATGAGGTCTCGCTGCCCAGGCGGGTCTCGAACCCGCGGGCACAGGCAAGCCACTTACCTCAGCTTCCCAAAGGCACAGGATTACAGGCTGAGCCACCGAGCCCGGCTACATTTCTATTTTAAAAGCTGTGATGTAGAACAAATTTTACTTGATACTAGAGCAACTTTAGGCAAAGTCTTCAAACACAGACGTGAAGTTCACTAACTAAATTACTAACAGGAAAGTTCAGTTTAATTCAGAGTTTTTCGATCTCAGCTCTGTTGACATTGTAGAGTGTAGATATTATTCCCTTACTTCAAGACCAGACTGATAAACAGTGTGGCTAAATAAAAGAAATTAGCATGCAGAGAACACAGACTGGCAAGCCCTTCATAGCAGAGAGAAATGTTTAAGTTTCCGTCACTTGAGACCCTGTCTCAGTCCTTTCACACTAAGTTTCCCATCTGCATTACATTGGTAGAAACAGCTCATTGTGTTTGTACAATGTTTACTACAATTGAGGGGACAATATGCATTGCTCTTTAAAATACCAATTTTCAGGCTGGGCTTGGTGGCTCAGCCTGTAATCCCAGCACTTTGGGAGGCCAAGGCAAGTGGATTGCCTGAGCCTGTAGGTTCGAGACCAGTCCAGGCAACTTGGTGAGACCTTGTCTCTACAATAAATAAATAAAAATTAGCTAGGTGTGGTACCACGTGCCTGTAGTTCTGGCTACTTGGAGGGCTGAGGTGGAAGGATGGCCAGAGCCCAGTATAGGTTGTCGCTGGGGTGGCCATAAGCATGCCACTGCGCTCCAGTCTGGGCGATGGTGTGACACTCCAACTAAAAAAAAAATTAATTTCCAAATATGTTTCTTAGTATTACCTTGTCTGTTTCTCAGGAACAAAGGACACAGGGTTGTTCTAATAATGACCTTAACCTAAGTTGTTCAATCATATTCACAGAGAAAAAGAATATCCCAGCCTCTGGTCAGTCTAGAGGTCCAATCAACACATTGGAAAACCTGGAGCCTACAGGGTTCTGGAAGTGGCTCTTGGGAAACTTGTCTTCTTACACTTCTTACTGCCCACACCAGTTGTGCCAGTTTGATTCAGGCCTTGAATCTTCATATGATCACTGAGATTGAAGAACGCATCAGTCTTCTTGGCTGTTTTTCACTAGGTAAGTTCAGCTTCTAGATGAGAAATGTCTCCTTCTCTGAGTATGAATAAATAACTCTTCTGCCTTATTGCACGACAGCTCTGAACTCCTCTAGGCAAGGCATTGTTTTGGGACTGTGGTCAAAGAGAGTGAGGCATAGCAGTGAGGGTCTGAACTACAGCTGTACAGAGAAGATGAGAGAAAGCAAGAAAAGTTGTGGGAGATATTTGGAAACAGGATATAGTGACTAATTGGGTGTGAATGCTCAGATGTTAGGGTGGGGAGAAAGAAGAGTAGTGACTGAAAAATAACTCACCTAAGTTGCTCTCTTTAGCCAGACTAGAAGATTCAAGGAAAGAAGGGGGTGGGTGGGTGAGGAGAGAAGAGAACGTATTCAGATGGAGACAGATGGTGAGGAATCAAGAATCAAATAGATACAGTCTTCAGGATTCATGGGGGACTGGTTTCAGAACTCCTATGGCAGTGACTCAGGCCTGTAATCTTAGCACTTTGGGAGGCCAAGATGAGAGGATTGCCTGAGCCCATGGGTTCAAGACCAACCTGGGCAACTTGGCAAGACCTCATCTCTACAATAAAATAAAATAAAACAATTAGCTGGGCGTGGTGGTGCATGCCTGTAGTGGCAGCTACTTGGAAGGCTGAGGCAGAAGGATTGCCTGAGCCCAGGAGGTTGAGGCTGCAGTGATCGGGAGCCTGGGTGACAGAGTGAGACTCCAGCTCAAAAAAAAAAAAAAAAACCCTATGAATACCAAAATCCAGAGATGCTCAAGTCCCTTATAAAAAAGGGCAGAGTATTTGCATATAGCTATGCACATCCTCTGGTATAGTTCAAAACATCTCTAGATTAATTATAATATCTAATATAATGTAAATGTTATATAAATAGTTATTGTACTATATTGATTAGAGAATAATTATAATTTAAAAAGTCTGTGCATGTTCAGTATGAGCAAAACCATCCATTCCTCCCACCCAGAATATTTCCCCTCCACCACTGGTTGAATCCACAGATGCAGAACCCATGGATAGGGAGAGCCAACTGTTTGTTAAGATGCATTGACAGAGAAAGGAGAGTGTAGATTTATGAAAAATAAAAGAGGAGGTCTGAAACAGGAAGACCTGAGCAAATTCTCTACTGCAATTAATACCATTAAGACAGCAAATCTGTACTGCAATCAGTACAAAAATCATGTTTTTATTACCACAAACTGATAAAAACCTAGTCTGATGGTGGATTTTGACTGATTTATGAACTTATCTATATGAAGACTTTCAATGGTTCAAAAGTAAATCACATGTACCTAATGAATCACCATTACTGAAAAAAATCTATATTAAAAAGAAACAATGCAGGAAAACCCATAATGTATTGTCACCATCATAACTGGGAGAGAAGTAGATGTTAGAATATTTTAGGAATGAGGTCAGGCGCGGTGGCTCAAGCCTGTAATCCCAGCACTTTGGAAGGCGGAGGCGAGGGGGTTGCCTGAGCTCAGGGGTTTGAGACCAGCCTGGGCAACTTGGTGAGACCTTGTCTCTATAATACATCAAAAAATAAGCAAGGCATGGTAGCAGGCTTCTGTTAGTTCCAGCTACTTGGAAGGCTGAGGCAGTGGATCGCCTGAGCCCAGCAGGTTGAGGCTGTGGTGGCCGTGAGCGTACCACTGCACTCCAGTGTGAGTGACAGAGTGAAACTCCAACTCAAAAAGATAAAAGAAAAAAAAAAGAAGAATATTTTAGGAATGAAATCGTTCTAAAGAAAGGAAAAGGTAAGGGATATGAGTAGCTTGAATTTAGAAGGGATAGAGGGCATCCCTTCTTAGATTTTCAGAGCAGGCTAGAACTGTTCCAGGTGATGAGGACCTGAAAGTGCCTGCAGAGGTCATGATGGCCTCCAAAAGTATATGGACTTTCTCATTGAGTATGCTGGCAATAAGTAACCCACACACATTCCATCACAATGATTTTGATGACTGCTCTCCTGATAGAAGATGGTCTTGTTTTTATTTTTATTTTTTTTTTGAGTTGGAGTCTCACTCTGTCGCCCAGACTGGAGTACAGTGGCCACTCCCGGCCACCGCAGCCTCGACCTGCTGGGCTCCAGAGATCCTTCTGCCTCAGTCTTCCAAGTAGCTGGAACTACAGGTGTGTGCTGCCATGCCCGGGTGATTTTTTGATTTATTGTAGAGATGAGGTCTCACCAAGTTGCCTAGGCAGGTCTCGAACCTGTGGGCTCAGGCAATCCACTCACCTCAGCCTCCCTAAGTGCGGGATTACAGGCTGAGCCACCGAGCCCGGCTGATGGTCTTGTTTTTAGAGACAGGGTCTTGCTCTGTCACCCAGGCTGGAGTTCAATGGTCCAATTATAGCTCACCGCTGGTGCGTCTCCCCAGCTCAAGGGATCCTCCTGCTTCAGCCTCCCAAGTAGCTGGGATTACAGGCACGTGCCACTGTGCCTGGCAGAAGATGGTCCTGAACACAGACATGTGGGAATAAAATTGAAAATGATTGACTTGTATGACCAAACTGCTACGTTATAGATGTCTAGGGAAAAGGTGGGGGGAAATTCTTGATAGGAATTCTTAATTTTCCCATTAGTTATACCATCAGTTATTTTTCTGATTACAAAAGCAAATCTGCTCGTTATGGAAACATAAAACACGAAGAGCAAAAATGTCCTATAAGCTCATCTCTCACAGATAATTCCTTTCAAGATTTGATGCATTTTCTCCCCCAATTTTTTTTATCCTTACCATCAACTCCCTTTAAAATTTTTGTTTCCTAAATTACACTAACAATAGTCTTTATACAAATGGGGTCACAGAGTACATCCTATTTTGTGACTTATTTTTTTCCCCATTTAATCTGTATAGCCTGAACATTTTCCCAGCACAGTAGCACTGCCTTTTCTTAAATGAATGCAAAGTGTTCTATTTTGTAGATGTTACATGTGAAAATATTTCCTAATCATGCAAATGTGAAGGAGGAAAGCCTCTGGATTTCCTTTTCTTTCCAACACACTTCAAAGTCCTTATTTTAGGAAAGACTTATCCTGTGTCTTCAGCTTGTTGACAGAAAGAGGAATAGGTAGAGAGCGTAGAAGACTTTATTTAACGCTATAACTGCCGATCAACCATTTGAGCTTTGAATTTTCCTTGCTGAAACTTGCTCATCAGTTTCAAAACATATACAAATACAAGCCTTAATATCTAACCAGTTGGAGTCTCAGAAAACTTGATATGCCATGAAACCAGCTGGAGTGCCCGAAGGGGCCATTCTCCTTGCCCGTCCTCTCTCTTAGAAAATTTATCTTCCCCCTCCCCCATCCTTTTTCCCCCCTAAAAGGAGGAACTGAATTGTGGCCTAAGTCCAGTGGTTTTCCAACCTTTTTGGCATCGTGTACCAGTTTCAAGGAAGACAATTTTTCCATGGGGAGAGGAGGTGATGGTCATCAGGCATTAGTTTCCCATCAGTAGTATACAATCTAGATTCCTTGCATGTGCAGTTCACAATAGGGCTTGCGCTCCTATGAGAATCTAATGCCACCGCTGATCTGACAGGAGGCAGAGCTCCACTTGCCTGCCTGCTGCTCACCTCCTGCTCTGTGGCCTGGTTCCTAACAGAGAAATAGTGAGGAAAATCTTAATTGAAAACCTTGACATGAGAAAGGTGTGTGCAAAAATGGTCCTGAAGGCTCACGTTGGTTAGGAACCTCTGCCTAGTGTTTTGTGTGGTGGATCCAGAGTGCAGCCATTGTGGGTGGGACTCCAACGTGCTTCACCACTGAATCATTTTTACTCTCTTACGTGTTGCAGTTTTCTCTTTGGAGGTCTATGAGGTGACAATTAAGTTTGCGAACCATCCTAGAAAAAGTGCTACATACCTCATTGCTGAATATCATGATGGTCACCTTCCAAGTACTCCCCCTTGCACTGCCACTGCCACCTAGTCCATCCTTCAAAGTAATTTTGGAACTCTTTTTCTGGAATGGCCATCAGAACGGTTGTCATATTTCCCTGGTATCTTGAATGTCATCAAAAGTCTTCCTTTCAATATTTTCTTTATCTTCGGGTAAAGAAAAAAGTCATTGGGAGCCAGATATGGTGAGTAGGGAGGGTGTTCTAATACAGTT
Source organism: Cephalopachus bancanus (assembly GCA_027257055.1). Lineage (NCBI taxonomy): Eukaryota > Metazoa > Chordata > Mammalia > Primates > Tarsiidae > Cephalopachus > Cephalopachus bancanus. Next base: position 1,611,893 of record JAPVLO010000159.1, on the reverse strand, counting down.
ACTTGTTTGCTCACTAAAAACTTCCTATAGTGCTATGTGAGCGGGTGCATTGTTGTGAGGCAAGAGCTCCTTCGGGACCATTTTTGCACACACCTTTCTCATGCCAAGATTTTCAGTAAAGATTTTCCTGTTTCTCTATCCATGTTTATGTGGTCTTCTGTGCTTCTTACAGCCAGCTGATGATTTTGACACACAATTTATGAATTTTTGCAATGCTTTCATCAGTTCTGCTCGTGACTGGCCATCCTGACCTCTCTTTGCCAGAAAAATGTTTCTTTCTCTCCCCTCAGAAAAATGTTTCATGAATTTGCACACTGCCATTTTCTTCATGGCATTATCCCTATAAACTAGGACTAATATGTCCCCGATTTCACTTTCACTCCTGCCAAGCTTAATAAGAAATTTAATGTTTGTTCGTTGCTCTAATTCAAGCTCTAACATTCATGCAACAGCACACAAAAATATGCAACAACGATAATGAACGCCACTCAACAGCACACCGCCACACGTTGACACAAACACAGCTGTGAGACACGGATATACCAAGGTTATGAAACCTTACCAAGTTGTTTGTACAATTAAGTTTGCGAACTCATCCTAGAAAAAGTACTACATACCTCACTGCTGAATATCATGATGGTCACCTTCCAAGTACTCCCTGTCGGGAAGCTATGCACTGACACTGGCACCTAGTCCATCCTTCAAAGTAATTTTGGGACTCTTTTCCTGGAATGGCCATCAGAACAGTTGTCGTATTACCCCCGGTATCTTTGAATGTCATCAAAAGTCTTCCTTTCAATGTTTTCTTTATCTTCAGGTAAAGAAAAAAGTCACTGGGGGCCAAATATGGTGAGTAGTACCCAACGTAAGCGCACGGTGGTGAGTTCGCGAACTTAATTGTCAAACCTCATACTACCTCCAAGAAGGCTGAACGTGTTGAGGGATGGACTCTTATACATGTTTCCTGGACGAGCCCTTATTAAAATTAATTTTGTTGGGGGATTCTCTGTAAGACTGCTGCATGTCACAGGGGTGGGAGTCAATCACCGAGACACTCCCACTGGGGCCCAATCACCTAGGGGTGACTTTCTCTCAGCTGGGAGGAGCAAATGCCCTTTCCCTTTGGAGCTGAGCAAGTCCATCTCTCATTTATCCGTGAAAATGAGAGTTCAGTTCCTCATACAAATGCGCAGACAGGCCAATCTGGACCTTTTTCTTAAGGGAAAGAGAAAAAAGGCAATGTCTCGGTGGTTGACTCCCACCCCTGTGACATGCAGCAGTCTTACAGAGAATCCCCCAACAAAATTAATTTTAATAAGGGCTCGTCCAGGAAACACGTATAAGAGTCTATCCCTCAGCATGTTCAGCCTTCTTGGAGGTAGTATGAGGTTTGACCATTAGAATGCACCTCAGAACCCGATCTTTGGACTTTCAAACTATTTCCCAGGAAGTGAAAACCAGCTCAGAATGAACCAGGGACCATCAACCTGAAGCAGGAGCTCCGAGGTTCAGCAGGAACTTAACCAGAACCACCTGAGGAAAAGCAGGACGTCGTGGGGCTGCAAAAGACCCCCCACAGGTACTTTGTTCTGGGTTCCAGCGACTTCTCCAGCATTCCTGATGTCTTCTGTGAGGTCCCACATCTTTGGATGCCAACTTGTTGATAAAAATATACCAAACTCTGTAAAATATTTTAGGATGGTTTATTCTTGAATCAAACTTGAGGACTCAAACCTAGGTACACCATCCTCAGGAGGTCCTGAGAACGTGTGCTCACTCTGGTCAAACAGTGGCTGGGTTATATACATTTCAGGAAGGCAGAAGTTACAAAAACCATAAATCAATACATTGAAACAAAAAAAATCAATAGGGTTATAAGGTAATAAAACCCTGCCTGGTGAGTCCTTATCAGAAAGTGATTCCCCAAATCTTTTAGGTAGGAGTTTGATAAGAGGAAAAAAAAAAAAAAAAAAAAAGGTCAGATTTGGTCCTCAAGCTCTACAAGAAAAAAAATTTTGCACGACTGTGGGCCAACAACCTTGACAATGCTACCCCCCCCACCCCCTACACAAAACAAGAGGAAGATAAATCTTTAAATGAGATCTCAGTGTATAAAACAAATTTTTAAAAATCTTGGCCAAAGTATTAGGTCGTATAGGTTAATAAAATGTAATGCACATGTTACAGATTATGAAATAGCCTTAAGAGCTGTCAACTTTTTAACTGCATATACTAGTGTGTAATTAAACAAATATACAGCTGGGCACGGTGGCTCATGCCTATAATCCTAGCACTTTAGGAGGTGGAGGTGAGAGGATTGCCTGAGTCTGGGTTTGAAACCAGCCTGGGCAACTTGGTGAGACATCATCTCTATGATGAATTAAAAAATTAGCTGAACGTGGTGGTGCACGCTTGTAGTTCCAGCTACTTGGAAGGCTGAGGTGGAAGGATCACCTGAGTCCAGCAGGTCGAGTCTGAGTAGCTGTGGAGAGTGCCACTGCATTCCAGGCTGGGTGACAGTGGGATTCCAACTCAAAAAAAAAAAAAACAAAAAGGAGTATACTATTCATGCTGAGAAGAAGTCCAAGGTTGGGAAAGAAATTTCTCCAGAATTTTCACTTTTAAAGTGTCACATTTCAAGAAAAATGTTTCACTGGAAAAATGCTCATGGAATAATGAGTGTGGGTTTGATTAGTGGTTGAGCTGAGAGGGAACTGCAGCTCTTTCTGCTATTTCTTTACTGGTGCCGGCTTTTTTAGGGGCTTCTCTGCCCTCAGAGACCACCACCAGGGTTTTTCACCCCTACTTTCTGCCTCTTTCCTGAGGGACCCCCGCCTCTTTTAGCCTCCTAGATCCATCCAAGCAAACAAATCATGGCCCTTCATAAAACTGGTATTTTTCTAGTCTTTTTCCCATTAAATGTATGTGTTATTGTTGTTTGCCCTTTTTTATTATACAGGATATAATTTTTTAACTTATTTCATATGTTTTTAAACCAACAGATTTAAAAATTTTTATGCTTATCATTAGCATCCCTGCAAAAAAAATTTTACTACTTAAAGTTATGTTTTTCTAAGTTTTAAATTGCATGCAAATAATAAGGTTCTGATACGTTATAAAGACAAAAATAATACTAAAACAGGCTGAATCTCATGAGTGAAAGGAAAAATTCCAATCAAGAGTATTGGAAAGAGCTGGGGCCAGCCTCTGACTCGCAGGCAAAGCCACTCCTAGAAAGGGCTGAGAAAATGTTTTCACAAAGGATAGCCAAAAGCCATCAGACACCCTGCAACAGTGGTTCCTCACCTTGACTATGTTTCCTACTAGTGCTATAAAAATTCCCACCACTGATTTCCACCTCATCAACAAGGGTGAATTCACAGTGAATATTTGTAACCCTTACCTGTACCCCACAATTTAAAAATATATTTTTAAAAAAATTTCCACCAACTTGGTGGCTTAAAACAACCTAAGTTTACTATCTCACAGTCAAGAGCCTGAACTGACACTCACTGGGCTCAAGTCGAAGTGTTGGCAGGGCTACCTTGGAGAGTCCCATTTCTTACTGGTTCCAGTAAGGGGAGAGGCTGCCTTGCTGTTTGGCTTGTGGTCCCCTCCTGCTGTCTTCAAAGGCAGCAATGGCTGGTTTCACAACTCATCTCTATAACACTGACTCTCCTGCCTCCCTCTTCCACATTTTTTTAAGGACCCCTGTGATTACATCGGGCCCACCTGATAATCCAGGCTATTCCACCTCTTCTTTTTTTTTTTTTGGAGTTGGAGTCTCACTCTGTCGCCCAGGCTGGAGTGCAGTGGCACGCTCACAGCCTCTGCAGCCTCAACCTGCTGGGCTTAGGTGATCCTTCTGCCTCAGCCTTCCAAGTAGCTGGAACTATAGGCATGCGCCACCATGCCCAGTCAATTTTTTTTTTTTTTGGTAGAGATGCGGTCTCGCCATGTTGCCCAGGCTGGACTTGAACCCATGGGCTCAAGCAGTCCTCTCGCCTCAGCTTCCCAGAGTGCTAGGATTACAGGCATGAGCTACTGCACCCGGCTGAGAGTGTCTTTGGACAAGATTAATATTTAACTCATTGGACTTTGAGTAAAGTAGATCACCTTCTATAATGTGGGGGAGGGGTTTTATCCATTCAACTGAAGGCCTTAATAGAACTGATTTAAAGAATAATTTTCTCACAACAAGAGGCAATTCTGCCAGCAAATGGCCTTTAGACTTGAACTAAAACATTGGCCTCAGCCTGTTGGCCTGCCCTGCAGATTTTTGGAATAGCCAGCCTCCATAATCATGTGAGCAATTTTAGAATAAATCTCTTTCTCCCTATGTACACATCCCATTGGTTCTGTTTCTCTGGAAAACTCTGACCAGTTTAGACCCTTAAATGCTTCTGCCATTACTGGTGGTGCTGCTGCCACCCACGTCTCTGTCACAACCAAGATCCTGATTTTCAAAGTTATAGGGCTCAACGCCCGAGGTGTTCTGTGAAAGAAACATTGACAAAAAGCAGCCCCGAATGCCCTATTCTGGCTCCCACTAAAAGGGTAGAGAACATCATACCCCTTTTGATTACAGCAAACATGGGTTCTCTTAGGTGTGCAGTGTCCACTCACCCCAATATTCATGTGTGCAAGTGAATGCTGGCCTTATGAATGTTCCACTGGGTGTTCATGGCATGGAAAGGAGCCCACCATGCCATCTCAGTTTTTAGTGTATGTGCTCTCACCAAATAGAATACCTTAGAGGAGAGATACAAATTAAGGGGGGAAAATTGGTATGTATTAAAGGATATCTTAATTTGATGATCACCCCAGTGGATGGGAAGCCCTATAGCCAGCCTTGAGCAGGCTCCTTTTGACACAGACACTAAGTAGTTTTTTCTCAAGGGAGTATTCACAAACTATAGGATTTCCTGGATTCCTTAGTCAAGTGGCCACTATTAAAGAGGCCCCACATGACTTGAAGTTACTGCTACTAATGAAGATGCTTCCCAAGGCAACAGATCTTAATATTGAGGTAGGCCACCATTTCAGAATTTCCAGGGTCACTCTGTAGCACCACAGGATTCCCATAAACTGGTATTTTTGACTCTGCAACTTTGGTTTCCCCCATGATTTGATTTTGGTTAAGAATCCCAGCAGATCTATGCTCTTCTACAGAGACTAGATAGAGCAGGAGTCTGCAACCCCCGAGCCATGGACCAGTACCACTCCGTGGTGTGTTAGGAACCAGGACGCACAGCAGAAGGTGGGCGGTGGGCGAGTGGAGCTTTCTGTCCGATCAGCAGAGGCATTAGATTCTTATAGGAGCACGAACCCTATTGTGAGCATCCAATTTTTTCCTCTCCCAAATGCAATCCCCAAGGAATGGATTCCATTCCTTGACTGAAGACAATGGAAAATTCCTCAGTCTCATTATGGATACAACATGCTCCCTGGGATCCCAGCCACTACCTAAGGACAATCACCCCTATACAGCCATGGTGGGCCATTAGCCTCCACATTATAAGCAACCCTTTGTGGCCTTGATTGATATTGGTTCCCAAATCATTGTACTGTCTTGAGGATACACTAAATTCAAGGGAGGAACTGGCTGGGCTCAGTGACTCAGTCTGTAATCCCAGCACTTTGGGAGGCCAAGGTGAGTGGATTGCCTGAGCGTATGGGTTCTAAACCAGTCTGGGCAACTTGGCGAGACCTCATCTCTACAATAAATCAAAAAAATTAGCCAGGCGTGGTAGCGCGTACCTGTAGTTCCAGCTACTTGGAAGGCCAAGGCAGAAGGATCGCCGGAGTTCAGCAGGTCGAGGCTGCAGTGGCCGGGAGCGGCCACTGCACTCCAGTCTGGGTGACAGAGTGAGACTCCAACTCAAAAAAAAAAAAAAGAAGGGAAGAACTATGTTCTCTGGGGAGTTACAGGACATACAATTGAAGGCAAACAAGTTTATCTTACACTGCCATTGGCTCCTTGCTGGTTTGGTAACTTTGATAAATCATGTCTTTATGAAGTATCCCAGTTTCCTCATCTGCAAAATATGGATAATCATCATGCCTGCCCTACACATATAATAGAACTGTTTTTGTTTGTTTGTTTGTTTGTTTTGAGTTGGAGCCTCACTCTGTCACCCAGGCTGGAGTGCGGTTGCGTGCTCATGGTTACCATAGCCTTGACCCGTTGGACTCAGGTAATCCTTCCACATCAGTCTTCCAATTAGCTGGAACTATAGGCAGGTGCCACCCCGTCCAGCAAATTTATTTACTTATTTATTGTAGAGATGAACTCTCACCAAGTTGCCCAGGCTGGTCTTGAACCTCTGGGCTCAGGCAACTGTCTCACCTCCGCCTCCCAAAGTGCTAAGATAACAGGTGTATGCCATCACACCCAGTGTACGTAGGTATTAAAAGCATATGTGAAAATGTTTTATACTCTGGGAAGTAATCTGCAACTGTAAGATATGATGAGTGATCCCCTAGGCAGGTTCCGACATTTGGGTATTTTAGACAAACTGCATGAGTCCCAGCATCTAAGACAGTTTCACGGGTTCCTGGATTTGGCTCATACTTCCATACTAATGGACAATACAGAGGTTTACTTAGCATTACTTCATCAGTCTGTGGCTGACTGGCTGGTGGAGTCTATGGAGTTCTCTGATATTTACATGAAGGGTTTGATATTGGCTCTAGTAAGAGCCAGTAATCTAGTCCCTTGGCTCAGCATAAAATATGAAAATGTCAGTAAATATCTTTTGCTAACTAGCAGTGAGTTGCTCGAGGGGCCGTGTCTTACTCAACTCTATTCCTGGCATGTAGCCCAGTACTTGGCACATTGTGGGTACTAAATAAACATTTATTGCACAGATGGATAGAAATATTTTGGAAGGGATAAAGTTGTTACTTGCTTCCTGGAATTGCATGTCTCCATAACCATTATTTACCTTGCTTTCATACTATATATTTTGTCACACGGGGTCAATATCTTATTTCATTCTTATTTGAGGAAAGGCACAATGTGAATATAAATAGAAAACACACACACAGTGCTATATCACATTCATAAGTCAAATGCCCAATTATTCTTTTTGTGTGTGTAAGCCAGAAGAAATCTAAAACAAATTAAAGGGCCAGCCTTAATTTACAGCTCTCCTTCCCAGTGCTCTCAGGGAAAGGTAGTTTCAGGTCCATGTAATTTAAGGTTTTTGACAATTTAAAATAATTTATCTTCGAGATTGTATCAGCTATCAGAGGAAAGTCAGTGAAAGATGTGTGTTTACATTTCTAAATTTACATAAGCACTCACACATTTGTAAGTTGGTTAGTCGTTGCTCTTATAACACAAGGGAATTTTTACAATTTCATGATGTGCCTGGTCAAGGATAAAAAGTAGAATTGCAAAGAAAACTAAACAAACATGGTAGAACCTCTCCATGAGTTAAGGTAGACTATCCAGGACAAGTTAACAATCTCTGAACACCAGCGTTTGGCAGGAGGTGTTCCTGGGACAAACATGAACAATTTGCTTCTCCTTTTCCAGAAATCATTCACAAGAAGAGCTGCAAGACTTTGAATTGCCCTTGCAGCAACCGCAGTAAATTTAGATATGACTCTTATTTCCATTAAACAGTTTTAAGTAGTCACACCTTTCTTATGCTGAAACTTCACCACAGCTTTCTTTCGTTGACCTTAATTAAAAAGAAAATATAGTCTTTTGCAATGAGAATGCTTGACTACATATAGACTTTTCTTTCTTTTTGAGAGACAGGGTCTTTCTCTGTCACCCAGTTTGGAGTGTAGCGACACAATGATGGCTCACTACAGCCTTGACCTCCTGGACTCAAACGATTCAAAAGATTCAGTCTCCCGAGTACCTGAGACTACAGGTGTGCCACTCTTTCCAGATAATTTTCAAAATTTTTTGTAGAGATGGGAGTCTCACTGTTTAGCCCAGGCGATGCTCCCACCCTGGCCTCCAAAAGTGCTGAGATTACAGGCATGAGCCGCCATGCCCGGCCATAGACTTTTGTTTCTGATGATGGCATCAGATGGTGTGAAAAGAAATAGAAAAAAAAAAAATCCATAAATTCTACACTCAAAGTGTGAAAATAATAATGTAGATTTTATAGTTCCTGATGTTGTAACTCATCTAAGGTGAAGGGCAATGATATGTTTTATATGGCCATAGGGTCTCTTCAAAGGTTCCATAAGTACATAACAGATCATAGCATTTCCTTCCAGAAAAACACTAACACAGTCTTTCCAAGATGTGGAAATGGGAAAGCCCTCTTGAGTCTCCCTAACATGTAAGTATATGCCACACCCAATACCTACTGGGTATGTGCTATGAACTAGGACACTGAGTCCTAGGATCTACTTCAGGGAAGGGTAAGGAAAGCCGCCAAGTTCCCCCCACTCTCTACCCCAAGATGTTAGCAGATCACACTGCAGCATCTGTCCCATTCAGCCACCTCTTGTAAAGTGCCACTGGGACCATTCCTGGACTCCAATATGTGCAATGGTACAGAACTTGAAAGACTGGCCCAGCTGAAGTTTCCTACTAAACAGAGTCAACAGAGTTTTTCAAGGGGCATTGAATGCCAGAAGCACACCTCACAGCTGTGACAACTCAAAAGTACCTGATTTCCCAACACCTTTCTCCCTCCTTCCCTCTCCCTTTCCTTCAGTGTGTTATTGGTCCCACAGCCCCAAAAGACAGTTCAATATTTAACCAGATATTTGTCATTGGGCTTAAAATGAATTTGTAGAGTTGACTGGGGTTGGAAGGGGAAGAGGGAAGATCTGAAGAAAGCTAAAAAATGTTGAGCCATTGACAGACATTATCTCATTTAATCCTCATAACAACCCTGTGAAGTAAGAGCATCAGCCCAATTTTATTTTATTTTACTTTTGAGTCAGAGTCTCACTCTGTCACCCAGGCTGGAGTGTAGGCTACTGCAGCCTCAATCTGCTGTACTCAGCTGATCCTTCCACCTCACTCTCCCAAGTAGCTGGAACTACAGGGGTGCGTCACACGCCTAGCTAATTTTTTAAATTTGTTGTTGAGATGAGGTCTCACCAAGTTGCCCAGACTGGGCTCTTGAACCTCTCTCTGGGCTCAGATAATCCTCTAGTCTCCGCCTCCCAAAGTGCTGGGATTACAGGTGTGAGCCACCACACCCAGTTTATTATCCCCACTTTAAAATCCAAGGAAACAGGCACAGAGAGATGAATTTAGCCAAAGTCACCCAGATCATAGATTTCAGAGTTAGTCCTCTCAGTCACTCTGCCCCCTTTCCCAGTAAAAGTCAAGCCCTCACACCTACTTAGGACCCCAAAACTCCTTTCATCTTCAAGGAGACTTTGCTCCATTTCTTATTTCTCGATGTGTTTCGAGTTCTGCCCGCCCCCATTGGTGTTCAGAGACTCCCTGGTAACTCCTCTTGTAAAAATAAGTAATGAACACCCCTCCTTTGCCTCTACATCTCCATCCAGTTATCACCTTGTCTTTCTACTCCTTTCCAGACTTCTTGAAAGAGTTCTCTCTGTGTGTTGTTTCCACTCTCACCCTCATTCACTGTTTAATCTTCTCCCATCTGACTTCTGCCCTTCTCTTTTGTTAATTGTGACTGCCTCCTTGACATCCACTCCTCTTTGCAACTAACCTAATTTTCTTTGTGTTGTCTATATCTACGTGAAACAGTTGAGATCATTGAAGGAAGCCGACTCTATCTTGAATTTCAGGCTTGTTGAGGCTCTAAACACAGGACTTGGCTAATCATGATATCACATTCCCCGGTTACAGTAACATTGGTCCTTTTCTCTCCCTCTCTCCCTTCCCCTTTCTCCTTCTCCCTTTCCACCCCCCTTCTTTCTTTCCTTCTTTCTTTTTTTTTGAGTCAGGGTCTCACTCTGTCACCCAGACCTGAGTGCAGTGGCACGATTACAACTCACCAAAGCCTCCAACTCCTGAACTCAAGCAATCCTCCCACCTCAGCCTCGTGTGTAGCTGGGACTACAGGTGCATGCCACCAGCCTGGCTAATTTTTAAGCATTTTGTGTAAAGACTGGCTGGTCCCAAATTCCTAGGCTCAAGCAATCCTCCCACCTTGGCCTCTCAAAGTGCCGAGATTATAAGCATGAGCCACTGCGCCTGGCCTCACTGGTTCTTTATAATCTATAAAGGATGAAAACAAGTGATCACCTTGGTGAGTTGGGGAGAGGAAGACAGGATGAAGCTGACACTCAAGAAAGCAGAGTGAAAAGACGAAAAGATTCCAGGTGACTGATGACATTACGGAACCTCTAAACCAAACCATCCCTGAAGCTCATCCTACCTCTGAGCTTCCTGTTATGTGAGTTAATAAATCTTCTTTATTGCTCAAGTCAGTTTGAGGCAAGGTACTTGCAATAACCACCAACAATAAAATCCTGATACATCTGCATTTAAATTATTCTTGCCTGGTTCCAGAACCATCCCTGGTCCCAGAGATTGTGGTGGTGGAGGCAGAGTCACAGTACAACGCGGCTACTCTCATGGCACTCACCTGTATTGCAACAGAATTGAAAATGGGGGGGAAATCCGGGGAGAAAAAAAAAAAAACACACACCACAAAATTCCAATATCTAAAACTTAATTGCCTTTATTTTGGCTTTAAAGTGGAATTGATTTCTCTGGGTAGTGCATTCTTTGGGCACTACATCCAGCTACTGACTCCAGAGCTGGGATTCTACTTGGGGCGATCACCTTCTCCCAAGCTCCACATTTTAGCCTTGTATAGGGTGATGTCATTGCAGACCCTGAAGTGGTTCAGCCTGCTGTCCTGGCGTTCTGGGTTGACCAGGGGATCTGAGTCCCAGCCAATTTCCTGGCTTTCAGTCTGTGTCTCTGGGTATTTCTTCCTGGGTCCCTGGGAAGCGTGGTGGATGAGATGCAGAAACCTGGCATCCGCAGGTTCCTCCAGGTTGTCATGCCAAGACATGGGCTTCCTGGCGATCGTGTGAACCTTTCGCAGGGGATTCACGTGATACTGCGTGTAGAGTTTCTGGGTTCGGAGCTCTCTGAGGCACTGTTCCCGCAAGATCTGGTTCTGATGGACCTCGTCCGGGACCCCCTTCTCCCTCGGGTGTCCCGCCATGGCCGGGGCGCCGCTCGTCGGTTCTGGCCCTCTGGCCGCCGGCCGGGTCCCGGGCCTCCTGCCAGCTCCAGGCGATGGCGTCCCACGCCGTTGCCAGGCAACAGCGCCCCCGCCGCCCCGCCCCGCCCGGCTTCTCAGGACCCGGCCTGGTCACCGAACCGCCCCTGGATACCGCCGGGAAAGGGCTCGCCCGAGGCCCTCCGGCGTCCTGGCTGCGGGCTGGGTCTCCGGGCGCTCCTTCCTGGTCGCGGGCAGCCTGGAGCCGAGATGCAGCCCCCCGGCCTCCGCGGCCTCCTCCAGGCTGTCAGCCAGACGCGGGCTGCCTGGGGACCCTGGGAACCTCGCGCAGGGGATGCACGGGCCGCGGCGGGTGGAGTTTCCGGCTCGAAGCCCTCCGAGGCCCAGTCCCCGCAAGACCTGGTTCTGCCGGGCCTCGGCCGGGTCCTTCGCCCTCGGGTGTCCCGCCACGGCCGGGGCGCCGCTCGTGGGTTCTGGCCCGCGGGCCCCGCCGGCCCCGGGCCTCCTCCCCCCCGGCGATGGCGACCCACCCGTTTCCAGGCCCGGGCCCCGCCGCCGCCGGCCCGACTCTCCCGGGACTCACCCCGATCGCCAAAACCCGCCGGGAAAGGCGCGCCCTCCAGGGCGGACCGGGAGGCGACGGACGCCCGACGGGCCCCCCCCCGGGCCGATCGCGCCCCTCCTGGGGCCCGAGCGGCCTCCCCCCCTCCCCCCCGGGCCTCCCGGGCCGCCGGCCGTGGGCCCCGGGTCCCGGGGGGGTCCACGGAGAAGCCAGGTCCGCGCGCGGGGCCCCGCAGGCGGCCCGAGGGGGCCGAGGGTGGTCCCGGCCGCCGCGCGCTCCGGGGTCCGCCGGGGGGCTGCGGGGGTCCGCGCCCCGGGCGTCTCGGGCCGTCCGGCCCGCGGGAACCCCGCTCGCGCGGGGGGGGTCGCGAGGGGCCGGGCCGGGGGGGCCGGGCCGGGGCTAGAAGCGGGGGCTGGGGGGCGGCGTCGGGGGACGGGGCCCGGCGCCGTGGAAGGAGCGGTCCGCAAACGCAGGGGGCGGCAGATGCGGTCGGGGAGCCCCGCGCAGGACGAGCTGGGCAGGGCGATCCTCACGGTGGGGAAGTGCGGGGGGAGCGCTCGCAGAGGGCGGACAGCGGGCCCAAAGGCCGGAAGCCGGCGGGCCCCCGGGAAGGGGGCCCGGGGCCCGGGGGGCCGGGCGAAGGAGGGGGTTTGGGGGGGGGGAGGGGTGGGGGGGGGAAGGGGGGGTGGGGGGGGGGGGGCGGGGGGGGGGGGGGGGGCGGGGGGGGGGTGGGGGGCGGGGGGGGGGCGGCGAGGAGAGGGGGAGGGGCGGGGTGGGGCTGGGGCGGTGGGAAAAATCGGGGGGACTTTCGGGTCATTTTCCCAAAAGAGAGCCTGGTCACTATTCCAGGGACCAGGAGTAAGGCCGGCCCCAAACCCCCAGCATTGAAGTCACACCTCCCCCGGGGGACGTTCTGTGACGGAGTGCCCATTGTGACCGTACCTTTGGACCTCGGGAGGAGGCACCACCACTCCGGGAAAGGGTCCCCGTCTCTGGGTGTAAGAGCAATGGTGGAAATAGAAGAGAAGAACCAATAGAGCTGTTGAGAGAACCGTAATAGAGTATACCGTAGACTTAGGTCAAGAGCATGCTATATCCCAATAAGTATGAACCCTTGTGGACAAAGCACAGCCTTTTTGGGTTTTCTGCTTTAAAACAAAACCCTGTAGCTGTTTAAAGTTTCAGTTAGGGGGAAAACTGCAAAGCTCCATTTCAAGCTTAAACCCCCTTTCCCTTGACCCACTTTCCCTTAGCAACAACCAATCAGGTGCCAGGGGAAATCACCTAAAGTTTCCCAAAGTCTCTGCAACTTCCCCCCGCTAGTGGGCCAAAGGGCAGCCCGAGTCAAGCTAGCCAATCCTCCACGATTGAGCTGAAACCCAAGGGTTTCTACCCCAAAGAAATGGTAACAGGACTGGAAAGTCCCCCCAACTCCTCCCCCTTTTTGTAAAAGCATAAAAGGCATCTGCTTAAGGGAAATCAGGGCCTCTGGGTGTACTCCGCTGCGCCGGTGGTTGACAGAGGTCCAGGCTCGAGCTTGCAAATAAAGACCCTCTTGAGCTTTCATCAGAATTGGCTCTTGGTGGTCTCTCGGATTGAACTTTCGGCCACTACACCGTCTGTCATATAAGTCCCTGTTCTTGGGATACCATGGAGTTTTGCCCCTCGTGGGCGAAGATTGGTCAAAGGCTAAGAGAGAGTTAGGGCGTTGGGGCCTAGGAGAGTGGTGCTGAAGCAAGAAAATTGGGGAAATGGGAGAGAGTCAGTGCCCAGTCTCTTTGGCTGACTTCACTGTCCAAAGCCCTTTGGCATCATTGACATCACCGCATAAATGCACGTGATCAGAGAAGAAATGTTATGTGTACTTTACCAGCGAAGGCACGACCATAGGCAGGCAGTGGGTGACCAGTGGGACTAGAACTTGGGGGAGGGAGCGGTGGGACACAGGTAGGAGGGAGGACAAAATGGCCCCAATGCTGGCCAACAGCATCACCTCCTCCTGTCCTTGTGGAAAGGATCCCGTAGGGGTGCATCTGAGCAGAACTGAATTTTGGTAGCTCACTCTTGGTCCTTGTGTCCCTTGCTTCATTGCCTTACTTTGACCTGGAACCAGAAACATGTGGTCAAAGCTGGCAGGATGACTGTCCATTCCTGAGTGCCCGGTGACTGGATCTGGACTTTCTTGCTCACTGCCTGAGACACCTAACTCCATGTCAGCTGAGTAAGGAGACGGCTGCACTCTCGTTTCTTTTGTCGATGTGGCAACCCTTTCTGCTAAACATTTCTTTTTTCTCTGCTCCCCTCTTCTCTCCAGTATTTTTTTTTTTTTTTTGAGTTGGAGTCTCACTGTCGCCCAGACTGGAGTGCCATGACCGCTCCCGGACACTGCAGCCTCGACCTGCTGGGCTCCGGTGATCCTTCCACCTCAGCCTTCCGAGTAGCTGGAACTACAGGCATGCGCTACCATGCCCAGCTGATTTTTTGATTTATTGTAGAGATGAGGTCTCTCCAAGTTGCCCCGGCGGGTCTCGAGCCCCCGGGCTCAGGCAATCCACTCACCTCAGCCTCCCAAAGCACGGGATTACAGGCGAGCTCTTTTCAGTTTTTTTTCACCATAAGCTTCAGATTTTTTCCCCCTTGGGCCCGACACCCTTCTCCTTTTCTTTTTCTTTTAATTTAAGCTTTTATCTTTTGACAGGATCTCCTTCTGTTGCTGGAGTGCAGAAGGGCGATCACAGCTCACTGCGGCATTGAACTCTCGGGCTCAAGTGATCCTGCAGCCTCAACCTCCTACCTAGCTGGGACTACCACACCCAGCTAAATTTTTTATTTTTGTAGAGATGGAGTCTCGCTATGCTGCCCAGGCTAGTCTCAAAATCCTGGGCTCAAGCAGTCCTTTTGCTTTGGTTTCCCAAAGAGCTGGGACTACAGGTATGAACTACCACACCTGGCCTACCCTTTTCTTCTCCTAGTTGACAAAACTGTCAGTTTTTAAAAAGCTCTCTGGAAGTTCAGCTACATAATTAGCAAACTTTCCTGATTCCTTAGACTGCTTCTTTAGTGACAGTTCCTTGTGACTCCTGGCTTTAACGATATCATGGACTTCTCTTGAGGACATTTTTTTCCCTTTGTATCTCAAGTAGAGATGACTCATTCTCTCAAGCTCTAAAGCACTTGCAGTGAGAATGTGGGATATAGATTCCCTTTGCTCTTTCCAATTCCTTTCAGACCATTATCCCTCTCTTCCTATTAGAAAATCTCTTGCTCCTCACAAGCTTATGCTACACACCACCATTTCTCTGGCTTGTCCTTTCAGATCTGGATACTCTCTTTTCCTCTGAAAACTTTGACACCTGTCTCAAAGTCTTATTCTTGAGACCATGATGCTGAGTGAGTTCAGCGTCCATTTAGATGGCCTGATTCCATTCTCTGGCTTCTCCATTTTGGAGTTTCTTTTTTGACTCATAAGAAATTCTGTATTTTGTAAAAGTTTTATTTTTAATTGACCCATAGGAATTGCATATATTTATAGGGCAAAACGTGAGGTTTTGATACTTGTATACTTTGTGTAATGATCAAATCAGGGTATTTCGCGTATCCATCACCTTATCCATTTTCTTGGAGTGAGACCATCAAAAGCCTCTCTTAGATATTTTGAAATATGCAATACAATATTGTTAAATGTAGTCACTCTAATGTGCACCAGAACTCCAAAATTTATTCTTCCTGCTTAACTAATTTGGGCTTGTCCTTCTTCGGTCCTCATCTCTGGTAACCATTATTCTTCTTGCACTTCTATGAGAGCAACAGTTTTAGAGTCCACAAGTGAATGAGATCATGTGATTTTGTCTTTTTGTGTCTGGCTTATTTCACTTAACATAACATCCTCTAGGTTCATCCATGTTGCTGCAAGTGACCGGGTTTCATGCTTTTTTAGATGAAATATTATTTCATTGTGTATATATACTACATTTTTTTAATCCATTCATTCACTGATGGACACTTAGGATTATTACATATTTACACTTAGGATTATTACATACTATTGTGAATAGTGCTGCAATAAACTTGGGAGCGCGGATATCCCTTTGACATACTCATTTTCTTTTTCTTTTTCTTTTTTTTTTTTTTTTTGAGTTGGAGTCTCACTCTGTCACCCCGATGGGGTGCGGGGGCCGCTCCCCGGGCCCCCGCAGCCGACCTGTGGGCTCCGGTGATCCCTTTCCCCTCAGCCTTCCAAGTAGCTGGAACTACAGGTGCCCTACACGCCCGCTAATTTTTGATTTATTGTAGAGATGAGGTCTCGCCCAAATTGCCCGGGGGGTCTCGAACTGCGGGCTCAGGCAATCCACTCACGTCAGCCTCCCAAAGGTGCAGTATTACAGGCTGAGCCACCGAGCCCGGCTGGCATACTCATTTTCTTTGGGTCAATACCTAGCAGTGAGATTCCTGGATCATATGGCACGTCTGCTTTTAATTTTTTGAGGAATCTCCATACCGTTTTCCATAATGACTACCTAGTTTACATTTCCACCAATAGTGTGTAAGATTCCCATTTCTCCACATCCACACAAGCATTTGTTAGTTTTTGCTGGTTTTTGTTGTTGTTTGTCTGTTTGTTTTAGATTCAGGGGATATATGTGCAGGTTTGTTACATGGGAATTAAAACTTAATCTTCTTTTGTAAATCTGCTTTCATCTCCGACATTTCATACTTAACACCATTCTCCCAGGTGCTTATGTCCGCTTCTTTCCTCTCATCCTTGGCATCTCACACTAAGTCCTGTCAATTCCACTTCTGAAATAGATCTGCAACATCTCTACTTTTTCTCTTATCTATCACCCTAGTCTAGGAATCATCTCTCATCTGGTCTTCTGCAAAGTCTCCCCAGAGTCCTTCTGTCTCATTTACAATCCAATCAGCAACCAGGGGACACTTTTTAAAAACATAAATCTGGCCAGGCTCCGTGGCTCAGCCTATAATCCCACGCTTTGGGAGGCCGAGGTGAGTGTATTGCCCGAGCCTGCTAGGTTCGAGACCTGCCCGGGCAACTTGGCAAAACCTCATCTCTACAATAAATCAAAACAAAAATTAGCCGGGCGTGGTAGCACGTGCCTGTAGTTCCAGCTATTTGGGAAAAGGTGAGGCAGAAGGATCGTGGAGCCCAGCGGGTCGAGGTTGCGGTGGCCCGGGAGTGGCCACTGCACTCCAGTCTGGGCGACTGAGTGAGACTCCAACTGAAAAAAAAAACATAACTCCAACTTGTCCTTTTTTTGCAGAGAATTCAGAAGGCTATATGGAGAATGCCCTCCTAGGCTAGTGGGATTCTTAGGGTTGGGGGCCCCAGGTGCAGCAAGGGAGGAGCTGGAAGTCATCACAGGAGGCAGGGTCTATAAGAAGCCATTTCTCAGAGACCTGAACGACAACCAGAAACAGCAGATCCCCACTGGACTGCAGGTGGATGGAAGGTGGGGCAGGAGACTGAAGAAATAAGAGTCCAGGAAGCACCTGCCCAAAAGGGATTACCCAGAACTTAAGAGCTGAATGCAGCTGGAGCAGAACCCACAGGAAGAGAAGCTTTGATGTCAGCCTAGACTTGGATTTCTAGATCAACTCCTCCATTCCCAAGGAGGCCACTTTCCTCATCTGTCAGCTCAGATAATTGAGCAAGGAAAAGAAATTACATTTACAAAAGATCCTGGTATGCTCAATAAATGCTTTCAATCTGTATGCCTCAGAGTCTTTTCTTGTGATATTTATTACATTTCTGAAGCAATAGAAAATGCTAAGAGGCACCAAGGAGGAAAGAAGAATGGAAAGGAGGACATTGTTTAGAAGATACTTCAGAGGAGAAATAGTATGGGTGGGAGCAGGCACTTTCTGAAACTTTGAAGAGAGAGATGAACAAAGAGGGCTGTTTTTTGTTTTTTGTTTTGTTTTAGTGGCTCATGCCTATAATCCCATCACTTTGGGAAGCCAAGGCAGGAGGATTGCTTGAGCCCTGCTTGGGCTACCAGGCGAGACCTTGTCTCTACAAAAAAATTAAAAAATTAGCCAGATGTGGTGGTGCATGCCTGTAGTTCTACCTACCTGGGAGGCTGAGGCCAAAAGATCGCCTGAGCCCAGGAGGTCAAGGCTACTGTTAGCTAGGATTGTGCCACTGTATTCCAGCTCAGGTGACAGAGCGAAACCCTAACTCAAAAAAAAGGATTTATAAGAGGTTTGACTTTGTGATAGATAGAACGATTCTTTCTGGTGCCCTTCAAGATAATTTTCTCTAAAGCTCTATATTTATTTGGGGAACTTTTGGTGATGAACTTGTGTTCCTTTGGATAGGGACCATGCGGAACTTAGACTAAAGGTGAGAGTTAGAAGACTGAATTTGTTTGACACAAGAAACTCAAACTAAGGATCCTGTTTTGGGGCATGGGGGTGGGTGGGACAGTCACCTGGCCCTGATGGTGTACTGTTTCTATTTAGTCTCACTGAAGTCCACATGCGGCAAACTTTCTTTTCAATACTCCCCAGCCCACCCTCTGGATACCTAGGAACCTCCTTTTGTCTGGGATGGAAGTATTTGAGGTCTTTGAAAGGAAGGTTGTCCATATGGGCACTGGCTGAGGACTGAACAAGTCAGAGGACACGGGTGGGCATCGTTTCTGTGGGGTTGTTGCCAGGCAACATGCTGGCTGCAACCCAAGGAGTACCTTCCAGGTTGCTAACTTGACCCCCGGCACTGCTGACAGGGTGCTTTTGTAGACTGAGCCGGCATCTCCAAATTTCCCACACTAATAAATTTTTATTGTTGATGTGTGCTAGAGCTTGGTGGACAAAATAAAGAGAAATTTGGGGGTCAGGATATGGATTTTAAATATAATACATTCATTTTCAATATTTTTTTTCCTAACTCTGCCAGTAACAGAGAGGAACCCAGTAGTCTCATACTCCCCCTCCCAAATGTAAAGTTTAGGAGGCCAGGCATGGTGACTCACACCTGTAATCTCAGTACTTTCGGAGGCTGAGGCAGGAGGATTGCTTGAGCCCAAGAGTTCGAGACCAGCCTAGGCAACCTTGTTCTACCAAAAAAAAATTTTTTTTCTTTTAAATGACACAGGTGTGGTTGCAGGTGCCTGTAGTCCCAGCTATGCAGGAGGCTGAGATGAAAGGATCGCCTGATTCCAGGAGGTGGAGACTGTGGTGAGCCATGATTGTGTCCCTGAACTCCAGCCTGGGTGACAGAGTGAGACCCCCTAGTCAATCAGTGAATAAATACATTTATTTACTTTCAGGAACTCCCTGTGTATTCAAGTCTGGATCTTTGCTCACAGTGCCCTGCCTTGTGGCCTCACCATCTCAGCACAGGTAGAAAACAACAAAATCCTAATCCCCAAAGTCTGCACTGGGGATACAGTGTCAAGTAACTTCCCAAAAGTCATAAATACCCTATAATCCATTTATTTATTTAGTTATTCTATAGACATATATTGAATGCCTCTTATGTGCCGTTTCAGGGATACAGGAAAAAAGCCACGTCTTTGCTCTCAAGATATCAAACCAAAGTGCCACAGGATAGCATGAAACACAAGGCATGTGAGCCTAATCTGGAACCCAGCATTGGGGACCCAGTCTGAATCTCGCTGGATGAGGTTGTAGGAGGTCTTCACTTATTGACTCAACAAATATTTACTCAACATTTACAATGTGCCAGTCTCTTATTTGAACCCTGAAGACTCAGACATAAATGAAATACCAAATTCACTGCACTCACGGAGCTTCTGTTCCAACTGAGGCGGGAGAGAAGGCAGGGGACGCAGATAAGCCAGTTAGCCAATGAGCAAGCCGTTTATTCCATGGGTTTCATTGAGTGTCTAATATATGTCAGGCAGTGTGTTGGGTGATGGGGTTATAAAGACTAACGAGACATAGCCTCTGTCCTTAAGGCATTAGATCAAAAGGCAAGAGCCTGTAGGAAGGCACAGGGCAAAGGATGGGGCTGTGCTTGGGAAAACAAGTTGTTCGGCTGAGCTGCAGCACAGGGTGTGGGGACAAGGGAATCCTCTTTTAGTTATGAAGCTTATTCCAAGGCAACTTGGGGCAAAGAATCCTTCTTGGAAACTTCATGCAAACCCTCTCAAAGTATTTATTGATAGAGACATTTAGAAACACACTGTAGGTACTGATGTCTGTAAAGTTGGAAGTCCAGAGCAGGGGCTGGCAACCTGTGGCCCAAGGGCTGCTACTTTTTTTGTAAATAAAGTTTTTTTGGAACATAGTCTTGGCCATTCATTGACATATTATCCATGACTGCTTTTGTGCTACCAAGGCAAGGTGAGTAATTACAAGGAAAACCACATGGCCTGAACGCCTATTTGAGCCTGTCAGAAAAAGCTGCCAATTCCCGGTCTAGAAGCTCTGCCTGAAATATGGGCCAAGAATAAGTGTTTCTCCAAATTCAATGCCTACCTGCTTTTCCTCCCTTCCCTTCTTCCCTCCTTCCCTCCCTCCCTCCCTTCCTTCCTCCGCTCTCTCTTTCTCTCTCCCTTCTGTCCTTGTTTTCTTTCCTTCCCAGCCCCCATTCCCAGAAACTGATGCGAATAAAAATGAATGTTGAGGTTGGGCTCGGTGGTTCAGCCTGTAATCCCAGCACTTTGGGAGGCTGAGGCAAGTGGACTCCCTGAGCCCACGGGTTCAAGACCAGCCCAGGCAACTTGGTAAAACCTCATTTCTACAATAGATAAAAAATTAGTTGGGTATGGCAGTGCATGCCTGTAGTTCTGGCTACTTGGAAGGCTGAGGTGGAAGGATCGCCGGAGCCCAGTGGGTCAATGCTGGGGTGGCCATGAGTGTGCCACAGAACTGCAAACTGGGCAACAGAATGAGACTCCTAACTCAAAAAAAAAAAAAAAAAAAAAGAAGGAAAAATGTTGAACCTGAAACTTGAAAAAATCGAAGTGAAACTACAACTAGGATCTGCCTTATAAAGTGTGGTAAGATACTAATGGGTTAATTTTGCAAAATACCAGGACGTTCTTGAATAAAAGGCCCTATATAAGTTCAAGCTATTTATAATGATTATGATTTTACAAATTTATTAGATTTGCCATAAAATATCTTCATAATAGGATGAGGTCAACACTTTAAAAAAGAGGAAGCAGGTCAGGTACTCTACATAAAGTTGGTGGACTTAAGTCCTCTAAGAACAAGAAGCTAACTGAAGACAGGTGAGGGTAGGGCGGGGATGGAACTTAGCTTGAGCTTATTTAGGATGAGAAATTCAGTGTCTGGTGATCAATGGGTAATTATTATGTTTCTGCTGTGGAGTATATAATAAAGGTTGGAATCCGACAGACCTTAAGGGTCTTGCAAGGAAAACTCAATTTTAAAAGATATGTAGCTGGCCTCGGTGGCTCAGCCTATAATCCCACGCCTTGGGAGGCTGAGGTGAGTGGATTGCCTGAGCCCGCGGGTTCGAGACCCGCCTGGGCAACTTGGCGAGACCTCATCTCTACAATAAATCAAAAATTAGCTGGGTGTGGTAGCGCGCACCTGCTACCACACCCGGCACCCTGTAGTTCCAGCTACTGGAAGGCTTAGGCGGAAGGATCGCCGGAGCCCAGCAGATCGAGGCTGCGGTGGCCGGGAGCAGCCACTGCACTCCAGGCTAGGCGACAGAGTGAGACTCCATCTCACACACACACACAAAATATATATATATAGATGATAGAATGATTCCCCCCATACACTACAATACTTATCAAAATTTAGATTTCTTTTCATGCAAGCATGTCATTACTTTTGGATTATTGAGCATATGCAAAAAACAAATAATGGGAAACTAGAAATGTGTGTGCATTCAACTGTAGCTATAATAGGCCAAATGGGTTGTCTTTTTTGTTCATTCTAAATCAAAGGACTAAGGTGTTTCTCTTCTTTGTCCTCATGCCCAGTCTTGCCAAATGTTACATTAACCCACACACCTTAAGTGATGGGTCTGTAGCGAAGTCTCATTCCCTCCCTCTCTCCCTACATCCCTCTGTCCCTCTCTCTCTCTCTGTTTGGGTCTTACTCTGTCACCTAGGCTGGAGTACAGCGCCACGATCACAGCTTACTGCAGCCTTGACCTCTTGGGTTCAGGTCATCCTTGTGCCTCAGCCTCTCGAGCAGCTAGGATTACAGGCACATGCCACCACTCTCGGCTGATTTTTTGATTTTTTTTTTTTTTAGAGATGAGGTCTCACTATGTTGCCTAGGCTGAGAGTGAATTCCTGCGCTCAAGCAAACCTCGCTCGGCCAACCCAAGGACTGGGACTACAGGCGTGAGCCACCATGCCTGGCCATAAGTCTTATTTTCTCTGGAAGCTGTGAAAGAACTAAGGTCAACGTGTCTAACAGTCTTGGCTAACAAAACAAAAACATAGGTTGATCACGTTGGCTCGTGCCTGTATTCCCAGCACTTTGGGAGGCCAAGGCAGGAGAAACGAAATCCTGTCTCAAAAAAATAATCATACTAATTTTTTAAAAAAGCAATCTTCAAGAGTCTATAGATGGAACAGAGAGGACAAGCTGTCTTTGATTTGACCTGTGTGCAGAATTCCTAGCATAAGAAGAGCCCTCCTGGAGTTCTCAACTCTGGGAAACTCAACTGGGCAAAGTAAGGAAAGCAGACACAGGACTGAGAGAAGGAACTCCCTTTCAGGTCATACTCTCCCCACAGGGAAAAGGTTTGCCTGGAAGGAGTGAAAAAAAAAACCAATCAAATTTTCAGAGCTCTTCTGGGCAGCTCATCCTTGCTCACAATCCAAATTCAGTTAGTATACGAGTATATTAAGGAGCAACTCTGCACAAAGTGACAGTTTAAAATGAGCCATCATGTTGTTGCCTTATATTTTTGCTCTAAAAAGTTGTTTTCCTCAAGAAAATGTGATCCTGTTGGCAGAAGCATTTTACGTTTATGATTCTCATTGCTATCATGATTTTAATTGAAGGCATAGCAGTCTGCAAGGCAATGCGCTGGGGTGTTGCTGTGTGTGTGTGAGTGTGTGAGTGTGTGTGTGTGTGTGTGTGTGTGTGTGTGTGTGTGTGTACGGAGGGGGAGGATAGGACAGCAAGAGGAGTATGAGTAGGATGAGATGCTTCTGGAAGGCCCATCAGTCCACAATGAGCAGGCAGATGCAGAGACATGTTAGCAATAAAATAAAGCGATAACACACCTTGGAGTAGGAGCCCATGCCTAGTGTGGATGCGTAGAGCAGTTCTCAGTTCTCCCAGGATCAGATCAGGGGCCATGATGAGGCGGGGCCACCTTCATTTTTCAGCACGCCAGGGTGTTAATATATCACATTTCTGGGCTGGTTGGAGGGTTGCGATGGCCTGCAATGATACTGTTTTAGGTTAAAGGTGAAGATCAAAAGCATTCATGGAAAAGATTCTGTGGTGAAAGAACTATAAGACCAAACACACTTGTTGCCAACTTTTCTAGAAAAATTGATGAACTGTGGAAGAAATGGTCCCTTGTGTCTTAGACACTTAAGCAGTGTTTCGAGAATTACAAAGTACTCATTGGAGAGAAGGTGGGCAGAATAAATTGTCCTGATCAAGGCCACCAGGAACTTGAAATGGGCCCTGAGGGGTGCTCTGTTTGTTAGTTGCCGTGTGCTCTTTTACTCCAGCTTGTTGCACCCTCTTGCTCTTTGTTATTGTTACTCTCTGGGAAGGAAGAAGAGAGGTTCTATGTCGAAACTGTGCTTGTCATCATGACCACTGTGTTGTCTTGGTCGGACATCTTCAAGATTTCAAGTGCAGGGAGTCATAGGGATTATTAACAAATGAGTCATAGGTAACCAATGGACACTCCTTGAGCACACCCTAGTGATGCCTCAACAATCCTGTCTAGACACATTACTTTCAGCACCTGTAAAGTTGGTCCATGAAGTTTGGGTTGCTTCAATATGCTATGTTTATAAATGGAGCACGTTGACCATCCATATTAGAGTCCATTGCTGCCGGGCACCGTGGCTCAAGCCTGTAGTCCCAGCACTTTGGGAGGCTGAGGCGAGAGGACTGCCTAAGTCCAGGGGTTCAAGACCAGCCTGGGCAACTTGGTGAGACTTCGTCTCTACAATAAATAAAAAAATTAGCTGGCTGAGGGGGTGTGCACCTGTAGTTCCAACTACCTGTAAGGTTGAAGTGGAAGGATCGCCTGAGCCCAGCAGGATGAGGCTACAGTAGCCATGACCATGCCGTTGCACTCCAGCCTATGCGACAGAGTGAGACTCCAACACAAAAAAAACAAAAAAAGTCCATTGTCACCTCTTGCTCTTTTCTGATGTGACTAGGGGAAAAAAATTACTTTGAAGACCTGGTCTCAAGGGCAACTAGAAAGTAACTCTGTGTTCTTAAGTAAGTAGAAAGTGTATTTATATGGACTTTTTTCATTAAAGTGCTTTCCAACACAGGTATCTAGTTCCATGCCTGGAAAATAAAGTAGCTCTCATGTGGCAATAAAAGCTAAATCCTGGCTGAATGTGATGGCTCATGCCTGTAATCCCAGTACTTTGGGAGCTGAAGCAGAAGGATTGCTTGAGCCCAGGGGTTTGAGTTCAGCATAAGCAACACAGTGAGACCCTGTGTCTACAAATTTTTTTTTAAAAAGTTAGCTGGGCATGTTGACATGCACTTGTAGTCCCAGCTATTCAGGAGGCTGAGGCTGGAAGATTGCCTGAGCCCAGGAGTTTGAGGCTGCAGTGAGCCATGATCGAGCAACTGTACTCCAGTCTGGGTGACAGAGTGAGACCCCAATTCCAAAAAAAAAAAAATCACAAAAGCTAAGTCCTTACACTTGGATTTTTCAAGAGGAAGTATCTTTTTTCCTGGAAAAATCAGCAAAAAGAGGGAAATACCTACCATGGGTGTAGCATTTGAATGTGAGCAGTGCTTTTTTTTTTCTTGGAAGGGTCCTTCCATAAAGCCAGTGAGAAGCCTCTATAAAGATATACTTTCATGTAAGCATCTCTTTCTCCATTCATTGTTCTCTCTCATCAGTCCTGGAGGCTCAGGGGTGCTGAATAAATGATTCCTGTTGGGTGATTAAATCTGAGTTCCTGCAGACGCAGCTAAGATTCCAAGTTCTTATACTTTTCTGGTGTTGAGACTGAGCATGGCATTTTCTGCTCAACTAAGCAAAACCAGACAGATCATCTCAATGTGGTAGGGGAGAAAAACAAAAAGCATAGCTGTGTCTGAAAGGCACATGCTCCCTCAGTTTAAGAAGACAGAATTAAAATTACTGACTTCCTTAATGCCTCTTCATCTTGAGACAGTCCTTTCTGGCTGTTTGGAAAAAAACTGCCATAAGAATAACCTTAAAACAAAAGCGATGAGAAAAGCATCACGAAAGAGCCAAGTACCATGTTTATAGGCACACTCCTATATATAATGATAGTAATAATTCAAAATGATAGATCACCAGGTTCAGCTGACCAAGGGTGAAGATGGGAAACACCCTGCAGTGGGAGGGGTTGGTGTGAGATGCTTCCAGAATAGGGGGCCAGCAACTCCAGCATGTCCTGGGGTCCAATGCATTCTGGATAGCATTTTTGTATTGGTTTGGTAGCTAGTAGGAGAATCAGGGCTGTTTGTACTTGTGGAAGATTATTTATTTATTTTTTATTTTTTATTTTATTTTTATTTTTTTGAGTTGGAGTCTCACTCTGTCGCCCAGACTGGAGTGCAGTGGCCACTCCCGGCCACCGCAGCCTCGACCTGCTGGGCTCCAGAGATCCTTCCGCCTCAGCCTTCCAAGTAGCCGGAATTATAGGCGCGCTACCACACCCGGCTAATTTTTTGATTTATTGTAGAGATGAGGTCTCGCCTGCCCAGGTGGGTCTCGAACCCGCGGGCTCAGGCAATCCACTCACCTCAGCCTCCCAAAGGTGTGAGATTACAGGCTGAGCCACCGAGCCCGGCTCTATTTATTTATTTTAAAAAGCAAGATTTATTGAGAGGACAGAAAAGCTCCCACTGTGGGAGGGGACCCAAAGGGGTTACCCTTGTGGAAGGTTATTAAAAGAAGGGGTAAGAAAAAAAAAAACAGCACATGGGCAGGTGCTTGATGATGGCCGGGTGTCTATTCTTCAGTCTTGTGACATCTAGCCTGGGATCACTTCCAAGACCCAGCATCTTGAGAATTTGTCTTTGCTGGTAGAAGTAGCCTGTCTCTCCATCCTCCCTGGGCTCTGGCCCAGGTTTGTTCTCTCATGGGGATTTCACAGAGGGAGAATGGAGAACATAGTTCAAGGAGGTGAATGGGGTCTGGGATTCCTGGCTGAGGGGTTAGAACAGTGGGAAATGTCTGGCAATTCCCTCCTCCACCCAAAGCAAAGAACCAGTATACATCCCAAGGCATTGAGGAAAGTGCCACCTTTCCTCTAACCTGAACAATAAAGAACACAAATTCAGAGGAATCACTAATACAAAACTTTCCTTTGCATACTAACTTTTGATAATGAAGAGGGTCTTGGGATAAGGCATATAATCAACAAAGTGCTTTTCAGGGTCTGAAGTGAGGGCACTATGTCTCTCAGTGTTGAGAATCAAAGTACCTTGGTACTCAATATTCACTGAATCCTGTGGGCTGAGTAGGAGTCTCACCATTTTTAAGTTATTGAAAAGGGTGGATGAAGCACTTACCCCTTTTGCTTTTGAGTCAAATCATTAGTTTTCTTAGTTCAGATATGGGGACACTTGCTCCTTTCATCTCCTGCCTCCACAGAAACATTACATACTGCTACGATGATGATTGATGTTTTCACATCTTCAAGCTGATTTTTATTTTAAAAACATTTCAGGAGCCACAGAGCCAGATCATTGACATGTGTGCATTGTGGCTGCTTCTGGGTCTCCTTGCCCTGATTGGCAAGTGGTTCCTTTTTCCAAATGGCTTTGGAGGTGGGAAGAATAAGCATAAAAACTTAATAGTACTTCTGATACTTGAAATCGTAGCAGAAAACATTTTTCTCCTAAGCTATCCAAAAAATTCTGGAATTAGGGACAGCCATCGACAAGCAGCCTCTTTCCAAATGCCCCAAAAAGGATGGGGTTCTCTAGAACGTGGAGAGGACTTAAAACAGTGTTGTGTGAAGTCAGGCTTTAATTATACCCCACTGATAAGTGCTCATTGTCCACCAGACAAATTTCAAAAGTTTATCTTAAATTTATTTATAGACTACATATTTCCATAGAAGGATTGAGGTATGGCCATAATAAGACTAATTATAATTTAAATAGAAAATCAGTATCAAGAGAATCTAGGAGATAAGACTAAGCTAACCAGGAGGCTGACATAGTTGCTATGATTGAATGTCAGCTTTGGCCCTAAGGTTCTTTGCAGCTGGAGCAAAAAAGAGAAAGTACTTGTTCTTTAATAAATAAAAGCAGGAATAGACACTGGAGACTCAGAAGCGGGAGAGGGAACAGGGATGGAGGGACAAAAAAAAAAAATCATCTATCAGGTACAATGGGCACAGGGTTGGAGTGGTAAGTACACTTAAAGCCTAGACTTCTTTGCCACTATTCAACGCATGTATGTAACCAAAAACCATTTGTACCACCTAAAGCTATTGGGTAAAAAAAAGCAGGAAGCATAATTCCTTAGGAGAAGCTAAATTTTTCCTGGTTTAAATTCAAAACATTTCTCAGATGGCTCTTACATTTATTCACTTATTTATTGACTTATTTAGTCAACAAATATTGTATAATTCCTGGTAAGCACTGAGAATATAAAGAACTTTGAGGATCCATATAATGCGGTTAGGGAGAAGTTCACGTGGCAACGAGTGACAAAAACAACTGCAGTATTAAGGATATTTGTCACCAATCATAATGATAAAGGTGCTCTGATTGAAAAATAAAAAAGAACGTGTTGCCTTGTTTAGTTTTCAGCATACTTATAAAAGGCCCAGTCTTTTCATTTCCACCTTTGTCTTAGATTACTCCTCACAAGTTTGTAAAATAGAAGTATTTACTCCAAAATACTAGTTTTTTCAGATGTCAACCCCGGAAGCTCTCATTAAGAACAGAACCTTACAATGCATTTATGTAAACATATAGGTCACATATGATGATATGCAAGAGATACATTTCCAAAGATCTGCAAATTATTAAGAATTGATAATATAATCAACTTTAGTCAAAGAGCATGATACAATCTAATGTCTCATTCTTACAGGCTTATAATGGTGAGGTGATTCTCGCAAGGACGATGTCCACAAATTTCCGTCCCCGTTAGGTATCTTGTTACTGGCTTATGGGCCCCCTGCAAAACATATTTTCAAACTGTAAATACTTATATGTGCCCTCCTCCTGGTGTGAAGAAAAGGAATGACCTTTTTTTCAATGGCCTTTGTGAAATTCCCAATAGCATTGAAACTGTTCTCCTTCAGAGGTGGCTGGAATAGTAGAGGTGGGTAGAGAGAGATGGAGAGAACAAAGAGAGAAAGTAAGGAGTGGGAGGAGGGAGCCCCCACCTAGACCTCTGGTCCTATGTCTCACCAGCATGTGTCCCTCTCTTTGTAGTCTTACGTCCCACCTAGAAGTGTACCCAAGAGAAAGTGAAACCAACCCAAATTCCAGTTTATGATGAGTGCTTTAATTTTGGGTCTGTGTTGAAATTCCAGGAAAACTTTATATGTGTTTTCCCAGAACCAATATAAAGGTCTCACCAGAGTAAAGAGTTAGGAGTATTAGAAGGAGAAGTGCTGAGTCTATATGAGATGTAAGGTGAGGACTATTTTACAGTGTACAGATACTTTCTGATTTGTTCCAAGACAGCATCATACAGTACCAGAACTTAGCAAGAATATAACTGCTCCAATAGTTCCTTGTGTCTGCAGGATAGGAGGTGAGAGATAGGAAGTGAGACTTCTAGTACCAAAGCAATTTCTGTGATAATTTCTTAGAACACTGTTAATTTAAATTTCAAGCCAGGTATGGTGGCTCATGCCTGTAATCCTAGCACTCTGGGAGGCCAAGGTGAGAGGATTGCTTTAGCCCAGGAGTTCAAGCCCAGCCTGGGCAACATAGTGAGAACTCGTCTCTACAAAAAAATTAAACAATTAGCCAGGCGTGGTGGCTACTCAGAAGACTGAGGTGGAAGGATCGCCTGAGCCCAGAGGGTCAAGGCTGCAGTGAGCTGTGAGCGTGCCACTGCACTCCAGCCTGGGTGACAGAGTGAGACCTCGACTCAAATAAAAAATTTTTCAAAAGAGTTTCAATTGCAGAGTGAATTCACGTTGTTATTGATTTTATTATAACTATTTTTATTAATGTCATTTCAATCATGGACAGAAGAATGATGAGAACTATCCTAGTTCAGTGCCTCAAGTTGGACTTTTCTCAACTCATAAACTCATCTGAAAGCAGCAATTGGGGATGCTATGGAAGCACCCAAATCCTGGACACCCTCGTGTGGGACTAGAAGATGTCATGGCCTGAACTACTGTGGTAGTTATAATCTCCTTGTCCTCTCTTGCCCTCCCAACATGTTTCCCATGCCCACACTTCTAAGAGGTGGAAAGAGCTCTGGGTATAGGGTCTAAAGTTCTTGTCAGAGTCTTGGCTCTGTTTTTGAACAGGTCACTAAGCTTCCCTGAGCCTCTGCCCAAAGGGGGATAGCAGTACAGTATTTACAGTGTTATTGTAAACTCTGATCCATATATGTGACTGACAATGCTTTCCAAAACATGAAAGTGTTTAGAAGATAAGTCTAGTCAGGTAAATTAGTATCGGTTTTCATTTTTGCTGAATATTCTTGCTATTTCATAAAGGTTACTTCACATGATTTCTTGGTGTCACTTAGGAGTGGGAAGGTGGATAATTGTGAACAAACCTGTTGAGGGAAACTAGGTAGGAATTTATTGAAGGGTTTGAAAGACTGTCCTTCATATCATGTGCCTATTGTGGCTAATGGACGGGCATATTTTATTTTATTGGGGTGCTTAAGGTGAGACTGATGGTGCCTGTACCCACAGAATTGTTCTGGGTGGGCCAGAGAGGCCCCTGAGAGCCCAGCTAAGGGGCACATGGTGGCCATAGGGAATGCCTCTGCCTCACGAGATGCTAACTCAAGTTCACAGGAGGAGAGTTACCTAGATTATTGGAGTGTACCTTCTCACTCCTATTGGACTCCCATTTCAGTGTAAGTCACACAAGCTGCATCCTTCCTTCTGTGTTTGCTTTAGGAGCCCGTCCCTCTGAAAGGCTGAAAGGAATAGACACCCCATACCTGCTGAAACATCAAAGCATCATGTGAACCACTGGCCAAAAGTACTGTGTGGATCCTGCTGTGATCACTGGTGTCTTGTCCAGGGAATCTCAGGGTGGCAACGTCTTGGTCAGTGTGGGCAACATGGGTGACAGGATTGGGATAGTGCAGGCAACTCTCCATCAGTTAACATGATCCGTGGCCATTCTGCTGTGTGGCACAACTCCAAGGAGACACTCTCACTTTTTGAACACAGAACACAGAGTGAATGAAGCTCCCTGGAGCTGTGAGAGTCACAGTTCTACCTGAAAGATATGAGTGCAACATTTGTGCTTCATTTTGAGTAACAACTTCTTTTTTAAGGAAATAATGCCTTGTTTCCAGAATATCATTCATGGTACCCTATTCTGGATTTCCAATGAATGATCCAAGAGAAAGATCACAGATTAAATCTTTGCTGGATTATTTTGTAGCCACGTGACCTTGAATAACTCATGTAATCCCACTGGACCTCAGTCTCTCCACATATAAAATGCCACTCTTTTAAGAATTTTTATGAAGATTCAATGAAATAGTGTGAAAAAGTACCTGGTATATAATGGATTCCAAGAAATATTAAATCCCATTTCTCTTTTTTTTTGAGTTGGAGTCTCACTCTGTCGCTCAGACTGGAGTGCAGGGGCCGCTCCTGGCCACCGCAGCCTTGACCTGCTGGGCTTCGGCGATCCTTCCGCCTCAGCCTGCCGAGTAGCTGGAACTACAGGCGTGCGCTACCATGCCCAGCTAATTTTTGATTTATTGTAGAGATGAGGTCTCGCCAAGTTGCCCAGGCGGGTCTCGAACCCGTGGACTCAGGCAATCCACTTACCTCAGCCTCCCAAAGCACGGGATTACAGGCTGAGTCACCGAGCCCGGCTTAAATCCCATTTCTCTTAACTTCTTTCTACACAATTCTCAGTTCTAAAGGCTGGGTTTTATTTTTTGCACTAACTTTGCTTGGTATCCCTTATCAGATAGAGGCTTCCAGAGAACTGGTCATTAACCCCACCATCAGGCTGTGCTGGAGAATCAGTGATGACAAGGGTGAGAATGGGGCTCGAATTTTTCCATTGCATCTCACCCTGCCGTTGTGGTTGTTGTGAGTATTGCAGTCATTTTTAAAGCTTTTAGGGAAATTTATTTCTTAATGATCTCTTTACATTTGCTTCCCATACTTTGTATGACACTTCATAATTTAAAATACTTTCAAATACTTTATCTTGCTCGGATTTAGAGACCCATCCAATAATCTGATGAGATGGGGTAAGGGATACATAATCTACTCTTGACAAGTGAGGAAACGGATTGACAAGGAAGGAGTCATGCTGCAAAGTCACATGGCAACTAGATGATGCAGAACTGAGACCAAGAACAGCATCCTGTGACGTTGGATCTGGCATCATTTCTGCTGCCCTGTTTTGCCTCCTTTGTAAAGTCTGGTGATTGGGAAAAGGATAAGTCCATCTCCTTTAGGATGAAGTACGAAATTCCCAGATTCAGACATTTCTCCAAAATACAGTAAGACCTACGTGGAAGTGGTAATCAAAGATTATAAGAAAGATTAGAAGTCCCTTTCAACATTCGGGTCATCTGGAAGGAGAACTACAAGAATGGATGGAAAAACCCTTTCCTGACCTGTTGGGAGGGTTTGTGTTTGTGGCATTGAAGGAGGACACCAGACTGATACCTACATTAACTCAGTCATTGACTCGACCTCTCACCCTGACATGAAAGCAGCCGTGCTATGTCTGTTTGTCCCTCCCTTAACCCAAAACCTGTAATTTTATTTTATTTTTCCCATTTGGTAAAACACTTAACTTGAGATCTATAATCGTAACAGATTTTAAGTGTATGATATAGTATTATTGATTGTAGGCAGAATGTCATACATAAAATCTCTACAATTCACTCGCCTTGCATGACTGAAATATACACGTTAATTATACAAATAAATCATACATATTAATTAGCAACTTCATTTACCCCTCCCCCCAGGCCCTGGTAGTCACTATTGTATTCTTTACGTCTATCAATTTGACCATCTCAGATACCTCATGCAATGGAATCATGTATTTGCCCTTCTGTGACTGACTTCTTAAGCTTACATAATGCCTTCAAGGTTAATCTATATTGTCATATATTGCAAGATTTCCCTCTTTTTAAAAGGTGGATACTATTTCGTGGCATGTGTATACCACATTTTCTCTATTCATCTGTCATGGACATTGACAAGGGAGCTGAGCATGTTAGCTCAGGTCTCTCTTTCTTTTCTTATAAAACTACCTGTCCCACTCAGTGATAACCCATTAATCCATTAATTCATCAAACCATGAACAGATTAATCTATTCATTAGGGTAGGGCCCCCAAGACCCAATCCATAAAAGCTCCATGTTTCAATGCTGCCACACTGAAGATTATATTTCAACATGAATTTTGGAGGGTATAAACACTCAAACCACAGCACTTTTGTGTTCTTGACAATAGTCAGCCTAACAGGTATAAGCTGCTTTTACTACTTTAATCCTCAGGGAGATTGAAGGTGGCATTGGTTCCACCAAAGGTGGAAGAAGAATAAGAAGAGGGAAATGAATGAGTAGCACTGAGTCCATGAAGCCGAGTCACCTTTCCACCTGGCATTTCCTCTGCCTCCCTCTCTTTTATGCTCCCACATCCTGGATTAGAGAGTCCCAGGTTTCCCGGAAGACTAAGGATCTGACTACTAGAATCGAATAAATCCAGAGGAGATGCTTAAGAAGTTGTAGAGCACAGAAAGTAATATGGTGTAACAACTATTTACATGCAATTTACATTGTACTAGGCATTATAAATAATCTACAGACAATTTAAAGTATACTTCAGGATGAGCATAATTTATATGCAAATACTATACCATGTTATATCTGGGACTTGAGCATCCATGGAATTTTGATCTGGGGGGCAGATCCTGGAACCAATTCCCTGTGGATACTGAGCAATGAACGATTATAATTCATCAACAGAAGTTTGTCCTAGTGACAAAACTGGTAAGGGATAGGACCATCCAAATACAGATTTCTTCCATTAAAGGCTATCTTTTCATTTGATTTTTGTTTTTCCCCAAGGGGCATACACTCTCATACATAATTAGATGATTAGATATGCATGTTTGCATATGTGGTGGGGTGTTCGAGTGACCAACTATCCTGGTTTGCCTGGATATTCTGGTGAATATTCTGGGACATGAGGCGTTCAATGCTAAAACTGGTAAAATTAAACTGGAAAAGTCCTGGGCAAATTAGAATGAGCTGGTCTCTCTAGTTTGGCATCTCTTTCTAGGAATTTGAAAATGCGTAGGGCAGTTTTCTTCCCTCCCTCCTCCTTACTTTCTTTCTTTTGTTATTGCCACAATGTCTGGGGTAGAGGGCCTGGGGGTGGTTACTATTAGTATTTTGTGGTGGGCAAAGGCTGTCAACATTTTGCAATTTGCATTGGATAGGATGCTTTTCACTCAGTGAAAATCATATACGATTTTTTAAAAGTCCTCCTGAGGCCAGGCACAGGGGCTCATACCTGTAAGCACTTTTGGAGGCCAAGGTGGGAGGATTGTTTGAGCCTAGGTGTTTGAGACCAATCTGTGTAACATAGTGAGATTCTGTCTTTATTCTTTTTTTTTTTTTTGAGTTGGAGTCTCTGTCACCCAGACTGGAGTGCCATGGCCGCTCCCGGCCGTTGCAGTCTTGCCCTGCTGGGCTCCAGCAATCCTTCTGCCTCAGCCTTCCAAATAGCTGGAACTACAGGCGTGCGCTACCACACCTGGCTAATTTTTTATTTATTGTAGAGATGAGGTCTTGCCAAGTTGCCCGTGCGGGTCTCGAACCCTCGGTCTCAGTCAATCCACTCTCCTCAGCCTCCCAAAGTGCTGGGACTACAGGCTGAGCCACCGAGCCCAGCTTCGTCTTTATTCTTTAAAATAAAAAGTATTTTGAAAGCTCTTTCCACCTCAGTTAAAATTTTGTCAGCTTTACAACCCAGAAATTCATGCTTTCTTGTTTTGTCTTTTGTTCCCCGCCCCCCCAGAAGTCTGAAGTCATCTCTTTGCAATGCAAACATCTAGGAAGATAGTGCCCCTATGTTCCTATATAGAAGTTTAACCTCTGGGCACCTTTTTGTCTTCATCTGCTAGTCTCAGGTATGTCGGAAAGCTCTACACATATCCTAGGACCCCCATTCGCATCCTCTCTTTGACGCTGTCCTATGTTGCTTTTTCCATTTCTCATATCGTGTCTTAGCTTACTCCTTTGTTTTGATGGAGCATGTCCTACAGCAGCTTTCTGAGAAAAGTGAATGTGAGGTAAATCTTTTGAGACTTTTAATGTCCAAAACATCTTTTTTTCTATTCACACATGAATTGGTGATTTGTCCTAGTACAGAGTTCTAGTTTGGAAATGTTTCCTTTTGAATTTTGAAGGCATCACTTCCTTGGTCTTTAGGCTTTTGGGATTACTCTTAAGGAACCTGAAATTATTTTTATTTTTTGAGTTGGAGTCTCTGTCACCCAGGCTGGAGTGCAGTGGCATGCTCATGGCCGCTGCAGTCTCCACCTGCTGGGCTCAGGCGATCTTTCCACCTCAGCCATCCAAGTACCTGGAAATACAGTGCTCACCACCATGCCTGGCTAATTTATTAATTTATTATAGAAACAATGTCTTGCCAAGTTGCCCAGACTGGTCTCAAACCCCTGGGCTCAGTAAATTCTTTTGCCTCGGCCTCCCAAAGTGCTGAGATTACAGATATGAGCCACTGCACCCAGCTATTATTTTGATTTTTATCTTTTTTAAACATCTCCCCTCCTCCCCTTTAGAAGATTGTAGAATATTCTCTTTGTTACATATTTGACATTTCACACCAATGTGCTATAGTGAGATTCTCATCTTATCAGAAGAGCAACACCTTGACCTGGCTTGATCTGCCTTTGGGAAGCCTGTTTGTTTTCCAGTGACATCTCCCAACTTTCACTCAACGTTCGTACTCAGGCCTGCAGTGGCGGTTTCATTTTCACAGGAGAGACAGGTGAGCTATCTCTTCATCTTTAAGGGAAGACTTACATTGCTCCTCAGCTGAAAGACTGCTTTTACCATTGTTTTTCCACTTCACTCATTGACACATATCTCCTCTCTTGATAATTCATTTGCCTCAACCCGCAGAAATCCTCTAGAATTATGCAATCTAATCCTGGGAAAAACAGTATTTATGTGGTCCTCAGAGTCTGTGGTTGCCTTATTTGATTAAAACTGCATCGGGACATCTTATCTGAAACATCCCAGGAGAGAAAATGATTTATTAGTGTCTTCAGAGCCCCACGTAGCAACACCTATCACAGCCTGTCAGGCATTGCCAGAGTGAAAACACAATGCTGAAAATGCCCAAGTATTTTTAAAAGGCTTTTGTTACTCTATTTTTTCTTTGACTTCGGTAGGAAACAGTTTATAGTTCATGATTTTATATTCATTTCTTAGCACAACTGAGAAGTCCTCTTCAGTGTTTTTTCTCCCTGGGAGTGATGTGTTTTCCCGACATCTCCACCGAAGGACCAGCTATCCCCCTAATGGTTTCTCACACCAACACCTCACTTCCTCCATCAGAATGTAACTCTCCTACGGGTCATGTCTTTGCTTTCCAACTAATCTAAGAGAGAGGGGAAAATGGATAGAGGGAGTGAAAGAGGGAGGGATGAAGGGTGAGGGAGGAAGAGAGGGAGAGAGAGAGGGAGAGGGGGAGGGGGGGGCACGCGCGCGCACGAGCAAGTGTGCGCTTTAAGCATACCGATGTGCTAATAAGAAGTTGCAGTTTCCTTGCCTATAAAGTAAAAACGAAACTACCTAGAAGCAGTTAAATTACATTAAAATACACTTAGGCCTACAGTTGAGAAAGACGCTCAGGTTACCTTAGATTATGGTGATTTGCGATAAAGATACTTAAGGGAAGTGAGTGAGAAAGCACAGGAAATCGCCTCAGCAGAGGGTGAGTAGGTGGCATGAAGAACTCGAATGTTCCTCCAGAGAACCCCTAGTGGCCCTGGAGCAGCTCTTGGTGGTTTGTCTTTCTCGAGATTCGGGAATCCTCCGCTCTGTATTGACAACAACCACTTCTAACAGCCAACTGACTTTCCAGGGTACATTCTGGTCTCCTGTTTGCCAACTCGTGGCTTCTCCTGCCTGGTGGCTTCCACATACTCCCTTCTCTCTGTGGGTTTTTCTGCTTCTGGCTACCTTAGTGTATATATCCCTCTCCGTGTTTCATATTCAAAGCTTTCCAATCACAGATTCATGGATTACTCTCCAGTACAATCATCCACAGAATTTTCCAAACTTATCCTTTCCCTTGGTCCACATAAGTTGTTCTTTGAGATGTGTCAGGGGTAGAATGACACCCTCCTTTTTTTTGTTTTTTGAGTTGGAGTCTCACTCTGTCAGCCACACTGGAGCGCAGTAGCACAATTATGGCTCACCACAGCCTTGACCTCCTGGGCTCAGGTGATCCTTCCACCCCAGCCTCCCAAGTAGCTGGGACTGCAGGTGTGTGCCACCATGTTCAGCTAATTTTTTTCATTTTTATTTTTAGTAATGAGTTCTCAATATGTTGCCTAGGCTGGTCTCGAACTCCTGGGCTCAAGCAATTCTCCTGCTGTGGCCTCCCAAAGTGCTGGGATTACAGGCATGAGCCACTGGGCTTAGCCCCTTCCATGTTTATCTGGCTTGGTTTTCCCCATGTGCTTTCTCACTTTATTTACAATTTATAATCATTTCAGAGCACGTGTGGCATGCCAAATATTATGCCAAGAACCGGAGATAAAAAGATAAATATGATAGAACATGAATTGACAAATGAATTGGTGAAACCACCTAGAAAAGAGAATTGAAATATAGTGGTACAGTTTCCTTAGACTGCCGTAACAAATTACCACAAACTGGATAGTTTAAAACAGCAGACTTTATTCTCTTACGGTTTTGGAGGTAAGAAATTCAAGATCAAGATGCCAGTAGGGCCACACTCCTGAAGGCTCTAGGCAAGAATCTTTTCTTATCTCTTCCTTCTAGAATGAATGTTCTTGCCAAAACTCATGTTGAAACTTAATTGCCAGTGTAACAGTATTGGGAGGTGGGACTTTTAAGAGGTGATTAGGTTAGGAGGCTTCATCCTCAATGATTGCTGGAGTGGACTCCTGATAAAAGGATAAGTTTGGGGCAACCGCCTCAAGTCCCCTCCCACTGTGGGGATCCTCTATGTCTTCTCAATAAATCCTACTTTCAAAAAAAAAAAAAAAAGAAGGATAAGTTTGGACCCCATTCGCTCTCTCATTTTTTTTTTTTTGAGTTGGAGTCTCACTTTGTTGCCCAGGCTGGAGTGCAGTGGCTGCTCCCAGCCACCACAGCCTCAACCTGTGGGGCTCCGGCAATCCTGCCGCCTCAGCCTTCCAAGTAGCTGGAACTACAGGCGTGCGCTACCACGCCTGGCTAAGTTTTTGATTTATTGTAGAGATGAGGTCTCGCCAAGTTGCCCAGGCGGGTCTCGAACCCGCAGGCTCAGGCAATCCACTCACCTCAGCCTCCCAAAGCGTGGGATTACAGGCTGAGCCACGGAGCCCGGCTTGCTTTCTATCTCATATGTTCACTTCCACTTTCTGCCATCCCAACTGTGGGATATCCCTTGTCTGATGCCAGTGCCATGCTCTTGGACTTCTCAGCCTCCAGAACCATGAGCCAAATACATTTCTATTCATTATAAACAACACAGTCTGTGCTATTCTGTTATAGCAGAAAAAAACAAAAAACAAGAAACAGACTAAGATGCCCACCATCCCCATCACCAAGGGGCCAGAATTCTGGAAGATGACTCTTGCAGTTCTCATAAAACCCTGGGGCCTGAGGCCACCTTAAAGGGAAGCTCTACACAGCAATCATCTGTGAGATCAGACTTGGTCAAACTTTAGAGAACAAATAGAATTCTTTAAATCATAAAGAATTTTAAAACAGCATTTATTTCTGGTAAATTAATACAAGCTTCTTAAAGAACACTTGAAAATTACTGCAAGATACTATGATCATATTCCCTTTAATTATTTAATATTTTTGTTTTATTTTATACAATTTCTTTCTTTTGTCTTTTTTTTTTTTTGGAGGGGTGGGGGCGTGATTAACTAAAGACTAGGCCCAGACTATAGCATATTAGGACTTGTATTTTAAAAAATAAGAAAAAGTTGCTAGATTATATCTTGCGATATAAAAAATAAATAAGGCTGGGCACAGTGGCTCACACCTGTAATCCCAGCACTTTGGGAGGAGGTGGAGGTGAGAGAATTGCCTGAGCCCAGGGGTTCAAGACCAGCCTGGGCAACTTGGCAAGACTTCGTCTTTATTAAAAAAAATCAAAGAAATTAGCCAGGCATGGTGGTGTGCGCCTGTAGTTCTAGCTACTTGGAAGGCTGAGGCAGAAGGATCAACTGAGCCTAGTAGGTTGAGGCTACGGTAGTCATGTGCATGCCACTTCACTTCAGTCTGGGCAACATAGTGAGACTCCAACTCAAAAAATAAAAATAAATACATAAATAAAACGAGAAAAAGGCAAATGACTCAGTGAAAAGTGATCAAAAGGTATAAGCAGGCAGTTCAGAGAAGGTTAAACTGGAATGACCAATGAGCATTATGAAAAGATGCCCAACCTCAGTCAGGGAAAGGAGACTTTCCCCACTCAAATTGTCTGATAATAGCAAAGCTTGGCAGACAAGCGGCGTGCAGAAACAATCATACCCTGCTTTGGAGGGTAAAATGGTACAGCTGCTTTGAAGAATAATTTATAACATCTGGTACAGTTGAAGACGCAATACAGCTTATTTTCCGTACCTGTATACACACACACTTAAAACAAAATGGGAAACATTCATTAACACCATTTAGTAACTGCTTAAGTAAAAAGCTTAAGTATATATCATAAACACCTTCTGTTGTTAAACAAGAAAACATATTATTAAAAGGCCTTCAGCTGCGGCTTTTAACCGCTGCTTCCTCTCTCTGTGCTGTGAGAGTCTGTCTTTATAAAGGGTCACTAGAACATTCACACACAGTCCAGAATCACCCACACCTGCACGCTCCTCCCTGCCAGTGGAGACGTGGGATAGCCCAAGGCCCCGCGTGACCGATTTATTCCTCACACCATCCACCCCCAACTCCCAGACACTCCTTCTGCCCTTGATTTTGTTCGTGTTACCCAGGGAAACGAGTCGGAGAAAAACATGGGAGATTCTAGCACTCCTAGAAGTCAAGACTGCAGGCGGCAGGGACCAGGGAGTGAGTAGGAGCTTGGCAAAAGG
The DNA here is from genome assembly GCA_027257055.1 of Cephalopachus bancanus. Classification (NCBI taxonomy): domain Eukaryota; kingdom Metazoa; phylum Chordata; class Mammalia; order Primates; family Tarsiidae; genus Cephalopachus; species Cephalopachus bancanus. Next base: position 1,572,527 of record JAPVLO010000159.1, on the reverse strand, counting down.
CAGCACGTAGCAGCTCGAAGCTTGCGTGTTACCTTGGTTGCAGCTGTGGGTGGAGTCAGAGGTAGGGGAAGGCGGGGCAAAAGGTTGACGGATATGCTCCGCCTCCAAACCCTTACATTTTCCCGCTAGCGTCCCACTTCCTTCTCCTTCCTTCCTTCCTTCCTTCCTTCCTTCCTTCCTTCCTTCCTTCCTTCCTTCCTTCCTTCCTTCCTTCCTTCCTTCCTTCCTTCCTTCCTTCCTTCCTTCCTCCCCTTCCTCCCTTCCTCCCCTCCCCCCCCCTCCCCCTCCTCCCCTCCTCCCCCTCCCCTCCCCCCCCCCCTCCCCCCCCTCCCCCTCCCCCTCCGCTGCCTTCTTTCATAGGTTTTATTTTGAAGATGTGAAGTACAATTCAGGATTAGGTCTACAAGTGGACATCGTACAGGTAACAGCCCCTGCTTGCTTCCCTTCACTCGCTACCCAGTTTTGACTCCACATGTTATCACTTCACCCATTCCCTTACCGCACTCCAGCTCGCTTGTGCAGATCTCCTGCTTGGCCCCTGCGGAGAGGCACCTCAGCCCTGTATCATTCCAATCCTCTGCGTTCTCCTTGTCTATTCATAGGTTGCTGAATAACATTGCAAAGCCTAGCATTTCAATACCTCTAAATATGTATGGACTCTAAGTTCCACTCATCTTTCTGGCTTGCTTGTCAGTTTTCTCCAATTCTCCAGAGTGGCTTTTCCTCTTTCTTTCTTTCTTTTTCTTTCTTTCTTTCTTTCTTTCTTTCTTTCTTTCTTTCTTTCTTTCTTTCTTTCTTTCTTTCTTTCTTTCTTTCTTCTTTCTCTCTTTCTCTCTCTCTCTCTCTCTCTCTCTTCTCTTTCTTCTTTCTTTCTTTCTTTCTCTCTCTCTCTCTTTTCTTTCTTTCTTTCTTTCTCTTTCTTTCTTTCTCTCTCTCTTTCTCTCTCTTTCTCTCTTTCTCTTTCTCTTTCTCTCTCTCTCTCTCTCTCTCTCTTCTCTCCTTCCTTCCTTCCTTCCAAGAATTTATTGAGAGGACAGAAACACTCCCTCAGTTGCCCTCTCTATTTCTTAATTTCACATAGTTTTTGTTTTCAGCATATTATTTGACCTATTTCTCTTCTTTCCTTCCTTCCTTCCTTTTTTTCTTTTTCTTTTTTGAGTCAGAGTCTCACTCCATTGCCGAGGTTGGGAGTGCAGTGGCCCACTCATGGCCACCGCAGCCTCAACCTGCTGGACTCAGGTAATCCTTCTGCCTCAGCCTTCCGAATAGCTGGGACTACAAGCACATGCCACTACGCCCGACTAATTTTTTGATTTATTGTAGAGATGAGGCTAACCAAGTTGCCCAGGCTGGTCTCGAACCCGTGGATTCAGGCAATCCTCTCACCTCGGCCTCCCAAAGTGCTGAGATTGTAGACATGAGCCACCGCACCCAGCCTGATCTGACCTATTGCACAGAGAGATTAGAAATCGTTAGAGAACTCCCTCAATTTCTCCCAACAACTATATAAATTGAACTGCATTGCTATCTGATTTCTTTTGTTTTTTTCTTCCTGTTGCAATTGGAAGAGGTGGTCCTATTCCTGCCTCAGGGTCACTTTCTACTCTTTTGCTTTTGAACTTGTATCTTCAACCTTACCTGATCCAATAACCCTTATGTTTCCTGTATTATCCTTAATGTCTTCTTGAGCATTTAAATATGTTCAAATCACTCCTAGGATAAACCAGGCCATGAAGGCCAGGAGCAAAATGTCTTTGATGAAAGTTCTTCTCCAGATACTGCCCTAGTTCTTCTCTCCAGCAGAGGTGTAGTGAACAACTATGGCACATTAAAAAAAATCTAGACTACTAGGGAAGTGGTTGCCTGGGGTTTGGGGTGGAAGGGAGAGGTGAGGTAAAATTTGAAAGGAATTGGAAATGAGTATTAATTGAGGCTCTTTCTTGGTAAAGAAAATGCTCTAAAATTGATTGTGGTGATGGCTGTACAACTCTGTGATCATACTAGACTACTGAATTGTATACTTTAAATGGGTGAATTGTATGATGTGTGTATGATATCTCAGTGAAGCTGGTTTTTTTTGTTTGTTTTGAGTTGGAGTCTCACTCTGTCGCCCAGACTGGAGTGCAGTGGCGACTCCCAGCCACGGCAACCTCGACCCGCTGGGCTCCGGCGATCCATCCGCCTCAGCCTTCCGTGTAGCCGGAATTACAGGCGCGCGCTACCACGCCCAGCTGTTTTTTTTTTTTGATTTATTGTAGAGATGAGGTCTCGCTGCCCAAGTGGGTCTCGAACCCGCGGGCTCAGGCAATCCACTCACCTCAGCCTCCCAAAGGCGCAGGATTACAGGCTGAGCCACCGAGCCCGGCTCAGTGAAGCTGTTTTTAATTTATTTATTTTTGAGTCAGAATCTCACTCAAAAATAAATAAATACGTTTATTTATGGAGTGCAGCTGGAGTGTAGTGGACTCAGGCGATCCTTTTGCCTCAGCCTCTCAAGTAGCGGGACTACATCCACAAGCCACCACACCTGGCTAATATTTTGAGTATTTTTGTAGAGACAGGTTCTTACTATATTGCCCAAACTTGTCTAGAACTCATGGGTTCAAGTGATTCTCTTGCTTCAGCCTTCCAAAGTGCTGAGATTACAGCCTGACATACTATACCCAGCCTCATAAAACTGTTTTTTAAAAAAATAGCTTACTTTTGTCACAATGAAAGATTGACTTAAGGGATATTGCAAGAGAGTCTCTTGGTGGTAATGAGACAGTTCTGTATCCTGATTACAGTGTTGGTTATTTGAATCTACACATGAGATGCATTTTCATAATACTATATACACTTTCTAAATACACATTAAAAATGATTTTTAAAAGACAGCACATAAAAACAAACTGGAGAAATCCAATAGGGTCTGTATCTAAGTTAATAGTGTTTTACTAATGCTAATGTCCTGGTTTTGACATGTACTCTGGCTATGTAAGATATTGTCACTGGCGGAAGCTGGGTGAAGGGTACATGGGAGCTCTCTGTACTATTTTTGAGACTTCTGGTGAATCTCAAACTACTTCAAAATAAAAATGTTATAAATTTTTAAAAATCCAGACATATTTCTTCTCCTTTCCAAACCACAGGGAGGCTCCTTTTCAGAAGAATCTATTCCTAGATATGGTTGGATGACCCAGAGGTGGGCATCTGACCCAGCCCAGGGAAATTGGAATTGTTCCCTGATTTTTTTTTTTAAATCTGTGCATTATTTAATTATATAACTACCCTGCAATTGTTAATCCATTCTTCCAATGATTAATTTTTGAGTGTTTCCAGTTTTGAGCTATTATGAATAAAGTGCTATGAATATTTTTCCACAAGTCTTTAGGAGTAATTTGTTTTTTTAAATGAATCTTTTTTTTCTCTTTTATTTTTTTTTATTTTAAAGATGTGGGGTACGATTCAGGGTTAGGTATACAAAAGTTCATTATGCAGGTACCCTTGTTGAGGAGGTGTGCCCCCCTTCCCCAGGCAGATTCCCCTACTGCCAATTCCGCCTCTCCCCTTTCCTGCTCCCCCTCCACTGACAGTTTCCTGTTACTGTTCCTTTTCTTATAGTATTACAATAGTTGTTCAAGGTCTACTTATGAGTGAGAGCATGTGATACTCAGTTCTTTGTTTCTGTGGTATTTCACTCAGTATTATAGACTCTAAGTCCATCCAGGTTGCTGTAAGTTCATGATTTTGTCCTTTATGGCTGCATAATATTCCATCGTGTATATGTACCACATTTTTTAAAAGTCATTTGTTTTTATTTCTTTTGGGTAAATGACTAGAAATGAAATTTTTGGGTCACAAAATAGATGGATGTTTAACTTTGTAAGAGATTGCTAAACAGTTCTCCCAAGCAATCATACCGTTTTACGTTCAAACCAGTAGTGTTGATTGTGTTACTTGGACCCTGAACGTTTACCATAATACTATAAGAAATGGATTGGCAGTAGCGGGATGATGCCAGGCTGGGGGGCTTGGGGCACAACATCAATAAGGGTATCTGATCTCAAACCAAGCAAAGTGAGGTCCAAACTTTACCTGTACAATGACCACTTGTATACCTAATCCTGAATTGTATCACATTTAAAAAAAATTATTTATTATAGAGATGTGGGGTACAATCCACGGTTAGGTATATAAACATTGATCATGCAGGTACCCTTGTTGAAGTATGCCCCTCCCGCCCCTAGCAGTTTCCCTCAACTGCCAACTCCCCCCTCCCCCGACAGTTTTCCACTACTGCCAATCGCTTTCTTATAGCATTATAATTGTTCAAGGTCAGTTTATGAGTGAGAACATATGGAACTCAGTCTTTGTTTCTGTGATAAATCATTGAGTATGATTGACTCCAAATCCATCCAAGTTGCTGCAAAGTCCATATATTTCTCCTTCTTTATGACTGCATAATATTCCATTGTGTGTATGTACCACATTTTTTTAATCCAGTCCAGCTTCAATGGGCAACATGGTTGGTTCCGTGTTTTTGCTATTGTGAATAGAGCTGCAACAAACATATGTGTGCAGGTATCTTTTTCATAGAATAATTTGAGTTCCTCTGGGTTTATTCCCAATAGGGGAATTGCTGGGTCATATGGAAGTTCAATTTCTAGTTCTTTCAGAAATCGCCACACTGTCTTCCAAAGAGGTTGTACTAGTCTGCATTCCCACCAGCAGCAATGTAGAAGCGTTCCTTTTTCCTCCACATCTTCACCAGCATCTGTTGTTGTTTGTTTTATTAATGATGGCCATTCTTACTGGGGTTAGGTGGTGTCTCAATGTGGTTTTGATTTGCATTTCTCTGATGTGTACCACATCTTTAAAATAAAAAAAAAAAAAAGAGAGGATGCTACTTGCTTCATATTCCCACCAACATTTGATATGGCTAGTCTTTGGTTTTAGCTTTTTTAGAGAGTGTGAAATACTATCTCATGTGGTTTTTATATACATGTCCCCTGATGTCTACTGATATTTGGCAATTTTTCATGGGCCTTATTGGCCATTGTATATCTTCTTTTCTGAAAAGTTCATCAAATATTTGGCATTGTAAGACTGGTGAAGCAACCTCATTGGTGGTTTCTTCAAGAGGGTATACACTTTACCTGTCGTACAGTAGATTAAAGCCAAGACAAGACTCAGCAGTTCAAGTCTGGCATTGAAATATGCTGGAGTTAAGTTGAACTTTTTAGTGAAATTTTGTGGAAGGACTTTCCTTTTGCCTTCCCACCAGCCGTGGGCACCAGCGTGCGTTTGCCGTGTATTTGTGGGCAGCTCCCGCATTTTGTAGGTTTCTGAGCTATGCAACAGATGCTTGAGCTATAGCTACTTGTGTGTCTGCTTCTGAATTTGTCCTTCCCCCGGTCCCACCGGGCAGATTGCAGAGTCCCAGCTCTCGCTTGTCCTGCCATATTTCCTTCATGGCTCAAGTGAAGCTTCATCTCCTACTTCCTGTCCTATGAATCAGCTCTTAATTATTTTTCCTGAGTGCATGGATAAACAAACACATGAATAAATCAACAAGAAGCTAAACCATCAAGACCCAAGTGCAAACCCATCATGAAAATAACTGGTATCCATGTGAAGCACTGCAGTTTATAGCAGGTATATAATTCGTCTTCAAAACAAAGTTATGGGGCATTGTTATCATCTCCATTTTACAGGTGAGGAATATTAAGGCTCAGAGCAGTTAAATGAGTTGCTGTGGTTATCCCCCTTGGCTGTTCTTCTTGAGAGAGGAGAGCTGTAGCTGAGATTCACAAATGGCAATATGGTGGAGACAATCTAGTTTCCGTTACCGCAGACTAGGGTTGGAAGGGAGGTGGATGGGATGAAGGAGGAGGTGGGACTAAGGGAGCTTAAGATACTGGACTCCTTTAACTCCTAAGGGTGCTGGTCCAGGATATCTCAGGGCACAGGGCAGGTCTTTGGTATGATTTGAGAAGTCTTTCCAGGAACCCTCACCAAAATCCACTTTCTTGCATATACACAGGGCTTCCATTTTCATAATCTTTCATCTCCTGCTAATTAGGACAGTACTTCTTAAGCTTTTCTATTGAAGCTCTCCAATTATTGAGGCCATTTAGTTGTTGGGGATGACTGGAGTCCTCGCTACTAAGACCAGGAACCCCAAATGTATGAGAACTCAAAAGAGGCTACCAGAGAATTGCTGGACTGAAAAGTCTTACAGGCAGGCAACTGATTTGAGGGATCATGGCACCAAGTCATAGAGTTGTTTGGCATGGGTATTGCTGGTATATAGATCGTGTTTTTTTATTTTGGGGATGCTTGAGGCACTGACAGAGATTATGGCAGGTGCCGATGACCCCTAAAGTTCTTCCCGACAATAGCAATACAGCTTACATGCAGTCCCTCTAGGCATCCCTGGAAAGAGATGGAAAATTACTCAGTACATTTCTTTTTAATGTCGAGATATTTCTAAGATCCTCCTATGACAGTACCCACACTTAACCATCCACTGGGTCAGGAGATTATAGTGGTTAAGAGTTAGAATTTCGAGTACAACAAACTTAGGCCATGCCCCTTACTAGTATTCTACTAGGCATGTTGTGAAAGTTCAATGCATACTCACTGCATCATTATTATATATAAAGTGACAAAAAGCCACTGGATTTGGTTAACTCATATTAACTTGTATTTTAGATATTACAACAGTACCTATAAACTCTTGAAAGATAGAAATATAAATATGTGACTGGTGTTCTATATTCAGACCACAGACAATGCTTTGTGTGCGGATTGATATGGACCTGTTGCAATAATGGCTCTGCATGGTCATTGGTCCTTAGAGCTGGTATCCTCTGATGTAGTGGAAAATCTTGGATTTGGAATCCTACAGGCCTGTGTTCAAGTCCTGGTTCCACCACATGCTAAATGTGCCATCTTTGACAAGTTCTTAACTTCTCTGAGTCTCAGTTTCCTCAGCTCTAAAATAAAGGATAATACCTGCCTCACTATTGGAAAATTGGGCCATTGGAAAATTAAATAACACAATGTCCATAGGAACCTCATGTATGGTGAGTGGCAGATGAATGTTCATTTGTTCTGTCACAGTTTGAGAGAAGTAGAGTAGTCCACATCAGTTTGAAAACAATTATTTAAGTGGCAGAAACTGGGACACTAAGACCCTCTTACCTAGAAGGACTCTTAGCCCCACTCTCTGAAAGCCGGAGAGAAATAAAGTATTCTTCCCATTCAATAGTGCTTTAAAAATCTTATTAACACTTTCATTTTACAGTAGCACATAGGAACAGCTTCAGCTTCCATCTATTCTCATTTACTTCATTTTTAATCTTTATTTAATTCCTTCTCCTTCTCTCTTAAGCTTTCTCATTGCACTGAGCCTAGAAACCTCACGTAAGTAAGTGACACCACACACCCTGCAGTAGAATGGGCTACGGGCACAATATTAGTGTGGTGTCACCACTGTTGCTGGTGAAGTCTGTGTGTTTCTACGGCCTGTCTCAGGGTAGCTAGACCCCTGCAAAATCTCTTATTAAAGAGTCATACAGAGCCAGGCTTGGTGGCTCAGCCTGTAATCCCGCGCCTTTGGGAGGCTGAGGTGAGTGGATTGCCTGAGCCCGCGGGTTCGAGACCCGCCTGGGCAGCGAGACCTCATCTCTACAATAAATCAAAAAAATCAGCCGGGCGTGGTAGCGCATGCCTGTAATTCCGGCTACTGGGAAGGCTGAGGCGGAAGGATCGCCGGAGCCCAGCAATTCATACAGCATTGATGGTGGTAATGGAGCATGCCGTCCTTAAGTCCTTTCCCTGAGAGTCAAGGCAGGAATCATCCATTGGCTTAAAACGTCTTCACCCCTCTTTCCTGGATGGAAGCCTGGAGGGCATGCAAGACCTGTCTACTCCACAAACAGGGAGGGGGTAGGACAGAAGTGAATGCTGAGAGCCAGGGCAGACATCAGCATGATGAGGACACGTTCTCTTAGGAGTCGTGGCTTGTGGATTGCCAGGGAGCCTGAAAGTTGCCTGTGTCTTTGTCTTCCCATTCCCTCCTGAGTTCCTTCACACCTCTCTTCACTCGGTAGATGTGTGGGAGGATTGTACACAGTCTCAGAAACCTGCCACATTTATGGAAGGATCCAGGCCAGACTTCTTTCTCTTCTTCGGGCAATGTGCTTTACCTGTTTTAAAAATGTCCCTTCCATGAGGGCTGGGCACAGTGGCTCACATTTGTAACCCCAGTACTTTGGGAGGCTTAGGTGGGAGGATTTCTTGAGCCCAGGAGTTCAAGACAAGCCTGGGCAACATAGAAAGACCTCATCTCTACAAAAAATAAAGAAATTAGCCAGCCATGGTGGCGTGTATCTGTAGTCCCAGCTACTTGGGAGACTGAAGTGGAAGGATCACCTGAGCTAAGGAGGTCGAGACTGCAGTGAACCCTGACTGTGCTCCTGCATTCCAGCCTGGGTGACAGAGTGAGACTCTGACTCAAAAAAGAAGGAAAGAAAGAAAAACATCTCTTCCATTTCCTGTTTCTGGGTCTACACAGTGTGTTCTGTCTCTTCCTTTCGACGTAAGCAATGAAGAAAGACACTCTGTCTTTGAAAAAACTTCATCCCTGGGCAAATCCTTTTCCCCGTGTCCTTAGAAAGTATAGGCAATGAGTGTCCATGTTGCTATTATCTGGCTTTGCATTGATCTCCCAGAACAGGTAACAACTGTTCGTCAGAAGTGGAATTGGAGCCAGGAACCATGTTCGTCTATCATGATCATGTGACATGGTGGTATAAGATTATATGACATATTAATATAGGGAGCATGTGACTTTGGAATGGGGAACAAAGAGCAGGAGACTCAGCATTTTAAGCAAATAACCAATTCAGGAATGAAAGCTGCTAGTATTCCCTATTTATCTTCTTTAGGATAGTTATCTGTTTTTTTTTTAGATTTAAAAATATAGTTTATTTAACAGTAAATTAGAGAAAGAGAAGGGAGAGAGAAGATTCACCTCCCCAAGGTGTGGGAGAGGGTGCCAAAGCCAGGAAGCGTGGTGACAGCCATAGCTCAAAGAGCACATGGCCACACCAGAATCTAGCAAAGCAATGGCCCCAATCTGTTTTCTTATTCTCAACTTTAGAAGCTGTTTGCCTAGCACAATATTATATATCCAGAAACAATTTATCTAATATATGCCTTGTGAACAACCTGAGGGTTCATTGGATTAATTAATTAATAATGGTTAATAAACCCTTTGAAATCCTTTTATTAAAGGGGCCACCTAAGTCCAAAGTATTATTAAAACCAGGCCTAATGAGGTCAATGGTTTAAAGAGAGGGTTTTAAGCCATATATAAAGCTCCTCTAATGATGGTTGATACAGGACAAAGGTAAGAAGAGGCAGGTGAGTCTACATGCTAGTGTTTAAAATCTTCCTCCATGGAAATGGATCCACACTGAGGTCTACTACGCAGTTGAAGCCAGGTTTGAAATGCTCTACTGACTAATGGATTCTCCAGTTGTTAAACCTATGTTGTAGGACAGAGGCCTCTGCTTTGTAAAAGCTTAACGTGCAGTTTGCTGCTGAGTATGGAAGACCTTCTCAGACAGAGGAGATTTCCTCTGCGAGTTTGCAAACCAGGTTAGTTCCTGCCATTTTTGTATCTTAGAAAACTTATAAGCTAACTTTGGAATGAAACAAAAAATAGAGTTGACTGAGGAAGAAATGGAACACAGCAAACCTCTTCTAAGTCATGTTCTCTGACGCTCCTCTTGGTATTTTGCTTTGTTTTGTTTTCCCTATGGAGACTGTAGTGTAAGAATGGGAATGAAATTATGGGGTCACCAAGCTTTAGATGGGATGGGAGTGTGTGTGAATAACACATGTAAGATGTGTAAGACCCATATCAATGTGAAATTAGATTGAAATGAGATGGGAGTTTATGTTTGGGAAAGAGAGTAACATGTACTGAGTCTGTGAGAATAATATCTTGGAAAGTGGGTTTTGAACTGGAAATAATGCTAAACCTTTTTTAAAAATCAAAGCAGTTTTAAAAAGAAACTTTAAAGTTTTAAAATTAACCAGTTTCTATTTCACATCAGAACAGGTCCTGGAGAATAAGATTCCCCACGAAGCTATCCTTTATTATATTTCGGGGACGTAGTGCCCTCGTTGGTAAGTCACTGACTGACACTTAGCATTGGTACAGGATGTCCATGAAAACTTTCAGCACAGCCAAGAATCAGAAAAAGCAATGATTACATGTAATAGAAAAGTGGGCTTTCCTTCTGACCAACTGGCATTAATTAACTGTTATTTCTATAATTAAGAGTATTCTGCTTGACAAGCAGGTGAAGGCAATATCGGTAGGAATTTCAATAATCAAATACTCGTTGATCCGCTTACTTTTGGCCTGACGGTGCACCTATTAGGCTTGATATCTTATCAAGAGGTAGATGAAACAGGGCCTTGGGAGGCAAGACATATGAAGAGAAAATAATCAGTGTCAGGCAGTAGATAAGTGTTAACTGAGAATAGATAGGAAAGAAAACCCAAGTCTGAGAGGAGTTTAGAAGGAAGAGTTTATAGCCAGCTAGCATGTTCAGACTTGAAAGGACTTGAAAGACTTGAAGGACTTGAAAGACTTGAAAGGCTTGAAAGGCTTTTTGGGGAGACATGAAAGTGGAAAAATGCTTGGAGACTTAACAAGAGAAGGGAAGAGCCTGCTGGATGGGAGGAGCGACTTCAATAAAGGAGCAGAAGCATAAACACATGAAAAGTGTTGGGGACACACTAAGCAGTTCACTGTGCCCAGAACAGAAGAGGGAATTTCTGAAAGGAAGGCTGGAAAGATAGGTTGGAGAGATGGCAAGGGACTCTGAATAAGAAAATGTTGAAGCCTGGACTGAAGAGAAATGAAGAACCTTTGTAAGCAATGTTTCAGTGGTCTATATTTATAGGGTGATGACCGAAAAGAAAATATTTCTAGAATGTTCCGTGTTAAACTTGGAAATGTGAGGTTACTCAACAGCAACATCCAGTTACTTATGGATAGAAGCATGGCAACATAGTTTGAAACTTTTACTCCTTTTTAAATGACCAGGTGAGAGCAGAGTTATATGAGTAGATTCATTATGAGCTACCATGCTAGCTGTGTATAGCTATAAGGTGACTCTAATTTAAAAAGGGCCCATGTGTTTATGATACCTACACAGGTGGTGTAGGGTCTATGGTCATATCCCAGTTCTTTTATTTTTTTTATTTTATTTTATTTTATTTTTTTGAGTTGGAGTCTCACTCTGTCACCCAGACTGGAGTGCAGTGGACGCTCCCGGCCACCGCAGCCTCGACCTGCTGGGCTCCGGCGATCCTTCCGCCTCAGCCTTCCGAGTAGCCAGAATTACAGGCGTGTGCTACCATGCCCAGCTGATTTTTTCATTTATTGTAGAGATGAGGTCTCGCTGCCCAGGCGGGTCTCGAACCCACGGGCTCAGGCAATCCGCTCACCTCAGCCTCCCAAAGGCGCAGGATTACAGGCTGAGCCACTGAGCCCAGCTTCCAGTTCTTTTACAGCAGTGGTTCTCCAACTTTATGCATAAGAGTCAACTGGTAATGCTAGTTAACATGTAGATTATTTGGCCTTATACCTAAAGATTCTGGTTCAGTAGATCAGGTATGAGAAGTTCAGTGATTTAAAAATAAGCATCCCAGCTTACCTTGATGCCTGTGGTCTGGGAGCCACACAGTGAACATGGCAAAAACTGCGTCTCCAGTAAAGAGATATTGAACCTGTCAATATATGGACACTTGATCCAGATAATTTAGATAAACCCTTTCCTTCATCCATCCATTTATCCATTCGTTCATTCATTCAACAAAAATTTATTAAATATTTGCTCTGTGCCAGGCACTGTGCTAGGTGCTGAGGACGACATAGCAGAGAAAAACACTGAGTCTCTGCCCCATGGTGTGAATCTTCTAGTGAGAGGAACAGGCAAAAAGAAAGATACAGAAAGGAAAAAAGGAAGAGAGAGGGAAAGAGAGAGAGGAAGGAGGAAGAAAGGGAGAAAAAGAAAGAAGAGAGAGAAAGAGAAAGAAAAAAGAAGGAAGAAAGAAAGAAAAGAAGGAAGGAAGGTAGGAAGGGAAAAGGAAGGAAGATTAAGTGGTGATAAGCGATATAAATAAAATAATGTTAAGGTAATGGGGGACAAGGAATAAGGTGTGAGTGTGTTGTCTTTTTAACATAGGTGGAAAGAAGGCTCTCTGATAAGGCGACTTTATAGAAACCTTTTTATTATAAAACGTTTCAATACAAATTGGAGAGCGAAGAGAGAGCCTCTTGTAGTTCACAAGCGTGATGGCTGGGTTTTCACACGCTTGTGTGCTGCCCTCAAAACCTGTTATGGCCGGGCTGGGTGGCTCAGCCTGTAATTCCGCACCTTTGGGCGGCTGAGGTGAGTGGATTGCCTGAGCCCCGCAATTTCGCACCTTTGGGAGCCTGTAATTCCGCACCTTTGGGAGGCTGAGGTGAGTGGATTGTTCGAGACCCGCCTGGGCAACTTGGCGAGACCTCATCTCTACAATAAATCAAAAATCAGCCGGGCGTGGTAGCGCACGCCTGTAGTTCCAGCTACTTGGAAGGCTGAGGCGGAAGGATCGCCGGAACCCAGCAGGTCGAGGCTGCGGTGGCCGGGAGCGTGCCACTGCCCTCCAGTCTGGGTGACAGAGTGAGACTCCAACTCAAAAAAAAAACAAAAAAAGCTTTTATGGTGTTTAGACATTACCCATCTGACATGGAAAAAAAAAATGAAGAGAGACCTGTATAATAGACTCTCATACGCTAATAACCTGCTTATATATCTTTTTACATTTTGCCTTATTTTATCTATCTCTCACCCCTACCTTGTTTTGGGGTTTGTGTGTGTGTTTGGTTGGAGCATTTTAAAACATAAAAACATTTCATCTGTAACATTTTTTGTTATGTCCCTGACATATAAGGGCCAGCTCTGGCACAAAAATATATTCCTAGTTTATTTCGAACATTTTCTGCCCCAGACCAGGAATCAATCATTATCCTGGGGAGCACTGGTTACTCTTAGCAGGAAATAGTATTTAGAGACCAAAGCTTGAGTGCTAGGCATGCTGCATTGCTGTGGGTTTGTCATTTCTTTTAGATCTTTTCAATGGAGAGAGCTAGAAAATACATATTTTGGGGGCTAGGTGCAGTGGTTCACACCTGTAATCCCAGCACTTTGGGAGGCAGAGAAAGAGGATTGCCTGAGCCCAGGGGTTCGACACCAGCCTGGGCAATTTGGTGAGATCTTGTCTTTACAATAAATCAGCAAATTAACTGGGTATGTTGGTGCGTGCTTGTAGTTCCAGCTACTTGGAAGGCTGATGTGGAAGGATCGCTTGAGCCCTGGAGGTTGAGGCTGTGGCTAGCTCTGATCATGCCACCGTACTCCAACCTGGGTGACAGAGTGAGACTCTGATTCAAAAAAAAAGAGAAAAAAGAAAAATAATACGTATTTTTAAAAGAAAAATAATTAGATCTTCATACAGATATTTCATATTCATATTTATGAATTCAGGGTTTTTACATTGGTTTTGTATTTGTGCCTCTGCTATCTGACACTAAAATTCCTGGTTCTAATAGCTTTAGCAGTATCTATTTATATATAACAGTGTCAAAAAAACTATGAGAGTATCACCAACCGACAAATTTAAGGCTTTCCTGTGATTCTTTATGTTCATAGGATGTATTCCACTAGTGATATACACTTACTATTGACACGTTTTAAATTCACCTGAGAAAATTGTCTTCTTTGTGCTAAGGAAGCTTTTGGTTTGATATAGGGTTAGGCTTATTTGTTTTTCCTTGGATATGATTCCTTTTTTCCTATTTAATTTTTAAAATTATGGGAACATTTCCATTGCTTCAAAATAAAAACTCTAAAGCCCGTCCCTGTTTCCTTTTTCCTTTTTTTTGGATTGTAGCCTCACTCTGTCGCCCAGGCTGGAGGGCAGTGGCACTCTCATAGCCACTGCAGCCTCGACCTGCTGGGCTCAGGCGATCCTTCTACCTCAGCCCTCCAAGTAGCTGGAACCACAGGCGCGTGCCACCATGCCCAGCTAATTTTTTGACTTATTGTAGAGATAAGGTCTCGCCAAGCTGCTCAGGCTGATCTCAAACCCCTGGATTCAGGCAATTCTCTCGCCTCCACCTCCCAAAGTGTCAGGATTACAGGTGTGAGTCACCACGCCTGGTCATACCTATTTTCTTTATCTTCTTACTCCTGCCAATATCCAACACTTTTTATTAGTTGTTGGCTCATCTTTGTATTGGTTTGAAAATATGAGCAAATTGCACACACATGCACAATTGTATTTTCTCCCTTACACTGAGAGTATGATTCTGTAAATACCATTTTGTTCCTGCAGAGAACTTTATAGGTATATATAAATCTGCTTCTTTCCTTTTTATACCTGCATCATACTCCACTGTGTGGATGTACTTAGCTTATTCAGTCTGTCCCTACGTTAATGACATTTGTGTTGTTTCCAGTCCTCGGCTGGTCTAAACAGAGCTGAAATGAACAACAACAACAACAACAAAAAAGCCAAACTTTCTAATTCTTGCCAACTGAAGAGTTGGAAAATACTGTCATAGTGATATTTTAATATGCCTTTCTCTACTTCTGACTGTAGTGGAACACCTTTGTATATGTTTAAGGACCATTTTCGTTTTTAATCTGTTTTATATCTTTTGCTGATAAAGTGATACTTGAACAGGGACTTGAAGGCAGTGAATCGCGTAAAATACCTGGAGCAATTGCATCCTAGGTCACAGAAACCACAAACGGAAAGGACTTGAGGCAGAAACCTGCCTGGAGTGTTGAAGGATAAGCACAAAGAAGCCTGTGGCTGCTGGGGAGTGAGCACAGGAAGGAGCCGTGAGAAAAGGTGCAGAGGTCCGGCTCAGGTGGGGCTTGGAGGGCGCAGGATGGACCTAGCCATTCCTCCAGCTGGAGAGGAGGCCACTGGAAGACTCAGAGAGAAGACCGAAGTGAGCCTGCGCGTGTTCCCTCAGGATCCCTCCAGCTGCTGGGGCTGGGGGTGGGGCACAGGCTGAAGAGCAGGACAGGGAGAGCAGCTGGGAGGCTGATAACAAGAGTCCAGCTGAGCAGTGATGCTGGTCTGGACCAAGGCAGCAGCAGAGGTGGGAGAAGTGGTCAGATCCTAGTTTTTTGCGTCAAATGTTTTAACAAAGATACTTTTTTTTTTTTTTTTTTGAGAATTGGAGTCTCACTCTGTCACCCAGGCTAAGGTGCAGTGACAGGATCAGAGTTCACAGCAGCCTCGACCTTCTGGGCTCGGGAGATTCTTCCACCTCAGCCTTCTGAGTAGCTGAGACTACAGGCCTGCACCATTACACCTGGCTAATATTTTTATTTTTTATTTTTCTGTAGAGATGAGATCTCATGACATTGCCCAAGCTGGTCTCAAACTCCTGGACTCAAGCAATCCTCCTGCCTTGGCCTCCCAAAGTGCTGGAATTACAGGTATGAGCCACCGCACCTGGCCAGATACTTTCTTATAACAAATATTTGTAGTCTTAAGGTACAAACCAACAATCCTTGGAACTATTAGAACAGATTTTTCAACTCAAAATAATGTTGTATATCCTCTAGAAAAAGCTCCGTATCTCCTTAAACAAACAGACTTAGAAACTTATTTTACAATGTCAGAACAAAAATTAAGAGTAGACTGGACAGATTATTTTGGTAAATTTGACTTTTATTTCTAATTTTGTTAAATAGACTTACATAGAAACTCAGCTTCAAAGTAACATGATCCAAAATAAGAATATATTTAACTTGTTATGGTACCTTTCCTTCTTATCTTCCTAGACAAAGGCAAATTGTTCATCTGGATGTTTACATCCCCAGAAGCATTTATGTCAGAAGTGTTTCAGAATTTTTCTCAAGGTCCCTGCTTAAAAATCTCGTGGCAATCTAAATACTGATCGAAACTGCAGCACAGGAATTTGGGATCTATGAGTTGAATTTCATAATATTTTTCACAGTGTTTTACAATTAAGTGCGGTATTAATACAAAACAGAACAAAAGATTGGAATAGAATAGGGAGGAGGAATTTCTGTTTTGTCTGATGGCTGATCATGGCATAAAGGGACTTGGGGAGGCTATGTCTTTAGCTTTAGGCTTAGCAGTGCTGATTATAGCAACCCAAGCAGTGTTTTCTCACAGGCTTCAAGTGAGTTATCCTTCTGCCTCCCAGGCACTTCTAGGGGCTCATACCCTTTCATGCACTCGGTGAACCCTCACCTGCATCCCCGCCTGTACCACGGCTGCTATGGGGACATCATGACCATGACAACCTCTGGAGCTGCCTGTGATATAAACAGTTTGATTAATTGTGGTAAGTAAAAGCAAGGCAAACATTTGACGTCCCCCTTTCATCATTTGCAGATTCTTTCTTAGGAAGTAACTTAATTGTGAAAAGTAATCATCCACGTTATGACAATACTATCAACAAATTAGAAAAAACAGAATTCTGCCCACGCTAACCACCCTCTTCTTTGCATTTTTCCCCATAAATCTTCTGAGCCCAGAAGGTCGAGGCGGCAGTGAGCTGTGATCCTGTCACTGTACCTTAGCCTGGGCGACAGAGTGAGACTCCAACTCTCAAAAAAAAAAAAAAAAAAAAGAAAAATCTTTGTTAAAACGTTTGACGCAAAAAACTAGGATCTGACCACTTCTCCCACCTCTGCTGCTGCCTTGGTCCAGACCAGCATCACTGCTCAGCTGGACTCTTGTTATCAGCCTCCCAGCTGCTCCCCCTGTCCCACTCTTCAGCCTGTGCCCCAGCCCCAGCCCCAGCAGCTGGAGGGATCCTGAGGGAACACGCACAGGCTCACTTCGGTCTTCTCTCTGAGTCTTCCAGTGGCCTCCTCTCCAGCTGGAGGAATGGCTAGGTCCATCCTGCGGCCTCCAAGCCCCACCTGAGCCGGACCTCTGCACCTTTTCTCACGGCTCCTTCCTGTAGCCACAGGCTTCTTTGTGCTTATCCTTCAACACTCCAGGCAGGTTTCTGCCTCAAGTCCTTTCCGTTTGTGGTTTCTGTGACCTAGGATGCAATTGCTCCAGGTATTTTACGCGATTCACTGCCTTCAAGTCCCTGTTCAAGTATCACTTTATCAGCAAAAGATAAAGAACAGATTAAAAAAAAAAAGCGGTACTTAAACATATAAAAAGATGTTCCACCACAGTCAGAAGTAGAGAAAGGCATATTAAAAATCACTAACTCCTCATCTGATCAAAGAAGTGGGTCAGAGGCATTGCATGGACTCTGCTATCATCGCGGCCATCATCTCCAGGGAAAGCCATGGTGGAGTTGGCCTGCAAGACGGCTGGGACCACAGGGGACTTAAATTTGGCTTGATGCAGGTATTAAGCTAGAAACTTTCCATCAGCCCTATTTCATCCTACCCACAGAAGCTCAACCCAAACTGGAAATCCATCTGCAGTGCTTCCAGCTCCAAAATGTTTTGGCGTCTGGATGTAGGTGCTTCAGCATAATTTGTTCTGGGGTTTCAGTAACATGTCTTTGGTATTTCATTCAAAGCTTGTCAGTTATTGGATGTCTTTTAAAAGTGTTCTATGAGTTTCAAAACTCCAGTTCTGTGATAAATAATATGCAATGTATTTAAGTTGATAAAATCTTATAAAGGGCAATATTATTACAGATGTTCTCTTGGGGTTCGTGAAGTAGTAAATTTCATCCATATGGATTAAAGCACTGTATAATTAAGCCCTACTTGAATCAACTTGTTCCTTTGGTTCAGTTGAGGAAAGGGATTCAAATGACCTGGATATTTGTTTCCAAACTCTATTTTAAGTTGTCTATAAAACACAGACTTCTGGCCTTCCCAGTTAGAAACAAATTTTTACTTGAATTAGTTGGATAATTATTTTCTTACTACAAATGTCTGGACTCTGGATGCTAATTGTTTTGAGACAACTTTTTAAGTTCTTTTTTTAAAAAAAAATTAGAATTATTAGCTAAAACTATGCCATGTCTACTTCTTCCAAACCTTACTTTGTTTCTCTGACTCTATTCTTTATGAAAGAAAGAATAGTAAAATTGCTGGGCATGGTGGCTCATGCCCGCAATCCTAGCACTTTGGGAGGCTAAGATGGGAGAATTGCTTGAGTCCTGGAGTTTAAGATCAGTCTGGGCAACATAGTGAGACTTTGTCTCTACAAAAAAATGAAACAACTTAGACAAGCATGGTGATGTGCACCTGTAGTCCGAGCTACTGGGGAGGCTGAGGTAAAAGGATCACTTGAGCCAAGGAGTTGAGGCTGCAGTGAGTTGGGATCATGCCACTGTAGTCCAACCTGGGTGACAGTGAGACTGTTAAAAAAAAAAATACAGTAAGTCCCCTACATACGAGCCTTCAAGGTCTGAACTTCCAAAAATGTGAATGTGCTACCAATGTCTGAACTTCCAGAGATGGAATGTGTATGTCCAATCACGTAAGACAGTTCACATGTCTGGTGTACATTGTCACATGTGTGCATTCCCTGCAAGTGTTTGTGCTTTTGTGTATGCTACTGTACAGTATTGTATGGTATTTTTTTGTGCTTCTTTGTTTTTTGTGTATTATTTGTGTGAAAAGTATTATAAACTTATTATGGTACAGGACTATATAGCTAATTGTGTTAGTTGGGTACCTAGGCTGACTTTGGTAGATTTACAAATTGGACTCATGAACGCACTCTCGGAACAGAACTCGTTCATGTGTATGAGACTTACTGTAGTAGAATTGACGTTTTGGGAGAAAAGGAAGAGTGCCAAGGCACTCAAGTTCATGTAGATGAACTTGAACACAGGGAGGAAAAATTAGGAACAGCAGAAAAATGTGTTGCCTCATCTGGATGCTGATTTTATGATCCGTATTTTCCAGCTTGATAAACAAATGTATCACCCTGTTGGTACCTGGGACAGCAAAGAACACCTTTTGCAGGGTGTTGGGATTCTAACAGACAGAGTTAAGGTCATCCAGAAAAAATTCCCCACGTGGAGTATGGCTCAGCACCTCAAAGGTAGGTCATATTTTGTGTGCTTTGTTTAAATGAGACCCCTGAAGACCAGGTGTGCCCTGGGTCTCGCTGGGAGCATTCCTATTGGGTCAGCAGTGGGCCTGGGAGGAGCTGTCTAGACGCTGCAGTCGTGTTGACTAAGCATCTGAGTGTCTTTGAGTGGTCTTCCTTTCCCAGCTTCCAATTCCCCTTCTGCAAGATGTGGGGTTCTTATTGCATCTCTCGTTGTTTATGGAGCCATTGAGTTATGCCTTGAGAGTTAATACAATAATTTAAAGGAATATGTTTGCCCTCCTCTCATAGGTTTTTTTCCAAGTTGTTTGAACAAATTTACTCTGTAAGCATTTTCAGGACTGCAGTTCCCACGATACATCCAAGTGTGACCACAGGCCACACTATGTTCAGCATCTCCCAGATGGAATTAACTCAACAGCCTCTCTCTATAAAATCTGCTTTATCTTCTGTATTTTCTGTGTTTTTCGAGGCACCATAATATAGCCAGCCAGGTTATTTTCTTAGGCTCTCTAGTTCCTTCTCTCTTCATATCCAGCCACAATCAATTTCTATTAAGTTTGCCTACTTTGGACCTATGGTATATCTTCACACTTTAATGGCCTTCAATATTAAGAACAGTCTCTATTCTCTATTGCAAGGACCTTGAAGGCAAGGATCAGGACTGGGGCTTTTTCTCTTGACATCAGAGTAGAGCACAATTATGTTAAACACATAACTATTGAAGATAAATTTCAGGGTAAAATTAGCATGAGCACGTACACATATGCACACATACCCCTACAAGGAAATGAATGTGTCTTGGACACCTTGCAGTCAGTGTGGTCCCTCTCCTGGCACATAGTAGGGGTTTTAGAACACTTATTGAATGAATGAATGAGTGAGTGAATACATGAACAAATCATTGAATAAATGAGAGAATGTTATGAGTATTCTCAGACTGAAGACATGCTGGGGATATAGTTCTGCCAGGCCTGGACTACATAAAAAGCAAACCTGACTCTTACAGCAAGAAAAACCAAATACTTTTAAAAAGAGAGAAAAATAAAGCAACCTGGGACTTTTCCTAGTGGTTTTGGGGTTAGCATATCCTTTTAGGAAGTCAGGAAGAGGGAGGAGAATTTGGGACTGCCTGCTTTGGAAGATTTGCCTGGAGGGCTGACATGCTAAGAATGCTCATATCTTTTTTCCACTCACAGTTAATATTTGAGACTAAATCTCTGTGTTTCATTTCAGGTGGTCTCTCAGCCTTTAAGTCAGGAGTTGAAGCCATTGTCACTCCAGTGGACATAGACAATAACTACGTCAATGATATTCTTGCCCGAGCTAGATTCTATAAAAGACATGGCTTCTAGGCAAAATTCTGTGTGGGAGCCAGGTTGACAGGGTGCTCAGCCGGCCTTCCTTGGAGAGTTTTATATGAATGTGTTGTACCCAACATTGGCAAAGAAATGGCTAAAGCTATGAAAGAAAATTCATTTCCCAATTTTCAGAATGAAAATAAGCTTTAAAATAAAAAAAGAAGAAAAAATAGGAGGTCCACTTAGTTCACAATATGGTTCCCAGGAAATGTACCAGATATACATATAATTGCTTGGCAGTAAATGTGAATATCATGGCAAGTGGCATCTACATATTCCAGTGATGCCTCACTTTAGCCCATGATTTCAATGCTGACCCCCTCTGTATCTGTTTGCAAGTAGTTAAGTAAGCCTGACCTGAGCCTTTGTCCTTTTCCCAGTATTTGCCCAAACCGCTAGGGTTTTGCTTATGAGAAGTTCCTGACTCATAAGCCAGGCAATCCATGGAATAATGGAGAAGGTAAAGACGGAATTCTAGCTCCACAGGTAACCAAGAGCCAACTGAGGTAAAGCTGATCTTCGAGTGATATACACCAAATCCTTCAAACACACAGCATTCTCCTGTGTCTTCTTTTGTTTGTGAAGATCCAGGGACGGGCTTCTCTTCTGTTTTCAGCAGCTGCTGCCACACACTTTCTTTCAAGGGGTCCACTCCCGTAAGACATGGCTGAAGATGAACATGTAGCACCCAAATCAATTATGGTTCCTTGGTTGCAAGCAAAAGTTACCACCTCTGGATATGTTAAACAACAAAAAGAAATTACGAGAAGGCTAACAGAACTGCCTGAGAAGGTCAAGAAGATTAAGGGAAACCAGGCAACTCTGGGGTCTGGGTAGCCAGAATTGGTGAACCATACTTTACAGCACCACCAGTGAATGAATGAGTTAGCACCTTCACTAATGCCCTCATAAATGAACGCCAAACACCTTTTCCTCATTCTTTCTCATTCTGCTTTACTTTAACAGTGCCAGGAAACAGACTGTTATGTGTTTATGCTGGGTCATCCACACACCTACCCCTTGGCTACTTTGCTTCTTTGGTCTGGCCCAGACTACCTACAATGGAGAAGGGACAATTCTCTAAAAGGAAACTGTGCTGTTTGTGGCCTTTATTTCCATAGCCAGGATAGGGCACAAATAATAATATGTCGCAGTGTGACGCTGACAAAATCCCTGAACTTGGGGCCCATGCTGGGCCTTCAACTCCTTCTGGAGATGATCAATGAATATTTCTGCCTGTGGCTTCTCTTTCTGAGAAGGAATACCCATCTACCTTTAAGTCCCTGGAGAAAGCCAAGTAAACCCTTCTCTGCCCAACGACTTCTCAACCCAGTGTGAAGATCTGATCCGGGCAGAACCAAGAATCCTTGTTTCACTGGGCAGAGCCAAAGGTCAGTTGGTGTGGCAGTCCTGCCGCATGCAGGCCTGTATCTTTTATGATTGGTTGAGGCTCATGCTTTACCAGATGTTTTTTGTTTTTGTTTTTTTTTGAGTTGGAGTCTCACTCTGTCGCCCAGACTGGAGTGCAGTGGCCACTCCCGGCCACCGCAGCCTCGACCTGCTGGGCTCCGGCGATCCTTCCGCCTCAGCCTTCCGAGTAGCCGGAATTACAGGCATGTGCTACCACATCTGGCTGATTTTTTTGATTTATTGTAGAGATGAGGTCTCGCTGCCCAGGCGGGTCTCGAACCTGCGGGCTCAGGCAATCCACTCACCTCAGCCTCCCAAAGGTGCAGGATTACAGGCTGAGCCACCGAGCCCGGCTGGATGTTAAGTATTTTGATTATCACCCCTGCAATTAGTCTGTGTAGGAAGTTCTTCAGAGGTCCACTTTGCTCAAGAATGGTTTCTTTTGAGCTTTCCCCCACAAGCATGTGTTTCTCTAATTACTCTAATTACCCCTTCAAGCGTCACTACTACAACAACAAAGTACTTCTAGATAAGATCACTTCCAAGTAATTTGAAAAACAAGAAATAGTACAGTCACTTATTTCCTGAGTCAATTCCCCCAGTATTCTCTTTATGACCGGGATGCCAAAAAATGCCCTACGGGAGACGTCATACTCAAGTTGTCTTAGTTTGGTTTACCCAGAAGCAGATCCCAAGGTAAGGATTCAAGTGCAGGTAGTTTATCTGGAAGGTACAGGGAACACTGGAATGAAGTGACTTCGATATACAGGAAGGAGAAGATAGCCAATAAAATGTGTCATCAAGCCAGCTACCACAGTGGGTACCAGAGTTCAACCTTGTAGGACAACTGTTAAGAATGGTGCAAAAACACGCCTCAGAATTATTCCACCCAAAGACAAAGAGCTGGGGTATTTATGCATCAATTTCTGAGAGCCACTGGTTGAGAAATCTGCCTGTAGGGGGTTTAATGTTCTCGCATTCTACTGTAGCCTGAGTCAGGGCTTCACCAATGGGTTTTGGTATCATAGTACATGGGGCTCCTGTATCAAGGAGTCCTGTGAATTTCTCTTCTCCACATCCTGACCATTTTACCCCCTTACGTACAGAAGACTTTGGATCCCCAGTAGGGAAGGGCTGAGCCAAGGGACTCTGACCCTTTTGTCAATCTTTTTCTTGAACCTACCTATCCACTGCCCCAGTGGACTTATGTGATGCCCTTTAATGTCAAGGGACCAGCAGAAGGTCCCTTGACCTTCTCAACCTTTGGAAGTGCTGCATTCATACCTTTGTTTGAATCCATCTCTGTGCTTTTTATTTATCCCATTATCAATAACCATCTAAATATTTCCACCCTGCTGTGACAAGTTGCATGACTCTCCTCTTTTTTTTTATTGTGTGCTTGCCAATATTTGCTTCATCTTATTTTTTTTTTGTTTGTTTTGAGTTGTAGTCTCACTCTGTCACCCAGACTGGAGTGCAGTGGCCGCTCCCAGTCACTGCACCCTTGACCTGCTGGGCTCCGGGGATCCTTCTGCCTCAGCCTTCCAAGTAGCTGGAACTACAGGCACGTGCTACCACGCCCGGCTAATTTTTTTTTTACTTATTGTAGAGATGAGGTCTCGCCAAGTTGCCCAGGCGGGTCTCGAACCCACGGGCTCAGGCAATCCACTCACCTCAGTCTCCCAAAGCGCTGAGATTACAGGCTGAGCCACCGAGCCCGGCTGCTTCATCTTATTTTTAATAACCATTTATCATTTTCCACCATGCATGCTAAGACCAGTCCTTTGCATCTTCCCTTTGCCTTTACCCATTCTCTTCTTAATTAGCCTGATTTTTATCATCATCTATTAAGACCCTCGAGGGGAAGCTGAGACAGCAAATCTGATGAACCATTTAAAAATTTTGCAGCAGCTAAGGTTATACTGGGAGAAGGGAGTACACATTAAAGGAGCACTCGTAATCATGGCATGTGTGCGTATTCCTGTCAACATAACGTCAGTACCACATGGCTTCCATACAAAGCATATCAGCTGCCTTATCTGGGGTATACCACTTGGCATTTAGAGTCTTTTCTGGGTGAACCGATCTTACAGTGTTTTTCATCCATTCCACCAGGCCGTGCTGTTGTCTGGATAATGCACAGCTATCTGCGATTGTTCCAAAGTGAGCTGTGGGTTCTGCATCAACCCAGGCATGCTCTTCCACTCGGCAGCATTTAAAACCAAAGACACTGCCCCTAATTTAGTAAAGATTCTCCAGGAAATCGATGATATCAATCTACAAAATGAAGCAGTTCCTTCACATTATACCTACCGGTTTCAATAATTTCTTGGTTTTGCCCTACCCCACATACACAGACTTTTTGGTGACTAGAGGTCTTAGAAGAACTTTCTGTTGTCCTTCCATAAGTTTTCCCATGGTGGGTGGCTGAAGCTCAGACTCACTGAAGTCTGAATTGGCTCAAGCATCAAGATCCAACCCAGCACTCTCTTTCAATTTCCCTTTAGCTAGTATAGATAACGGCATCCAAGAGATTGAATACTTTGCCTTTAAAAAATTAGTCTGCATTTCCTTATGTATTCAGTGAACCAGCTCCATGGGAGTTGGATCTATCTCTAATTTTCATTGGTAAATTTTGCTTCAGGAACTGATCTCAGGACAGCTGCGGCTCCATACCAAAGATGGCCACGTGGTCACAGCACTGTTTTATCAAATCCCACTTAATTGACTCCAAGTATACAGAAAGAGAAAAGTTTGTTTCTTCCTACTATTCAAGAACAAATCTGAAAAATGGGCTTAATAGTAACACTTGCCTAAGGATCTGTTGGGATGATGAAAGAAGATGCTGTGTGAGAACTCACTGAGCAACCAAGGGTGGTGGAGTGAGGGGAGCATCACCAGATCATGCATCCAGGGGTGCATCCAGGGGTGCATGAGGACACAGGAGGAGTGAAAGGGACCACTGAAATTTAGAAGACTTGGAAGATAAAGCGACTGACTCTGCAATATTCCCTCTTGCCAACCCTGTTGGGTTTCAGCTTATGAGACAGCAAATCTGACCTGACCTAAAGATTCAAGACACCTGTTTGGCGTAGTATGTGAAGACCAATATCACATGGGCAGACTCAGGTATTACATTTTAGAATTTTTGACCACCACACTACCATGAAGATTTGCAGGAACAAATTGGAATTACAGCACCACACACACACACACACACACACACACACACACACACACACGGCATGGTGGCTTGCACCTGGAATCCCAGCACTTTAGGAAACACACACACACACACACACACACACACACACACACACACCAGCATGGTGGTTTGCACCTGGAATCCCAGCACTTTAGGAACACACACACACACACACACACACACACACACACACACACACACACACCAGTCATGGTGGCTTGCACCTGGAAT
Organism: Cephalopachus bancanus; assembly: GCA_027257055.1. Classification (NCBI taxonomy): domain Eukaryota; kingdom Metazoa; phylum Chordata; class Mammalia; order Primates; family Tarsiidae; genus Cephalopachus; species Cephalopachus bancanus. Next base: position 1,547,171 of record JAPVLO010000159.1, on the reverse strand, counting down.
CCCAGCACTTTTGGTGGCTTGCACCTGGAATCCCAGCACTTTAGGAAAACACACACACACACACACACACACACACACACACACACACACACCAGGCATGGTGGCTTGCACCTGGAATCCCAGCACTTTAGGAAACACACACACACACACACACACACACACACACACACACACACACGGCATGGTGGCTTGCACCTGGAATCCCAGCACTTTAGGAAACACACACACACACACACACACACACACACACACACACACACACACACACACCAGGCATGGTGGTTTGCACCTGGAATCCCAGCACTTTAGGAACACACACACACACACACACACACACACACACACACACACACACACCAGTCATGGTGGCTGCACCTGGAATCCCAGCACTTTAGGTGGCTTGCACCTGGAATCCCAGCACTTTAGGAAACACAAACACACACAACACCACACACACACCCACCCACCCACCCACCAGGCATGGTGGCTTGCACCTGGAATCCCAGCACTTTAGGAAGCAGAAGTGGGAGGATTGCTTGAGCCCAGGAGTTCGACACCAGCCTGGGCAAGATAGTGAGACCTCATCTCTACAAAAAAATAACAAAAATTAGCCAAGAAGACTGCTTGAGCCCAGGAGCTCGAGCCTGTGGTGAGCCTTGATCATGCCACTGTACTCTAGCCTGGGCAGCAGAGTGAGGTTCCGACTCAAAAATAAATAAATAAAATTCCATTCTTACTATACACTTAGTGTCAGTAAAGTGGCATTTGTTAAAATGGTCCTGTGGTCATTGATCGCCTTTGTTATGGAACAGCAGTTGTGCTGAGATCAGTTACACGATATACAAATACACACAGCATATACATACACATGGTATTTGAGTCAGAGTCTCATTCTAGCCCAGTCTGGAGTTCAGTGGCATGATCATAGCTCACTGCAGCCCCAAGCAATCCTCCTGAGTCAGCCTTCTGAGTAGCTAGGATTACAGGTGCACACCACCACACCCAGCTAATTTAAAAAAATTTTTGTACAGATGATGTCTTGGCATGTGCCCAGGCTGGTCCCTAACTCATGATCTCAAGCGATCCTCCTGCCTCTACCTCCCAAATGCTGGTACTATAGGTGTGAGCCACCACACTTGGCCAAAATATTTTAATCAGCCTGCAACACTTAGCTGGTGCTGCTGCCTAGGAATTCTTTCAGGGCAGTAAGCTGAAGAGATTGCAGGGCTTACCCTGTTTGCTTGTCATCCTTCAGAGGTCGTTGTCCTTCACTGCCTGGTGTCCAGTGTCTTGAGGATGATTACCTCACATATTTTGTCCAGATTTTTTATTGTCTTAGGTGGGAAGATAAATTGGTCCTTGTTATTCCATCTTGGTCAAAAGAAAATTGTCAGCAACTAGCTCTATACTGTAGAGGGGATGCCTTGACATTGCTCAGACCTCTGAACCCTACAAACTTCACTGATGTGTCAGGCTTCTAAAATTTTTTGTAGGTTTTATCTATCACCTTCAGGCATGCATATCTTACCAAGTATTCAGTATATTTCCCCCACCCCCTTCTATAAGGATCTGATTAATATCTTTAGAGTGGATCCAGTTGATGTTTTGCAGAATATTCAGACAATAATCTTTGAACTATTGTGTTAGAAGGAAAGTTAATATAGCCATAGGAAAATATTATTAATATATACTTCTATTCATTCCAAGTGAATGCGAACTGCTTTTAATGTTCCTTATTTTGGAAGACTAAGAAGAACATATTTAGCCGGGCATGGTGGCTCATGCCTGTAATCACAGCACTTTGGGAGGCTTAAGCCCAGGGGTTCAAGACCAGCCTGGGCAACTGGGCAAGACCTTGTCTCTACAATAAATTAAAAAAATTAACGGGGTTTGATGGCGCATGCCTGTGGTTCCAGCTACTTGGAAAGCCGAGGCTGAAGGATGACCTGAGCTCAGCAGGTCGAGGCTACAGTAGCCATGAGCATGTTACTGCACTCCAGCCTGGGTGACAGAGTGAGACTCCAACTCAAAAAAAGAAAAAAGAAAGAAAAAAATATATATTTTCTAGATCAATAACTATATACCAAGCATCAGATGCTGTTAATATGTTCTGGTAACAGAAACTGCAATAATGGCCACCACTTGCTAGGTGGATACACGTCCATGACTTCCTGTCCTCCACTGGTCAAGGATTGCTCTGCAGTTGCCCAGGTGCACAAGCAGCAGATTCAGAGGGACTTTGGGAGAAGAAAGCAAGAACTATTGCTCAACTTAGTGCCTAAGGCAAGGCACTGTCAGGTTTTACCTATGGGAAAAGTCGTCAAAGCCACAAAGAACAGGTCACCAGGACAGTGGCTGTAATAAGAACGAGCCAGAAAAGATTTAAGATGATACATTTGGGTGTCATCTTTAAGATTTCTAAAGCAGATGTCAGTGATGGTCAACACACAGCTCACATACTTGCTTTGTTTGGGCATCTTCAGTAGTTGTGTTTAAGTTTAAATTAAGTTGCTGGAACTTTGAAATCAAGAGCGTATGCAAAAAGGTAAGGATCTCCAGCTTCTCTACAAAATTCAGGTCATGTCTCCCCACTGGGACTGCCATCAGATTGGCTGCCATCAGATTGGTCAAAAGGCCAAGCTTCCCAGCACACTTGGCCTCTGCTTAGCTCCTCAGTTAAGCAGAAACACGCCACACTAGACTTGCTCACCTGACTAACTTGGCATTTGTGGGCATTTGAGTACGCGAAGCCCTGTTTAAAAGAGTGTAAAATATTTCCTGTTAGATATCTTGGAAGTTGTCCCATCTTTCTTGTTTTAAATTCTTTTTTTAGTTATAACATATACAAGAAAGCATACAGATCTATGAAGTGTATATCTGGATGACTTTCTACATAGACTCATGTAACCATCACTCAGATCAAGATGTCATGTATCGCCTCTGGTAGTAGCTAACTAAGTAGTTTCTATCAAACCAATTCATTCTCAGTTAACAGTATAAATTCTGAACAAAATATAAAAGCAACTACATGGAAACCCTGGAGAGAAAACAAATGCAGATAGGCTCTGGATGCATTTCAACTCCTGGAAGTAGGGAAAGACATTTAGTAAGCTTTCCATTTTACAGCTCTTAACATCAGCCATGTCATACAGCGCAACTAAGACTCAGAGAGAAATGCAAAATCGTACTGACTTGAAGAATCAGAGGGCAGATTTCAGGGAAACCATAGCCTCTAGAAAGTGATGGGGGAAATCAAAGAAGAGAGTCAGGGAACCCCAAAGTCTGGGTATAACTCACCACAAATTGTTATCTGAGCTCTGAATTATGCATGCAGACTCCAAGCAGTCTCACTGAAGACTGAACTAAAAATTCAGTTACTGCCTATCGTAGAGGACCCAGAACTTGAAATTTGAGTTCAGCCAGATTGTCTGCTAAAACAAACCAAAAAACCAATAGCAGAATCCAGAGTTATTCACAATGTCCAAGTAACAACTCAAAAATACATGTAAGAAAAAAAGTTACTTGTAATTAAAAGAGAAATCAATAATGAGAGACCAATCTCAAGATGACCCAGATGATTAGAACTGACAGGCAAGGATTTTATATATTTATTTATTTTTAAGTTTGGGGTCTCACTCTGTTATCCATGCTAGAGTACAAGGGCATGATCATGGCTCATCTCAGTCTTAACCTCCTGGGTTCAGGTGATCCTTCTGCTTCAGCCTCCCAAGTCACCGGGACTACAGGTGAGCACCACCATGCCTGGCAATTTTTTTGTAGAGATGAAGTCTTGCTATGTTGCCGAGGCAGGTCTCGACCCCTGGGCTCAAGTATTCCTCATGCCTCAGCCTCCCAAAGTGCTGAGATTATGGGTATGAGACACCGTGCCTGGCTGGAGATTTTAATTCAGCTCTTATAACTGTGCTCAAGAAGGTAAAGGAAATTAAGCTTTTCATTCTAACGAATGAAAAGACACTAAATTTCAACAAACAGAAGTGGTAAAAAAAAAAAAAAACCAAATGGCAACGAAGAACTTAAAAATACAGTATCTGTAATAAGATATAGAGAATTTCCATAACCCTAGAAGGTTCTCTCACACATCTTTCTAGTCAATATATCCCTCCTCTCAAAGGTAACCAACATTCCAACTTGTATGACCATAGATTAGTTTTGCCTGTTATATAAATTGAATCATACAAATCATATGATTTATTTATCCTTTTGTTGACCCAAAATTTACCACCAGTTTTTGGCTATTAAGAATAAAGTCCCTGAATTGTACCCCACATCTTTAAAATAAAAAATAAAACTAAAATATAAACCAATAAAGCCACTATGAATATTTTTGGTGCATGTGTTTTTGTAGATACATACTTTTATTTCTCTTGAGTACCCAGGAATGGAATTGTTGGGTCATAGGATAGATGTCTGTTTAACATCATTAGAAATGGCCGTTAAGTTTTCCTAAGTGGTCTTACCAAATTACACTCCCACCAGCAAAGTATGAAGAGTTCCTCTTGCCCTATACTTCTCCAACAGTTGCTACTGTCATTCTTAATTTTAGTTATTCTGATGGGCATGCAGTGATAACTCATGTTATTTTGATTTGCATTTCCCTGGTGGTTAATAATGAGACTCTTGGCTGGGCTCTGTGGCTCAGCCTGTAATCCCAGCACTTTGGGAGGCCAAGGCAAGTGGATTGCCTGAGCCTGCGGGTTCGAGACCAGCCCGGGCAACTTAGCAAGACCTCGTCTCTACAATAAATAAAAAATTAGCCGGGTGTGGTAGCCCCCACCTGTAGTTCCAGCTACTTTGGAGGTTGGGTGGAAGGATTGCTGGAGTTCAACAGGTCAACGCTGGGGTGGCCGTGAGCATGCCTGGGCTACGGAGTGAGACTCCGACTCAGAACAACAATAATAATAATAATGAGATTCTTTTCATATGATTATTGGCCATTTGGCTATCCTCTTTTGCTTTGTGCCTTTGAGGTCTTTTTTTTTCTAGTTCATATGCATTTATTTAATTATATTCACATTGAAAAATTGTTATACAACCTATGGACAGTACAAGGCCTAGTTCATTTTCCAATGCCAAGTCAGAGCCAAGCAGCAAAAGAGGAAGACAGCACGGTAACTTACAAGAAGAGCTCAGGTATCCTCTACAAGTTACACTGTCTGTCACATGCCATATTTAAAACTGTAGTTATTGCCACAGTAGAATCTCTTGTCTTTGCAGCAACCACGCAGTTCCTGTCGATGAGGCCTCCTTAGATCACTGTGTCTTTTCTTTTGAGGGCAGGAACGAGGAGACTTTGAACAGGTCTGACATCAGATTGCTTCTACTCAGTAAGGGTTAAAACCTTTTTGGCATTTGCAACAGAGTTGTTTGAAATAAACCCTGTTCCAGAAATGCACCACAGATAAACACTCTCCCACCTGGTCTTACAGTCTTTACAGTGAAAATAGTCATATTTTGGTTCCAAAGTAAATTGGAGTCTTTTACCAATTTTTAGTAGGTTATTTTGTCTTTTTCTTATTGCTTTTTAGGATTACTTTATATATTCTGGATATGAATTCTTTATCTGATATGTGTCTTGTAACCATCTTTTCCCAGCCTGAGATCTGCTTTTTAATCTGTCTTAATGAATTATTTTGAAGAACAGAAGTGATTAATTCTAATAAAGTGTTATTACAATACTTTTTTATGGGTAGTGCTTCTTGTGTGCTGTATGAGAAATCTTTGCATATTTTAAGATCATGAAGATGACACTCCAGTGGTTTTTTTTTTAATTTTATTTTTTTATAAGTGAGAAAGCAGGATTTATTGAGAGAACAGAGAAGTGCCCACAGTGGGAGAGGACCCAAAGGGTTGCCCTTTTTTTTTTTAACTTTTGAAAGTTTTATTTCTGTATCTTTCGCATTTAAGTTTGATAATTCAGTTTGGCTTAATTTTTGTGTAGGAGTCAAGAGTTTTGTTTTGTTTCTTTCCTTCCGATATGAGTATCAAATTAGCCAGCATCATTTATTGCAAAGACTGTCATTTTCCCACTGAATTGCAATGATGCCTTTGTCATTAGTTAGGTGTGTATACCTATATGTCCATTTCCAGACTCTTTATTCTATTCCATTAATTTATTTGTCTTTACTTCTACCTATACCACATTGTTTGAGTATTTTATCTTTGTAGTAAGTCATGATATTCTGTGGCATAAGTCCATCTGCTTTGTTGTTATTGTCTTAGATATTCTTTTTTATTTTTTTTTTGAGTTGGAGTCTCACTCTGTCGCCCAGACTGGAGTGCAATGGCTGCTCCTGGCCACCGCAGGCTCCACCTGCTGGGCTCTGGCGATCCTTCCGCCTCAGCCTTCCAAGTAGCCGGAATTACAGACGCGCACTACCACACCCGGCTAATTTTTTGATTTACTGTAGAGTTGAGGTCTCGTCAAGTTGCCCAGGTGGGTCTTGAACCCGCAGGCTCAGGCAATTCACTCACCTCAGCCTGCCAAAGCAGGGGATTACAGGCTGAGCCACCGAGGCCGGCTTGTCTTAGATATTCTATATCCTTTGAAATGTCCTAAAATTTTTAGAATCAGCATGTCAATTTCCACTAATAAATATAGAGGGTGCCCCAAAAATGTATACACATTTTAAGAAAGGAAAAAACTGTATTGAAATTGTAACACTCGGTATATACCAATAACAAAAGATGAATATAAGTCTCATTTGACTTCTGCAATTACAAGAAGTACTCAAAGTGGTGACCATCAGTGTCCAGACACTTCTGATTATGGCAAACTAAAAGTAATACATAGATAACATCTCTTAAAATGTGTTTACATTTTTTTGGCACCCCTGGCATTTATTGGTATTGCATTGAACCAACAGATCAATTTAGGAAGAGTCGTCGTATTCCCATCATCAAGCTTTCTGGTTCATGAATACCGTTTTCCAGTATACTTAACTTCTCTTTGAAGGCCTCTTAGCAATGTTTTGTAGTTTTTAGTGTAGAAGTCTTGCATACCTTTCTTTAGGTATATGCCCACACATTTTTATGATTTTTATGCTATTGTAAGTTTAGTTATTTTTTCAATTTTTAATTATTTGTAGCTCATATAGAAATACAGTTGATTTTCATATCTACTATGTGTAAAAAGACCTTGCTAAATTCACTTAATATTACTAATTAATAGTTTGCATTATATTGTATTTTCTATATATGCCATCATGTTATCTACAGATAACTATTATTTTACTTTTTCATTTCCAATATGTATACATTTTATTTCTTTCTCTTGATATATTGTGCTACCTAGAGTTTCTATTACAATGTTGAGCTGAAGTAGCAATAGAAAGTTCCCTTGTTTCCTTTCTGATAGTGGGGAGAAAGGGCTAAATATTGTGCTATTAAGTATCATGTTACCTATAAAGAATTTTTAAAATTATCATTGGTCATATTAAAAAGTTTCTTTCTATGCCTTCTTTATTGAGAAGCTTTTATAAATTATGAATAGCTATTAAATTTAATGAATACTTTTTCTGCGTCTACTGAATGTGTGGTTGAAGGGGTCCAGCCCCTTTGCCAGGTCGTGAGATCTCCTGAAGGAGAGACGAATAGGCGAAAGACGAAAACAATATACCCAGACACCTGCTTCCTGAGCAGATGACATCCTTTATCAGTTAACAGAAAGCTTTTATAGCATTTGTAAAAGGGGCAAGACAAAGAAAATTCCTTCATGTACATATGCTTTAAAAGTTACCACCATCTAGCGGTCTTTAGAAGAAACAAATAAGCCAAAAACTCTATCTACTTTCAGTTAATGAGTCTTGAGATAAGTGTAAAAGGAGTTTCACTTAAACTGAACATAATGCATACAAGGTTTACTTTGACTTCGGTTCCACATCACTTGTCTGATTTAAAAAACCTTAAAATCACTAATACAAAACTATAGATTGTACATAGTGATAGTAGGAATATGAAGCCCATTAACTTGACCAAACAACAGTGACTAGCATTTAAAGAATAACTATGAAAGTCACTTACTGTGAAGATACATACTGTCGCGAGCCGAAGAAAGATGACACCGACACCGTTCTTCTGCGGACAAGTTTACTCCAGGTCTTAATGTGCTCTTTACAAAGACAAAATGGCTCTCCTCTCTGGCGCAGTTGTTTGCCTATATATGCTGCCTGGCAGCCAACGTACTGCGGCTACGTGGTTGTTTCTGATAGGTTATTCCACCAGCCAGCGGCCATGCCATTCATTGCATAACACGTGTTTTCTATAACATGATGAAAGCTTCCCACATCTCCCCCTTTTTGTTTATATGACAGGAGAGGCTAGAGCCCACAGCCCCCGTTTTTCCTTGGGCTATGTACCCAGTCCCTGGATCGCCGAAGTACAACCCAGCAACTGTGCACCGGCCCGATGTCTTTTGCAGGGGATGGGTGGTTGCGGCATCAACCCGTATGCAGCTGGGGATAACCTCCATGGAGTTTACCCATCAGGGCTCCAAGTGCAGTCAACGGCTGGCATCCTGTCACTGTTGATTCTTCACGGCTGCAAGCCAGACATGGGGAGAGTGCCCTTCCTCCAAGGCCAAAATTGCCTGCGCGAGCAGGGCCATATCAGTGTTTCGCCTACGGCATAAAGTGCACAAACAATATAGGCAAACAACTGCCAATCCAATGAGGAGAACGCCAAAACATCCCATGCCCGCCCACTCCTTCAAATGATGGGCGGCTCGTGCAATCCAGGACGCTAGAGTTTGTGCCACGACAGGATCCACTCTGGTAGAATTCACTGTAATAATCTCGTGCCGCAGCATTTCCGTCAGATTGTCAAATTCTTGAGTCCAATTACCTACAAGATACTTAGAAAGCTCTTGAGACAAATTAGCAGCAGCTGTACTGTCAAGGTCTTGTCCCTTAGTTTCAAACCTTTCGTTTTCAAGAGGGACTTTAAAGCTTGAAAAAGTGGGTGAGAGGAAGTAGTGCCCATGGCAGAGAAATTCCTATGCCAGAGACTGTAACAAATCGCCAGCTACCGAGGACCTTAAAACAAATCGCCTCCTTACTGAGGACCTTTTTAATCGCCTCTTTAACGAGGACCTTCTTAAACCGCCTCTTTACCGAGGACCTTCTTAATCGCCTCTTTGCCGAGGACCTTCTTAAATCGCCTCTTTGCCGAGGACCTTCTTAATCGCCTCTTTACCGAGGACCTTCTTAATCGCCTCTTTGCCGAGGACCTTCTTAAATCGCCTCTTTACCGAGGAGCTTCTTAATCGCCTCTTTGCTGAGGACCTTCTTAATCGCCTCTTTGCCGAGGACCTTCTTAATCGCCTCTTTGCCGAGGACCTTCTTAATCGCCTCTTTGCCGAGGACCTTCTTAAATCGCCTCTTTGCCGAGGACCTTCTTAAATCGCCTCTTTGCCGAGGACCTTCTTAATCGCCTCTTTGCCGAGGACCTTCTTAATCGCCTCTTTGCCGAGGACCTTCTTAATCGCCTCTTTGCCGAGGACCTTCTTAATCGCCTCTTTGCCGAGGACCTTCTTAATCGCCTCTTTGCCGAGGACCTTCTTAATCGCCTCTTTGCCGAGGACCTTCTTAATCGCCTCTTTGCCGAGGACCTTCTTAAATCGCCTCTTTGCGAGGACCTTCTTAATCGCCTCTTTGCCGAGGACCTTCTTAATCGCCTCTTTGCCGAGGACCTTCTTAAATCGCCTCTTTGCCGAGGACCTTCTTAATCGCCTCTTTGCCGAGGACCTTCTTAATCGCCTCTTTGCCGAGGACCTTCTTAAATCGCCTCTTTGCCGAGGACCTTCTTAAATCGCCTCTTTGCCGAGGACCTTCTTAATCGCCTCTTTGCCGAGGACCTTCTTAAATCGCCTCTTTACCGAGGACCTTCTTAATCGCCTCTTTGCCGAGGACCTTCTTAAATCGCCTCTTTGCCGAGGACCTTCTTAAATCGCCTCTTTGCCGAGGACCTTCTTAATCGCCTCTTTGCCGAGGACCTTCTTAAATCGCCTCTTTGCCGAGGACCTTCTTAATCGCCTCTTTGCCGAGGACCTTCTTAAATCGCCTCTTTGCCGAGGACCTTCTTAAATCGCCTCTTTGCCGAGGACCTTCTTAAATCGCCTCTTTGCCGAGGACCTTCTTAAATCGCCTCTTTGCCGAGGACCTTCTTAATCGCCTCTTTACCGAGGACCTTCTTAATCGCCTCTTTGCCGAGGACCTTCTTAAATTGCCTCTTTGCCGAGGACCTTCTTAAATTGCCTCTTTGCCGAGGACCTTCTTAATCGCCTCTTTGCCGAGGACCTTCTTAAATCGCCTCTTTGCCGAGGACCTTCTTAAATCGCCTCTTTCCGAGGACCTTCTTAATCGCCTCTTTGCCGAGGACCTTCTTAAATCGCCTCTTTGCCGAGGACCTTCTTAAATTGCCTCTTTGCCGAGGACCTTCTTAAATCGCCTCTTTGCCGAGGACCTTCTTAAATCGCCTCTTTGCCGAGGACCTTCTTAAATCGCCTCTTTGCCGAGGACCTTCTTAAATCGCCTCTTTGCCGAGGACCTTCTTAATCGCCTCTTTGCCGAGGACCTTCTTAAATCGCCTCTTTACCGAGGACCTTCTTAATCGCCTCTTTGCCGAGGACCTTCTTAAATCGCCTCTTTGCCGAGGACCTCTTAAATCGCCTCTTTGCCGAGGATCTTCTTAATCGCCTCTTTGCCGAGGACCTTCTTAAATCGCCTCTTTCCGAGGACCTTCTTAAATCGCCTCTTTGCCGAGGACCTCTTAAATCGCCTCTTTGCCGAGGATCTTCTTAATCGCCTCTTTGCCGAGGACCTTCTTAAATCGCCTCTTTCCGAGGACCTTCTTAATCACCTCTTTGCCGAGGACCTTCTTAAATTGCCTCTTTACCGAGGACCTTCTTAATCGCCTCTTTGCCGAGGACCTTCTTAAATCGCCTCTTTGCCGAGGACCTTCTTAAATCGCCTCTTTGCCGAGGACCTTCTTAATCGCCTCTTTGCCGAGGACCTTCTTAAATCGCCTCTTTGCCGAGGACCTTCTTAAATCGCCTCTTTGCCGAGGACCTTCTTAATCGCCTCTTTGCCGAGGACCTTCTTAAATCGCCTCTTTGCCGAGGACCTTCTTAAATCGCCTCTTTGCCGAGGACCTTCTTAAATCGCCTCTTTGCCGAGGACCTTCTTAAATCGCCTCTTTGCCGAGGACCTTCTTAATCGCCTCTTTGCCGAGGACCTTCTTAAATCGCCTCTTTACCGAGGACCTTCTTAAATCGCCTCTTTGCCGAGGACCTTCTTAAATCGCCTCTTTGCCGAGGACCTTCTTAATCGCCTCTTTACCGAGGACCTTCTTCATCGCCTCTTTACCGAGGACCTTCTTAAATCGCCTCTTTACCGAGGACCTTCTTAATCGCCTCTTTGCCGAGGACCTTCTTAATCGCCTCTTTGCCGAGGACCTTCTTTATCGCCTCTTTGCCGTGGACCTTGTGACTTCACTTACCGGTCGACCGCCCTGGTTGTCGCAATTCTGAATGCCGTACGGCACAAAAGGAGAAAAGGTTCCCCGTACGGGCCACCAGCTGTCGCGGTTCTGAACGCCGTACGGCACAAAAGGAGAAAAGGGTCCCCGTACGGGCCACCAGCTGTCGCGAGCCGAAGAAAGACGACACCGACACCGTTCTTCTTCGGACAAGTTTACTCCAGGTCTTAATGTGCTTTTTACAAAGACAAAATGGCTCTCCTCTCTGGCGCAGTTGTTTGCCTATATATGCTGCCTGGCAGCCAACGTACTGCGGCTACTTGGTTGTTTCTGATAGGTTATTCCACCAGCCAGCGGCCATGCCGTTCATTGCATAACACGTGTTTTCTATAATATGATGAAAGCTTCCCACAACATACACTAATCTTTACTCTGAATAAACATATAAAGTGAACTAAATATAATGAAATAAAACTAACACAACTAAAATTATTATGGTTGCATAATTGCCAATGAGCTTTTAAGCTTAGGATAATGGTATTTGGCTGTTTTCCCTTATGCTTGGCAACCTCCTGGAAAACATCTTTGTCTTAAGATAGGCAGTGGAGCAATTATTATTATCTTTGAGGCACCAATTTTATCATTGTGTGAACTTAAACTTATGAACTTAAAACAATCTTCAAAGTAGCTATAGCACTAAAACTTAATTAAAGACACAAAGTAAAAACCTTGTCAAACATAACCAGAGCCTAATAATTTTTGTCAACCTTCATACATATGTATATTGATTATATAAACTTGTATGCTATTACATTTACCAATTATGATTAATACATGGATAAAACAATTATCATGTCAAGAATAGCACTGCCAGCAACTTTCTTCAAAAGAGTCCCAAATTACAGTCCTTGAAGTGCTTCAAGAAAGTTCCCAGGTGCACGGTTCTTCATGTAGCAGTTCTTCTCTTTTGGGCTTTTATGACCTTCAAAGCTCTTGTAATCGCCTTTCTTGTCCAGGTGTCTTCATTACTTTTCTCTTATCCTGCAGTGTTTATTTCTAAAGAAAACTCAAAAGAAGCGTTTAATGACATTTCCCAGGCCCCCAAGGTTGCTTTCTGTATTTAGTTAATTATCATAAACTTATCTAATTAGTATATTATGAATTCAGTGAAAACCCACTCTATAAACGTTTACTTAAAATTTAACTATAGAATTAAGTAAAAACCTTAACGATTAATCTTTATCCTAAGTCTGTGAAGACAGTGTTGTAAATCACCTACATAACTCCTAGATAAGTGTTAGAACTTATAATGAGCTCATAATGAACTTACCATAAACTTGTACTTCCAAAAAACCTTATGTCTGAACACTAAGCTGCATAATTCTAAATCAAATAAGGAGTGAATATACTTATACCATTTTTTACTCAAGCAGTATCTAGTAACTTATAACCAAGTGAAAGAAAGCATTCTTGATGTGCTTCAGAGTTTAACCCTTGCATGTGTTAGAAAAGGCCAAGCGGCATAGTGGGAAAATGGGAAAATGAACCATGACATTCTCAGGTTAGCTGTGAGTACGTTGCATAAACATGCCATTTTCTTCTTCCACGACTGCACAGAATTTCTTCAGCCGTATCAAACAGCAAAGGTGGAAGACAGAAGGGCCTCAGCTTCCCGGGCTTGCCCTGCGGCCCGGGGTCTTCGGCCCACTAGGACCCTGTCAATCATGTGGACCTCCAAGGCTGGCTCCCAACATGTGGTTTTTTGTTTTATTGTGTTAAGTGGTAACTTAAATTGATTTTTAAAAAATATTGAACCAAATTTGTATTCCTAGGCAAGATTTATTATTTTTTAATATATTTGGGGCTTTTATTTGCCTTTTACAAATAAGAATTTTGTGTCTATGTTCATGAGAGACATTAAATTATAAATTTCCCTTTCTAAAATATCCTTGTCTGATTTTGGTCATTGAGATTATGCTCACATTATTTAAGGATTTGGAGAGCGTTTTCTTTTTCTCTTCTACCTGAAAGAGATTATATTAAGCCGGTACTATTTCTTTAACTATTTGGCAGAATTCACAGTGAAACCATTTAGATCTGAGATTTAATTTTGTTTTCGCTTTTGTATTTTTAATTGCAAATGCAATTTCTTTAACAGACACAGAACTTTGAAGACCTTCTATTTCTTTTTATACCAGTTTTGGTAAGTGACATTTGTCAAGCAACTGTCTTTTATATATGAGTTATCAAGTTTATTGCCCTAAAGTTTTTCACAACATAGTCTTATCATGCTTTCAATTCCTGAAGGTTCTATAGCAATGCTCTCCATTTCATTACTAATACTGGCAATTTGTGTTTTTTACATTTTAGTAATATTTTAAAAAATACCTTTGACTTTGCTAATTTTCTTTCTATTGTGTGCCTGCTTTCTATTTCACTGATTTCTGTTGTTAATATTGTTTTTTTGTCCTATTTTTGTTAATTTTAATTTGCTCCTTTTGAGCATCTTATGATAGAAGTGCAGACCATTTTAAAGGTATATATTTTCCTCTAAACACTGTTTTAGTTGCTTCTTACATGTTTGGATATATCATATTTTTATTGCCATTTAGTTTAAAATGCTTTCTACTTGGATCCACAGATTACTTATAAGTGGGTTGCTTAACACACTTTCCAAACTTTTGGAGATTTCTAATGTCTTCCTGTTATTAATTTTAAAATCTAAGTCCACAGTGATCAGAGAACATACTCGACATGACTTCAATCATTAAAATTTTGCTGAGATTAAGACAGAAGCAGTGGCTTATACCTGTAATCGCAAAACTTTGGGAGGCAGAGGTAAGAGGATTGCTTGAGCCCAGAAGTTCAAGACCAGCTGGGGCAACATAGCGAGATCTTGTCTCTATTAAAGAAAAAAAAGCCTAGATGGTGGTGTGTGCTTATCGTCCCAGCTACTTGGGAGGCTGAGGTGGAAGCATTGCCTGAACCCAGGAGGTCAAGGCTGCAGTGAGCCATGATCATGCCACTGTCCTCCATTCTGGATTGCACAGTGAGACCCAGACTAAAAAAAATTAGGAAAAAAAATTGTTGAGACTCTTTAAGGCCCAGAATATAGTATATTTTGGAAAACAAACATGTGCACTTGAAATGAATGTGTATTCTGCAGTTATTCAATATAACACCTCATATTTTATATACATATCAGCAAGATAATCAGAGAAGACCCAGAATTTGATATGAGAATACCTCCAAACTGGGAGTGAGTTTGCCTTTACTTTTCCCTCTGGTATTTCCTAGCATAAATGCTAAACAACACAAACCCCAGATGTGAGAACTGAGCAGAGACAGAGAAAGATTCAGGAGAAAACTTAAGTTCAGAATCAAGGAGCAAAATAGAAAATGGCCACAGATAAAAATCTCAAAAATTTTTGCTCTAATTTTCTCCATTCTCTCATGCCCTGGTTTGTAGAAAACCCTTGGTCAGGGGTGGTGGCAGCAGCAGCAAAAGCAGCCAGCCAAAGCTGAATCACTGATGTAAGGGAATTTCCGCTTCCTTTTGTGGAACTCTGAGAAAGTGAAACCAAACCCCTTGTTGTTTTATTCTCTTTATTCTCCTGACACTTGGGCACAAAACATACTACAATTGCTGAAGCCTCCAGAATCCTCAAACTAGTCATCTCCAATAAGTTGAAAACTGAAAACCACATTTTTTCACTAGTAAGCATTCCTACTCCCTTATCTGCCTTTGAATGTCTACCAAATGCAAGCGATGGTGGCTTACTCCCTTGCTATTGCAAACTGTGAATAAATAGCTTCTTTTGCTCTCGTGTGTGATTCATTTATTTCTACAGTTTTCCTGGAGGTTCACCAAGATGTGGTTTGCATTGTCCATTACTGCGAGCCACAGCTTTCAATCACAGAGACCCTTTGTGTCTTGCTGGTTGCAATTTGTTGAGTCTTCACCAACATGAAAAGTCAAACCTGGGTATAAAATCTATTCTCTTTTTTGTTGGGTTCCTTAGTTATGCATTCTAACTTTGGCACCCAGGTTTTATAATTGGTTCCCATTTGTTTGGTATCCTTCGTGGAATCAGAACATTCCTTTTCATCACTTTTTGCGCTTCTGTTTTGCGTTGCGCTGTCTGAAAGTGTTGTGTGCCGTAAGAAGGAGAATCACAGAGTAGAACACAGGCTTAGGCCCCACAAGCTTATTGTTTGAGCTGGACTCAGAGACCGGTGAGTTTGCAATTCTCATTGGACTGACAACCATTAGTAGAAGCTTGCTTTTTTTTTTTTTTTTGAGTTGGAGTCTCACTTTGTCGCCCAGGTTGGAGTGCAGTGGCCGCTCTCAACCCCTGCAGCCTCGATTGCTGGACTCAGGCGACCCTTCCACCTCAGCCTTACAAGTAGCTGGAACTACAGGTGTGCACTACCATGCCCGGCTAATTTTTTGATTTATTGTAGAGACAAGGTATTGCCAAGTTGCCCAGGCTGGTCTCAAACCCATGGGCTCTGGCATTCCTTTCGCCTCAGCTTCCCAAAGTGCTGGGATTATAGACTTGAGCTGCTGTGCTCAGTCGGGAGAAGCTTTACTGTGAGTCACCAATACAATTCCACGAGGTTCTCCTTCTTTTACAATTTTTCATCCTGAGATCTTGGCTGTGATCCAGAGAGAGATTCTTTCTGACTTTTTGGCTACCTAGGGGGACACAGATTTTCAGGTCTGCATTTGAAGGCAGTCAACTGTCAGAGTGGGGACCTGATATACGAAATGCACAGGCATCACTTTTGACTAACTTTTGCCACCTCTCATGAGATTGTCTAAGTCTAAATCCTCTTCTCCGGGAAAAACTTCTGCCTCTTATATGCTCACTTGTTGCAATCTTAATCCCATACCTAGCTCTCGCTTTATCAAGGATGATTTGAGCCTTCAGTGGCACTCTGGGAAAATTTTACCTGAAAATTGTTCATTTGAAAGGCAATTTAGGAAAGAAAGGGAATACAATTTCTCAGGCTCTATGGGCAACAGTTTTTGAAATGGAGACTCCAAGCAAAATTCTGACTAAAAAATTGTTACACTAAAAGGTTCATTAGCCAAAGCTTGTGAACAATTTGACAAACTTAACAACCAAATGGGTTCATCACCCTAGTAAACCTTCTCACTTCCTTGTCTTCCAGTGACTTACCTAACGTCCAACCGTCCCTCTTTTCCTCTCTCCTTCCGATCTCTCTTCTTCTGTACCTCTGCTGACTCCTCTTTCCTCTTCCTGTTGTTTAAATCCTCTACCTGAGCTGGGTATACAGACAACTACAGAATTTAAAACGAAAAGTTTATTAAAAAATTTTAGATTCAGGGGGTATGTTCATTACCTGGTCATATTGTGTAATGGTGAGAATTAGTTCTCAGGTGGCTCATTCCCCCAAAAGTGGACTTTTCCCCCATGGGTAGTTTCTGAACCCTACCACCGTCCCTCTTCTCCCCTTATTGGTGGCCCCAGTGTCTGTCATTTCCATCTTTGTGATCTTTTAGTGCCTACATACGAGTGAGAACATGTGGTGTTTGGTTTTCTGTTTCTGAGTCAGTACACTAAGGATGATGATCTCCAACCAGCTCTGTCCATGTTGCTGCAAAGGATGTGACTTCATTCTTTTTTTATGGCTGCTAGAAAATGTTTTAAGGGAAATGTTTAAGAATAAATCGAGGATTTCTCTAAACCCAAACAACATCAGCAACTATTCATAGAATAATTTATAATTGTCTTAGGGGCATATGACCTAAGGTGACCTGCTCCTATATCAACTTGTACACATATTGATTTTCATTTTCGGTGCTGAATACTGCATGGCAAAGGCTGATTAGACTGACCCAGAAGAGAATCCAGAAGATCATTATTTCCACAATAAATATGAAGGATAAAGGAGCCTGAGAAAGTAGAGCAAAGTCTTCTAAAACCCATGCATGAAAATTTTACAGTAAAAATCAATTGAGTGATGTCACAGAAAATGGCAGAGCAGGGAGGTCAAATAATTGGTCCCTTGACTGAAGCAACCATATAGCTGGCAAAAATGTACAAAATAAGCTTTTCCAGAACTCTGTAATCTAGTAAAAAAAATAAAAAGGTTATGGCATACAAGGGCATGTTTAATGAAGACAAAGGCGGCAGAATTTTGGGAAGAAAGCAGTCTGGCATTTTCACTTACTTGCCTACCATTCCCTATTCTTTAGCACCATGATAATGGTAACCTGCATTTCAAGTGTGGTTTGCTGGTTCTGGGGAGCTAATATAAACCTTGTCTTAAATTCAGCTGGCTCGGTGGCTCAGCCTGTAATCCTGCGCCTTGGGAGGCTGAGGTGAGTGAATTGCCTGAGCCCGCGGGTTTGAGACCCGCCCAGGCAACTTGATGAGACCTCATCTCTACAATACATCAAAAAAATGAGCCGGGCGTGGTAGTGAGCGCCTGTAGTTCCAGCTACTTGGAAGGCTGAGGTGGAAGGATTGCCGGAGCCCAGCGGGTCGAGGCTGCGGTGGCCGGGAGCGGCCACTGCACTCCAGTCTGGGCGACAGAGTGAGACTCCAACTCAAAAAATAAATAAAATAAAATAAGTAAATAAGCAAATAAATAAATAAATAAATAAATTGTTGCGGTTCTGTTTTGACCTATCTGGCAGTTCCTTGAAGAACTAGTATAAAAGTAGACCTTTGTTTTGTAAACCCTCCCCATCTGGCTAGAGTGGTGTTCAACAGTGGCATCTGTAAAATAATGAAAGAAATATGCTACTAATGTCAACCTGTGGCACTAGACAGCAGACAGGGCGAGCAGCAGACAAAAGCCTGGGAAGAAAGAGGATGAAGAGAAAGTCATTTGGAGATATAAAGATTAGGAAGGGCTATCATATGTAACAGGGAAACTGGAATGCATCACGCATACCCAGGACTGGTTACATACTCAGAAAACACCTGAAAGAACCCTATACTTGCAACTCTGTGAGATCTGTAAGCCTCATGTAGTCAGGAGATGAGAGTTAGGGCAGAGTTGTAGGTGATCTGACTTAGCACTTAAGGAGTGCCACAGCTCAGAGCCAAGTTGCAAAGAATGGGAAAGTTTTGTTTTGTTTTGTTTTGTTTTGGGCCCCAGGAATTTAAATAAATATTTTTCAGGTCACTCTCTGGTCACTGATATGTGACCAGGTCACTCAGTGATCACATGTTAAAAGGAATACAGTCTTTTTTTTTTTTTTAAGTTTGGAAAACCCTCTAAACAAGTAGATGACTATAGTGTTCGATGATCAACGATAGCAGAGTCTGGAGGTGGGAGGAGCATCTGATTTCCAGAGTTATCACATTATAATATTCAAAATGCCCAATTTTCAACAAAAAAATGACAAGACACACAAAGAAAGAGGAAAATGTCTAGTCACAGGAAACAGTGAAATAGAAACCACCCATGAGGAAACTCAGACATTGAATGTACTAGATAAAGACTTTAAATTAGCAGTCTTAAATATGATCAAAGAACTATAGAAAACCATGGACAAAGAACTAAAACAAACCAGAGAAACAATGTATGAACAAATGGAGACTATCAATAAAAAGATTAAAATTATAAACATAAACTGAATGGAAATTTTGAATCTGAAAATTACAATAGCTAAAATAAATTCTATTCAACGCAAGTTTCCACAGGCAGAAGAATCACCAAACTTGAAGATAAAGCAATTGAGATTTTTCCAGTATGAGGAGCAAGAAAGAAAAGGAGAAAAATGTACAAAGCCACAAAGCCTAAGGGATCTGGGAGAAGACATTAGACATACTAACATACACATGGGACATAGAAGGAGAAAAGAGAGAAAGGGGCAGAAATAATATTTGAAGAAATAATGGCCCCCAATTCCCCAAATTTGATGAATAACATGAATCTACACATCTGGGCAGTCCTTCAAGTCCCAAGTATGATAAAGTGGAAGAGATCTATGCCAAGCACATTATAATAAAATTAAAAACCAAGGTGGAGAATCTTAAAAACAGCAAGAAAGAATTACCTTATCTTGTACATGGGATCCTCAATAAGATTAAAAGCTGATTTCTCATTAGAAACCATGAAAGCAAGAAGGCAGTAGGATGACATATTTAAAATGCTGAAAGAAGAAACTGTCAATCAAAAACTATCTTTCAAAAATGAAAGATAAATTAAGATATTCCCAGATAAACATTGGGAGAATTCATTTCTATTAAACCTGCCCTACAGGTAAGAGAGACTGATATGAAAGTAATTCAATGCTGTATGAAGAACTTGAGCTCTAATAAAGGTAATTACATAGGTAAATATAAAATATAGTTTATTGTATTTTTGGTTTCTAACTTCTTTTTTTGTTTCTTACATGATTTGAAAGACTAATGCATAAAATAGTAATTACAAATCTATGTCAATGAACACACATATATAAAAATATAATTTGTGACAATATAACAGCATAAAGGAGGAATGGAACTGTGGAAGAGTAGAATATTTTAAGCACTGAAGCTTAGTTGGTATCAATTTGAACCAGATTGTTATAAATTTAGGATGTTAATTGTAAGTAAGCCCCATGACAGCCACTAAGAAAATGAGTGAAAAGTTATAGAAAAGGAAG
This sequence comes from Cephalopachus bancanus, assembly GCA_027257055.1. Classification (NCBI taxonomy): domain Eukaryota; kingdom Metazoa; phylum Chordata; class Mammalia; order Primates; family Tarsiidae; genus Cephalopachus; species Cephalopachus bancanus. Next base: position 1,527,046 of record JAPVLO010000159.1, on the reverse strand, counting down.
TGAAAATGGTATAAACAAGGCATACTAGAAGAAGATAAATAACAAAAGAAGGTAGTATTAAAAGATTGAGGAACAAAAATGATATAGATATATAGATAACAAGTAGCAAAATTGCAGATGTAAGTCCTTCCTTCTCAGTAATTAATTTAAATGTAAATGAATTAAGCTCATCAATTAAAAGACAGATATTGATAGAATTGTGGCAGAGAGGGGCTGATAACAGTTAAAAGTACTCCTTTTAAAGATCAATCTACAAGCTTCGAAAACCTGCTAGACAGGTTTTGCTTGAGAAAACCAAATAGCCAAAGACAACTTTCCTGAAAGTGCAAGATAGTAACCAATTCACAACCTTAACACAAATCCTCTCTTTGTGAAGTTATCGGTTTACAACCTCTGCTTGTTATACATATCTTGGAGACCATTTGTTCTTTGAAGATCTGGTTTTGCTAAGTACAACCTTGTAAGTTCCAAAGAAAATGTATAATCACACAACCCAACACCCTCCCTTACCTAAACTAAGGTATAAGACCCCTCTCCTCCCTCCCCAGGGTGCTCAGCCTGGGAGCATTAGCCCACTGAGTCAGGCCGGTGCTAATAAAACTGCCACTTCCTAAGATAGCCTCAGTGTCACGGCCTCTCTGTTTTCCCATAACAGAATAGTTTAAAACATGAGTAAATCATATGCTGTCTGCAAGAGAGTAACTTTAGATCCAAAAACACAAGTAGATTGGAAAAGGATATTCCATGAAAATAATAACCAGAGAGCTGGGGTGGTTGTATTCATATCAGACAAAACAGACTTTAAGTTTTTTACAACAGGCAGAAAGGTTGTTATAATAATCAACAGGTCTATTCATCAAGACGATATAACAATCATAACCATATATGCACCAAACAACAGAACCTCAAAATAGATGAAGCAAACATCAAAAGAATTGATGGAAAACAGTCTATCCTACAATAATTCTATAGTAAAATGGATATTTCAATACTCCACTTCAATAATTGATAGAATCTCTAGACAGAAAATCAATATGAAAATAGAGGACTTGAACCACACTATAAACCAACCAAGCCTAACACACCACACATATAGAACACACCAGCAAACAACTGCAGAATACATATTCTTCTCAACTGCTCATGAAATATTATCCAAGGTAGATGATATGTTAGACCACTGAACAGTCCTCAATAGAAACTTGATATTGATACTATTCAAAGTATCTTCTCTAATCAAATATTATATATTTGCAAATGTAATAAATTAAGGTGAGATCATACTGAACTAGTGTAGGCCCTAATCCAATAACTGATGTCCTCCCCAAAATAGCAAAATTTGGACACAGAGATTGTAGTGGGAAGACAGAGAGATCGTGATACCGAGACTATTATAGGTATTAAGCTGGCTGGCCCAGCAGGCTCGAGGGGCTAATGCTTCCAGGTTGAGACCCCCCAGAACAGGAGAAGTAGGGTCTTATACCCTTGTTTAGGTAAGGGAGGGGGTCATGTTGAGTGATTACATATTTCCTTTGGAATCTTACAAGGTTATACTCAGCAAAATCAGATTTTTCAAAGAACAAATGGTTTTCAGGAACTACAGGGTTGCAAACCTTCAACTTCAGAAGAGGCGTTTGGATAAGTCTGTGAATTAGTTACTCTTTTGCATTTCCATGAAATGGCCAGTCTCTGGCCATTTGGCCTTTCTTAAACAAAACCTGCCTGGTGCCTGGCGGGTCTTTAAAGCTTGCAGTTTGGCTTTCAAAAGGAAATACCTTTAACTGCTGCCAACCCCCCTTTCTGCCACATCAAGATAGAGGAGGCATTGGGAAGAAAGCCATGTGAAGATGGAAGCAAAGCTAGGAATGATGTGTGTACAAGCCAAGGAATGCTAAGGATTACTGGCAAACCCCTGAAGCTAGGAGAGGAGCCTGGAACAGATTTTCCTTGAGATCCTTGAGAAAGAACCAACCCTGACGACACTTGATTTTGGACTTCTGACCTCCAGACTATGAAAAAATACATTTCTGGTTTGTTTGTTTTGTTTTGTTTTTTGAGTTGGAATCTCATTCTGCTGCCCAGGCTAGAGTGTTGTGGCATGATCACAGCCACTGCAGCCTTGACCTGCTGGACTGAGGCGATCCTTCTGCCTCAGTCTTCCAAGTAGCTGGAACTACAGGTGCGTGCTACCATGCCTGGCTCATTTTTTTATTTATTGTAGAGACAATGTCTCATCAAGTTGCCCAGGCTGATCTCAAATCCTTGGGCTCAGGCAATCCTCTTGCTTCGGCCTCCCAAAGTGCTGGAATACAGGCTTGAGCCATCGCACCCGGCTTCTGTTGTTTTAATTCATCCTATTTTTGATACTCGTTATAGCAGTCCTAGGTAACTAATAGACTTCTTAATTCATAATAAAATTGTGTCTACTCTGCATATACCTTGCCATCATCCTTATATTTGATGTATATCCCAGACAAAGATCTTGACACCACACTTGACACTTTATTGACTAAAAGTTTTACTGACATAAGAAAAATAATTGGAGCAGAATCTATTAACATTCAGATAGAGTCTATGAAACCTTTCTCTAAACCTTGCCAACATTTCTTGAAACAAGAAGAAAAGGGAGGATTCAAATCTATAGCTGAAAACCTTATATCCAAATTCTTTCTTACCATCTATAGCTGAAAACCTTATATCTAAATTCCTCTTGTAATATTCCTGGCTTGCCTTTAAAGAAAAAAAAAATGGATGAGAATGTAGATTTATTTAAAACCTCAGCGCCATCAATAAAATCCCTTACTTCCTAGAAGTACCTAATCCAAATACTACCCAGTCATCAATTCTGCCTGAAGTCACTTGTTTTACTGTAATGTATATTTACTCTGCCTTTTGCTCTAAACTAGGACAGTCATTATCTTCTTGCCTTCTCCTGGAGAGGCCAACAATATACCTGAATATATTCGTGCCTCAGGAGTCAAAATAATCTGTATTTAGGGATTCCCGGAAGCCTCCTCTACTTTGTTTAGAGAAGAAGAAAGCCTGTAAAAAGAACTCCATTTACTTCTCCTCAGAATTAACAGAAAAGGGACACAAAGTTGCAAAAGATAATTTATAATTATGACAAACACAGTCCATATGTGGGGCATGATCTATTTAAGGAGGGAAAAACATTTTCTCCTGATAGACTAAAAACTTTCTAAATGTGTCCTAGACCACCCACAAAATGACAGTTGAGAACATTTCTAGGGTTTAATTTGCTGTCGCAGACAATGGATGTTAAATTTTTCTGAAATTGTGACACCTCTAGGTACCAAACATGAATAAGTCTTCTGTAATCTGAAGAAGATTCTTCAATAGCCTCTTTCCCCCTCTGTTCTTAACTACAAAATCTTCTTTGTCTATTTGTACATGAGATATCGGAAAAAGCTCCCGGGGTTTTAACTCAACTTCATGGGGACCATCAAAAAAACACATCACTTTTTATAGCCTCAGCCTTGACCTGATTGCAAAGGTTAACATCCTTATCTTAAGGCAATATCTGTCACTGGAAAACTTGTTGATGCTTCTGCTGAGCTAATTCTAAGCTCTTTGCTTGGTCTTATGATTTGTCATGCATTCAAACACTATTGTTGACTAAGAACATACAATACTTTCTAGTCATTCAATTAACATCTAATGAAATTCTGTTACTCTCTCCCTCTCAGATTACTATTTATTGCTGCAAACCCTTGAATTCTGCCACTCTCTGGCCCCTGTCAGATGAAAGAGAAGCTCATGATCGACTTATCTCAGTTAGAGACCTTTCTGTACTTTATATGATTTATTGATGGATCATACCTCAGACCCAAACTGGAGGTTATCAAGCAGAATATGCTATTACTAATTAAAGCTCTTCTTTATAATACAGTCCTCGGTCAGGCTTGGTACCTCAGCCTGTAATCCCAGCACTCTGGGAGACCGTGGTGAGTGGATTGCCTGAGCCCACCGGTTTAAGACCAACCTGGGAAATTTGGCAAGACCTCGTCTCTACAATAAATCACACATTGGTTGGGCGTGGTAGTGTGCCTCTAATTCCAGCTACTTGGAAGGCTGAGGCAGAAGGATCGCCTGAGTCCAGCAGGTTGAGGCTGCAGAGGCCGTGTGCATGCGTGCCACTGCACTGCAGCCTGGGCGACAGAGTGAGACTCTGACTCAAAAACAAACAAAAAATGAAGAATACAATCCTCAATCTGAGATAAAATCAACCCAGTAGCAGAACTTGTTGCACTTACTGGATCCTATCAAGTAGCCAAACACTAGAACATAAACATGCAGAGAGCAGGTATGCTTTTGGAGTAGTATGTGACTTTGGAATGCTTTGGAAACAAAGGCTTTTTCGTTTTTTCTTCTTTTCTTTTTTCCTTCTGCCTCAGCCTTCCAAGTAGCTGGAACTACCGGTGCGCGCTACCACGCCCGACTAATTTTTTTTTGATTTATTGTAGAGATGAGGTCTCGCCAAGTTGCCCAGGCGGGTCACGAACCTGCGGGCTCAGAAGGCTTTTTCTTATCTCTGCTGGAGTTCCCATCAAAAGTGGAGAGCAAGTTACAAAATTCTTAAAGGCACTCCTACTTCCTAGAGAGGCAGCTACTATCAAGGTTGAGACACACACAAAGACATGATATGAAAACAAAAGGAAATGCTCTAGTGGATCATTATGCCAAATAAGCAGCCTTAACCAACTCACTGGAGGGATTCAAAGAGGCCATTCTAAAATATTAATGTTTACCCTTTAATTCTGAAAAGAAATAATGAGGGGAAATCTGGTGATACTCCTCATTCAGATAATTTCAGCTGCTCCCAAGATGACTGCTTGGTGATACCATGTGATTTCAGATGAATATTAACTAAATTTCACTATTCATTGTGATATAAAAACTTGGTTACTATCTTAAATTAAATGGCAAAACCTCATCTCTACCAAAAAAAAAAAAATAGCTGGGCATAGTAGCTATTTGGAAGACTGAGACAGAAGGATCATCTCAGCTTGGGAGGTCAAGGTTGTGGTGGCTGTGATCATGCCACTGCCCTCCAACCTGGGTGACAGAGGGAGACCCCAACTCGAAAAAAAAAAAAATTGAATGACATCCCTCAAAGAAAAAAATACACAAAGTTCTCCACATCTCTCCTGACTCTGGCTGTGAATTGTAAGAACTGCTGAGTGGGAAGAGAATTGGAAAAGATCTTGCCACACGGAGTGAGAGGACAGACCGAGAGTGGGAAGCCATTTTTTCATCTTGTTCTTAAACCCTGACACCATGATGAGAAAGTAGAAGCTATGCTTTTGGAGCAATGCACACTTTACGTATAATTAACTTTACCAACTTTGTCTTTTCAGAAACAGACTTTCAGGTATCAGAGGTATCTCATAGTGGCAATCAAGCTTGCCTAGAGTAAAGGCAATTTACAAGGCCTAAGACATCATGCATTGGCCAAGGACTGTAAAAGTCATGAAACTTGTAATTACAAAAGTTATAACCTCTCAGAGGGAGAGCAGGTGGGGATTCGATCTTTCAGTAGAACGGGCCCTGTCTACAGGGAAGTCAAGGATCCCCCCAAAGCTACCCACTGGGAATGTCTAGGAGATAAGGGGAGGTACACCCTCCATTAGGTCTAAGGAATGTCCTTTGGGAAGGTGCAGGAGAATTAGAATCCTTGTCACGCCCTTCTCTAGGGGCTGTGATAATGTGGGTGGACATTAAGGGGTCTCTGTGTCACAGGTTCTCCAAGACATCCACAGGTGGTCGATAAGGAAGTCACAGCAGTCACAGCAGTCAAGTACAACATCTCCAAGAGAAGGATTTAAGCCAGGACTCTGGGGGGCTATGACACCACACTCACCTAGAGTTTAGGCCCACTCCCTGTCTGTGGGTGGTGAACTTTTCTTAAATAAATCTTTTCTTTCTTAACCTTTTTGTGTGTCGCAATTCTTTGCAATTTACTCAGATCGCTGGGTTCTCAGCACGCACCTCCAGCTTGCCGGTGAGGAGCTCAAGGGCCATCTAGTTCATAATTGTGTGATAAAATTTGTTTTAAGTGTAGGTTGAAGCTTATTTTGAATGTATATTGAAATTGTTTTTAAAACTCAGATGTATGCTTGCTTTCCCACCCAAGCCCAGTAGTATACTTTTGGTAAACAAGTTCACATACCAAAAGAAAACCGCGGAGTCAGGGTGCAGACCCTCTGGCCCCATTTCCTGCTCCACTCCCCTAGTAATCTCACATTCCAGATGTTCCAACCGGTTCCACCCAGCCCGCCTGACCGTTGATGGTCAGCCGTGGTCAGCTGCGACCCGCGACCATACAAACCAACCAATCCCAAACGCCCCCGTACCCAGTAGGAGAAATTACTCAATCATGTGCGAACAAGTTTAAAGTTCTTTCCCCTCCCTTGTAACTGTGTATATAAGCTGCTTGCTGTGCTGGGTCGGGGCTCTCGTTCCTATACCGCTGCGCCGGTTACGAATGTGAGACCAGACTCGAGCCTGAATAAAAACCCTTGTGTGATTTGCATCGGAGCTGGCTCTTTGGTGATCTCTCGGATTCAGGATTCGGGTACAACAGCCGCACCGGCAGTGCTGTGCCCCTCTCTACTGAGCCTCTCCACCCTCACCCGGTCCATCAGTACCCTAACATGGAGTATTAAAATTGTTATCACTCTGGAAATTTTCCCTCCCTAAATGGGAATCATAGATCTTCCAGCTCCCAGGAGGCACTAGCTCCAAGAGAAAATTAAAAATCTTGTGGTACTGGAAGCAAAACTAGACTTCTGTTACCCTGGAGCCTGAGGGAGTGTCAACAACAAAGGTGCCTTGGTATGGAAAATGACTCTTTGGTATGCCCTTACTACTGTGATGCCCCTTGTCTCGCTTCTGCCTAAAAATCTGTCTCTCAAGCAATTAATATTTGCTTTCCTGACCCTCCTCTTTATTCTGAAATGAAAGTTACTTTATTTTGGTAATGAAGACAGAGGCTTTGTTTAGAAGATTGTCACCAAAACTTACAACTTTTTATATGCAAGAATTTCTTATTGGTAATTAGAACTAATGATTTTGTCTCCCCTATATACTCATTACCAGTTATTATTTGAGTCAGAGTCTCAAATAATTATTTGAGTCAGTTATTATTTGAGTCAGAGTCTCCACCCAGGCTGGAGGGCAGTGGCAGTCATGGCCATTGCAGCCTCAACCTGCTGGACTCAGGCAATCATTCTGCCTCAGCCTTCCAAGTATCTAGAACTACAGGTACGCACCATCATGCCTGGTTGATTTTTTGATTTATTGTAGAGATGAGGTCTCCCTGTGTTGCCCAGGCTGGTCTCAAACCCCCGGGCTTAGGCAATCCTCTCATCTCTGTTTCCCAAAGTGCTAGGATTACACCATGCTCGGCCCCATTACCAATTATGATCCATCTCTTACTTGGATGCCCCATGGAGGAATTTGAGAGATGGAACCAAGGCAGGCTCCTCTGTTTATTTTGCCTCTGATGAATGGGTGTCTTTGCGATACCTTTTGCATTTCTCAGGGCCTCATTTTTGCCAACTATGAAATGAGTAGTTGTACCATATGACCTCTGAAGTCTTTTACAGCTTTACTATCTTTAATTCTAGGAGTCTGAGAGTAGTTTTCATAAATGTAGGGTTTGCTTAGGGCGGGAAGTTTTTGAGGGAGGGTGACCTGAGGGTAGTAAATACTTTCAGTGTGAGCATCTGGGGCAAGAAGAGTGCAGAACACTAGAAATAAGGAATCATACAGTCCAATTCATCTGGTTCTGACTGTTGCTGGCCTAACCTGACATTCCCAGGAACTCCATCAACTCAGCTCTAGGAATGGTAATTCCTCTCTCCTACTCATGACGACCTGGTTTTATCATACCATGAAGGATTGATTGCCTTGAATTTCCTTGGTGAAAGCCGTTTTCTCTCCATGGCTCTTACATCCTTGGTGTTCTGGCAAGCTCATCTAATCTGCATCCCAATGCTTTCAGTAGAAAGGTGATTTGGCCAGGAAATCCCTTCTTTTAACAGATGTCCTGGATCATTTGCACCTAAATGCACACAGTAACTCTTGACACCACAGGCAAGAAAGATTATGAAGAAAGGGATTCGAGGTGAAAGGAAGAAAGGGTAAGAGAAAGGTGCAACAGAGGATAAAATGGAAGAATACCAGTTGGGCTCGGTGGCTCAGCCTGTAATCCCACGCTTTGGGAGGCTGAGGTGAGTGGATTGCCTGAGCCCGCGGATTCGAGATCTGCCTGGGTAACTTGGCGAGACCTCATCTCTACAATAAATAAAAAAATCAGCTGGGCATGGTAGCGCGCGCCTGTAGTTCCAGCTACTTGAAAGGCTGAGGTGAAAGGATCACCGGAGCCCAGCAGGTTGAGGCTGCGGTGGCCAGGAGCGGCCACTGCACTCCAGTCTGGGCGACAGAGTGAGACTCCAACTCAAAACAACAACAACAACAACAAAAAAACAAAAATGGAAGATTATCATTTTCCCTATCACTACTCACATTTCAAAACTCAGATTAAGTGCAGCCCTACCTTTGAAACCTTTGTGGTCCTGTCAGGCAAAATCAGTCATTCCCCACACCCAGATTCAGCAGCATATAATAAGGCCTCCGATTGTGGAGTCAGACTGACTTCGCTTAAAATCTTACCCTATTGCTTATCACATCGTAGAGCAAGTTTTTTCTTCTACTCTGATCATCAACTTCCACTTCTATAAACGTAGATTAAAATAGTTTATACCACTGGGTGCATGCCTTATGTCTTTAATCTTAGCACTTTGGAAGGCCAAGGTTTGCTTGAGCCCAGGAGTTTGAGACCAGCCTGGCTAATATAGCCAGAACCTGCCTCTACAAAAAAAAAAAAAAAAAAAAGAAATTGGCAAAGTGTGGTGGTGCACACCTATAGTCCCAGCTACTTGGGAGGCTGAAGTGGAAGGGTTGCCTGAGTCCAGGAGGTTGAGCCTGTGGTGAGGTGTGATGGTGCCACTGAACTCCAGCGTGAGCAACATAGTGAGACACAACTCAAAAAAAAAAAAAAAAAAAGTTAATACTACATTGGAATGTAGTGAGAATTTAGTCAAATTTTTAAATGTAATATAAATGGCACATGAAACAATGAATCTAATATATTAAGCAAAGTTAATGAAAGACATCAACTTACAGGTAAGTGGATCCCAAATAGTATAACTATATAGAAAATCAAACAAGGCACTTAACTATCAAGCTCCTGAAATTCAGAAATAAAGCAAAGATATGGAAAGCAACCAGGGAAAAGTGACATATTAGATACAGGGAAACTGCTTAAATATTGACTGCTAACTTTATATCAGACACATTAGAAGTCAGAAGATAACTAAATGATTCTTTTAAAGTGCTCAAGTAAAAAAAAAAAAATCTGTCAGTGCAAAATTCTATACCTCAAATAGCTAACTTTCAAAAATAAAGGTCAAAATAAAATAAAATAAAACATTTCAAATAAACAAAAGCTGAGAAAATTAACCACCAGTTGACTTGTATTCAAGAAATCCTCAAGGAATCCCTTTAGGCTGAAGTGAAACAGCACCTACCATTAGTGGTAACTCAAACTTACAGGAAAAGAATGAAGATTGCAGAAATTGTAAATGTATAATACCATATTTTTTATTTTCTTTGCTCTTGAACACTACATGAATGTTCAAAGCAAAATTTATAACAATGTGTTGTGCAGTTTATAATGTATGTAGTTATACATGATAATATCAGTATAAATGGGATGGTCATACTGTTACAGTGTTTCTATTTTTATTTTGAAGTATTATAACAGTGACGCTAAGCAGTTAAAGTGCATTGTAATCCTTAGGTAATCATTTGAAAAATAATGTAAAGAAGTACAGATGAAAAGTCAATAGAGAAATAAAAAAGCAAAGTGCTAAAAATTTTTTGATTAATAAAAAAGACATAAAAGAAACAGTTTTTGTTTGTTTTAATAAAAGGCTCATGCCTGTAATCCCATTGCTTTGAGAGGCCAAGGCAGGAGAATCAGTTAATAAAAAAAATTTATTTAAGCCAGGTGCTATGGTTCGAGCCTGTAATCCCAGCACTTTGGGAGACTGAGGCGAGAGGATTGCTTGTGCCCAGGGGTTCAAGACCAGCCTGGACAACTTGGCGAGATTTCGCCTCTACAATAAATAAAAAAATTAGCTGGGCATGGTGGCACATACCTGTAGTTCCAGCTACTTTGGAGGCTGAGGTGGAAGGATCGCCTGAACCCAGCCAGTCAAGGCTGTGGTGGCCATGAGTATGCCACTGCACTCCAGCCTAGGTGACAGAGTGAGACTGCAACTCAAACAAAAAAAGAAAAAGAAATTAGCTGGATGTGGTGGTGCATCCCAGCTACTCAGTAAGCTAAGGTAAGATGATTGCTTTGGGTCCACAAGTGTGAGGCTAGGTGAGCTATGATCATGCCTCTGCACTCCAGCATGAGTGACAGAGCAAGACCCTGTCTCAAAAATAAATATGCATAAAAATAAAAGGGAGATGAGAAAAATATAAAACAAATATGCATGATGGCAGATCTAAATCCAAACACATCAATAAAAATATTAAATTAAGTGAATAGAATACTATAATTAAAAGGCAACTAGCCCAGCGCAGTAGCTCATGCCTGTAATCCCAGTACTTTGGGAGGCTGAAGCAGGAAAATTGCTTAAGGTCCAGGAATTTGAGACCAGCTTGGGCCACAAAGTGAAACCCCCATCTCCTCAAAAAATATAAAACTTAGCCAGGTGTGGTGGTATGTGCCCGTAGTTTTAGCTACTTTGGAGGCTGAGGTAGGGGGATTGCCTGAGCCCAGGAGGTTGAGGCTACAGTGAGCTGTGATAGTGCCACTGCACTTCAGCCTGGGCAACAGAGTAAGATCTCAACTAAAAAAAAAATAAAATAAAATCATGTCAAACTGTATTTTAAAAAGCAATATCCAGTGTACACTATCTACAGAAGATTCACTTTAAATACAAAAATGCAGAAAAGTTGAAACTAAAATGATGGGAAGAGCTATGCTATGCAAATAGTAATCATAAAGAAGTTGCAGTGTGCAGTGGCTATATTCATGTTAGACATAATAGACATTGGGACAAGGAGTATTCTCAGAGATAAAGCGTAACATTTTGTAGTGAGAAACGAGTCAATATTTGGGAAAACATAGTAATTATAAAATTATAATAATAGTGTTTCAAAATAGATGAAGCAAAACTGACAAAACTAAAGGGATAAATAGACAAATCCATAATGATAGTTGAAGATTTTTACCATCCCTCTTTCAGCACTTGATGGAATGATTATAAAAAAAATTAGTATGACTCTAGAATTCTACTGTTGATACAATTGCCATCAGAGCCACATGTGGCTATTGGGCTCTTGAAATGTGGTTAGTGTAAACTGAGATGTCCTGGAAAGGGTAAAATTCACAGTGAATTTTCAAGACTTGATATAAAAATAAGGATGCAAAATATCTTTTCAATAATTTTATGCTGATTACATGGTAAAATAATATTTGGATATATGGGTTTAACAAAAACATATTATTAAAATTACTTTCACTTGTTTCTTTTTTCTTACTTTACTGTGGCCACTAGACAATTTAAAATTACATGTGTGACTTGCATTATACTTTTTCTGGACAGTGCTCATCTAGAAGACCTGTAAGACATTGTCAAACACCTTGTCTTAATTGACATTTATAGACATTCCAGCAAACAACAGAATAGACAAGTGCACATGGAAAGGTCCCCAAGATAGATCAAACTCTGGGACACAAAACAAGTCTCCAGAAATTTCAAAGACTGAAATCTTATAGGGATGTTCTGTAACCACAGTGGTATTAAATTATAGAACAAAAACATTAAGATATCTATAAAAATCCCCATATTTGAAAACAAAACAACATACATTGATATAACCCATGGGTCAAATAAGGAATCACAAAACAAAGTAGAAAACTATTTCAAATTTTATAATAACTGAAAACATAACATATCCAAACTAGTGGGATGCATCTAAATCAGTGCTTAGTGGGAAGTTTATGACTTTGAGTGTTTATATTAGAAAAAAAGAAAGGTTAAAATTAATGATCTAAGTTTATACCTTAAGAGACTGAAAAGAGAAACAAATTAGACCAAAACCAAGCAAAAGAAAGGAAATGATGATGATTATAGTGAAAATAAATGAAACAGAGAGCAGACAAAAACAGAGATGCAGGGGTCCTGCCCCTGCAGGGATCGGGGGTCTCTGGCAGTGTGATGGCATCAGTGATTTTAAACTGGAGGAATAGATATAAAGAGAAAGAAAGGGGGGAGAAAGAAAGAGACTGGACTCCTGCTCAAGTGACCAGAAACCATTTAATGGGTGTAATCCCAGGGCTTTTATCCCCCAAATCTGCAAAGTTATTATCACAGGAACTCCTGCTGCTATGGTTACACAAAAGGTAGCATGTGACTTTCACATGACCAGGTCCAGGTTCACACAGGATACCCCCCACTCTCAAGCAGATGTATTTTTCAAACATGAAGAAAAACATGAAGTTCTTATCCATTTTCTATGTACCCTTAATTGTTTATATCTACATAACATCGTTCAATACTTACACCTGAAACCAACATAATGATATATTACCTTTTACTATTCTATGCTAATTCAAACTAGTTTCTATGAAACAGTTGCTGCTATAGTTACACTCTTCTAGCACCAGCTGGTCTAATAGAAACTTCACTGGCCCCCCTGAATCAAACTGAACTAACCACACTTCTTTTTTTTTTTTGAGTTGGAGTCTCACTCTGTCACTCAGATGGGAGTGCAGTGCCGCTCCCGGCCACTGCAACCTCGACCTGCTGGGCTCCGGTGATCCTTCCGCCTCAACCTTCCAAGTAGCTGGAACTACAGGCATGTGCTACCATGCCCGGCTAATTTTTGATTTATTGTAGAGATGAGGTCTGGCCAAGCTGCCAGGCGGGTCTCGAACCTGCGGGCTCAGACATACCACTCACCTCGGCCTCCCAAAGTGCTGGAATTACAGGCTGAGTCACCGAGTTCGGCCTAACCACACTTCTATAATAAAATGGTCACTAAAATTATCTTTAATCTATATAAACTATTCTATAAATTTCTAAAATCACATCAAGAGAACCTGTGACTTGTACTAAGGCTCCTCAATGTAACTCAAAGTTAAACTTAAAATGTTTAAAAGCAAAAACCATAAACTGTGGAAAATGGGAACAACAGACTCCCAAGTTAGCTGTGTTCGTTTGGGTTTCAGAGTCCTCTGTTAGAGCCAGCAGGATCCTTTCCTGGTTCCTTGTGCCAAATGGAAAAGGAGGGAGGGAATGGGGTCAACAGCTCCCGAACGCATCCTAGTGGTCTCAGGGTCAACGGCCCTTCCTGATTCCTAACGCTCAGTGGGAATTAACAAAACCAAAAGTTGATTTCTACAAAATATTAATAAAATTGATTGCAAACTGACCAAGAAAAAAATACAAATCACTCATATTAGAAAGAAGGAGTGGAGTTATATCACTAGATTTCCTAAAGATGTTAAAAAAGATAATAAGAGAATAGTATAAACAACTTTAAGGAAACAAATTCATCAGCTTACTTGTGGATGAAATGGACAAATTCATGGAAAACCCAGATTACCAAAATTGAAACAGAAAATTGGAACAATTGTGTTCATATCTATTTATCTCTCTATCTCAATATAAAAGACTTCAGACATAAATGGTTCCACTGACCATTTTATTTTATTTTATTATAGAGATGTGGGGTGATGATTTAAAAAAAAATCTAACATTACAGAAATGTTAATACCAATATTATGCAAACTCTTTCAGAAGATAGAAAGAACACTTTCCAACTTCTTTTAAGAGCACAGACTAGCCAAACACCAAAATCTGATGGAGACATTGCAAGAAAAGAAAAGTAAAAAATTAAAGACCAATATTCATCATAAATTTTTTTTATTATTATAAAGATATGGGTTACAAGTCAGGGTTAGGTATACAAACGTTGCATCATAATTTTTAACAAATATTAGCAAACCAAATCTAGCAATATATAAGAAGGGTAATTTTATGGTCAAGTGGGATTTATTTTAATAATTCAAGTTTGACTTAAAATGTAAAAATAATCAATATAATTGGGGCCAGGCATGGTGGCTCATGCTTGTAAACCAAGCACTTTGGGAGACTGAGGCAAGAGAATTGCCTGAGGCCAGGAGCTCGAGGCCAGCCTTGGCAACATGGCAAGACCAATGAATAATTTCAGTGGGTTCCGGGCATAGGGCTGTCTCTGGTGTATGGTTCCTGGTTATAGGGTGATTAAGACAGGTAGATAATGCAAGGTCATTGAAGGTGCAGACTTAATCGGCTGCTCATGAAACTGAACTGACTGGCCTCTAGCCAGGGTCTCAAAACTGGCTCAAGACAGCATTTTTAAAAGTACATTATACTCTCCATCTATCTATCCAGCCAGCCAGCCATCTGCCTATTTAGCTATTTATTTATACAGCACATTAGTCAGAACAGGTGGTGAGTACAGTCTGAAACCCTAAGTTCAGAGGTATCTTGTGCTTGGCTTCTTGCCCCTACTTCCTGTCCACTCTATCTGTTCCAGAATAAAAGTTTACCTGCTTTGAGGCCTGTAGAGAGTAGGCAGAGTTGAGGGGATAGGAGGGAGTCTTATCTGATAGGGCTATATTTCTCCTCACCAATGGCTAAAGATTAGTCTCTCAGGCCCTGGGATGAGCTGAAGAATAGCGGGGAGGAAAAAATGACTGCTATCAGGGTTATCTCTTTGGGAAGGAATCCTGTATCCCAAGCCTGGAACTCAACTTTCAGTCATGAGGGTGGAAGGTTCCAGAAGCCGCAGCCCTAGCCCCTCCAGTGCCTCTGCTTTTATGGGAGTGCAAGAGTTTCTCTTCTTACATACTAAAAAATGCTTTATGAAAGATCACACCATTGGTAATTGGTGATTCAGAGAGAGTCCTTGACCTTTACCACTTTCTAATTTTCAGTTAGTTAGTATTACTATTGGTGGATGTTGTGAACTACCTTCTCTTTATGACTTGTGTCTCCAGAAGCTCCTGGCTTTCATGCCCAAGGAGAAAGAAGCTACTGGCCTCCACACAGCTGTTGCAAGTTCTCCAGAGAGAAGCCTCTGATAGATGGAGGAAAAGAAGTCCTTGCTAGAAATCGCAATGTGATCAGGTGGGGAGGAACAAGTCCTTGGCAGATGCCTGCCACCAGAAGGGTGAACTAGACAGACCTGAGTGGTTGAAGCCTGAGATTGCAGGGACAGAAAAGGCCAACCGATAGGGGTTATCTGGACATGAGTCATCCAGGACAATTTCTAGTGGGATTGGAATTAAGTCAGATTGCATTAGAATTATGGTGGAATCTGATAGTCATACGGAGGAGAGCACTGGTGATGGAGTGTGACAGGCATTCATGGGGAAGGTCAATTTGGGTGGCAAGTTGATATTCTGGGACGGGGTAGGACCTGGTGAGGAGGAACAGTCTAGAGACAAAAATGGAGGTCTAGTTGGAGAACGAGATTCAGTATCTATCTGAGCGTACTCTGGTGAGGGGTGGAGGTGGTCCACTAAGACTACGGGATCCAGGGGCAAGAAGCCTAGTGTGGATAGTGAGCAAGGGTCTGATGACAGTGAAGACCCTGGTGGCCAAGTGGGGGGGGGTGAAAACAGGCCAGGTGAAGATTAGGAAGACATAGTGGCCAGGGTCTTAGTGAGAACAGGAGGAGCAACGGAAGAGAAGGCTGTGGCGGAGGAAGGAAAGCCAAGGATGGGGTGGAAAAAAGCATGGCGGGGGCAGGAACCACTGATCAGAGGGAGACAGTGAGGAATAACTGCTGGAAGCCTAGCTGGGAGAAGTGAGGGCAAATGGGCACTCCAGCAGGGAGATTGATAAACAGGCCCTGTGAAGTCCACTGAGAAGTGAAGATTAGAGCACAATGAGTACCTGGTCCTCTCTCAGGGGAGTGAGGGCCAGCTAGAAGTCCAAACTTCTGCATGCAGCCTACTTTTGAAGCAAATCCTCACTTGCACTCCACCACCTTAAAATAAAAATATTAATAAAAATAAAAATTAAAGAAAGAATTAAAAAAGAAGTAAAGGTCATGGCTTTCGGAGGCTCTGAAAAAGGAACTGTGGGCTGGGCTCGGTGGCTCAACCTGTCATCCCAGCACTTTGGGAGGCCGAGGTGAGTGGATTGCCTGAGCTTGTGGGTTCAAGACCCACCCGGGCAACTTGGCGAGACCGCTTCTCTACAATAAATCAAAAAAATTAGCCGGGCGTGGTGACTCATGCCTGGCTACTTGGAAGGCTGAGGCGGAAAGATCGCCGAAGCCCGCAGGTCGAGGTCGTGGTGGCTGGGAGCGTGCCACTACACTCCAGTCTGGGTGACAGAGTGAGACTCTAACTCAAAAAAAAAAGAAAAGAAAAGAAAAGAAAAGAAAAAGAGCCTGTGGATGCTGAGGTGGGCACAGAGGCAGCAGCATCTTCTAAACGCTCCCCGAATAGCCGAATGCCAGCTGTGGAAGATACTACAAATGTATACAGAGCGTGACAAAAACGTGTACACATTTTAAGAAAGGAAAAAACTGTATTAAAATTGTAATACTCAGTACAATGAATACAAGTCACGTTTGACATCTGCAATTACAAAAGGTGCTCAAAGTGATTACCATCCGTGTCCAGACACTCCTGATTACGGCAAACAAACTGAACATCTCTTAAAAATGTGTGCACATTTTTTGGCACCCCCAGTTTATGTGGAAGGCACTTCGCAGCTGGGATCCTGACACAGTTGCTGACAGCTGCCCTCATCAGAGAGCTTGTCCAGTGGCTGCAGCAGGCAGGGTACCAAGCTGCAGCCAGGGGCGAAACAGGGACGGGGTCCAGCAGGGCTTGGGGCACATGAAGACTACTCCCATACTGTACGCCCGCCCCATTTCTCATCCCCAGGCTTCACTTCACATCCTCTGCCTTACAGATTCCTCTCCCATGTCAACCCAAGCTGCACTAGGTGCCTGGAACCGCACCAGTCAGTGCTTGGAAAAGGAATACAGAAGCAAGGAAAAGTGATTAAGCCCCAGCTCAGAAGAGGAAGCTGGGCCCAAGGCACCTCCGTTTCTTACTTGCAAGCCTTTCAAGCTGGAAAAACAGAAGTCTGGGGACCTGCAGTGATGGCAGGAGCAAAGCGATTTCATGAAGAGGTTGAGGCTGAGTACACTGATCCTTGAGGGGCAACTCTAGGTTAGACTGTGAAAGCCCCAAGAATCCGTTCTGTGAATGCTCTCTGGCCAATGACCGTCTGTAGCTGAACAAGTTCCATGTGTCACTCATTGCAGTGAGGAGAACTACACCATGGGGAGCGGTGGGCATCTCAGGAACAGGGATTTGGAAAGTATTGGGGCATTTTTTTAGGTGATTTTGGTGAGTGCTCCTAGAAGCTGGGTTTGTCTGGATTGGATGCTGTCAGGAAAAAGATCATTTTATGATTGGTATCTTAATGAATCTTATCTAGAAAGGGTTAAAGCTATAACTGACAAAGCACTAGCAATCAGCCATAGTCGTCAGGATAGGGGGGTGTTTGGTTATTTTTGTGATTTGAACAATGCTCTGTTTTGGTCTGTGCTCAGACATGATTCTAGAATGGCCTTCTTTTTGCCTTGATCCATCACATTTAGAGCAGCTTTATCTGATGCTGATGTTCTGTGAAATTGCTCATGTTCAATAGGAGAACACCAGTGGGACCAGGCAGCTCTCAGAAACACCAAGGCCTGAGAGTTCCAGGTCGGTTGCTGGTTCTCAGAAGTTGCTTTTGCTTTTTCCTTCCTCAATCCCCCGCTTTGGTCAAGGGCAGGTGAAGTCAAACCACAAGACATTAACCCATGACATGGGTTATGGGTTTCACCATTGTTAAGACTGGGAGGATGTCTAGAGGGTAAGGTCTGTAGTTGGACTAGAGCTAATCCCTCCTCCTTCTGTGGTAGGATGAATTGTTGAGACCTCTGACAATAGTATTTTAGATTTTGGACTGCAAATGTCAACCGGTTGTAGCATAGACATTTGTTGGAAACAAAAGGATTATGAATCTTGTAACAAGTCTTAAAACCAGGATCCGAAATTATAAAGTCTCAATGAAGAAAACACATCTGGGAATCCAGATGGATCTTTTAAAGAATCGGGTGGCTTTTAAAAAATTCGAATATTTTCTTTTCCACTTGGCCTGTGTGTATAAGTGCAGCACAAAGTGTTTGTGATAGTGCCAGTGCCAACTCTCCCTTGGCTATCTGAGAGGAAATTAAGGTATTCAACGGCCTCAAGATTTCCATGTCCTACTATTATACTCCTGTCAGGATTGTGTCCCTGGAACGGGGACATGCACTGGAGACATCTTCAGCAATATCCTTAAAATGACCTTGGCAGTTTTGGCTCAACACTGTTGCCAATTCTTCTCTGTTATTGTGAGTCATACTACAGACCAGTTTTTTTGTTTTTGTTTTTTTTTTTGAGTTGGAGTCTCACTCAGACGCCCAGACTGGAGTACAGTGGCCGCTCCCAGCCACCGCAGCCTCGAGCTGCTGGGCTCCGGCGATCCTTTCTGCCTCAGCCTTCCGAGTAGCCGGAATTACAGGCATGCGCTACCACGCCCGGCTGATTTTTTTTTTTTGATTTATTGTAGAGATGAGGTCTCGCTGCCCAGGCGGGTCTCGAACCTGCGGGCTCAGGCAATCCACTCACCTCAGCCTCCCAAAGGCGCGGGATTACAGGCTGAGCCACCGAGCCCGGCTTAGACCAGTTTTGCTGAACTCAATATTTTATTATGGCCATCTCCTTACATAACAGCAAAGCATGTCAAGTTTCTTTAATTCATTGCCAATTTTGCAATAGCTCCTGTAATGATCAGGTGGTTTGCTTCTAAATAATTTCAATCATGGACTAACCCCAAATCAGATATCTCTTATATCAGTATAAATATTTACTTTTGTAAGTTGGCAGGTCTGGGAGAGGACAATTAATCCAGCCAAATTGAATGAATACACTTTCGAGAAAAGCTTTTATTTCTTTTTTGTTTTGAGTTGGAGTCTTACTGTTGCCCAGGCTGGGGCACGCTCATGGCCACCGCAGCGTCAGCCTGCTGGGCTCAGGTGATCCTTCTGCCTTCCAAGTAGCCAGAACTACAGGCATGTGCTACCACACCTGGCTAATTTTTAAAATTTATTGTAGAGATGAGGTCTCGCCAAGTCGCCCAGGCTGGTCTCGAACCTGTGGGCTCAGGTGATCCCCTCACCTTGGCCTCCCAAAGTGCTGAGATTACAGGTTGAGCCAAGCTTATATTTCAAGAGTAAACTTGAGTCTAATGATATAGCCTACCTGGCAATTTTTAGTTTTACTTTCTTTTTTAAATTTTTATCTTTATAGAGATGATGTCTCACTATGTTGCCCAGGCTGATCACAAACTCCTGGGCTCAAGCAGTCCTCCCACCCTGAGTGCTGGGATGATAGTTGTGAGTCACTGTGCCCAGACCAGTTTTACATTCTGAGTGTGAATACTTTATAAGCACAATTAAATCAGAGTTATCCAAAGGAGTCTCTAGGTCTGTGCAGGGTACAGATAGTTCCTAAGAGGAGTAAGCAACTATAGGTCGTTTCTTTTTTGGTTGAGGGAAGGAAGTGGTTGGGTTTAGAGTGTTCTGATATTTGACAGTGGTGTGTCAAGGGAAACCAACAATACATCACAGAAAGCTAGGTGACTAGCTAAAAAACACAGGGTTTATTGTAATTGAAAGAGTCTGTATAGCACATCATGGGAAACCATTCAGTGTAGTGGAGACCCTGGAACTAAATCAATGGATGTTTTCACTGTTGTTCCTGCTGTCATTCTTAGACAAGGTGGCTATGTCTTGGCTATTGGATCTAACACAAAACTAAATAAGCAATGGACCTCTGGTGATTTCCATTTAATTGAATTGGTACCCTAGTGCCTGTTCATACTTATAATAAAAGAAAGGGGGTGTGGCAGGATTTGTGATTCTAGGGAATAATGGAAACAACCTTTTGGGAAACAGTTATTGTACTAGTCTTTTTTATGAGATGGAATCTGCTACCTATGCTGGAGTGCAGTGGTGTGATCATGGCTCACTGCAAATTTGAATTCCCAGGCTCAAGCGATCCTCTCGCTTCAACCTCACAAGTAGCTGGGACTAGAGGCTCAAGTCACTGTGCCCAGCTCTGTACCAATATCTATGTATAAACATGACTGTTTCTTTTATTTTTATTTATTTATTTTTGAGTAGGAGTCTCACTCTGTCACCCAGGCTGGAGTGCAGTGATATGCTCATGGCCACTGCAGCCTCGACCTGCTGGGCTCAGGTGATCCTTCCACCTCAGCCTTCCAAGTAGCTGGAACCATAAGCATGCACCACTACGTTTGGTAACTTTTCTTGATTTATAGTAGAGGTGAAGTCTCATCAAGTTGCCCAGGCTGGTCTTCAACTCCTGGGCTCAGGCAATTCTCTCACCTCCACCTCCAAAAGTGCTGGGATTACAGGCATGAGCCATTGCACCCAGCAACTGTTTCTTTTAAAAGCATATATGAGGTCTAACAATTAAGTTCATGAACTTGCCACCATCTGCTTACATTGGCAGCATTGTACAAACAACTCAGTAAGGTTTCACAACCTTGGTATATCAGTTTCTCATAGCTGTGTTTGTGTTGATATGTGGCAGCATCTTGCTGCATGGCACTCATTATTGTTGCATGGCTTTGTGTGAATGGCCACTGTGAGAATGTCAGAGCTAAAATTAGTGCAGCAAATATTAAACTTCTTGTTAAACTTGACAAGAGTATAAGTAAAATCAGGAATATGTTAGTCCAAGTTTATAGGGATAATGCCATGAAGAAAATGGTCGCGTACAAAGGGATTAAATGTTTTTCTTTTTTGAGTTGGAGTCTCACTCAGTCACCCAGACTGGAGTGTAGTGGCGGCTCCCGGCCACCGCAGCCTCGACCTGATGGGCTCTGGCGATCCTTCCGCCTCAGCCTTCCAAGTAGCTGGAACTACAGGCGCGCACTACCACACCTGGCTAATTTTTTTTTTTTTTTCAATTTATTGTAGAGATGAGGTCTTGTCAAGTTGTCCAGGTGAGTCTCAAACCTGCAGGCTCAGGTATTTCACTCACCTCGGCCTCCCAAGGCGCGTGATTACAGGCTGAGCCACCGAGCCCAGCTAAATGTTTTTCTGAAAGCAGAGAAAGTGTCATTGATGAAGAAAGGTCAGGACAGCCAGCAACAAGCAGAACTGATGAAAACATTGCAAAAATTCATCGAATTGTATGTCAAAATTGTCAGTTGACTATGAGCAGCACAGCAGACCAAATAAACATCAATAGAGAAACAGGAAAATCTCAATTGAAAATCTTGGCATGAGAGAGGTATGTGCAAAAATGGTCCCGAAGGAGCTCTTGCATCACGACAATGCACCAGCTCACATAGCACTGTCTGTGAGAGAGTTTTTAGTCAGTAAACAGATAATTGTATTGAAACACCCTCCCTGCTCACCTCATCTGGCCCCCAATGACTTTTTTGTTCGCCTAAAGATAAAGGAAATATTGAAAGGAAGACATTTTAATGACATTCAGGACATCAAGGGTAATGACAATTTTGATGTCCATTCCAGAAAAAGTTACAAAATTGCTTTGACGGGTAGACTAGATGCTGGTGTCAGTACACAGCTTCCCAAGGGGAGTGCTTCGAAAGTGACCATTGTGATATTCAGCACTAAGGTACATAGCATTTTTCCAGGATGAGTTTGCAAACTTTGTCAGACCGCATATTCATTGAAAGATATTTAATAGATTTTACTTGTGTACAATTAACCTAGGCGTATCAGCTTCCTTTTCTGATTTGTCAGACTTGTTTTAATATTAAGTTTTATGACAAAAACTCTCATAATAGTTTTAAAGTTTGGAGAATTTTTAGACAAACCTATTCATTCCTATTGCCCTTATTTTTATGTAGTAAACAGCAAATCCTTGTGCTATCTGATGGTAACTTTAGAAAACCCAAAGATAGCTGAAGCATAAAAGGCATCAATAATTTTATTATTTCAGACTTGGGTTTGATGCTGGGAAAGGCAGTATCAAGAATAATTTTTATAGAAGACAATATAAGTGAAAAGTATTTAGAAATAGAAAATAATTTGGCTGGGCATAGTGGCTCAAGCTTGTAATCCCAGCACTTTGGGAGACTGAGGCGAGAGGATTGCTTGCTCTCAGGTGTGCCTCTAAAAATAAATTAATTAAAAAATAAAAATAGGAGCTAACTGATGACAGAAAGTAGTGTGTGGGCAAAAGTTACTTAGTGTACCAAAATTCCATTTTTGTTTTTACTTTATATTATTCATGCATACATTGTAGTAATTTGTTAATATACCTTTATAAGTATGCGTTTAGGCACGTGCATATATTTAATAAATTTAAAGCTTACATCTACAGCTTTAAAATAGAACCAATTTGCCAGTCAATTAAATAAAAAATATAAGCTCACACCTCTGCACTCCAGTCTGGGTGACAGTGAAAACCAGCCTCTAAAAAAATTAAAAATGAAAAAAAATTTTTAAAAACGTACATGTGTGAAATTTACCATCCAAATAAGCAATTTTATTAATAAAAAATCATATCATAATGTTATACTAGTTACATATTTATATATGATTGTAACTAGTAATTTATTAATATACCTTTAAAAGTATGTGTTTAGGCATGTACATACATTTAATAAATTTAAAGCTTACATCCATAGCTTTAAAATATAATCAATATGTCAGTCAATTAAATAAAAAAATATATGATCACGCCACTGCACTCCAGCCTGGGTGACAGTGAGACCCAGTCTCTAAAAAAATTAAGTTAAAAAAAAAATTTTAAATATACATATGCTAAATTTGCCACCCAAAGAAGCAATTTTATTAATAAAAAGTCATATCATAATGTTATACTAATTACACATTTGTATATAATTGTAACTAATATAACTAACTATATTTAATCTTTAAAGTGACCAACAAATTTTCTTTTTTCCAGTCAACAAAGAAAACTAGAGAACAGAAAGTGAAGAATTGTTTAGGTATTTTTTTTCTCCATGAGCATTACTTATTTCACATCATTTTGACAATTTTGAGGAGGTAAAAATAAATAATATCCAAAGACATTTTCATAGTTTGCTCATTGATTGCCAGTCTAAGAAATAAGGGTAAAAGTTTTTTTAGTGACTAGTGTTTTGTATCTGATTGTTGTTTAGAAATTTCCAGTCTTCTAAAGATTCTTTATTAACTTATTTACCCAAGTTCTTGAAGTTAATTGAGAAAGAAAAAGTTTAGATGTAGAAAGACAGATAAATACACATAAATATATACACATAAAGAGTGACAAATGGTTTACACAGTGTCTTGGACTGTTGATCATTTTATCAAGCTATGTGATCAAAACATATTCAGCACTACATAAATTTCTTCTTCACTTTTTGTTAATATACTTTCCAAATAAACAATTTTGCTCATGTCAAAAACTCCCTAAAATGGTCCATGCAATTCTAAATTGTCCTTGGTGAAACTGTGCCAGTTACAGTGATAAGCACACTAGTATTGTAACAAGCACACTAGTTAGTATTGTAATAGGTGCTTGGCCTGAAGAGGTGCAATTTTTATTGAGGAGACCCTCAGAGAATTGCAATGGTTCTTAAGGATAGTGTTTTGAGTAACTTTGTGTCTCCTGAGCTTGGCCAAAGGCCAATTAGAGGTCAGACAAAACAAGTCAGATAAAACTAAACAAAGCAATCCTCAGTGACAAAGTCAAGACAGAAGAATAAATCCTTATAAGGTTTTGCAATGATGATGTGAGGCAAAGGAGTGCTAATCTGAAGAACCCTTCTAAACAACACAGCCACTGTGATAAGTTCCATGAACAACTTATCAGGCTTGGCTGGTAGACATTAAGGAGGCTTCCATGTCTCTTACTCTTGGTAGTCACACCTTTGTGAAATTCCCCTCTTCCTTGAGTATAGGCAGGACCTGTGACTAACCAAAAGAAAGCAAAAGTGATAGGATATACCTGATTGCATTTACATGATTACTTGAGAGTGTAGTGCCCATCTTGCTCATCTCTCTCCACTGCTAGTTTTGTCATTAATTAAAGATGGGATTTTGCTCTGTTGTCCAAGCTGGAGTATAGTGGCATGATCACAGCTCACTGCAACCTCAAACTTCTAGGCTCAAGCAATTCTCCTGCCTCAGCCTCCTGAATAGCTAGGAAGTGTACACCATCACACCCAGCTAATTTTTAGCATTTTTTTGTAGAGACAGGGCCTCAATATGTTGCCCAGACTGGTCTTAAATTCCTGGCCTCAAGTGATCCTCCAGCCTCAGCCTCCCAAAGTGCCGGGATTATAGACATGAGTCGCCCTGCCTGGACTCCGAGCAACTTGCCGTGACCCCTACAGCCACAGGGAAATGAATTTTGCCAACAACCTGAGAGACCTTGGAAGCAGATCCCTTCCTGGTCAAGGCTCTGATGAGAACCTGGTTGTGGCAGACACTTTTTTGCAGCCTTGTGAGACCCTAAGCAGACTACCCAGCTAAGCCATGCTCAGACTGCTGACCCACAGAAATTGTGAGATAATAAGCATGTGTTGTTTTAAGCAGCTAAGTTTGTGGCGATTTGTTCTACAGCAATAGAAAATTAATGCACTGGCCTATGCCCATATTCTCCTGAAATATTTTTTCTCTTCTGGACAATTACAGTTCTAAATATTCAACTTAATACTTAGATCCTTTCCTCTAGCTCTGGGTTTTTGAATTTAAAAAGACTTACTCAAACTTTCTCACTCTTTGGGTAAAAATTAACCAACATATTTCCCTCTGATTTATACAACACTAATATTAACACAGTAAAAGAAGATGACACTAATTAGCAGGGGCTGCTTTTATTTACAAACCCATGCAGGAAAGGACAGCTTATGCTGTTACATGCAAGTTTCTCTCCAAGTAGACTGGGCTCTTAGAAGTTAGTGTTCTTTGGCTTTGTACCCCTGAGAGGCCTTACACACACACAATTCAATAATTGTTGAATGGAAACTGTAATTGCCTTTAAGCTTATTACTAATGGGATTTGGTTTCATTTCAGGTGGCACTTCTGTTTTAATGCAATGCTCAAAAATATCAACACCTATGATAGGACAATACCGGGACAACAAACAATGAGCATGCCAATGTCATTGTTACCAAGCCAGACTTCACAAGAGACAAGGGAAAATAAAGGGTAACTAGAATGCAGAAGTTCATCATCACTATCTTCAATTAGGAGCCTCAGGACTTCCCGCTATGGAACCTTCCCTAAAATTCTTACTTTTCCCCACCCTGCCAGGTTTTCTGAAATAAAAGACGGGAAATAAGATAATGCTCCCTGAGATTTCTCTCTCCTTTTTTTCTTTTAAATAGTAACCTCAACTTTTAGAGGTTCAGCAGGATTCAAAGAACAATTTTGAAGCTGAAAACAAAATGACAGTCTGTTTTCGAATAAATCTTAAGATGTTTTCATGTCATAACCTTGTTCCTTGAGGAAAAAATTTACACACAACTGAATATGTTTTGTCTAGGCAGAGTGCAATAATAAAGATTAGGCCAAGTTAGATTTATAATTAGAAAATAAATATTGGTTTTGGTATTAAATTTAGGGCTAAAATGAACCCATGTCAACATACGTGCATGTAGATGCAAAAGCACAAGGCAGATAAGCTAGCTGTGCTCAATGTTTCACAACTGGCTGAATCTCTGTTCTCTAGCAGAACAGACTGTAAGCTTCTGAAGGGCAGGAACCATGCTTTGCTGAGTTTTGCATTTCTCCAACATGACAGCACAGAGCCACTCACAGAACTTGTTAACTTCAGTACAACAATTTTTATCAAACAGTTAATGATAATTGCTAGGCAGCGGTGGACCTGAACATAGATGTTCAAACAATGCCATTCTTTCCCGTTTTGAAATCAAACTATTAGAGGGAAAGGGGAGAGAATTAAACCAAATTAAACGAAAACCCCTAAGTCTACAGTAAGGAAGAATCATAGCAGGTTTAGTCAGTGAAAGGGACTGGTATTTAACATACATTTGAATGAAAACACTTTGTCACCATTTTTTAACAGAAAATGATCTGCACTTTTAAATTTGAAGCTGCTCTGGCATTAGGATTCAATTGCTTTCTGCTCCACAGGTTTCAGATGCCACCGCACTACCAACTCCCCAGTGCTCTTAAGGCATGTGTTAGACATGTCCTCTTCTGTTGGAAGTCCTTGTGGCAACTTCAGGGGTTTGATTCTGTGACATAAGAAAATGTATTTAGATAGAAGCAGTAAGTTGTAGTGCTACCCCCATAGGATGACCATAGTTAACAATAATATACAGTTTCAAACAGCTAGAAGGAGGATACTGAATGTTTTCAACACAAAGAAATGATAAATGTTTGAGATGATGGATATGCTAATTACCCTGATCCAATCACTATACACTGTATGTATTGAAACATCACTAAGTACTTCATAGGTGTGTACAATTACTATGTGTCAAATGAAATAACAAAAGTTTTTAAAAAGTTTTTTCTTGGAAGGCTGAGGTGGAAGGATCGCCGAAGCCCAGCAGGCGAGGCTGCGGTGGCCGGGAGCGGCCACTGCACTCCAGTCTGGGCGACAGAGTTGAGACTCCAACTCAAAAAAAAAAAAAAAAAAAAAAAAAAAAAAGTTTTTTCAGAACTTTAAAAACAAAAGAAAGAAAAATGAATTTAGAACTACACCAGGTAGCACATTTTTGAAACTGCTGAGATAACCAAACAACGAACCTTATCAAATGTTTAACCACTTTCAGTTTTGCATTCACTGAAGGGATATTCTTGTGAACTTGAGGGGTATGTGCCTATGAACAAAAGAAATAATGTTATGGATCAATTTGAAAAGCAGATCTTTCCATGTTTCAATAAAATGTTAAATTGAAGACTCAGTGTAAATTAAGTAAGTTACACTACGTAATACATTTAAACACAAGAAATAATAAATATATGCCTTAAAGTTTTAAAATTATAAAATTTAAAACAAATTCAAACAACACTAAAGATGACTAAAATAGCTATATACCTTTTGTAATCCAAGCATCTTTATTATATCTTTTTCCCAATATGGACGTCTTTTTGTGCCTTTGATTCTGGTAACAACATGCAGTTTATGAGGGTTTTGTGGATCCCCACCATATTTTTCATGATCGGCAGGTGAAGGCTGAAACACCTAGTAAGGAAGAATTATAAATGGTAAATTTTCAGCTTACACACAGTATCTATGTACCTCCTATTTTTTTCTTAAAAAACAAACACATGTACCCACATAAACAACTACATAATTATCTCACCCTTAATCATTACATAATCCTCAACCTTAAATTGAACATATCTACCAGTCTGATTACTCAGACAGACAGACAGTCTAAGAACTTTATACTCTAACAAAAACATTGCACAAGCAAATACGTTTTTGTTTTTTTAAAATTTTTTAACCTGCAGAACAGTATAAGAGCAACCAGATGACAATAAAGAACTCAAATGCCAGGAGAATAAATTAGTACTCTATGAACTGGGCAAATGTTTGTGTCCCTCAGTTTATTTTCAGAAGATTAGGCGCTGACTGTCAAATGAGGGAATAAACATGTAAGTAAAAAGTGACAAAACATGAGTATCATAAAAAGTACATACAAAACACTAAAAGAAAACAGACAAATAACTAACAAACTCTGCCTATGAGGGATCAGACACAGCTCCACAGAGCTAACATGTGAACTGTTTATTTAAAAATCAAAAGGTTCTTGGCAGCTATCCTACAGAAAAACTCTCCTAAGTAAATAAAACGTATGGGAAAAGGTTGAGTATTATAACACTACTTCTAATGCTGAAAAATTTAAAGGCAAAAATCTATGTTCTTCAACAGAATCAATAAATTATGACGGGCCCATTCTAAATAAAACTAATAATAAAAAAACTAAATAAAATATGATGTAAATATATAAATTCTGATGTATCCTATGTTATACAATGTTGCCATTAAAATGAATGAAGTTACTACCTTTGTAGGTGCTAACAATGAATGATGACCATAATATATGGCTCATAATAATGGGTCAAACAAAACAAATTTCCACACCATTATGTGTAGCAGGCTCCTGTATTTGTATCATCTGTACTAAATACATGGATGTGTATATATTATATATTCTATAATACCGTTTCTAGGAATCATATATAATCAAAGACGTTAGGTCAAGAATCATACCTCTGGGAAATCACACTGAGGAAGAATAGGTTAAAAAAAAAAAGATGGTACTTTAATTTTAAAAGAATATTATTCAATTAAAAATAGCATTGTAAAAACACATCCAGTGAGTGGTTTGCATTATATTGCTAAACAAAGAAGAGAGGAGCTAGAGAAGCATTATATATGAGATGATCTACATCTTTATTTTATTTTATTTTAACTTTTATTTTTTTTGAGTTGAAGTCTCACTCCATCGCCCAGGCTGGAGTGCAGTGGCACACTCACAGCATTGACCTGCTGGGCTCTGGCAATCCTTCTGCCTCAGCCTTCCAAGTAGCCAGAACAATAGGCACATGCTACCATGCCCGGCTAATTTTTTACTTATTGTAGAGATGAAGTCTCACCAAGTTGTCAGGACTGGTCTAGAACCCGCGGGCTCAGGCAATCCATTCGCCTCGGCCTCCCAAAGTGCTGGGATTACAGGCTGAGTCACCAAACCTGGCCTATGTTATTTTTTGAATTGGAGTCTCACTCTGTTGCCCAGGCTAGAGTGCAGTGGCACAATCATGGCTCACTGCAGCCGCGACCTCCTGGGCTCAGGCAATCCTAACCACCTTAGCCTCCCGAGCAGCTGAGACTACAGGCATGCATCACCAAATCCAGCTAATTTTTTGAATTTCTGTGGAAATGAGGTCTTCCTATGCCGCCCAGGCTGGCCTTGAACTCATAGGCTCAAGGGATCCTCCTGCCTCAGCCTTCCAAAGTGCTAGGACTATAGGTGTGAGCCACCATGCCTGGTCACATCTTTAAAACATACAACAAAGAATATGGAAGGAGTTGACAGCAGTTGTCTCTGTGTGGGTAGGATTAAGGGTATTTTTCAGTTCTTTTTGTTTCTTTGTATTTTCCTAGAGATTTTGAAGAGATTAGACTGAGAAGACTGATGGATCAGGGATGGAGCAGGTACAGTACAGAGAAGGCAAGAAGATGTAAAGGAACAGTGTGAAGGAGCATGAAACACTTAGGAAAAGCAAGTGGTTCAGCGTGGCCAACACAGACAAAAGCATAAAAGTAACGCAGGGGATGAAGCTAACCTAGGCTCAACTGTGCTGAGCCTTTAGAAATTCCCATCAGGGATACAGAGCTGCTAAAGGTTTGAAGCAAAACAGCTGAATTTCAAAAAGAGATTCAAAAAGGAAACTCTTACAAAAGAACAAAATGAACTGAAAATCATACAAAGAAACCCAGTAAGGAGGCATTTATGGCCGTGGCTTATGAGCCTAAACTACAGTAGTTGTAACAGAAAAGGGACCAATTTAGGGACTCTGGCAGTAAAATACACGGATTTGTGGTGGGTGAAGGAGGAGGTTGAACTTGGCTCAGTTATCTCTAGTCCGGGAAATTAGGTAGAGGATGGTAGCATTAACTGACATAACTAATATAAGAGTGGTACCCTCTTTTTGTTTGACTGGTTGTCTGGAGGAAAAGTACAATGAGTTGAATTCTGAATTTGTGTTACTTGAAATACCTATGAGTTACCCAAATGGCAATTTCTAGAAACCAGTTGAGAATACAAGAATACGTTTAGAGGATAGGCAGGGGCTGACGTTATACCTCAAAGTCACTTCTGTGAAGTTTAAAAGTTTTCACGTTTATCACAACTAAAAATCAAAATCATCGTCCACCTTTGTATCTATCCTTTACTATCAAAAACAGAGTAACAAACATAGAAAGATATAAGACAATCATAGCTGTGGAAAAGACAGCAGTGGAAAGACCATGACTTGAAAAATAAAGAGGTTTCTGATAAAAGAACACCAAGTACATTAGAAGTATCAGAGTAGTCAATGGTAAGTAATACTACTTTATCTTTTAAGAAAATCAGTGAAGAATGGTGATTGCCAGGGGCTAGGGAGAGGATGGAATGGGGAGTAACTGTTTAATGGGTGCAGAGCTTTATTTCTACAGATGAAAAGAGTTCTGGAGATAGATAGTTGTGGTAAAAAATAGTTAAAGTGGTAAACTGTATGATATGTGTATTTCATCACAATAAAAAAAATAAGAGGGGGCCAGGTATGGAGGCTTCTGCCTGTAATCCCAGCACTTTGGGAGGCTGAAGTGGGAGTATTGCTTGAGCCCAGGTGCTTGAGACTAGCCTGGGCAACATAGCAAGACCTTGTCTCTACAAAAAATTTTAAAAATTAGCCGGGTATGGTGGCATACACCTGTAGTCCCAGCTACTCAGGAGGCTGAGGCAGAGGATGGCCTGAGCCCAGGACATCGAGGCTGCAGTAAGCCTTGATTATACCACTGCGCTCCAGCCTGGGTGACAGAGTGAAACCTCCAACTCAAAAAACAAAACAAAAACTTCCACCCCGCTCCACACACAATCAAAAAACCCAGGCTTTACAAAGTGAAAAATAGTCTTTACCATACAATCCAGCAATTGTGCTCCTACGTGTTCACCCAATGAGTTGAAAACTTATGTCCACTCAAAAACCTGTACATGGCCGGGCTTGGTGGCTCAGCCTGTAATCCCAGCACTTTGGGAGGCTGGAGTGAGTGGATTGCCTGAGCCCGTGGGTTCGAGACCCGCCTGGGCAGTGAGAACTAATCTCTACAATAAAAAAAAAAAAAAAAAAGATCAGCCAGGCATGGTAGCGCATGCCTGTAGTTCTGGCTACTTGGAAGGCTGAGGCAGAAGGATCGCCGGAGCCCAGCAGGTCGAGGCTGTGGTGGCCGGGAGCGGCCACTGCACTCCAGTCTGGGCGACCGAGTGAGACTCCAACTCAAAAAACAAAACAAAACAAAAGAAACCCACACATAAATATTTATAGCAGCTTGGTTCATTACTGCCAAAACTGAAAGAAATCAAGATGTCCTTCCACAGGTGAACAAACAAATAGAATGTTGTTCAGCAATAAGAAGAAAAGAGCTATCAAGCCACAAGAAGACAAGGAAGAACCTTAAATGTATATTGCTAGGTAAAAGAAGCCAGTCTGAAAGGGCTACATACTATGCGATTCCAATTACATGATATTCTGCAAAAGGCAAAACTAAAGAGATAACAAAAAGATCAGTGGTTGCCAGGAGTTGGGAGTTGGCAGGGAAGAATGAATACATGCAGCACAGGCGATATTCAGGGCATACTATTCTGCGCGATATTGTAATAGTAGATAAATGTCACTATGCATTTGCTAAAACCCACAGAGTTGTACAGCATAAAGAGCTGTTTATGTATCACTATCCACATCTACATATAATTTAACATAAAAGCTTTCAATATTATCTTTTAAAACATGGGCTTTAAAAAGAGAGTAATATTAAAAATTAGGAAAACTTTTTTCTTACTTTATCTGGAATTCTTGACCTGGTAAATTTGTGACGAATCCAGTCTGTACAAATGAGAGACTCCACGCCTTTTGCCATAGTCTAAAATATGATGTAAACATCTATTTTTAGAACTGTGTCTAGTGCAGAAATTTATACCCACCAATCTTTAGATAACAAAAGTTTGTTCTGACTTAACCTATAATTGTAAAAGGTTTATCTTATATTGCAAAAGGTTTATCTTAGCTTTCTAGCTGAGTGAATATACCCCATCTAACCACTAGCATATTATAAAGCTAACAGCACATAAATATAGCCTTCTAGGTCATGGCTTGGTATGTTTTTCTGTAAAGGACCAAATAGTAACTATTTCCAGCTCTGGAGCTATATAGTCCCCACTGCCAAGACTCAAATCTGTCATTATAGAGTGAAAGCAGTTACACACAATATGCAAACAAATGGGTACTGCTATGTTTAAAAAAAACAACAACTTTATTTTAAAAAACAGGTAGCAAGATGAATTTGGCCTAGGTCATAGTTTATCAACTCTTGCTCTAGACATTGTGCAATAATTCACCGTCAACAAGACATGTAAAAGAAATCTGGCGGGGTGCAGACTGTAATCCCATCACTTTGGGAGGCCGAGGCAAGAGAACTGCCTGAGCTCAGGGGTTCGAGACCAGCCTGAGCAACATGGCAAGATCTCGTCTACAATAAATTAAAAAACCAGCTGGGTGTGGCAGTGCATGCCTGTGGTTCCAGCTACTTGGAAGGCTGAGGCATAAGGATCACCTGAGCCCAGCAGATCAAGGTGCGGTGTCTGCGAACAAGCCACTCGAGGGCTCTATCCAGGGCGACAGAGTGAGACTCTGACTCAAAAAAAAAAAAAAAAAAAAAAAAAAAGAAAGAAAAAGAAATCCAAAATGAGTTTCCAGTTTTCTTTCTAGTCCTAACAATGTCATCACTCCTAGTTCCCATCTCTCGTTCCTTCTCTGCATTCCTCCAATCCTGCTTCTCTCAGGCTGCTGAACAAAAAAAGTTCATTGCCAGCTTTTCATCCAGTAGACTGCTCTGTGGATGGGCAACAGTCAAGCTCATAATTCCCTTCCAGCCTTCCCTGTACTACAGAGATGACATAAATAACTAGAGAACAGACAGGAGGTAATGGGGTGGGAAAGGAAAAATATGGGCTCTTACATATCAGAAACACTGGACTTCTAATCCTGGCTATGCTGCCTACCAACTGTGAGACATAAGACACTTATCGTTCAGAGGGTCAGTTTCCTCGGCCCTTAAAAGGAACAATACTGACCTCAAAGAATTAATCTGAGGTTAAGATTACATATGGAAATCACCTGACATTATTGTCATCTATAGCCAGTAAGAAGTCTATATCTAGACTCGTGGCACCACTGCACTTTATAAAAGAAAGTCTGGAAGGAATATGTGAACATACTAACACTAATGAATAAGAAAAGATTATTTATTTTCTTTCTGCTTTTCTATATTTTTCTAACTTTCTATGATTGAAAATGTACTCCTTTCATAATAGAAGAGAAAAAGAAAACCTAAAACATTAAGAAGATTAAGGCACACCTAGAGGAATCAACAGTCATTTTTTATTGACAGGTTCTCCAGAAAAAAATATTCTTTGATTCCAAATCTTTAGGGATAAAACAGCAGATAAACCATAATAATCAAAATTAACCCCCAACATTAACAACTAAATAAAAAAGGAACTTGTATAATAATTTAACTTGTCTATATGTTTTATAACTAGAAAGAAAAAAGCTTCATAAGGAGTAGAAAAAAGAATAATTCTTGAAAAGAAACACTTACCTGTAGCCTGCCTAGGGGCTTCTGAACTACTAAGTGTAAAATCCCTGCCATAAGTGTAGTGACTGTTCTCTTTAGAGGCTGTAAGAAGGAGAAAATGAAACCATCAGATAAGTCTTGAAAATGTACACGGCCTCCCTTCTCTAGTATTAAAAAACTAAGCAAGTTAATTGGAAACTGGATTTAACCGTAAAATACGTTAGTTATTTTAATACAATAAGGGCAAGAATCAATGTATAATAAATATTTTATTCAGAGGTCAGTAAAACTACAGGTAATAGTTACACATTAACCACATCCCACTTTCTTTCTTTCTTTTTTTACTTATAAAGATATGGGGTACAATTCAGGGTTAGGTATACAAACACTGATTATGCAGGCACCCTTGTTGATGAAGTATGCCCCTCCCTTCCCTAGCAGTTTCCCTTTTCAACAAATGAATCAGAGCCAAGTTTGATTTCACAAGACAAGGAAGTGGGAGTTTACTATCATTTTAAAAGTCTTCTTTAACAGTGAGGGCAGATAAAGAATGCTTTGCCATAGAATCACAGAAAATTAAAGTGCTATAGGACTAAAGAAATTTCAACTCCTATAATTAGAAATGACTACCCCCTTACTTTATGTATGAGGAAAATGAATTCTAGAAAGTTCAATCACTTATCCAAGAGCATGCAGCTAACAACAGAGTATGTGGTCTGGGCCTAATGCCTAGTCAAGGGCATTTTCACTAAATTATAAAACCTTTCTGTTAAGAAGAAAAGTAGAACTCTCTTTTTTCCTTATTTGTATTTCTTAAACTATTCTTAATGTATATGCACTGCTTCCATAACCTAAAAAGGTGATATTTATTTAGTTAGACACAATACAATTATAGCCCACTATACCAAGAGCAGACAGATTAGGTTCATGAACTACATGTATATCTTGGATACGTTTCCTAATTTTGTGTTTCCATTTTTTCCCCTAGAAAAGAAAGAAAACAATACCTATCTTGCAAATGAATTATTCTGCAAAACACCTAAAACAGTACCTGGCTCATGGGAAGTCTTAATAAATTTACTATTTATTTATTATATAGATTTATTATTATAAAATTGTTAAATTATTGCAAAGCTAATAAGAATACTCTAACACACTAAAATAGGGTAAGTGCTGTATTTCAGTGTCTGCCAGACTCTGTCTCATGCAGGTTCAGCAAGTCTTTACTGTAATGTGGACAAAGCAATAAAGTTTGAGAGTCAACATAAGATGTCCCCTGAAAAGAGTCAGACTTCAGAAAAACTCCTAAGGAACTGAACCAATCTAATGCTAAATTATTTTATCATATTTCTTCTTCCCATGTTAAGTATTATATACTAATCCAACTCATGTAGCTTCACAATTTGCTAAATTTTTCTTTTGCTCATTAGATTTCAACAAAATCCTCCTAACTGGACTTCTGGTTTCCATTCTAACCCTCTAGCATCTTTTTTCCATCTCAACAGTAGGTCATCTCATTAACTCCTGTATCAGATCATGTCACTCTGCTCAAAACCTTCCAAAGAGTCACGTTTCTCCCTGTTAGAATGTGAAGTTACACATAAGCAAGACAGGAAGGCTAGAATGATCCACATATACCAGATCAGAGTTGGAACCCATTCATGTTTAGTTTAATATAGACATTGGTGGATATAGAAATAATTATAGATATATATGTATACATGGGCTAGCTCTATTAAGAGGTTCTAAAAGCAATAGCACCCAGTAGCAATGAGTACACCAAGCACCCAGATCTTGGTTTCTTTTTTTTTTTTTGAGTTAGAGTCTCACTGTTGCCCAGGCTGAAATGCAGTGGCATGCTAATGGCCACCCTAGTGTCAACCTGGTGGGCTCAGGCGATCCTTCTTCCTTAGTCTTCCAAGTGAACTACAGGCACGCGCTACCATGCCTGCTAATTTTTTGATTTATTATAGAGATGAGGTCTCACCAAGGTGCCCAGGCTGTTCTCAATTCGGGGGCTTGGGCAATCCTCTCACCTTGGCCTACCAAAGTGCTGGGATTACAGGCTTGAGTCACTGCGCCCGGCCTAGATCTTGGTTTTTAATAGCATTCTCTAATAAAAGGAATCAGGGGTCCTTAGAGAAATGACTGATTATGTCTGGAGCATTTTGTAGTGCCAGAATGATATATTCAGAAAAGCAAAATGATGGGCAGTATGTCAAAAGGACATAGGTGCCAACTGAGAGTTCCCAGCGGCCAAAGCTAGAACAATCTGAACAAATTGGCTTATAACCCATAAATAATAACCATAAGTCCATATTGATTTAAATAAGTGAATAAATTAGTGAGGGAAAAGGAACAAATATTCTCTACAAAAGAATTCCAAATAATTTATGTAGATATTTGATCTTCAAGGAAGTACTACTTATCCTGTAAGTGTGGGCTATACTTAATCACTCGCTCCCAGAATACAGTATAGAAAAGGAGGGGATTCACTTTACAGTAGAGAAACCTGGCAAACACTTTCTCAGTCAGGTGACTAATGTTAATTAATATCAACACTCATAAAAGTCAAATTGGTAACCTGTACCTTTGATAAGATGGAATGAGCATGATACTTCATCCTTATGGTTTTTCTCCCCAAAACCCATAACAGAGAAAAAACATCAGAGAACTCCAACTGAGGGACACTGTACAAAACATTTGACTAGTACCTTCTCAAATACCTAACCTCCTCAAAACTATCAAGGTCATCAAAAACAAAGAAAGTTTGAGAAACTGTCACAGTCAAGAGGAACCTAAGGAAGGAGACATGACCATTAAATGTAATATGGTATCCTGGAATAATAAAAGGACATTAGGCAAAAATTATGGAAATCTGAATAAAGAATGGACTTTAGCTAATAATGTATCAATACAGGTTCATCAAATAAACCATGCCAATATATGGTGCAAATAAAGGGAAACTGGATGTAGTGTATATAAGAACTCTACTATCTTCACAAATTTTCTGAAAATCTAAAGTTACTCAAAAAGAAAATTTAGGAGAAAATGTAAAACTTCCAATGCCACTTCAATCACAATAAAAGCCAAAGTCCCCATACTCCCTTACCTCTGGAACTCCATCTCCAATTACTCTATTGCTCAGTAACTAGATAAGTTGCCCCCTTTGTTTGACCTGGAACTAGCCATGCAGGCACGCTCTCTTTGGCCATATCTTCTGGAATGATCCTGATATTCACACGATTAATTTTCTTACCTTTTTCACTGTTTAGCTCAAATCTCATCTTCTCAATGATGTCTGCTCTGATCACATTAATGAACATTTTCACCCACACAGTTGTCAGTACTCCCAATCCCTCCTACTCGATTTTCTTTCCATAGCACTTATATTCTAACACAACTTAATTATTTGTTTTGGGTTTGTTTGTCTCTACTCAATATCATAGATAGTTTCATAGTACAAAGACCTTTAGATTTTGTTTTTGGTCTGTTATATTCACAGATGTATCCCAAGCATCTACCTAAGGCAGCATTTGCTCTGTAGTAGACACTCAATATATTTTTGCTGAATGAATGAGTTTTCATTTACAGACTTCAAAAGGTGTGGCAGTCAAAAGTAAGTTTTCAGAGACAGTCTCATTGTGTTGCCCAAGTTGGCTGCTGGCATCAAACTCCTGTCCTCAACCAAGCCTCAGCTTCCCCAGTAGCTGGGTCCACAGGCATGCACCACTGCACTTGGCTCAAAAGTTGTAAGTTTTAATAAAGTAAAAAGTTATTCTTAATAATTAGGCACATAACTCTTGGACCCTGTAGCAATTATACTGTCTCCTACCATACAATAACTTGTTTCTTGCACAGCTGTGAAAACAGTAAAATACCAGGCATAGTATAAGACATATGATTCCATTTTCATTTTTTAAAATGTCTGTGAATGTGTGTGTTGCACAGGAAAACCTCGGAAGGTTGTCAGAGAAACATTAGCATAACCCTGGGAGGGAGGCAACAAAGGCGATTTTTCCTTTTTTCCCCTGAAATGTTTGATAATTTTTTTTCTTTTTGTCTGTTTATGATGACCATTCAAGCAACAGTAGTTTTTAAAAGCTACTTCTTTTTCTAAAAAGAGATGTATCTATTTATTAAAGGGGGAAAAAAACTACTGAAAATGCAGTAAACAGCGATCTCTGAAGGCAAGAAAAGTGTCTCTTCTCTGAACTCTTTGTGCCTACCAAGTAGTAGGCAGCCCTCATAACTGCCTCTTGGCAAAAAAGGCAGGACAAGCAGCTTTGGCAGGTCTCAATCAAAACATGGTAGCAAAATGATAGTTTTCAGTAAAATGGCAAATATTTTACCTCCGAACTCCGGACAGTTTGCATTCTAAAATGCAGCATTTTAAAAATTAAGACAATTTTGTCTTCATTAAAAAAAGATTAAGTTGCACTGGCCCTCAAAGGCAACCCTAAGTTATGAATAAGCAACTATCTTTCTCAAGCAATCAAGCTCCGCGGCTCCGCCCTGGGGGGAGTCAACAAAACGCGCGGCCCTGGCTCTTTAGAATGGGGAAACAAGAGCTGGACGGCAACAGTTTTAAAGGAGCCGATAAAGTGGGAGGTTGCAGTAACTTCCAGCTCTGCGGAAAAGGGAAGATCAATCAGCATCAACAGAGACCTTCCAGATACACACTCCCGGCAAAAATTGTACTTTCGGCCACTCACCCCCAACTCACCGGGGCCCGCTAAGTGTTCAGCCTGAACTTTCCCACCGGGGAGAAGTGGAGCGCAGGAAGAATTCCTAAGTGCAACCTTAAGACGGTGCCGCCGCAGTGAGTGCGACCCACGAAGTGAAGCATTTTTGTTCCGGCAAAGTCCCGCCTACTCAAGAAGGGACCTAGAAAGAGAACGCATGCGCCTGGATGTCACGTGACCACTTCCCGGAAGCGAGGCAGATTCGCGAAACTTGGCCTAGATTGAGGCCGAGGGGAGTTCGCCAAATCATGGCCAAGTCCGGAATGGGGCAGGATCCCGAGAGTACAGCAGCAGTCACGGTGCTAAAGCGGGCAGTGGAACTAGATTCGGAGTCCCGGTATCCGCAGGCTCTGGTGTGTTACCAAGAGGGGATTGATCTGCTCCTGCAGGTTATGAAAGGTGAGCAATGAGCCAGGGCGGGAGGACTTGAGGAAAAGGAGCTGATTCCTATGTGACTGAGTTGAAGTGAGAGTTGCGATTCCACGAAAAAGCGAACACAGAATGTGAGATGTTCTATAGCAGCATAAGGGACCGGTTTCGTGGAAGGCAATTTTTCCGCAGACCGGGGGTAGGGAGGATGGTTTGGGGATGATTCAAGCGCATTACATGTATTGTGCATTATATTCTATTATTATTACGTTGTAATATGTAATTATACAACTCACCATAATGAAGAATCAGTGGGAGCCCCGAGCTTGTTTTCCTGCAACTAGAGAGTCCCATCTGGGGGTGCTGGGAGACAGTGACACCCGAAGTGTGTTGCTTATGTCCAGTCTACTCTGTAATCTCGTTTTGGTTGGTGTCACTGCAGAATATCTTGCTTCACAAAGATATGATGTTGGAAATGGAAGCAGGCTTTTCAGTGCTGATCTGGAGGTGGAGCCCCGGCGGTAAATATATATGAAGCTTCCCGTGTCTGCCCGCCCCTCACCTGCTGTGCAGTCTGGTTCCTAATAGGACACGGCCGTTTTGTCCCGGGGGGTTGGGGAACCCTCTTCTACAGGACAACTGGGCTGGTTTCTTTTAGATCTTAACAGCTTGATGTCATCAAGAAAAGGGGAAAGGGTAATATTCTAGATTTTAAAAGACATAACCAAATGTTATACATAAGCCTTGATAGGATCTGGGTTTGAACGAACTTCAAAATACATTTTTGGATCAATTTGGAAAGTTTGAATATAGATTGTCATTGAAATGATTAATTTTGTTAGGCAATATGAGTTTTTTGGAAAACTGTCCTTCATTTTTAGAGATGAAAGTGTTTTGGAAAGAAATGTCATGATGTCTGTAATTTAATTTTACTTAAGCAAAAAAAAAAGTTGAAGCAAATTTGGCAAAAATCTTAACAATTTAAAAAATCTAGAT
The DNA here is from genome assembly GCA_027257055.1 of Cephalopachus bancanus. Taxonomy (NCBI): domain Eukaryota; kingdom Metazoa; phylum Chordata; class Mammalia; order Primates; family Tarsiidae; genus Cephalopachus; species Cephalopachus bancanus. Next base: position 1,487,352 of record JAPVLO010000159.1, on the reverse strand, counting down.
GATGAACAATAAGAGTGTTTATTATAATATTCTTACATTTCTTTAAAAATATTTTCATCAGAAGTAAACAAAAATAAAATCACGTAGTGGTAGAAGAAAAAAAAAACTTTTTCTTAAATGGATGTACTGAAATTCTGTATGAGAAATGGGCAGGATTGTAGAGGGACAGTGAGGCTTTTCCTATTATGTAGTTATTCAGTGTTGAGAAGTACCCAAATTTCCTTAACACCCAGTACAGCGCCTGGCTCACAGTAGACACCAGTAATTATGTATTAAATTGATAAGACCAATGCCTGCTCCCTAACCCCCTGGAGCTCCTTTGTGCTTTCTAGTTCAAGCTTGTTATAATTTAAGTGTTACAGAAGTTTTGAAGCATCAGAGTTTAGTGCTCTCCTCAGAACTATAAACTCCACTTTGCATGGGGCCCCTTGGGTGATGAGGACAAGGATGACTATGACAGCGGCTATAAAGATAGTTATCATTTATGAGTGCTGAGTGCCAGGCACTGCAGAGCACATTAAGAGTATTGATACTGCTGGGCTCGGTGGCTCAGCCTGTAATCCCGCGCCTTTGGGAGGCTGAGGTGAGTGGATTGCCTAGCCCGCGGGTTCGAGACCCGCCTGGGCAGCGAGACCTCATCTCTACAATAAATCAAAAAATCAGCTGGGCGTGGTAGCGCATGCCTGTAATTCCAGCTACTTGGAAGGCTGAGGCGGAAGGATCGCCGGAGCCCAGCAAGTCGAGGCTGCGGTGGCTGGGAGCGGCCACTGCACTCCAGTCTGGGTGACAGAGTGAGACTCCAGCTCAAAAAAAAAAAGAGTATTGATACTTTTTCATCCTTACAATTGCCCTGTGAAATAGGAGTTGATGGTACTCTCATTTTATAGCATAGAAGTAGTTAGCTTTCAAGTTTTGCCACTAGGGAGGTGGTAGCCACAGTTGGAGCCCAAGACCTTGATGACTGTGGTATACTGAATCCCCAAAAGATTGATGGTGTACGTGTTGGTCAGGTGGAACACTGTTAAAGTCCTGGCTGCTGTAGGGTTCTGAAGCAGGAGAATCATAGAAGTTCTCCTATAACGTCTTTCACGGATCCCATAGAGGTTACAGAGACAGTGACATGACTGAAAACCTTAAGACCCAGATAGCAAATAACTCTAATAATAAGCGCCAGAAGAGAGATATATACAAGTGCAGTGAGGATTTAAACAGTTAAATGCCATTTGGGGATGGACAAGTAGAGGTGTTTGATAGGGCTTTGGAGGAAAAAGTAGAATTTCAGAAGTCAGAAATTCAACTAGGAGTATTCAAATTCTGCCTATGCTGTTTTACCAAATAAATAACTGGTTCAGTTTGGTTCAGTGTATGGCAGTTTGGATCATATTGTGAATGGCATTGACTGCTATACAGTCATTCTGTAGGCAAGGAGAAACCATTGGAAGTTTGTTTAGGGGAATAAAATAATTAGAGTTGTATTTCAGGGCTTGTCTCTTTTAGGAATATGTTCTCCTATAAATGTTTGCATGGCATGCTCCCTTTCCTCCTTTGGGTCTTTACACAAATATAACCTTTATGAGGCCTTCCTTGAGCTCCAGCATAAAATTACAACTGCATTCCAGCACTTCCTGTCCTTTTTCCTTGCTTTATTTTATTTGACAGTACTTATCACAATCTAATATATGTCTTACCAATTTAATTATATTATATTTTCCCCTGCTTGAATAATAGGGGAAAATTGTGTCCATTTTATTAACTATTGTATCCCTGGTGCTTAGAACAATGTCTGGCATGTAGTTAGTTTTCCATAAATAGTTCTTTATTAATGACTAAATATGGCAAGAATGTAAAATACACATTAACTTGTAGAGACCGAAGTCAAGCAGACCAGGTAAGGAGCTCCTGCTGGAATCAAGATGAGAGGTGAGTATAGCCATTATGAAAAACAGTATGAAGTTTCCTCAAAAAGTTAAAAAGAAAATAAATAAATAAAAGTAGAAATTTTGACCACCAAATGGAGACCCCCGTATTGACTTTTAATGATAGGCTATCTGAGAAGTAATCCTAAGAATAAATGCTTAAACTGAAAGAAAAATAAATATAGAACTACCATATGATCTAACAATCCTACTACTGGGTATATGTTCAAAAGAAATGAAGTCAGTATGTTGAAGAGATATTTGCACTTGCATGTTTGTTGCAGCACCATTCATAATAGCCACGATATGAAATCAACTTAAGTGTTCATCAGTAGATGAATAGATAAAGAAAATGTGGTATGTATACCCAATGGAATATTATTCAACCATAAAAAAACGAAATCTTGTCATTTGCAACAATACAGATGAATCTAGAAGAAATTATGTTAAGTAAAATAAGCCAGACAGAGAAAGATAAATACCACATGATCTCACTCATGTGAAATCTGAAAAAGTTGATCTTACAGAAGTAGAGAGTAGAAATGTGGTTACCAGAGCTGTATAGGAAAGAGGGGATGGAGAGAGGCTAGTTAATGGGTACAAAGTTACAGTTAGATAGAAGAATAAGTTGTAGTATCCTATTGTACAGTAAGATGACTATAGTTAACAATAACGGGCAGGTAAATCATAAACAAAACAAAGCAATAATGCATTGTGTATTTCAAGATAGCTAGAAGAGAGGATTTTGAATGTCCTTACCAGAAAGAAACAGTAAATAGTTGAGGAGATAGGTATGCTCATTACTGTGATTTGATCATTACACAGTGAATATGTTTATCAAAGCATCATATTGTACCCCATTTTAAAACTGTTCAAAAAGATGAGAGGTGATATGGGCCTGAATGAACCAGGAAGATGATACCAGTATTAGGATAAGGAGGGGACAAATGAATCTTGAATTAGAAGCCTGGAAAATTGTGGCATTATGATTGAAGGATGGGTTTACAGTGTCAAACATTGCCAGCTGATCAAGGATGATGACTAAGAAAGGACTACTGCATAAGTTAAAGCATAGCAAGGTTGAGGAAAAGTTGTTTTTGGATTTCTTTTGGCAGGAGAGGGATGGGAAAGATGAAGCATGCTTATAGGTAATAGCAAAATAACAGTAGAGTTTAAGAAAAGAGATATTGGCCAGGTGTTGTGGCTCAAGCCTGTAATCCCAGCACTTTGGGAAGTTGAGGCGAGAGGATTGCCTGAGCCGGCAGGTTTGAGACCATCCTGGGCAACATGGTGAGACCTCATCTCTACAATAAATAAAAAAATTAGCTGGGCGTGGTAGCGCGCGCCTGTAGTTCCAGCTACTTGGAAGGCTGAGGCGGAAGGATTGCGGGAGCCCAGCAGGTCTAGGTTGTGGTGGCCGGGAGCGGCCACTGCACTCCAGTCTGGGCGACAGAGTGAGACTCCAACTCAATAATTAATTAATTAATTAATTAATTAAAAATAAAAAATTCAATGTGAAATGGTGGCTCATGCCTGTAATCCCAGCACTTTGGGAGGCTGAGGTGGGAGGACTGCTTGAGCCCAGGAGTTTGAGACCAGCCTAGGCAATTTAGCTGTGCCTTAGTTCCGGCTACTTAGAAGGCTGAGGTGGAAGGATCACTGGAGACCAGCAGGTCGACACTGGTGTGGTCGTGAGCATGCCACTGCACGCCAGCCTGGGCGACGGAGTGAGACTCCAACTCAAAAAAAAAAAAATAGAAAAGAGTTAACAGACAATTTGTGTTTCTAAAGGAAGCCCAGAGTGAGGTATATGGAAAGGAGTATGGAAAGAATTACATAGAGGATAATGATGTTGACAACATTTATTATTTCTTACATGCCAGGCTTTTTAATAATTAATCAGATCAACAGCTCTCTAAGGTACTGCCTGAGTAGAAAAACTGTTTTGAAACTTGAGAATATATATTTTTAAATTTACAGGCACCAGTGATCATACTAAGAGATGTAATCTCAGAGAAAAAATAACCCGCTACATGGAAAGAGCAGAAAACATAAAGAAATACTTGGATCGAGAAAAAGAAGGTAAAGAGGCTGTTTTAGAAAATGTGTCCGTGGATTGTGTGAGCCCAGGAGTTCGAGGCTGCAGTTAGCTATGATTGTGTACTGACAAATGATGGGCGTAGCCTGGGTGACAGAGGGAGGCCTTGTCTCAAAAACGAAACAAGGCCAGGTGCGGTGGCTCTCACGCCTATAATCCCAGCACTTTGGGGGGTGGCGTGAGAGGATTGCCTGAACCCAGGGGTTCTAGACTAGCCTGGGCAACTTGGCAAGACCTCCTCTTTACAATCATCAAAACGTTAGCTGGGTGTGGTGGTGCATGCCTGTGGTTCCAGCTACTTGGAAGGTTGAAGTGGAAGGATCACCCAGTCCCAGCAGTTTGAGGCTGCAGTGGCCATGAGCATTCTACTGCACTCCAGCCTGGGTGGCAGAGTGAGACTCCGACTCAAAAAATAAAAATAAATAAGATAAACAACCCCCCCACCACACACATACAAAGTATTCCATAAGCTACTGTGATACAATCCATTCGCCCAGTGTTTCTGACTTTGGAGCTCTGTGTGGTCGGAACAATTTGTCCCTGGAAGCTTACAGATTCACTCCCCTATACAGCAATTATTCTTAATCTTTTCTAGCTGGATGTGGGAGGGTAAGACACCCCTTTGGGCATCTGATGAAAGCCATACCTACTACAGAACTTTACATGCCAACTTTAAGGAATTCACAGATCTCCACAACACTAAATGTGTGGACCCCAGTTTAGAACTACTACAGTTCTTAAAATCCTGTATTTTGTTATTTTCTTTTATGAAATGATCAAAATTATGAAAATAGCTTAAGAAGCTTCTGGGATTTTGCTCAGATTTTTGTTGTGAATCAAAACATTTCAGACCACTTTGCTTCGCAGAAGTCAGTGGGCTCTTCGTAGTTTCGCATGTCTGGACGCCAAGCCGCCCGGTACTTATGATGCTGCGTGGAAGCCGAAGCCGCACATCCCGCTTGGCCCCTCCCGCATGGCCCCTCCGGCCAGCCGGGCCCCTCAGATGAGAACTGCACCCAGGTCAGCACTGGCAGCTCAGCCGCCAGCAGCGGCCCAACCATCTGCAGTTGGCTCACCGGCTGCTCCTCCCGGCAGCCAGGTCTGATGGTCCAGATGGCAACCCCTGCAGCTGGTGTGGCCGTGGGCTCTGCTGTTCGGCACACACAGGGTCATGCCATCACTGGGGGCTTCAGTGGAGGAAGTAATGCTGAACCCGCAAGGCGAGACATCACTGACCAGAACCTCAGCAGCCCACCCCACACAGCAGCAGCAGCCTTGCTTTTATGAGATAAAACAGTTTTTGGAGTGTGCCCAGAATCAGGGTGACTTAAAGCTCTGTGAGGGTTTCAGGAGGTGCTGAAACAGTACAGACTTGCAAACGGATTGGCTGAATCTAGAAGGTCAGATTGAAGACATAGAAAATCGGCTCTCATGACCAAGTTGATTTAGCTTAAAAGTATAATTGATAGTGAAGATATAAAGTGCAAAACCACCAGTTAAACTTCCCCTCTGTCATTCATAGCTTCCTTCAGAATTGCAATGGAAGAGATGGTCCTTACTGTGTAGAATTCATTAAGATCGTGTAGTATTTGGGACTGGGCAAATGTTTGTGTGGCCTCCTTAAGCCAGCTGTTGTGATTTTGTTTTTTTGTGAGTTAATTAGAATAAAGTGGTTTCCTTCCAAGAAAAAAAAAAAATTTCAGGAGTTAAGTATTAATGATTAGAGGTGAGGCAGGTATTGTTCCCTATTTATTATTAGTTATTATTAGCATTCAGTTAACGAATGTCTATATAAATGGCCATTGCCATCTTTAGCTGACTGTACACTACTGTTGCTTTCTATAGCCAAGGGTACTGCCACCCTCAAAAACCAATGCCCCCAGCTACCAGCTGTTCTTCCTTTCTATCCTATTACAACTCTTTCCCAACCTCTTCCTATTATTCTGTACCAACCCTGTACCCTAGGGACCCCTACTGTGCTCCTCTGTTGAGTGGGAATAAAACTGTTTCCTTCACCCAAAGTTGAAATCTAGAATGAGTCTAGATTTCTAGAATCCAAAACATTGATGAACTATAGTAGCATCAACACTGTAGTCTGAATGCATTGAGTTAAATTTTCCTATATGGCCAACTTGGCTTGAAAACTATAGTTGCTAGCAATATTTCTGTGGAAATATTTGGAGCAGAATCAAAACTCCTGATTTTTAAACAAAGTGCAAAGTGTAACACCTTATAAATGAGGAATTACCATTAGGGGTCTTATTTTTTTAAAAACCTGAAAGGTCTCTGATAAAGTATTCAATGATTACTCATTGGGAATTAACAAAACGATGGAACTATCCACTGATCCTGTGACATCCCAGCCTTTAGCTTGGGTTATTAAGAAATATAAATTTCTACTGAAAACACTTTACAAGTGCCAAGACTTCTAAACTCTATATTGTACTCCATTTATGTTAATCTTTACTTTAGATATTAAATTGTAAGACATTTAAAAAAATCTGAAGAGAAGAATCAGATAGCCACTGAGTTACAGCTTGTGCTTCTACCCATAGTGACAGGAAGTTAACAGATACCTTTATACATACAGCGTTTTTTCTTGAATAAACTACCTGGGTATAGGATCCAGCTCAAGAACCTGTTCCAAGAAACCTCTGGATTTTTCCTCTTGTTTGGTTTCTGTGAAGGCAGAGATCACTCATGGAGTGGTTTGCCTCTTTGTGTAGCATCTTGCAATGTATGTGGTATTTAGTAGGCATTCAATACATATTTGTTGAGTAAATAAGTTAATTTGTATCTGATCCTGATTAAACACTATATTGTGAAATATAAAATGTGTAAAAAATAAATGGACACTGGTCTTATTATGGAAGATTGTGTTTTATAGATGGACAATATCACAAACAAATTAAAATAGAAGAGAATGCAACAGGTTTCAGTTATGAGTCACTTTTTCAAGAATATCTTAATGAGACAGTTACAGAAGTTTGGATAGAAGATCCTTATATTAGACATACTCATCAGGTATGTGAAATGAACTAAAATACAGTATAATGAAGTTTTATTTTAAATATACTAGTTAGTAATAACCCATCCTAATGTCTTTCAGCTGTATAACTTTCTTCGATTTTGTGAGATGCTTATTAAGAAACCATGTAAAGTAAAAACTATTCACCTTCTCACCTCTCTGGATAAAGTAGGTATCTGAAGGCACCTACTCTTTCTTGTTAACTTTACTCAGTTACTAGATGAGTCCAATCAAGGAAACCCTGGAAACAATGCTTGAAGTTAATTCCTTGAGAATTAACTTATTATCTAACAATAGGCGTAGCACATCTTAAGGTTAATGTTGATTTTAGGATGTGAATCTTAAAAATTGTGGCTACTTTGCTCTTAGTTGAAATACTGTGTCAGTTTGGTCTCTTGGATGCTTTAGGAAGCAATCACACTATTGACAATTTTGTCTCTTTACCAATTAGTATATGTGGGGGATAGATAGTCACATGATATGAACGATATGATAGTGAACATTTCCATATTGATGTTGACTGAAATAGGGATGCTTTTAAATAATTATTATTATTAGGATTAATTTGAAAAGAAGGCATTCCCATCTAGATGACTAAGCATCATTACTAAAATACATTTAAGGAGTGAGGATGGAATTGTGTTATGTTAACATCAGTGGGGGAAAAACCCCAGTTACTTTGATAATAACAGTTGCTCTTTTTTTCTGAGCCAGGGTCTTACTCTGTCACCCAGGATGGAGTGTACTGGAATGATCAAGGCTTACCACAGCCTCAACCTCCTGGGCTTAGACAATTCTTCTACCTCAGCCTCCTAAGTAGCTGGGACGACAGGCACATGCCACCACACCTGGCTAATTTTTTGATTTTTTTTTTTTGTAGAGACATGGTCTTGCTATGTTGTCCAGGCTGGTCTCGAACTCCTGGGTTCAAGCAATCTTGGCCTCCTAAAATGCTGTGATTACAGGCATGAGCCACCATGTCCAACATAGATAATTACAATTGCTTTTTAAGCTACTTCACATTCTTAGGGTTTCTTCTTTGAGATAACAGATATTGAAAGTAGTATAAAACATTAATCCATCTATGACATACAGTTGTATAGCTTAGGGATAATTTAAAATGTTAATAACTGATACAGAAAATTATATATTTGCTATTAACAGGGCATTGAGAGAGAGCAGCAAAATAGGGGCCTGAAAGAAATAAAAGAGTCACTCAGGAATTATGGAGTGCTGTTGGAAATAGAATACTCTTCTTCAATACATGACCGAGAAATTAGGTTAGTGTATATTAATATTTTAATTTTTATGCAGTTAAAATATATTTTAAAAATTTCTTTTAACAAGTTTTGTATAATTGCATATAAATATTTAAAATTTAAATAAAGCTCAGTTTTAGTAACCTTTCATTTTTTAAATTTTACTTTTTTTGAGTTGGAGTCTCACTCTGTAACCCAGAGTGGAGTACAGTGGCACACTCCCACCCACTGCAGTCTCGCCCTGCTGTGCTCCGGCGATCCTTCCGCCTCAGCCTTCCAAGTAGCTGGAACTACAGGCGTGTGCTACCACACTTGGCTAATTTTTGATATTGTAGAGACGAGGTCTCGCCAGGTTGCCCAAGCGGGTCTCGAACCCACGGGCTCAGGCAATCCACTTGCCTCGGCCTCCCAGAGTGCTGGGATTACAGGCTCAGTAACCGAGCCCGGCCTACTTTTCATTTTTGAGAAGAAAAAAACTTGCCTTACTTTGTCTTGAGTTTAATATTTCCTAACGGAATAAAATGTACATGTTCTGTGTCATGTAGTAAGAGGGAATACTTTTCTGTCTACTAGATACATATAGTGTTATGATATTGGGATTTCTTTTTAGTGAAATTAACATTTGCTTAATATGGTTTTACTTCTTACGGGTTATTAAATGTCCTAGTAGGCATGACAGCATGCTGAATTTATTAAAAAAAAAAAATATATATATATAGTTATTTTAGTGATATCTTCCCTTTGTTTAGCACAGTGGTTTTCATATATTTATATCAAGGGTACCCTCAGTTTTAATGAAAACTTTTGCACAACCTAAATATGCAATACAGATGAAAATGCGGCTGCTGTATTTATTTATTTATTTATTTATTTTGAGTTGGAGTCTCACTCTGTCGCTCAGACTGGAGTGCAGTGGCCGCTCCTGGCCACCGCAGCCTCGACCTGCTGGGCTCCAGCGATCCTTCCACCTCAGCCTTCCAAGTAGCTGGAATTACAGGCATGCGCTACCACGCCCGGCTGATTTTTTGATTTATTGTAGAGATGAGGTCTCGCTGCCCAGGTGGGTCTCGAACCCGCGGGCTCAGGCAATTCACTCATCTCAGCCTCCCAAAGGCGCGAGATTACAGGCTGAGCCACCGAGCCCGGCTTGGCTGCTGTATTTAAAGCAGAGGTCAGGGTCCAGGCTCCCTGCTCATATTCCCCATCTTTAGGAAGGGCAATTCCTGAAGCACCACCAGTCTCCCTAATATATTTTGCAGGTACTTGTTAGCAGAACAGGGAAGTTTTATCAACAAGCTGAAATTCAAGAGTACATTTTATTTGTTAAGCTATCAGCTAATAAAATCAGCCTATTGTTTCTATGACCGCTTTGTTTCATTGTAGACACAACCCATGATTATTAACTCCAGATTTGATTTGACTCATGCCACTGAAGGAAGTGGTTTGCTTTTTTACGGAGACATTTTGCTGACACTTAATATACTACAGGTTTAATAACTGTCTACACTAAATGTCTTGAGTATAATACCATATACTAATTTCAATAGGTTCAACAATGGATGGATGATTAAGATCGGAAGGGGACTTGATTATTTTAAGAAACCACAGGTAGGATATAATCTTATGAATAAGTGTATAGCAGTTTTGGTATCATTTGTAATAATATTCTTTTCTTCTCTTCTTAGGGTCATTTTTCCCTTGGATACTGTGATTTTGATTTAAGACCATGTCATGAAACAACAGTGGATATTTTTCATAACAAGCATACAAAGAAAATATGATGGGTAGTAATCTAATGTATATTATATATTTTTACTGTGAATATTAGATACTTTTTGAACAGATAATTTTTATAATGTGTGACTTTAACAATAAATATATATTTCTACTAATTTATTGATCCGTTGTCCAGTTGTGGAAACACTCTTAAATATTTCTGTAAATATATTACTTAGTAGATTTACAGTGTTTCTTTCAAGTCATACAGCTAATTTAAACATTTTGCCAGCTTTTCTCTTATTTGGCTGTGGAAACATAAATCAACAAATAATGAGCAACTATTATGAAGATGAATTGGATCTTAATCTTGCCCAGGGAGTTTCAAGTCCAGGAGGGGAAATCATCATGGATTAGAGTACTTTTAAAAGACTGATGAGCTTGGGGGTCTAATAATCAGGGAAAAAGTACAATGTTAATTTTGTTACAATTAGGATAATTGTCACTGACAAACATTTACCATCATTCAATTGTCCAGTATTACTTAACTCCAAAAGGCAAATCAACCCATTTAATTATCCAAAAGCATTTTATAGCTCATTCACTTTGGCTGGCACATTTGTAAAGCCTTGTAGCTTAGAATCAGCTGTTCTGGGTGTTCTGGGTAGGTCATCCACTCAGATGTTAGTTGAGTGGTTGGGGACAAAGAATAGACGTCATGGAGACAAGCTAGTAAAGGGGAGATTGAGGTAGCAGCGGCAGTTCACAAGCTTAAAGAACAAGCTAAGCCAAAGTATTTGAGAGGAAAACTGAAGTACCCGTATTCAGTATTGGAGAGTGCACACATAAGCATCACATCTGGAGAACACTTAAGCAGAGATCAATGATGTAGAGGACCAAAGGCTGACAGAAGTCATGGGAGCAAGGTTGGACAGAGTGGTCCTGCATCCTTGGACACTATGTGTTTCTTTTGTGGGCCAGGAGGTACATGATTGAGTTTGTATAAAAGGCCAGGAAGGGCTCCCAGAAGAGTTCCTGATGTTTTCCTTTGATGTTTTCAGGTTCAGGTGCTGATAATGCTGAATCTGAAAAATTTTAGACTTGAACCAGTTTTGCTAAACCTTATTATATGGAAATTCAAGATCTCAGGAGAACACTTGGACACGTGTGAGACAAGTGTTCTGGTCAGAAGTTCCTTTCTGCAGAATATCCTAACTTATCTTGCCAGGCATCCACTGCCATGTGGAAATGAAGTGGCTTTTTACTCAGGTAAGAACATATGTTAGATCTCTTTACCTTCATGTTAAAATAACAATCCTGGTTTTTAGAGCATATTAATCTGTCACTCTAAGGAATCAGTAATCCATAACCCTGTGAAATTAACTTTTATCCAAGTCCTATAAAACTCCTGGCATAATATTCAAAGAGAGCCTGGGTGTGGTAGCTCATGCCTGTACTCCCAGCACTTGGGAGGCTTAGGTAGGAGGATTGCTTGAGCACCAGAGTTCAAGACCAGCCTGAGGAATATAGTAAGACCTTGTCTCTACAAAAGAAGCAAATAATTAGCCATGTGTGGTGGTACACGCCTGTAGTTCCAGGAGGTTGAGGCTGTGGTTAGCTGTGATCATGCTACTGCATTCCAGCCTGGGTGTCAGAGTGAGACCCTGACTCAGAAAAATAAAGTAAAAGTAAAAAAAAAAAAGTCTGTAGAAATTCTATCCATTATTTTAGATAGTTGTAGTTCTATCCCCAGATCAAATTAGAGCACCACAAGGCTATCAGGTACAATTTTCAATATATCAAGAAATGTACAAGAATTATATGAACAACTATAGGCTTTATGAAAGGATGTAAAAGAAAATTAGAGTAACTGGAAAGACAAATTATATTCCTGAATGGGAAGACTTAATGTCAGTTCTCCATAAATTATAAATTAAGTGACAAAAGAGATTAACACTAGGAGATTTGCTTGGCCAGCTATAAAGACATATAGTTACAATAATTTTCTTAACAACATATGGGCACAGGAATGGGCAGATAAATCAATGGGACAGATTAAAAAGTCCAGAAAGACATTTGAGAGAGAGAAAATGAATGTGTGTATGGTGTCATTTCAAATTAGTGGGGAAAGAGTTCAACAAATTCAATAAATTAACACTAGGTCCCTACCATATTCCACACAAAGGAAATAATTCTAGATGGATTAAAGGGCTAATTAAATGAAAAATCTATATTTAAAAAAAGAACTCCACTAAATGAATTAAGCATAACATAAAGCCCAGAACTGTCAAGGAAAGGAAAAAGCAAAATATTCGATTGTGGAAATATTTAAAACTAGAGTAAGGGGAGCCATAACAAAGTTTAAAAAACATATAAGAAATCAAATTAACTCATTTTTAGTGTTCCTAATATATAAGGAAGATGATCAGACTTTAGGCAGTGACCTTGACCTGACCTCCTTTGCTTCTCCAAGAGTAATTTCTCCTGCTCTGCTGCCTTGTTTCTACCAGTACATACATCCTCAGTCAGATGCCACCTATTTTTTGTTCTCCTTCATGAACAAACTTCTCCATGGAGTTCTAATTCAACTGCCTATTACACATTTCATATGGCATCTCTGAAACACACAAACATTTCAAATATAATATACCCCACCTGAATTCTTCATATACACTCCCCTACTTCCCGTGTTTACTCCCATCCATCCAGTTGCTCAAATAAATCTAGGAGTTGTTTTGACTCCTCTTATTCCATATGCAAACATTCATAAAGTTCTGTGAAATCTACCTTCAAAGTATCTCATGCCTCTATCCCAGGTGTTGCTTGGTCCAATTTTCTTTTGAACTTGAAGCACTTAACACCCTTCACCTGATGATATTCTCTTTCTTGAGAAACAAATGGTACTACTGCATCAAAGCATATCAAGACTTTCATACCTTTCTCAGAAAATAATTTTCATGTGTTGCCACAAGTGTAATGCTTAAAAATATGCCCATGAGGAGTCTATAATCGTGTTTAGTTGGTGTATTTAATATTGCTGCTTAAGGACAAAAGAACCTGCCCATTAAACCTGGCTCAAATGAAGAACAGCTAAACCATCAGTCATGTCTGTCCCAGGAACAACTTGAAAAGTAAAATCCCCTTCCCGTACTCCACCCCCACTCTGAGATAACTAGTTGTAGGCAAAACCCTGTGTGTCCACTTCTGCTCTTCCTTAAATAAAAGGGGCTGGAGTGGGCCTGGACCCACTCAGATACATGAAAAGAAAATAATTCATTAAAAAAAGAGGACTGAAATCAATGTGGTGATATACAAATACTGTTATGTTGTTTGAGGTTGTGTTTCAGGCTGAATTATGCCCACCCCTGAAATTCTTATCTTAAAGTTCTTATCTCTCGTACCTCAGAATGTAACCATATTTGGAGATAATGTCTTTAAAGAGGTAATTAAGCTAAAATGAGGCCTGTAGGTGAGCCCCAATCCAATATGACTGGTGTCCTGATAAGAACAGGAGATTTGGACACACAGTCATGCACATAGATCATATGAGGAAATGGGAAAGTGGCTGTCTGCAAGCCAAGGAGAGGTCTCACAAGAAACCAAATCAACTGACACCTTGATCTAGGACTTACAGCCTCCAGAATTGAGAAATTTCTACTGTTTAGACCACCTAGACTATGGCCTAACTTATACTGTCTCACTGTTTCCTTTTTAAAAGAACCAAAATTAAGCCCTGTCCTGTAAACAGGAATCACTCCTAATTTTTGACAAGTGCCTAACACTGTCTACTTCTTTCCATGGCCACTATCAGTACCATCTCTTGCCTGGACTCCTACAGTAGCCTTGCAACTGGCTCTCTGCTTCCTATCTTGTCTCACATCAAATCATTCTTGACAGAGTAGCCGGAATAATCCTTATAAAAACTGTCTTCTCATTGCACTTAAAATGAAGCTCTACCTAGGCTTATCAGTATCTACATGACCTGGTCTCTGCTTTTCTCTCCAATTTCATCTTGCCCCATTTTTCTCCTTGTCTCCACATTTGAGTTTGCCTGTACTTCCTTCAGTACCTTCAATAAGCCTAGCTTTTTTCTGCTTTTAGGAAAAAATTATGCTGTTCTGTGTGGTAAGCTGTAACTTCCAAAAATGGCTGCAACAAAATTCCCCATTTCAGAAGCTCTTTGTATAATGACTTTGACATTCTTCCTATGGAGAGGTGGGTTGTATGTTCTCTCCCTTGAATTCTGATGTGCTTGTGACTATAGAAGTGATAATATGTTACTTTCAAGGCTAGATTACAAAAGGAAATACAGTTTCTGCTCTGCATATTTGGGTCATTTGCTCTGGGAACACAGCCACCATGTTGTGAGGAAGTCCAGGCAGCTCAAGTGGAAAGGAGCTGAAGCTCTTAGCTTCCCAGCACCAATCTGCCAGCTGTACAAGTGAGCCTTCTTGGAAGTAGATATTTCCGTTCCCAGTTAAGCTATTATAGCAAATGCTGTTAGTATCAAATGGGTCTAAGATCAATTTTTAAAGATGAAATAAAATGAAATACAAAAATTGAGTGGATTGCCTGAGCCTGTGGGTTCGAGACCCGTCTGGACGACAGAGTGAGACTCCAACTCAAAAAAAACAAACAAACAAACAAAAAAAAAACATATATATATATATATAAAAGAAAAGTAAATAGCAAGGATAAGCAATGTATTGTCAAGCTTTGTTAGGTATACATGAATATATGTGTGTGCTGGGGTACAATGTAAACTATATTTTTTTGCTCCGGTTTTAAAAATGTTTGAAAGCTATACTAAATGGTCAATTCCTGAGGTCAGAGACCATTTCTGTTTCATTCACCATGTACATCCAACTAGCAGTGCCTGGTACATAGGAAGCACTCAATACATAGTAAGTAGAAATAAGAGGAGTATGTAAATGAATGCACTGTAAAGACAGGAAATGGTCAACAGTGATGTTACTCTTTGAAGAAGTTTGGCAACAAAGAGATGGAGAGAAAAAGAATCTTGAGCAGGAGAATTTTAGGAAAGGGAAGAATAAGTATGTTCATTTACTATGGTTAAGAATCCAGTAAATGTGGAAATAAAGAAAAATGCAAGGTAAGGAAGATCTGTGTTGATGGTGCAAGGACCAAGCACAGGCAGGAGAGGACAAAATCTAAGGTAAAACTAGAGGAAGCCAGGCTCGGTGGCTCAGCTTGTAATCCTGCGTCTTTGGGAGGCTGAGGTGAGTGGATTGCCTGAGCCCGCGGGTTCGAGACCTGCCTGGGCAGGCGAGACCTCATCTCTACAATAAATCAAAAAATTAGCCGGGCATGGTAGCGCGTGCCTGTAATTCCGGCTACTCGGAAGGCTGAGGCGGAAGGATTGCTGGAGCCCAGCAGGTCGAGGCTGCGGTGGCCGGGAGCGGCCACTGCACTCCAGTCTGAGCGACAGAGTGAGACTCCAGCTCAAATAAATAAATAAATAAATAAATAAATAAATAAATAAATAAAACAGAGGGATTAGCTGTAAGGAAAGACATTTCTTTCTGTGAGACTGAATGAAAAGAAAAATGCTGAAGCAGAGAACACGGGGTTTGCTAAAGAGGCTCATTTCATAAGGTCTCAGCTCTCAACAAATTATGAATCAAGGTTTGTGACAAGGTAACAGTCGAATTCTGAACTTGAGAAGAATGGAAACATTAAGGAGTAAGTCGCTGGGAGTGGTGGCTCATGCCTGTAATTCCAGCACTTTGAGAGGTGGAGGCGAGAAGACTGCCTGAGCTCAGGGGTTCAAGACCAGCCTGAGCAACATGGTGAGACCTTGTCTCTACAATCAACCAAAAAATTAGCCAGGCATGTGCATTCCTGTGACTCCAAGCTTGGAAGGCTGGAGGAAGGAGGATCTCCTGAGCCCAGCAGGTCACGGCTGTAGTGGTCGTGAGTGTGCCACTGCACTCCAGCCTGGGCGACTGAAAGAACGAGACTCTGACTCAAAAAAAAAAGAAAAGAAAGAAAATAAAATAAAAAGGAATATGTCTTCTCAAGAAGAGAGGAAGTTACCCGGGCTCAGTGGCTCAGCCTGTAATCCTAGCACTTTGGGAGGCTGAGGCGAGTGGAATGCCTAAAACCGCAGGTTCGAGACCAGCTCAGGCAACTTAGTGAGAACCTGACTCTACAATAAATCAAAAATCAGTCAGGCGTGATACACGCCTGTAGTTCTGGCTACTTGGAAGGCTGAGGTGGATGATTGCTGGAGCCCAGCAGGTCGACACTGGGGTGACTGTGAGCATGCCACTGCACTCCAGCCTGGGTAACGGAGTGAGACTCCAACTCAAAACAAAAAAGACAGGAAGTCAGCCAGAGATGAATTGAATCTGACACCAACAGAAAGAAGATATATTAACTTATATGCCATATATAAGTTATATAAACTTATATATCCTAATTATATGATTTTTCTTCCATTGCCTTCTGGAAAGATAAGTAGAAATCAAATGTTATATTTAAATTTAGAAAGTGGCTATGGTAGGTCAAGGGAGAGAAGCAAATGAAAATACTGGTAAGAAAGCACAGCATACTTCGAGTATAATTCAGGCTAGGGTAGAAGGGAAATGAAGCATGGTGAGATTAGGGAAGGGTTAAAGGCTTAGAAAAGTGCAATGGGCTTGATTTAGTGGGAGAGAATTTTAGAGTTCAAGCTATAAGAGGTTGCAAGAACTCTAGGTTATATTCCTTAGAGGTATGAAAAACAAAGAACTAACTCTGGAGTCTGAGTGTCCAATATGGTATACATCCCCAAGACAGTAAAAGAAGGAGCTGAAACATAAATGTGTGCTAGGTATTAAAATCAATGAGGAAAGAAACAGAATATCCTAGAGGTCAGAAGACAATATGAATGGGATAGGTGATAAACAATTTCAGATGAGGAGAAGTTACTGAAAATAACTAGTTTCTTTTTTTTTTTTTTTTGAGTTGGAGTCTCACTCTGTCACTCAGGCTGGAGGGCACTGGCATGCTCATGGCCACCGCAGCCTTGACCTGCTGGGCTCAGGTGATCCTTCCACCTCAGCCCTCCAAGTAGCTAGAACTGCAGGCATGCGTCACAACACCTGGATAATTTTTTTGATTTATTGTAGAGATGAGGTCTTGCCAAGTTGCCCAGGCTGGTCTCAAACCCGTGGGCTCAGGCAATCCTCTCACCTCAGCCTCCCAAAGTGCTGGGATTATAGGCTTGAGCCACCGCGCCCAGCCAGGAGAAGCTTTACTGCGAGTCACCAATACAATTCCACGAGGTTCTCCTTCTTTTACATTTTTTCATCCTGAGAGCTTGGCTGCGATCCAGAGAGAGATTCTTTCTGACTTTTTGGCTACCTAGGGGGACACAGATTTTCAGGTCTGCATTTGAAGGTAGTCAACTGTCAGAGTGGGGACCTGATATATGAAATGCACAGGCATCACTTTTGACTAACTCTTGCCACCTCTCATGGGATTGTCTAAGTCTAAATCCTCTTCTCTAGGAAAAACTTCTGTCTCTTATATGCATCTCGGCCTCCCAAAGTGCTGGGATTATAGGCGTGAGCCACCACGCGCAGCTTTTTTTTTTAAGAGACATACAATATGCATGTATATGAAATTTTATTTTCTAATTAAAACTGTCGGTATTAAGAAATTTTCTTGGGCTCACATGATCTCCTTAATTTTTTCACACAGAATATTCCATTTACTGTGTAGCTCGTGGTCTTGTGGACATGTTCTAAGTAGTGTATTTGTTACCATAGAAGTTTCAGTTGGGCAAAACTTACTGCCAGTAAGACCTGAATTTAATTTGTCACATATTTCCACTGGCAACCAGTGATCAGGTGCTTCAATATTACAGATTTCAATTCTTCCATTCTTAATGCTTATGAACACCTTAATTTCCAAGTGTGACTGTTCATATAAGACAGTAAAGGAAGTATTTACACTAAACTTTGGAGTTCTGCCACATATCCACTCCCAAGTTTGTAGTTCTTTGGTTTTTCGACTAATTCCAGGAAACAGTGTCTCATCTTCTGGGTTTATTAGGTGAATGTGATGATCAATTTGATGATAAGCAGCATACTCTGCAGCAACAGCATTCACCAACACTTCACATGTCAGAGTGGGATCTTTTTCCAAAAGATTTTTTACTAAGGAGGGTGTGCTAGCAGTGGCATTGCTCTTGATGCCTTGGTAAGGGCTCTTTAGTGAAGAAGACAAGAAGGTCCCATCGGTACTACATAATAAAGTGCAATGGTGATAAGCAGTAATCCGGCCGATCTTAGAAGCTGTCCCTGAGATTTTAAACTGTCCATCAAGTAAAAGGTCAAATCTTTTGGTAGCCTGCACATCCAGCTGGGGTTGGACAGCATTTAGAGCTCTCACAATTAACTTCAGGTTTTCCATCCTATCATACTTATTTTTGGTTGTAAAGAAAGTCAAATTGATATTACCCATATCATGGTAGACTGTTCCTCCTCCACTTCTTCTCCGAGCCAGTTTTATACCTTCTTGTCTCATTAGATTCAGGTTACATTCCTGCCAAGGATTCTGATGTCTACCAATTACAACAGAGGGAGAATTTCTCCAAAAGAAAAGAATTGATTTGCCTTCTAGATTCATATGGTCATGGATCCAGTCTTCTACAGCCAGATTTTGATAAACATCATTGGAAACTGACTGTAGAATGAGTCCACTTTTTACTGTATTTTTAAAGCCAGCTGCTGGGACCTTGTGGTTACAAAGTAACTGGAAGCAGTTCTTCATTGAAAATGGGATCAGCATGCTTTTAAAAATGGAAGACAAACAGATTAATACATTAAAAAAAGAAACATTAAATTCTACTTTCCAGCTATCAACTCTTGGTTATTTAATCCAAACTTAACTAATTCCCTGAGTATCCAGTTGCTTTTCTTGCTGTTTAGCTTTATGTTTATTCTCCAGCAACTCTACAACAGAGGAACATAATGCAAATATGAATAATGTGTAAAGTGTCCAGACGGAATGAATTTGTTCATAGCCTTCCTATAAAAACCTGCATTATTCAAAGGAAATAAATGAAGACAAATTTCAAATAATTTCAGTTGAAATGTAATAGAGCACAGATTTTTCAAACAATTAGTCTGCGGCAAATACATTATGTAACATATCTCAAAGCCAAATTACTTTGAATTCTCAAGTAATACATGTTCATTCAGAAAATGAGAAAACACAATAAGCAAAAAGAAGAAAATAAAAGTATCCATAATTCTACTACCTGGAGATAATCACAATTAACATTTTGGTGTAAACTCACTTTATTTCTGTACATGTATATATACACATACTTCCCCATGCAAAAGTGTAACCATACTGTTATTTCATACAAATTAAATCTATTTTTATAACAGTTTTAATGACTGTGTAATATTCTGTTGTGAAATATACCAGCTTACTCAGTAAGTCTTTTAGTCTATAATTTTAGGTTTCTAGTTTTTCTCTTATTAATGAGGTACTCATGAATATCTCTGTGGAAAGCTTTAATTATGTGTTTACAATACTTTGTAAATAATTCCTATTTGACTTAGGAATATATGACTTACTGGCAGCATAACTTTTATTTAGACCAATACTAACTAAGGATGAACCCAAGATCAGAGGATAGGCAATCAAGAATATGCAGGGTTTTATAGGAAAGCGATGAACAAATTCATTCCGTCTGGACTCTTATTTTTTCTTTCTTTTTTTTTTTTGAGTTGGAGTCTCACTGTCACCCAGACTTGTGCAGTGGCTGCTCCCGGCCACCACAGCCTCGACCTGCTGGGCTCCGGTGATCCTTCCACCCCAGCCTTCCGCGTAGCTGGAACTACAGGCGCATGCTACCACACCCGGCTAATTTTTTTGATTTATTGTAGAGATGAGGTCTCGCCTGCCCAGGTGGGTCTCAACCGTCTGGACTCTAAACATTATTCATGTTTGCATTGCTAGTGAAGTATTAGCTGGCAAAAAGTTGAAAATACTAACTGAATGACTATTTATGGTCTTAAACCATTCTATTCCAATTCTATTTCTTAGCATGTTTATAATTTTCCTTTAGGTTGAAGAATTGGGGATATAATGGGTTATTAACGTCCATAACTAGGCCAAAATATTTACTTAGTAATGTCCTAGAAGTACAATTTCTAGGTTAAAGAACCTTCATAATTTCATCACTCGTTATATTTTATAAACTATGCTACAGAAAAGTTGAACCAATTTATACTCCTTCTGTTGAGAAAGGTCTGGAAAGGCTTAATAGAAGGAGATGTTTGAACTGAGGCTCCAAATCTGATAGCTTACCAGGTCGATGGGAATAGCATATCCTAGGCATCTAGGCAAAGGCAAAGAGTCATCTAATATTGAGGCATGTTTGGGGGGCTCTCTCCTAAGGGGAAGACTTCCAGTTTTCTAGCTCCAGTGAAGCCTATGGCTACACTGCCCCGGAAGCTTCCACACTCAAATTGCTTTTCTTTTGTTAATCTCTTTGTTCTTGGTCCTATTTGTCTGACTTTGATGTCATCCCACATTCATTCAACAAATATTTATGGAATGCCTACTAGTCACAAGGTAGTAAGGGGACAGAGGAGAGCAGGAGACAAGTTCATGTAATCCTAAAATATCTGGGTTTTTTTTTAAAGGTTGCTGGAATCCACTGAAGCAGAAAAGTGTAAAGTCAGCCATTATACAAACTGCCTCTGCAGTGTTGAGCACAGATTAAAGAAAGGATAGACTAGGGGAAGACAGAACAGTTACAGAGTAATGTTGTTGTCCAAGCTAGAGATGAGGCTCTCAAGTAGGGTAGCAGAAAGAGAAGGAGATGGATAACAGCAATATTAAGAAGGTAGACTGGGCTGGGAGTGGTGGCTCACGCCTGTAACCCCAGCATTTTGGGAGGCTAAGGCAGGAGGATTGCTTGAGCCCAGGAGTTCAAGACCAGCTTGGGTAACAGCAAAATCTTGTCTCTACAAAGGATCAAAAAAATTAGCTGGGTGTGGTGGTGTGTACCTATAATCTGAGCTACTTGGGAGGCTGAGGTGAAAGAATCACTTGAGCCCGGACATTGAGATTGCAGTAAGCTGTGCTTGTGCCACTGCACTCCAATTTGGGTGACAGAGACCGACCCTGGGTCAAAAAAAAAAAAAAAGGGAAACTGGTCCTTGACTTCAAGGAACTTTTAGTATCTCCACAGTCTAGTAATCTAATGGGAGATACCAAAAAAAGCAAATAAGGCAATAATTAAAATATAGTATCATAGTGCCGTGATAGGTATATTAGAGAGCCAGCTAACCCTCTAGTGGAAGTAACATTAAAGCTGAGACATAAAAGGGGTAAGGAAAAGTATTTTATTCCAACAATGCAACTGCTTGGTGGAAAAGGAGACAGGATCTATGCAAATAATTTAATTCCACTGGCTGGTACTTAAAAGTGCAAGAATGGGGAGTAGGAGATCAGAAGGCAAGAGAAGTAGAGGTCAGATTATGAAAAGCCTAAAAATCTGTGCTAAGTGCTTGAGGTTTATTCTGAGAGCTATGGGGAAGGTGCTGAAAAGTTTTAACAAAGTAGAAGACGGGATTTAAACTTTAGGGACATCACCTAGAGATTAAGGATGGAGAATGTACAATTTGGTAACTGGCTGACAGAGGGTAAGAGAAAGAAGTCAAGGATTATGTCCTTTATGATATAATGATTATAAACTCAAACCAGATTGCTAGCATTCAAATCCCAACTCTGTCCTTCACCAGTTGAATGATCTAAGGCAGATTAGTTACCTTTTCTGTGCCTCAGATTCCTCATCTACTATGTGGACAATGACAAGGCTCATCTATTATCAGTATTAATGAGCTAATATATGTAGAGTGCCTGGCACATAGAAGTACACAATATGTGTCAGGTATTTTATCAATATTTTACCATGATTTCTGGCCTGGCAAAGAGGTAGGAAGAAGTGAAATTTCCTAAGACAGTTTTCATAGGAAGAGGAGGTAAGGGGTGAAGATAACTGGTTCATTCTGACTGTGTGGAACTTGAGAGCCTATGATTATCCAGCAGCCAATAGGGCGGAGGTCAATAGGTGGTAAATGAGGCCATGGGAAGGGACTATTCAATAAGGACCTAGGACACAACCCAGAAGAGCAGCAACATTTAAGGGCCATGCAGAAGAAGGAGGGAACGCTCCCAAAGGAAGCTGAAAATAGAAGGAAGAAAAATTGTAAATATGGTATTATGGAAGCTTCAAGGAGACAAAATGGTTGCTGATGACTGAGCAATAAGATAAGGTTTAAAGAGGACCTATTGGAGTTAACAGCATTAAAAAGCTTATTAGTGATCTTGGTAAGAACCAGATGTGTTGAGTAATTGGGAGACCAATAATAGAGACAATGAATGTATTCTAGTTGTGAAGTGGAAAAGCTAGGGCAGTAGTTAGTAGGGAATGTAGAATTATGGGAGGATTTAAGATTCAAGAGATGTGAGCATGCAGGCAGGCGTGTCAGGAGAGGGCAAGATTGATGAAAGGAGGTCCCTAAGAAAGTGGTAGTGTTGGGATCTGGAATTCAGAGAGGGATGAAGCCTTCGACAGCAAAAGGAATCCTCTTCCATTGTGGTCCAAGGGAGAAACAGTAACAAATAGGCATGGTAGATGTGGAGATTCTTAGGCCTTATGAAACACCTTTCCCTAAGGTTAAGGCTTATTTGCATATGCAGAGTGTGGCAGTATAGCAGTGTAGTTGAGAACTTATATTTTAATCCTAACTCTGCCACTTACTGATTGAATTAACCTCTAGCTACTTCAATTGCCTCAGACCTCACAGAATAGCTGAGAGAATTAAATGTGTTAATATGCATACACCATTCATGTCTGGCGAATATGTGTTGTAATGTTATGATAAGGCTCATCTCTTTCCATCTGTATTCTTCTGTGCATACTGTTCGTATCATATAACATGTATTCCCTCAAGTGTACAAGGATTCCTAACCAAGACACACCAAAGTGGTATTTATTTTGATAAAGTAACTATAGTCCAAGATAATTGGTTTTGGACAAAATACAATCTTGTTGGGGGTCCAGAATTGATCTAGTTCATGTCTTGATCCAATGCATGTATTGTAGCAGTGCTCAAAATATCTCTAATCATCCAAGCATTGTGTATACAGTGCGAATGGAACACAACAAAGGTATTAATGCAACAAATTTTTCATCAATTACATGACGGGCATTGTTCTTG
The DNA here is from genome assembly GCA_027257055.1 of Cephalopachus bancanus. Classification (NCBI taxonomy): domain Eukaryota; kingdom Metazoa; phylum Chordata; class Mammalia; order Primates; family Tarsiidae; genus Cephalopachus; species Cephalopachus bancanus. Next base: position 1,464,079 of record JAPVLO010000159.1, on the reverse strand, counting down.
GCACTAGGGAGTCATCAGTGAGCCAAATAAACAGGTGATAAGGAGGGGCTATTTAAAAAAAAAAGTAGAGCTGTGAAAGGAGGGGATGGAAATGAGTTATGTGAGAAGGATTATAACAGGTCACTATTTTAAACAGAGTTGTTAGGCTAGGCCTCATTAAAAAGATGTCATGTGGGCAAAGATTGAGTAGTTAGGTGGAGTACCTACCGTGTACCAGTAACTGTTCTAAGCACCTGAACACATACACCAATAAATAGGCCTCAGTGAGGATGTGACATTTTAAATGCACCCTGAAGGAGTGAGAAAAAGTGAAAACAGCCAGGCTCGATGGTTCATGTCTGTAATCCCAACACTTTGGAAGGCGGAGGCAAGAGGGGTGCCTGAGCCCAGGGGTTTGAGACCAACCTAGAAAACTTGGCGAGACCTCGTCTCTACAATAAATCAAAAAATTAGCCCAATGTGGTGTCGTGTGCCTGGGATTCCAGCCACTTGGAAGGTTGAAGTGGAAGAATCGCCTAAGCCTAGTAAGTTGAGGCTGCAGTGGCTGAGAGTGTGCCACTGCACTCCAGCATGTGTGACAGAGACTCTGACTCAAGGAAAAAAAAAAAAGTGAAAGGAATGCCCCAAAATACCTGAGAGCCAGCTTTCTGATTTACAAAGAAAACAATAGGCCATCACCCTGTCCAATTACTGACAAGCCAAATTATTATAAGTTTGCTTGGAGAATACATAATCAGAAAAAAAAGATTGAGTTATATGATGTGATGGGCCATGAGGAAAACACCTCAGAAGAGATCTTACTTTTAAGCCAGGACACCCTCTCTTTCCTAGAGGAGGCTTGGATTCACCGGGTACAGGTATGCCTCTCTTTTTTTTCATGCTCCAGTACCAGATCAGACCCCAACTGAATGATACACAGTATTTCAGGACATTTCACAGCTGTCAGAATTCTCTCAAGCCTTTGAAAGGCTGGCTAAATTTTGTTCCTTCAAAATCACTTTGCCTATCTCTACTCTCACCTTTAATCGCTAATCTTATGGTTTTTCCGAAGACTAAGAATGTCTTCCATGCCCTTGGACACTTTCTACCTTTGCCCTGGCAAACATGCTTCTCCAGCACTGAACAGAAAGCAAAACAGAACAGAACACCATCTCTTACCAGGAGCGTCCAGCTTCTTCATAAAAAGTTTTAAGACCCTATTGTTTTGCCCACTTTCTGACAATCCATAACTCACCCAGAATGTCATTTTGGTCGTGTGCATGTTTAACCTGTCTTTTTGGCTCTCAGTAGGTATGCACACAGCTGGCATCAACACGTTTACATTTACTCTACCTCCTGTGGTCGGGTCAAACCTTTCCTAACAGTGAAATTAGGTCGGCTCAAGTGTCGAGGGTAAACTACATTGCCTTCAACACCCGCCCTCGTGGACCTTGGGTTCCAGCCCGACGCCCGACAAACCCCGAGCGTGCTCCGGGGCCCCTCGCCGTTCACCCGCCCCAGCGCGCGGCGCCTCGGTTGACACCGCTTCCGCCTTACCCACCTGCGGCTTCCGGTGGTGCCCGTGGACTCGTGCGGGCTCGCGCAGGGAGAGATGCATCTGACTCCCAGAACCCGGCAGGCATTGCGCGAGGCCCGGCCCCGCCCACAAAGGGCCGGCCACCGGAAGCGCCGGGAGGAGGCGGGGCCATGCCGGGGCTCCCTCTCGCCTGCCTGGTCGCAGAGCCCGGCAACCCGCAGGGCTCCTGGGGCTCTTTTCTGGCTAAGCTAGCAGACGCAAAAACCGATTCCAGGCAGGGACGTAGGCCATGTTCGACCCAAAGTGTCGAGAGTCATAAAGGCCCTGTTCAGATGGGAGTTCTCACGTGACAGCACAGAGCTACTGGCCACCCGGGGCGAAGGTAGGAGAGGCAGGTTACCGGGTTGGAGTCGGCATTTCGTGGAGCGAGTTTGCGGGGAGCTCCCAGTAACCCAGAGCAGTCAGATCGCACGCCAGGCAGAAGTGCTAGCAGATATTCTTTACTGAACATGAAGGCATTGCGCTGGCTCTGTAATCTCCTCATAGTCCAAATGGAGGTAACTACACTTGAAAGGTGAGGAAATTCAAATCAGTTTTGAAAGACAGATTGCATTTAAAGGAGTAAACGTTGGTAACCGCAGTACAGAGATGGTTTAAGTAGAACGAAGTGGATCAGAAAACAGTGAAGCTAGTGATCATTACTTGGGTGTCCTTCATTGCAGTTAGCAAGAAAACCCTGTGACTTGACCAGATGGGAAACTCCCCAAGCAACCGAGACAACAAGGTAACAGTTTAAGCTACCTAGTTCTGTCTCACAAACTGCCTCAAAATTAGTTGCTTAAAACAACGATTTATTTTCTCTAACAATTATGTAGGCAAGTTGGTGATTTCGCTGCTGGTTTCACCTGGGTTTATTAATGTGGCTTCATTCATCAAGATTTGGCTGAGCTGGGTCGTCCAAGATGGACTTACACTCTGGCAGTTGATGCTGGCTGTCTGCTGGGGCACCTCGGTTCAGGCCTAGCTTTGGAAGCAGGCTTCAGCCACATTCGAATTGCCAAAACAACAATAAAGCCGGCCACAGTTAAGGGGAAGAGGAAGGTACCTCACCTCTTGATGAGCGGAAGTCAGAGAATTTGTGGTCATTTTTCAGCCTTTCACAGAAATGTGTCTCCTTCAGTTAAAATAGAAATCGCCAAGACTTGTCCCTTGGACTAAGAAACACCCAGAGTTCAGTTTGGTGATTCTGATACAGTAAATGATCAGGGCTTCATGTAAAACTACAGTAAAGGCATAATGTCTCCTCGTTTACTTTTTACACCTTTGACTGAGGTCACCGAGTTAGTCTTTATTTTGCAGATGGGAATGGATTCTCTCTTAGATAATCGCAGTAGGAATCGTCATAGTTATTAAAAACAGCCTCGGAGGGCTCGGTGGCTCAGCCTGTAATCCCAGCACTTTAGGAGGCCGAGGCGAATGGATTGCCTGAGCCTGCGGGTTCGAGACCCACCCGGGCAACTAGGCGAGACCTCGTCTCTACAATAAATCAAAAATTAGCCGGGCGTCCAAGTGCGCATCTGTAATTCCGGCTACTTGGAAAGCTGAGGTGAAGGATCGCCGGAGCCCAGCAGATCGAGGCTGTGGTAGCCGCGAGCCTGCCACTGCACTCCAGTCTGGGCGACAGAGTGGGACTCCAACTCAAAAAAAAAAAAAAAAACTGAGATGGTACAGTTGGGTTATTTCCCTAATTTCCTTCTGAAGTGGTTTTAGAGAATCCCATTCCTTCCTTCTCCAAGACTTCTGTCCCTTATTTATTCTTAGCCCCCTCCTATTTCTTTAGCTTCTCCAGTGGAACTTTCCAGTGACACGCAAACATGCTGTACTCTCATCTTAATCCTCCAATAACCTTTGTTTCCACTTTTCATCTTGTCTACTACCTTGCTGAGCCAAGCTTCTTGAAAGTGTCGCTGTACATCCAGTATCTACTTCCTCACTTCCCATGCTTTTCAACATACTCCAAAATGGCTTTTCCTCCGTTATTCCAGCAAAAGTGCTTTTGCTAAGGTCATCGGTGACATTCATTTTGCTAGATACAGTGGACCTCTCAGTCCTCATCTAACTGTCCAGTTGACTACCTCCACCTGGAAAGATTTCTGTGGCCAGCCTTGACATGACCCTGTCTTGTTTTTTCTCCAACCTCACTGCCAGCTTCTCAGTCCCCTTTGCCAGCTGCCCTGCTTTGATCAGCCCTTAAATGTTGGAGTTCCTCAGATCTTTATCTCACACTGTACATTCTCCTTAAGCAATCACTCATTCCCATGGCTTTAAATACCATTTCCTTATACAGCTTCAAAACTTATATTTTTAGTTCCATATATGCAACTGCCTTGGAAACCTGGTATGTGCACTAACTGTGCTTCTGAGCTCATCTTTCCCCCAGAGAACCTGCATGCATCTAGTCTTTTTTGCTAGAAACCCTTTCTTCCCCACTTGCCACTTGCAAACCATCACAGCCTCCTGCCACACTTCACCTGGACCCTATCCCCTTCTAACTCCACCAAGATGACAATCACCATCTTCCATTTGGACAACCATGTGACTGCAAAAGCCACAAATGTCCTCAAAGCTTTCCTAGTTCTTGCAACTAAAATCAAATTTATGTGTCATGCCTCCTGTTCTGTCTCTCTAAATGCTTTTTCTTCAAGGTATGTCATAATTTGTATCATATATAATAACTGAATAATGTTGTCTTCCCTGGTAGATAGAAAGCACTATGAAGGCAGTGGCTATTTTACTCACTGCTATATATCTGGCACCAAGCACAGTGCCAGGCAAGGAAAGCAAATGGATAATTTGTGCATTTTTTTCACTCCCAAAGAATTAGGTTCTGTAAATGATAAAAGGCATTGTCTTAAAGGCTTATGTTCCATTAAAAAAAAATTTTTTTTTACTCTAGATTCAATATTCCCTACAGATATATTTGTCTAGTATTTTTCTGATTTATAAAATATCGTTTTCCCTAAGATGCTCTTTCCTTTTTTAATTTTAGTTAGGATCTCGCTCTGTCACCCAGGCTGGAGTGTAGTGGCATGATCATGGCTAACCACAGCCTCCCAAGTAGCTGGGACTATGGGCAAGTGCCACCATGCCCGGCTCTTTAAATTTTTTTGTTGTGATGAGGGCTCACTGTGTTGCCCAGGCTTAGTCTTGAACTTGTGGGCTCAAGCCTCGGCCTTCCAAAGTGCCAGGATTATAGAAGTGAGCCACTGCACCCAGCCTCTTTCCTCTTTTTAAATGAATACTAGGGAGATTATGCAAATGGGAATTAGAGATAGTCATTAAATATTATAGCAGAGGACCGTGTTCATATGCCCAGATACAAAATGGTTTTGTTTCAATATTACTTGGGACAATACTGCTGTTTCCACCTATCAGATATTTTAATACTTGGCACATAAAACAAGGTTTTTTTAAACACAAACTGTTTTTCTTATATTAAGTATTACTGGTATAAAATGGTAACATCTGTAAGATAAGCTATTAACACTTGGAAAATATTACTTTGTAACTCTACAAGGGATTCAATGTTGGGGGGTGGATAAAGCAGTTTTTTGCTTGTTTTTTTTAGTTAGAGTCTCCTTGTCACCCAGGCTGGAGTGTAGTGGCATGCTCACGGCTACCCTAGTGTCAACGTGCTGGGTTCAGGTGATTCTTCTGTTGCCTGGCTAATTTTTTTTTTTGTAGAGATGAGGTCTTGCCAAGTCACCCAGGCTGTCCTCGAGCCTGTGAGCTCAGGCAATCCCCTCACCTCAGCCCCCCAAAGTGCTGGGATTACAGACTTGAGCCACCATGCCCAGCCAATAAAGCAGTTTTAAAAGGAATATTTAAAATGTGAAATGGCCTGTAATCCCGTGCCTTTGGGAGGCTGAGGTGAGTGGATTGCCTGAGCCCACGGGTTTGAGACCCACCTGGGCAACTTGGCAAGACCTCATCTCTACAATAAATAAAAAAATTAGCTGGGCATGGTAGCGCGCGCCTGTAGTTCCAGCTACTTGGAAGGCTGAGGCGGAAGGATTGCGGGAGCCCAGCAGGTCTAGGTTGTGGTGGCCGGGAGCGGCCACTGCACTCCAGTCTGGGCGACAGAGTGAGACTCCAACTCAATAATTAATTAATTAATTAATTAATTAAAAAATAAAAAATTCAATGTGAAATGGTGGCTCATGCCTGTAATCCCAGCACTTTGGGAGGCTGAGGTGGGAGGGCTGCTTGAGCCCAGGAGTTTGAGACCAGCCTAGGCAATTTAGCGAGGCTTTGTCTCAAAAAAAAAAAAAAAAAAAAAGTGAAATGCTTCTGAAGATATGCAATTTACTGGTCTTTTGTAAAGTTTAAATGTAGTGATCTTTTACAGAAAATGTGAAATATAGAAAAATACTATACAGCAAAATCCCCAAATGGAAATGTAATATACTAGCTGGTATACCAGAAGTAGTATAAGATACTGATGTCAAATTACTTGGACACTTAAAAAAAATACATTAAAATTAAAATGTTTCTGCTGGGAGCAGTGGTTTATGCCTGTAAATCCCAGGACTTTGGGAGGCTGCAGTGGGAGGATTGCTTGAGCACAGGCGTTTGAGACCATCCTAGGTAGGCAACTCATCTCTACAAAAAAAAAATAAGGCTGCAGTGAGCTGTGAGCATGCCACTGTTCGTTAGCCTGGACAACAGAGTGAGACTCCAAACTCCACAATACAAGAAAAAAAAATTAAAATTGTTTTGTTGCCATTCAAATACTGTTACTAAAAACTCTGGGTTTTGTTTTGGACACAGAATCTCACTCTGTTACCCAGGCTGGAGTGTGGAGGCATGATCATGGCTCACTGCAGCCTCGACCTCCTGGGCTCAAGTGGTCCTTCCACCTCTGTCTCCTGAGTAGCTGGGAATATCGGCGTGTGCCACCACAACTGGCTTATTTTTTATTTGTAGAGGCAGGGTCTTAGCATATTGTCTAGGCTGGTCTTGAACTCCTGGTTTCAAGCAATCTTCCCACCTCTGCCTCCCAAAGTGCTGGAATTATAGGCATGAACCACCATGCCTGGCTTCACAAACACTGATTTTTAACAAGGATAGAATATAATGTCATGGAAATCTATTTTGGATTTTAGAAGGCATTTTCTTTCTAAAGCAACTGTGTTTTGAATATGCATCATTAAAAAACGCAGTCTGAATTGATTCACAAATATTGAAAAATAAAGGCAATAGTCTTCCTTCATTTTATTAGGTTTTCCTAATAAGGTTAAGTTCTCTTTCAACACCCTCTCTTAATCAAAAGCAGTTTTGGTTTCTTTGGTAGTATGTACAATTTACTTCATTCCACATCACTTTAATGTACACTGCTGAACCCAAGGCTTTCGTTGAACAGGATCCTGTGCCGGTCCCTTCAATCCTTGGTCTTGATTTATGTCTTTTAATCTTATTGCTACCGACCTTCAGTGAGGTTACTTGACCCTAATGGGTCCTTTCCCTTCCTGGTGCCACTCCTGCCAATAGAGTAAGATCAGGTTTAGCAAAGCAGAACAGAAATTTTTTTCATTGGTCAAGGAATGGAAAAAGGGAGGCTATGTTCAAAGCACCTTCTCCCTAGGGGTAGGGCAAAGGGGGATTTTAAGGGATCTAGGACAGGTAGGTAGAGACTGGGATGGTGATTTCTGGAAAAAGTTTTTGTTTTTTGAGTTGGAGTCTCACTCTGTCACCCAGACTGGAGTGCAGTGTCCGCTCCTGGCCACTGCAGCCTCGACCCGCTGGGCTCCGGCGATCCTTCCGCCTCAGCCTTCCAAGTAGCTGGAACTACAGGCGCGCGCTACCACGACTGGCTAATTTTTTATTTATTGTAGAGATGAGGTCTTGCCAAGTTGCCCAGGCGGGTCTTGAACCCACGGGCTCAGGCAATCCACTCACCTCAGCCTCCTAATTTTTATTTTTTATTTTTAGGAGGGGATGGAATGTGTGCAGTCTTATCTTTTATTTTGCACCGGGCATCATTTGTGCTTAGCAAGGTATATTTTTTCTCCCTGGGTGGAGATTTTAGGAAGGTAATGAGGCAAGAAATCAGGTCAAGGCCTACACTGAGGCAGGAATCAAGGTAAAGGCAGCACTTCTGGGCTTAACTTATTCTGTGGCTGGTTCACAGTTGTTGTTCCTGTAAGCAAGTACAGCTGCCCACACAAGTTAGTTTCACAAGTTTTGGGACTTTCTGAGAAAATCTAGGTCATGTGTAGTGACATTATTTTCTTGGTGTTTCAAAATAATGGAGTCACTGGTTCCAACCTGCTTTTCTCAGTTCCTCACACTAAGTGATGAATACACATAACAGATACCAGAGTAGCAGATTTACTAAGTGAAAACCCCATTGAGATAGCTGAACAAATATCAAGGTAGTTTGTGGTATCTTTTAAAGTGGTGGTGTGGCCGGGCTCAGTGGCTCAGCCTGTAATCCCGCGCTTTGGGAGGCTGAGGTGAGTGGACTGCCTGAGTCCGCGGGTTCGAAACCCGCCTGGGAAAGTTGGCGAGACCTCATATCTACAATATATCAAAAAATTAGCTGGGCGTGGTAGCACATGCCTGTAATTCTGGCTACTTGGAAGGCTGAGGCGGAAGGATCGCCGGAGCCCAGCAGGTGGAGGCTGCGGTGGCCGGGAGCGGCCACCGCATCCAGTCTGAGCGACAGAGTGAGACTCCAACTCAAAAAAAATAAAAATAAAAAATAAAAAATAAAGTGGTGGTGTGATGTCATGACATATATTTATATATTGGTTCTTGCCTGGTGATCCTGGAAAAAAAACAAAATAAAAAAAAGTTAACCCGGCTCAGTGGCTCGGCCTGTAATCCCGCGCCTTGGGAGGCTGAGGTGAGTGGACTGCCTGAGCCCGCGGGTTCGAGACCCACCTGGGAACTTGCCGAGATCTCATCTCTATAATAAATCAAAAATCAGCCGGGCGTGGTAGCGCGCGCCTGTAGTTCCAGCTACTTGAAAGGCTGAGGCGGAAGATTGCTGGAGCCCAGCAGGTTGGGGCTGCGGTGGCCGGGAGCGGCCAATGCACTCCAGTCTGGGCAACGGAGTGAGACTCCAACTCAAAAATAAATAAATAAATAAATAAATAAATAAACAAATAAAGTTAGCCGGGCTCGGTGGCTCAGCCTGTTATCCCATGCCTTGGGAGGCTGAGGTGAGTGGATTGCCTGAGCCCGCAGGTTCGAGACCCACCTGGGCAACTTGCCGAGACCTCATCTCTACAATAAATCAAAAAATCAGCCGGCGTGGTAGCGCGCCTGTTGTTCCAGCTACTTGGAAGGCTGAGGCAGAAGGATTGGCGGAGCCCAGCAGGTGGAGGCTGGGCCACTGCACTCCAGTCTGGGTAACAGAGTAAGACTCCAACTCAAAACAAAAAAAGTTTAAAAGTATATTTATGTATTGGTTTTATCCATGGCTCCTGGCTCATAACTCCCATAGCCCTTGTTACAGGCTTTGTTACATTGTTGGGTGTGTTAGGCCTCAAGGGTGGGCCTTAGAAATGGAATCTCTGGCCTTCTCCTGTCCTGCTTTCACCTGCCCATGGTAGGACTCTAATCTTCCCCAGCCTTCTGATTGTGAGTGTTAAAACCCTCCTGACTCATACCCTGGTGAAACAAATGCTGACATTTTGAAGCTTCCATAAAAACCATAAGAAGACTGAGTTTGGAGAGCTTTTGGATAGCTCAACACTTGAAGGGTTCTGTGACTCTCTGTAATGCCTATGTGAAATAGGTGAATTTCTACCGGTCCTTACCCTGCTTATCTTTGAGAAACAGAAAGGCCTGTAGATAGAAGTTCTCCTCCTGACCAGACTAGCTAGACCTGTGGGATCAAAGGTGGCCGCTCACTTGACCTCTGAAGTACCTCTAACTTCCTTATAATATGCATGGTACAAAATGACACACTCCGTGGCAGCCATGGTTGGAAACATTGGACCAAGAAAAGGAGAGAAAAGAAACATGATCTGAATGCTGGGAAATTGCTGCCTATTCCTAGAAAAGACACCCCTTGCTTTTAATGTCCAACCCTTTCATTAAAGAAATTCTATATTTTAACCCCCTCACCTCCCATCTGATGAGAAGCTGATCTGTGAACAATGTTCTCCACTTTTCCATTTACGTCCATAAAATTAAAGCCTGCTCTCTTTGATTCCCCCACTTTTGGTTTTGTGTATTGGCTCTGACACCAGACAGTAAAGAACCCCATTTTGGGGGCAAAGCCATCTGCGTCAGTAACAGTTCCTAAAAGGTGGTGTGCCTAAGGAGGGCACGGAAGCTCTGCAAACTTTCCCACATACCCTACCCTATGTATCTCTTCATCTATATCTTTTCTCATTTCCTTTATAATAAACCAGTGAGTTCCCTGAGTTATGTGAGCTGCTCCAGCAAACTAGGAGGGAGTTGTAGGAATCTCAACTCAAGCCCAAACTTGTGACATGGTAAGGGAGGCAGGGGGAAAAGGCAGTCTTGGACACTGAGTCCTAATCCTATGGGATCTGACACTGTCTGTAGTTAGTGTTGGAAATGAATTGGAGGGCTGGTGTCCACTGCTTGGTATGTTGGGGGAGAAAATACCACACCTGTAGGGTGTGTGTTGATGATTGTTGTGGTGGTAAGAGTAGAAGAAAAACCTGGTTTGTGAGGATTTTTCTCAAAACAAGTGGAAACATTTCAACTTGATTATTTAAAAAAAGGATAACAAGTGAATACAGCAGGAATTTCAACTAGCTTCATGGTAATGTTTGAATGAAATGTCAAGGTGATGCTAAAAATGTAAAGTAAAATTGCCTTCCACTTTTCAGTGTTTACCTGTTTTTGTGGAAGGGTTTGCAGGTTCTACAGATTCCTTTGAAAGTCTTTTAAAAAAGAAATTTATCTGATTTTACATTTTAACACCTTTCAGAAAAAAATAGAACTTGTCTTTATCCTTTCTATTGTTCTTGCCAGCAAAACTCTTTGATCTACTATTAATGTCTTGAAGAAATAACTAATGAAGGTCAAGCACTCTGCTAGATATAAAGATGTCCAATAAAGATACAGTACTTGTTATTAAGAATGCAAAAAATAAAGATATGCAACAAAGATACAGTACTTGTTATTAAGGATGCCCAACCTATTAAGAGATGATTATGCAGCCGGGCTCAGTGGCTCAGCCTGTAATCCCGCGCTTTGGGAGGCTGAGGTGAGTGGATTGCCTGAGCCCGCGGGTTCGAGACCCGCCTGGGCAACTTGGCCAGACCTCATATCTGCAATAAATCAAAAAATTAGCTGGGCGTGGTAGTGCGCGCCTGTAGTTCCAGCTACTTGGAAGGCTGAGGCAGAAGGATCGCTGGAGTCCAGCAGGTCGAGGCTGCGGTGGCTGGGAGCGGCCATTGCACTCCAGTCTGGGTGACAGAGTGAGACTCCAACTCAAAAAAAAAAAAAAAAAAAAAAAAAAGAGATGATTATGCAACACAGAGGGAGGCCTTGGAAAGTTTCCCAAAGGAGGAGAGGACTAGGTCAGGGTTGCCCTTTGAAAGATGGACAGCAGTTTTCTAGGCTGAGTTGACCAGGATGGCAGAAGGGACAAGTAGTGAAAATCTGAGAAAGCCCAGTACTTACTGGAGAATAATAACACACTCAAGCAGCAACCTGAGGTCTGGAACAGACTGTACAGCCGTGAGCGAAAGCACTTGTGAATTTTTAGAATGTATTTTTCTTTAATCCTTAGCTACCACTTTTGATAGTTTTCAATTCCATTCCTATCAAGCCTAGCCTTTTTCTTAAGGATTAAAAAAAGCTTTATTAGGAAGATTAAAATGACAGTGTGCTAAAGTTGTACAGGAAAGGACTTGAAAATTTCTTTTCTGGCATTCTGCAACAGTTGGATTCCATTTTTATGTATCTTGTTCTTTTCTCAGTCCTCTAATTTCAGCCTGGAATTGAGCAGAATGAAGCATGGCTTACGTTGTCCCTCAAATCATTCTTGGGCTCTAGACAAAGTCCTGGACCTCTGAGACAAGCAAATGGCTGGCAATAGTACCTTTTAACTCTGAAGCCTTTTCAATGGTACACAGCAGGCATGTCCAACTCGTGGCCCAGAACAGCTAAGTCATGTGGCCTACAGAATCTTTTAACATCATGTCTTCTTTTAGCATTTATTTTCTTTGAGACCCTATGTGTAGTTCCATTTTGAAGTTCCAGCATGATACTGCACTTGAAATGAAACAAATTACTGCAAACTCAAATTATGGAAAATAATCTAACACATCTTGTTAGATTGGCTAAATGTAGTCCTGTGAACTGCCAAAAACATACAGCTTTGCTTTCTGTCTTAACACAGGAATTTGAAAATAGATTTCAAGATTTCCGGCAAAATAATGACTATTTTGCTGTATTTGCTATACCATTTTCAGTTGACATTAATGTTTTACCTGCAAATTTTCTTTCTTTTTTTTTTTTTTGAGTTGGAGTCTCACTCTGTTGCCCAGACTGGAGTGCAGTGGCCGCTTCCGGCCACCGCAGCCTCGACCTGCGCTCCCGGCCACCGCAGCCTTGACCTGCTAGCTCCGGCCATCCTTCCGCCTCAGCCTTCCGAGTAGTTGGAATTACAGGCATGGGCTACCACGCCCAGCTGATTTTTTAATTTATTGTAGAGATGAGGGCTCACTGCCCGGGCGGGTCTCGAACCCACGGGCTCAGGCAATCCACTCACCTCAGCCTCCCAAAGGCGCGGGATTACAGGCTGAGCCACCGAGCTCGGCTTACCTGCAAATTTTCAAATGCACAGAGTTGCAATCAGACATTCAACTGAAAAATATTTTTTGACTATGTCTCTGTTAAAATTTTTTCTCTTGAGTTGGAATCTCACTCTGTTGCCCAAGGCTGGAGTACAGTGGCACACTCGCGGCTATCGCAGCCTCAGTGTGCTGGGCTCAGGTGATCCTTAAAAGCATCTGGAACTACACGCATGTGCCACCACAACCAGCTAATTTTTTGATTTTTTTGTAGAGGTGAGGTCTTGCTATGTTGCCCGGGGTGGTCTTGAATTCCTAGGTTCAAGCAATCCTCCTTCCTTGTCCTCTCAAAGTGCTAGGATTACAGGCCTGGGCCACTGTGCCTGGCCTTTATTGGAATTTTATAAGACCTATCTTCTTCGAGAAAAATATCCCTTATTCACAATTCACAATCGCTTTATTCATGACATCGCTTTTTGGCAGCACATACATTTGTGAGCAGCTGTTTTCAATTATGAAGCACACGAAGAGCAAACTTTGAACAATCTTTTCTGATAAGCACCTTGAAAACTCACTAAAAATTGTGACTACTTCCCTTGAACCAGACACTGACAGATTAGTTTTTTTTACAAAAACAAGGTTGAATTTCCAACTAGTTTTATATTATTCTCATTTTTATAAATTTTATAATAGAAATAAAAGAAGTCTTATGTACATACACTAACTATATTATATAATTTATATGATGCTCAAGATCATTCCTTTTTACTGGGTAAGGCCTAGGGAAGCCAAAAAGTTGGACATTTCTGATATACAGGAACAAGCTACTCTGTAAGATGAAGGAATATATTATCATCAGGACAATCTGTATTCACCCTGGGAGGCAGTTAAATTCTTTAGGACAGGTTATGACATTCTGGAGCATCACCATAATGCTGGCTTGCAGAAAGACCTCATCCCATTCTCCCACCAGTAAGTTCCTCTGAGGTGAACATTCCAAGAGAGCTTGTTTTGGTTCTAATGTGTGTCTGAACCCAAGAGCAGCAGAAAAATTAGACTGACTGAAAATTGAGTTTATTCTATTCTTTGGCTTCTAATTAAAAAGGAAACACTCCTGTCAAAAATACATAATTTGAATTTCATCATTAGGAAACAATCAGATAAACCCAAATTGAGACACAGTCTATAAAACAAATCGCTTATGCCTAAAAATCTCAAAGTTATTAAAGACAGAGAGAGGCTGAGGAACTGTTTCAGATTAAAGGAGGTTAAAGTTACATGATTTCCAGCTGGGCACGGTGGATCACCCCTGTAATCCCATCACTTTGAGAGGCAAAGTGAGAGAACTGCCTGAGTCCAGGGGTTCAAGACCAGCCTGGGCAACTTGGCAAGCCCTCGTTTCTACAATAAATAAAAAAATTAGCTGGGCATGGTGGCATATGCCTGTGGTTCCAGCTACTTGGAAGGATCACCTGAGCACAGCAGGTACAGGTGGCAGTGGCTGTGAGCGTACCACTGCATTCCAGCCTGGGCGACAGAATGTGACTCCTACTCAAAAAAAAAAAAAGTTATATGATTTCCAAATGCAATGAATGATCCTGAATTGGGAAGAGGACGGAGTGTACTACAAAGAGCATTACTTGGGCAGCTAGAAAATTTGGATCTGAATGATTTATGAGATAATACTATTGCATTAATGTTAAATGCCATGAATGTGATCATTGTATTGTGGTTATATAAATGAATGTCTTTGTTCTTAGGAAATACATGCTGAAATAGTTAGGGAGGAAGGATGATACCTGCAACTTACTCTCAAATTGTTTAGTGATAGATAGATAAATACAAAGAGAAAGTAAAATATGCAAAATGTGAACAATTGTTGAGCTTATTCTTGCTACATTTCTGTGGATTTAAAACTTTTCCAAAATACAAAATTGGAAAAAAGTACAAAACACTAACAAAACTCTATAAAAGATATTACATTTGAAATAAACAAATGTAAAATAATGATGAAACTACTTAGGGTAAAAACTATGGAAAAGATCTGAGTCCTGCAAAGTTGCAGGCATAAGTTAAAAGTTAAATCTGGCCAGGCACAGTGGCTCACACCCATAATCCCAGCACTTTGGGAGACTGAGGTGGGAGGATTACTTGAGCTCAAGAGTTTGAGACTAGTCTAGGCAACATAGCAAGATCTCATCTCCACTCCACAAAAAATAAAAAAATTAGCCAGGCATGGTGGCACATACCTGTAGTCCCACTGCTTGGGAGGCTGAGGCAAGAGGATCCTGAGCCCAGGAGTTTGAAGGTGCAGTAAGTCATGATTGTGCCACTGCATTCCAGCCTGGGCAACAGAGTGAGACCCTGACTTAAAAAAAAAAAAAAAAAAGTTAAGAAATCTGTAGTTTCTACAATGAGATAACACCTAACTCTGGTAAGGATAGCTATTATTAACAAGTCAAAAAACAACAGATGCTGGCATGGCTATGGAGAAAAAGGAGCACTTCCACACTGTTGGTGGGAATGTAAACTAGTTCAACATCTATGGAAAGCAGTGTGGTGATTTCTAAAATAACTAAAAATTAAGCTTCCATATAATCCAGCAATCCCTCTCCTGGTAATATACGCAGAAGAACATAAATTGCTCTACAAAAAAACCATGCATACACATTTATTGCCGCACTAGTCACAACAGCAAAAATATGGAAACAACCCAGATGCCCATAAAAAGTGGACTGGACAAAGAAAATGTATATATACACAATGGAATACTATGTAGCCATAAAGAACAAAATCATAGCCTTCACAGCAACTTGGATGCAGCTGGAGACCATCATAGTAAGTGAACTATTACAGAAACAAAAAACGGAATACCACATGTTCTCACTCATAAGCAGGCCCTGAACACTAGTCACATTAGCACAAGAGTGGGATTGGCAGGTGCTGCGCAATGCTAGGGAGGGAAGGAGGAGGCAGGAGGGCTTGTAGCAACACAAAGGGTACTTGGTTCACTACCAAGGGGAAAGAGGGCCAGTTAGAAGCCCAAACTTCATCTCCATGCAGCCTACTTTTGTAACAAACTCTTACTTGTGCTTCACAATTCTAAAATAAGAAGTCTGTTGTTTCTAAGTTCTGTTTCTAAGTTTGCCTTCTTTCTTGCATGATTGCTCACACAGTCACTTCAATAGAGAATAGTCACTAATAACTGATTATCTTCATGTCCTAAACCCTAGAGGAAAGCTGCCTGTGAGAGTGAGGCACTCATTTTCTTTTAAACAACGAGCCTTAGGTCCTACAAACTTCCTTGATGGTATCCAGGAGCTTGGCCTGCAACACACCTTTCTATAAAGCTATAGACAGAGGCAAATGGTAACTAGCCGTGGTAACCAACCATCGTTCCCAAGCTTGTGTATCTGAAATGGCTTACTGCCCGAGAGTCAGGTCACTAGGGGTCACAAGACTTGTAACTTCCTCAACTGGTATTGTAAAAACTAAGATTGGTCTTTGAGAGTGCTGAATCGTAAACACTATACTACCAGGGAGGCTGCTGGTCTTTGGGATATACTTGGTGGACCAGTGACCCCACCCAGTTCTATCACAATCCATGCCAAGGAGCTGACTCAGCTAGTTCTGATCCCCCAGCTCTGCATGTGAAGACAGTTTGACACCCCTATGACTTTATCCCCAACCAATCAGCAGTGCTTACTCCCTAGCCCCCTACCAGCCAAATTACTTTTAAAAACCTAAGTCTAATAATTCTCAAGGAGGAGGATTTGAGAAAGCTCCCGTCTCCCACTTGGCTGCCCTGTGATAATTAATCTCTTTCTTTCCTCAGCTGCTGCTGTTGTCTCAGTGAATTGGCTCTCTGTCAGTGGGCATAAGAACCCAATCATGGCTGGGTGCAGTGGCTCACGCCTATAATCCCAGCACATTGGGAGACCGAGGTGAGAGGATTGCTTAAGCCTGTGGGTTCGAGACCAGTCTGGGCAACTTGGCGAGACCTCATCTCTACAATAAATCAAAAAATTAGCCGGGCATGGTGGCGTGTGCCGGTAGTTTCAGCTACTTGGAAGACTGAGGCAGAAGGATCGCCTGAGCCCAGCAGGTCAAGGCTGCAGTGGCCAGGAGCGTGCCGCTGCCCTCCAGCCTGGGTGACAGGGTGAGACTCCAACTCAAAAACCCAATCAGACAGTGACAATGATAACTTAAATAATTATCAATTTGTACATTAAACTTCAATCTAATAGAGAGATTGAGGAGGAACTGAATACAACAGGATAGATTTGGCTCCGTGAGTCTCACCTTAACTTCCCCAGAATTGAGAACATGAAAGGTAAACAACTCTACTGGGGACCTCTTTGGACTGGCAATTTGGTTGCCATTCACAAAGAAATCTTGACTATATATAGAATAATAAAGGTCCATAACAAACTAAATCAATGTGATCAAAAAGAACAAAGAAGATTGCTTTGCTAGATTCTAAGATATGCTACAGAGTTAAAGTAATAAAAACAATCTTGTACAAGTACAAGAACAAGTAAATGATCAATAGAATATGACAGAGCTGCAACTTGGACCTAAATATGTTTGGAAACTCATATATAATACAGGTGATGTTATAAGGCAAAGCTTTGAGATAGAACAGGCAAGTTTAATACAACAGTATCATGAACATTGGCTCACTACTGTCTCTTTTCTTCATTTTCTCCTTGATATGTCGCCCAGGCTGGTCTTGAACTCCTGGCCTCAAGTGATCATCCCCCTTAGCCTCCCAAAGTGCTGGAATTACAGGTGTGAGTCACTGCACCAAGACCAAAGTCATTTGTAATTCGTCTCTTTACCTTGTATTCCACATCTAATTTGTCAATGGATCCTGTTTCTACTTCCACCCTTGCCCATTCCTCCTAATGTATATTCTACAAACAGTATCTGGTTTCAGCCTTTTAAAACAAGCCAGATTGCATCAGTCTTCTGTTCAACACACTCAAGTTGCTCGCGATCTCAGAGCAAAAGGCAGATTCTCTACATTTCTCTGCTGTGGTAGGCAGAATAATGCACCCCCCCAAAAATTATCTACATCCTAATCCCCAGAAGTTGTGAATATGTTATGTTGTTACATGGCAAGGGGAAATTATGTCTGCTAATCAGTTTCTCTTAGGTGGGAAAATTCTCCTACATTAATCTTCTTCCCATTGGTGCCACATTGGGTGGTACCAATGTAATCACAGGTCTTTATAAGTAAAAGAGGGAGACAGGGATGTCGATGTTAGCATGATGTGATGTGAGAACTCGACTGGCCACTGTTGGTTTTCAAAATAGGCTGAGATCACAAACCAAGGAATGCTGGGCCATCTGCAGAAGCTGGAAAGGTAAGAAAATGGATTCTTCCCTAGAGCTTCCAGAAGGAATGCAGCCTTGCCAATATCTTGATTTTAGCCCAGGGAAATCCATTTTGGACTTGTAGCCTCCAAACTATGATAAAAATTTTATGTGGCTTAAAGCCACCAAATCTGTGGTAAATTGTTATAACAGCATTAGGAAACTATTATACTGTTGATGGAAATATGCCAAACTCTGTAAAATACTTTAAGATGGCTTATTCTTGAGCCAAACTTGAGAACTTAAATCCAGGTACACCCACCTCAGGAGGACCTGAGAACGTGTGCCCACTGTGGACAAACAGTGACTTTGTTGTATGTATGTATAAATATATATTTGAGTTGGAGTCTCACTCCATCACCCAGGCTGGAGGGCAGTGGCATGCTCACAGCCACCCCAGTGTCAACCTGCTGGGCTCTAACGATCCTTCCGCCTCAGTCTTCAAGTAGCCAGAACTACAGGTGCATGCTACCACGCCTGGCTAATTTTTGATTTACTATAGAGATGAGGTCTCGCCAAGTTGCCCAGGCTGGTCTCGAACCCTTGGGCTCAGGCAATTCACTTGCTTCGGCCTCCCAAAGTGCTGGGATTATAGGCTGAGCCACCAATCCTGGCCTTGTATACATTTTAGGAAGGCAGTTATAAGAAACCATAAATTATACATGTTAGATTTCCATTGGTTTGGCCCAGGAAGGGGGTACATTTCCAAGAGGGCTTTTGCAGGACACAGGCAGATTCAAAGATTCCTTGACGAGTAATTTGCAGTTTTTAACTAAGGATTTGGAAGATCAGCAAAGGAGATGCTTTGGTAAATAAGGGGGTGGAAAACTCCAGATCTGTTGATATGTAGATAAAGCCCTATATGTGGCAGACTTCAGGGAGGATAGATAAAGGTCTTACAAAACACCAAGTCTGAGAATAGGTAAGAGATGGTTTTGCAGAGCCATAAACCTTCTGTATTTGTTATGTTATGATACGTTATGCCAGAGTCAGATTGGAGAGTAAACTTTAGAATATTGGTAATAAGGTAATAAAACCCTGTTTGGTAAGGTTAGGCATAGTTCTCGATACCAGCAAGCACTATCTTCTCTTTTCCTTATTCTACCCCAGCCCTATGATCCCACTGCTGTTCCTCAAGCATATTCTAGGGCAAACCCTTGCCTACTTCAGCACCTTTGCACTTGAATCGCAAACCACGTCCCTTGAGGATGATTACTGGCATAGGGTCTGAGACTATGAAGAGTGACAGACACCTGCTTCTGGTCATGGTGGAGTAACAGATCAGATTTATCCTCTGTCTCAAGCACCCTAAAACAGACAAGGCCGGGCGCCATGGCTCAAGCCTGTAATCCCAGCACTTTGGGAGGCCAAGGTGAGGGGGCTGCCTGAGCCCACGGGTTCGAGAACAGCCTGGGCAATTTGGTAAGACCTCATCTCTACAGTAAATCAAAAAAACTAGCTGGGTGTGGTAGCACATGCCTGTAGTTCTGGCTATTTGGAAGGCTGAGGCAGAAGGATTACCTGAGCTCAGCAGGTCAACACTGGGGTGGCTATGAGCGAGTGTGCCACTGTACTCCAGCCTGGGCTATGAGATAAAAAAAAAAAAGCAAACAAAAACACATGAAATGATGGTTTTTAGATACTTGGTAATTGTACAACAGGCAGTGCATGAGGCCCTTTAAGAAAGAAAAGAAATAAGGTGAACCCTATGAATGCACATTGCCTGGAATTTTCAGGCCTCAGCATAAGGAGGAAACAATCAAATTTTAAAAAGAAACAAGTGCTGTGCATGGTAGCTCATGTCTGTAACCCTAGTGCTTTGGGAGGCCAAGGTGAGAGGATCACTTGAGGCTAGGAGTCTGAGACCACCCTGTGCAACACAGTAAAACCTTGTCTCTATCAAAAAAATTTAAAAAATTAGTCAGGGATGGTGGTGTATGCCTGTAGTCCCAGCTACTTTGGAAGTTGAGGTAGGAGGATCATTGAGATCAGGAGTTTGAGGTTATAGTAAGCTATGATCATGCCACAGGACTGTAGCCTGGCTGACAGAGACCCTATCTCTAAAAATAATAATAATAAAAAAAGAAAACCCAGACTTTAGAAGTGTCTGTTACAAGAGACAGTGCAGTGGTACTCTTAAAAGGTTTAGTTGGGACAGAGTGGGGCACTTAACACTCCTTGGGTTTCCATAGAGGGAAGGACATTTTTACTTGATAGGAAAAGAAAGGAAAATCTTTGTCCTCTTTTGGACTTAAAATCATTGTTTCCCTGTATTCTTTCCAAAGAATCTAGGTGGCAAACATAAATGCTTAAACTTTTCTTATTCTTTCCCTAAAGGCAGTACTATCCTACTTCACATTTTAATTTACTCCCCACAGCTCACCAAGTCTTCAATTCCAATTGATAGTTTTAAAGTTAGTACATACTTTCGTATTTGTTTTCAATAATGCTAGATAATGTATAGTATTAAAAATAATCTTAGTATCTGAAGAAGAAATGAGATTATACATTATTCCCTCCAATATAACCTTTCAGGATGGCGTTTGTTATGTATTTTATCAAATAGGAATAATTATATTTCAGAGGAAATGTGCTCCTTGGGTCCTCTAACCTCTTTATTTAAAATAGCAGGATCAAGCTAGGCATGGTGACTCATGCCTGTAATCCCAGCACTTTGGAAGGCTGAGGTGAAAGGATTGCCTGAGCCCAGCAGGTCAAGGCTGCGGTGGCTGTGAGCATGCCACTGCACTCCAGCCTGGGTGACAGAGTGAGACTCCAACTCAAAAAAAAAAAAAAAAAAGACACAGATAAAAATAAAATAGCAGGGACACTTTCCCTTCCCCCCCTTTTTTTTTTACCATCTAGTTATACTTACAAAGTATATAGTACCTGAAAATAAATGCTATAAAATACGAGATTCTGTAATAACACAAACAGTAATGAAAAAAATCAGAAGACAGATTGGGAAAAACAAGGCACTTATATTAAAAGTATTTTAGAACAGAAGACATCTGTTCTAAAATAAAGTTGTTTGTTCCAGTCAATGAACAGGAACAAAAAAAAAATGAGTACTCACCTGGCAAAACAGGACTCGTTAGTCTCAAATGTGAGCTTACTTTTGAAATGTACAGGCTTATACTATATCAGGATCATCAGATAATTGATGTAAAAACCTAGTGTCTATATCATCTGTAGGAAAAGGAGATAATGTCACCATTATCATTCAGTAGCTCTTGTTATTTAAGAAGAGACACGTTAGATACTAAGAAACAGTTAAGAAGACTATTTTTTTCAGGCTGGTTTCCAAAAATTTGGTAGAATAATGCAATGCTCATTTTTTTTCCACTAAAAACTCATTTCTCCACTTTATTTTTATTTTTTTGACTTGCAGTCTCACTGTCACCCAGGCTGGAGTGCAGTGGCACGCTCACGGTCGCCGCAGCCTCCACCTGCTGGGCTTAGGGCATCTTTCCACCTCAGCCTTCCAGTAGCTGGAACTACAGGCGCGCGCTACCACGCCCGGCTGATTTTTTTATTTATTGTAGAGATGACGTCTGGCCAAGTTGCCCAGGCGGGTCTCGAACCCGCGGGCTCAGGAAATCCACTCACCTCAGCCTCCCAAAGGCGCGGGATTACAGGCTGAGCCACCGAGCCCGGCTGGATTGAAGGTTTCTAATTGAGAGAAGACAAGTTTAAATGGCACAAAACAGGAAAGCAATCGATACTATATTAACTATCGAGTGAGGTTGTATACCCTTTCCTTCCTTGTTAAGCATTACCAGTTTTTCTGGAAAACTGGAGACTTGAAGAAGGAATACCGGTCAGGACTTTCACTGCTAGTTCTGCCACTTCCAGATTCAACCCAGATTGTGCAGAGCGGCCCCAAGCTGCCCACGCTCACCGAGACAGGCTCCCTTTCCGGAGGCTGCGGCAGGAGACCCGGTAGTCCACCTCAACAACAAGCTCCTGTCTGTGGCGGTAGCTCCGACCAAGAGCAGCTCTGTGGAGTGATCAGTACGTTGGACGTGGATCCAGGAGGATGCCCTAGCCCTGGGAAAAGTAGCACAAAAACACTGCCGCGAAACTGCAGGCGATCGGGAGCAGAGGGAAAAGGCGCACGGAGAGAGCACACTGCGCATGCGTCTTCCACGCATGCGCAGCAGCCTCGGGGAAGGCAGTAAGAAATCGTGGAAAAGGGGGCTCGCGGCTGGTTACTAGGAGACGGGACGCTCGAGAGGGCGTCTAAGAGCTGCATGGGCGTGCGCCTGCGCGGCGCGGATGGGCCAGGACGAGGCCTCTCCTAGGCGCCCCGTAAGGCAGGCAGGCGGACGTATACGGCGCTACGTACGTGGGTGCGCGCGCACGGCTTGTAGTCCCTGCGAGAGGGAAGGGCGAGCCAGGTACGCGTGCGCACTGGGACTGAGAGCGCGCGGGACGGAAGCGGAGCCAAGGCGCCTGGAGGTGGAAGACGAGCCCCTTACAGGTACAGAGCGTGAGGGCGGGGCCGACGGCGCCGTCGCCGGCACTAACCGCTCCGCCTCCTTCCCGCCGTGTACCGCCTTCCTGTGACTCCGCCGGGGCGGGGCCAGGTCTATTTAGGGGCGGGGAGGGAGGGGGAAGGGGCGGAGGATGGAGGCGGGGCGGGACGTCTTTCCCTCACGGAGGCCGACAGCTGGGAGATGCAGCGATGAACTCCGGGGAGGATGGCGGGTCACGGAGCCCCCGGAGGGACCCGGAGACCCAGGTAGTAGCAGCGAAGACGCGCCGCCCTGGGGGAAGCCGCTCCCGGGACAGGAGGTCTCCCAGAAGGCGGCTGCAGGAGGGCGGGTGTGGGGCTGCGGCTGGCTGGAGGTGGGCGTTCGTCGCTGGGACCGCTGTGCGGGGCTGTAGCCGGCAGAGTTGCGAGCCGGGAAGCCCCCCGGGAGCAAATTGGCCTTTGTTGTCGTTTCTTGGGAGTTTAGGGCTGAGCCCAGTTCCTAAGGCGACCGCTTCGCTTCCTGCCGCAGCTCCCAGCTTGGTTGTTGGGGGGACTGTTCTGTTTGGAAACGCTCTGGAGTGGAGATGAGTCTGGAAGCCAGAGACTGGGAAGTTCATCCCCACTCTTGCTCCCAATCTCTCACTTCTGAGCCTTTTTATAGACTCTGGGTGGCGAAGGGCCCAGATAACATAGGTATTTGCATGAAAATGTCATATAATTTAAGTAGAAATTGCACCCAGGAAAGGCAAGGTAAACTGACTTTTATTTGAAAAAATATTTGAGACTTAAATTGGATAACTATGTGATCATGAACCTGGTCCCTGAAAACGGATATGAATACTTGTTTTCCCCCCAGTAAAGTCAAGGTTTGCAGCTTCAGGGTAGTTTGTATAAATGACTGTGTCAAAGCGTTTTCTTTTTTCAATTCGAGGCCCTGATATCCCAGGAAATTTCGCGATTTTAAGTGTTCTCTACTGGTTTTACACTTTGTTTACCTGTAAGGAAATACAGTAACAATCCGTTTTGTGAGTAGAATAAAATAGGTTAGTTATAAATAATACATAAAGAGCGTGTCACATTCAAATCTGCCTCCAGGATAAAACGGATTTTTGTTAGTATTTTAATGAACCAAACCTTAATTGGTGGGAAATAACTTGGAAAGTACACTGGTAAAATATTTATTTTAAACCCTAAGCTTTGACTTTACTTAATGGCAGCTTCCAAAATATTTATCATTTTGTTTACCTTCTGAAGAGAAATAGTGCTTGTAGCCCAGAATATAATCAGGAATAGAGATTCTCTGGGCTCTCTTTATGTCTTCTTTTTCATTTGCTTAGACCAGTTTAGGATGACTTGGTTTTAGAACCCTCTATATACAGAGTCAGTTAGAGCAGATGTTATTCATTCCCTTTTCAGATCACATGCCTCTTTCTCTCTCCAGAGGTAGCCTCTATCCCATCTTCTAAAATAGCCACTGCCTTGTTGTTCCTTATTGGCAAAAAGCCAGACTCTAAAATATTTAGAGATTTATTTTGAACCAAATATAAATTACCAAGGTTCATGATGCAGTCCCAAGAGGTCCTGAGATCATGTGCCCAAGGTGGTTGAATTACAGCTTGGTTTTATACGTTTTTACACAGGCAAAACATAACTCAATACATGCGAGGTTTATATTATTTGGGGCCAGAGGTGAGACATCCCCAATGTGGGCTTACAGCTCTTAGGCTGCTTCAAAGATTTTCTGATGGGCAATTGGTAGAAAGATACGCTTTGTTTGTTGGAAATCAGTAAAAGAAATGCTTGAGTTAAGATGTAGGGAGGGGGTTGTGGAAGCCAACGTTCTTGTTAATGTAGATGAAACCTGTAAGTAGCAGGTTTTAGAGATAATAGATGGTAAATGTCTTAAAAGGTGTCCAGCTCCTCCTAGGAAAGGAGATTCTAAACAGATGCAGATTTCCTCAAGAGGCTGCTTTGCAGGGTCACTTCAAAATATGTCAAAGATACATATTTTGAGGTAAAGTATTTTTAGGGTCTGCTTCTCTCTTGTGATATTATACCAGAGTCAAGTTGGAATTTGGTATCTGTTGCCACAGAGTCTGTCTTGTCAGTCTTATGGTCTCTGTTTTAATGTTAATGCTGGCCACTTGTGCTTAAAGCTCCACAAGGGATGAGGTATAATCAGGCATGGCCAGCCTCCTTTCCCATCATGGGCTGGAATGGTTTTTTAGGTTTCCCTGATCCAGAGCAGGTCCATCAATGTCTTGGGGGGCTTAAAATTCTATTTTTGGCTTATGTCTTTACAGTTTCACTATCTTGGTATGTGAGCATGCACATTATAGTTTGGCTTTTTTTCTTTTTTTGGTGGGGTCTCTCTCTGTCTCCCCAGAGAGTGGAACTATCATGGCTCACTATAGCCTCAGTCTTCTGGGCTCAGGTGAGCTTTCCACCCTGGCCTCCTGAGTAGGTGGGACTACAGTCACGTGACACCACACCTGGCTATTTGCTTTTTGTAGAGACAGGGTCTTGCTATGTTGCTTTGGCTGGTCTTGAACTCCTGGGTTCAAACGATCTTACTGCCTCTGCCTCCCAAAGTGCTGGAATTTCAGGTGTGAGCCACTGGCCCACATCTTGCTTGTTTGTTCAACTTGTGTTTTTAAGATTTATTCTTATTGTTGCTCATGGCATTTACTTTGCTGATTGTTTTATACCACAATATATCTACTCTACTGTGGAGAACATTAAAGTTGTTACAGTTTTTAGCACTTATGAACAGCACATATATGAGCATTTTTATACAGATATTACAGAATATTCTTTTTAAGTAAGCTAATTAGTAAGGCAGTTCTTTTGTCTTAGTTTTGAGTTATAACATTAGTCTCTTATATTATTATTTTAGTGTTAGAAAACAACTGTTTAATCCCTTCTTATGTTTCTGAGAGGTCTAGATATAAACACTACTTCTAAGGCCATTGTTTTATGCTTGTTTTTAGAGACAAGTTATTTATTTACATTATTGTCTGAATTGCAGAAAACAGGTTTGGATTGGAAGAGAGATTTGAAAGGAACGATTGAAGAGATTTTTGCAGGGTTTTTTTTTTTTTTTTTAAAGAAAGGTTAAATGGTAGCTTAACTATTTTGTTTGAAGTGAATTTCCAGAATATTTATTCAATTGTTTTTACTGTGAATATAAAATCTCTCAAAATTTTCATAAAATTTTCCACATCCTTTTGTTAGTGAGGCTTTTCCCTTCTACTTCAAAGTGTCAATAAGTCTCATTTTTGGTGAGAGAGAGATATATATTTGAGTTGGGGTCTCACTCTTTGGCCCAGATGGAGCACATTGGCGTGATCAGTCTCCTGGGCTGAAAGGATCCACGCTCCTCAGCTTCCCAAGGAGCTGGAACTACAGGTATGTGCCACCATACCTGGCTAATTTTTTGATTTTTTTTTTTTGTAGAGACCAGGTCTCACTATGTTGCTCAGGTTGGTCCTGAACTCAAGCAATCCTCCTGCCTCAGCCTCCTAAAGTGCTATTACAGGTGTGAACCACTGTGCCCTGCCTACGGAGATTGTTTTTTAAAAAAGAAAATGAAAACTCAATCCAAGTTGAGGCTTTGTGAAACCAGATTTTAGAATTCCATAGAAAGTACTCCAGTATTTACCTTTGTTCTATCAAATTATTCAATAGCAATTTGTTGAGTACATCAACATGTCCATCATATTTTGCTCAACACTGATGGTACTTTTTAGCATATGACCTTATCTCCTATTTACTGAAAAATTAAAATTCCACCAGACCAAAACTTACTCGGGATTTTTACCCCATCTTATCAAATCTTCACACATCCTTGCTCTTCTCTTTATTGTCTCTGGGGAGTCTCAGTGGGCAATACACACTCTTTATCTGGGCTTCCTCTTGCTACCTAAGCTGTTTTTCTCCATCAATTAACATTAACCACGTTTTAGGATTCTCCATTGTTTCTATACCATAGGGCTTATTCACCTGGAGCCCAGGGACCTTCCAGAGTCTTAAATCCCCTGAAATTGTTTGTAAGGGTATATTTGCATTTTTCTGAGAAGAGGACCCAGGGCTTTCATTTGATAATTAAAGGGGTCCTTGATACAAAGAGAATTAAGAAACAAGTTTTTCTTCTCTTAGCATGGCTCTTCCACAGCCTCATTCTTCCTCCACTTTTCTTTCGACTTCTCTTTTTCTCACAATCATTTTTCCTAAAAGAAGTTTACATTTTCCATTTATTTTTTCTGTACTGCTCATTAGTCCTCTTCAGACTTTCTTCCACCCTACCATTGAAACTGCTTTCTTGAATCATCAAAATTCATTATTTTGAAAATGTTTTGAGTCCCGGCTTTGTACTGGGTACTTTTAAGGCATCAGGGATATAATGGTGACCAAACAAAAGCCTAAATCTCTTAGACTGTGTTTTTTTGTAGGGGAAGACAGAAAATAAACAAGTGTGAGCAAATTAATGATATAATTTCAAGTAGTGATGAAGTGTAAATAGCTTAATGGGAGAATGACTGGGACAGAAGCTACTTTATTTATTTTGAGTCAGAGGTCTCACACTTTCACCCAGGCTGGAGTAAAGTGGCCTGATTACGGCTCCCCACTACCTTGCCCTACTGGGTTCAGGTGATCCTTCCACCTCAGCCTCCCGAGTAGCTGGGATTACAGGCATGTATCTATCCTACTCGGCTAATTAAAAAATTTTTTTTTCTGGTGATGAGGTCTTGCTGTATTTTGAAAGCTGGTCTCGAGCTTCTGGGTTCAAACAGTCCTCCTGCCTTGGGCTTCCAAAGTGCTGGAATTATAGGTGTCAGCCATCATGCCTGGCCTGGATACTTTAAATAAGAAGCAAAAGTGTGGGGGGGGATGGGGGGGAAGCAAGGGCAGAAGAGTTGAAGTGAAATGAGATTGGCATGTATCTTAGTCCATTTGGGCTGCTCTGATGAAATACCATGTATCGGATAGCTTATGAACAAGAAAAAATTAATTCTCACATTTCTGGATGCTGGAAAGTCCAAAATCAAGTGGGCAGCAGATTCAGTGTCTGGTGACAACCTATTTCATGGTTCATTAATGGTGCCTTTATACTATGTTCTTACATGTTGGGAGGGATAGGGTGCTCTCTGGGGCTTCTTTTATAAGGGCAGTTAATTATGACCTAATCACCTCCCAAAGGCTACACCTCTTAATATGTTCACTTAGGGGTATTAGAATTTCAACATGAATCTTGGGGACAAGGGACATACATATCAGACCAGAGCAGCACATTAAAGGAACAGAAAGAAACCCACACAACTGGTAGGTGAACAGAGAAGGGGCCAAGTCATGTAGGGCCTTAAAGAGTTTGGATTTTATTTTAATTGCAGTGGTAAGTCAGTAGAGTATTTTTGAGCAAGATATCATTATTTTGAAGTAAGTGACTTGATTTCAGTGTGGAGACTAGGTTGTAGGGAGCAATAGTAGAAGCAGAAAGATCAGTAGGAAACTGTTGCAGGATTCTAGGTGGGGGATGATGGTGATATGCATCAAGGAGGTAGAAATAAAAATATAGAGAAGTGAATGGATTTAGGATATATTTTGGAGGTTTGCTAATGGATTAGATGGGAGTTAGGGAAAGAGAAAAATCAAAGACAACTCCTTAGTTTTTTACCTTGGGCGCCTGCCTGTGTGAATGATGGTGCCGTTTGACAAGGAGGAGACGGGGAAGGAACATAGTGGAGACAGGATTGAGATTGGGAAGCAGGTGGGGGAATTAAGAGATCTGTTTTAAACATGTTAAAGTTGACTTGGCTGTGGACACCCAATAAAAGCAACATAATGTGTTAGGGGCTCCAATAGAGGTATGTGTATCTTTTGGAATGGAAAGTAGATCTTAAGTCTTTTGGGGGAATTGTGGAAGTGAGAGATGTCAAAATACATGGTTTTAACCATTCTGCTGTGAGACTTTCCAATTAAGGATGAAAGTACATTTGCTTGCATTCTCTGAGATCTGTATAGGAACACAAGTTCCATTCTAAAATATATTAGCGATCACAAGAATGAAGATATTCAGATAGCCTGAGATGAGGAAACTGGCAGGCCAGGTACGTGATTTCAGATATACCAAACTCTTCTCTCTTCCCTAGGGTTAATGTCTCCAAAGCTAAACGAGTTTAGTGGAGGGAAGGTAGCAATTCCATGATTGCTCATGATTGCTAGGTAGACTATAGTCTCTTCTTACTTTTAATTCCTTGGCTGGTCTGATTGGTAATTTTACAACAATTTACACTTGACTGTTGAGTTTACCAAAGAAGAAGGAAAGTTTAATTTTGTCTGCTTCATTATCAACCTCAACAAGTTTTTATTATTGCATAAGAGGACTCTGGGCAAGTTGGTGGGTTTACAGAGATTGGACATGGCTTGTTCTTGACATTCTAATAAATATACGAGGAAGACGTATCCAGAAAAAATAAGTACCTATACAAATTATTCTAATTTATATATATGGAAGTCTTAATGAAGAAGTGATCATTAGGCAATGGAGAAGATAGAGAAAACCTCCTGGAGAATATGGAATTCAAGCTGAGTTTTAGACATGTCTATTTAAATGGAGAAAAGATGTGGGCAAAGCTCATAAGCAGACGATTAAATGCTTCTGCACATGTTAAGAATGTGTAGTGGAATAGTTTGTTTTTCATAGAGCGGCTCTTGGAGTTGTCAAGTAGGAGATAAGTTTGGAGAAGTGGGAAAGGACCAAATTATGAAGAACTTTGAATATTGGACAGGTTTAGACTTTAATTAAATAAATCTTTGTTATACATAGTATAGTCTTTGTTCTATCCAAATAGGGATTGCCAAGGCGCTTTTTAGAAATGTGGAATCTCAGGCGTTGCATGAATAAGAATCTGCCTTTAAACAAGATTCACAGGTGATTCAGGTGTTCAATAAAATTTAAAAAGTATTGCTGTAGTGAGTTTTTTTTTTTTTGCCATACTAAATCAAATGTTTATAACTAGGAACACGTTTTTCAATAGAAACTATTTAAGAAATGGTAGCTAGGATTTTGATACATCCACAAAGGTTTATATGATTTATAATTTGAAATACTCTGTGAAGTCAAATGCTGAGGTTCCAGGTGGTACTGTAACCATTAGAATGAAAAACAGAAATGCAGGTTTGTATCTTGTTCAGGTCAAGGAGAAAAGGGAAATAAATCTGATAGCCTGCTTCAGTGCTAGGCTGCACAGGGTGTAACACAGATCAATAACTATGCAACTCCTACTCCTATTAATGCCTGGCCATTTCTCAGTAGCTACTGGATTTGCTCTGACCCATATTTTTGTAGAATCATGATTACCAAGGGATTAGGATAGGGCATGTCTTAAAAAGCATGTTTGCTGGGCATGGTAGCTCACACCTGTAATTCCAGCACTTTAGGAGGTGGAGGTGAGAGGATTGCCTGAGCACAAGGGTTTGAGACCAGCCTGGGCAAATTGGCAAGACCTCATCTCTACAATAACTCAAAAACATTTGCTTGGCATGGTGGTGCTACCTGTAGTTTCAGCTAGTTAAAAGGCTGAGGTGGAAGGATTGCCTGAGCCCAGCAGTCAAGGCTGTGGTGGCTGTGAGCGTGCCACTGCACTCTATCTTGGGCGACAGAGTGAAACCCCGACTTGAAAAGCATGTTCAATATCAGCGTTTTATATATATATATGTTTTTATTTTATATATGTATTTTACATATTTTTATTTATATTTTTATATATTTTATATGTTGTTATATGTGTTTTTATTTTTATTTACATGTTTTTATTTTATTTTGTTTTTTTGAGTTGGAGTCTTACTTTGTCTCTGAGGCTGAAGTGCAGTGGCATGATCATGGCTTACTATAGCCTTGACCTCCTGGGCTCAGGTATTCCTTCTGTCTCAGCCTCCTAAGTAGCTAGGACTATAGGCATGCACCACCACACCTGGCTAATTTTTTTTTTTTTTTTTAAGTTGGAGTCTCACTCTGTCACCCAGACTGGAGTGCAGTGGCCGCTCCTGGCCACCGCAACCTCGACCTGCTGGATTCCAGCGATCCTTCCACCTCAGCCTTCCAAGTAGCTGGAACTACAGGTGCGCGCTACCACGCCCAGCTAATTTTTTGATTTATTGTAGAGATGAGGTCTCACCAAGTTGCCCTGGCGGGTCTCGAACCCGCGGGCTCAGGCAATCCACTCACCTCAGCCTCCCAAAGCACAGGATTACAGGCTGAGCCACCGAATCCTGCTTGCTAATTTTTTTATTTTTATTTTTTAGACACGAGTTCTCTCTATGTTGCCCAAGCTAGTCTTCAACTCCTGGGCTGAAGTGATCCTTCTGTCTTGGCCTCCCAAAGTTCTGGGACTATAGGCATAAGCTACTGTCCCTGGCTTATATTATAGTTTTATATTGAAAAACACACATAAAAAGTTTTATAACAAAATTTAAAAAAATAAAACAATAAAATTCTTAGTAGGAAAGGTTAAAAACAATATTAAGTCATATCTAAGAATATTAGTAATTTTCAAAATTTGTTGATTTTTTTGTGAGAAGCTGTTTTAAATAGAATATTTTGTATTATTTCCCATTTTCTCCACTAGGTTACCACCAAAGAACATGATTTTGGTTTAGGGGCTCCAGTTTCTGAAACTGAAAAATACCAGAATACTCTCCAGCTGGAACAAGAAGTGAAAAATCAAGGACAATTCATCTCTTCATTGAAATTACAGGTTACCTTACCTTTAGTTACAACATATTTTCCTGAATTAGTTTGGGATGGGAGCCTATTTTAAAACAAGAAGATGTAGAATAAATACTTACTAATCAGAGCTTGTTTAAATCTTATGGGTCTAAAATAATTCAGTTTTTATCTTAACCGTTTTGATAAACATAGATTCAGAGTCTTTGAGTGCAAACTATGTGCCAAGTATTGTGTCAGGTTTTTTCAAGTACATAATCTTAATCATACCAAACTTTGTGAAAAAGTGTTGTTATTTTCATTGACAGATATGGAAGCTAAAGTTCTAAGAAAGAGGTTAAATGATAATGACACTTGACTAATGAGTGACAGAGCTAGGATTTCTCTGAATTCCCAAGTTAGCTGGGATTTGAATCCAGTTCTCTGAATTCCAAGTTCAGTATTGTTCTTTTTCTTTTGGTGTTTGACATGTAGTATAGCTATTAATAAAGACTATTAAGATAAGCTGGGCACAGTAGCATGATCCTGTAAAGCTACTTGGAAGGTCTGGGAAACATAGTGAGACCCTGCCTCTCTAGGAAGATGGAACAGTAGGCTTATTTTTTCCTATTCCTCTTGCTAAGTGCAGCTAAAAACTCTGAACGTTATATGTAAAATAAACATAAGAAGACTTTGAAAGATGGAGAGAAGAAGAAACACTGGATAGGGATTTCAAGATTCAAAGAACAACATGTTAGTTCCTGGATTTCTTTTCGTTCCATATATCCCAGACAGGATACTGGAAAAACTGGCAACTGAAAACAACAATGAGCACATACAAAAAATATACCCGAGAAAAGCTATCCCTCCCTAGCCAAAGGAATAGGAGAGGAGCATCCTAACAAGGCAGAAAACATTTAAATAGTAACTTCCCACTCCAAACAAATACCACAGAAAAGCTACATCCCCGTTCCTGCCAGCACAGACAAAGACTTCCACACTTGTGAGGCTGTAATAAGGAGCCCCAGTTGTACCTCACCTTCTGTTCCCCCCTGCCACCTCCTGCCATGATGATATCAAAGAAGGCTAAGTGGGGAACCAGGACTTTTATCCTCACCAGAAGATAAGGAGACTCCAGACCCATGATATCAGTAGAGAGACCACATACAAAACCAGGACATCTACTTCTACCCGATAGTAAGAGGCACACCTTCTTCTTGCTGGTGTCAGAGAAGACCTAGTTCAGAGTCAGGACTTTTACCACCTTTCAGCAGTAATGAGGCTGTTGCACATGGTGTCAGTGATGGACACATGGGGAACAGTAGTGAGGTGTTTCCGTTCTTCCACTGTGGTGGTAACAGCAGAGGTCTAAGGGGAGCCTGAATTCCCATACCTGCTTAGCAGCTAGGAGCCCTGCCCTCCCTGGACTTGTTCCCCCTCACCCCACCCCACTTAGCAGCAATAAACAGTGTCATAGGAAGCCTACTAAAACATATGATCTAGAGTCTTACAATACTAAGTCTCAATTTAAAAAAGGCTATTGTCCCAAGAATCAGGAAGATCTGAGAAAAAACAATCAGGAAAGTGAAACATGTTACAACGATCTGGAAAAGGATTTAAAGCAGTGATCTAGAGTCTTACAATACTAAGTCTCAATTTAAAAAAGGCTATTGTCCTAAGAATCAGGAAGATCTGAGAAAAAACAATCAGGAAAGTGAAACATGTTACAACGATCTGGAAAAGGATTTAAAGCAGTCATAAATGCTTCATCAGGTAATTATGGAAGGTCGATTTCTTGAAACAAGTGAAAAAAATTGAAAGTCTCAGAAAAAAACAAAAGATATAAAGAACTATTTGGAAATTTTAGAACTAAAAAGTAAAGTAACAGATCCACGTAAAAATCTGCACATGAATGTGTATAGCAGCTTTATTGTAGTTACCAGAACTTGGAAGCAATCAAGATGTCTTTCTATAGGTGAATGGGTAAACAGACTGGTACATCCATGTAATGGAATGATACTCAGTGATAAAAAGAAATGAACTATCAAGGCTCAGAAAGCATAGAAGAAGTAAGAATGGCCATCATTAATAAAACAAACAACAACATATTGGCGAGGATGCGGAGAAAAAGGAGTGCTTCTACACTGCTGGTGGGAATGCAAACTAGTGCAACCTCTTTGGAAGACTGTGGTGATTTCTGAAAGAACTAGAAATTGACCTTCCATATGACCCAGCAGTCCCCCATTGGGAATATACCCGGAGGAACTCAAGTCATTCTACCAAAAAGATACTTGCACACGCATGTTTGTTACAACTATGTTCACAATAGCAAACACATGGAACCAATTGTGCTGCCCATTGAAACTGGACTGGATTAAAAAAATGTGGTACATATACACAATGGATTATTATGCAGCCATAAAGAAGGACAAACATATGAACTTCACAGCAACTTGGATGGATTTAGAGTCTATCATACTCAATGATCTATCACAGAAACAAAGAACAGAGTCCATATGTTCTCACTCATAAGCGGACCTTGAACAATTATCATAATACTATAAGAAAGGAATTGGCAGTAGTGGGAAACTGCCAGGAGAGGGGTCATGGGATTGGCAGTTGAGGGAAACTGTCAGGGGAGGGAGGGGCACACCTCATCAACAAGGGTACTTGCATAATGAACATTTGTATACCCAACCCCGAATTGTACCCCACATCTTTAAAATAACAAAAAAATAACAAAGGCATCAATGACCCTATTGGTAATGATTTTGTAAATGGGACACTGGTTGTTTAAAAAAAAAAAAAAGCATGCCAGCTTATTGTTAGGTGAAAACAAGCCTGAATGATTCCAACATGTGAAAATCTGGAGAAGACAAAGCTATAGAGACCATAAAAAGTGCAGTGGTTGCCAGGGATTAGCAGCAGAGGGATGAGTAGGTGGTACACATTGAAGCTATTCTGTATGTTATAGTAATGTCATTCTCTATCTGTTAATGTTAAGATCCACAGAATGTATTGTATCAAGAATGAAACCCTAATGTAAACTATGGACCTTAGTTAATAATCTTATCAATATTGTTTCATCAATTGTAACAAATGTGTCACAACAATATAAGATGTAAATAACAGAACCCTTGAGGGCATGAGAGAGCATATATGAGAACTCTTTGTACTTCCTAATCAATTTTCCTGTAAACCTAAAACTACTTTAAAAATAGTCTATTAAACACATTGGAGAAAATATTTTTGAATCATATATCTGATAAAGGCTTAATGTCCAGAATTTAGAATGAATTCCTACAACTAAACCTTGTCTCCAAATGAAAAACAATTCAATTAAAAAATAGACCAAAAAGACTTGAATAGAGACTTCTCCAAAGAAGATACACAAATGGCCAATAAACACATGAAAAGATGCCCAACATCACTAACTTCTAAGGTAATGCAAATAAAAACCACAATGAGATACCGCTTCCCATCCATTAGATTGACTATTACAAATGTAATGGAAAATAACAAGTATTGGTGAGAATGTGAAGAAATTGGGACACTTGTGCATTGCTGTTGGGAATGTAAAATGGTACAGCCATGGTGGAAAACGGTTTGGTTATTCCTCAAAATGTTAAAGATAGACTAACAGATCCAGCTCTTCTGCACCTAAGTATACCCTGAATGATTGAGAGTAGGGACTCCAATAGAGACTTATATGCAATGTTTGTAGCAACACTATTCACGTTAGTCAAAAGGTGGAAACAGCCCACATGTCCATCAACAAATGAGTAAACAAAATGTTGTATGTACTTACAGTGGAGTATTCAGCTTTAAAAAGGAATGAAATTCTGACACATGCTACAACATGGATGAACCTTGAAAATATTATGCTAAGTAAAATGTCAGACACAAGAAGAAAAATTTTTGATTCCAGTTATACCTAGAATAGACAGAATTATTGTTTAATGCATACAGAGTTTTTTGTCGGAAGTATTATGAAACGAATAGTGGTGATGGTTGCACAACATTGTAGATATACTTGATGTCACTGAAGTGCACACTTAAAAATGGTAAAATTTATGTATATTTTACCACAATAAAAAAGTTTAAAAATACAGTAACTGAAATTAAGAACTGAATATTCTTAGCAGAATGAAGAAGAGAGATGAATGAGAAGAGACAAATAGAAATTACCTAATCTGGCCAGGCACAATGTATGTAGTCTCAGCTACTCAGGAGGCAGGAGGATCACTTGAGCCCAGGAGTTCAAATTCAGCCTGGGCAACAATGGTGAGATTGTTTCTAAAATAATAAAAACAAAAATAACAAAACTAATGTGAATATCAGAGAGAAAATAGATAGAAGAAATGCAAATAGTGCCTCAGGAACAGGTAGAACTATAACAAAATATCTACCATTTGGGTCATCAGAGTACCAGAAAGTGAGCTGAGGGGGAGCTGAAAAAAATCTTGAAGTAATAGTGGCTGAAAATTCCCTAAATTTGTCACAAAGGCATAAAACAGATAAAAGAAAATAAGTAAACACCTAACAGGAGGCATCCAAAGAAATACACACCAAAACTTCATAATCAAGCTTTTGAAAAGTAAAGCCAACACGACAATAACAACAAACCCTGGAAATGGCAAGAGAGAAACCATGCATACCTATAGGGGAACACCAATTCCACTGAGAGCAGATTTTTAAAATCTGAAAGCGGAGGTAAAAAGGAAGTGGCGCAACATTTTTCAAATTCTAGAAAAAGAGAACTGTCAATCCAGGATTCTGTATTCAGTGAAAGTATCCTTGAGGAATGAAGGGAAAAATCAAGATATTCTCAGGTGAGGGAAAACTAAGAATTTGTTGTCAGCAGAGCTACCCTAAAAGAATAACTAAAGGAATTTCTCTAACCAGAAAGGAAGTGAAAAGATGTAATCTTGGAACCAATAGGAAGGAAGAAAAACATGGGCAAATGCAATAGCATTTCTTTTTTGTTTTTAGTTCTCAAAATTGTATTTGTTCATTGTGGTTTTCAATGTATATAGAGGAAATATCAGACAATTATTAATAGAGGAGAGTCAAGGGACATAAGAGGAGGTAAGGTTTTTGCACTTTGACTTGAACTGGAAAAATATAGGCTGTGATAAGTTATGTATATATAATGTAGTGTTCTACTGAAGCTAGAACACCCACTAGAAAAGATATACCAAGAGATATACTCAAGTAGACTATAAATAAATTCAAAATGGAATTCTAAAAAATGTTCAGGCAACCCACAGGAAAATAGGCAAAACCAGGCAGAAAGGAAAAACAGAGCAAAGAGACAACAAGATCACATTTAAGCTTTAACATATATAAATAATTACATTCAATATAGTCCAGTACATTGATTAAAAGACAGAAACCTGCAGAGTTTATTTTAAAAAGCATGACCAGTCTCGGTGGCTCAGCCTGTCATCCTAGCACTTTGGGAGGCTGAGGCGAGTGGATTACTTGAGCCTGCGGGTTCGAGACCAGCCTGGGCAACTTGGTGAGACCTCGTCTCTACAATAAATAAAAAAATTAGTTGAGCGTGGTAGCATGCCTGTAGTTCCGGCTACTTGGAAGACTGAAGTGGAAGGATCGCCAGAGCCCAGCAGGCTGACGCTGGGGTGGCTGTTAGCGTGCCACTGCACTCCAGCCTGGGTGACAGTGAGACTCCAACTCAAAAAAAAAAAAAAAAAGAATGACTTAGCTATATGCTGTCTATAAGAAACTCACTTCAATTATGATGATATAGCTAGGTTGAAAGGCTTACAGACCTAAAGGAAGAAATAAAACTGCCTTGAAAATCTCATAAAAGTTTCAATATAAAAACTAGAACTAATAAGTGAGTTCAGCAGCATTGCAAGATAAAAGGTAAACATATAAACTGTATTTCTGTATATTAGCAATAAACACGTGGAAATCAAAATTTAAAATGCAGTAACATTTGTAAAGAAAATGAAATCCTTAGATGTAAATCTAACAAAACAAATATTAACTTGTATTTTGAAAACTACAAAATACTAATGAAAACAATTAACAAAGGTATAAACAAATAAGAGACACCTTGTTCATGGATTGGGAGCTTCAACATAGTAAAGTTGTCAAATTTCTGCAGATTGATATAAAGGTTTAACGCAGTTCCTGTCAAAGTCTCAGCGAAAAATCTTTTGAAAAAGAAGAATAAACTGTTATCACTCTCTCTGATTTCAGCACTTACTGTATAGCTACAGTAATCGAGACTGTGTGAAATTAGTGGAGGGATAGACTCGTAGTTCAATGGTACAGATCAGAGAATCCAGCAATAGCCCTACACAAGTAAGACCAAGTGATTTCTTTGACAGAGCTGTAGAGTAGTTCAGTGGAAGAAAATCTTTTCAACAAGGTTCCTGGAGCAGTTGAATGTCTTATAGGGAAAAGTGAATCTCTACCTAAACCTCATACTGTAAACAATAATTAACTGAACATAAATTGTAGATTTAAATGGAAACATAAAACTATGAAACTTTTATGAGGTAGCATAGAAGAAATTATTCAGGACCTTGGTTTGTTAAAGAGTTCTTAGATGTAATACCAAAACTATGGACTCATGGAGGAATACATTGATAATTTGGACTTTATCAAAATTTAAGTTTTTGCTCTGCAGAAAACCCTATTTAGATGATGAAAATATGGTATTAGCTGAGGCCTTGAAAAACCTTTTAAAAATTTTTAAAAAGATGATGAAAAGATAAGCTACAAACCACATTATCTGCTAGCAGACTCATAAAAAGATCTCAAATTTAACTGTAAAAAGCAAGCAATTCAAGTAAAAATGAGTCAGACATGAAGAGATATTTAACAGAAGGATGTATGGTTGACAGATGACTACACAAAAAGGCTGTTCAACTCTGTAAACATCAGGGAAATGCAAATTAAGACCATGATGAAATAACAATATAGCTACAAGAACAACTAAAATAAAAAATAGTGACAATACCAAATGTTGGCAAGGACAAGGAGAAACCAGATCACTCGTGTACCTGGTGAATTTGGCAAATTTTAAATAAACTAAACATATATTTACCATATAGCCCAGCAATTGCATTTCTGGGCATTTATTTCAGAGAAATGAAAACTTATATATGCTCAAAACTTGTACTGAGTTGTTTGTAACAGCTTTGTCTGTTACAGCTCAAAACTGGAAGCAATCAGTTTCCCGTGATTGGTGAAAGGTTAAACTGTGGTTATTCATACCATGGGATATTACTCAAAATAAACAGGAATGAGCTATTGACTCACTTAACAACTTAGATGGATCTCAAGAACATTTTACTGAGTGAAAAAAGACAATCCCTGTATAACTTTATTTATATAACATTCTCAAAATAACAATTAGCAGGCTAGTGGTTGCTAAGAGTTGAGGATGGGGAGGGAAAGGATGTAGATATAAAGGGGTAGCATGATGGCCAGGTGTAGTAGCTCATGCCTGTAATCCAGCACTTTGGGAGGCGGAGACGAGAGGATTGCCCAAGCCTGGGGATTCAAGATAGCCTAGGCAACTTGGTGAGACCTTGTATCTACAATTAAAAAAAACATATATATTAGCCAAGTGTGGTGGTATGTACCTGTGGATTCAACTATTTAGAAGGCCTGAAGTGGAAGGATCGCCTGAGCCCAGCAGGTTGAGGCTGCTGTGGCCGTGAGCATGCCACTGCCCTCCAACCTGGGTGATAGAGTGAGACTCCGACTTAAATAAATAAATGCACAAATAAATGAATGAATAAAAGATAAAAATAAAGGGGTAGCAGGAGAGCGATCTTGTGGTCATGAAACAATTCTGTATCTTGAGGTGGTAATTAGAGTGATCTGCACACGAGAGACAGTAAAGAATGGTATATGCACGGGGGATGTGTCAGTGTCAAATCTCTGGGTTTGCTATTGCGCTATAATTATTGAAGATCCAACTATTGGAGAAACTGGGTAAAGGGCACATGAGACCTCCATACTACCTTTGTGACTTCCTGAGAATCTTTAGTTATTTAAAAATAAAGTTTAAAAAAAACTACTTTTGAGTACCTTTTGTCTACCTGAAATAGATACTTGAGTTTTTTTTGTTTTTTTTTTTGAGTTGGAGTCTCACTCTGTCGCCCAGAGTGGAGTGCAGTGGCACACTCCCGGCCACCGCAACCTCGACCTGCTAGGCTCTGGCGATCCTTCCACCTCAGCCTTCCAAGTAGCCGGAACTACAGGTGCGTGCCAGCATGCCTGGCTAATTATTTATTGTAGAGATGAAGTCTTGCCAAGTTGCCCAGGCAGGTCACGAACCCGCAGGCTCAGGCAGTCCACTCACCTTGGCCTCCCGAAGCGCTGGGATTACAGGCTGAGCCACCCAGCCCAGTATACTTGAGCTTTTATATAATCTCTAACTACAACTCTGCAAATTGTAGACATTCTGTCCATTTAACAGACAAGACTCAAAAGGCTCCCCTTTATTTTTTCTGAAGTCAGATGCATCTTTTGGGACCAAGAAAACATGGTAAAATGCCCATGGTTGCATAACTGGTAAAGAACTACAACAGGATTTAAACCTAACTCTGCCCATATTCCAAAGCAAAGCCTGTACCTTTTCTGCTACTTTAGGCTGCCTCTTCTAAAGTACTTTTGGAATTGAGTAGAGGTGGGGTTTGATGCCAGAGATAAGGGGAGTGTTCATTTATATACTGATAACTTGTCTTATTTACTCACATAACAATAATTTGAGCATTATTTGCAAGATACATAATAAATGATACAGAAATTAGTGGTACGTTGATACAGAAATGAGAGATACAATCTTTTAAGGTGCTTAGAATTTAGAGGGACAGGGAAATAAATGATTTTAAGACATCGTATAAAATACTAAGATAAAGCTATATGAGAGGCTTTATGGGAAGACGTAAAGGAAAGGAGAAACATTTAACTTTAACCTCTCCTGGTGCAATGGGAGGTTAAGAGACATTTTTACTGTGTTGTTCTTACTGAGAAATGTGACACAGTAGAAGCCACGAAGACAAAAAAAATTTAGATAGGTTAATTGAAGTTAATCTGTTTACCTCACATCCTATAGTTTGTTAAAAATAAATGAAAGTAGCTGAGATAAGGGTAGGGGAAAATAAGGAAACAGTGAAAGCCTGGGGCGAGAATAATAGAATAACAAACAGATCATTCATTGTACACAGTTTCTGTAAGAGTTGCTAGAGGTGGGCTGTAGATTTGGCTTTAAAATTCCTAGAAGCAAAGGCAAAAATAAATATTAGTTAAAAGTCATTGGTCATTGAGGTAAGAACAAACCAGGAATCCAAAAGAAGCATGCATTTTCCTGAAATTGAGGCTTGAGCAAGGTTTTCCCTGAGGATTTTCTCATAAAGAGGGTTCTGTGATAGTGTGTAACATTTCGGGAACTTCCTAAAATAAGTTTATAAATGAGTTTTGTGAGATTGTTTCCTAACAGTGTCTGGAGTTTAGGTATATGTTGGGGATAATGGGAAGTTAGGCTGGATGGATGAATAGGGCTGGGATCATAGATGGTGTTTTAAAATTTTATTCTCACTGCGATGCACTATCATGTTAGAGGAATGAACTTAAATTTGCATTTTATAGGGAACGGGCCAAAAGAAGAGAGTAGGGGGTATTGCTAAAATTCACTTGTGATAAAAAGACTCAAGGACATTATGCATTTATACTTTCCCTTTTTATTTTTAAAAAAATTATTCAATTTTTTTGTTTTTGATAATTAAAACTCTTTACCGCTAAATCTTTCAAACTAGTGTGCCAAAACAAGTGTTGGATTAAATTAATGACTTTTGTCATGCCTCTTGATGTGCTATTTATTGGGTATAATAAATGACATTGTTGCATATTTAGATAAAAATAATTTGTGACCTTTAGGATATCTCTTATATAGTGGCAGATTAGATAAAACTTATATTTTTAAAGACAACTTCGTTGACATTGATGGTTTGGAAGAAGGTAGGTTTACAGTTATTAGAAAAGGCAAGGTCAGGGCAAGACTAACAGAAAAACTGAGAGGTCAGGGAATTAGCAATCTTAGATGCTCCTTAAAGACAGACTTCTTTTTTTGTGTGTTTTTTTGGTTTTGTTTTTTATCTTCTACATGATATCAACTCAGTGTTTTGAACACTGTAGGTGTTCAATACCTATTTTTTAAATACACAATGAGAATATTTCCAGTACTCTGGGAGAGTATTTGTGCTGCTACTTTATCTCATAGATGTTTCTGTTATTGTACTTAACATATTCCTCAAGTAAACAAAAAAATTCTCTGAGGCAGGTTCCTATCATTGTATCTTTGGAATTTAATATAATTCCTGACATAATTGTTGTTCAGTGGGTCTAATGATTTTTCTTTCCTTTAAAGGCATTGGATACCTTCGTGATAGAAAAGGCCCTTTTCTTCATCCGTTGATGGTTTGATAGTGGGCTGGGAAGGAAAGCTGTGTGGTCCTCCATATTAGTCAGCAAATACTTGGTTGATTTGGTATTTAGCTTAGTCAAGTAAGTTACTGATATGTTAAAAAGGACTTTTCTAAAGAGTTAATGTATTTTGATGACTATAATTAAACACTTAATTCTAAAGAATTTTTAATATGTTAATTATTAAAATTAATTTCAAGACCATGGTTTCTTTATTGCAGGTAAAAATATTTGGCCATTTTTCTAGTAGTTTGGTTAAAAAATCAATAGTATTACTTAAAAAAAAACTAAATTGTCTTGAAATATATTGCTATAAAAGCTTTAAATTTTCATTTGATATATTTTTAAAAATAGGTAATACAGTCACATGCCACAAAAAGGCACATAATGGTATACAGTTAAGTTTCTTTGCCAGGGAAGCAGATCTCCCTTCTGATTTCAATCACCTGATTGCTCTTCTTAGAAGAAAGCTAAGAAACATCTTTTATTTTTTCATTTTTATCTTTTTCCTATTATAATACATCATTTATTTTTTAAAAATTTAATTCAATTTTAAAGCTATGAGGTAAAATTCAGGATTAGATATATAAGTGGTCATTGTGCAGGTAAAGTTTGGGTCTCCCTTTGGTCCCCACTTCACCTGGTTTGAGATTAGATACCTTTGTGGATGAAGTGTGCCTCCCCCACGAAAATCTTTTAATGTGATTATTTTCTTTCTAATTGTAACAGATTGAAGATCTCAAACAGACAAATCATGACTTGGAGGAATGTGTTAGGAAACTCTTGGATAGTAAGGAGGTGGTAAGCTGTCAAGTAGATGATTTAACCAGCCACAATGAGCATCTTTGTAAAGAATTGATTAAAATTGACCAACTAGCAGAGCAACTAGAAAAAGAGAAAAATTTTGTGGTGGATACCGCTGACAAGGAACTTGAAGAAGCAAAGGTACTAGATTTGTACTGACTAGGATTTTAATTCTACTTTAAACTTTGTGTAGTTATTAAATGCAATGGAAAAAATGACACTCTCCTTTTTGTAATTTGGGAGCTTTTTAGATTTGAGCTATTTAAATGTCTACTTTAAAGATTATATTGTTTCTTATGTTTTATTTCTTTTAAAAATGTTGCTCAAAAATTTTTCTAAGTAATATATAGTGATTGTAAAAGCTTCAAAGCTGCAAGAATGTTCTGTGAATGTTGCTCTCCCTCTCCAGTTCCTCTTTCCTCTGCAGTGATACATACAAACAAATACATTTATTTCCATCTGTCTGTTTTCACACACACAATTTATTTCATTCCTTTAACAAAGATGTTTTACCAAACTAAAAATAGAGCTACCATATGATTACACAATCTTATTGCTGGGTATATACCCCAAAGGAAGGAAATCAGAAATATCTCCATTTCCATGTTTATTGCAGCACTATTCTTAATAGCCAAGATACGGAATCAGCCTAAGTGTCTGTCAGTGGATGAATGGATAAAGAAAATGTAGTATATATACCCTGTAGAATATTATTCAAACATTTCAAAAAGGATGAAGGGTCAGGCACGGTGGCTCATGCCTGTAATCCAGCACTTTGGGAGGACGAGGTGAGAGGATTGCGTGAGTTTGAGACCAGACTGGGCAACATGGTGTGAGACCTTGTCTGTACAATAAATGAAAAAAATTAGCTGCGTGGAGTGGCCCGTGCCTGTAGTCCCAGCTACTCATGAAGCTGAGATAGAAGGATCGCCTGAGCCCAGCAGTTTGAGGTTGCAGTAGCTGTGATTGTGCCACTGCACTCTAGCATGGGTTACAGAGTGAGAGCCTGACTCAAAAAAAAAAAAGATGAATTCTTGTCATTTGTAGCAACATGGATGACCCTGGAGGATATTTTGTTAACTGAAATAAACTGGACACAGAAAAACAATATCACATGTTCTCACTCATATATGGGATCTAGAAGTTAATCTCATAGAGTCAGAGAATAGAATGGTGGTTACCAGAGACTGGGAAGGGGGGGGACAAAGGATGGAGAGAAGTTTATCATCAGGTACAAAACTAGATAGGAGGAATAAGTTCTGGTGACCTCTTGCACAGTAGGGTGATTACAGTTAAAAATAATTAATTGTATATTTCAAAATAACTAGAAGTAAACAGAATATTCTCAACACAAATGATAGATGTTTGAGGTGATTGGATATCCTAGTTATCCTGATTTGATCATTATACAGTATATGCATGTATTAAAATATCCCCATAAAGTATGGACAAGTCCTATATATTAATAAAATCAATTAAAAGTTTTTAATCAAAATTTAAAAATTCTATATAGTTAAATTTGTCAATTTTTACCGATTTCTGAGTTTTGATTTTTGTTAGGAAGGTCTTATCACCTTAAGAACTAAAAAATATTTTCTAAAGTTTTAAATACTTTTTAGTAGTTTTCTTTAAATTTTAATACTTCTGGAATTTCTTTTTGTCCTAGGATGAGGTAGGAATGAATAGTCCTTTCTTTCCCCCACTGATTTGAAGTACTATTTTGAAGTTTGAAGTATCATTTTATTTATTTATTTATTTAATTTTTAATTTTTTTATAGAGACAAGGTCTCACTGTGTTGCCTGGGCTGGTCTAAAACTCCTGGGCTTAAACAGTCCTCCTGCCTCAGCCTAAGTGCTGGGATTATGGGCATGAGCCACTGTGCCTTGTTTAAAGTAATTACACAATTCTAATCTGTCTGTGAATGTTTCTGGACTGTTTGTTTTCATTGATTTGTTTGCCTTTTTCTTTGCCACTATCACATTAGTTACCTTAGTTTTATGATATTTTGATGAACATTTTATTTCTTCATTGAATGTTAATACTCTGCCATGAAATTTAGA
Source organism: Cephalopachus bancanus (assembly GCA_027257055.1). Classification (NCBI taxonomy): domain Eukaryota; kingdom Metazoa; phylum Chordata; class Mammalia; order Primates; family Tarsiidae; genus Cephalopachus; species Cephalopachus bancanus. The sequence goes on along the minus strand of JAPVLO010000159.1, from coordinate 1,419,881 downwards.
AATTTAGAAATTGTAACTAGAATTTGAACACAATTGTAAAATAAAGACAGTTTCATTTCTCATTCCTGCCTAATAGATTACAAGCAAGACAGAGCATTTTGAAGGCCAAAAAAACAGCCTGTTTAATTTTTAAATGATATTGTATGAATGTGTTTGTCTTGATCTTATTAATTACCAAATTGGTACACTGTGTCTGTAATAAGGTAATTTTCCAAAGCTAAATGCTATTACATATTATTTGTTAAACAGTCTTTTAATGTATCAAGATTCCTATGACATATAGTAAAATAATTAATTCAATATATGATTACTCTGAGAATATATTAGTGAAGGTGTTATTACAGTGATTTGAAATAGAACAGTCCAGTTGATAAACTCTAGGATAGCATGTGTTTTTATGTACTAATCTCACACTTATTTATACTACTTAAAGGATAAGTCAAAATTAAGTGAAAAGTTGAATAATGGAATATATGAATGCATAAAATTTATTACTATAATGTAAGGACATAGAATCTAACAATGTTTTCTTGAAGAGGTACTTAGTAGAGTAGCTTGAGAGAGTAGATAAGAATGGTTTGTTTTTAACTTTTTATTTATCTTCTAATGGTTGCTACTTAAAGTCTTTGAAATACATTTAAAAGTAGTTTAAATTATTGTAAACATTTTTCAGTAAACACTTTTGTTTGTTACCTTCTTTAAGAATAATTATCCTTCACTCATAGTTTGGTAAAATGAGCTCAGTTTTTATCTTAATTGTAAAAATTATCAAAATTGAAGAGTTTTATTATGTCTTCCTTGTTTTCTTCTTCAAATTAAAAATTATCTGCATCCCTTCCCAGGCTGAGGAAAGCCAAGTTGGCTGAATTCCAATGATGAGAATACCCTGTTTAGAAGTTACCAATTTTTTTTTTCACCCAGTCTGGAGTGCAGTGGCACAATCATGGTCACCATAGCCTTGACCTGTGGGCTGAGGTGATTCTTCTGCCTCAGTCTTCCATAGCAGGGACTACAGACATGTGCCACTATGCCAGACTAATTTTATGGTTTTTTGTGGAGACCAGGCTGATCTCAAACTCCTCAGTTCAGGCAATCCTGTTGCCTCAGCCTCCCAAAGTGCTGGGATTGCAGATGTGAGCCACTGTGCCTGGCCTAGAAGTCATCAATTTTAAAGGGTTGTTAGGATCTAGAGTGTGAGTATTCTGTCGGTGAATTCTCTGCTATCACCATTAAAAGTGAGTCACTAAGTATAACCCACATTCAAGGGGAGGGAAATAAAACTCCACCTTTTGAAAGGAGGAGTATTAGAATTTGTAGACATACATTAAAAGCACCATAACTATATGTCTCTGTGTATCCTCTCATCCTCTTTGTCATTCATGCCTTAATACAGTGTTTCCCAGACAGCTGACCATGCAAAGAAGCAGAATTGCAGTTTTATCATTAGCTTCCTCATATAGTTTTAATTTTTAATTGACATGTGGCTGTTGCTGGACTAGATCTCTGTCATTATTGTTACCTTTGCATGCGATTCAATGAAAGTATGCTTCAGAGCCTATTGTGTGGAAGACAGTGTGTAAATCCTATATAAGTTTGTACCCCACCCTATTCCTGCACATGATCCCTATCTCTCTTCCCTACTTTGTTTTTTGTTGTAGCCCTTTCCTACCTCCTTTCTCCCTCCCTCACTTTGTTCCAGCCACATTGACCTGATTGTTCCTTGGAACTTACCAGGCATTCTTTTGCCTTAGGATCTTTACTATAGCTGTACCATTTGCCCAGAAGGTTTTTCTTTGACATTTTCATATGGTTGACTACTACTACTTTTCCTCCAAAGTCTTTGCTTCAAGGTCCCCTTTCAGTGAGGGCTCCCTGATCACCCTATTTAAAATTCCAACCTGTTCCTCCATAAATTCTCCCCATACTTCTTTGATAGTACTCTATAATTTTTTTGTTGTGTTTATTTTTTTAATTGTCCATTCCAACTGGAATGTAAGGTCCCCAGAGGCAGAGATCTTCATCTGTTTTGGTCACTTTCTTTTAATCTCAAATGCCTAGAACATGAGTGCTCATTGTATTATTTTTTATGTGACATAATTACTACCTGACATAGTTTGACTATTATCTTTAGTTTTCCTTTTTAAAAACTGGAATATAAACTCCATGAGGGTAGTGATTTTTGTCTATTTTATTCATTGCTTTACCCAGCATGTAACAAAATGTCAGGCATATTATAAGCATTCATTACTTGTCAAATAAATGGAAACACTGGACTGACATTATTTTCATTTGGGCCAGTGATTTTGTTTTACAGAGTAGAGCCAGGACTTTTTATTATAAAAATGATATATGTTTATTATTTAATATAAAATTTTCGGTTCATATGGAAAATTATAATGAAGAAAATAACACCTACCTTGTTATACCCAGACATAATCTTATGTTTACATGTTGTTATGTTTTATCTATGTGTTTATAAATTTATTTTTTGAGAATATGTTGTATTAGATACTGTTTTACAATGTGAGTCTGTATACTTCTGCATAGAAATCTTTAGTATTATTCAAATAGACCCATGTCTTTTTAGTGCCTACATAGTAAAAGGCAAAAGATTTATGTGATCTGAAGAGTTACCAGAGTATTAGTCTACATAGTAGTATCAATTAAAACATTAAAAATTATCTATTCAAAATTATGCATAAGATTATCCAAACTGTACGTAAGTTCCAAATAATAGCACTGCTTAATATTTCATCAACTTACTATGATTGCCAGAGACATTTTAGGAAAGAACTCTGGTCAAAGAACAAGTGAAGTACATTAGTTTCAGAAAATTCAAGTTTAAAGTACAACAGGCAGGATTAGGACACAGTTTAGAATAATGAGGGAAAGGTTGATGAATTGAAAAATATATTTATTAAACTAATGTGCTAATTTTTATCCAAGAACTTTACTGCTTTGCACAATAGCTTAGTCACTGTCCTTTAGGGACATAAAATGTAGTCATTATGCTAAGACTGGATATGTTCACTGTCATAAAATTGATACAAAAAACATTTTGTAGGTTGAATTGAACTAAGGCATTAAAAGAATTCAGAGGAGAAAGCAATCTCTTTTGAGTGGGGTAACTTGGGAAATTCCCTATTATTTTAGTCATTATGTTATCACTTCCCATTTATCATCTTCAGAATTATAATGAATATTAACATTTTGTTCCAGTTCATGGGGAGTAATTTGGTAAAATATAGTCAATTACCATTTTATACAAAATATTGAATAATTTAAAGGATCTGCTGTATTTCATCCTAGTTGAATTAAATTTCATCTTTTACCATCAAAGGTAGGTAAACGTAGGAGTAGGTTACCTTTTCTTTAAAATATTCAGCCTTCATGCTTTTATTTTTAGTGGCTTCTTTTGCTTTGATGCTCTTTTTCCAAGTAAATCACTTTAAGCATCTTTAATATAAATAATAAAAATTTTTTTGCTGTTTTTCAGATTGAACTCATTTGCCAGCAAAATAACATAATAGTATTGGAAGATACAATAAAAAGGCTTAGATCTGTAAGTACATTTTTAATAAATATATGTTAAGGAATCATTCAGTTAGTAAACTATAGAAAATTATTTGTAGTTTTATTAATGCCCTTAGCTGTGACTTCATTTAAAATGATGACTCTGAATAACTTAATTCTCAAATATAAGGTACATTTGTCGATATATTAACTTTTTTTAACTTTTAAATTTTTTATTTTAAAGAGGTGGGGTACCATTCAGGACTAGGTATACAATTGTTCATTATGCAGGTGTCCTTATTGATGGGGTGTGCCCTCCCCCTCCCCTGGCAGTTTCCCTCAACTGCCAGTCCCACTCTCCTCTCCTGGCAGTTTCCCACTACTGCCAGTCCCTTTCTTATAGTATTATGATAATTGTTCAAGGTCCGCTTATGAATGAGAACATATGGTACTGTTTTCTGTTTCTGTGCTAGATCACTGAGTATGATAGACTCTAAATCCATACAAGTGGCTGCAAAGTCCATACGTTTGTCCTTTTTTTTTTTTTTTTTTAGTTGGAGTCTCACTCGGTCGCCCAGACAAGAGTGCAGTGGCCGCTCCTGGCCACCGCAGCCTTGACCTGCTGGGCTCCGGCGATCCTTCTGCCTCAGCCTTCCAAGTAGCTGGAATTACAGGCATGCACTACCACGCCCGGCCGGTTTTTTTTTGATTTATTGTAGAGATGAGGTCTCGCCAAGTTGCCCAGGCGGGTCTCGAACCCGCGGGCTCAGGCAATCCACTCACCTCAGCCTCCCAAAGGCGCGGGATTACAGGCTGAGCCACCGAGCCCGGCTACGTTTGTCCTTCTTTATGGCTGCACAATATTCCACTGTATATATGTACCACATTTTTTTTAATCCAGTTCAACTTCTGTGGGCAGCATGAATGGTTTCATGTTTTTGCTATTGTGACTAGAACTGCAACAAGCATGCTTATACAGGTATCATTTTTGTAGAATGATTTGAGTTCTTCTGGGTATATTCCCAATAGGGGGATTGCTGGCTCATAGGTCAATTTCTGGTTCTTTCAGAAATCGCCACACTGTCTTCCAAAGAGGTTGTACTAGTTTGCATTCCCACCAACAATGTAGAGTTCCTTTTTCTCTGCATCCTCGGCAGCATCTGTTGTTGTTTGTTTTATTAATGATGGCCATTCTTACTGGGATTAGGTGGTATTTCAGTGTGGTTTTGGTTTCTATTTCTCTGACGATGAGTGAGACTGAGCACTTTTTCATGTGTCTGTTGGCTGCCCATATATCTTCTTTTGAGAAGTGTCTATTCATGTCTTTTGCCGATTTTTTAATGGGGCTGTTTGTTTTTTTTCTTTTGGCACACTTGAGTTTCTTATAGATCCTAGATGTTAGGCCTTTGTCAGATATACAGTTGGCAAGTATTTTTTCCCATTCTGTGGACTCTCTCTGCACTCTTGATGGCTTCTTTTGCTTTGCAGAAGTTTGTCAATTTGATGAAGTCCCACTTTTCTATCTTATCTCTTATGGCATGGGCCCTTGGGGTTTTGATCAGGAATTGGTTGCCAGTTCTAATTTCCATAAGCATGTCTCCTGCATTTTCTAAGATTCTTATAGTTTGAAGTTTTATGTTTAGGTCTTTGATCCATTTAGAGTTAATTTTTGTGTATGGTGATAGGTAGGAGTCCTGTTTCAATCTTCTGCATTATAGATTAACTTTTATTCCCCTTAGTAATAAGTATTTTAAAGCCATAAATTTTGGTACTTAATTCCAAACAATGTGTTTTACTTATCAATGTGAAATGAAAACAGCTCTGTTTAAATATTTAATGTTGTCATTTAAAAGTTAAAACAATGTCTGAAAGTATATCTATAATTTTCTCCCAATAAAGTATTTTAAAATAAATGTTGTAAAAGAAGTGTTTCTGAATATATTAAAGTGAATGGAAGTGCATTTGAAAGTGCATACAAGTATGGGATATCATTTATTCATTCATAGAACAGTATTGAACAAAACATAACAGATGCTTAATAGCAGCATTAAGTTTTTCTAAAACAAATTAATTTCATTTCTAAGGCTTGTTCTTAGCCTGTGGACATTTCTGGCCTCTCTAAAACTTCTTTACCAGTTTTTCTCCAAAATTATTGAGTAAATTTAGGGGTGCTTTCAGTTAAATAAAAATACAGCATACCCAGAAATGCTGGAAAAGGAAGATATCTGTTTTACAAAATTATTCATAAATAATTTTTAAAAAGTTTTTAGTTTTAAAGATGGGTACAATTCAGGGTTAGGTATACAAATGTTCATTATGTAGGTATCCTTGCTGATGAGGTGTGTCCTCAGCTTCCCTGGCAGTTTTCCTCAATTACCAATCCCACCCCCCTCCTCCAGCAGTTTCCCAACTGCCAATCCTCTTCTTATAGTATTATGATAATTGTTCAAGGTCCGCTTATGAGTGAGAACATGTGATACTCATTTCCTTATTTCTGCCATAGATCACTCAGTATTATAGACTCTAAGTCCGTCCAAGTTGCTATGAAGTTCATAATTTTGTCCTTCTTTATGGCTGCATAATATTTCATCATGTTATGTACCACATTTTAAAAAATCCAGTCTTATTTCAATGGGCAGCACATTTTTGCTATTGTGAACAATGCTGCAGTGAACATACATGTGCAGGTATCTTTGTCATAGAGTGATGTGAGTTCCTCCAGGTATATTCCCAGTAGGGGTATTGCGGGTCTTATGGAAGGTTGATTTTTAGATCTTTTAGGAATTACCAGACTGTTTTCCACAGAGTTTGTATTAATTTACCCTCCCACCAACAGTGTAGAAGTGTTTCCTTTTCCCCACATCCTCTCCAGCATCTGTTGTTTGTTGAGTTATTGATGATGGCCATCGTTACTGGAATTAGGTGGTAAGTATCTCAGTGTAGTTTTAATTTGCATTTCTTTATAAATAATTTTTAAATGTTCTATTTTTAAAATATCAAATTTATATTTTTAAGGATCCTATTTGTTTTCAGTTTCATTTAGAAATTGATGCTATAGTTTAGCTTGAAATAATGGCCTAATTTTTTCCTCCTTGGCAAGATAATTTTAGAGACTGAAAAAGCACAAAATAAATCTCCTTCCAGACTTGATTCCTTTGTCAAGACATTAGAAGCAGACAGAGATTACTACAAGAGTGAAGTTCAAAATTTGAGAAAAATGATGAGAAGTAGATCTAAAAGTCCAAGGCGCCTGTCTCCTACTGCCCGGGTAGGTTTTAGAAACTTTGCATATTTTGGGATTTGTTCCTCAAATACTGACTGTTTATACTTTGATTTACCTAACCTGGAAATAATTCATTTTGATTTGGTATGAATTGCTATATCAAAGACGTTGGGGCTAGGCACGGTGGCTCATGCTTGTAATCCTAGCCCTCTGGGAGGCCAAGGTGAGAGGATTACATGGGTACAGGAGTTCAAGACCAGCCTTGGCAACATGGCAAGACCTCATCTCTACAATACATTAAAAAATTAACCAGGCTTGGTGGCGTGTGCCTGTAAGTCCCAGATGTTTGGAAGGCTAAGGTATAGATCGAGGCTGAGGTAACCATGATTGTGGTACTGTCCTCCAGTCTGGGCGACAGTGAGATTCTGACTCAAAAAAAAAAAAGATGTTAGGAGACAGAAGTCTCTGATGGCACAGTAGACCATCAGTATTGGTTTTTGTGGTTCTTTATGCTCAGCATAGGTAGCACTTGGGAGATAGATAATCAGACAATGTGGAGCAATTTGGGATGAAGCTGTTTAAAAGAGGCAATTTTGTAACTTCATAATTTGATTTCATTATATAGTCTTGTTTGCTTAAGTAGAGATTGTGTACTGCCATCAGTAGTACCTTTTTAGTTAGCGCCATATGTCAAAGAAGAGTTTCAAATTCCTTATATAATAATTGTAGGGTACAAACTGTGATGTAGAACTTTTGAAGTCAACAACAAGAGATCGTGAAGAGCTTAAATGCATGCTGGAGAAATATGAGCGTCATTTGGCAGAAATTCAGGGTAACGTCAAGGTTCTTACATCTGAGAGAGATAAGACCTTCCTTCTTTATGAACAGGTATTTATTAATAAACTGATTTTGTGAGTAATAACATTGTGTTTAGAGGTGTATAATTAAGTTTCTGTGAGAGTGCTTAAACCTGCCAATCAAATTAATCTAACATTTGAGAATTGCATTTGTTCTTAAGATATTTTTAATGAAACGTTAATATATTTCCAACACCATAAGTGTATGATTACACCTACATATTATCCCCATACCTCCCCAAATTATATACATGCATAAAATAGATTGATGTGGGGAATAAGATGTGAGGAAGGTGTTGATTGACAGGTTGGTAAGTTCATGGTGAAAAGATCAGAATTTTGGGGGTTAAAAATATATCACTTTGGGAACCACCAGATAATTTGCTTAATTTTAGGAGTAAAATCAGTGTGTAGTTTGTCCCTACTTTCTAGTTTAAAATTGCATAACTTTTATTAATCACATAGCTTCTTTTCCCAACAAGTATTAAGTTTCATAAATTGCCAACATAATTTCTTTTAAAAATATCAAAATTTTAAAAGAATTATAGCTACTACATGCAGAGTTCTAGACTTACTACTCTAAAGGAAAGAAAGATGATAAGACACAGACCCTGTTTTTTATAAATTTACAATCTAGTTGGGGAGATAATTGTCTTGATTTATTTTTGTTACTGTAGGATAAGTGGTCTGGAAAATACTATAAGAAATAAAAGAAACAGGCATTTTTAGTTATGGTGATCCAGGAAGTCTTTGCTAGAAGATGTGAAGTTTGAGCCCTAAAGAATGACTAGGGTTTCTATTAACCTGAAAGGGGCTAAGAGAAACATTTTAGATCAAAGTAAAAGTATGATGCAAAGGATAGAGGCAGGAAAATCTGTAGATAAACAGCTCGGTTTGAGTCTAGAATAGAGGGTATATGTTAGTGGAGTAAGGGGGAACTAAGACTTGAAAGGTAGATTGGACTAAAGCAGGAGTCTATACATTTTTTTTTCTGTGAATGCCTAGATGATAAATATCTTCTGCTTTGCAGGCTATGTGGTCTCTGCAGCTATTCAGTTCTATTATTGTAGTATGAAAGCAACCATAGATAATATGTAAATTAATAAGTTGGACTGTATTACAGTAACATTTTATTTATGAACACTGAGATTTGGATTTCATATTCTTTTTACCTGTTATGAAATATTCTTTTTTTGATATTTTCCCCCATAATTTCCCCAAATCTTTTCAGCTTATAGACCTACAAAATCAGGAGACAGACTTGGTTTGGCTTGTGAATTGCCTGTAGTTTGCAGACTTCTGGACTAAATGGTAGAGTCTCTTCAGTGGGCCTCAAAAGTAGTTTATATTTTGCTTTATAAGCAGTGGACAATCTGTTTTTTTTTTTTTTAAGGCAGGAGAAATATGACCATAGTAGCATTTTTACAATTTTAAACTGGTAGTAATTTTTTATTCTCTCTCACATAATCGTTCTATATTATCTTCTTATACAACAATTTCTCCTTTGAGTGAATTGAAGGGGAAGAGCACTTGGACTCCTTAAAAGGCTGTTACAGTAGTCTGTGCATATGGCATTAAGGGACTAAGTGAGGGTGCTTTTAGTGGAAGTAAATATAAGGACAGATGTAAAAAGACACCATGAAGGAAGATTTAATAAAGATTTGATTTTTAGGAAGAAGGAGGGATGAATGGAAGTGACTAAAAGTCTATCTTGAGTGACTGGGAACATTGTGGTAATAAAAGAAGAAATAGGAAAGTCATTGGTGGTTTGAGGAAAAATATGAGAGTTTGGTTTCAAACAGACAGAGTAAGATGATGGTTCTTCATTCAGACAGCAATTGCCATCAGGCAGTAAGAAATGTAGGACTGGAATGAAGAGAGGCAAGAACTGAATAGGTAGCTTTAGAAGTCATCTAAACTTAGAAGTGAGTTTTGAGCTTTCGGGGTTTTTGAGGTCTCTGAATGAAAAAAGCTATACATAGAGGAGCAGAGATGTCAAGATGTAATGATTAAGAGGCAGAAAGGAACCTTTGAAAGAGATGAAGAAGACAGAGAACTATGGCAGAACAATGTTATAATCCCAAAGAAAAAAGAAATCTCAAGGGATTGAAAACAACATCAAATCTTGCCAAATAACAAGGAGAATGAGAACTGAGAAAAAGCCGTAACGTTTGGTGAGGTCATTAGTTGAAATTCTGCAGAATGTCGTGGGGTTGGGAGCCAGGTTACACTGAGTGAGAGAGTGGGTGGTAAGAAACTATTGGCAGTAGGTACAGACTGCTACTTTTTTTTTAGTGTGTCTAAGGAAGAAGAGACATAGGATGGTACATGGGTCAGAAGGATCAAGTGACAGGTTTTCAAGATAAGGGAGCCCTGTACATGATTGAAGGCAAGGGAGAAAGAACCAGTGGTGAGGGCACTATTTAAGGTGAGAGGAAATAATTGTAATTGAGTCAAGGAGATCTTAGAAGACACCCTAGGAGATGAGGTTTGGGGTTCTGATGGAGGCTTAGCTATGGAAATTGGGAAGTAATATATCTTTGTGTGAGGCTTGGAGACTAGCTGAATAGTTTGTGACCAAAATCAAGAGGAAGGAAGATAAGGAGACTTTTGCAGCAAAGTAGGATATGAAATCACCTGCATATGAAATAAATTTGGGACCTAAGGATGGTTGAACAAGCATGCAGAGATTATGTTGGGTTGTCAATAAGGATTATTTTGCTTTTCTGTCAGGATAAAAGCAGCCAGGACCTGGATATGGCATATATATTTATATAGAGAAAGGCTGAAACACTATGGTAATTCATTATATCAGTATTATAAAATTGTACTGAATCCAAATCTCTACCACAAGAGGGGTAAATGGAATATACCAAATAAATTTCTTAGGACAACATTCTCTGTTGCAATTATTTCCTCCAGATTAGTTTTATTTTAAAATTTTGGCAAAGATAAGTGAACTTCTATTTAAATACATTCATTTGCATTTATTTGTATAAACTCATTTTAAAATAAAAATTACACCATTACCCTGCTGCAGGCACATTAACATAGGTTTGCATTTTAACTGGTTAGATATAGTTATGCCTGTCTTAAAGCTTGTTAAACAAAATTCTGTGTGTTTAAATAACAGGCACAGGAAGAAATTGCCCGACTTCGACGAGAAATGATGAAAAACTGTAAGTCTCCTAAATCAACAACAGCACATGCTATTCTCAGGCGAGTGGAGACTGAAAGAGATGTAGCCTTCACTGATTTACGAAGAATGACCACAGAACGAGACAGTCTGAGGGAAAGGCTAAAGGTTGGAAAGAGTTTTATCTGTATGAACATATGAGAAACACAAATGCAATAGCATTGAAAGCGCTTTGTTTTGTTTTTTAAACAGATTGCTCAAGAGACAGCATTTAATGAGAAGGCTCACTTGGAACAAAGGATAGAGGAGCTGGAGTGTACAGTTCATAATGTAACAAAAAATCACTTTTGACTATAAACTCTCAGGGGCTTTCCCCTTTCCCTTTTTTCTGTGTTCAGAGAATTTGTTTTATTTTTCTAAGATAGAATTTGTAGTCCTGAAATACTTCAGGTGGTATGTATAGTGTAAATTGTCACTTTTTCACTTGCTTATTTCCTTTTAAAAATGTAAATAAAATTTTTTGTGTGTTAGGTTATAAAGTGTGTACTTTTTAAAAAGTCATTAGGGATTACTTCTCATGGATTTCAGCAACTTTCTCTTCTCTCTGTATTGTTAAAGATAATAGTGCCAGATATAAAGAAAAATACTTATTCTACCTAAGGAGTAGATAGGGCAGGCAAAGAAAGTTTTAAAATAAAAATCATGAGCAAAATATATTTAAGCTGAGTTTAAATGTGAAGCATCATCTTTTTACTAATCAAATCTTTTTTTTTTTTTTTTTTTTTGAGTTGGTGTCTCACTGTGTCACTCAGGCTGCAGTGCAGTGGCATACTCATGGCTAGTACAGCCTTGACCTGCTGGGGCCAGACAATCCTTCTGCCTTAGCCTTCCAAGTAACTAGAACTACAGGCACACACCACCACACCTGGCTAATTTTTTGATTTATTATAGAGATGAGGTCTTGGCAAGTTGTCCAGACTGGTCTCAAATCCCTGGGCTCAGACAATCCTCTCACCTTGGCCTCCCGAAGTTCTGGGATTACAGGCATGAGCCACTGTGCCCGACTTAATAAAATATTTGAGATGCAATGAATACGTATTGAAAATGTCACTATAAAGACAGAATTAAGGGAATTTAACTTTCTGTAACTAAACTTAATAGAATATATTTACAAGTTGATCTGTAGTATTTTGTTACAATGAGTTTTAAAAGGCATTAGACAGGAGAAAAATAAATTTTATTTTTATAACCCTACTTAATATGTGTAATTTATTAATGTTGGGCAATAAATAAATCCTTTTGCAAACAGGATGTTTGTAGAATGGCCAAATTGAACCAGATTGAAAAATGTAGACTGATAAACTGTGATAGGCCTTGTAGAAAAGCTGTGCAGTGGCTTGTTCTTGGTCCTACCACACAATACCTTGTCCATAAAACCTCCCACAGTTTTCAGGTCTAACCTCATTATTTCATCATGTGAATCTTGCCGTAAACCACAGTTTGTACAGGTGGAGTATATCCCTTCAGGAAGATTATTAAGGCTTTTATAATGATGGCAATAACCTTGTCATTCTACTTGTGTAGCTTGATGATGAACGTATGGAGCAAATGTCAAATATGACTTTGATGAAGGATACCATAACAACTGTGGAAAAAGAAATGAAATCACTAGCAAGAAAAGCAATGGATACTGAAAGTGAACTTGGCAGACAAAAAGCAGAGAATAATTCTTTGAGGTAAACTAAATTACCTTTAAATAACTAATAGTTTACTATAATTAATAGCTCTGCTTTTTGTAGTGTATCTTATAATGAAAATTAAGTTTTTGTTGACTTCAGTTTCCAATAGGGTTATCACAAAGCAGTTACAGGGTTCTATAAGCCCCAGCACACATTGAATAGTTTCCGAAGATCAATCACTGACTAATTATGCCACATTTAACTAGGAATTATACTGCTAGGAATCTTACCTTTCATTTGCAAAAAGCCTGAATATTTAACTGGAATTGCTTTTACAAAAACTGGGTACAGAACATATTTGGCCTTGGTATTTGATTGTTTAATTTACCTTTATAACTTTAAATTATGTTCTGGGGTATGAACAGTGTAAGAAAGCACAGAGCACAGGTTTGATAGTTGCTTAGAAAAAGAGTGGTTAAGAATATGATAAAAAGCTGTGGGCAAGAATTAGGAGCATGCGATGAATGTTTATTAATTGAATGCTAAGTGTTGCATTTAGCCCTATCTCCATACTGGTATGGAGCTGAAGAAATGTCAATTAAAGTAGCTGAAGAAATAGCAATTAAAGTAGCCTATAAGCGATAAGTTGGTGAGAATGAGTTTTTTAAGACCTCTACATTAGTGGTTTTAGCATCTGTTGATATATAAGAAATAGAGGTTCTACAGATTCAGTAAGTTGAATTTGAATGCCATCTATGAACAGTGATAAATAGTAATGATAAATAGTTCATATGAATGTGAAATATATTAGGCCTACAGATTAATGCTTGGTCCACATAGGAATTCCCATAGTCTTGCCTTGATCTTTCAGAGGTCTGTGTGCATAGGTGAGAATCACTCGTCAGGACAGATAATCACTCAAGATTATTTCCCTTCATTTATTTAAAAATTTCTTGCTTATAAGAATATTGCAAGTTCTGATAAAACAAAAACAGTAATAAAATAAGATGACAGCAATAACAAAGGAAACTTTGGGAGATAGAGACAAGTGTGAAGAAAATTTAAATTCATAGTCCAGAGAAAATTATTTCTAACATACATATTTCCAGCCATCAATTTGTCTGTTTTTGTGTAACGCTTTCCCTATAATTGTGATCAGTCTGTGTGTAATTTTACATTTGACTAATTTCATCTAATTATATACTATAAGCATTTTCCCATGTCATTAGAAGTTCTTAAAAAGCATTTTAGTAATTTATTAATATGCTAACAGATGTATAATAATTGTGGGTTGTTTTTTTTTCTACTGTACCTTTGTTTTAACAGTTGTACTGAAGTATAATTGGCATACATAGAGTAAACTACATAGGTTTAATGTGTCTAGTTTGGTAAGTTTTCACATATGTATGCACCTGTAAAACCATCACTACAGTGCAGATAGTAGCCATATCATCCACTCCCAAAAGTCTCCTCGTGCCTTTCTGTTTTCTCTCCTCTACCTGCCAATCCCTAGGCAACCCTTGATTTGCTTTCTGAAATGGAACTTTGCTTGGATTTTCGAAAATTTTATATGAATAAAATCATGCCATATTCTTTTGTCAGGTTACTTTCACTCAGCATAATTATTTTAAAATGTATTCATGTCATGTATAGTCAGTCTTTTCTTTTGATTGCTAAGTCGTTTTCCATTGTAGTAATATACACAGACATTTGTGTTGTTTTCAGTTTTTGGCTATAACAAATAAGCTCCTGTGAACATTCCTGTATAAGTCTTTATGTGGACGTATGCTTTAATTTATCTTGGATAAATAACTAGGAGAAGAATGGCTGAGCCATTTGATGGATATATGTTTCATTTTGAAGAAACATTAAACGATTTTCCTAAGTGGTTGTGCCATTTTTTTTTTTACATCCACACTAGCGGTGTATGAGTGTTTCAATAGTTACATAGCCTTACCAGGCACAATGACTCACGCCTATAATCCCAACACTTTGGAAGACTGAGGCAGGAGAATCACTTTGAGCCCAGGAGTTTGAGACCAGCCTGGGCAACACAGCAAGACCTTGTCTCTACAAAAAAATAAAAAAATAAGCTGGGTGTGGTGGCATGTGCCTGTAGTTCCAGCTATTTGGGAGGCTGAAGTGGAAGGATTGCCTGAACCTAGGAGGTTGAGACTGCAGTGAGACCCTGTCTCAAAACCCCCAAAATGATTAATGACTTTGATAATCTTCTCTAATGTTTAATGACTTTGATAATCTGTTTATGTAGGTACCCTTGTTGATGAGATGTGCCCCCATGTATCTTCTTTAGTGACATGTCTGTTCACATCTTGTGTACACTTACTGAGTTGTTTATATTATTAAATTATAATAGTTATTTCTATATTCTAGATATAAGTCAGGTATGTGTTTGCAAATATTTTCTCCCAGTTGGTTTCTTGGCTTGCCTTTTTATTTTCTTAACAGTGTCTTTTTTTCTCTCTCTCTCTTTAGGTGATCTCCCAAGATCTTAACAATGTCTTTTAGAAAGTGTTTTATTTTAAGTGAAACTCACTGATTTAAGAAAAAAAGTTACATTCAGCATTTTGTGTTTTTTCTATTCATTCATTTAATTTTTAATAGAGACAAGGTCTTGCCCAGACTGGTCTTGAACTCCTAGGCTCAAGCAGTCCTCCCATCTTGGCCTCCCAAAGTGCTGGGATTACGGGCATGAGCCTGTGCCTGTTTTGTGTCTTTTCAAAGAAAATTTTGTCAAGCGTAAGATCACTGAGATTTTTCTCCCATGTTTCTTCTAGCAGCTTTATAGTTTTAGCTCTTACATTTGGATCTACATATGATCCATTTTAAGTTACTTTTCGTATGTGGTGTGAGGTATAGGTTGAAATTCACTTTTTTTGTATATGAAAGTACAATTTTTCCAGCACTATTTGTTGAAAAAACTTCACTGAATTGTTTTTCACCTGTGTCAAAAGACTGTTGTCCATGTATATTGTGGGTCTATTGCTTGCTTGCTTTCTCTCTCTTTCTTTTTTTTTTTTGCTTACCTCCTTCTCTCCCTCCCTCTTTTCCTCCACAGGGTCTTACTGTGGCCTCAAACTCTCCTGCTTCAGCATCCTGAGTAGCTGGGTCTATGGCTGTGGGCCACAGTGTCTAGCTCTCTCCCCTCTCCTTCATTGTGGTAAAAAACATGACATGAGATCTACCCTGTTAACAAATTTTTAAGTATATAGTACAATATTGTTAATTGCAACAACAGTGTTGTAAAGCAGATCCCTAGAACTTTTTCATGTCGTATAATTGAACCTCTATATTCTTTGAACAGCACTTCCCATTTCCCACTCCTCTCTGCCCCTGGCATCTGCCATTTTACTTTTCTGTTTTTGAATTTAACTGTTTAGATACTTCTTATAAGTAGAGGCTTATGTAGTATTTGTTCTGTGAGTGTCTTATTTCACTTTGCATAATGTGAGGATTCATCCATGTTGTAGCACATGACAGAATTTCCTTCTTTTTTGAGGCTGGGTAACATTCCACTGTATGTATATGCCACATTTTCTTTATCCGTTTATCATCTGTTGATAGACGTTTAGGCTATTTGTACCCCTTGGCTTTTGTGAATAATTCTGCAGTGAACATGGGAGTGCAGATATCTCCTCTAGATTCTGATTTAAATTCTTTTGGATAAATACCCTGAGGTGGGATTGCTGGATCATACGGTAGTTCTGTTTTACTTTTTTTAAGTTATTTTTTTTTAGCTTTTTTACGGTATAGTTGATGAATAATAATTGTTTATATTCAAGCTGTGCAACATGTTTTGATACACGTATATATTGTAAAATGATTACCACAGTCAAGCTAATTGATATATTCATGCCTTCACAGTATCTTTTTTGTGGTGCTATTTAAAATCTATTTTGGAAAATTTCAAGTATATATTACATTATTAACTATAGTCACCATGATGTACATTAGGTCTCCAGAACTTACTCATCTTACAACTGAAAGTTTGTATCCTTTGACCGACCTCTCCCCATTTCTCCCACCATCCAAACACTAGTAACCACGCTTCTACTCCATTTCTATAAGTTTGATTTTTTAGATTCCACATATAAGTGGTTTCTGTGTCTGACGTATTTCACTTAATATAATGTACTCCAGGTTCATCTATGTGTTGCAAATGGCAGGATTTCCTTCATTGTAATTTTCCAAATAATACTCCATCATATATACGCCACAGTGTGGATTTGTGAATCATCTTTTCGTTGTTTCTATTGCTATACAGAAACTTTTTAGTTTTATGTTGGCGTATTTATTTATTTATTTATTTATTTTAGTTGGAATCTCACTCTGTCACCCAGGCTGGAGTACAGTGGCACACTCATGGCCACCCCAACGTTGACCTGCTAGGTTCTAGCAATCCTTCTGCCTCAGTCTTCCAAGTAGCCAGAACTACAGGTGCACACTACCATGCCCGGCTAATTTTTGATTTATTATAGAGATGAGGGCTTGCCAAGTTGTCTGGACTGGTCTCGAACCTGTGGGCTCAGGCAGTCCACTCACCTTGGCCTCCAAAAGTGCCGGGATTGCAGGCTGCGCCCATGAACCTGACTTTTTTTTTTTTGAGTTGGAGTCTCACTCCATTGCCCAGACTGGAGTGCAGTGGCATACTCACGGCTACACAATGTCCTTCCGCCTCAGCCTTCCAAGTAGTCGGAACTATAGGTGCATGATACCAAGCCCAGTTAATTTTTGATTTACTGTAGAGACAAGGTCTTGCCCCGTTGCCCGGACTGGTCTCGAATCCACGGGCTCAGCAATCCTCTTGCCTCGGCCTCCCAAAGCCCTAGGATTATAGGCTGAGCCACCGAGCCCGGCCCACTTGCTTCTTTTTGAGCTTGATGCCCATGCTTTTGGTGCCATATCCAAAAAAATTATTGCCTAGTGTCATGGAGTTTTCATTCTATGTTTTCTCCTAGGAGTTTTATAGTTTCAGACCTTATATTTAATTCTTTAATCCATTTGAGGTGATTTTTGTATATGGTGTAAGATAAGAACCTAATTTTTTTTTTGCATGTAAATATCCAGCTTTTTCTGCATTCTTTATTGATGAGAGTCTACTTTCTCCATTGTGTAGTCTTGGTGCCTGCTAAATAATAGTTGACCATATATGCGTGGTTTTATTTCTAAGGCTGTCTGTTCCATTTCACTGACCTGTGTATCTGTATGCTAGCACTGTGCTGTTCTGATTATTATAGTTTTATAATGTAACTTGAAATCAGGAGTATGATGCCTTTATCTTTGTTCTTTTTGCTTAAGATCATTTTAGCTGTATGGGCTCTTTTGTGGTTCCATCTGAATTTTTTTTTTCTATTTCTGTGAAAAATGCTATTGGACTTTTGATAGGGATTGCTATAGGTAGCATAGATATTTTGGCAATCTTGATCCTTCCAATCCATGAACATGGGATATCATTTCATTTGTTTGGGACTTCTTTAGTTATTTTAATTAATAGTTTATCATTTTATGGTTTTCAGAGCCTTAACCTTCTTGGTTAAATTTCTAAGTATTTTATTCTGTTGGAGGTGAATTATTTCTTAATTTGTGTGTCATATAGTTTGCTGTTATCATATAGAAATGCAGCTGACTTCTGTATGTTGGTTTTATAACCTGAAATTTTATTGAATTTGTTTATTCTAAAAATTTTTCAGTGGAGCTTTTAGAGTTTTCTATATGTAAGATCATGTCTCCTGCAAACAGACAATTGTACTTTGTCTCTCTCTTTAACTTCTGCTCTCTTTTGGTTTCCACATACATGCAATATCTTTTCTTACCCCCTCACTTTCAGTCTCTGTGTGTCCTTAAAAGTGAGATGAGGCCAGGCTCGGTGGCTCAGCCTGTAATCCCAGCATGTTGGGAGGCCGGGGCTGGTGGATTACCTAAGCTCGTGGGTTCTAGACCAACCCATGCAACTTGGTGAGACCTTGTCTCTACAATAAATCAAAGATTAACTGGGTGTGGTAGCGCACGCCTGCAGTTCTGGCTACTTGGAAGGCTGAGGTGGAAGGATCACCGGCACCCAGCAGATTGACGCTGGGGTGGCCATGAGCATGCCACTGCTCTCCAGCCTGGGCGACAGAGTGAGACTCCCAACTCAAAAAAAAAAAAAAGTGAAATGAGTCTCTTGTAGACAGCATACTGTTGGGTCTTGTTTTTCATTTATTCAGCCACTTTGTGTTTTTTGGTTGGAAAATTTAATCTATTTACATTTGAGGTGTAAGGACTTGCTATTACAATTTTGTGAATTGTTTTCTGGTTATTTTGTAGATCTTTTGTTCCTTTCTTCCTCTTTTGATGTCTTCCTTTGTATTTTGATGATTTTCTTTTTTTTTTCTTTTTCATTTTTTTTTTTTTTTTGAGTTGGGGTCTTACTCTGTCACCCAGACTGGAGTGCAGTGGCCGCTTCCAGCCACCGCTGCCTCGACCTGCTGGGCTCCGGCGATCCTTCCACCTCAGCCTTCCAAGCAGCTGGAACTACAGGTGCGTGCTACCATGCCAGGCTAATTTTTGATTTATTGTAGAGATGAGGTCTTGCCAAGTTGCCCAGGCGGGTTTCAAACCCACGGGCTGAGGCAATCCACTCACCTCGGCCTCCCGAAGCACTGGGGTTACAGGCTGAGCCACCGAGCCTGGCTTTGATGATTTTCTATAATGGTAGACTTTGACTCCTTTCTCTTTATCTTTTGTATATCTACTGTAGGTTTTTGCCTTATGGTTACCATGAGTTATAAGCTAATGCTTATAACTATTTTTAGCTGATAACAACCTCATTTTGTTCGCATAAAATAAGTCCACACTTTTTTTTCCCCTCCACCTTTTATGGTTTTCATGTCACAATTTACATCTTTTTATGTTATATATTCATTAACAAATTATTGTAGCTGTTATTTACATTAGCTTTGTCTTTAACCTTTATACTAGAGTTATAAATGTTTTATACATGACCACTAAAGTAATAGAGTGCTTTAAATTTAACTATGTACTTATTTTTTACCAATGAGTTTTAAATTTTATGTTTTCATGTTACTTACTAGCATCACTTTATTTAAGTTCAGAGAGCTCCCTTCAGCATTTTTTATAAGGCATATCTAGTATGATAAACTCAGCTTTTGCTTCTCTGGGAAAGTATTAATTTTCCCTTATTTGTTAAGGATAGCTTTTCTGGTTATAGTATTTGTGGTTGACAGTTTTTTTTTGTTTTGTGTGGGTGTGTGTTTGTTTCTGTTTTTTTAACTTTTCTATGCCAGTTTTACTTATAACATGAATAGGTATTTCTCTTTTTGTAAGGGTTAAAATAATGCTGAACACAAACCATTGACAAGTGTTTTTCTTCTTTTTAAATTTCTGTTTTTCTTTGTGATTTATTCTGTTGCTTTTATAAAAACAGATTTTTTAAAAAAAATATACACACAGATAATCGTACGCTTGAATGATGATAATGTGAACATCTGTTTAATTTTCTCCATTTCAAGAAATATAATGATGCAATGACCGTAGAAGTCCCTTGTGTGCCTCTGGTTAATCACATGCCATTTAATTCCTACAAAAGTAATTAACATTCTGACTTTTTTATTATCTGTTTCTTGCCTTTGTTTACAATTTTACTACCTGATTATGTATCCCAGATGGTTTTGGTTTCTACTTTGTGATTTTTAATAAGTTTGAGCTTCTTTTTATATATTTGTTTGCCATTTGGTTATATTGTTTTGTAATGTACCTGTTTATATTCTTTACTCACTTATCTGTTTCATTGTCTATATTTTATTTTATTTTATTTTTATTTTTTGAGTTGGAGTCTCACTCCGTCGCCCAGACTGGAGTGCAGTGGCCGCTCCCTGCCACCTCAGCCTCGACCTGCTGGGCTCTGGCGATTCTCCCGCCTCAGCCTTCCAAGTAGCCGGAATTACAGGCATGCGCTATCACACCCGGGTGATTTATTTTTTATTTTCTGTAGAGATGAAGTCTCACTGCCCAGGTGGGTCTCGAACCCACGGGTTCAGGCAATCCACTCACCTCAGCCTTCCAAAGGTGCGGGATTACAGGCTGAGCCACCAAGCTCGGCTTTTGTCTATATTTTTAAAAATGCTTGTAGAAAGTCTAGGAGATATTCTTTATTTCCTTCAGTTTTTTGTATATTTTAGATACTAGGCCTTTGTTAATTACTTGTAACTTCTCTCACTCTTTGGTTTGTATGTTTTGCTCCTCCCCCCCCTTTTTTTTGAGTTGAGGGTTTCAGTATGTCACTCAGGCTGGAGTGCAGCGATCCAATCTCAGCTTAACACAGCCTTTACATCCTAGGCTCAAGTAGTCCTTCCACCTTGGCCTCCTGAGTAGCTGGGACCACAGGTGTGTGCCCACATGCCCAGCTAATGTTTTTATTTCTTGTAGTGATGAAGTTTCACCATGTTGCCTAGGCTGATCTTGTGAACTCCTGGGCTCAAGTAATCTTCCAGTCTTGGCCTCCCAAAGTGCTGGGATTACAACCATGAGATACCGTGTCTGCCCTGATCTGTTCTCTTAAAAGTACTTTTTGATTAATAAAAGTTATTTATATGGTCTAATTTATCAATCATTTGATTTACTGAGGAAATATACCTTAAAAGACAGCGTTCTCCTATATTTTATGTATGTATGCATGTATGTATATATATGTGTGTGTGTGTATGTATATTTCGAGTTAGAGCCTTACTCTGCTGCCCAGGTCTCTACCTTCTGAACTCAGGCTATCCTTCCACTTCAGCCTCTGGAGTAGGTGTGATGACTACAAGTGAGTGTCACCATGCCTTGCTCATTTTTAAATTTTTTGTACAGACAAGGTCTTACTATGTTACTCTGGCTGGTTTTGAACTCCTGGCCTCAAGCAATTCTCCCACCTTGGCTTTCCAAAGTGTTAGGATTACAGGCGTGCGCCACCATACCTGGCCTATCTTCATATTTATTTCTGTAGTTTATCAAAAATTTATTTTTTTATCTGTTGTGAGGCTCTGGTCAAGTGTTTTCATTTTGCTTCTTTATATTTGGCTACTCAATTTCCCCAACAATAATTTTTGAGAAGATTGTCCTTTTCTCTACTGCTCTGCAGAGACATTTTTGTTACAAATCAAATGTCTGTTTGTATGTGTGTGTCTTTCCAAGTTCAGTCATGTGTTCCATTTGTCTTTTACATGGTCCTTGTACCATTATGAGACTTTCCTAATTACTCTATAAGTGTTATGTCTATTAGAGCATGTCTACTTTGTTCTTCATCAGTAGTCTTAGCTATTGTTGTCCCTTTGCATTTCCAATTTCCATATAAACTTTAATACGAACCAATCAAAGTCCACACACACACACAAAAGCCCTATTAAGGTTTTGATTGGTGTTGGGTTGAATCCACAGAAGCATTTTGAAAGACTGTATTTTTACACTATTTGATTCTTCTGGTCCAATCCATAAACATTGTATATATCTCTCTATATTTACATGTTCTTTAATTTCTCTCAATAGGATTTCCTGGTTTTTGTGTATTGACGTCTTAACATTTATTTATTTTGAGTCAGGATCTCACTGTGTTTTCTAGACTGAAATGAAACAACATGATCACAGGCCACCATGACCTTCTGGGCTTAGTTGATCCTCCCGCCGCACCCTTCCAAGTAGTGGAGACTACAGGCATGTGCCACCATGCCCAACTAAGTTAAAAAAAATTTTTTTTTGTAGAGATGAAGTCTCGTTGTGTTGCTTAGGGTAGAACATTCATTTTGTTAGATTAATAGGTGCTAGATATTTTGAGACTACCTTAATTTTTAAAAATTTTTTATGACTGGTATATAGAAATAAAATTGATTTTTGTGTTTTGGTTTGGTATGAAACATTCTTGCTAACTTTTAATTTTAATAACTTATCTATAGGTTGTTTTTTATCTATACACATAAGCATGTTATCTGCAAATATTATTTTTTCTGGCTTTATAATTCTTACACATTTTACTTTTCTTGATCTGTTACATTTTGAATGACTTATTTAACTATTGAGTGTATTGTGTATGATCTAATACAGTTTGATAAATACTATTTTTTAGTAAATATGTAATATTAGACTTAACTGTTCCCTCTGTTTTTAGTTTGTCCAAATTTTTAAAAATCAAACATGAATGTTGAAACTGATCTGATAGTTTTTAATTTATGTATTGAGATGGGCACATTAGTTCTCTTCCTTATTTTAGTGTGAAATGATAGTGATCTATTTTGTAACATTAAACCAACCTTACAATGTAAAATAAACAAGTTGGTCAGGTTATATTATGCTTTTTAAATATTGTTGCTTTAAGTTAACTAATACTTTTTTTAGGCTATTTACATCTATCTTTATCATTTGGATTTGCTGATAATTTGCCTTGTGGCTTTTTTTTTTTTTTTTTTTGAGACAGGATCTTGCACTTGATTTTGTGCAGTGGTGTGGTCATGGTTTAATGCTGCTGGACTTCCTCAGCTCAAAAGATGCACTTGCCTCTGTCTCCTGAGTAGATGAGACTACAAGCACATTCCACCAGGCCTGGCTACTTTTTTTATTTTTGTAGAGACAGGGTCTTGCTATGTTGCCCAGGCTGGTCTTAAACTCCTGGGCTCAAGTAGTCCTTCTGCTTCAACTTCCCAGGTGTTGGGATTACAGACATTAGCCACCATGCCTGGCCTCTTGTGACTTCTTTATCAGATTTTTATATCAAGGTTATATAAACACCCCTTCACCCCCATAAAACTCTTCCCAGTTTTTTTGGTCTTTTTTTATTTTTTGGAAGAGTTTGTAAAAGATGGGAATTTTAGAACTTACCAGTAAAGACACTTGGATTTCAGCTTTACTTTAAGGGAAAATTGTATTTATTTAATAGATAAAGGAATAATTAAAATTTTTTTGCCAGTTAGTATTTTTTTAGGCATTATCCATTTTGTCTAAATTTTTTAAAATGTTTAGTGTAATATTCTTTATAATATTCCATGAACATTTTAACGTACACAGACTCTAGTGATTTTCTCTTTTTGTACTCTGGAAATGGTAGTTATTACTAGTTTTTTCAAAGGACTGACTTTTAATTTTTGTTATGATTCTCTTTATTGTTTTGATTATTTCATTAACTTTTGTTCTTATTTCCTTTTTTCTGTTTTCTTTAGATTTCTTTTTTTTCTAATTTTTTCAGATGAATGCTTACATTTTTACTTCTCCAGCCTTTTTTTCTAATATATACATGTAAAACCATAAATTAATCTCAAAATACTTCTTTAGAGGTAATCTACAGATTTTGACATACTATTTTTGTATAAAATTTTTAAAAATTTCTATTATGATTACTTATTTGATCTATTGGTTATATATAAGCATGATTTTAAATGTCCAAATGAATTTCTAATTATCTTTCTGTGATTGACTTCTTGCTTAATTACATTGTTTTGCAGAACATAATGTTAGATTTCATTTTTCAAACATTTGTTGATCTCTGCTTTATGGTTAGTTTCTGATAATGATCTGTGTGTGTGTGTGTGTGTGTGTGTGTGTGTGTGTGTGTGTGTCTGTGTCTGTATTTTCTTGATTCAGGGTCGTGTGTGTGTGTGTGTGTGTGTGTGTGTGTGTGTGTGTGTGTGTGTGTGTGTATTTTCTTGATTCAGGGTCTTGTGCTGTTGCCCAGGCGGGAGTGAAGTGGCAGGCTCATAACTCGCTGCAGCCTCAAGTTTCTGGGCTTAAGCATTCCTCCCACCTCAGCTTCCCAAAATGCTGACATTACAGACATGAGCCAGTGTACCCAAACTGATCACTGTATTTCTGAGGAATTATAAATTGTGAAATAGTTGGAAGCAGTGTTTTATATTTACAACCTAAGATTAATTTTGCCAGTATTTGTTTTTTTAAATAGGCAGTCCTCACTTTGCATGGTTTCTGTATGCATGAATTTGATTAATAGAGTTTAGTTAAATATTATCCATTCCCCATTAACACAGTTCCAATTTAAGTTACCACAGTAAATTAATTTAACTGCTAGTTCTTCAGTACAAAAATCACTACATAAATAACAGATAAAAATCATGACCAGTGGCGATCACGTCACTTCTTTTAAGATCTGTTGGTGATTGGTCAGTGACATGTATTAATCAGTTTATACATTGACAGCAAAGCTTGTTGTTATGCTTCCTACTTGTCTCCCAGCGATAAACATAAGTGACATTTTATGAAATGGACAGTTGAAATAGAGATTGGCCGTCAAAGATGACAATGCAACAAAAACAAAAACTTACAACACTGGAAGTAAAATTTGAGTCCAAAATAAATGAAATTATGAAAGAAATAACTGGCCATGAGAAATGTTGGTTCTGCTGTCATTGACAGGATTCTAGATATGCAGCCAGTGGAACTTAGTAAAGGCAACCATATCAACATAAATGAGGAAACTGATTGCAATAAAAAGGATAAAGATGGCCCAGTGGAAGTGACACTGGCAAAAACCATCACATTAAAGGAGCTCTCAGAGATGTTTTATGACATTCACAGCATAAATGATAAAATATGGAAGCTGATCCAAACTTAGGTATAATGCAATTTGCCAAGGCATAAAAAACAAAGCTCCCTCTCTATTTTGTTATGATGAGAAGACAAGCACTGTTCAAACTATACTTTAAAAAAAAAAAAGTCAGGTTCTCACTCTTTCGCCCAGGCTAGAGTGCAGTGGCATAGTCATGGCTCCCACTGCTTCAACCTTCTCGACTTAGCTGATCCTTCCACCTTAGTCTCCTGAGGAGCTGACACTACAGGTGCATGCCATCACGCCCAGCTAAGTTTTTTATTTTTCATAGTGACTAGGTCTTGCTATGTTGCTCAGGCTGGTCTCAGACTCCTGGACTCAAGCAATTCTCTTGTTTAGGCCTCCCAAACTACTCTTGATAAGATTTTTACAAAGAAAAAATGTTAGTGCTCAATATAACTAGTGGTTTAATTTACAATGTACTCAACAAATATTATTTTAATTTTTATTTCTCTATACATTTATAACCAATAGTGAAAAAGTTATGTTTTGACAAAGATTTTTAAAGGTCATGGAAAAAATACAGTTTTTCTTACTGATATTAGAAACTGCTTTGTGACTTCAGTAAAGTCTTGGAATACAAAATCAACATTGAAAAATTAGCATTTCTATGGACTGAAAACATTTAAGCTGAGACTTAAACCAAGAACACAATCCAATTTACTTACAATAGCCACATTCATACAAAAATACTTAGGAGTACATTTAACCAAGAAAGGTGAAAGATCTCTGCAATAAGAACTACAAAACACTGCTGAAAGAAATCAAAGATGACAGGAACAAATGGAAATTCATTACGTGTTCACTGATTGGAAGAATCAATATTGTTAAAATGCTTATACTGCTTTAATAAATCTATAGATTCAATGCAATCCCTATTGTCATTTTTCACAGATCTAGAAAAACAGTACTAAATTCATATGGAAGCAAAAAAGAGCCCAAATAGCCAAAGCAATCCTAGGCAATAAGAAGAAAGCCAGAGGCATTACATTACCAGTCTTCAAACATGACTATATGGCTATAGTGACCAAAACAGCATGCTATTGGTATGAAAATAGTACCATTCTGTCTACTGCGTTTGTCTAGGCCAATGGAAGAGAATAGAGAACTCAGAAATGAGACCATTGGCTACAACTGGTCTTTAATAAAGTTGACAAAAATAAGAATTGGGGAAATGCTTCAATAAATGGTGCTAGGAAAACAGGTGAATGAATATGCGGATAAATGAAACAGAACTCTTTCACCATATGCAAATATTAAGATAGATTCAATACTTAAATGTGAGACCTGAAACTATAAAAATCCTAGAAGAAAGCCTAGAAAACCCTTTTCTGGACATTGACATAGGCAATGAATTCCTGACCAAGTCCCCAAAAGCAAATGCAACAAAAATGAAAATTGACAAATGGAATGTAATTAAACTAAAGAGCTTCTTTACAGCAAAGAAAACTATCAACAGAGTAAATAACTTATAGAATGAGAGAAAATATTTGCAAACTATGCATCTGATAAAGGACTAATTTCCAGAATCTAAAAGGCATTTAAATGAATCAACAGGAAGAAAATAGACAACTCCATTAAAAAGTGGGCAAAGTACATAACTAACATTTCTCAAAAGAAAACATACAAGTGATCAACAAACATGAAAAGATGCTCAACATCACTAATCGTCAGGGAATTGCAAATCAAAACCATAGCTATAATGAAGCTTCCTTACAGTCAGAGTAGCTATTATTAATAAGTGAAAAAAACAAATATGTGTTGGTAAGAGTGCAGAGAAAGGGTAATGCTCATACACTGAAAAAACAAATATGTATTGGCAGGAGTGCAGAGAAAAGGTAATGGTCATACAGTGTGGGACTGTAAGCTAGTTCAGCCCTGTGGGAGGCAGTTTGGAGATTTCTCTAAGAGCCAACAATAGATTGACCATTTGTCCCAGCAATCCCACTACCCTCAGGAACATAAATTGTTCTACCAAAAAGACACCTGCACTTGTCTGTTTATCACAGCACTACTTATATTAGCAAAAACATGGAATCAACCCAGGTGCCCATCAATGGTGGATTGGATAAAGAAAGCATGGTCGCATACACCATAGAATACTACACATCCATAAAGATGAACAGAATCATGTTCTTTGCAGCAACATAGATGCAACTGAAGGCTATTCAAAATGAATTAACATCAAAAGAAGACCGAATACTGCATGTTCTCACGTATAAGTGAGAGCTAAACGCTGGTACATATGAACATAAGGTTGGTAACGATAGACACTGGGGACTCCTAAAGGAAGGAGAGGAGAAATGGTTGAAAAACTACCTACTTGCTGCCAGGCTCACTGAAAGCTTGCTTCCTTGTTCAGGCAAAGAAGTTTTTATTAAAGCTCCCGGGCTGACACCAAAGTGGCAGCATCCCCGACTTGAAACAGGGAGGGTCTTTTATAAGTGAGTAGGATAAGGGGGTTGGGAGTAGAAAATTTCTTGCACGCATCTGAGCTGGGGGTGGGGGGAAGGGGCTCCGTGAGAAGTTGTTTGAGTCTTCCGCTCCCATTCTGTGAGCCTGGGGACTACAGCAGAGCCTGTCTTTCCCACCTTTGTGAGCCAGTTGGGGTGGGCAGTGGTTAGAGCAGAGCCTTCATTTTTTTCAACTAAACTGAGTTTAGTTCTGTGTATGGATTGAAGGCACACCTTCAGAGAAGTTTTGCCAAATGTCCCAGACCAACTTGGATCCAAATATATTTTGATGTTTTATTCTGAGTTCAATCATTTCCAGGGGAGACTCTTATTATTTTCCTGATCTTAGCAACAATTGACAAGCTGTTTTTCTCTAGTCTGACCTTTCCACTAATGGTGTATCCGTCAGCAGCTTTCTGTGGGACATCTTAGTTTTCATCCTTGTGTTGCAGACATGTCTATGGCCTCATCTTCTATTTCTGAGTTAAAACACAAGACTTTAGGCTGCTGAGACAGACGAACCTAAACCATGGTTAACATCAGTTTATGGTCTTACTGCTCTGATTTGGCCCTAGGGGAATTCTCTTACTAATTTTTATACGTTTTGCTATATATTTAAAAAGATACTTCTTACATTTTATTCAGTATGTCTAAGTGTTTTGTGATGAGAAGACTTTCAGATTACCTAGTCTTCCAATAATTGAATTCAGTTTACTTGTTTATTGATTATAAACTCCAGGAGGGCAGAATCAATGCCAACCTAGTTCACCAAAGCTTCCTCAACACACACCTAATGCTTGATACATACTAGATGCTTAATAAATGTTTGTGGAATGAATGAAATGCTGTCCTTTACAGATTTATTTATAAAAGCGAAGAACTGAAATTAACCTAAATGTGTAATAATAGGAAGTAGTCAAGTAAGTAAATAGTATTTTAAACTTGGAAGTAAATGCCTATTACTCTTAATATTTGTCAGCCAGAAAATAATTATTTGGAGGACTACATTATAAGATGGAAACACAGCAATGATTAAGTGTAGGTGAAAAAAATCATGATTCAAGCTTGAATTAATAGTACAGTAACTTTAAAATGTGCATAACAAGAACAAATACTGAACAATGAATACCGAGATGCTAATTGTAGCTTATATTGGAGTGGTGGATTGAAGATCCCTTTTTGCACTTTATTTTTAAAATTTCTTATAATGCTTTTTGTAAGAAAATATGAAAAAAGGGAAAAATACGTTAGTGTCCTTAAAAGTTTTTAGATTTAAATACACTAAAAGATGACAAAACAAAAATTTCAGAATTAGTTTATTATTAAAATATTTGCAGACTTTTATATGAAAACACAGAAAAAGATCTTTCTGATACTCAGCGACACCTTGCTAAGAAAAAATATGAACTACAGCTTACTCAGGAGAAAATTATGTGCTTGGATGAGAAAATTGGTGAGTTTTTTCCTCCAGATGTTACTTTTATTTTTTTCTTAAGTGTAGTAGAAAAATGTGTTTCTTCTCTTTAGTTATAGCATAGATAAACTTAGAAGAAGCCCTTAACTCAAAAGTTTATGAGTAAAAAAAATAGAAAAACGTGCATTTTTTTCCTTTGACAGTAAAATTGTTTACTCAGATTTAGAGCCGTAAGTACTTGCAAATTAAAATTTGTCAATGAAGAAATAGCTATACAAAATTTACACTTTGTAAATTTATGATAATCATTTTAAAATTTGCAATATTTTTATATTACTGTAGCTTGTCCATAGGTATTGTAATAAAATATGTGAATTAACTATACATATATATTATGTATACATAGTACATATACTAGGGGTGCCAAAAAAATCTATACAACATTTTGAGAGATGTTCACTGTAATCAGAAGTATCTGGATGCTGATGGTAACCACTTTAAGTACCTCTTGTGATTGCAGAAGTCAAATGTGACTTGTAGTCATCCTATTGAGTATTATAATTTTAATACGGCCCTTTCTTAAAATGTGTATATATAATTTTTGGAACCCTCTGTATTATTACTTTTGGTGGAAAGTATATATATGCCTATGATATTACTAGGGTTTATAGATAAAATTACTTTTATAAAATATTCTATTTATGTTTCTAATCAATGTTGTGTATGAAAATATGAACATACCTTAATCATTTTATAAATATGTAAAATTTTGGTCGGGCTACAAAAGAATCTATTTTAAAGCAGAGGAAACATTTTAACAATTGTATTATTTAGTTCAAAAATGTCTGATATGAGCAAATAGATAGGTGGTGCTGTTTATCAAGACAGGAAATATTAAAATAGGAAATATTAAAAGAGAAATATAAAAGGTAATATTGAAGAAGAACCCATTTTTGGATATTTTAAATCTAAGTGAAGATGTAAGGTAAGCAGTTGAATATATAAGTTTGTTTCTCAGAAGAGAAACCCAAGCTAAAGATACATATTTGGGACACATCAGTATATAAATGATATTTCAAAACCATGAAATTACCTAGGGGAATATAGAGGATGAGAAGAAGAAAATCCAGGACTGAGTGAGAAGAAGCCAAAGAAGTAGGAAGAAAACCCAGAAGCGAGTGTTACTTTAGAAGGCAAGAGAGCAAAGTGTTTTAAAAAGGGAGGGTATAATCAATTGTCAGATACTTTTGAGAAGTGAAATAAAGATTTAAAAAAAAAACTGATTAGATCTGGCACATTGGAAGGTTTGATAACTGACAAAAACATATTTGAATAGAGTGTCAGATGTTGAAGATAGAATGGGTTGAGGAATCTATGGGAAGTGAAGTAGAACAGAATAGAATAGAAAAGTCTCTCAAGAAGTTTGGCTATTAAAGAGTAGCAAGAAAATAGGATGTAGCTTGAATCGGAAGTTAGGTTGAGGATTTTTTTTTTAAACTAGGGGATACTAGTGCTCTTTTAAAGATTTATTGATTGGTTGATTACCAGTGAGAATATTAGAACATGCAAAATGTGGGTTGACTTAAAGGCAATACTACCTGCAAAAAGAGATGTATTCTCCATCACTATGTAGATCGTATTCTTTGCACATAGACAGTACGGTATTAGCTCCCTTAACATTGTACCTGGATGGCCCTTCCTGGAATTCACCAGCAGGGATTAATTTAGAACTCTGGTCTAAACTCTAGGCCAGTGGTTCTTGAACTTTAATGTGTGTAAGAAATGCCTGGTGAGCTAATAAAGATCATTGGAATCAAGCTCCTTGAAATAGGTTAGGACTAGAGTTTTTGCGGCTTTATCAGTTTCCCTAGGTTTCTGATATCTTGGAACCTTTGCTGTAGACCAGTGGTTCTCAAACTTCATTATACTTAGGAATACTCAAGGGGAGGAGTGGTGCTTGTGAAAACATAAATTGTGCCCACCATCAGAATGTTTGGTTCAGTAGGTCTGGGGTGGGAACCTAAGAATTTGCATTTCCTAGGTGGTACTGTTGGTGCTTTCAAGAAACTATCATCTGAAAACCATTCCTCTATACCAATAATTCAGGCCTTCAACATTGACATTGACTTGCAGGTGTTCCATAAATAGAATCAGACTTCCTGGGATGATTTCTTTCTTTCCTAGGAATTTTTGTAACACTATTTTAGAAACATCAGGACATTAGAAGACATTTAACTTTGAAGATGATTTAATAGAATATTTTATTAAGATTTTTTTTTACCAACTTTATAAAGGAGAAACCCCCCAAAAAACAGAATTATTTTTTGGAGGGCGGGTCCCTTGTAATACAGGCCTCCCCTGCTAGGTAAGTGTTCTAGGAACCCGTCAGCATCAATGTACCAGCTAGCATTGTTGTGAGAGACTGTATTCTGCTTCAGTTGTTCATTTATTTATTTTTGGAGATTCTTTCAAAGCTTTTGCCCATTTTTTTAACATTTTAAATGTATTTATTTTAAAGATGTGGGGTACAATTCAGGATTAGGTAGTTAAGTGGTCATTTTACAGGTAAACTTTGGATCTCCCTTGGATCCTCACTTTGCCTAGTTGTCCATTTTTTTGCTAAGTGATTTATAAGCACGTCTGTCATACCGTGCAGAGTGTTCAGCAGTTTTTGACCAAAAACGGCATGACCCCTGTGCCCCACCCACTCTATTCACTCAATCTTGTCCCAAGTGACTTTTTGTTGTTTCCCTGGATGAAGAGTCTTCAAAGGGAAACACTTTACTGATGTGGAAGAGGTGAAACAAAAAATGGCAGAGGCACTAACAGGCATCAAAATTGATGAGTTCAAAAACTGTCTGAAGCAGTGGAAAAAGCCTCTAAATAGGCATCATGCAGAGAGTACTTTGAAGGTGACTGAAGTTTAAACGTGTAGGAATAAATATGCAATTTTTAATAAATAAATTCCAGTTTTCTTGGGTCCCCCCTCATGTATATCAATGATTTTAGGCTTGAGGGAGAGGAGGAGAAACAGGGAGAAAGATCACAGGTTGTTTTGATATTCCATCCACCTCATCCACTTACTCTTTCATCCCTCACCACACATGTAAATCTACTTTGAGAACGTATAATATAGAGATTTCCCTTGTTATTCTAATTCAGTGTTATGTGTTTTTATATTCATGAGTCATTTAGAATTTTGTAATTCATTATAGTTGTAAATCATTGGCATCAAAAACCATTTTTAAATTTGGCATCATACTCTTATTTTTAGCTGTTGAACCTAATTTGGGAGAACTTATCTCAAAAAGTATTTCAATCTTCTTGAAATATAAACAATACTTTATCTTGATTAAAACAGCACCTTTATGATTATATATTTAGATAATTTTACAAGGCAAAGTATTGCACAGCGAGAAGAAATCAGCATTCTTGGTGCAACCCTCAATGATCTGGCTAAAGAAAAGGAATGCCTGCAAGCATGTTTGGATAAAAAATCTGAGAATATTGCATCCCTTGGAGAGAGTTTGGCAATGAAAGTATGTTCTGAGAACTGTGGTTTACAAGAAATGTTTTAATGAAGTGTTTAAATGTCAAACTGTGGTTTAAGAGAAATTGAATCTGAATAAAATAATAGGATTTCCTTAAAACTTTTTTCTAAAGAGCTGAAACTTTAAAATCTGACTTTGAAATATTTTAAGATAGTCTTAGGAAGTATATGTACAAATTCAGTAGCTAATATTTTTAATTGATTTTTCTGTCATGAATTAGTGGTTATCATTCACTGGCAATAATTAATGTAAATAACATGTAAAGCACAACAATAAGGCAGTGAAACTAAGTTATTTTGAAAAACATATTTTCATAGTCACTTTGGGAGACAATATATTCAGAACTAGGAGCACATTATTGCATCATCTTCAACCTTTGAGAGTAGATCATGTGAGACTGGTGAATAAAGCTGGATGATAACCCCCCCTTTTCATTAAAATAAAGGGTTGACAACGAGGCAGAGAGCTATTGATGCCCTTTTCTTGCTCATAAACTGATTGTGAAGGCATTTCCTAAACTGTGTTTCACAAATAATGTAAGCAAAGACAGCATCATTGGCATAAGGGCTTTTCCTATTCTAAGGGAACTGATTCATTAATTTATTTATCCATTCATTCTTTGTTTCAGCAAGCATTTGGTGACATGTACCAGGTATTATGTTAGAAACTGAGAGTGAGTGGCCTGCCTTCCAAAAACCTGTAGTGTAATAGGGAGAGAGATACAGATACTATTATGATAGAATATCTTAGGTGCCATAATGACATATGCACATTGTGTTAATTGGAGTTTAGCACTATCCTAATATAGGCCTCATCATTGTTATAACATCCTGGGAGTTGGGTTAGGGGAGGAAGAAGGTCTGGGAAGACTTCCAGGAAGTGATGGTACTTGGGTTACCCTGAAAAGTGACTAGAAATTAGCCAGGTAAAGATTTAGGGGAAGAGCAGAGCGAGAAAGGATGATCTAGACAGGTAGAGCAGTTTACGTGAAAGCCCAGTGGCTTTCATGTAATAATTGCATGAGACTTCCTGATAGTGTAGTATGGCCAGAGACTAAGTTGCAAAGAGACTGGTATGAGAGGGTAAAAGATGAGATGGGATAGATAAATCAAAAATCATAAAAAATACATGTGACGTTGAATGTGGGCTCTATCCTCATGGATATGGAGGGTCATTGAAATAACATATATCTGACACTTGTAAATCCTTGTAAAAGATTAATTATAGGAAAATGAGAATAGTGATAGGGACACCAGTTATAACAGTGATGAGGCCTATATTAGGATAGTGGCAGTTATCAGTGAGAGAAACAGATCTATCAAGGAAGTAAAATTGACAAGATATGGTTTCTGGTTTAGGAGCCACATGGATAGCTCCTATGCATGAAATAGGAAACAAGATACAGGGCTTAGAAAGGAAGGTTCCTGACATTTTTAAGTTAACCAGGTAATGACTTTCAGAAGCACTAGTTCAACTAGTTTTTCAAAAGTTATTAATATTGAGAAATGTATAAAGTTATACTTCAAAAACATTTTGTAAACACTTATTTTAAGCAGTACTTTGTGTTTTTTTTCCTTCATTGGTTTGTCCTTCTTAAAGGGGTTTCACTGTTTTTGCTAATGGATGTTTTTAACAATACTTCATTATCAGTACTGCCAGCTGTGGAATCTGTATCATTCTATCAGAAAGCAGAATGGGAAACTGTAGCTAAAAATACCCTGGAGAGGAGTACATGAATTAAGGAAGATAGCATGCCCACACACATACATACACATGCACATGTGCACGTGTGAAATTAACTGTCTCTCCAAAGAAACAGGAACAGAACTGATCAGAAAATATGTTTTTGTTTTAAATCTTGTTGTTTACTGAGGATCTGAAAATCCAAAGGCAAGGTGAAATCTAGTTATTATTTAGTCAAACAATAATTTTTCTGCTTTTTTTGGACTAATATTAACTCTAAGTATCTGTTTATAGTTAGACTAATTCTGGCTCCATGAGGGTTTTAAAAGGTGATTCAGGAATGGTATTAAAGCCATTAATATATTCAAACCTATTTTAGCCTTGACTGACTCCACTAATTCTACTCCCTCACCACACCTTTGAAAAGGGAGACTAAAAATATTTTTTTTTAAAAATTCCTTTGCTGTATGCATGTTTCCCTCCTTATCAGCTCACATCTAAATATCAATAGTGTACTTTTATAAGTAATTCAATTGGAGCAGCTTTTTGAACATGCTATTGCTAGCTAGTATAAATAATATACTTAATCAAAGTTATTATTCTTAAAAATTAATTTATACATGATTGACTTGCCTGGGTTTTATAGCTTGAAGACTGTGAGTAAGTGAATCGGTTCTAATCCCAGTACAGAACACTCCCATGCCAAAACATTAGTTTGTAAAACAGAGTGGTTATGGGGCTTGTGTTGCTGGTGACTGCACAAGGCATCTTTTAACAATATTGATATACTGATCTAATATAAGTACATCTAAGTGTAGCCTTTGCTTTAGTGAGCATAATCTATTTTGTTATCTAGTGCAAGTATTCACACTGATATACTAAGCTTTAAAGTGTGGAAAAGAAGAGTAAGATATAAATGTTCAAAACCAAATGGAAATTTAAAGGAGAAGGGAAAGTTTCATTTTATTCATTCAGTTCTAACATAAATAACAGAAGAATTTTTAATTTAATACTTATATTACTTTTCAAGGAAAAGACCATTTCAGGCATGAAGAATATCATTGCTGAGATGGAACAGGCATCAAGGTAAATCAGTCATTCAACAAATATTTGATTGCTTACCTGAGGCAAAGTACTGTTAGGACAAAGATAATAAGAAACAAGAGGTTTAGTGTTATGTCTAAGGTGATAACTCCCTAATGTTCAAAGGAGGCCTATGTCTGTTCAGGGAAGTAAAAGGGGATGGCGTTTGTCAAGTCCAAAGAAAAAGGCATTCAAAGTAGAAAGAATAGCAAAGAACCACAGAGGACCTCAGATCATGTTCACAAACCTCTCCACCAGAGTGTAAGAGTAGAAATGAAGGGAGGAAAGACTAAACAGGCAGGTAGTAGCTTGTGTTATAGACAAACGAGTCTTGATATCCTAAGAAATCACTAGAGAATTCTGACATTTTTGTGTTAGAAAGACTACTTAGAAGAGGTGTAGGCAAATTAGGCCTTAGGGATTGGGGGCCAGAAGGAGTGAGGTGTTTATAAGGGAGAGACACTAGAAAAATGCTAGGTTTCTGGCCAAAGGTTAATGTTAAACATGAAGAAAGTATGAGGAGAAAGATGATTTTACTTCTGAATTTGAAGAACTTTTTGGACTTTATGGTAGATATGTATAGTAAGCAACTGAGTATGAATCTGGTAACAGAGGAGCTGAGGCTGGAGATAATTGTTTTGGAGTCATCTGGGAGTTGGGAACCAAGGATATGAATGGAATTTGTCTGAGACGAGTGATAGAATGAAAAGAATCAGGAGCCAAGATTTTTAAGACTAATTTTTAAGAGGGCAGAAGAAGAAGAATCTTTGAAGGAGACTAAGCTGTATCAGCAAAAGGTAGGACGAAAGCCTTTCTGATACTTGAGTGTTAGAAGTTTTGAAATGCTTGGCAAATCATTGACTAGTATGTACATTTAGTATTCTTTCATAGTGAAATGATGGCAATGTAGAGAAGCTCTAATGCACTGTCTTTGTCTTATTTATTCCTATACAATTAAATGTATTTAGAATCTGTTGAGATGTTTTCATGCTAACTGTCCATCTTCTGTCTTGTGAGAATTTATTGTTCTGTTTCAGTAAAATGTCTCTTCTTATGTACTATTTGATTTGTGGAATAGACAGTCTACTGAAGCCCTAATTATGTGTGAACAAGACATTTCCAGAATGCGTCGGCAATTGGATGAGACAAATGACGAGCTGGCCCAAATTGCCAGGGAAAGAGATATCTTGGCTCATGACAATGACAATCTCCAAGAACAGTTTGCTAAAGCTAAACAAGAAAACCAGGTACACTTGTTCCTAGAATCCTTTTTCTCTAAGAAAAAAACACATGTATTTCTTCTGAAGGACTGCCATCATTTCATTTTGTAGAAAAGCTCAGACATTGGAACTAAGCATTTATTTTTGCCTTTAAAACACAGTATAATTTCGAAATGGAATTTTCAAAGTGTTAAATACTAAAGAAAAAAGCAGGGACATAATCAATTTTTATTAAGCCTTAGAAAAATACTTCTTTATTGAAGGATAAATATTTGAATAAATCAACAAATGAGGATTAAAAACCTTAAAGAAAGAATAGATTTTTTTTAATGGACTTCCTATTATTTTGTTTAAGTATGAGTGTATGAGTTGTGCCATATTTTTTGGTCCTCTTTAGCACTGCGATTCTTTTTAGGAAAAATTCTTTTATAATTACTCTCCCTCTCTAAGACAACGTATTTTTGTCTAACCCACAGTCCTCATTTCCAGTAACATTATTTTAACTTAAACATTAAAAAATTATCTTGGGAAAACTTCTTTCCCCCCCAAATTTTTCATTCCAAATGATTTCCCTCACTCAAATATCACTTTCAATGTGTTTAGTTTGCATCATAAAACTGTATTCTTTAACTGTTAAAGATTTTTAATTATATCAACAACTATAAAGATGCAATACTTTGTTAATTATATAAAATTATTTGAAATGCTAAAACTTTGTTCAAAAGTTAATGAATAACGGGATCCTGGAACAGAAAAAGTTATGAAAAAATGAAGAAAATCTGAATAAAGTATGTAATGTATCAATATTGGCTCATTAATTGTGACAAATATACCATACTAATGTAAAATATTACTAATAGAGGAAAGTTAGTATGGGATGTACGGGTGCTCTTATATTATTTTCACAACTTTTCTGTAAATCTGAAACTATTCTAAAATAAAGTTTATTTTTAAAAAAATTAACGAATACCAATAAAAACAAAAATGTGAATTTATAAGTTCTACTTTTATGTACTCTACAACTAGATTAAATGGGCTAAAAGTGAGTGTAATGTTTTTAAAAAACTAAATTTCTAGTTTTTCATAAACATGAGTGAGAGCCTCACTCTGACTCACCACAGCCTCAAGCTCCTGGGTTCAAGGGATCCTCCTGCCGCAGTCCCCTGAGTAGGTGGAACTACAGGCATGTGCCATGACGCCCTGCTAATTTAAAAAATTTTTTTTGTAGAGACCAGGTCTCACTGTGTTGCCTAGGCTCGTCTTGATCTCCTGGGCTCAAGGAATCTTCCGCCTCAGCCTCCTAAAGTGCTGAGATTATAGGCATGGGCCACTTTGCCCAGCATTTGTTTTGTTTTATTTGTTAAGAAATAGAGGCTCATTATAGAAAGTCTTGTTTCTTACAAAAAAAAATAAGAAAGTTAAAAAAAAAAAAAAAAAACTTGGCCGGGCTCGGTGGCTCAGCCTGTAAGCCCAGCACTTTGGAAGACCTAGGCGAGTGGCTTGCCTGAGGCTCCGGGTTCGAGAGCAGCCCGGGCAACTTGGCGAGACCTCGTCTCTACAATAAATAAAACATTAGCCGGGCATGGTAGTGCACACCTGTAGTTTCAGCTCCTTGGAAGACTGAGGCGAAAAGATCGCCAGAGCCCAGCTGGTTGAGGCTGCGGTGGACGAGAGCGTGCCACTGCACTCCAGTCTGGGTGACAGAGTGAGACTCCAACTCAACAACAACAACAATAAAAAAAACTCATATTTTTAACACCCAGAGTTGGCCACGGTTAACATTTGACACGTTGTTTTATATTGTTTTTCATTTCACTTAAATACTTTTTAATACTATTTTATATGTACTTTTTAGTGTAACTGGGATAAAATCACATACCTTTTTATATTTTGCTTTTTTTTCTTTTTTCTTTCTTTTTTTTTTGAGTTGGAGTCTCACTCTGTCGCCCAGACTGGAGTGCAGTGGCCGCTCCTGGCCACCACAGCCTCGACCTGCTGGGTTCTGGCGATCCTTCCGCCTCAGCCTTCCAAGTAGCTGGAACTACAGGCACGCACTACCACGCCAGGCTTATTTTTAAAAATTTATTGTGGAGATAAGGTCTCGCCAAGTTGCCCAGGCGGGTCTCGAACCCGCGGGCTCAGGCAATCCACTCACCTCAGCCTCCCAAGGCACGGGATTACAGGCTGAGCCACCGAGCCGGCTTGTGCTTTTTTTCCTACATGAACAGGCAGTAGAGCAGAGTATTTAAGACTTAAATGGGATTGAATCTCACTCTCTGGTTGTGTGATCATACAGTTTAATATATCTGATTCTTAGTGTATCATCTGTAAAAATGGATAGTAGACAAGAATATGTTTAGAAAGCACTTACTATAATATCCTGTATATCACTCAATAAATATTTGTAATGATTATTTACTGTAATGTCATAAACATTTCTCTGCCTTGTTCAAACTTCATAAACATTTTTTATAATCAGAAGAAAACTGATGTCATAACAATTTACTTGTTCATGAGTACTTTTCCCTTCATTTTGGGTCATAGGCCCAAGGTAGAGGAAGGACCTCTCTGTGGGCTAGGTGGCTCAGCCTGTAATCCCGCGCCTTTGGGAGGCTGAGGTGAGTGGATTGCCTGAGCCCGTGGGTTCGAGACCTGCCTGGGCAACTTGGTGAGACCTCATCTCTACAATAAATCAAAAAATTAACCGGGCGTGGTTGTGCATGCCTGTAATTCCGGCTACTTGGAAGGCTGAGGTGGAAGGATCACCGGAGCCCAGCAGGTTGAGGCTGCGGTGGCCGGGAGCGGCCACTGCCCTCTAGTCTGGGTGACAGAGTGAGACTCTAACTCAAAAAAAAAGACAAAAAAACCAGTACTACGGAAGATTGGGAAAGCAGAAACTTTAAAATTTTATCCTTGATACCACATTTTTTAAAATTAAAAAAACTTGTTTTTATTGATTTCTGGGGGTCCCTAAAATTATTTCATCCACAAATACAAATGTTTTTCATCATAATACTAAGATGTTATTTGTCTTAACTGAATTGACATTTGCATTGATGGTACAAAGCAATAGTAGGTAAAATACTGATGCTTTAGTTCAAATCAAGGTTCATCGTTAGGTGTACAAATGTTCATTATGCAGGTGTACCCTTGTTGATGAGGTGTGCCCCAACACTACAATTTTTACCAAATTGGGATAATTAGGTATTTTTGCGTTTTGGCCCAATATTTTTACTTAACATAAATGAACATTTTCCTGTTATTAAAAATCATTTCACATGTTTCCCATCAATGCATAATATTCTACTATGTAGTTATACCACTGTGTAGATATACTATTATTTACTGCATCATTCACTTGATGTGAATACATATTGTCATTGTAATAAATAACACTTTATTTAATATTTAACAAACATGTTAAATATTATAAGATTTCATTTCAAATTGAGTCAAAGCTTATGAAGTTTCCATTTTAAATAAAAAGAAATGTTTTAAGTGGACATTTTCAAATACAGTGAATCTACATGTACCATCTCCTACCTTCAGAAATAATCAACATTTTGTCTTTTTTGTTTCTATAAGCATTTAAAAATGTCTCTTGATACATCACCAGTAGCTAATCACAGATTTGCTTTCACCAAATTTACGTTTACTCCAGCAGTACACAGAAATTCTCATTTCTTGCCATAACTGAATAGCTTTAAATCTTTAATAACTTGATAGTAAAAATAGTAGCTCATTGTTTTAGTTAGCATATCTTTGATTACTAGTAAAGTTTTTATGTCTTATCTCCTTCATGCTTTCTTTTTGTGAATTGTTTGTTTTGATATTTTGCCCATTTGCTGTTGTGCTCATGTGTTTTCTCACTGCTTTTGTATTAATTTCCTCTATTAGGTATGTTAATTTTATTTATCTTATTTGTTTCAAATATTTAAAAATTTATGATATTTTTGAGATATAGGAATTTTTTTTTATAGTAAAAACTACCTATCTTTTTTTCATAGTCACTGTCCAAAAAATTGAATGACACTCATAATGAACTTAGTGACATAAAACAGAAGGTCCAAGATACCAATCTAGAGGTTAACAAGTTGAAGAATATATTAAAGTCTGAAGTATGTATATCTCTTTTTGTGTCTTGTTGTGATACCTAGAGTTTTCACTAGATTTAATTTAGTAATCAATTATACTCATAGAGGCAAGTGAATCAAGTCC
The DNA here is from genome assembly GCA_027257055.1 of Cephalopachus bancanus. NCBI lineage: Eukaryota > Metazoa > Chordata > Mammalia > Primates > Tarsiidae > Cephalopachus > Cephalopachus bancanus. The sequence goes on along the minus strand of JAPVLO010000159.1, from coordinate 1,379,247 downwards.
TTTAATATATAGCATATTTTAGTTTTGATAATGGTGGATTAACTATAGAATGTCGCCAATGTTCAGACAGATAACTCAAGAATATGACCCCATTTCAATGCTGTGTGTAGAAAAAAATAATAAAAGAATATGTCCCTTTTAGTTTGCTACTCAGCCATTCTAGATAAGCAGAATCTTTCTAACTGGATGAAGGGAAAAGGGCCAGAATAAACTCGACCTCACTTATTATTTGAAAATGGTGGAGTTTTCAAATTTCAATTATAAACCTCTGATAAAAGCGGCTCCACCTGATTGTATAATAGATCAGAACTGATTACTTTGGTATAGGACCGTCTGTTTTTTAGGACCAAAGTGTAGGTTGTTCTCTGCATTTCTCTGTTAACAGCCATTCAACCAGGTGCATGTATGTGATATCAGATGACTCCAAATAAGTGTGGGTGCCTATATGGCAATCCTGGAATAAACAACAGGCAGCTTGACCAAGGATGTAGAGATTATCTAACTTTAATATACTTTGAATATTATATTTAATAATTTTAAAAATTATCTAAAATTGTGTAGGTGGATTGATTATTATAATCGGTGCGGTGTTACGTATATACCATTCAAACCATCAATGGGAGCTTCCCCCCCAACTGCTTATTTTATTTAATGTATCATTTAATATAAGTTTACAAACGTATTTTGATTATTTATTTATAATATGCATAGGAATAAGGATTTTCAGACAGAAGAAAATCTAAGCCTTCCTAAATTGGAATTCCTGCTTTCAGCAAGGCAACAGTCTTATGTAGGAAAAGCAGGTGGTTTCCTACACTTCTTGATTTTAAGGTGCTAGCAATGTAATACTATAAGTGGATAGAAACTTTGGAATCAGCCATATCTAGCTTCTCTTTTTACTAATGTCATGGACATATGTGGGCTACAGCACCTCCATTTCCCACCTGTCATTGGGAAGAATACCCACGTAAATGAGATAAAGTGTTTAAAATACCTAGCATGGTGAACCATCTGAATCTATTTTAGAATAGGTCAGAAATAGATAAATGAACATCCAGAGCAACACTTAGTGTAGTAAGATTTTATCTCCCTAGCCTGTTAGTCACATTACCTGAAATTCTACCATTAGGATTTAGAGCTTTTAAATTCTGGAATTATATTTTCATACATTACACATCATACTTCTCTTAGCTTTTGGCATCCTAGTGTGAGTTTATGAGATTGCATGCATGACACTGGATGGATCCAGGCACCTCCCCTGAGAGAATGAACCACGGGCCCATTTTGGTAGGGAGAGGCCATCAAGAAACGTGGAGTATTCCTTGATTCACCCATTCGTTCAGTGTGCAGTGTGCTAGGTGCTGTGCTGCCAGAGATGGAAGACTGGGAGAAAACAGAATGGCTCCTCAGGCAGTGAGAACCTCATGAGCAAAGGTATAAGGGGGAAAAGTAGGTCTTGTAGCTACAGTGTATAAATAGGTGGTAATGGAGAGGTTAGGAGCTTCTTTGAACCCTATGTTCAGGAAGATTTTGTTAGAACTAGATCATGGAAGTTATTTGAGAATTGCCTTTTAGGGAGATATTCTGGAAAGGATAAATCATAAGATTAACAACCTCAGAAGGGAAAAAGTAATTAGGAGAGGTTGTAACCATAATTAGGGCAAAAATTGCAAAGGATTCCGGTTACTGTGGGTACAGGATGAGGAGGCACCCTATAGAGGTGAAGAGATCCTGAAAGCAAGGAATAAAGAATATCAAGGAACAGTTTCACTTTCTTTACAATGCTGCTATCGCAAGCCCCAACTGCTCTGGCCTCTATGGGAAGATACACAAAGGGGTAAGATCAGTTTCTAGTTGCCAACAGGGAGGGGCACTGGATGACTGAAGGGTAGGAGAGACATTCTATGGTAATTTTTTTTCACTTTGAACTGTGTATTACCTGGTCACAAAACTGAATTTAACATAAGAATGGTTCGTATCTTGGAGAAATAAGGATATCAGGGAGATAGTATATCCATGCCTAACAAAACTGTAAGGCAGTTTTAAGTGAATAACATATACAATAAGTACTATAGAAAGTTAAATAGATTGATGTGGGTAAAATTCACTTTACATGTATTTTACCACTTACCTTCCAAGTATGTACTCTGTACACAACTACCATTTTTAGTGCAATTGTGGAAAACACACATTGGGTTTTTACTGGCACATTTGAATCTTGAAAGCCAATAAAGTAATTTAGAATATTAATTTGTTGACTAACAGCCTTGAAAAAGTTCTTTCACAGTGGAGGCCACAAGATGGCAATATTAGCTGAATTTCAACCAGGCTTAAGTAGTTACAATTGTGAAATGGTAATCTGATTTTAAAGTGAGACTTTATTTATGCAATTTGGTGATTTTATTTAGCCCAGGACTTCTTTTTTTTTTTTGAGTTGGAGTCTCACTCTGTCGCCCAGACTGAGTGCAGTGGCCGCTCCCGGCCACTGCAGCCTCGACCTGCTGGGCTCCAGCAATCCTTCCGCCTCAGCCTTCCGAGTAGCCGGAATTACAGGCGCACGCTACCACGCCCAGCTGATTTTTTTTTTTTTTTAGTAGAGATGAGGTCTTGCTGCCCAGGCGGGTCTCGAACCCATGGGCTCAGGCAATCCACTCACCTCAGCCTCCCAAAGGCGCGGGATTACAGGCTGTAGCCCAGGACTTCTTATAAGGAAGTACACTATACAGTAACAGGAGAGAAACAGATTTAGTGCCTTGTTAAAATTAATTACTGAAATTATAGCTAATTTTTTAGAACATATTTCAAACATACAAAAAAGTGCAAAAAACCATAAGAGAATAAGATCAACAAACTATAATAATAAAATATTTTTAAGTAGCCTAATAATGATTACTCAGTGTAGTATATTATTTGAGGAGCTGAAGTTTTTCCTGTAGAAATAAGATTCAGCCAATCTGCTTATGATAGAATTTTGAAGTTTAAAAAAATCTGGTTTTATATACTTATGACTAGCATTTATTGGTATAGGTTCAATATTTTACTTCTGAGAAATTTCAGGCAAGTTACTACACTAGCAGACAAAAGTAAATCATAAGTCAATGACTAACAAATTAAGGTCGGGACTGTGAATGGAAGGCCAGAATTAGACAGGAATTTACCAACCAAGAGAATTATTGTAAGTTGATCCTTAAGAAATGCAAGCACTCAGTAAATTGGTCAGCAATAAGGGAATACAAAGATACAAAAGATCAGAGGCTCAGAAACCAGAACAGTAAATAGTAAGTCGCCATATGGGAAAGGAGGCAATGGAGGGTTTTGTTTGAACACAAGGTAATATTTGAGCATATTCTAAAGATCCTGACGATAAGAGTAATTTACTTAAGTTTACTAGCCGGTGAGTGTGACTCAGGAGCCAGGGCAGATTCTGATCTCACTCTTTTTGTTAATTACAGGGTGATTGGTTTTTCTAAACTAGGAGTATATATAGCTAGGTTTCCTCAAGGTTATGTTTCAAATACTCCTTATGGCAAGTGAATTCTCAATGATATGGAAAATAATGTTTAATTTATGTCATATGTTGAACATTTTAAATGTTTTAAATACCTAAGATTTGCTTTCAGGAATCTGAGAACCGGCAAATGATGGACCAACTCCGAAAAGCCAATGAAGATGCTGAAAACTGGGAAAATAAGGCCCGCCAATCAGAGGCAGATAACAATACTCTCAAATTGGAACTTATCACTGCTGAGGCAGAGGGTAACAGATTAAAAGAAAAAGTAGATTCCCTCAATAGAGAGGTTGAGCAAGTAAGTTTGGGAAAGTATGCTTATAATACATCCTTCATCATATTTAAAATAGTCTTGTTTGACTTTCCATAAATTAAATATATGAACAAACACAAATTATTTAAATATATTGTGAATTGTAGCATGCTAACCATTCTCTGTATATCCACTCTGGTTCTTCTCCAGTCTCTTATCTACCCTACAACTGAAACATCATTAGCATTTGTTAAGATTAGGAACTATTTCAACCATACAAAAAAGTGCAAAAACTCTTAATGTGACAGATAAACATGTCCCCACATCCCCAACGTAAGGATACCTATCTTGCCACATTTGCTTCAAGATTTTTTTTTTTTTGTAAAGAAACCAAGCATTACATATACAACTCCTCATCTTTTTTCCTTATCCTTCCCTAATTGTTGTTGTATATCACTTTCCAGTCAGTATGTCTAACTCCTATGCATGTGTTTATACTTTTTCTACATATTTGTCACCCACAAATGATGTATAATGTTTTGTATGTTTTCGGTTTTGCCTGAGTGATAATAAACATACTAGAGATATCCATTTGCAACTTGCCCTTTTTGTTCAGTATTATAATTTTGAAGTGTATCTCTTTTGATAATTGATTTATGCAGAGGGTGCCCAAAAACTGTGTACACATTTTAAGAAAGGAAAAACTATTAAAATTGTAATACTCAATAAGATGAATACAAGTCACATTTGACTTTTGCAATTACAAGAGGTGATCAGAGTGGTTATCATCAGCATCCAGACACTTCTGATTATGGTGAATATCTCTTAACATTGCTTAAAATGTGTATACATGTTTTGGGCATCCCCAGTATGTAGAGTCCTACTTCAAACAGTATATTCATTGTAGACATATTTTTAAATTCATTCACATACTGAAGGAAATTTAGTTTTTTTTCTATTATAAAACATTGCAACAAACCTCCTTTTACATTTCTCCTTGGTTATATGTCTGTCTAGGTTTATGTCTGGAAGTGAATAACCAGGTCAAAGATATGTATGTTTTCAACTCTTCTAAGTCAGATTTGCTCTCTAAAGTGTCACTTTCCCATTAGAAATCATGAGTTGTTATTTTCTCAAATACTAATTGAATACTTGATATTGTCAGACTTAAATTTTTCCATAGTTTAGTTTTGCGTTTTCTTGATTACTAGTGAAATTGAGGAGATTTTCATGTCTCTTAGTCATGCAGGATTCCTCTTCTATGAATTTTTTTCTTGAACTTCTCAAGTGAAGTTTTCAAAAACTTTACTTATTTTTCTATTGAGCAGCTTATATTTTTTATATTGATGTAAAGGAATTCTCTATATATTCTTGATAATATCTTTTTAAAAGATATATTGTTTTTTGACTTATCTTTTCATTTTACTTGTAATATAAGCAAACATGTCAAATTCTGATGCACTCAGAATTATTATCAATCTTTTCCTGTATGGCTTATGCTTTTATGTCTTCTTTAAGAAATTCTTTACTATTCCAAGACCAAAAAGCTATTTTCCTATATTTTCATTTAAAGGTTCTTCTGAAAATCTGAAAGTATGTAAAATTTTGTCCATTACATTTGGGTCTTTAATCCACTTGGGATCTATTTTGTGTAGTTTGAAGTAGATATATTTTTATTTTTCTGGATGGCTATCCATCATCCTTTCTTCACTAAAATGTAAGTCTCCTTCATCTTAAAATAAAAGTAAGTCTACTTTGTCATAAAAAATTTCAATACATTTTTTGCCATTGGCTATTTATTGATCCTTTTGCCAACAATACACTCTTATAGCTACTCTAGTTTTATATGAAGTCTTGATATCTGAGAGGATTAATGTTCCTTCAAATTATTTTGACTGCACTTGCCCTTATTAAAGTCTCTCAATGCATTTTAGAATAAACTTATCACATTCTCTGACTTTTGTATCATTCTTCTTTTGTATGCTTTAAGGCTAGAAATTTCTCTTAAATTTTTTTGGCTACCACCCACAAGTATTGAAGTAATGCTTTCATTGCCATTCAGTTTTAACTATCATCCAATTACATTATGATCATTATGATTATTTTTGATTACTGAAATTTTAAAATTATTTCCAGTGTACAAGGGACTTGAAGTTGTTTATCTATTTTTATTTTGTTGTGTCTATTATTACTTATGGCTAGCATTTTGTTGTCTAGTATTTCTAATATAATGATCAGATAAAATGGCTTATTTGATATTAATTCTTTGGCATCTCTTAAGAATTTCTTAGTGTCAGGGTACCCAATATTTGATAATATATATCAGCTTGAAAAACATATGTGCTCACTTATTGGGTACATATACATGTTTTATATGTATATATTTGATTAGGCTTGTTAGTAGTGTCAATCCTTATAAGTCTTTTCTAAATTTGTTTTCTTGGTCTTTCAATTACTGAAAGAGATACGCTAAAATTATATGGTGGTTCACACTCATGCCTGTAATCCCAGCACTTTGGGAGGTGGAGGTGAGAGGATTGTCTGAGCCCAAGGGTTCAAGACCAGCCTGGGCGGGCAATTTAGCAAGACCTCGTCTCTACAATAAACAAAAAAATTAGTCGGGCATGGTGGTGCATTCCTGTGGTTCCAGCTACTTGGAAGGCAAGTTGAGGCTGCTGCCGCCATAAGTATGCCACTGCACTCCAGTCTGGGCAACAGAATAAGACTCCTACTCAAAAACAAAAAAAAAATTGTCCTATATAATTGTGGATTTGTCTGTTTTCCTCTGAATGATATTGTCAGTTTTTGTTATATTTTAAAGACTACTATTAGATTCATACTCGATCAGTATTTTTTATATTTATAATAAAAATTTCTTTTATCATTGTGTAATGAGTCACTTCAGTAACACTTCTGCTTCAGAGTGTGATTGTATATATTAATCTAGCTATCTAGTTTGTTTATTGTTTATGAACAACTGGCAAATCTAATTTTTAAGTAAGCTGTATTGAAGTATAAATCTAAATGAACTAAAAAAGCACCCATTTTAAGCGTATAATACAGGTACACTTGAACAATCACCACTATAATAAAGGTAGAACATTTCCATCACTTCTCTAGTGTTCCCTCAAGCCCTTTGCAATCATCTATCCAAATCCCCAGGAAGCCACTGATTTACTTTTTTTCCCATTAAAAAATTTTAGGGGGATTTGGGGGTACACGTGCAGGTTTGTTACATGAGTATATTATGTGGTGGTGTGTTTTGGCTTCTGTTGAGCCCATCACCCAAATAGTGGGTACATACCCAATAGCTAGTTTTTCAACGCTTGCCCCCCACTTAGGAGTCCCCAGTGTCTGCTGTTCCCATCTTTATGTCCATGTGTACCCAGTGTTTAGCTCCCACTCACATGTGAGAATAGATGGTATTTGGTTTTCTGTTTCTGCATCAATTTTCTTAGAATAATAGCCTCCAACGGCATCAACGTTGCTGCAAAGGACATAATTTTTTATAGCTGCATAATATTCCCTGATGTATATGTACCACGTTTTCTTTATCCAGTTCAGGATTGATGGGAACCTATGTTGGTTCCATGTTTTTGCTATTGTGAATAGCGCTTCAAAAAACATACAAGTGCAGGCGTCTTTTTGGTAGAACAATTTATGTTCTTTTGGGTACGCACCCAGTAGTGAAAATGCTAGGTTGAATGGTAAAGTTACTTTTAGTTCCTTTACTTTTAGTTCCTTTTTTTAAAAATCAGAGTCTCACTCTGTTGACCAGCATGGCGTGCAGTGGCATGATCACAACTCACTGCAGCTTCAACCTCCTGGGCTCAGGCAATCCTTCTGCCTCAGCCTCCGGAATAACTGGAACTACAGTTGTGTACCACATGCCCAGCTAATTTATTTTATTTTTGTAGAGACAGGATCTTGCTATGTTGACTAGGGTGGTCTCAAATTTTGGGGCTCAAGTAATCCTCCAGCATTGACCTCTCAAAATGCCAGGATTATAGGTGTCAGCCACTATATCCAGCCTATTTTAAGTTCCGTGAGAAAGCTCCAAACTGCTTTCCACAGGGGCTAAACTAGCTTGCATTCCAACCAACCGTGTATGAGCATTCTCTTTTCTTCACAACCTCACCAATATCTCTTATTTTTGACTTATTAAAAATAGCCATTCTGACTGGTGTGAAAAGGCATCTCATCATTTTGATTTGCATTTCTTTGATGATTCATGATGAGCATTTTTTCACATTTGTTGGCTGCCTGTATGTCTTCATTTAGGAAGTGTCTTTTCCTGTCTTTTGCCCACTTTTTAATGGGGCTATTTGTTTTTTTCTTATTGATTTAAGTTCCATGTAGATTCTGAATATTAGCCCTTTGTTGGATTCATAGATTACAAATATTTTCTCTCTTTCTGAAGGTTGTTTATTTACTCTGTTGATGGTTTCGTTTGCTATGCAGAATGTCTTTAACTAGGTCCCACTTGTCAATTTTTGTTTTTGCTGCATTTGCTCTTAGGGACTTGATTAGAAATTTGTTGCCAAGGCCAGTGTCAATAAAAGTATTTCTTAGGCTTCTAGGATTTTTATAGTTTGAGATTTTACATTTAAGTCTTTAATTCATTTTGAGTTCATTTTTGTATATGATAAGAGGAAGGAATTTACCTTCATTCTTCTGCATGTGGTCAGCAAGTTTTCCTAGCACTATTTATTGAATAGGGTGTCCTTTTCCCAATGTTTACTTTGTCAACCATGTTAAAGATCAGTTGGTTGTAACTAAGAGGTTTTATTTCTTGTTCTCTATTCTCTTCCTTTGATCTATGTGTCTATTTTTGTACTGTATCCTGCTGCTTTGGTTACTGTAGCCTTATAGTAAAGTTTGAAGTCCAGTCATGTGATACTGTTAGTGTTGTCCTTTTTGCTTATGATTATTTTGGCTATTTGGGCTCTTTTTTGCTTCCATATGAATTTAATTTTTTTGCTAGATCTGTGAAAAATGATGCTGGTAGTTTGATAGGGATTATGTTGAATCTGCAGATTGCTTTGGGCAGTGTTGACATTTTAACAATATTGATTTTTCCAATTCATGAACATGGAATGCTTTTCCTCTTTGAGTCACCTTTGACTTCTTTCTTTATTGTATATATTTTTCACCTCCTTGGTAGATATAGTCCCAGATATATTTTTTTATGGCTATTGAAAATGGGATTGTGTTCTTAATTTGGTTCTCAGCTTAAACATTGGTGTATAGATGCTATTGATTTTTGGATGTTGACTTTGTATCCTGAGACTTTACTGAAGTCACTTATCAGATCTAGGAGTCTTTTTATTGAATCTTTAGGGTATTCTAAATATAGAATCATATTGTTTGTGAAGAGAGGTAATTTGACTTATTTTTTTCCTGTTTATATACCTTTTATTTTTTTCTCTTGCCTGATTGTTCTCATTAGAAGTTCCAGTACTATGTTAAATAGTTGTGATGAGAGTAGACATTTTATCTTACTCTAGTTTTTAGGGGACTCCTCTGAACTTTTACCCATTCACTATGATGTTGGCTGTGGGTTTGTCCATGAATAACACTTATTTTGAGGTATGTCCATTTGATGCCTAGATAGTTGAAGGTTTTTATCATGAAGTGATGTTGGATTTTATCAAATGCTTTCCTGCATCTATTGAAATGATTGTGTGGTTCTTGTCTTAAGTTCTGTTTATGTGGTGGATCACATTTACTGATTTGCATATGTTGAGCAAACTTTGCATCCCCAAAATAAAGCCCACTTGATCATGCTGAATATCTTTATGATGTGCTGATAAAGATATGATACAATTTGCTAGTATTTTGTTGAGGATTTTTGCATTTATGTTCATCAGGGATATTGGCCTGGAGTTTCTCTCTTTGTTATGTCTTTGCCAGATTTTGGTATTAGGATGATATTGGCATCATGCAATGAGTTATAGACGTGTCTCTCCTCGGTTGTTTAGAATAGTTTCAGTAGCATTGATACCAGATTATCTTCGTATATCTGGTAGAATCCATCTGGCTCACAACTTTTTTTGGTTGGTAAGTCTTTTATTACTGATTTAATTTCATGACTTATTATTGATCTGTTCAGGATTTCAGTTTTTCCGTTTCAATCTTGAAAGGTGTTTCACGGAATTTATTCATTCTTGTAGATTTTCTAGTTTGCATGCATATAGATGCTTATAGTAATCTAAGAATTTTTTGTATTTCTTTGGGACCAGTTATAATGTCACCTTTTTTTGTTTCTGATTATTTGGATTTTGTCTTTCTTCTTCATTGTCTTCTTCCTTTTGTTTTCAGCTGTTAATCTGGCCAGTAGTTTATCAATTTTGTTTATCCTTTCAAAGAACCAGGTTTGTTTTGTTGAATCTTTGCATGCTTTTTGGGGGGGTCTCAATTTCATTTAATTCTGTTCTGATTTTGGTTATTTCTTTTCTTCTACTCTTTCATGTTGAGTTTGTTGATGTTTTCTAGTTCTCTTAGGTGAGACATTAGGTTGCTTGAAGTCTGTTTTCTTGATATTGACTTTTAGTGCTATTAACTGTCCTCTTAGCATTGATTTTGTGATATTCCAGAGGTTTTTGGTATGTGGTATATTTATTTTTATTTGTTTCAAAGAATTTTAAAATTTTTGTCTTGATTCTGTTGTTTACCCGAAAATTCTTCAGGAGCAATATGTTTAGTTTTCATGTATTTGTATGGTTTTGATGGTTCCTCTTAGGATTGTTATCTGTTTTTATCCCTTTATAGTCACAGAAGACACTTAGTACAATTTTTATTTTTTGGAATGTGTTAAGATTGCTTTATGACTGAGCATTTGGTCAATCTTAGAATATGTTCCATGTGCAGATGAGAAGCATATATACTGTTGGATGAAGTATTCTGTGGATGTCTATTAGGTCCAATGGATCAAGTGTTGAATTTAAGTTCAGAATTTCTTTGTTAGTTTTCTACCTTGACGATCTGTCTAAAGCTGCTACTGGGGTGTTACAATCTCCTGATATTATTGTATATCTGTCTACATCTTCTCTTAGGTCTAGTAGTAATTGATAAATCAGTGTGCTTCAAAGTTAGTTGTATATATATTTAGGATAGTAAGACTACCTGTTGGATTAAGCCCTTTATCATCTTGTAATGTCCTTTATTCTTTTTTTTTTTTTACCATTTTTAATTTAAAGTTTGTTTTATCTGATACAAGAATAGTAACCAATACTCTCTTTTTGTTTTCCAATTGTGTAGTAGCTCTTTTTCCCTTTACCATGAGCCTATGGGACCATTAAAAGTGAGATGGGTTGCCTTCTTTTACTATAGATTAGGGTAGACTTTAGACTTTTATGTAAATGGAATTATGTACTTATTGTGTCTTAGCTTCTTTTATTCATCATAATGCTTTTGAAATTCACTCATGTTTCATGTTTATTTCTTTTTTTGTTGTTGTATAGTATTCCCTTGTAAAGCTATATCACAATTTGTTACTTGTTGGTGGGCATTTAGATGGTGTATTAATCTACTAGGTTTGTCATAACAAAATATCACTGATGGGGTAGTTTAAACAATAGAAATATATTTTCTCACAGTTCTATAGTCCGTAAGTCCAAGATCATAGAGCGAGCAGGTTTGGTTTCTTTTGGGACCTCTCTTCTTGGTCCCCAAATGGCTGCATTCTTACTGTGTCCTCATACGGCCTTTCTTATATGCAAGCACATTCTTGGTATCTTCCTATTCTTTTCTTTTTTTTTTTAAATTATAAAGATGTGGGGTACAATTCAGGGTTTGGTATACAAATGTTGATTATGTAGGTACGCTTGTTGATGGGGTATGCCCCTTCCTCTCCTAGCAGTTTCCCTCTACTGCCAATCCCAACCCCCCCATGATAGTTTCACACTAATGCCAATACCAATACCTTTCTTATAGTATTATAATAATTGTTCAAGGTCCACTTATGAGTGAAAACATATGGTACTCTGTTCTTTGTTTCTGTGATAGGTCACTGAATATGATCGACTCTAAATCCATCCAAGTTGCTGCAAAGTTCATATGTTTGTCTTTCTTTGTGGCTGCATAATATTCCATTTTGTATATGTACCACATATTTTTTATCCAGTCTAGCTTCGATGAGCAACATGGTTGGTTCCATGTTTTTGCTATAATGAATAGAGCTGCAGCAAACATAAGTGTGCAGGTATCTTTTTTGTAGAATGGTTTGAGTTCCTCTGGGTATTTTCCCAATAGGAGAATTGCTGGGTCATATGGAAAGTCAATTTCTAGTTCTTTCAGAAATTGCTACACTGTCTTCCAGAGATGTTGCACTAGTTTGCATTCCCACCAGCAAGGTAGAAGCGATCCTTTTTCTCCGCATCCTCGCCAGCATCTGTTGTTGTTTGCTTTATTAATGATGGCCATTCTTACTGGGGTTAGGTGATATCTCAGTGTGGTTTTGATTGGCATTTCTCTTAGGATGAGTGAGGCTGAACACTTTTTCATGTGTCTGTTGGCTGCCTGTATGTCCTCTTTTGAGAAGTGTCTATTTATGTCTTTTGCCCACTTTTTAATGGGGCTGTTTGTTTTTTTCCTTTCGGCATGTTGGAATTCCTTGTAGATCCTAGATCTTAGGCCTTTGTCAGATATACTTTTGGCAAATATTTTTTCCCATTCTGTGAGCTGTCTCCCTGCTCTCTTGGTGGTTTCTTTTGCTTTGCAGAATCTCGTTAGTTTGATGAGGTTCCACTTGTCTATCTTATTTCTTAAGGTATGGGCATTTAGGGTTCTGAATAGGAATTGGTTGCCAGTTCCAATTTCCATAAGGGTGTCTCCTGGGTTTTCTAAGATTCTTATAGTTTGAGGTTTTATGTTTAGGTCTTTGATCCATTTAGAGTTAATTTTTGTGTATGGTGAATGGTAGGGGTCCTGTTTTAGTCTTCTGCATGTGGTCTGCCAGTTTTCCCATCACCATTTACTGAATAGGTTCTCCTCTCCCCCGTGGTGGTTGTTGGAGGCTTTGTCAAAGATGAGTTGGTTGAGAAATTGAGGCTTTGTTTCCAGAATCTCTATCCTGTTCCAGTGGTCTATATGCGTGATCTTGTACCAATACCAGGCTGTTTTGATTATTATAGCCTTATAGTAAAGTTTGAAGTTTAGAAGTGTGATACCTCCTGCTTTGTTTCTTTTGCTAAGGATTGTTTTGGCTATTTATGGTCGTTTATGTTTCCATATGAATTTCTGTATTGTCATCTCCAGGTCTGAGATGAATGATGTTGGTAACTTAATAGGTATTGCGTTGAATCTGTAGATTGCCTTTGGTAGGATGGACATCTTAACAATGTTGATTCTTCCTATCCATGAGCATGGAATATTTTTCCATTTGTTTGTGTCTTCTTGGATTTCTTTGAGCAGTGTTTTGTAATTCTCATTGTAAAGGTCTTTTACTTCTCTGGATAGGAAAATGTGGAGGTATTTCATTTTTTTGCTTGTTGTTGGTGTATAGGAATGCGACTGTCTTTTGCACATTTATTTTGCACCCTGAGACTTTGCCAAAGTCCTTTATCAGTGCAAGCAGGTTTTTGACAGATTCTGTTGGATTTTCAAGGTATAGGATCATATCATCAGCAAAGAGGGATAACTTGACTTCCTCTTTTCCTATTTGGATATCCTGATTTCCTTCTCTAGTCTAATTGCCCTGGCTAGGACTTCCAACACAATGTTGAACAAGAAGGATGAGAGTAGGCAGCCTTGTCTTGTTCCAGTTTTCAGGGGAAATGTTTCCAGTTTCTGTCCATTTAGCAATATGTTAGCTGTGGGTTTATCGTAGATGACACTTACTATTTTGAGGTATGTTCCTTCTATATCTAGGTGATTGAGGGTTTATATCAAGAAGGGATGCTGGATTTTATCAAAAGCTTTTCCTACATCTAATGATATAATCACGTGGTTCTTGTTTTTATATCTGTTGATGTATTTAATGACATTTGTGGTCTTGTGAGTGTTGAACCAGCCCTGCATCCTGGGATGAAGCCTACCTGGTCATGGTGCATGATTTTTTTTTTTCTTTTTTTTTTTTTTTTTTTGAGTTGGAGTCTCACTCTGTTGCCCAGACTGGAGTGCACTGCCCACTCCCGGCCACTGCAGCCTTGACCTGCTGGGCTCCAGCAATCCTTCCGCCTCAGCCTTCCAAGTAGCTGGAACTACAGGCGCGCGCTACCACACCCGGCTAATTTTTTGATTGATTTATTGTAGAGATGAGGTCTCGCCAAGTTGCCCAGGTGGGTCTCGAACCTGCGGGCTCAGGCAGTCCACTCACCTCAGCCTCCCGAAGCGTGGGATTACAGGCTGAGCCACCAAGCCCGGCTCATGGTGGATGATTTTTTAGATTTGTTTTTGAATCCGATTTGCTAGAATCTTATTGAGGATTTTTGCATCTATGTTCATAAGGGATATTGGCCAATAGTTCTCTTTTTTTGTTGGATCTTTACCCGGTTTGGGTATCAGTGTGATGTTAGCTTTGTAAAATGATTTGGGGAGAATTCCATCCTTCTCAATTATTTGGAATACTTTCAATAGGATTGGTACCAGCTCCTCTTTGTATGTTTTGTAGAATTCTGCTGGGAAGCCATCCAGTCCAGGGCTTTTTTTGGTAGGTATTTTTTGTATGACAGCGTCAATTTCCTGGGTTGTTATTGGTCTATTTAGTGTCTCAATGTCTTCTTGTTTCCACCTGGGAAGGTTGTGTGATGTCAGAAAGTCCTCCATTTCATTTAGGTTATCAAGTTTGTTTCCATATAGGTAGAAATAGTAATCTCTGATAATCTTTTGTATTTCTTTGGGGTCAGTTGTGATTTGGTCTTTTGTATTTCTGATTGTGTTTATTTTGACTTTTTCTCTCTTTTATTTGGTCATTCTGGCTAGGGGTCCATCAATCTTGTTAATTCTTTCAAAGAACCAGCTTTTTGTTTTGTTGATATTTTCTATGATATTTTTTCTTCTATGTCCTGTATTTGGGCTCTTATTTTTGTGATTTGGATTCTTCTGCTAAAGTTGGGGTTTTGATGGTCTTCTCTTTCGAGTTCCCTTTGGTGATTTGTTAGACTCTCAACTTTTGATCTTTCTGTTTCCTTGATGTGTGCTCATAGAGATATAAATTCCCCTCTTAAAACACCTTCATGGCATCCCAGAGGTTTTGGTAAGATGTTTCTTCATTTTCATTTGCTTCCAGGAATCTTTTAATTTCTGTTTTGATTTCAGTGTTGACCCAGGAGTTGTTCAGCATTATGCTGTTTAGTGTCTATATCTTTGTGGGCTTTGGGGAAATGTTGTTGGTGTTTATATTTATTTTTATTCCACTGTGGTCTGAGAATGTGCATGGCAAGATTTAAACCTTATGGAATTTGTTTATGTTTGATTTATGGCTAAGGATATGATCAATCTTGTAGTATGTTCCATGTGGTGATGAGTAGAATGTATATTCTGTGGTTGTTGGGTGGAATAATCTGTAGGTATCAAATCCATTTGGTTGAGTGTCAAGTTTAGGTTCTGGATCTCCTTATTGATTTTTTGCCTCATTGATCTATCTAGGGCTGTTAGTGGGGTATTCAAGTACTCTGCTACAATAGTGTTAGTCAATATCTTTTTTTAGTTTACTTAGTAGTTGCTTTATAAATGTTGGTGCTCCTCTGTTGGGTGCATATATGTTTGGGATGGATATTTCTTATTGATGGAGTGAACATTTTATCATTATGTAGTGTCCTTTGCATCTTTTAAAATTTTTGATAGCTTAAAGGTTGTTATGTCTGATATTAAGATTGCAACTTCTGCCTTCTTTTGTGATCCATTTGCCTAGAAACTTGTTTCCATCCTTTAACTTTGGGTCTGTGTATGTCCCTTGTAGTGAGATGAGTCTCCTGGATGCAGCAAGTAATTGGGTCATAGTTTCTTATCCAGTTTGCCATTTTGTGTCTTTCAGTGGTGCATTTAGTCCAATCACATTCAGACTGATTATTGAAATGTGATTGTTTCTCCCTGTCATGAAGCTTTTCTAAAGTTTTTTCTTTGCTTGTTTTCTTTTGGCTTTGGGTTGATGTATGTGTGTGTTTTCAAGTTTCTTGTTGCGCTGTATTCTCTGTTGATTCTGTGCTCTGCTGTTCTCTTGGGAAGTGTGTGGTGGTTCTTTTTTTTCTTTCTTCTGTGCTTAATACCTTTTTAAGTGTCTCCTGTAGAGCTGGTCTGGAAGCTGCATAATCTCTTAGAGATTAGATGTCTGGGAAGGATTTTAATTCTCCATTACTGATGAAGCTGAGTTTGGCTGGAGAGGACATTCTTGGTTGAAATTGTTTATCTTTGAGGACTTTGAATATCGGGCTCCAGTCCTTCTTGCTTGTAGTGTTTCTGCTGATAGGTTTGCTCCTATTCTGATTGGTTTTCCCTGGTAGGTAGTCTGACCTTTCTCTCTTGCTGCCTTTAGGATTTTTTCTTTTGTGCTTACTTTGTGTAGGTAAATTACTATGTGTCCAGGGGTTGGTCTTCTTATTTGATGTCTTGTGGGGGTTCTTTGTATCTCTTGTGCTTGACTGGTCACATCTCTGGTGAGATGGGGACAATTTTCTTGGATCACCTCCTGGAACACTTGCTCTAAGTTTTCTCCATTTCTCTTCCTTCTTCTGGGATACCAGTCAGGCATAGGTTCAACCTCTTGATATAATCGCACATCTCTTGTAGACTTTGTTCTTTCTTTCTGAGTCTTCTGTCTATGTTTTTTACAGATTGGGTTAATTCCATATTCTGGTCTTCAAGTTCAGAGATTCTTTCTTCAGCTAGATTAATTCTGGTTTCCATGTTTGTCATCTTGCTATTTATTTCCTGAATGAAGTTTTTTATTGCCAAAATCTCTGTTACAAGTTCTTTCAGTGTTGCATCTTATCTTTCTTGAGTTTAATTCACTCTTTCCATCCATTCCCTAAAACCTGTAGTATTCTGAGGCCAGTCATTGATGACTTCCATTGTTTGGGCACCAAGGTCTGATTTCTTGGAAGTTTTGTCTTTGGTACACTTGAAATTGCCAGTGGTCTTCCTTTGGCTTTTCCTCATTTGTGACGTATCTTTTGTTTTTCTCTTTAGTTCTGTTATTCAGTGTCAGTGGGAGAGGCTCTCCCTTCTGATGTTTGCTCAGTCCTCTATTCTTCCCTGATCCAGGCTGTGGATTTCTTCTATTTTGAAATTGGATGGTAGATGGGAAACTTTGCTGTCTCTCGTAGTTTTTGAAATTCGAATAAAGTAGGGGATGGGGTGCTAGGATTCAGAAACTACTTGAAAATTATAATGTTCGCTTATTGTGGTATGTGTTTCCTGAGACCCACTCCGCATCACCACTCTATATGACAATGCAAAGCAGAAACTAATGCAAAAAACAATTGAACGTACACACACACAGACTTATACACACACCCCCAAACAAACTGGAATTACAACAAAGTGTAACAAAACAAACAATAAAAAACCAAGAAAACTAAACACACAAACACACATGCCTAGTACACAGTGAATAGAGAAGAAAAACAGAAAGACCAGGGGGGAAAAAAGAAGGAATTCAGATCAAACTCTCACACATATATTGACATACACCTTAAACTATAAAAAAATGGAAATAAAAAACCCAGAAGAACAAAAGAGCAAAAACAAGCCAACAGCAACAACAAAATTGAAAGATGAACACTCACTCACATATACACATAAACAGAAAGTGACAAATAAAAGAAGAAAGAAACAGAAAAAGAAAAAAATTGGGGGGGGATGCAGATCAAACCCTCATGTACACATTCATGCACAAAGGAAAAATATTTAACAAATCGATGAACTAACAGTCAAAGAATTTTTTAAAATAAAAAAAAATTAAAAATAAAAATAAAAAAAACCCTGTCCTCTGTGGCAGACTCTGTAATTGTTCCTCTAATCAGGTCTCCTGCAGAGCCACCTCTTTCACTCTTCCTTAGTGTCCGGAGCAGGTAAGGAGAAGGGGCAGTGGAGGTGGGTGGGAAGATTTCCAACAGAGGGGAGTCGCGGGGTTGTCTCTTCCCCAGGAATGTACTCACAGGTGTTGCCCCAGCCAGACCTGTCCTGGAATCGAATTCTCCTATTGCGACTGATGTCCAGGCTCCACCTGGGTTTGTCCCTTTCAATCGTGGCCCAGCTGTGTGGGTCTGATGTTCAGAGGATTGCTGGGGAGAAGGGGGTTTGGGTCAGTCTTGGACTCACCACTGATCTCTTTGGAGTCCTTCCACATCGTCCTTTTCTAGTCATACCCTTTGTCCTGCAACTGATCAGCGTAGGGGGTAGGGCACCTGGAACTCAGTACTCTTCAAGTCCCTTGGAAGTTTGTGCTTTCAGGATATTCCCTCTGGGTCACGGTCAATCCCTGGGTAGTTGATCTGCCAGTCACAGAGATCAGGTCTGTGGCTCCATGGTGAGCAAGTCAGAACACTTTCCTGCCCCACCTTCAAGATGATGATGGGGTGCCTCTCTTGTCCTCTTGCCTGGGACTTTGCCTCTGGACTCCCTCTGCAGGTTCTGCTGCCAGTGCCCTTCCAGACACTGAAGTGGTGAGGTAAAACCTGGAGTCTGCCATCTCTCCTGCCAATGGTATGGGAGGACCTGGGGCAGTAGTCTTTCCCCACCACTTTTTACAGGAAAACTTGTGTCTGTTTTAAAAAGTAAAAACAAAAAAAATGGCGCTCAGTGTCTGCCACCTGGGAAGAGCCAGGGACCAAGCAGAGAAGCTGCAGCACCAGCTATTGTGCCAGGAACCTGGCCACTTGCTCTCAGGCCCCACTTAGACAGTCTCTCCCAGCATTTTCCATTATCTTCCTATTCTTATAAAGACACCAGGCATATTGGATTAGGACCCTACCCTTATAACCCATTTATCCTTTACTACCTCTTTTAAGGTCTGATCTCTAAAGTCACACTGGGGATTAGGCTTCAACATAAGGATTTGGAGTGACACAATTCAGCCCATAACAGTTTATTTGTAGTTTTTGGCAATTAGTAATAAAAATTCCTGTAAACATTGGATTCAAGTCTGTGTGCACATAAATTTTTATTTTTCTTGTATAAATAAATAGGAATGGAATTTCTGGTAATGCTTAACTTTGTAAGAAACTGACAAATTGTTTTCCAAAATGGTTGTACCACTTTACACTCCCACTTGTATAGTTCCAGTTCTACATCTTCTCCATCACTTGATATTGTTCACAGATGTGTAAAGTTATCACACTGTTGTTTTAGTTTGCATTTCCTTGTGGTGGTGATTAATAACGTTAAGCAGCATTTCACATGCTTACTGGCAACTGATCTATCTTCTTTTGTGAAGTATCTATTTAAATCTGTTGCCTGTCTTTTTGTTGGAATGTGTATCTTCTTGTTATTAAATTGTAGAAATGTTTTGAACACTCTAGATGATTCTTTGTTTGGTATCTGCATTTTGAATACTTCTGCCAGTCATTGGCCTGCTTTTTTGTTTCCTTAATAAAGTCATTCTAAGAGCAGAAGTTTTACATTTTTATTGAAGTCCAGTTTACCAATTTTCTTTTATATGTTGTACATCTATGTCCTAATAAATCATTGCAAATGTCAAAGTATATAGACTTTCTTTTAGAAATTATATACTTTTAGATTTTATATTTAGATTTTAAATTACTATTTTTATATGATGTAAGATAAATGTCAAGGTTCACTTTTTCCCATGGATATGAAGTTATCCAGCACCAGTTATTGAAAAGACTATCATTTCATCATTGAATTAGCTAAAAATCTTTGGAAAAAATCAAATGATCATTTATATGTGAGTATATTTCTGCATTTGGGTCTTTTTTTTGTGGTGAGAACATTTAAGATCTCCTCTCAGAAATTTTCAAAAATGTACTTTACCCAGATGTCTGAGGGTTTTTTTTTAATCAAGAAGGTATGCTGGATTTTATCAAAAACTTTTTCTACATCTAATGATATAATTATGTGGTTCTCGTTTTACATCTGTTGATGTATTTAATTACATTTATGGTCTTGGGAAAGTTGAACCAGCCCTGCATCCTGGGGATGAAGCCTACTTGGTCATGGTGGACGAATTTTGAGATGTACTTTTGGATCCGATGCTAGAATCTTGATGAGGATTTTTATATCTATGTTCCTAAGGGATATTGGCCTGTAGTTCTCTTTTTTTGTTGGCCCTTTACCTGGTTTGCGTATCAGTGTGATGTTAGCTTCATAAAATGATGTGGGGAGAATTCCATCTTTTTCAACTGCCTGGAATACTTTCAGTAGGATTGGTATCAGCTCCTCCTTGTATGTTTTGTAGAATTCTGCTGGAAAGCCATCCGGTCCAGGACTTTTTTTTTTTTTTTTTTTGTAGGTAGTTTTTGTATGACAGAGTCAATTTCCTGGGTTGTTATTGATCTATTTAGTGTCTCAATGTCTTTTTGTTTCAATCTGGGGAGGTTGTGTGATGTCAGAAAGTCCTTCATTTCATTTAGGTTATCAAGTTTGTTTCCATACAGGTGTGCATAGTAATCTCTGGTTATTTTTTGTATTTTTTCGGGGTCAGTTGTGATTTGGTCTTTTGTATTTCTGATTCTGTTCATTTTGGCTTTTCTCTCTTTTTCTTGGTCATTCTGGCTAGGGGTCCATCAATCTTGTTAATTCTTTCAAAGAACCAACTTTTTGTTTTGTTGATGTTTTCTATGATATTTTTAGTCTTCTATGTCCTGTATTTGAGGTCTTATTTTGGTGTTCTGGATTCTTCTGCTAAAGTTAAGGTTCTGGTGATCTTTTTCCAGGTCCCTTAGGTGATTTATTAGGCTGTCAATTTGTGATCTTTCCATTTTCTTGATGTATGTGTGTAGAGATATAAATTCCCCTCTTAGAACTGATATCATGGCACCCCAGAGGTTTTGGTAAGATGTTTCTTCATTTTCATTTGTTTCCAGGAATCTTTTAATTTCTGTTTTGATTTCAGTGTTGACCCAGGAGTTGTTCAGCATCATGCTGTTTAGTGTCTATGTCTTTGTGGACTTTGGGGAAGTTTTGTTGGTGTTGATATTTATTTTTATTCCACTGTTGTCTTAGAAGGTGCATGGCAATATTTCAACTTTATGGAATTTGATTATGCTTGATTTATGGCCGAGGATGTGATCAATCTTGGAGTACGTTCCATGTAGTGATGAGTAGAATGTATATTCTGTGGTTGTTGGGTGGAATATTCGATAGGTATCTATTAAGTCCATTTGGTCAAGGTCAAGTTTAGGTTCCAGGTCTTCTTGTTAATTTTTTGCCTCGGTGATCTATCTAGGGCTGTTAGTGGGGTATTCAAACCCCCTGCTAGTAAGTGCCATCTACGACAATCCCACAGCTGGCATATTCCTAAATGGACAGAAACTGGAAACATTTCCCCTGAAAACTGGAACAAGACAAGGCTGACCACTCTCACCTATCTTGTTCAACATTGTGTTAGAAGTCCTAGCTAGAGCAATTAGACAAGAGAAGGAGATGAGGGTATACAAATAGGAAAAGAGGAAGTCAAGTTATTCTTCTTTGCTGACAATATGATCCTATACCTTGAAAATCCAAGAGAATCTGTCAAAAAACTGTTTGCACTGTTCAAGGTCCACTTATGAGTTTGGAAGTGTTCCTTCCTTTTCAGTTGTTTTTGAAAAGTTTGAGAAGAATTGGTGGTAATTCTTTAAATGCTTGTAGAATCCTCCATTGAAGCTATCTGGTCCTAGACTTTCCTTGAGGGACTTTTTCTTTGATGGACTTTTCTTTGATGGGCTTTTCTTCAATCTCTTTACTTGCTTTGGTCTGTTCATATTTTCATATTTCTTCATGATTCAGTCTTGGTAGGTTGTTTATTTCTAGGAATTATCTATTCCTTCTTGGTTATCAAATTTGTTGACATATCGTTGTTCACAGTAGTCTCTTATGATCCTTTGTATTTTTGTGGTATAAATTGTAATGCCTTCTCTTTTATTTTATAATTTTATTTATAATATTTGAGACCTTTCTTTTTTTTCTTAGTCCAGCTAAAGGTTTGTCAGTTTTGTTCACCTTTAGGAAAATAAACTCTTAATTTCACTGATCTTTCTATTCATTTTTCTGTTCATTATTTTATTAATTTCTGCTCTAATCTTTATATCTTTATTTTTCTTTCCTTCTGCTTGCTTTAGGTTTTGTTTGCTTTTCCTTTTCTAATGTCTTAAAGAGTTAGTTAATTGATTTGAGTTTTTTCTCATCTTTTTAAATATAGGCACTTTGATGTATCAATTTTTTTTAAGCACTGCGTTAGCTACATCTCATAACCTTATGTATTTGTGTTTTCACTTAAGTCATCTGAAAGTGTTTTCTAATTTTCCTTTTGATTTCTTCTTTGACTCATTGGTTATTTAAGAATATACTTTTTATTTCTGCATATTTATGGGTTTCCCTTTTTTTCTGTTATTGATTTCTAATTTTATTACATTTTGGTTAGAAAATATACTTGGTATTTTTACAGCTTTTCAAAATTTCTTGGTTTTGTTTTGTTGCTTGACATATGGTTTATTCTAGGAAATGTCTTATGTACTTAGGAAAAATATGTATTCAGGTGTGTTTGGGGAAGTGCCCTATAGATATATATGTTAGGTCTAGTCGGTTTATAATGTTGTTTAAGCCTTCTACTTATCTGTTGATCTTCTGCCTTATTATTTGACTATTTTTATAAGTGGCCTGTTGAATCTCTGAATATTATGTTGAATATTTTTATTTCCCCTTTGTTTTTACTTCACCTACTTCAGTGCTTTGTAATTAGGTACATATATGCTTATGGTGTTTTGAATTTCTGATGGCTTGACCCCTTTGCCATTATAAAATGTCTTTGCTTATCTTTAGTAACATTTTTAAAGTCTGTTTTGCCTGATATTATCATAACCACTTAAGGTTTCTCATAGTTACTTTTTGCATGATATATTTTTCTGTCCTTTAATTTCAATCTATTTTACTTTGAAATGAAAGTATGTCTCTTGAAGACAGAATATAGTTGAATATTATTTATTTACTCAGTCTTACAATTTCTCTTATTGAATTGCTTCATCTATTTACATTTAATGTTATTTATATACAGTCATATGTCACTTAATGATGGGAGTATATTCTGAGAAGTACATTATTAAGCAATTTTGTCATGTGAACATCACAGAATATACTTACACACACCTAAACTGTATTACCTACTACACACCTATGCTATATGGTATAGCTTATTGCTTCTATACTACAAACTTGTATGGCATGTTACTGTACTGAATACAGTAGACAATAGTAACACAATGGTAAATATTTGTGTATCTAAATATAGAAAAGTTATGGTAAAAATATAGTATTATCTTTGGGGACCATATATGCAGTTCATCATTTAACAAAACATTTTTGTGTGGCACATAACTGATTGGATTTGCATCTGCCATTTTACTTTTTATCTACATGACTCATGATTTTTTTTTCTTCTATTCCTCCTTTACTGCTTCCTGTTGCATTAAGCATGTAATAACAAATAAAACATTTTAAATTGTCTAGTGATTTTTTTACTACATTTTTTGAATTACTTGATCAGTGTTTGGCATATGCATCTAACTTATCAGAATTAACTTCAAGTTTATACTAACTTAATTCTAATGAGAAGCAAAAATATTACTCTTATGTAGTTCTATTCCTTTTTCTTCATTTTGTTCTATTATATAAACATATTACAGGTTGAGTATCCCTTATCCCGAATGCTTGGGACCAGAAATGTTTCAGATTTTGGATTTTTTTTCTTGTTATGACATATTGCATTTTACTTACAAATTGAGTATTCTAAATCTGAATATCTGAAATCTGAAATGCTTTAGCAAGCATTTCCTTTGAGCATCATGTCAGCATTCAATAGTTTTGGATCTTGGAGCATATTGGATTTTGGATTTTCAGATAAAGGTGCTCAACCTTGTACTTATATATATATGCTACAAAACTAACAATGCATTGTTACGGTTATAACTTTATACAGCATTGTGTCTTTTAAAATAGCTGAGATAAGAAAGGAGACCAAGTATATATTCACAGATTTTTGTTATGTTATCCCACCACCCATTTCTGTATCTTTATTGTTACTTTGGCTTTAAGATGCCATTTATGTTTATTTCCTTAGCCTAGTACAGCTTTGCTCCCATCCACCTTCTGTGTGCTGTTATTGGTAAATATATTACATTTTATGTTATAGGCCCAGCAGTACAATTATACATGTATTGTTTCAATAAATTATTTTAGTATCAGATCTTCTGGAAAAGAAATATGCATTTATACTTTTATAATTACATAATTTTGCTTATTGTTGCTCTTTTTTCTCTTGTGTGTGGATTTGAATTACTTTCAATCTGAAGAAATTTCTTTAGTGTTTGTTGTAGGATGGATCTGCTGATAATGCATGCAACCAATTTATGTTTCTCTAGGAATACCTCTATTTTGTCTTTATTGTGAAATGTAGTTTTTGCTGGATATATGATTCTTGGTTGACAGGTTTTTTGTTTGTTTGTTTGTGGCACTTTGAATATGTTATGCCACAGCCCTCTGGAGTCTACTTTTTCTGCTTAGAAGTCAGTTGTTAAAATTATTTGAATTACCTTGGAATTGACAAGTAATTTTTCCCTTCTTTCAAAATGTTCTTTTTGTTTGTAGATTTCAGAATTTTTATAATCTCATGGTTTTAGAGATCAAGAGCTTTTAGATCTCTTGGCCTTTATCCTACTTGGAATTCATTAGGCATCCTGAATGTGAAGATTTAAAAGTTTCCAGCCATAGCTTCATCAAATATTTCCTTTGCTTCTTTATTTCTATATGTCCTTTCCTTCTGGTACTCCTGTTATGTGAGTTGATATGCTTGATGGCATCCTATGTTTCTTTGAGTCTCTGTTTTTCTTTATTCCCTTTGTTTCTTCATCAGACTGTACAACCTCCATCAGTTTATTTCAAATTCGTGAATTATTTTCTTTCAGAATCCATTGCAGTGTTCCTCTAGAGAATTTTTTCAACCTCTAGAGAATTTTTCATTAATTATAAAAGTATAAATATATATTTATATAAAAGTATAAATATATATTTCTCTTCCAGATATTCTCTCTTGTTCTTTAAAAAAATAATTTCTACATATTTTTTCATAATCTTTATTTGATGAAACACTGTCATATCTCCCTTTACTTCTTTAACTATGCTTCACTTAGGCCTTTGAACAGATTTATAATACCTACTGTGAAAATTTTGTTTATTTTTTAGGCAGGGACTCACTTTGTCACCCAGGCTGGAGTACGGTGGCACAAGTCTAACTCACTGTTGTCTTAAGCCCCTAAGCTAAAGTGATCCTTTTGCCTCAGCCTTCAGAGTAGCGAAGACTACATTAATGTGCCACTACACTTGACTAATTTAAATTTTTTTTTTGTAGAGACAACATCTTGCTATGTTAACCAGGCTGGTTTCAAATCCCTAGCCTTAAGCAATCTTCCCATCTCACCCTCTCAAAGTGTTGGAATTAGAGGCATGAGATGCTGTACCCAGCCAACTTTGAAGTTTTGCTTGTTTTTTTATTTTATTTTAAAGATGTGGGGTATGTGGGAGATGAAATCGTCCCTCCTCAGTTTTGTCGTTACAGCATGGCATGGAGATTCAGAGATTAGGGATGTGAAGCAACTCTTTTAATCTCGTTCTTGCAAGAATGGGTGGCTCTCAGGTTAGCAGGCACACCAAGGCAGTCACAGCCAGAGTATTTATGCCTCTAAAGTGCAAGTTCCTCCCCTGGTTTCCCAATGGCTGAGTACTTCAGAGGTTACATCACTTTCCCGGATGTTGCCTAAGCAATAATTTTGTACAAGTAAGTTAAATCACAAGCAGTTTCTACACAAATCAAGTAAAATACATGTTTCTGAATTCTGATTGGGTCTCAATGCCCACTAAAGGAAGCCTGCTAAAAGAGAAAGCCCACTAAGAAAAGAACCAGGAAGTGAAATAACAAATCGCCATTTTGAAAATGAATCACCATTTTGTTTTTTACAGTTTTCTCCTCTTTTATTTTTAAGTAGTTTTGATTTTATTTCCATTATAATTCATTTGTTTTAAATTTTTAAAATAGTTTCCTTTCTTCCTCAAAATTTAACTTAGTTTTCATTTTCATGAGCTTATTTGGGGAATAACCCATGGGCATTTGTTTATTAATAGAAGCTTCTATAAGTTTTTGGACTAAGCCTCTAGAACTGGGAATTATGCAGCAACCTACAGTTGTTAATATTCATACTGTAATGACAAGGGAGGTTAAGTTTGAGGCTATCTTTTCCTTCTATTTTTTCTTTAAAACCAGCCTTCTAACCAATCTGTAAAAGGATCATCAATTCCAGAATTTTCACCCAATTCATTGACCAGAGTAGTTAGCCCTTGTTGTGCCTTGGTGATAGTTCTATTAGGGGCTGTGTTATTTGTAGTAAAGGTACATTTCCCCCCCAATATAATATAGACTCCTCTTTTCTCAGGTAACATCATATCTAAATCAGTACAGTTTTCCCAAGTCATTCAGCTGGTGGCATTCAATTGTTTCACAGTTTTTCTGACAGCATCTCTAGTATAATTAATAAACTTTTGTGGTTATAGTAAATGTAGTCAATCTACATTCTTATTAACAGTTGACCACTAGAAGAACACAGACAAATCCTGCAGCTATTTGGTTTCTAGCTTTAAGTTCATTGGGGACTCCTATAGCATTGATATATATGTTGGGATGAAATGATCCTTGGAATGACCTTTGGCTTCTGTTTTGAGGATGAATTTTTAGGTTGGAGAGAAATGCGAGGGTAAATGGGATAACCAGCTGAAACAAATAATAGGTTTCAGCTCATTTGGGCAGTAATAGGTCTCTCTCTAAGTTTCCTTTCTCCACAGTACCACCAAACATCCACTCAAGGGACATTAAAGTGAGAGTAGTTGCCCTTTTATACCTCTGAGACATCCAGGATGTGGGTATAAGTTTTCAGTTGCCCTACAGGAGTAGTGAACCCTTCCCCTTATCTGGAGAGACACAAGGTATGATTCAATTTACCCATAGAAAAGGAAGGGATTACCTTCTAATCTGGTTTATGGAAGGCAGGGCGAAGCAAGGACAAGGTCTTGCATATCTTGTTTCCCCATGCATCCTTGTCTTGGTATAGGGCTAACATTCCACTCATTCCAATGGTGTCTGTATCCCAGCCAATAGGGAATGGAACCACTTGAGCCTGCAACCATTCTGTGGTACGTGCATAGCAGTCAATGTAAATTTTATTCATTCCATCCAAGCATTTGTTTCCTTATAACCAGTTTTGAATCTTTAAATCAAAATTTCAACTATAGTTACTTTTTTGGGATCATTGCTAGGGAGGTTGTAATAATCTTTGGGGCTCAGGGTTGGTTTCAGTGTACCTACAGCTATAGTTTTGATTAAAAGAAGGATTAATCCTCCTTGAGGGTCTTGTCTTGAAACATCAGCTCCCAATCCATAAACTCGAGGCACAACCTCAGGCTTTTGATATAAAGTAGCAGGATCATTAATAGTCAGACATATAGGCTTACATTATAAATCTCTACAGGCTGCGGGTGGAATTTCCTTAGATAAGTGTATTTTGGGTTTCAAGAATTGTAGGGGCTTCATTGTTTTCTGGGAGATTGCTGTCCAGCCTTGAATTTGGGTAGTTCACCATATGTTATCCCAACTGGGTCGGGGGCTTTTGTGGATTTGGGGAGCTTCCTTAGAGTTTTCAAAATCTAAATCCTCACCTATATTTGGCTCAGGACAAGATATTCGTCTGCGTGAGATAATTGTTTTTGCTTCTATAGGTTTCCATAAGGCAAAATTTGATATGCAACAAATTTTATAGTTTGAGGTAATGAGGTTTTGGATACATTGATTATAAAGTTAGTGCCAAAGGGATAAGGCTCACCTTTGGTTGCTTGTATATTAATGGCTCATAAAGCTACAATAATAATAGAGGGTTGCAAGTAATTAGACATTTTGGTGGTTCTCATTGGAGGAAACAGTCCCATGGGTGTTCAGAATTGAGACACACTTAACATAAATGCCTAATAAAACAGATAGGACAATAGAAGCAGTCACTGTAGGTTGGGTTATATATAAGGAGAATACCAAGAACATTCATGGAGACTAAATCTTAAATTGATTTTTTCTTATTTTTATCTTTAGAGTTTCTATTTGAGAGACTTTCTACCAATCTTGTCTTTCTTTTTTATTTTTTGAGTTGGAGTCTCACTCTGTCACCCTGACTGGAGTGCAGTGGTTGCTCCCGGCCACCGCAGCCTCGACCTGCTGGGCTCTGGCGATCCTTCCGCCTCAGCCTTCCAAGTAGTTGGAATTACAGGCATGTGCTACCATGCCCGGCTGATTTTTTTTGATTTATTGTAGAGGTGAGGTCTCGCTGCCCAGGCGGGTCTCGAACCCGCGAGCTTAGGCAATTCACTCACCTCAGCCTCCCAACGGCGCGGGATTATAGGCTGAGCCACCGAGCCCGGCCACAACACTTTTTGTTGCTTACTTTTTACTGTGTATTGGTAGCACTTTCGTTTTCTTTGCATGTCTCCAAAAAGTTTTTTGTTGGAAACTTGAAATGTTAGATGATATATTGTAGCAACTCTGGCTATCATTTTTTGCCCCTCTCCCCCCAGGGATTGTTATTGTTTTTGCTTTTTTATATGTTCTTGATACAAGGCCTTTATCAGATATGTATTTGACAGATATTTTCTGTCATTTTATGACTTTTCTTTCATTTTCTCTCTCCTGTTCTTTTCTTTTTGTTGTTTTTTGTGTCAGGATCTCACTCCATCGCCCAGGTTGGAGTGCAGTAGCACGCTCTTGGCCACCCCAGCATTGACCTGCCGGGCACCAGTAATCCTTCCACCTCAGTCTTCCAAGTAGCTGGAACTACAGGCACACACTACCATGCCCAGTTATTTCTGGATTTGTTGTAGAGACGAGATCTCACCATGTTGCCCAGGCTGGTCTCGAACCTGCGGGCTCAGACAATCCTCTCTCCTCTGTCTTCCAATGTACTGGGATTACAGGCTTGAGCCACCACGCCCGGCCTCCTTTTGTTTTTGTTTTTGTCTTGTTTTGTTTTTTTGAGACAGGGTCTCACTCTATTGCCTAGGCTGGAGGGCAGTAGCATGTAGCATGATCATGGCTCACTACAGCCTTGACTCCTGAGCTTAGGCAACCCTTCAGCCTCAGCCTCCCATCTAGCTGGGACTACAGGCACGTACCACCAAACCCGAATGATTCTTGTATTTTTTTGTAGCAACAAAGTCTCATTATGTTGCTTAGGATGGGTTTAAACTTCAGGATTTTTTTTTTTTGAGTTGGAGTCTCCTGGATTTAAGTGATCTTCCAGTCTTGGCCTCTCAGAGTGTTGGAGTTACAGACATAAACTAGTATGCCTGGCCTCATTCTCTTAATGTTATCTTTTGCATAGCAGAAGTTTTTAATTTTCATGAAATTAACTTATCTTGTTTTCTGTCATAGATCTTGCTTTTGGTTTTACATCTAAATGTCATTACCAAACCCAGGTAACCCAGATATTCTCCTATGTTATATCCTAGAAGTTTTCTATTGTTACATTTAGGTCTATGATCCATTTTGAGTTAATTTTTGTGGAAGATGTAAAGTTTTTGTCTAGATTCCTTTTTTTTTTAAACCTGTGGATATCCAGCTGCTCCAGGATCATTTGTTGAAAAGAGTTATTGGTTCTCCACTTAATTGACTTTGCTCTTTTGCCAAAGATCAGTTGACTATGTAGGTCTGTTTCTGGGTTCTCTATTCTGTTCTACTGACTTATTTGACATTTATTTTACCAATACTGTACTGTCTCCATTACTGTACCTTTATAGTTAATCTTCAAGTTGGGTGGTGTCAGTCCTCCGAATTTGTAATCCTTCAATATTATGTTGGCTATTCTGGATCTTTTGTCTTTCAATGTAAACTTTAGGATCAGTTTGTTAATATCCACAAAATAACTTCCTGGGATTTTGATTTGAATTGTGTTAAATTCATACATAAATTTAGGATAAACTGATATCTTAAACATTAGGAGTCTTCCTAACCATGAACATGGAATATTACACCATTTATTTAGATATTTGATTTCTTTCATCACAGTTTTATTTTCCCCATATAGATCTTGTGCATTTTTGTTTATTCTTAAGTGTTTTATTTTATCATTGCTAATATGAATAGCTTTGTTTTAAATTTCTAATTTTGTCGGGCTCGGTCGCTCAGCCTGTAATCTCACACCTTTGGGAGGCTGAGGTGAGTGGATTGCCTGAGCCCGCGGGTTCAAGACCTGTGTGGGCAGCGAGACCTCATCTCTACAATAAATCAAAAAATCAGTCGGGCGTGATAGCGCATGCCTGTAATTCCAGCTACTTGGAAGGCTGAGGCGGAAGGATCGCCGGAGCCCAGCAGGTCGAGGCTGCGGTGGCCGGGAGCGGCCACTGCACTCCAGTCTGGGTGACAGAGTGAGATTCCAACTCAAAAAAAAAATTTTTCTCATTTCAATGTCAATTGCAGGTGTACAGGAAAGCAGTCAACTCTTGTATCCTGTATACTTGATATAATTACTGATTGCCATTTCCTTGGGATTTCTACTTAGATAATGATACCATCTGTGGACAAAGACAGTTTTATTTCTTCCATCCAAATCTGTATACCTTTTATTTCTTGTTATTCTTTAGTTAGCAAGGACTTCTGATGCAGTGTTGAATAGGTCTTTTGAGAGAGAACATTCTTGTCTTATTCCCAATCTTAGAAGAAAAACATCTAGTTTCTTACCATTAAATTTGATGTTAGCTGTGAGTTTGTATAGATTTTAAAAATCAAGTTAAGAGTTTCCCTTTATTCCTACTTTTCTGAGAGTTTTTTTTTTTTTTAATCATGAAAGAGTATTGGATTTTGTCAAATGCTTTTTCTGTATCTATTGACATGAGCATATGACTTTTCTTTTTTAGCCAGTTGGTGTGATGATTGTATCAGTTGATTTTTTAATGTTGAATCAACTTTGAATATATGGAATAAATACAATTTGGTCATGATGTATAAGTTTTACTCTTTGTTGGGTTCAATTTGCTAACATCTTGGTGAAGATTTTTGCATCTGTTTTTCCGAGAGGTATTAGACTGTAATTTCCTTTTTTTGTAACATCTTCCTCTGGTTTGGGCATTAGGATAAGTCAATTATACTGTTTTCAAAGATTGGTCTATTTCATCTAAATTACCAAATTTGTGGTCATAGAGTTGTGCATAATATTTTAAAATTATTGTGTGTATGACCATATGATCAGTAATAATGACTTTTCTTCAGTTTCAGTATTATAAACTTGTATCTTCTTTCTTTTTTCCCTTGATTAGCCTGCCAAGAAGTTCATCAATTTAATTGATCTTTTGAAGGAACCAGTCTTTTGATTTTTTAAGTTTACTGTATTCATTTTCTGTTTTTAATTTCATAGATTTCTGCTCATTTTTCTTTTCTTCTGCCTATTTTGAATTTAATTTGCTCCTCCTTTTCTAGTTTCTTAAGGGAAAAGCTTAGATTATTGATTTTAGATCTTACTTCTTTGCTAATATATGAATTCAGTGCTACAAATTTCCTAAAAGTATTGCTTAACTACATTCCACAATTTTCTTTTCTTCAAACTGGAGTCTCACTCTGTTGCCTAGGCTGGAGTACAGTGGCACACTCATGGCCACCCCAGTGTCGACCTGCTGGGCTCCAGTGATCCTTCCACCTCAGCCTTCTAAGTAGCCAGAACCACAGGCACACACTGCCATACCTGGCTAATTATTTGAATTATTGTAGAGACGAGGTTTCACCAAGTTGCCAGGCTGGGCTTGAACTCTTGGGCTCAGGCAATCCTCTCGCCTAGGCCTCATTCCACAAATTTTGGTGAGTTGTATTTAATCAAAGAATTCTAAAATTTTTCTTGAGAGTTCTTCTTTGACCCATGTGCTATTTAGAAGTGTTTTGTTAAGTCCCCAAAAAGTTTGGGATTTTTAAGGTATCCTTCTGTTAATTATATGTAGTTCAATTGCGTTTTGGTCCAAGTGTGTCCTTTGTACAATTTTTATTCTTTTATTCTTTTGTTCAGATGTATTTTATGAGGCATATATGTATAGTCTATCTTAATAAATATTCCATGTGAGCTTAAGAAGAATGTATTCTGCCACTGTTGGATAAAATATTATATAAATGTCAATTATATACAATGTATTGATAGTTCTATTCAGTTCAATTATATTGTTACTGATTTTCTGCCTGCTTGATCTGTCAGTTACTGATAGGTGGTGTTGCATTCTCCACTAATAAGCTATAATAGTAATTACATAATTGTAGATTTGTGTATCTCTTCCTGTTATCTTGTCATTTTTTTGCCTCATGTTGACATGCTCTGTTACTAGGAACATACACATAAGGATTGTGTCTTGAAAAATTAATCTTTTTTTTAATGTGAGGGGTCTTTATTCTGTTAAAGGAAAATTAACCTTCAAAAAATTATTATGCAATGCCCTTCTTTATTGCTGATAATTTTCCTTTTGCTCTGAAGTCTGTTTTGTCTGACATTAATATAGCTACCTCAGCTTTAATTAATTTTTAACATTTTTATGTTAAAGTGAATTTCTTATAGATATAGTTAGGTCTTGTTTTGGGGGGGGTTAATCCACCCTGAAAATTTGTTTTAATTGGGGTAGATAGATCATTCACATTTAAAGTAATTATAGTTGGATTAATATTTACCATATTTGTAACTGCTTCTTACTTATTTCCCCATTTTATTCTTTTTTGTCTCTAACTCTTTTTCTGTTCTTTTCAGTTTTTCTTGAGTATTTTATATGATTCAATTTTGTTTCTTTTCTTAAAACATTATTTGAACTTAAAAAAAATCTTCTTTTAGTAGTTGCCCTAGACCTTTTACATAGCACTGTATCACTTTTTGAATAGCGCAGGTACCTTATAACAACTTACAAAGTACAGATCATAACACTGTTGTCAGTCATTTCACTTATTCAAGTTACAGTCACCCAATATATTGTTGCTATTATTTTAAACTGTTAGCTATTACATCAATTAAGAATAAAAATATTCTTTTCTACCTTTATTTTTTTCTAATATTCTTTCTTTCTTTCTTTAGATAGGAGTTTTTAACCTATATCATTTTATTTTCCTGAAAAACTTAACATTTCTGGCAAGGCAGTTCTCCTAGCAACACATTTCCTCAATTTCTGTTTGTCTGATAAAATCTACTTCCCCTTCACTTTAGAAGGATCGTTTTTTTGGATATAGAATTCTGGGTGGATGATTTGTCCTTCAATATTGTAAATATTTTGCTGACTGCCCTCTCTTCATGAATGACTTTAAAAGATAAATTTGCTGTAATTCTTACTTTTGACCCTCTATAAGTAAGATATTTCTATTTTTTCCCTGTGGCTTCTTTCATAATTTTTTCTTTGCATTTGATTTTATGCAGTGGGAATATATCTAGATGTAGATTATTTTTTGGTATTTATCCTTTAAGGTTCTCAGAGCCTCCTGAATCTGTGTCTTGGTGTCTGTTTTTAATTTTGAAAAAGTCCTATTCATTATTACTTTAAATACTTCTTCTAATCCTTTCTCTAGTTCTTCTCCTTCTGGTATCCCCATTATGCATATGTTACATCTTTTGTAACTGTCCCACAGTTTTTTTTGTTGTTGTTTTTTTTGAGTTGGAGTCTCACTCTGTCGCCCAGACTGGAGTGCAGTGGCTGCTCCCAGCCACCGCAGCCTCGACTTGCTGGGCTCCGGCGATCCTTCCGCCTCAGCCTTCCAAGTAGCCGGAATTACAGGCATGCACTACCACGCCCGGCTGATTTTTTGATTTATTGCAGAGATGAGGTCTTGCTGCCCAGGCGGGTCTTGAACCCGCGGGCTCAGGCAATCCACTCACCTCAGCCTCCCAAAGGCGTGGGATTACAGGCTGAGCCACTGAGCCCGGCTTGTCCCACAGTTTTTGAATATTCTATTCAACACTTTAATTTTTTTTCCTCTGCTTTTCAGGATGGGAAGTTTCTGTGGATTTATCTTCAAGAGCACATATTATTTCATGTGCCATGTTCAGTATGCTGATGAGCACATCTAAAACTTTCTTTATTTCTGTTACAATGTTTTAGGCACCTAGAATTTTCTTTTAAGCTCTTTCTTGGAATTTTCGTCTCTTTGCTTAAATTACCCATCTGTTCTTGTGTGTTGCCCACTTTTCCCACTAGAACCCTTAGCATATTGATCATAGTTATTTTACATTCCTGTTCTGATAACTTCAACATCTCTACCATATATGAGTCTGGTGTTGCTGTTTTTGCCTCTTCAGATTGTGTTTATCTGGCTAGGAGTTAGGCAATTTGTTGTTTGTGGTAGCCATATGTATCAGAGGCTAAACTTTCTCTGAATTTATTTTGTCTCCCCTGTGGCCTTTGGGGTTCCTTAAAAAATCCTAAATAGAATCAGAACCTTGCAATTCTTTCAGCTTTGATTTCGTTATTACACAGAAACCCTACTGACATGGTGGGAGAATTTGGGTGGAGAAGAGTATTCTATAATCCTATGATTAAGTCTTAGTGTTTTAGTGGACATGTCTCCTTTGGCTGTGACCTTCACAAGAGTTTCTCTGCTTTTTTCCACCCTCATATAAGATAGAAAGGAAGGGGGAATCTGAGTTGGTATATTAGTTTTTTTCGCATTGCTATAAAGGAATACCGGGTGCTGGGTAATTTATAAAGAAAAGAAGTTTATTTGGCTCACAGTTCTGAAAGCTGTGCAGGAAACATGTCACCAACATCTGCTTGTTGTGAGGCTCCCAGGAAGCTTTCAGTTGTGGCAGAAAGTGGAGGGGCATGCTGTATGGCAAGAGAGGAAGAAAGAGAGAGAGAGAGAGAAGGAAGGACCCAGACACTTTTTAACAATCAGATCTTATGAACTAATAGAATGAGAACTCAATACCATGGAGAGGGCACAAGCCATGGTTCAGACACCTCCACTAGGCCACCTCCAACACTGACACGAGATTTAGAAGGAACAAATATTCAAACTATATTATTCCACTCCTGGCCTCCCAAATCTCATTTCCTTCTCACATTGCAAAAGACAATTATTCATTCCCAATATTTCCGAAAGCCTTAACTTGTTTCAGCACTGGCTCAAAAGTCCTGAGTCTAAAGGTTCATTTGAGATTCAAGGCAAGTTCCTGTCACCTATGAGCCCGTGAAATAAAAACCAAGTTATTTACTTCCAAGATAACAATGGTGGTACAGGCATTGGGTATTCCAATTCCAAAAGGGAGAAATCAGCCAAAAGAAAGGGCAATAAGCCTCACACAAGTCTGAAACCCAGTAGGGCAGATATTAAATCTTAAAGCATCAAAATAATCTCCCTTGACTCCATGTCAAGCCACCTGGGCATACTGGCGTGGGGGTGGGCTCCCATGGCCTTCAACAACCCTACTCCCATGACTTCACTGGGTGCAGCCTATGTGGCTGCTCTCATGGGTTGGAGTTGAATACCTATTGCTTTCTTAGGCTGAAGGTACAAGCTGCCAGTGGCTCTACCATTCTGGGATCTGGAGAACAGTGGTCCCTTTTCCACAATGCCACTAGGCAGTGCCCTAGCGGAGACTCTGTGTAGGGCCTCCAACCCCCAGTTCTCCTCAGCACTGTCCTAGTAGAGTCTCCATGGGGGCTCTGCCCCTGCAGCAGGTTTCTACCTGGGCACCCAGGCTTTCCAAAACATGCTCTGAAATCTAGGTAGAAGCTGCCAAGCCTCCTTCACTTTTGCATTCTGCATTCCTGCAGACTTAACACCATGTGGAAGCTGCCGATGCTTACAGCTTGTGCCCTCTAAAGCAGCAGCCCAAGCAGTATCTGAGGCCCTTTAGCTGAGGTTGGAGCTGGAGCTGCTAGGATGCAGGGAGCAGTATCCCAAGGCAGCATTGGCAGGGGCACCCCAGGCCTGACCTCCTAAATCATCCCATCCTCCTAGGCCTCTGAATCTATGATGGTAGGAGCTGCTCCAAAGATTTCTGAAATGTTTTTGAGGCTTTTCCCCTTTGTCTTAAATAGTACCACTTGGCTCCCTTTTAGTCATGCTAATCTCTCTAGCAAGTGGTTGCTCCACAATCCCTTTGGATTCCTCTCCTGAAAATACTTTTTTCTTCTGTACCATAGGACCAGACTGCAAATTTTTCCAAATTTTTATGCTCTGCTCCCTTTTACTGATGCGTTCCAACTTTAAGTTATTTCTTGACTCTCATACCTGATCATTGATGTTAGAAGCAGCCATACCACCTCTTGAACACTTTGGTGCTTTAGAAATTTTTCTGCCAGACATCTTAGATCACCATTCTTAAGTTCAGCCTTCCACAGAGTTCTAGGACATGGACACAACGCAGCCAAGTTCTTTGCTAGGGCATAACAAGGTTGATCTTTGCTTCAATTCCAATAAGCTCTTCATTTCCATCTGAGATTTTGTCTGCCTGGCCTTCACTGTCCATATTTCTATCAGCATTTTGGTCACAACCACTTAACCAGTCTCTAATAAGTTCAAAACATTTCCTCATCATCTGAGCGCTCCAAATTCTTCTCACCTCTGCCTGCTACCCAGTTCTAGTTGCTTCCATTGTTTCAGGAATCTTTATAGCAGTGTCCCTCCTCCTTGGTACTAATTTTCTGTATTAGTCCATTTTGCGTTGCTATAAAAGAATACCTCCAACTGGGTAATTTATAAAGAGGTTTATTTGGCTCATGGTTATATAGGCTGTACAAGGAGCATGGCACCAGCTTCTGCTTCTGATGGGGTTTGTGAGAGCTTATAGTCATAGTGGAAGGCTAAAGGCAAACATGGCAAGAGAAGGAGCAAGACAGAGTAGAAGAGGTGCCTAGCTCTTTTAAAGAATCAGATCTCATGATGACTAATAGAGAGAGAACTCACTCACTGCTGTGGGAAGGGCAACAAGCCGTTCATGAGGATGCATTCATGTGACCCAAACACCTCTCACTAGGCCCTACCTCTAACACTGGGAATTCATTTCCAACATAAGATGTGAAAGGGACAAATATCCGAACTATATTGGTTGGGTATTTTCCTTTCCACACATCAGTTAGGACCTGTTTAAAAAGGAAAAAAGAAAAAATGATGGTTAGCATCTAGCAAAACTTATTTCCCTTGAGGTAAGATTTTTGTTAAGGAAAACAGAATGCTCTGGAATTATTTTTAAATGTTTACTTTCCCCTTCACTCTGCCAGAAGCTGCATGTAAAACTAATGAAAGTGGGGTGGGGGTTATACCTGGGTCCCCAGAATGTTTTATGTCTAAAGCTAGTCCATACTCAGTCAGAAGGAATTAGTCAGTTACTTTTTTAGTGGTCCTACTAGTGCTAACTCCAGCAATAGTGTCTACTCCTAATAAACCGTGCTCCTCTGTATTTGCATTTCTCTCCAGTTTGCTCTGAGTCCCCAATTCTCTGATGGATCCGAGAAGAGCTGTTGAATTTCAGTTCAGCTTTTTCCTTGTTATGAGGATGGGAATGATGATTTCCAAGCTCTTTACATGCTGGAACAGAAAATGGAAAGCTGTTTGCTTTATATTCAGTGACTAACTGGGTTCTCTTTGCTTTCATGTTTCTTACTGGGTTGTTGTACTGATTTTTCTTTCTCCCTCTGCAATCTGAAGCCTGTGCTGTTTCTCCATAGAGGATGTAGCCTTGGGTATGTTTATAGTCACTCTGGAATGACAGTGATTTTGGCAAGGCCTTTCTAAACTTTTTCCTTCTTTTCCTCAAAGTCCTAAGTCCAAAGGCTCATTTGAGACTAGAGGCAAGTTCCTGTCACCTATTAGCCTGTGAAATAAAAATGAAGTTATTTACTTGGTTTAAACTCACTTGTTAAACTCCACTATTTTCTGACTGATTGTTTCCAACAATGCACAATAAATTATTATTTACAGTGATCTAATTTAAATTTTTTTCTATAGGAATAGTTTTTGAGTCAATATTTGACATTTTTCTGACCCTGAGAAGGCTTTTTGTAGCAGTCTCTTTCTCTATGGTAAACTAGCTGGCCTATGGTTTAGCTTATGTCTTTTTTTTTTTTTTTGAGTTGGAGTCTCACTCTGTCGCCCAGACTGGAGTGCAGTGGCCGCTCCCGGCCACCGCAGCCTCGACCTGCTGGGCTCCAGCGATCCTTCCGCCTCAGCCTTCCGAGTAACCGGAATTACAGGCATGCGCTACCACGCCCGGCTGATTTTTTGATTTATTGTAGAGATGAGGTCTGTCTGCCCAGGCGAGTCTCGAACCCGCGGGCTCAGGCAATCCACTCACCTCAGCCTCCCAAAGGCGTGGGATTACAGGCTGAGCCACCAAGCCCGGCTATCTTATGTCTTTAAAGAATATGCCAGCCTCTTCTTTATTTCTTTTCTCGGTATCCTCCAGATCTTTTCACCGTAACTTTCACTATCTTTGAGGATGTACCTAGGCTTGAACTTCCCCATTCTGATGCAAATGAAGAAAGAGCCACGGTTCTGGAGCTGGGATTGGGAAAAGTGAACTTCGCTCTGAATGACATGTCTGCTTTAGGATCTGGTTACTTAGCAAGGAGGGTGAGGATATGTGTGTAGTGTCTGGTCTTTTTAGAATGACTGTTGTGATGAGAAACATCCTTATGAACAAGCTATGCCAAGAAAAATCAGGACCAGTCAAGATAGTTAGAGCCTCCATTCCATGTGTGGAGGGCGGCAGAAGAAGAGAGCCCCCACCTCTCAGCTATACATGTCAGAATTTAGCTTCTGAAATGAATAGGTGAGAGCAAAATTAGAAAGGCTGATATTGTACTCCTCCTGGGAAGATACTGAAGACTGACTGGAACCTGGGCTATAACTGAGCCCCTCTATTCTTGGCTGCACCCTTCTGGAGTGGAGTTTCAATTATGCTGAGCTGGGAGCGGGAGAGGAGAGAGCAAATGTCACAGACTTTCACTGTTCCTAGTGAGCTTTAGTAAATGTCCCTATATTTACTGTATTGTCCTTAGGGCCGTTTCCAGAGAGCATTTAAAGGCAATTTAGACTTTAAAAAAATAATTTCACCAGCTTCACTAAGGAGTAGTTCCATGGAGTTCCTCACATTGCTATGCCAGAAGTAGAATCTCCATCCTACACATTTGATATATTGTGTTTTCATCTTATGTCAAAAAACTTTTCTAATTACTCTTATGTTATTTGATAGTATTATTATTATTATTCTGTATCTAGTGACTGATTTTATTCTTAGTTATGGGTCTCATATTTCTACTTTTAGGCTCATTTAGAAATATCTGACTGGATTTTGGACATTTTTAATTTTACATTATTGAAAGCTAGATTTTAGAAGTGTTTGGTTTTGTACTGCCAAACTGTTGAGTTACTTGCTGGTCACTTAAACTTTTTGAGGAGTGTTTCTAAGCTCTTTAGGATAGGTCTAGAGTGGCCTTTATTCTAGAGCTAATTTATCCTACTAATAAGACGTGACCCTTTCCAAGTCTCTGTTGAATGACTTATGTATTCAATGCAGTGTCAAAGTGTCTCCACTCTAGCTGATGGGATCTTGAATGACTCTTAGTCCTATATGAAATGTCAGAATTGCTTGGCTTACAGTTTTCCTGGTAGTTGTTCTTTCCTAGGAAGTTGGTTTTTTTACCTGGTCTCATGAGCTTCACCTATCCATAGGTAGGCCCTAAACATTGGGTACATGAGCACAAAGGAGGGAACAACTGACACTGGGCACTGATAATGGGAGTAGCGAGAGAGAATAAGGAGTACACAAGCACCCATTGGCTACTATGTTCACTACCAGGGAGAGACAGGACTTTCTAGAAGCCCAAACAACACTGCTTTCCACAAAGGTTGAACTAGCCTACATTGCCACTAACAGTGTATAGACGTTCTGTTTTCTCCACAGCTTCACCAACACCTGTTGTTTTTTGACTTTTTAATGATAGCCATGGGGTGATGATATCTCATTGAAGCTTCAGTTTGTATTTCTCTGATGATTAGTGATGCTGAACAACATTTTTTTCATACATTTGTTGATGTCTTCCTTTGAAAAGTATCTGTTCATGTCCTTTGCCCACTTTTTAATTGGGTTATTTGTTTATTGTTTCCTGTCAATTTGTTTGAGTTCCTTATAGATTCTGGATGCTAGGCCTTTATTGGATGCCTTGCTTGCAAATATTTTTTCCCTTTCTGTGGGTTGTCGCTTTACTCTCTTAATGGTTTCTTTTGCTATGAAAACACTTTTTAACTTGAAAGGTCCCACTTGTCAATTTTAGATTTTGCTTTTGAGGACTTGGCAATGAAATCATTCCTACTCCAATGTCCAGGAGTATGTTCCCGATGTTTTCTTCTAAGATTCTTATAGTTTGAGGTTTCACATTTAAGTTCTTGATCCATTTGGAGTTACTTTTAGTATATGGTGATAGGTAGGAGTTTATTTTCATTCTTCTGAATGTTGTTAGCCAGTTTCCCCAGCACCATTTGCTAAATATGGTTTCCTTTCCCCCAATGTTTGTTTTTGTCAGGTTTGTCAAAGATGAGTTGGTTGAAAGTCCATCGTTTTATTTCTGGATTCTCTACCCTATTCTATTGGTCTGTGTATCTATTTTTGTACCAGTACCATGTTGTCTTGATTACTGTAGTCTCGTAGTAAAGTTTGAGGTCTGGAAGTGTGATGCCTCCAGTTTTGTTATTTTTGCTGAGGATTGCTTTAGCTTTCTATGTTCTTTTTTGCTTCCATTTGTATTTCTGTATTGTCTTTTCTAGATATGTGAATAATGATGCTTGGTAAAGTGATAGAGATTGCATTGTATCTGTAGATTGCCTTAGGTAGAACAGACACCTTGATGATTTTGATTCTTCTAATACATGAGCAAAGGATGTTCTTCCATTTTTTTGTGTCATCCTTGATTTATTTGAGCAGTGTTTTGTAGTTCTTATTTTAAAGGTCTTCCATCTCTTTGGTTAGATAGAGTCTAAGGTATTTTATTTTTGTGTGTGGCTATTGTGAATGGGATTGTATTTTTTATTTGGTTCTCAGCCTTCTTGTTGTTGATATATAGAAATGCAGCTGTTTTTTT
Source organism: Cephalopachus bancanus (assembly GCA_027257055.1). Taxonomy (NCBI): domain Eukaryota; kingdom Metazoa; phylum Chordata; class Mammalia; order Primates; family Tarsiidae; genus Cephalopachus; species Cephalopachus bancanus. The sequence continues at coordinate 1,338,220 of JAPVLO010000159.1, read as the reverse complement.
GTGCATTGATTTTGTGTCCTGAGTCTTTACTGAAGTCGTTTATCAGTGCAAAAAGGTTTTTGACAGACTCTGGGGTTTTCTACATACAGAATCATGTCATCTGCAAAGAGAGATAATTTAACTTACTTTTTTCTCTTCTTTCTTTCTTTTCTTTTTTTTTTTGAAAGCAGGATTTATTGAGAGGACAGAAAAGCTCCCCTGGTGGGAGGGGACCCAAAGGGGTACCCACTTTTTTCTATTTGGATACTCCTGATTTCTTTCTCCTGCCTCATTGTTCTGGCTAGGACTTCCAGTACTATGTTAAATAGGAAATGCTTTCAGCTTTTACCCATTAGCATAATGTTGGCTGCAGGTTTGCCATAGATGGCTTTTACTATTTTGAGGAATGTTCCTCTAATGCCTAGATGTTCAAGAGTTTTTATCAAGAGAAGATGTTGGATTTTATTGAATGCTTTTTCTGTATCTAATGAGATAATTATGTGATTCTTGGTTTTACACCTGCTTATGTGATAGATTACATTTATTCATTTACATATGTTGAATCAGCCATGTATCCTGGGAATGAAGCCTGTCTGGTCATTATTGATTATCCTTGAAATGTGCTGTTGGATGTGATTTGCTAGAATCTTGTTGATAATTTTTTTGCATTTGTGTTCATCAAGGAAATTGGCCTATAGTTTTCTTTCCTTGTTGGGTCTTTGCTATTTTTGGGTATCAGAATGATATTGGCTTCATAGAGAGTTAGAGATAATTAATACCTTTTTCTTTTTTAATCATATTTTTAATTTTAAAATTGCAGGGTACAGTTAAGGGTTAGGTATACAAATATGCAGCGTTCAGGCACCCTTGTGGATAAGGGATGTCTCCCTGTCCCCAGACAGATATTGACTACCGTTAATCCCACCTCTCTTTCCCTCCCTACCCCCACCCCCCCATAGTTTCCCAGCACTGTCAATTCTTTTCTTATAGTATTATGGTAGATGTTCAAGGTCCACTATATGAGTGAGAACATGTGATACTCAGATCTTTGTTTCTGTGAGAGATCAGTCAGTATTATAGACTCTAGTTCCGTCCAGGTTGCTGAGAAATTCATGATTTTGTTCTTTTTTATGGCTGCGTTGTATTCCATCGCGTATATGTACCACATTTTTTTAATCCAGTCCTGTTTTGATGGACAGCATGGTTGGTTCCAGGTTCTTGCTATTGCTTCGGCAAAGTCAAAGAAACCATCAAGAGAGCAGGGAGACAACCCACAGACTGGGAAAAAGTATTTGCCAACTCCAGGTCTGACAAAGGCCTAACAACTTGAATCTACAAGGAACTCAAACATGCTGAAAAGAAAAAAACAAACAACCCCATTACAAAGTGGGCAAAAGATATGAATAGACTCTTCTCAAAGGAAGACATTTGAGTGGCCAACAGACACCTGAAGAAATGTTCAACCTCACTAACCATCAAGGAGATGCAAATTAAAACTACACTGAGATACCACCTAACTCCAGTCAGAATGGCAATTATCAATAACAAAAAATAACAGTTGCTGGAGAGGGTGTGGTGAAAAGGGAACACTTCTACACTGTTGGTGGGAGTGTAAACTTGTGCAACCTCTGTGGAAAGCAGTGTGGCAATTCCTAAAAGCTCTAAATATCGACCTCCCATATGACCCCGCAATTCCTTCCTTCTTAATTGTCTGAATACTTTCATTGTGATTGGTATAGGCTCTTCGTTGTGTGTCTTGTAGAATTCAGCTGAGAAACTATCTTACCCAGGGCTCTTTTTTCAGGGGAGGGCTGAAGGGAGGTTTCTTATTACTGAGTAAATTACTTAGAATGTAATTGGTCTGTTTAGGGTTTCAATTTCTGCTGTTTCAATCCTGGGAGGTTATGTGATGCCAGAAATTCCTTCATTTCTTAGAGATTTTCTAGTTTATTCACATATAGATGTTCATAGTAATCTCTGATAATCTTTTGTATTTCTTCAGGGTCAGTTGTAACATTGCCTTTTTCATTTCTAATTGTGTTTATTCAGATTTTCTCTCTTATTTTGTTAATCTAGTCAGGAGTCTGTAAATCTTATTTATCCTTTCAAAGAACCAGGTTTTTATCTTGGTTTTTTTTGTTTGTTTTGTATGATTTCTTTTGGTCTCTATTTCATTTAATTGTGACTTTATCTTTCCATTTCCATTTTTCTACTAATCCTGGGATAGTGTTGCTCTTGTCTTTCCAGCTCATAGACTGTTTACTTGAGATCCCTCTATTTTCTTGATATGTGTGTGTGAAGCTATAAGCTTCCCCCTCAGCATTGATTTCATAGCATCCCAAAGGTTTTGGTGTGTGTGTCTTTGTTTTCATTAGCTTCTAGGAATCTTTTAATTTCTGCCTTGATTTCTGTGTTAAACCAAAAGTAATTCAGAAGCCTGTCATTTAATTTCCATGTATTTGTGTATTTTTGGGGTTTCCTGTGGGTGATGATATTTATTTTTATTCCACTGTTGTCTGAGAATATGCTTGGTATGATTTCAACCTTTTGAAATTTGTTCACACTTGATTTATGTCCATGTATGTTGTCAGTCTTGCAGTATGCTCCATGTTAATTTGTTGCCTCAATAATATGTCTAAAGCTGTTAGCAGAGTATTAAAGTCTTTGACTATAAGACATATGGCTGTCTATGTCCTCTCTTATATAAATCTGGGTGCTCCTATATTGGTCATGTATGTATTCAAGATGGATATTTCCTGCTGGTGAATTGAACCTTTTGTGTCAATTGTGAATTGACACCTTCAGTGTCCTTTTTACCTTTTATTGGTTTAAAGTTTGTCAGATATAAGAATAACTACTTCTGCTCTTTTTTGTTTTCCATTTGCCAGGAAGATCTTTCTCCAACTCTTTACCTTGAGCCTGTGGGTGTCATTTATAGTGAGATGGATTTCCTGAAGGCAGCAAAAGGATGGATCATGCTTCTTTATTCAGTTTTCCACTCTGTGCCTTTTGAGTGGCATACTCAGCCCATTCACATTTAAGTTAATTATTGGCATGTGGAGGGTTTGTTCCTGTCATACTGCTGTCAAGAGCTGCTTTGCTTTATAGGTTTAGTGGCTGACTTTTATGGTCTATAAACTCTAGTTTCACCTGTGCTTTTGTGGTGGGTGGAACTGTTTTTTTGTTTCTGTCCTTAACACATTCTTAAGCATCTTCTAAGGGACTGATCTGGATGTGGTATATTCTTATAGGGATTGCATATTTGGGAAGGATTTTAAATCCCCATCATTGGTGAAGTTTAGCTTGATAGGATAGGAAATTCTTAGCTGGAATTGCTTTCCTTTAAGAATATTACAGATGGGACCCTAGTCTGTTCTAGCTTGTATGGTTTTTTACTGGAAAGTGTGTTACAATTCTGATGGGTCTCTCTTAGCAGGTAGTCAGTCCCTTCTCTCTAGCTTAGCTACCTATAGGATTTTTTTTTTCTTTCATGCTCGCCTAGGGGAGATGGAATTTTTGTGTGCCTTGGAGATGGTTGTCTTGTGTAATGTCTCACAGGAGTCTTCTGCACAGCTGCCTCTCTAGCAAGATATGTAAATTTTGTTGGATGACATCTTGGATGTTTGTTTCAGGGCATTTTCTGTTTCCTTTTCTCTCTCAGGGATGCTAGTCAACTGTAGATTTGATCTCTTTATATAACTTAGATCTCTCATAAGCTTTGCTTATTCTTACTAAGGCTTTTCTCCTTTTTTTTTTTTTTTTTTTTAATCAGACTGGGTTAGTTCAATGATTTGAGCCTCAAACTCTTGAGATTCTTTCCCCTTCCTGGTTAATTCTGCTGTTGAGGCTTTTTTGTTGTTGTTTTGAAGTTCTAGGAAGTAATTTTTAATTTCTAGAAGTTCAGATTAATCCTTTCATATAATGGCCAGCTCAGCTTTCAGTTCCTGCACTGTTTTCATGACCTGAGTGATCTGTGTCCACCTTTTTGTGATTCTTGTTGAGTGGCTTTGCTATCCATAATCTGAATTCTGTGTCTGTCATTAGGGACAGGTCATTCTGAATGGATCCCATTGCTTGAGATCTGGGGAGCCCTTTTGTGGGTATTGACCTGTTAAGGCTTTGGGGATTGCTGGTGTTTTACACTGATTCTTCTTCATCTGAGAGGGTAGATTCCTCTCTTTTTATTTTTTGTGTTGTTTTTTAATTAGATAAAGTTGCTACTGTTTGGGTGACCATTTGTGGGGTTTTTTTTCTTTGTTTTGTTTTGCCTATTCTCTTTCCTCTGGCCCCCTTGTGGAGGGGGAAGGCGGCAGTGGCAGGGAGGTTGATAACTTGGGACAAAATCATCTGAAGCTGCTTCACGAGCAGTCTGGCCAGAAACAAGGCGAGACCTTTCCTCTGTTTCAGAGTCTTCCCCTCCCTCTGGAATGGATGACTGGGGTCCTAGCTGGAGTGCCAGCGTCCTCCTCCCCAGACTAGTTGTCATGTCAGCAAGATTTCTAGGCAACCCTGTGGCGTGCAACCCTATGGTAGCTTCCTACTGGCAAGACCACCCCATTTACCCAGGAATAGAAGGGAAACCATGGGGGGTTATTATCTCTTCCTCTGCCCTCAGGTAATCCAGGCCACTGCCACTGCCACGTTGTGCAGAGGCTCCCTGCTCTTAGATTCTGCCTGGCTCTGTAGGAGGGGCTTTGGCAACCATGATGGCCCCTTGAGGGCAAGTACATCTGTAGCCAAGAGCTGCTGGTGTGAGAATTGGTTGCGTTGCCCCTGCTGGGTGCTGGGGAAGGAGGGAGAGGCAAGTGCCTGTGCGGCACAGACCACCCCCTAGAGTATTTCCCACTGAACCACTCCATGAGGGTGTTGGTGGCCATGGTGTGGTCTCCTGAGAACTAGGGTTCCCAGGACTCCACATGGGACCTGCCAGTACCTCTGTCTCTACTCAGGGCAGCCCTCAGCACCTGCCAGTGTGAGAGTGGCGTGAGGGTGGAGGAGTTTCTGAGCTGTCTCTCCCATGGCTGAGACTGCAGAGGTTTACATGAGTTATATAAAGAGGAAAAGCTGTCATTTTTACTCACCCCTTCTGTCTCTAAAGGTGCTCTCCTGTTCTCATGTCAGGGCTACTTCTAGGGATATCTGGGGCTTCGAACTCTCTGTCCTCTGCATCCCCAGATGACCATCTGATAGGCCTCAGTTTGAGTTTTCAGGTTGGTCCTCAATGCCCTAGGTCCATTCCTCCATATAGGTTTCTTTGCAGAGAGCTGCAGTGGTGTGACGTCTTCAGTAAGCCGTCTTGCCTCCTCCTCTGTGTTTATTTTCTTTACACACTTCCTGCCCCCCTTGCCCATTGGTTTGAAGATTATACTTTTTTTATTGTTTTATAAGTTACAATTGTTTTATGGCTATTTAACATTGTTTCTTTTTACTATAACCAACTCTCCTCCAAAACAGTACATGAACCTAAGGATATTTGAATAATAGTTTGTGCATTTGCTTTCACTTTTTCTCACTCTCTCACACACACATATAGACACACACCAATCTTTCATGATATTGTGATGTGCTATTTTAGTTCTACCACGTTTCTTAATATCCCCCAAATAAGTCATTATTATTGTTCTTTCAGTCAATGCTTATTCTTATTTACCCATATGTTTCCAATATATTTGCTCATGATTACTTCTTGCATTCATTCTTTCCTTCTAATCTCAAGTTTCTTTCCTCAAATTACAGTGCTTCCTTCAGCAAAGGTCTATGGGTTAATTTTTTCAATCTGTCTGAAAATGACTTTGTTTTTCCCTCAATGTTTAGAATTAGTTGAGCTGAGTATATAATTGTAGGTTGACAGTTATTTTCTCTTGGTAACTTTAAAAATAACTTTTGTCTTTTTTCATTGAAAAGTCTATTTTCATTCCAGTTGTTAGTCTATATAAGAATGTACTTTGTTGTTGGTTCATTTTTTTAAGGTCTTTTTATTCCTCTTTGTTTTTAGTTTCACTATTATATATATGGATATGGATTTTTTTTCTGGCTTTTTAATAAAATTAGTTGTACCTTTTCTTAGTTCTGGAAAATTCTCAGATATTATTTCTTTGGCTAGTGCCACTTCTTAAATTCACTTTACTATCTCCCTCAACTCTTATAACATATTTTTTGGATCTTCTTCTTGTAGTCCCCATGTTTCTTAATCTTTTAATCATAGTTTCCATATATTTTTCTTTATGTGCTGTGATCTTTCAGTTCATTCCTTTTTTTTTTTTTTCTTTATCGAGACACTGTCTCATTCTGTTGGTTAGGTTGGAGTACAGTGGTGCAGTCATACCTCATTGTACACTCAAATCCTGGTAAGTGATCCTCCTGGTTCAGCCTAACATGTAACTAGGACTACAGTTATATGCCACCATACAAGCTAATTTATTTTTATTTTGTTTTGTAGAGAAGGAGTCTTGCTATATTGCACAGTTTAGAATTGGGCATCGGTAGTGTAAAGTCAGACTTCAAAACTGGATTAAGTCAGACCTAAGGTTTCAGTTTTGATTAGAAGAAAAAAAATTTTTTTCTATCTGTATACCAGATGAAGATAAATTTTTATAATCCCTCTGTGAGGTTGAGTGGATTTTTTCCCTTTAGAACTTCCTTTAACTTACTGTGTAGCCTGCAATAATTCTAGGTTATATAGCGGTCTCAGTTCTAACTCTCCATTAGTCCTAAATTCTTGTCCCCTATCTGTGCTTGAATGTTGAAACATAAGCCATTCACTGTTACTAGGTCTTCCTGCCTCTAACCTTGGGTTCAGACCTGCTCATTTGCTTCCTGCTTTGACTTTATTTTCTCTGTTTTTGGCAGTGAGAATTTCTGTTTCTTCCCTGAAAGCTCAATAATGGATTGTAAGAATTTTGTTGTTGTTGTTGTTGTTTTATTTTATCCACAAGGTTTTTCTCTTAGCTTAGTTAACCATCTTACTAGAACCTGACACATTCAGAGTAATTCTTTCAAAACACAAATCTGATTATATCACCTTCCTATTTAAGATATTTCAGTGGGTTTTCATTACATCTGGGTGAAGACCAAAATTTCAACATGGTTTACTAGGCCCTATTTGTAAGTTTTATGTTTCTTTTCAACTACATCTCCTGTCACTTTTTTTTTTCTGAACTCTGAACTCTGGCCATACTTGCCTTCTGTCAGTTCTTGAAGTGTATCATTCTTCCTGCCTCCACAAGGCCTTTGTACTTAGCATTCCTTCAATTTGAGAAGCTTTTCTCCCCAACACACTGTGTATCTATTAACTGTTCAGATCTCAGCTCAAGTATTATTTACTCAGGGAATCCTTCCCTGAATCAGTCTAGGTAAGTTTCCTTTGCTATATACTCTTTCTCTAGAAATATTTTCTTAATATGTATTTATACATTCATCAGTATCATTATTTTATTGGTACATGACATTCCCAGTAGTCTGGAAGTTTCATGAGAGCAGATGCCATTTACTTACCATTGAATATGTATCTAGGCTCAGTGACTGGAACACAGAATATACTCAGTAAATGTGAATTGGGTAGATGAATGGATGGAGGGATGGATAAAAGGTTGGTTTGAAGAATGAATAACAAAGAGTGAGTGACTAAGAAAGAGAGGGATAGAGAAAGAATGTTACAAGTGAACTGTGGCCAAATACTCGTGCTTTACACTTGTAAAAGCACACACATTTCTTTGACTCTAAGTTCTTTTGTCTTCACATTATAGCAAACAATACTCTGTAGGTGGTACTGACATAAGACATTTTTTTTCTGGCAAATAAAAGGAAGGGAGTGGAATTATCTTGACTCTTTGAAAGCATTTATATAACTCAAATCTCATATTATGGTTTAAAAAATGCTCTTATTTCCCATAATGTGAATGTATGTTTAATTTATATTTGCGCTGTGTTCTTTCCCTCAGAAGAATTAGTAAGTTCTAGAGAGTTATCAGTCTTTATTTTGTGATATTACTAATGATTGATATAAACATGCCAGTCAAGAACTGGAAAACAGGTGTTATGAATAAAACAGTGGCTAACATTTTGTCTTTAACAACAATTGCATTTGTATTATAGAATAATTGAAACTGTGGCAAATACAGATAGAACTATAGATCAAACATGCATTTTTCTCAACTAGCTTTGGGGCTGGAAACCTTATTATTTAATATTTATAAATAATAATTTTGTTCTTGCAGCACTTAAATGCAGAACGATCTTACAAGTCCCAGATTTCTACATTACATAAGTCTATTGTAAAGATGGAAGAGGAGCTTCAGAAGGTTCAATTTGAAAAAGTGTCTGCCCTTGCAGATTTGTCTTCTACAAGGGAACTCTGTATTAAACTTGATTCAAGCAAAGAACTTCTGAACAGACAGCTGGTTGCTAAAGATCAAGAAATAGAAATGGTAAGTAATACATTTTTAAACTTTTCTTTAAAAATTGCTATTACTGTAAAGTTAGCTCAATTTTGGAAAAATAAGTTATTTTTTTATATAATGCATCAAGCCATGTCTTTCACCTTTAGGTTTTATTCTTAAGGTACAAGAGATTAATTTATGACTACGAGGTGCCAAACAATTCAAGAACATAACAGAAACTCTTCCTTTGAGCATGCAATTTGCATTTACTTTAAGCTGACATTAGCAGTTAGTGAAGAACCATAAGGTTGAGGTTTACTCAGCTAAATTTTAACCTTAATGATATTCTTTTTAAGCTAATTTATTTACTAATTGACTGATTCTTTTTAATTGTAGCTCAGTTGATTATATCTACTTTGTACTCCACATTGTGCTTGTCACTGGCAATGTAATGTTCAAACGATACAGGCTTCTGTCTTCAAGGATTTCCCCAAAGTGTCATACAAATTTGGGATGAATATTATACTAATAAGAAACACTAGAGGTTTTATAGAGGAAATTCCCATTTGTCCAAGGGATGTGAGGGAGAAATTCACAGTGGTACTATTGAGCTTAGAAGGGATGAGGCAATCCATCCAGAGGGAAAAATCACATCGGTAATGGTATGGAGGTATATATGGATTCCTGAGTTAACAATAAGTAATTTGTAATGGCTAGTGTAGTATGCGTGGGAGGAAGTGGCTAGAAATGAGTGCAGAGAGAAAGATGGAGCCCAGTCCTAAAGGGGTATGTCTAGAGCTGCATTGTGTAATTGAAATATTGGCAAATTTTGGTCATATTTACATTTCTATTATCACCAAATGCTATTGAACTTCTTATTTTGTTGGTCTACTATTTGATGATGCATTTGAGAATCATGTTTCTATCTTGTTTCTATAAGAATCCACTGTTGATATTTTAATGAAGTGGCATATGCCAGGATTCTGAGACTCTTCTTCAAATTATTTTTTATATCAGCAAAAATTTTTAGTGATGAAAATGACTTTATGAATATATGTTCACTGTAAAAATTCAAACAATACCATTTTTTGGAAAAAAAATTTACTTGATATTTTCTTTTTGGAAAAATTCTACATGTTGCTCTAGCAACTGACATAATACGAAGCTGAGATACCAGCATATATCATATCAAAGCTTACAAAAATAATTTACCATGGCATAGTAGGGTATGTTCTAGTAATTTTTCTAAAGTTTTGAAATCATTGTCCTTAGCAAAACTATATATATCTTGATAACGATTTAATTTTTAAATATTTTAAAGACGTTTACTCCAAGTTTTGTAGCTTTTTCCCATTCACATAGCACTTTAAAATACTCCTGATATGTCCCATGTCTAACAAAGGAAGCAAAAAAAGAAAAAAATACTCTTAATATGAATTTTTTTGCTTTGGAATTTAATTCTTTATGTCTATATCTTTAGCTCCTCAATAAGCTACACTCTCAAGTGCAAGGATCATCCTACATGTTTTTCTTCAGCTGTGCTACATGTATAGGGAGCACTCAGATAATATTTTTCTAAATTGAACTTTTTGATTTTGAGGTAATGGTAGATTTGCATGCAATCCTAAGATACAATAGACCCATGTACCCTTTACCGGGTTTTGCCCAATAGTAACATCTTATAAAACTATGCATATCCTGTACCACAAAACTATAGTATATTGGATATTGTCATTAATTCAGGCAAGATGCAGAACATTTCCATCATGGGGTCCATCATGTTATCCTTTTGCAGCCCTATCCACTTCCCTACTATCCCCAACCACTCCTTCATCCCTGGCAACCATTAATCTGTTTTCTATTTCTATTATTTTGTTATTTCATGAGTGTTATATAAATATAATAATACAGTAGATAACCTCTTAGAACTGGCTTGTTTTCACTCAACATAATTTTCTGGTGATTCGTCCAGGTTGTTGAATGTATCAATAGTTTATTCCTTTTTATCACTTAATAGTATTCATGCTATTGTAACATTGTTTGTTTAACTATTCACCCATTGAAGAACATCTGGGCTATTCCTACTTTTTGTATATTACACATAAAGTTACTGTAAATATTTGTGTTTGCATTTTACATGAACATAAGTCTTCCTTTTTCTGTAAATGACTAGGAGTGCAATTTGGGGTTCATATTAGTTGCATGATTAATTTTTTAAGAAAGTGCCAAACTATGTTTCCAATTGTCTATACTATTTTGTATTCCCACCAACAATGTAGTAGTAATCTAGTTTCTCTACATCCTTTCAGCTTTTGATATTGTCACTATTTTTTAATTTAGCCATTCTGAAATGTGTATAGTGCATGACTTTTTAATCTGTATTTCCCTAATGACTCATAAAGCTGAAATTCTATTTGTGTAGCTATTTGCTTCTTCAGTGAAATGTTTCTTTATATCTTTAGTTCATGTTCTCATTGAATTGCTTGCTTTCTATAATGTTTTGTGTGGATCGTTCCTTATGTTCTAGATACTGGTCTTTATCAGATATGTGGTTTTAAAATATGTTCTTTTACTATGTATGTAGCTTGTGGTTTTTATCCTCTTTAATAGGGTCTTTATCAGGTAAAAACTTTGAAATTTTTATGAAATCTAATTTCTCAATTTTCATTTTATGGATTGTGCTTTTGGTTTTAAGTCTAAAAATTATTTACCATAGCTCTAGATCTCAAAGACTTTTCCTAGGTCTTCTTCTAAGTGTATTATAGTTATATTTTGACATTTAATTCTGTGATCTACTTTGAGTTAATTTCTGCATGAGGTGTGAGGTTTACATTGAGGTTCATTTCTTTTTTCTTTTTCTTTTTCTTTTTTTTTTTTTTTTGCCTGTGGGTGTTCAGTTGCTCCAGTACCATTTGTTGGAAAGCTGTCTTGCTGCCACTAAATTGATTTTATACTTTTGTGAAAAATTAGTTGGCATATTTCTGTGGGTTTATTTCTTGGTTGTATATTTTTTCCCGTTTATCTATGTGTCTATCTCTCCACCAATGTCACACAATCTTGATTACTGTAATTATATAGTAAGTCTTTAATTCAAGTCTATCCACTTTATTCTTCTTTTTCAAAATTGTTTTAGTCATTGTAGTCTCTGACTTTCCATACAAATTTTAGAATAATATTTCTATATCAACAAAAAAAATCTTCCTTGAATTTTGATAAGAGTTTTATTAAACCTATATATCAATTGGGGAGAATTGATATTTTTACTATGTTGAGGCCTCCAATCCATGAACATGGTATATCTTATTTAGATCTTCTTTTACTTCTTTTATTAGCATGTGTAGTTTTCAGCATGCAAGTTCTATACATATTTTGTAAGATTTTCATCTACAAAATACAAAGAAGTATTTCTTCTTTTTTTGAGCTATTGTAAATGTTTTTGGTTTTAATTTTGGTATCAGTGTGTTTGTTGCCAGTATATAAAAATACATTGATTTTTGAAAGTTTATCTTGTATCCTGTGAACTTGCTGAATTCACTTACTAGTTCTAGTCGTTTCTCTGCAGAGTCTGTGTGATTTTCTATGTTTACAATCATGTTATCTTAAAATAAGGACAGTTTTTATTTTTCTTTCTGATCTACGTGCCTTTTGCACTGTTTAGCACTATGACAAATGAGAGTGTTGAAAGTAAACACCTTGCCTTCTTCCCAATATTAGGCAGATAGCATTCAGTGTTTCACTATTAAGTGTATTGTTATCTGTAGTAATTTGTAGTTACTGTTTATCAAATTGAGGGAGTTCTCCTCCAGTCCAACATTTCTGAGAGTTTTTATCAAGGATGAGTGTTGGATTTCTGTTGGATACTTTTTCTTTCTTTCTTTTTTTTTTTTTTTGAGTTGGAGTCTCACTCTGTCACCCAGACTGGAGTGCCGTGGCTGCTTCCGGCCACCGCAGCCTCGACCTGCTGGGCTCTGGCGATCCTTCCACCTCAGCCTTCCAAGTAGCTGGAATTACAGGCGTGCAGTACCACGCCTGGCTGATTTTTTGATTTATTGTAGAGATGAGGTCTTGCTGCCCAGGCAGGTCTCAAACCCATGGGCTCAGGCAATCCACTCACCTCAGCCTCCCAAAGGCGCAGGATTACAGGCTGAGATGGATACTTTTTCAATGTCTATTTATGAGATCCTATGATTTTTTTTCCTCAGACTCTTCATATGATAGATTACATTAATTGATTTTTGAATATTGAACCAGTCTTGCACCCCTGAGATCATTCAGATTATATATATATTTATGTTATATATGTTTATATTATATATTATATTATACTATATATATAATTTCAATACCTTTAGGGGTACAGATATAGAAAATCCTAAGGAATCCACAAAAAAACTATTAGAACTAATAAATGAGTTCAGGGTTATAGGACACAAGATCAATATATAATAATCAGTTTCTATATATTAGCAATGAGTAATCTGAAAATGAAAATAAGAAAACAATTCTATCAAATGCAATTGCATCAAAGCTACACTACAAAACATTGCAAAAGAAATTAAAAGAGACCTATATAATTGGGAAGACATTCCATGTTCATGAATCAGAACACTAAGCATTGTTAAGATGGCATTATTCTCCAAATTGATCGAAAAATTCAATACAATACCTATTAGAATCCAGTTCTCTTCTTTGTAGAAATTGACAAGCTGACCTACAATTAATTTGGAAGTAAAAGTGATTCAGAATAGCTAAGCAGTCTTGCAAAAGAAGAACAAAGTCGGGGGACTCACACTTCCTGATGTCAAAACTGGCTACAAAACGATAGTAATCAAGACAGTGTAATACTAACATAAGGAAAAACATAGAGACCAGTGGAACAGAACTGAGAATCCAGAAACGGTTCTTACATTTGGCCAAATGATTTTCAAAAAACTGATGCCAAGGCAGTTCAATGAGGAAAGAATAGTATTCAACAGATTTTGTGAGGACAACTGAATATCTACATGGAAAAGAATGAAGTTGGATCATATGCAAAGACTAACTTAAAATGAGTTATAGGCCTATATGAGCCAAACTATAGAATCCTTAAGAAGAAAAAATAGAAGTAAATCTTTGTGATCTTGGCTTAGGCAGTGCTTTTTTTATTATCATCAAAAATGTGAATGAAAAAAGAAAAAAAACATTAAATGAACTTCATTAAAATTTTTTAGAAAGTTTGCACTTCAAATGATATCATCAAGAAGGTAACAAGACAATACACAGAATGGGAAGGAACTATTTGCAAACTGTATATCTGATAAGAAATTTATATCCAAAATATATAACAAAGTCTGACAACTTAGCAATAACCCTACTTAAAAAAATGGACAAAGGATAGCAATAGGCATTTATCTACATAAGATACATAAATGACCAAGAAATGCATGAAAAGATGCCTGACATCATTAGCAATCAGAGAAATGCAAATCAAAATCATACCTTTTCACAGCACTAGGATAGCTATTATAAAAAAGATGATAAAGAATATTGACAAAGATGTGGAAAAAGTAGAACCCTGATACATTTATGGTGGGAATGTAAAATAGTGAGAACACTCTGGAAAACCTTTTGGCAGTTCTTCAAAATGTTAAAAATAGGATTACTATACAGTCTAGAAACTGCATTCCTATCTACCCAAGAGGAATGAAAACTATGTCCACATAAAAACTTATGCACAAAATTTAATGGCAATATTATTTATAATAGCCCAAAAGTGTAAATGTAGGGCTCAAATGTTCCCAACTCATGAATGGATATTTATGATGTATTTATACAATACAGTATTACTAGGCAATAAAAGTATGAAGTACTGATACCTGCCAAGACATTGATGACTCTTAAAAACATTATGGTAACTAATGGAACCCAGTAACAAAAGACTGTACATACATTATATGATTCCATTTCTATGAAATGTCCAGTTTAAGGCAAAACATAGAGAAAGGAGATTAGGGATTGGCTAGGGCCAGTGAGGGAAGAATATGGTGACTGTTAATGGATACTGATTTTCTTTTTGGAATGATGAAAAAGTTTTAACATTAGATTTTGGTAATAATTGAATGTGTTAATATGTTTAAGTCATTGGATTGTATGTACACTTTAAATGAGGGAGTTGAAGAGTATGTGAATTATATCTCAAAAAATTTATTACCAAAAAAGCAATGCTCCATTTTCTACTTCTGCCAGCAAAGTATATGAGATTGCCACTGCCTGTTTTTTTTTTGTTTTTTGAGTTGGAGTCTCACTCTGTCACCTAGACTGGAGTACAGTGGCCACTCCCGGCCACCGCAGCCTCGACCTGCTGGGCTCCGGTGATCCTTCCGCTCAGCCTTCCAAGTAGCTGGAACTACAGGCGCGTGCTACCACACCTGCTAATTTTTGATTTATTGTAGAGATGAGGTCTTGCCAAGTTGCCCAGGCGGGTCTCAAACCCGCGGGCTCAGGCAATCCATTCACCTCAGCCTCCCAAAGCGTGGGATTACAGGCTGAGCCACCGAGCCTGGCGCCATTGCCTATTTTAATGCTCCTCAACACCAACAAATTTACCAATTGGATAGACTAGAACAGTATCTTGATAGACTCTTTGGTTCAACTGAAAGCGATTTTGCCCCTCAGAGGATATTTAGTAGTGTCTAGATATGTTTTTCATTGTCATGACCTAGGTGGAGAATGCTAGTGGCATCTGTCAGGTAGAGACCCGGAATACTGCTAAACATTCTGTAATGCAAAGGGTAGCCCCTGTCCCCACCAAATAATTATCCGACCCAAAAGGTCAGTAATGTCAGGGTCAGAAACCCAGAAATAGAAAGCAATTTGTTTAACTTATATTTTGTTGTTTCCATATATAGTTGTATTTCTTCTTTTATATGCTTTCTGATATTATTTCATTCGTATCTCTCATCAGTTTATGAGTTCTTTACATTAGTAAAGGTATTAACTATTTTACTTACTGATTTAATTTTTTTCAAATTTTGGTTAAGTTTATATTGACTATCCAAATATTTATTTTTATGTGATAAAACTTATTTTTGCATCATAACTAGTTTAGAGAGTTCTTCTCCTACCTATGTATCCTCCTCCCTGTAATTTTTTTTTTTTTTTTTTTTTTTTTTGAGTTAAGAGTCTCACTTTGGTGCCCAGGCTGGAGTGCAATGGCAAGCTCATGGCCGCTGTAACCTTGTCCGGCTGGGCCCACCTGATCTTTCTGCCTCAGCCTTCCAGGTAGCTGGAATCACAGGTGTGCACCACCACACTCAGTTAATTTTTTGACTTATTGTAGAGACAAGGTCTCATCAAGTTGCTCAGACTGGTCTTGAATCTCTGGGCTCAGACAATTCTCTCAACTCCACCTCTGAAAGTGCTGGGATTACAGGCATGAGCCACCATACCCAGCCCTTTTTTATTTCTTTATACTGGAATTTTAAGCTTATCATTTCACATTTAGCTTTTTAAATGCATATATAATTTATTAGAATGTGTATTATGAGAGAAGGAGTCTTTTTTTGTAAATAGTAATGACTGTTCTTCCTCATTTTGAGAAAATATTTGACTTACAGAACATATTTTAGGCTCATTATAACCTTCAAAAGGAGGCTTTCCATAGGTTGATGCCAGAAAGGGAATGTGCATCTAATCCTTATATCCTTTAATGATGGAGTGCAATGGCATTCCATAAGGTAGTTAGGTGTTTGTAACTTAAATCAGGACAAAACAGTAGTCACAGATATTACCATGTCAGCCTTGCAGGAGCATATAAAGAAATATCAATGGTGGAAATGGAAATTAGTTGCAGTCTGGAATTAATAAGCCTTTACTTAAATTAATGAATTTTCTGATATGATCAATGAGAGGGGAAAGTGATACTATATGTCTATATGTGGTCTGGTAAGAAGGAGGACACAATTTCAAATCAAATTAAAAGCAGTTGCTAGTTTATAACACACTATAAAAGTTTTGTGAATTCCCAATAATATGTCAATTCAGTGAATGAATGAAAATAAGTGTAAATATCTTCCTATAATTGTGCAGATGGAGAATGAGTTAGATTCTGCTCGTTCTGAAATAGAACTCCTGAGGAGTCAGATGACAAATGAAAGAATCTCCATGCAGAATCTAGAAGCTTTGCTGGTGGCCAATAGAGACAAAGAATATCAGTCTCAGATAGCACTTCAAGAAAAAGAATCTGAAATTCAGCTTCTTAAAGAACACCTTTGTTTGGCGGAAAATAAAATGTGAGTTGGTTAGCAATGTAGCATAAAGGTATATTTCTTACATTTTTGATATTTATAGAAAGAAATTTAAAATGAGAGTTTGACTCCCATAATTTGCTATTAATTAAACTGAAGATCAGAAATATTGTGATTTGCCTAAGATTTAGTACTTCTGTTATGCTTTTTCTTATCTAAGTTTAAGTTTAATGATCTCTGTTGATTGCTTCTAACAGAGTTTTTGGTATACTAGAATGTTTGACCAAAAATATTGCCCTTAGGAAATATAACCAAGTTAGGAAAAAAAATTGAGCACCCTGACACCAGAAGAATTTTTATATTTATGAACCTTCCTGGTATTGTAGCCTACTATTTCCATTTGCCACATAATATTTTTTTTTGTTTTTAGTCAGAGTCTCACTCTGTCGCCCAGTCTGGAGTGCAGTGGCACTCTCACGGCCACCCCAGCGTCGACCTACTGGGCTCAGGTGATCCCTCCACCTCAGCCTTCCAGGTAGCCGGAACTACAGGTGTGCGCTACCACACCCAGCTAATTTTTTGATTTACTGTAGAGATGAGGTCTTCCCAAGTTGCCCCAGCTGGTCTTGAACCCCTGGACTCAGGCAATCCTCTTGCCTCGGCCTCCTAAATTGCTGGGATTACAGGCTTGACCATTGTGCCTGGTCATAATACTTCTTTATGTGCCTATAAATGTATACTTGATATCTGGAAGAACACTTACATTCACAAAATGCTGAAGACTTTCTTGGAACATTGGAGACTTCCTTAGAACATTGATTTTGCCTTTTTTTTTTCCTAAGGATTCCTATCACCATTAGTACCTTATTAAAGACCCTTAGCTGGAGGGTTGGGAGGACATGTCTACTTGGATAGCAAATGTTTTATTATTAAACTTGGTTACCTCTCACAAAAACTAATGGGGACCCTTAGCCCTTGTTCTGATGTGTCCCATCTACAGCACTTTTTCATCTAGCTTCCAGTCTGCCCTCACATCCAAGCCCAGACCTGGGAAGGATCGAAATTATGGTCAGCAGTTAACTACTCCTTGGAGCTCCTGACTAGGAAAAAGCTGAAGAACCAGTGCCATCTCCTTTAGCAATTTCTTGATAGGGCGATTGTGACAAGGTCATTCTTTTTTAGTTACTATAGCTGGACCATTGTGATACCTTCAAGGATCACTTTCTCAAGGTGGTAGGTGGAAATCAGCTTTAGTGAAGTATGCCAAAACTCCCACTTTAAGGGGTACGTTCTGTTTTAGACTGACTGATAAGTACTATCAATTATAATTATCTAGTATGAGAAGCATTTGTGTTCTTAGTCCATAAAGTTTAGATTTCAGCAGTCTATAATGCTGTCCTGAAAGTAACAAAGAGGATAGAATGTTCTGTGCAAGAAGCATTTGTCTGTCATTATCTTCCTTATAATACTGTAACTTATCATGGGGTTTTCGAGGCATTTTTTAGCCTTAAGAAGGATCCTATTAAATTTAAGAGTTTTTATGTTGTTAAGTATACATATCAAATTTCATTAAAGTATGTATAAGGAACTTGGTTTAGTTGTTACATATAAAACAGACAATATTAATCATGGTGCTAGTGAATTCCAGTGCTAGTTATTTTATGATACTACTACTTTATATAAGACTCCAAATTACTTTTTAAAAATGATTTATAGTAAATATATAGCATAAACAGATAATATGTAATATTAGGCCATTTATACATAGGGAAACTGAGAAAGAAAAGTTTTAGCTAATGGAACAAGACTTAGATTGCTTAGACTTTTCAAATAGGCTACTTTGCACAATAACTATCTCTAAAATTGGCGTATTTTAAATGTACTAATAAATCTGTCCATAAAAATCACAATGTGACTTGGTGTTCCAGTTGAGAAAGCTTTGCCAACATGGCTTACTGTGTTCTAGGAGTCATAGCCATATTTTACATTTAATCAACTATCACTCTTATATTCTGTTACACAGGGCCGTCCAGAGTAGAGATGTGGCTCAGTTCAGAAATGTCGTCACACAATTGGAAGCTGATTTAGATATTACCAAAAGACAACTAGGGACAGAGCGTTTTGAAAGGTGAGTTTATCTCTATGCAATGTTCAGCATGGAAAGCACTGTTTCTTGGTAACAACAGGCTTTAGTCATTTCATGATGGTTAGATTTTAAAGTATGAATTGAGTGACAGTTTTACAGTAGTTTTAATAATTTAACTGGATACAAAATTTAAAGGCATCACTACTTTGCTTTAGGGAGAGGGCTGTACAAGAACTTCGTCGCCAGAATTACTCAAGCAATGCTTATCATTTGAGTTCTTCAATGAAACCAAATGTAAAATGTCATTCACCAGAACGTGCTCACCATCGATCTCCCGACCGAGGCCTAGATCGGTCATTAGAAGAGTAAGTTAGTTTAAAGATTTGTTCTCTTAGAACCGTATAGCAATATATAGTACAATGAATATTTGAGAGAGTAAGGAAACCCAGTAAACAGTCTATATGTAAATATAACTACAAAGATATGTTGATGTAAAAATAAAAGATTTTGATAATTAATTTAGAAATTTATATATTATACTAAAGTGAAACATCTTTAATATTTTATGTTTGCATAAATTATATTTTAAATGTCTGATTTAAAAAAATTTCTACAACATAAATTAATGTATTTTTATTACAAAATGTTGGTTATTACAGCACTGTAAAATTTATATGCTCTAGGAAAGTGATAACTTAATTTTTCAGAGGGAAGTATCTTAGGTATATTTTTATATGTTACAAATTTCATTAAAAACTTGTAACCTGGTAATAATTTCAAATTTATAAAAAGTTACAAAAATAATACGAAGCATCTCTGCATATCCCTTAAAAAATTGTATTCCATTTATTTTATCACATATACATGGGGTATCTCATGTACTCACACTCTTACACATGCTCTCTCACTATATACACACACTTGCATGTACACACATGCATACTTGCACACTCACAGAGACATATTTTTTAAAATAACCAAAACCTCCAACTCTAAACAGTTCTCACATGTTTCCTCCTGTCTTCTTCCATTCAGTGTTTAGATGTTCTTCCTTTCGCCGTGAAAACCCTGGTTTAGCAGCACGTACTGACTCATTTGCTCAGTCCCAGAATGCATCTACAGTAGTTTCACAGTGTCTTCACCTGTGTTACCACAGTAAGCAGACCAACTTTTTGAAAGTTCAGGACCTGCGTGCAGTTCTTCCTTCCTCTTCCCATAAACTACCTTGCCCAAGTCTTGAGGGAATATAGTCAAACACTGAGTTCATTAATTTCTTGGATTTTTTATGCCTCTCACTGTGGCTATAGTATTCATATGAAATAACATTAGATTCATTTTAGATTCATTTATTTCAATTTGCTCTCATTTTTCATTATTCTCCTTATTTTTTTCTCAGTTATATTTTTGAATATATAGATTAGCATGCTTTTAAAAGTCAAAACTATGCAAGAAGTAATACTCAGAGAGATGCCACTTTCCCTTTGATGCCTTCTATACCATCGTCTGTGCCTCTACCTCCTTCCCTTTTGGTTTCACAGATATATATATTTCCTTTATTATGCAAAAAGTAGCATACTATATATGCTTCTTTGCACTGTGATTTTCTCACTTAACACTGTCTCCTGGAAATCACTCCATGCTGATTCGTAGAGATGCTTCTTGTTCCCTTTTTCAGCTGCATAGCACTCCATTGTGTGGATGTACCATAGTTATTCAACCAATCTACTATACTTGGACGTTTAGATAGTTTCCAACAATTTGTAATTACAAACAAGGCTGTAATGAATAATATTGTGCACATATATTTTCATATTGTTGGAGGGCTGTCTTCAGAATAAATTCCTAGAAGTAGGATTGCTGGGTCAAGGGGTAAATGCATGTATAGTTTTGTTCCAAATTCCCTACCATTTTTCATTCCTTCCTGCAGTGTGTGAGGGTACCTGTTTACCTACAGCCTTACCAGCAAAGTTTGCTGTCAAGCTTTTGAATTAGTGCCACGAAGGTAGATGAGAAATGGTATTTCAGTATAGTTTTAATTTGCATTTATCTTATTATGAGTGAAGTTGAACATCTTTTTATAGGTTTAACAACCATTTTTATGTCCCTTTTTGTGAGTTATCTATTCATTTCTTCT
Source organism: Cephalopachus bancanus (assembly GCA_027257055.1). Classification (NCBI taxonomy): domain Eukaryota; kingdom Metazoa; phylum Chordata; class Mammalia; order Primates; family Tarsiidae; genus Cephalopachus; species Cephalopachus bancanus. The sequence continues at coordinate 1,317,418 of JAPVLO010000159.1, read as the reverse complement.
GCCTAATTTTCAAATGGATTTTTGGTGTTTTCGTAAAAAAAAAACAAAAAACCTTTTTTTAGTGAATTTAAGAGATTAGCCCTTTATCAGTAATATACATGCTCCAAATATTTTGTCCTATTTTTGTGACTTGTCTTTTAATTTTTTAATTTAATTTTTAATTACATTTTAATTTAATTTTTATTAAAATTTAATTAAAATTTAATTAAATTTTTAATTTAATTTAATTTAATTTTTAATTTAATTTTAATTTAATTTTTTGTACTGCCTTTTTCCATGTAAAAGTTTTTATTTTTATGTAGTTTAATGCATCTGGATTTCCATTTATAGTTAGAAAATCTATTTTTCTACTCATCTAGATAATAGAGGGATTCACCAATGTTGTCTCTTAGTACTTTTATAGTTTTATTTTTACATTTAGACATCCGATCTATTTGAGGTTTGTGTATGATTTCAGGAATGGATCTAATTTTATCTTTTTTCAAGTAACTATCCAGTTACCCCAAGATCATTTACTTAAAAGATTCTTCATGCCAGTAATATAAGACTCTTTCTGGGCTTTCTATTTCTATTCTATTGATCTGCCTGTTTATGTGCCATTTCTACACTATTTTAATTACAGAAGCTTTGTGGTATTTATAGTGCTGTAGGACTAGTTCAATGGTGTGGTGGTAACTGGCTTTCCAAAGTGGAGAAAGGAGAAGCCCTAATCTGTAACACTTACCAATTTCTGTGGTACAAATACTCATGCTGTGACCAGTTTTAAGCTCCCAATGGTTTAACCACTGAATCACCAAGTTCACAAAAATTTACAATCAACTGTAAGCCAGCTCCAGGAAAGCAGTGGGCTAGTGCCCCTGAGAGCTCTTCCTTTTAATTGTTTGCCAATATTTTCTTGTGAGTTTATTTTTTCATATGAAATTTAGGGTCAGCTTATCTAGCTCCACTTAAAAAAAACCCTTTGGACTTTTTGTTAGTATCGCATTAAGTTTGTAAATTTAACTTGGGAGAACTAATATCTTGATAATGTTGAGACATCCTGATCAAGAATAAATATCTTTCCATTTGTTCAAATTCATGTTTATGTCTTCCAGGATGGCTTGTAATTTTCTTTATATAAGTATTGAACATTTTTTGTTAAGTTTATTCCTAAATATTTTATCTTTTTTGTTATTATAAATGTTTTTTAAAATTCACTATATCTTCAAAAACACTATTGATTTTTGCATGTTACTTTTCTATCTTGCTACCTTGCTAAATTCTTTTGTTTTGTTAAGTTTTATCTTTGATTTTCTAGGCATTTTTAGGTATACTATCATGTCATCTGCAAAAAAAATAGTTTTATTTTTCTGTTCCTATTTTCATGTCTTGAACTGTATTATCTATACTTTGAAACAATTTCTGTTGCTTTGGTAATATCTGATTGCTAAAGATTTGGTTAATTCACCTGTGAAACCACATAGCCTCGGTTCTTTATCGATAGGTTACTTCCTTGATAACTTAATATTTCTTCTTTGGCAATTAGTCTTTTTAAGTTTTTTATCTCTATTTGCCTAAAAATTATTTATTTCCTCTAGATTTTCAAGTTATTTGCCAGAGGCAATTAATGTAGTATCTTATGGATTTTAAAATTTCATTTGTATCAATAGTTATATCCCTATTGTCATTTCTTATTTTTATATATGTGGTCTTCCCTCCTTCTCCCCATTTTAAATTTTATTATATTAGCCAGTGGCTTGTTTACTTTGTTCACTGCTTCAAAGAACTAAGATTTAGATTTATTGATTTGTTCTACTATTTTTCTTTCTCATATTAATTTGTTTTTATTATTATTGCTTCCTTCCTTGTGATGTGTTTTACCTTGTTGAGTTTTTTGCCTAGCTTTTTGAGTTGGGAATTTAATTCATTTATTGCCATTCCTTTATTTATTTATTTTGGAGATAGAGGATTATGGCTATAGATTCTGATATGTAATGTTTTTATTATCATTATTTTTTTAGAAATGCTGTAATTTCTGCTTACATTTTTACTCTTAACCTTGAGTTATTTGATAGAGCCTCTTTTAATTTTCACTTGAAAGGCTTTTTGTGATTTGGTTTTATTTTTAATTTCTAATGCTATTGTACTTGAAAAGATATATTTTTTTCTTGTCAGGGTGTAGTGTTCTGTATACTGGGGGTACCAAAAAATGTATACACATTTTAAGGATGTTTGCCATAATCAGAAGTGTCTAGATGCTGTTGGTAACCACTTGAGCGCCTCTTGTAATTGCAGAAGTCAAATGTGACTTGTATTCATCTTTTGTTACTGGTATATGTTGAGTATTACAATTTTAGTAGTTTTTCCTTTCTTAAAGTATGTATGTATGTTTTTTGCTCTCTCTGTATATGTAATAGATTTACCTTTTTGAACTGTAGATCTTTTATATCATTGTTTAATTTTAGTACAAGTTTTCTGTACTATTTTTGTAATTACCTGTGAGACTATAATAATTTTTTAAAAATATGTGTACATCCATATAATGGAATACTATTTAGCAGTTAAAAGGAATATGTAACAACTACTAATCTACTTGACCCATATTTTGCTAAGAGTGGGGTTCTAAAGTCTCCTATTAGTATGTTATTACTTATTTTTACACATCCTATAAATTTTGCTTCATACAGCTGTTTTACTATTTTATTTGTCATATAGATATTCTGAAATATTATTCTTCATTATGAAATATGGCTTTTATAATGTGTCCTTTTCTGATGTGTTTAAGTTTTTGTTTGTTTTTTTTTTAAATTTACTTGACTACTTTTTCTGGTACTAGAGTTCCAACTCCTGCTTTCCTACTGCTTCTATTTGCCTAGTAAATATCTTTATTTTTATTTTATCACTGTATCTTTAAGTATATCTCTGATATACAGTATGGATTTGAGTTTTGCTTTATGAAGCATCTTGAAAATCTTTTTTTTTTTAAATAGGTGAGTTAGAATCCTTTATGTTATTGAATCCTTTATGTTATTGATGTGACTATTATGTCTGGTCTCAACTCAGTCATACTTTGTTTTAATTACTGTCTTTATTATATAATATTTGTTGTGTTTCTCCATTTGGTTAGTCCCCTTTGCTTTTTAACAAAGTCCTTTTAGTATTTAGGAAATTTTATTTTAGTTATTACCTTTCTATTAATACCTTTAACAATGCCTTTAATCCTTTTTTTTTACTTAACCTTTTATTGTCAATTTCAAATGGTGTCCTTTGACTGACAACTATTGTCTAGACAACAATGTACTGAACTTACTTTCCTCTAATTACTGCTCTGTTTCCTGTCCCTCTAGTTTTGTCTTTCTCAGGTTGTCATATGAATGGAATCATATAGTATGCACCCTTAATGGTTAATGTTCATTCAGCATAATATATTTGAGATTTATCCAGGTTGTTGCATGGATTCATAGTTGTCACATATTCCTTTTAACTTCTGAATAGTATTCTATTATATGGATACACCACAGGTTTAAAAATTGGTTATAGTCTCACAGGTAATTACAAAAATAGTACAGAGTCCCACATATCCTTCCCCCAGCTTCTGTAATGGTGATATCTTACAAACCAGGAAATTGACATTGGTATGATATGATTAACTATTCTATGGCCCTATTCAGATTTCTCTAGATTTTACATGCACTTACTTGTGTGTATAGGTGTTTTTTTTTTTTTAATAAACCATACACACCACCACTACAATCAAGATACTGAATTGTTCCATCAGCACCAAAGAACTCACTCCCTTGTAATACCTCTTTGTAGTTGTAGCCCTGCTGTCCTCTATCTCTATCTCCTGGAAAACAGTAATTTCTTCTCCATCTCTATAATTCTGTGATTTTGAAAATGTTATATACATGGAATCATACATAGTATGTAACTTATTGAGACTGACTTTTCTCATTCAGCATATTCGGTCTGTGAGATCCATCGAAGTTGTTGCACATATCAATAGTTGATTCCTTTATTGTTGAATAGTATTCCCTAATGGGAATATACCAAAATTTGTGAAAACTGGATAAAAAAATGCATTGCAATATTTTTCTTCACAAAAACTGGAGAAAAATCCTGCTAAAGTATATACTTTTGCTAGAATACATTTGTTACACATGTTAAAATAGTTGAGTTAAAAATGTTAATCTGCATATTTTTTTCTCTCTTACAGGAATCTTTGCTATAGAGATTTTTGACACATGAAAAGATTCTTCACATCCTTGGGAAAGGTCAAAGTTACAAACTGATTTTTTTTTGCTATATGATTGCATTTATCTTTTGAATGCTTGCCAATGTTGAATGTATTTATTAACGGTGTGCCTCTGAATCTCTGTTCTTATGTGCCATATCACAGTGATCTGAGATGACTTATTGAAACAAAAATGCATATGGCCTTTTCTATCCACACAGTAATAGTGAGTGTAAAATCTGCTTACTTCACTATTGAACACTGTTATGTTAACTATCCAGAGTAAATAAAAAAAGCTTATAAAAAGAGGGAATAGTGTTTTTACAAAACTGATTTTCTTTTCTTTCTTGGTGTCTCAAATAATTGGCTGGTTAAAATTTTTTCTTTGTTAGTTATGCTTTCATGGCTGGATAAGCTGTGACAAAATGGGCACAGTTTACTGATACTGGCCTGGGACCCAATATTCCACTTTGGAACAAACCTGACATAATTTCCATGCCATATTCTGATTTCAAAGGAGCAGAAAGTAGAAGTTTGTCAGGGTTTTAAAGTCCTTAGTATTGTACCACTCAAAGACTCATTAACATACATTTCCTACAATTGTGTTTACTCCTACTGTTTTTAGAAAGGTAGGTGATTATATATCTGTCAAGAATGTAAGATTTTTTAAAATCTGTATTTTTAATAAGTTTTTAAAACATTAAAGAACTGCAATAAACTTAATTGCCATTTTATTTTATTTTATTGCCTGTGGCAGCTGTCTGTAATCTAGAGTAAAAAATTGAGTGATGTTCCCCCCATCTCCTAAATCTCTTACCTTATTTATCCATAGGCTTTGATTAATATTGATATTAGAGGCTGACTGCTACTGTATTTTGCTGATATAAGCTATTTGTATTTTTACCATTTTAATAAAAAAAAATACTGTCAATATAGTACTCATATGATGTAGACAATTTCTCATTTTATATAGTCACTGTTCAATATGACTATAGAGATATAGGATAGTGCCTGATTTAGGTTTTGTTTTATCATTAGCACTCTGATATTTTGCTATAATTTCATGCTATATAATCCACTTTGCGTTTACTATCTGGTAGACAGTCATTACAGATTAGTAAAAAAAGAATAACAAGATGCCCTTTAAAAACATTTTAAAGAATAATATGCAAAAAATCGTTATTGCTAATATTAAATAATATTTATATATGCAAAATTAACCTTTGCTAGCTTACTCAATGACCTTAGCACCAGGTCTGTCCACCTAGAAGAGATGACAAAGAGCCGAGCGTCACCTGTCATATGCACTTAACACATGTTCTGTGTGGAGGGCTGTATGTGGGGAGGGGGGCATTAGAGGATCAGGAATGAGGTATGTAAGAAAATATTTCCATACTTGATTAAAAGTATGCTATACTTGATTTGTGCCATTAATTACACAAGTAATATAAAAGGAAAGTCATATGGCAAGTATAAAGAGACCAGTGTTATCCATAGGTCTGAGGAACCTATCTGCATTCTGTGTTAAAATTTCAAACAATTTTTTGTTATGGTAATATTCAAGAACATCTGTTGTATTAAATGAGATTCTAATTGCTTGGTGTAAATATTTAATAGCCTGTTGACATGGTAGAGACTGCCTAATGCAAACACAATCTGTAAAACTATACCAAACATATTCTTTCTGGATGACAAAGACCCTGAAAAAGAACTCTTAGCTTTTATATGTCATGTCCAATGCACAGCATCCACTCCTGCTGAAGTAAGGGTGTTGTGAAAGAGAATTGTCAACCCTCTGAGTAATTTAAGTCCAGAATTTTTCTACATAACCACAATGTGCTTTACTAATTAACCTTTAATTTTCAAATAATCTCCCAATTAAATTTAAGAACATAAATATAAAATATTTATATTAAATAAAGTCAAAAGCATCATTATCTCAAGATTTTATGCTCTCAACCAAATACTCAACCTCACTATCACTATCGATTTCCTTTGAATTAATACTATGCAATTAATACTATGCAAAACTATATCACTGACAAAGTAATGTATGGTATGTCAACTTGAACTCACTTCTTTCGTCAATAACTTCTTTAACAGAAAGAATATTCTTAGTCTTTTAAGGAATATAGAAATGTTTCATATGAGTGTATTACAGTTTAGAAAAGAATATTTTTGTAATCAAAGGACTGAAAAATCAGGATATTTTCATAATCAAGGCATCAGGCCACTTTTCTTAGGTGCTGTTCTATGTTTTAACAGAATTCATAGAAATAAGCTACATTTATAATTGCATGATTAACATGCAACTAAGAATATTTAAGTCTAACAAGTAATAATTGAGCACCTTTCATGAGCAAAGAACTATGCACGGTGCTCTTCAGTCATAGCTCTTATTCCAAATAATGCTGTAATTCATGGTTTGAAATAATGTGAAAATAACATCTACAGGCTGAAAGATGATCACTGTATTATCAGATGTTAAGTCTGCTTCCTTAGAGTGCAGATTGAAATGTGATAAATACAATTAAAAATAACATTAGTTGTCCCATTACTTCTTCAGCAATTCCTAAGCCTGGTTTTACCATATAGTGACTTGTGTACCTTTAACAAAAAAAAATAGTAAAATTAAATGATCTAGGGGCAGTAATGTGCCTAAATCAGAGTATAGCTTTATGACTCAGTTCCAAAGAGTTTAACCAACGCTTCTTTCTGAGTTTTGTGGACCTAACTTAAATAGACAGTTATTATACTGTTTTATCAAATTATTTTATTCTTGTCTCTTTTAAATTGTATTTAAATTTTTTTCTTGTAGAGTTTGTACAATTTTCTTATGTGTCTTCCTTTGATTCTCTAGGATCATAGTTAACTTCTCTATTATATTTATCTATTTTCTGGTTTTGCAGCTTGTCCCTTAGCTTTTTACATAGTATAATAAAATATGGCCTTTTGTAATCTGTGTTACCAAAGTGAATTATGTGCTATCATGGCAACTTCAGAAACAACTTTAATGAGTGAGATTTTATTTGTTCTTTAATAAATATGCTCTTTTGAACAGCCACAGTGCTGTCCTCAGGATATTTTTGAAAGGAGTTAGGCAAGACATGCAGCCTACTGGAGCATTCCCTTGATTGGCATACCTTTGTATAGCCTTGTGGCATCTGTAGGTTATTGGGCTGTTTGGAGGTTATTTGTCACATACCTGCAGGGTCCACCCCATCAGCTGTCACTGCTGATCTTTTTTGTCATAAGCTGATCAACCTCTCATTATACTTTCTTCTCTTTTCTATCTTTCCTATTTTGATTTTTCTTCTTTAATAATGAATGTAGCTATTCTTAGCTCATCACTAAGTTTTAGAGAACAAAATTATTAGTTCGCCAAACAGCTAGTGTTATAAATATGATTCTTCCCATATTATGAGTGTAAGGAGAGGAGAATAGAATCCCAGAAAAACTATATAATTGTCCTTGTGTAAGGTCACAAAACAAATAAGTATCTGTGTCAAGTTCTCGAACAAAGGTTTGTCGCATGCCAACAACCATGCTGTTCTGTTTGACCACTTTGCTCTTCTGCCTCCCCATTGATCTTTGGCTATGATTTCTATGGCTATTGCCTGCCAATCATAATGTTATTACTAACTGGTGAATTTACCAGTGAGTAATGCAGCTTTGTCATCTCTTTGTTCTTTCTGAGGAACTTTTACTTCCAGGCTTCTTTGTGGCTCCTTGGATTTAACCAGATTGTACTCAGTTAAGGGTGTAATTCTTCAGAGCAAGATACTTTGTTATTTATGAAGCTGTTTTCAACTGAAAGGTCACATTTTTTTCACATAAACTTTGACATTCCAACAAACAGTATTGCCTACTCTTTTTGCTACCTTAATGGACTTAAAATTGTGAATAGCAACTAAACATGCTAGTATCTTATATGTAATAGTTACTCTAAATACTTTAATTTATGTGACATTGTTTTATAAATTTTACTAAAAGATGTAAGTGTGAAATTTTTGATTAAAGCAATATATATTTCCATCATAGATTAGATGAAGTAGTAAGTCATGAGCATGGTGAGGTCATAGTAAATAAAGTACAACTGTGACAAAAATACTAGAGTATAAGATGCTCAATTCTCATATATACTCAAGCTATTTCTGAATTAGGTCTTAGAAGTTAGTTTTAGTCTGACCATGTGTCGTAATTCATTATTAATAGGGTTTAAGTTTTTGCAAAATAAAGTCTAACCCTTTGAGGATATAAGATGATAATTTTGTATTTTATAATAGTAAAGTCTTTTTTTAAATCTCACAATTATTTCATGTTTTGATTGAAAGTGAGAGGTATTCAAGTTACTTGAAAAGTTACTTGAAGTTGTATTTTTTCATTGTTTTATTAGACCTTATAAACTTTCTCCTCTTTAGATACATGTTTCTTTATTCCTATGTAACAGCACAACTTTAAATTTATACTGCCTGCTAATTAAAACAGCCTCAAAATAAAGCTGAAGATGTAGTGTCCATTTTCTCACCCTAGCTTTCTTTTCCAGAATAGTTAGATTGACTGTAACATTTTTTATTGGAGTGCAGTCATAAATGGTTTGAATCTTTAAAGTATCTTAGAAAGTCCCGAATGCTAAATAACAAAAGAGAGTTGTAAGTGACTCTCATTCACCAAGGATATCTGACATTTGATATTAATAACACAGTCCAAGTCTGAATATTTTTTCCAGCGAAGATAATGAGTTTGGAGATGTAATTATTTACAAATCTTCATATGCACCCAAGTCACTTTGAAATCTAGCTGCCTAATTCGCCTAATTAATATGTCAATCTGTGACTGCTTTTAACTTTTGTCTTTAATGTTAAATATTTAAATTGAATTTTTTTGGAATAAGTTTGCAGCTTCAAAATCCAAGTGCTTAGAATGGTACCAAGCACATAGTAAGTTTTCAATACATGTTAACATTTATTATAATATCTTCTTTACCTATCCCATAGAGAATAGAGAAATTGGAAAGGACACAGAGAAGAACCATGCTCCTTTTCATTAGCACTTTCTGATACTGAGACTATTAAAATTCTTAAAATAGTGAATTCATCAAAGTTACCAAGCATGACAGGGCTGCAAATCCACTACTACTAAGAATTCTAGGCTGGGTGCAGTGGCTCAAGTCTGTAATTTCAGTACTCTGGGAGGTTGAAGTGAGAGGATTGCCTGAGCCTGCAGGTTTGAGACTAGCCTGGGCAACGTGGTGAGACCTCATCAACCCTGGGTTGGCTGTGAGTGTACTACTGCACTACAGCCTGGGCAATGGAGTGAGAGTCCAACTCAAAAAAAAGAAAAAAAAGAATTCTAGTATGTCTTACGTGGTGTGACAGTTAAGTTCACAAACTCACCACTGTGTGCTTACATTGGCAGCACTATACAAACAACTTGATAAGGTTTCATAATCTTGGTATAACAGTGTCTCACAGAGCTGTGTTCGTATTGACGTGGCAGTGTCTTGCTAAGTGGTGTTCATATTGTTGTATGTTTTTGTGTGCTGTTGCAAGAATGTTGAGGCTTGAATTAGAGCAATGAATTAACGTTAAATTTCTTGTTAAACTTGGAAAGAGTGGAAGTGAAATCAAGGACATGTTAGTTCAAGTTTATGAGGATAATGCCTTGAAGAAAGTGGCAATGTACAAATGGATTAAACATTTTTCTGAAAGGAGAGAAAGTGTCACTGATGAAGAGTAGTCAAGACGGCCAGTAATGAGTAGAACTGACAAGAACATTGCAAAAATTCATCGAATTGTGCTCCAAATCATCGACTGACTGTGAGAAGCATAGCAGACAAACATCGATAGAGAAACAGGAAAATCTTAACTGAAAATCTTGGCATGAGAAAGTTGTGTGCAAAAATGATCCCAAAAGAACTCTTGCATCACAGTGCACCAGCTCACACAGCACTGTCTGTGAGTGGGTAGACTAGGTTCTGGCATCGGTGTATAACTTCCCAAAGGAAGTACTTCAAAGGTGACCATAGTAATATTCAGCAATGAGGTATGTAACACTTTTTCTGCGATAAGTTTATGAATTTAATTGTCAGACTTCATAAATAGTATACTTTAAACAGATTTAAATCTTTCTATGTGGTAAGATATTATGCATGTCTTCTTTTTATTTCCAGTGGAAAACTAAATACCAGATTTATTTAAAAAAAACACAAATCTCAGCTGGGCTCGGTGGCTCAGCCTGTAATCCCATGTCTTTGGGAGGCTGAGGTGAGTGGATTGCCTGAGCCTGTGGGTTCGAGACCTGCCTGGGCAACTTGGCGAGACCTCATCTCTACAATAAATCAAAAAATCAGCCGGGCATGGTAGTGCATGCCTGTAATTCCAGCTACTTGGAAGGCTGAGGCGGAAGGATTGCCGGAGCCCAGCAGGTCGAGGCTGCGGTGGCCGGGAGTGGCCACTGCACTCCAGTCTGGGTGACAGAGTGAGACTCCAACTCAAAAAAAAAAAAAACCATAAAAAAAACCCCACAAATCTCTCACAGTAGAAAAACCAATGATTTTGAACCAAATTATGATATGTTAGTATTATCTCTTTACCATGCTTACCCAAATTTCTTGACCTGGTACCCACAGCCTTTCTTGAGTGAGGGAAGTTTGACCAGATTGCTGTTTGTAAGCACAACATGTGAATTATTATTTCCTGAAATAACATAATCATCAAATGACACAATGCTGAAACTCAAACATGCTGAGAGGTAAGTCAGACTCTAGCAGTGCTGTTTTAATATGGATTGACACCTCCAAAGCCCTCTTTTTCAACAGTCTGCTCATTATTTCCTTCAATGCATTTTATTATGGTGAAATGATTTGGTTTATTATTACTGAATCTGTACTTACTTTTCTATGTAAATTAAATAGTCAAAACACTAAATTATGCCATGATAGTAATATACCCCTCTAAAAATAAGTACCATATTCTCTCCAGATTAGAAGTGTTTTGTTTATAATTTACATTTCAGGTACAATCCAGGGCTGTGAGGCCAATTGAGAAGAAAAAGGGCACTGTATCTCAACTGAATCCCAGAAGTCTTTACATTTGTGCTTTGTAAAACTGGAGAAAACATGAGGTTGGTTAAAGGAGCCTGAATAGAGATTCCTCATGGATATGAGATTAGGAGCTTTTGGAGGGTCGTAGATAGCTAACCTTTTGAAGGACCCAGGATGACTAATAATGATAGCTAACAGCAAAAAAAAAAATTATAATTACATGTATATACACACACCATTATGTGTGTGCATGTATGTGTGTGTGTGTGTATATATATACACACATACACACTTATCTATAAATACACATGTATGAATATGAATCATTTTGTTTTAAATAAAGATGCAATATTTAAACTTATTTTTGTTTAGGTATTTGCTAATTCTTAAGTAATTACCAGAGGTTGCCATTTAAGCAAAACAATGATGAAGACATTCCAGTAGATGATAGGCTTAATATAAACCAATACAAATGTGACTCTTTAAGAGAGTTAATGCCAAAAGAAAGTTAATGCCAAAAAAGCTAATGACTTATTAAAGGAAAAATAAAATGCTCAGTTCAAAAATGGTGATACCTTTGCTATGATTAGTTCATTTCTATGAAGACAACGGGGGAAGGATGTTAACCAGCTCTTGGGACTGGTAAGGTAGAAGAATAAGGAGTCAGGAATGCTAGTGGTAATGATTGTATTATAGAAATTCGTAACTGCAAAATCCATTGGAGAGGGATCAACAGGCTGTAATTCCTCACTGACTTTTAATAAGTCTTGATAATTCAGCTATTAGTCTATAAGATTCACAAGGGCAGGGGTTTGGGCTGTTCACTACTCTATCCGCACATGTCCTAGGACCTCACTCAATATTTGTTGACAGCATGAGTGAATGAATCTAGAATCCAATGCCTTTGTATGTCAAAATTCTACACATATTATATTCCAGCCAAACTGAGATGCTTGCTGTTCCTCACATCCTCCTGATTTTTTTCATGCCTTGTGTCATATTTATGCTAATCCTGATCCCTGGAATGTTCTTCTGATCTCTTTCTTTACCCATCAAAATCCTACTCAGTTCATATAAAATCTCCTCTACCAACTTAACATTCACTGAATACTTACTGTGTTCTAGTTACTAGGGATACATAGATAAACGACATAGTATTTTTCCCTCCAGGAGTTCACAGGCAAATTCAGGAGACAGACAAGCAAGTAGAAAATACAGTTTGATAAATACCACGATAAAGCATACACAAGTTGCTACAGAAGTATGGAGTAAAGAATGAATCTCTAAGATTGAGAAGAATTATAGTAGTCTGCAAGGAGTAAGTCATGCATGTGCTGAGCCATGAAAGGTGAAGGTGTAGAAATATATTCTGGGAAGACAAACCAATGTGTGGAAATGCATCAAGGTCTGAAGGAATTGAGCATGGTCTGGAAAACGCAAATTAGTAAAGGTGGAATAGAGGGTATGAGTTTATGCTAGGTGATAGAAAGTGGTTAAGAAAGTAGATAGGGTACAAAGGCCTTATATGCCATTCTAAGGAGTTTCAACTTATCCAGAAAGTCATTGAAGAATTTCCAGGATACCACTGAAGAATTTTAACTGGGGAAGTGACCTGTTCAGGCTTGCATTTCAGAATGATTATTCTAGATGGGACGGGAGTGAAGATAGACCAGTTAGATGGCTATGGCTATAAAGACCTAAAACTAAGGTAATGGGAATGGAGAGGTGGGGCACGTTTCAGAAATATTCAGCAGTTTTAGGTCTTGGTAAGCAATTAGGTAAGGGAGGTGACAAGGAGAGGAGTTTTAAGATTACTTTCAAGGTTTCTGGTATAGGTAATTGTGAGCGCTCCATTTGCCAAAATAGAAGATGAATCGTGAAGAAGATGAGTGCCATTGCTGTTTAGGTCCTCAAGGAAAACTCAGTGCTGTCTAGTTGCTTCTGTGATGTCATATACTCCTGATTTTCCCCTGCTCTCTGGCAGCTCTTCAGTCACTTTTATAGAATTCTGCCTTTAAATGGCGCTGTTTTTCAGGGCTCCATTCTAGACCCTATAGATTTTTCCTGAGACCTCATTCGTCCCTTGGTTTTGATTATTATCTACACCTGGTGACTTCCTACTTTATATCTTTCTCTGGGGAATCATCTCTCTAATTGCCTATGGAATACTTTCACTCAAATATCTCATAGGCACTCAGTCTTAATGTGTCTAACCCAAATTCAACAATATATCCTTCCTGCATCCTCTGCCCTTCATTACCATGTGTATCACCAGCCATTATGTCAGATGCCTGGACCTTGAGCCCAGTCCTCTTCCTAGATCATTCCATTCCCTTCTCACTCCCCACATCCAGTCAGCCTAAGTGTCACTTCCTACTATAAGATATTGCTGAAAGAAATGAAAGAAGACCAAAACAAGTGTTCATAGCATGGAAGGCTTAAGATTGTCAAGATGGTAATATTCCTAAAGCCATCTACAGATTAAATGCAATCTTTATCAAAATCCCACTGGGTTTTTTCTTCTTTCAGAATGGACTGATTCTAACATTCATATGGAATTAAAGGGACCCCAGAAGAGTCAAAACAATCTTGAAACAAGGAGTGAAGCTGAAGAATTCATGTTTCCCATTTTCAACACTTCTCCAAATCTGCAGTAACCAAATCAGTTTAGTACTGGCGATAAGGATAGACATATAAGTTAATGGAATAGAAGTGTGAGTTCAGAAATAAAACCATACATCTATGGTTGATTGATTTTTCAACCAGGCTACCAACACTATTTGAAGAGGAAAGAACAGTCTCTTCAACAGCTAGTGCTGGTACAACTAGATGTCCACATGCAAAATAACAAAGTTGGATTTTTACCTCAAACCACATAGGAAAATCAAGTTAAAATGGATCAAATACCTAAGTTCAGGAATCAAAATTACAAAACTCTTAGAAAAAAACGTAAGGGAAAATTTCTATGACTGGGTTTGGCAGTGGTTTTTAAAATATGGCTTAAAACACAAGCAATAAATTGTACTTTATCAAAATTTAAAACTTAGTGCATCAAAAGGTACTTTCAAGAAAGTGAAAGATAGCCCACACAATAGGAAAAATTATTTGCAAATATATTTGATTAGGATCTAATATTCAGAATATATAAAGAACACATAACAACAACGAGCAAAAATTTAAAATGGGCAAAAGATTAAATAAACATTTCTTCAAAGAAGATATACAAATGGACAACAAGCACATGAAGAAATACTTAATGTCATTAGTCATTAGGGAAATGGAATCAAAACTGCAATGACATATCACCTCATATTCACTAGGAAGGCTGTCATAAATAAGAATAATAATAGCAAGTATCAATGAAAATGTGGAGAAATTGGAACTTCATACATTGCCAATAGAAACATCAAATGGTGCAGTTACTGTGGAAAACAGTTTGATGGTTCCTCAATAAGTTAAATATAGAATTATCACATGACCCAGAAATTCCACTCCTAGGTATATCCCCAACATAATTAAAAAGAGATGTTCAAACAAAAACTTGTACATCAGTATCTATCACAGCTGTATTCACAGTAGGCAAAAGGTGGAAACAAGTAAAATACTCATTGACTGATAAATGGATAAACAAAATGTGGCATATACATACAACGGAATATTCTTGAATCATAAAAATGAAGCATTGGTAACATGGCTCAGCAAGGGTAGTCCTTGGAAAACATTATGCTAAAACAAGCCAGTCACAAAAGGCCACATATTGTATTATTTCATTTATATGAAATATCCTGAATAGGCGAATCCATTGCGACAGAAAGCAGGTTAGTGGTTTACAGGGAGCAATGGGAAAGGACTACTTAGTTGGCACAGGGTTTCTGTTTAGGATGGTGAAAAAGTTTTCGAGCTAGATAATGGTAATAATTTACTACATTGTAAGTATACTTTATGCCACTGAATAATTGTACAATTTAAAATGGTTAAAATAGTCAATTTTGTGTGTATTTTATTACAAATTTTAAAAATCTGTCTCAAAGTTTACCTGAACCCCATCATTGGTCTGGTTAGATCAGTCTCTGTGTAAAAGCACTCAATATTTCTCCTTTGAAGGACTTAACAAAGTTGTAATTAATTACTTGTATAATTATTTGCCCAACATCCGTCTTCTATACTGTGATATCCATCAGAGCAAGAGATCGTATCTGTCTTCACCATCACATCTTCTAGTGTCTAGCACAATGCTTGATACATACTAGATGTTTAATATTCATGGAACAGACAAAGAAATGAATCTCTCCCCAAGTCCTGACAATTCTGTCTTCTAAATATTTTGAAATGAATCCACTTTTCTCTATTCTCACTTTAGTCCAGAACATAAGCTAACCTCTTAATCTAAAATAATACATCAGCTTCCTATTTGCTTTCTTTGCCTTCAGTCACACCTTCATTCAATCCCTTCTACACATTGTAACCAAATAAATAGTTTTTTTTTTTTGAGTTGTAGTCTCACTCTGTTACCCAGACTGGAGTGCAGTGGCCGTTCCCGGCCACCGCAGCCTCGACCTGCTGGGCTCCGGCGATCCTTCCGCCTCAGCCTTCTGAGTAGCCGGAATTACAGGCATGCGCGACCCTGCCCAGCTGATTTTTTGATTTATTGTAGAGATGAGGTCTCACTGCCCAGGCGGGTCTCGAACCCGCGGGCTCAGGCAATTCACTCACCTCAGCCTCCCAAAGGCGCGGGATTACAGCTGAGCCACCGAGTCCGGCTTCCAAATAAATAGTTTTAAAACACAAACATGATTCCATCATCCCTCCCCACATACACACCCTGTTAAGTACCAAATTTACCATTAGGTTCTTTAACACCGCTTTCATAGCCCTTTCAGATTTGGTGTCTTTTTAATCTCTTCAGCTTCATGCCTCACCCTTCTAATTGTCCAATTATATATTATAGTTATTCTGGATTGCTTTCCACTCCTTGAACGGTCTATGGTCTTTTGTTTCTTGGCAAAATGTTTGTTTGGGTTAACCTGGTGTCCTCAGGACCCAGCATACCTAGCTACATAGTATATATTCAAGAATTATTTGTTCAAAATGAAAATCCTCTCATTTCTTGTCTAATTTCTATGTCTGTACCGCTAGACTATGAGAAGGATCTGACTTATTTATCATGGTAGGGATCATGACAGACTCATGATGGCTTCTAGATGGTAAATATAGTTATTAGGAGAGTAAAATGTAGTGGTTAAGAACAGGTTCTGGAATCTCTTTTCTTGACTTTATATTATTTCTCTGCATTTACTAGCTGTCGTAGGCAACCGTTAATCTATCGCTCTCTATGATTTGTCTATTCTGTACATTTCAAATAAATGAAGCAATACAGCATATGCCCTTTCATGACTGACTTCTTTCCCTCAGCATAATGTTTCCAAGGGCTATCCATGTTATAACAGGTATTGGTACTTCATTTTTGTTGTCAAATGTTATTATATGGATATAGTACCTCTTGCTATCTAATATATTATCGAATGAGTTGGTGAACATTTGAGTTAATTTTTACCTTATGGGCATTATGAATAATGTTATGAACATTCATGGGCAAATCTTTGTGTGAACATATGTTTTCAATATACTTAATCATACTACATAGGAGTGGACTTGTCAGCTTGTACAGTAACATTTTTAGGAACTGCCAAACTTCTTTTTGGAAGCAGCTATACTATTTTACATTCCCACTAGCAATGTAAGAAGATTCCAATTTCTCCACATTCTTGCCAACACTTGTTATTATCTGTCTTTTTTATTATAGCTGTCCTGGTGGGTTTGAACTGCTATGTTTTTAATTTGAATTTCCCTAATCGCTATTGATGTTGAGCATAATTTCATGTACTTATTTGCCGTTTGTACATATATGTTCTTTGGAAAAATGTTTATGTGGCTCTATTGCCTATTTTTATGTTTGATTGGGGTCTTACTCTGTCACCCAGGCTGAAATGCAGTAGCACGATCATGGCTTCTTGCAGCCTCAATCTCCTGGGTTCAGGTGATCCTTCCACCACAGCACTCGGAGTAACTGGGTACAGGTGCATCCCACCATAGCTGGCAAATTTCTTGATTTTTTTTGTAGAGATGAGGTCTCATTATGTTGCCTAGGCTGGTCTCAAATGCCTGGGCTCAAGTGATCCTCCTGCCTTGGCCTCCCAAAGTGTTGAAATTACAGATGTAAGCCTCTGTGCCCGGCCTTGCAGATTTATTAATTGAGGTTTTAAAATTTTTACAGTTATAAGTATCCTTTATGTAATTTGGGTACAAATTCCTTATCAGATATATGATTTACAACTTTTTCTGCCATTCTGTGGGTTGTCTTTTCACTTTATTGATGGTATAACAAGAAATACATAGTTTTATATTTTGATGAAGTCTAATTTATGTATTTTTTTATTGATTATGTTTTGGGTATCATATCTAAGAAACTACTGTCTAACCCAAAGTCATGAAGATTGATTCCTATGTTTTCTTCTAAGAGTTTTATAGCTTTAGCTCCTTATGTTTATGATTCAACTTGAATTGATATTTCTACATAGTGTGATAAAGGTTATGATATCTTTTGCATGTGGATATTTAGTTGTCTGAGCACCATTTATTGTAAAGACCATACTTTCACCCATTGAATTGCCTTAGTACCCTTGTTAAAAATAAATTGAGGGTTTAGTTTTGGGTGTTCAGTTCTGTTTCATTGATTTGTATGTCTCTCTTTTTGGCAGCACAACTCTGTCTTGATTACTATAGAGTTGTAGTAAATTTTGAAGCCAGAAAGTGTAAGTCCTTCAACACTGATATTCTCTTTTTAAGATTGTCTTGTCTTCTCTGAGTCTCTTGTATTTCCATATGAATTTTAGGATCAGTCTATCAATATATGCAAAAAGGGAGCTGATAGAAAATGCATTGAATTTGTAGATCAGTTTGGAGAATATTACCATCTTACTGTTAAATCTTCTGATCCATGAGCATGTGATGTGAGATTTCTTTCCAATTATTTGGTCTTCTCTGGTTTCTCTTGACAATGTCTTGTAGTTTTCACCACATAAGTCTTGCATCTCTTTTGATAAATTTATTCCAAAGTGTTTTATTCTTTCTGATGCTATTGCAAATGGTATTGTTCCCTTTTTCTTTTTCTTTTTCTTTCTTTCTTTCTTTCTTTCTTTTCTTTCTTTCTTTCTTTCTTTCTTTCTTTCTTTCTTTCTTTCTTTCTTTCTTTCTTTCTTTCTTTCTTTCTTCCTCTTCCTTCCTTCCTTCCTTCCTTCCTTCCTTCCTTCCTTCCTTCCTTCCTTCCTTCCTTCCTTCCTTCATCTCTTTCTCTCTTACTTGGAGTCTCACCCTGTCACTCAGGCTGGAGTGCCATGGCACACACACGGCCACTCCAGCATCGACCTGCTGGGCTCTGGTGATCCTTCCGCCTCAGCCTTTCAAGTATCCGTAACTACAGGTGTGTGCTACTGCACCTGGCTAATTTTTTATCTATTGTAGAGACAGAGATCTCGCCAAGTTGCTCATGCTGGTCTTGAACCCCCAGCCTCCTGCAATCCACTCTCTTCGGCCTCCCAAAGTGCTGGGATTATGGGCTGAGCCACCAAGCCCAGCCTCTTTTTTTTAATTTTAGAGACTGGGTCTCACAATGTTTCCCAGGCTGGATACAAACTCCGGGGCTCAAGCAATCCTCCCACCTCAGTCTTCTAAGTAGCTGGGACTACAGATGTGCATGCCCCTGTTCCCAGTTTGTTTCTTAATTTCATTTTCAGATTATTCATATACAGAAATGCAATTAATATTTTATATTGATCTTAATCCTGTAAACTTGTGAACTTTTTTTTTTTAAAGATGTAGGGTACAATTCAGAATTAGGCATACAAGTGGCATCGCACAGGTAAAGTTTGGGCCTCCCTTTGGTCCTCAATTTGATTGATTTGAGATAGGTACCCTTATTGATGTGCCCCCGCCCCACCCCAGCAGAATCCCGCTACTGCCAATCCCTTTCTTGTAGTATTATGTTATATGTTCAGGGTCCACTTATGAGTGAGAACATATACTCTGCTCTTTGTTTCTGTGATAGATCACTGCATGTAATAGACTCTAAATCCATCCAAGTTGCTGTGAAGTCTATATGTTTGTTGTTCTTTATGGCTGCATAATATGCCATTGTGTATATGTACCACATTTTTTTTTATCCAGTCCAGTTTCGATGGGCAGCATGGTTGGTTCCATGTTTTTGCTATTGTGAATAGTGCTACAGTAAACACACATGTGCAGGTATCTTTTTTGTAGAATGATTTGAATTCCTCTGGGTATTTTCCCAGTAGGAGGATTACTGGGTCATACAGAAGGTATTGCAATGTCTAATTCTTTTAGAAATCACCACACTGTTTTCCAAAGAGGTTGCACTAGTTTGCATTCCCACCAGCAGTGTAGAAGCGATCCTTTTTTTCCACATCCTCGCCAGCATCTGTTGTTGTTTGTTTTATTAATGATGGCCATTCTTACTGGGGTTAGGTGGTATCTCAATGTGGTTTTGATTTGCATTTCTCTGATGATTATTAAGGCTGAGCATTTTTTCATGTGTCTATTGGCTGCCGTATATCTTCTTTTGAGAAGTGTCTATTCATGTCTTTTTAATGGAGCTGTTTGTTTTTTTCCTTTTGGCATGTTTTAGTTTCTTGTAGATGCTGGATATTAGGCCTTTGTCAGCTACACAGTTGGAAAATATTTTTTCCCATTCTGTGAGCTGTCTCCCCACTCTCTTGATGGTTTCTTTTGCTTTGCAGAAGCTTTTCAGTTTGATGAAGTCCCACTTGTCTATCTTATGTCTTATGACATAGGCACTTGGGGTTTTGATCAGAAATTGGTTTCCAGTTCCAATTTCCATAAGGATGTCTCCTGCATTTTCTAAGGTTTTTATAGTCTGAGGTTTTTTGTTTAGGTCTTTGATCCATTCAGAGTTGATTTTTGTGAATGGTGATAGGTAGGGGTCCTGTCTCAATCTTCTGCTTGTAGTCAGTTTTCCCAGCAGCATTTACTGAATAGGTTCTCCTCTACCCAGTGGTTGTTGGTGGAAGTTTGTTGAAGATGAGTTGGTTGAGAAATTGAGGTTTTGTATCCAGAATCTCCATCCTGTTCCATTGGTCTTATGCCTGGTCTTATGCCTATTCTTGTACCAATACCAGACTTTTGATTATTGCAGCCTTATAGTAAAGTTTAAGGTCTGGAAGTGTGATACCTCCCACTCTGTTTCTTTTGCTTAGGATTGTCTTGGCTATTCGTGGTTGTTTATGTTTCTATCTATATGAATTTCTGTAGTGTCATTTCCAGGTCTGAGAAGAATGATATTGGCAATTTAATGGATATTGTGTTAAATGTGTAGATTGTCTTTGGTAGGATGGACATCTTAATGTTGATTTTTTTCTACCTGTGGGCATGGAATATTTTTCCATTCGTTTGTGTTTTCTTGAATTTTTTTGAGTAGTGTTTTGTAGTTTTCATTGTAAAGGTGTTTCACATCTTTGGTTAGGAAGATGCCAAAGTATTTCTTTTGTGTGTGTGTGGCTATTGTGAATGGGATTGTTCTTTTTATTTGGTTCTCTGCCTGTTGTTGGTGTGGAAGAATGCAACTGTCTTTTGCACATTTATTTTGTACCCCAAGACTTTGCCAAAGTAAAAGCAGATTTTTGACAGATTCTCTTGGATTTCATGGTATAGGGTCATATCATCAGCAAAGAGGAATAACGTAACTCCTTCTTTCCCTATTTGGATACCCCTGATTTCCTTCTCTTGTCTAATTGCCCTAGCTAGGACTTCCAACACAATGTTGACAATAGGAGAGAGAGTGGACAGCCTTGTCTTGTTCCAGTTTTCAGGGAAATGTTTCCAGTTTCTGTCCATTTAGCAATATGCTGGCTGTGGGTTTATAATAGATGGTGCTTACTATTTTGAGGTATGTTCCTTCTATACTTAGGTGTTTGAGGGTTTTTATCAAGAAGGAATGCTGGATTTTATCAAAAGCTTTTTCCATGTCTAATGATATAATCATGTGGTTTTTGTCTTTACATCTGTTGCTGTATTTAATTACATTTATGGTCTTGTATATGTTGAACCAGCTCTGTATCCTGGGGATGAAGCCTACTTGGTCATGGTGGATAATTTTTGAGATGTGTTGTTGGATCCAATTTGCCAGAATCTTGTTGAGAATTTTTGCATCTATA
This sequence comes from Cephalopachus bancanus, assembly GCA_027257055.1. NCBI lineage: Eukaryota > Metazoa > Chordata > Mammalia > Primates > Tarsiidae > Cephalopachus > Cephalopachus bancanus. Next base: position 1,295,913 of record JAPVLO010000159.1, on the reverse strand, counting down.
TTCATTAGGGATATAGGCCTGTAGTTCTCTTTTTTTGTTGGATCTTTACCCCAGTTTGGGTATTAGTGTGATGTTAGCTTCGTAAAATAATTTGATGAGAATTCTGTCTTTCTCAATTACCTGGAATACTTTCAATAGAAGTGGTGTCAGCTCCTCCTTGTACTTTTTGTAGATTCTGCTGGAAGGCTGTCTGGTTCAGGGCTTTTTTTTTTTTTTTTGTAGATAGTTTTCTTGTGATGGAGTCAATTTACTGGCTTGTTATTGGTCTATTTAGTGTCTCAGTGTCTTCCTGTTTCAACCTTGGGTGGTTGTGTCATGTCAGAAAGTCCTCCATTTCATTTAGGTTATCAAGTTTCTTTCCATACAGGCGTGCATAGTAAGCTCCGATAATTTTTTGTATTTCTTTGGGATCAGTTGTGATTTGATCTTTTGCATTTCTGATTGTGTTTATTTGGACTTTTTGTCTCTTTTTTCTTGGTTATTCTGACTAAGAGTCCATCAATCTTGTTTATTCTTTCAATGAACCAGCTTTTTGTTTTGTTCATTTTTTTCTATAATATTATTTTTGTCTTTTATGTTCCATATTTAGGCTTTTACTTTGGTGATCTGGAGTCTTCTGCTAAAGTTAGGGTTTTGGTGCTCCTTAGGTGATTTGTTAAGCTTTTAACTTGTGATCTTTCTATTTTCTTGATGTATATGCATAGAGTTATAAATTCCCCTCTTAGGACTTATTTCATGTCATCTCACAGGTTTTGGTAAAATGTGTCCTGGTTTTCATTTGTTTCCAAGAATGTTTTAATTTCTGCTTTGATTTCTGTGTTGACCCAGGAGTTGTTCAGCATCATACCATTTAGACCATGTCTTTGTGATTTTGGGGGGGATCTTGTTGGTGATGATATTTATTTTTATTCCACTATGGTCTGAGAAGGTGCATGGCATTATTTTGGTCTTATGAAATTTGTTTATGCTTGATTTATGGCCAAGGATGTGATTGATTTAGAGAATGTTCCATCTGGTTATGAGTAGAATGTATATTCTATGGTTTTTGGGTGGAGTATTCTGTAGGTATCCATTAAGCCCATTTATATGAGCATCACGTTGAGGTTCCAGATCTCTTTGTTGATTTTTTGCCTTGTTGATTTATCTAGAGTTGTTAGTGGAGTATTTAAGTCCTCAGCTATAATAGTGTTAGAGTCAATATCTTTTTTTGTTTGTTTGTTTACTTAGTAATTGTGTCATAAACCTGTTTCTCCTGTGTTGGGTGCATATATGTTTAGAATGAATACTTCTTGTTGATGAATTGAACCTTTTATCATTATGTAGTGTCCTTTTATATCTTTTAAAATTTTTGATAGCTTAAACATTGTTTTGTCTGATATTAAGATCATGACTCCTGCCTTCTTTTATGGTCATTTGCCAGGAAACTCATTTTTCAAATCCTCTAACTTTTGAGTCCATGTGGGTCCCTTGTGTGAGATGAGTTTTCTGTAGTCAGCAAATTATTGGGTCATGGTTTCTTTTTTTTTTTAATCAAGTTTGCCATTCTGTGTCTTTTCAGTGGTACATTTAGTCCTTTCACATTCAAGCTGATTATTGAAATTTGATTTTTTATCCCTGTCATGAGGTTCTTATAAACTTTTTTCTTTTAAAAAATTTTTTTTATTTTAAAGATGTGGGGTACAATTCAGGGTTAGGTATACAAATGTTAATTATGCAGGTACCCTTGTTGATGAGGTGTGTCCCCTCCTCCCCAGCAGATTCCCACTACTCCCAATCCTGCCTCCCTTCCCCCACCACCCCTCTCTGGCAGTTTCCCGCTACTGCCAATCCTTTTCTCATAGTATTATGATAATTGTTCAAGGTCCGTCTATGAGTGAGAACCTGTGATACTCAGTTCTTTGTTTCTGTGATATATCATTCATTATTATAGACTCTAAGTCCATTCAGGTTGCTGTGAAGTCCACATGTTTGTCCTTCTTTATGGCTGTGTGATATTACATTTTGTATATGTACCACATGTTTTTTTATCCAGTCCTCTTTGGATGGGCAGCATGGTTGATGCCATGGTTTTGCTACTGTGAACAATGCTGCAATAAACATACATGTGCAGGTATCTTTTTCACAGAGTGATTTGAGTTCCTCCGGGTATATTCCCAGTAGGGAGATTGTAGGATCATATGGAAGGTGAATTTTTATATCTTTTAGGAATTGCCAAACTATTTTCCACAGAGGTTGTATTAGTTTATACCCCCACCAACAGGGTAGAAGTGTTCCCTTTTCCCTGCATCCTCTCCAGCATCTGTTGTTTTTGAGTTATTTATAATGGCCATTCTGACTGGAGTTAGGTGGTATCTGAGTGTAGTTTTAACTTGCATTTCTTTGATGACTAGTGAGGCTGAGCCTTTTTTCATGTATCTGTTGGTCGATCGTATGTCTTCTTTTGAGAAGTGTCTGTTTATATCTTTACTCACTTTGTAATGGGGCTATTTGCTGTTTTCTTTTCGTCACGTTTGAGTTTCTTATAGATCCTGGATGTCAGGTCTTTGTCAAATATACAGTTGGCAAATATTTTTTCCCAGTCTGTGGGCTATCTCCCCACTCTCTCAATGGTTTCTTTAGCTTTACAGAAGCTTGTCAGTTTGGTGAGGTCCCACTTTTCTATCTTATGTCTTAAGGCATGGGTACTTGGGGTTTTGATCAGGAATTGGTTGCCAGTTCCAATTTCCATAAGGGTGTCTCCTGCATTTTCTAAGGTTCTTATAGTTTGAGGTGGTCAGCCAGTTTTCTCAACACCATTTACCGAATAGGTTCTCCTCTCCCCAGTGGTTAGTAGTGGAGGCTTTGCTGAAGATGAAATAGGTTGAGAAACTGAGGTTTTGCATCTGGAATCTCTATCCTGCTCCATTAGTCTATATGCCTGTTCTTGTACCAACAGCAGGCTGTTTGGATTATTGTAACTTTATAATAAAGTTTAAAGTCGGGAGTGTGATACCTCCTGCTTTGTTTTTTTGCTGAGGATTGTTTTGGCTATTTGTGGTCATTTATGTTTCCATATGAATTCCTGTATTGTCATTTCCAGGTCTGTGAGGAATGCTGCTGATAATTTAACGGGGATTGAGTTAAATCTGTAGATTGCCATGGGTAGGATGGATATCTTAACAATGTTGATTCTTCCAATCCATGAGCATGGGATATTTTTTCACTTGTTTGTGTCATCTTTGATTTCTTTGAGCAGTGTTTTGTAGTTTTCATTGTAAAGGCCTTTCATGTTTCTGGTTAGGAAGATACCAAGGTATTTCATTTTGTGTGTGTGGCTGTTGTGAATGGGATTGTGCTTTTTATTGGGGTTTGTTTGTTTATTGTTGGTATATAGAAATGTGACTGTCTTTTGCACATTGATTTTATACCCTGAGACTTTGCCAAAGTTCTTTATCAGAACAAGGAGGTTTTTGACAGATTTTCTTGGGTTTTTTCAAAGTATAGAATCATGTCGTCTGCAGAGAGGGATAACTTTACTTGTTCTTTTCCTATTTGAATTGCCCTGATCTTCTTCTCTTGTCTGATTGCTCTAGCTAGGACTTCTAAAACTATGTTGACAGGGGGTAAGAGTGGGCATCCTTGTCTTATTCTGGTTTTCAGGGGAAATGGTTCCAATTTCTGTCTGTTTAGCAGTATGCTGGTTGTGGGTTTATCATAGATGGCGCTTACTATTTTGAGGTTATGTTCCATCTGTGCCTGGATGTTCGAGGGTTTTTATCAAGAAGGGGTGCTGGATTTTATCAAAAGCTTTTTCTGCATCTAATGATATGATCATGTGGTTTTTGTTTTTACATCTGTTGATGTATTAAGTTACGTTTATGGTCTTGCAAATGTTGAACCAGCCCTGATTGCTGGGAATGAAGACTAATTCATGGTGAATAATTTTTGAGATGTGTCATTGGATACAGTTTGCTAGGATCTTGTTGAAAATTTTAGCATTTATGTTCATCAAGGATATTGGCCTGTATTTCTCATTCTTTTTGGATCTTTACCTGGCTTGGGTATCAATGTGATGTTAGCTTCATAAAATGATTTGAGGAGAGTTCCATCTTTCTTGATTGCCTGGAATACATCCAATAGGATTAGTATCAGTTTCTCCTTGTGTGTTTTGTATAATTCTGCTGGGACAAGCCATCTGGTCCAGGCATTTTTTTGGTAGGTAGTTTTCTTATAAAATAGTCAATTTCCTGGATTGTTATTGGTGTATTTAAGGTCTCGATTTCTTCTTGTTTCAACCTAGGGAGGTTGTGTGATGTCAGAAAGTCCTCCATTTCCTTCTTTTAGGTTTTCAAGTTTCTTTCCATATAAGTGGGCATAGTAGTCTCTGATAATCTTTTGTATTTCTTCGGGGCCAGCTGTGACTTCATTTTTTGCATTTCTGATTGTGTTTATTTGGGCTTTTTCTCTCTTTTTCTTGGACAGTCTAGCTAGGGGTCCATCAATCTTGTGTAGCCTTTCAAAGAACTAGTTTTTTGTTTTGTTGATTTTTTGTATTATCTTTTTGTCTTCTGTGTCCTGAATTGGGTTTTTATTTTGGTGATCTGGATTCTTCTGCTGAAGTTAGGGTTCTGGTAATCTTGCTTTACCAGCTTCCTTAGGTGATTTATTAGGGTGTTAACTTATCATCTTTCCATTTTCTTCATATGTGTTTGTAGAGATATGAACTCCTTTCTTAATACTGCTTTCATGGCATCCCAGAGGTTTTGGTAAGATGTTTCTTCATTTTCATATTTTTCCAGGTATCTTTTAGTCTCTGTTTTGATTTTTTAAAAATTTCTATGTTAACCCAGGAGTTGTTCAGCATCATGCTCTTTAGTGTCCATGTCTTTGTGGGTTTTGGAGGAATTTTGTTGTTGTTGATATTTTTTATTCCACTGTGGTCTGAGAAGGTGCATGACAGTATTTCAATCTTATGGAATTTGTTTATTTTTGATTTATGGTCAAAGATATGGATGATCTTAGAGTACATTTCATGTGGTGATGAGTAGAATGTATATTCCATGGTTGTTGGGTGGAGTGTCATGTAGGTGTCAATTAAGTCCATTTGGGCAAGTGTCACATTGAGTTTCTGGGTTTCCTTGTTGATTTTTTGTCTTAATGATCTGTCTGGGGTTGTGTAAGTGCCCAGCTAAGATAGTGTTGAAGTCAATATCCTTTCTAGGTTTACCTAGAAGGTGCTTTATGAGAGTTGGTGCTCCTATGATGGGTGCATATTTGTTTAGGATGGATATTTCTTGTTGATGGACTCACCTTTTTATCATTATGTAGTAACCTTCCATATCTTTTTAATTTTTGATAGCTTAAAGGGTATTCTCTCTGATATTAAGATCACAACTCCTGCTTTCTTTTGTGTTCTGTTCAACTGGTATTTTGTTTCCCATCCTCTTACTTTGATTATATGAGTGTCCTTTCTGGTGAGATGAGTCTCTTGGAGACAGCATATTGTTGCCTCATGATATTTTATCCATCTTGCAATTCTATATCTTTTCAGTGGTGCATTAGTTCATTCACATTCAAGCCAATTTTTTTATTTTGAGTTGGAGTCTTACTCCGTTGTCTAGACTGGAGTGCAGTGGCACACTCACAGCCACCCTAGCATCAACATGCTGAGGTCAGGTGATCCTTCCACCTCAGGCTTCCAAGTAACCGGAACTACAGGTGTGTGCTACCACACCTGACTAATTTTTTTATATCTTGTAGAGATGAGGTCTCACCAAGTTGCCCAGGCTGTCTCGAACTCTTAAGCTCAGGAAATCCCCTCACCCAAGTCTTCCAAAGTGCTGGGATTACAGGCTTGAGTCACTATGCCCAACTCAAGCTAATTATTGAGATGTGAGTGTTTATTCCTGTCATGAGGTTGTTACAGAGTTTGTTGTTGCTGCTGCTGTTTGTTGTCTTTCTTTGGATTTTTGGTTTGATTCATGTGTGTTTTCAATCTTTTTCCTGCATTCTTTGGAAGGGCATTGTCATTTTTTTTCCTTTCTTCTGTGTTTAATACTTTCTTAAGTATTTCTTGTAGAGCTGGTCTGGAGGCAGCATAAGCTCTTAGGGATTGATTGTCTGAGAAAGATTTTAATTCTCCATCACTGATGAAGTTTAACTTAGCTGGGTAGGTAATTCTTGGTTGAAATTGTTTATCTTTGAGAACTTTGAAGATTGGGCTCCAAGCTCTCCTAGCCTGAATTGTTTCTGTAGATAATTCTGCTGCTATCCTAATTGGTCTTCCCTGGCAGCTAGTCTGACCTTTGTTCCTTGCTGCCTTTAGGATTTTTTTCTTTTATACCTACTTTGTGTAGGTGAATTACTATGTGTCTGGGAGTTGGTCTTCTCATTTGTCCTGCAGGGGTTCTCTGAATCTCTTGTGTTTGAATGGTCACATCACTGATGAGATGGGGGAAGTTTTCTTGTAAAATTTCATGGAATGTTTGTTCAAGGGTGGTCTCTGTCTCTCTATCTCTCTTAGGAATTCCAATTAACTTTAGGTTTGGCCTCTTGAAATAATTGCTCATCTCTTAAAGGTTTTGTTCTGTTTTTTTAAGCTTCTTTTCTATGTTTTTAACATTTTGGATTAGTTCCATATTTTGGTCTTCAAGCTCTGAGATTCTTTCTTCTGTTTGATTAATTCTGCTTTCCATGCTTATTAGTTTGTAATTTATTTCATTCACTATATTCTTTATTGCTGTTATTTCAGTTATCAACTCCTTCATTCCTTCCTCTTATACATCCTCAATTCTTTTTATTCTCTCTATTAATGTCTTGATATCTGGGTTTTTGGTTTGAGGCCAATCATTTTGGGGGCTCTTCATTGTTTGCATTCCGAAGTCTGTATTCTCAGTGGCTGATCTCCTAGGGGTCTGTGTGAGAACCATATTCTTCCTTGGGTTTTCCTTTTTTTGTGTAGCTTTTCCGCCCTTCTTTTTTGCCTCTCCTTTAATTCTGTTGTTGGTTGGGGTGGGGGGGTTAACTTTTACTTCTGTTTGCTCAATCTCCTATTCTTCCTTATGTAGATCCTCTGTCTTTGTTCAATTCTGAAGCTAGGCTGGGGTCGGGGGGTACTTTTTGCATTTTGAGATTTAATTGAGGCGGGAGCTGTGATTCAGAAACTCTCTGCAGATCCCAGTACCTGCTGATAGGTGTGTGACTCCCCCCCACCACTGATGTACTCACCCTTAAAAATACCCATACATAAACAGGAAGTCTTAAAAAATAGCAATAAAATAACAAACAAATCAAGTACGAAATGTAATCAAAAACATAAAGAGAGAAGAGGAAAAGAAAAAAACTTAAAGAAACCAAAAAAAAAAAAAAAAACCAAACCAAGTAGAATAAACAAACAAACAAACAAAACTCACTCTGAGGCAGTTGCTGTAACTTCAACTTCCTTTCATCTCTGGTCTCCAGCCTCTCCCCTCTGCCTCTCTGCTCTCAGTGCAGGCTGATAGGGGTTGCTCTCAGTGTAGGTCAGATGCCCTACCTATTACTGTGGGAGGAGGGTGGATCAGACTGGACTCACCCAGTTTGCTGCCACTGTTGTCAGGTCTCCTTCTCAGATCTGACATGTCTGTGTCTGTTCCAGTATGGGGAGGGGCGCCTGTCTCTCTGAGTTTGATGAGATAACCTCTAGGTCCTAGGTTGGAGGCTGGGTGGAGCTGGACAGAGCAATGCAGGTCTCTGCCTGGTCTCGGGACAGAGAAAATGGCTCTGGCTGGTGTTTCCTTACCAATGGTAGGGCTCCTCTCCAGCTTTCCCCAACCTGCTCTCTCCATGGATCTGGGGCTCCAGCTGTTCTGCTGTTACAGGTGATGGTGTGGGCCAGGCTCCAGGTGGTGAGCATCAGCTGTATTTGGCAGCTTTTGCTCAAGAGAGCCCTGAGAACAGCAGACAATCTTGTGTGCTGGCGAGTCCAATCTCAGGGTGGTGGGGGGTTGCATCACCTTCAGAGGATAGCCCTGCGTGCATGAACCTGAGTCTCCCCTCAGATGAACTTTCACTCACCCACAGGCAGACACCCACTCATGCAGAAAGTCTTTATGGACACTAGCTTTTGTGAAGACTCTCACAGTCCTCCTTGTCCTGTTGCCATCTTGCTGAAATCATAAAATTTTTTCCTTGTTTGTTTTCTTTTAGCTTTAGGGTTGGTGTATGTGTGTGTGTTTTCAAGTTTTCGGTCATGATATATTTTCTGTTGATTCTATGTTCTGCTGTTCTCTTGGGAAGTGCATGGTCATTCTTTTTTTTCTTTCTTCTGTGCTTAATATCTTTTTAAGCATCTCCTGTAGAGCTGGTCTGGAAGCTGCATAATCTTTTAGGGATTGGAGATCTTGGAAGGATTTTAATTCTCCCTTGCTGATGAAGCTGAGCTTGGATGGGTAGGAAATTCTTGGTTGCAATTGTTTATCTTTGAGGAATTGAATATTGGACTCTAGTCCCATCTAGCTTGTAGTGTTTCTACTGATTGGTCTGCAGCTATTATGATCGGTTTTCCCTGGTAGGTAGTCTGAACTTTCTCTCTTGCTGCTTTTAGGATTTTTTTCTTTTCTTCCTACTTTGTGTAGTCAAATTATCATGTGTCTAGGGGTTGGTCTTCTCATGCTGTCTTTCAGGGGTTCTCTGTATCTCGTGTGTTTGGATGGTCACATTTCTGGTGATATGGGGAAAATTTTCTTGGATAACCTCCTGGAATACTTGCTTCAAGGTGTTCTCCATTTTCATTTCTTCTTCTGGAATACCAATCAGGCATAGGGTCAGCCTCTTACAATAGCCACATATCCCTTGGAGGCTTTGTTCTTTATTTCTGAGTCTTCTTTCTGTGTTTTTTACAGATAGGTTAATTCCATGTTTTGGTCTTCAAGTTCTGAGAGTCTTTCTTCTGCTTGATTAATTCTGTCATCTTGTTATTTATTTCCTAGATGAATTTCCATGCTTGTCATCTTGTTATTTATTTCCTAGATGAATTTTTCAGTGGCCAAAATCTCTGTTACAAATTCTTTCAGTGTTACATCTTTTCTTTCTTGAGTCTTATTCACTTTTTCCATCCATTCCCTAATCCTTGCTATATTCTGGGATCAGTCATTGGTGACTTCCATTGTTTGGGCTCTGAGGTCTGATTTTTCAGACATTTTTCTCTTTGTAACACTGGAAATTATCTATGTTTTTCTGTTGATTTTTTTCTCATTTGTGACACATCTCTTTCTTTTCTCTTTAGTTCCATTATTCAGTGGCAGTGAGAGAAGCTTTCATTTCTGATATTTGCTCAGCCCTCTGTTCTTCCCTGATCAGCGCTCTGAATTTGTTCTATTTTGAAACAGGGCTGTGGGTGGGAAGCTTTGCCGTCTCTTGTAGTCTTGAAAATTGAATAAGGTGGAGGATGGGGAGCTAGGATTCAGAAACTACTTGCATGTTCACTGATTGTGGTATGGGTTCCCTGAGACCCACTCACCACCACCACTCTGTATGATGATGCAATGGGTACATGTGTGTACTCCCTGAGTCCAAGATACAGTAACAGCAATGAGGAGAACAGAGAAAGGTAGAATGAGATAAGATGGACAAAAAATTTAAAAAATAAATAACCCCTTTGGGTCCCCTCCCACTGGGAACTTTTCTGTCCTCTCAATAAATCCTGCTTTCTAAAATAAATAAAAGAAAAACACAGAACAACAAGAGCAGAAACCAAAGCAAAAAACAATTACATACATACACACACACACACACCACACACACACACACACACGTACACACACACCAAAAAAAACCTGGAATAACAGCAAAACAAAACAAAAATGACAAAAAACAGGAAAATCAAACACACACACATGCCCAACCCAAAAGGAAAGGAGAAGAAGAAGAGAGAAAAAAAAAAAATAAAAGAAAAAGAGAAAGTAAAAGGAATTTAAACCAAACCCTCACACATGTATTCACATGCACATTAAACTAAAAAAGAACAAAAAAGAAAAAAAAAACCTGAAAGATGAACACTTGATCTTTCACGTACACACATAAACAGAAAACAAAAAATGAAAGAAGAAAGAAAGAGATTAAAAAAAAAGAAGAAGAAGAAGAAAGGAAAAAGGAGTGGGAGGATTGAACCCTCACATACACATTCATGCACAAATGAAAAATATTAAAAAATGCAAAAACTAGCAAGCAAACAAAAACCTGCCCTCTTGTGGCAGGTTCTTAGTTGTTCCTCTCTGCTGGCTCCTGCAGAGCTTCAGCCTCATTCCCAATCTCCCCCGTGTCCAGCCCAGGGAAGGAGGAGGGGGCAATGGGGTGCCTGGGGCTTCTGCCCTCCTCTCTCATTCTAGTATGGTCAGGGGGATCCCCTCCAGTGGGGAGGTATGGGATTGTCTCTTCCCCATGTACTGGCAGGAAGCACCCCAGCCAGGCTTATCCTGGAGGTGAGTCCTCCTATTGTGGCTGACACCCAGACTCTACCTGGATTCATCCTTCTTAGTCATGCCCCAGCCATGTGGGTCTAATGTTCAGAGGATAGCTGGGGAGGAAGATGTTGAGTCAGCCCCAGACTCAGCACTGATCTCTTTAGAGGTCTTCCTTATTCTTTTTTGGTCACACTCTTTGTCCCATGGCTGAATCAGGGTAGGGGTGGGGTGCCTGAGACTCTGTCTCTTGTCCTGTCTCTCCAGGGTTTGTGCATTCAGGATCTCTGAGTCACAATCACCTCCTGGGTAGTTAATCCACCAGTCACAAAGCTTGGGTTGGGTCTGTTGCTCATGGTGAGCAAGCCAGAGCACTTTCCTGCCCAGTTTTCAAGATGGTGGCAGGGTGCCTCTTTTGTCTTCTCCAGAGGGGCTCTGCCTATAGGTTCCCTCTCTGTGTTTCCTCTGCAGCCCTTGCTGCCAGTGTCAGGTTAGGTGCTGCAGTGGTGAAGCAGAGCTTGGAGCAGGCAGTTTCTCCCTGTAGCTTCTACCCAAAGGGTTTTGTTGATTTTTAAAAATGACATTCAGCTTATGGAAAGTGCTAGGGACTAAGCAGGGCAGTTGTGACACCAGCTGCTTCACCAGGAGAGCCCTGGACACTTGCTCCTGAGTCCCTACTCCATCAGCCACTCACATGCCCACTTACTCACTAACACTAGGCAAAATTTCCATACACTCACTCACACTGGGACTCACTTAGTCCGACTGACTCCCCACCATCTTCCCAAGAATCCTCTGTTTTTATAGTGTTTAGTGATGTGCTTAGGATTTTCTGTATACATTGTCTTGTCATCTGCCAATAGAGATAGTTTTCCTTCTTCATTTTCAATCTCAATTCCTTTTATTTCTTTTTCTTGCCTTTTGCTTTGGCTATCATCTCTAGCAATTGTTGAACAGAAGCAGTGAGAGCAGATATCCATTCTTGTTCTTGATCTAAAGGGGAAGCTTTGAGTCCTTTAAGTATAAAGTTAGCTATGCATTTGTTATAAATACCCCTTGGTAGATCGAAGAGTTCCCTTCTACTTATATTTGTCTATGTATATCTATCATGGAAGAGCAGTTGGATTTTGTCAAATGATTGTTCTGAATCTATTGAAATGATCATGTGGATTTTTTCCTTAATCTTACTGATATGGTATATTTCATTAACTGATTTTTGGATGCTAAATCAACCTTATATTCCTGGGATAAATGAATGTTCACTTGATCATGTGTATAATCCTTTTTGATAATCTTTTTATATGTTGCTAAATTTGTTTTAATAGGGTTTTAAAAAGATTTTTGTGTCTATCTTCATAAGATATAGTTTTCTTTTATTGTGATGTCAGGTAATGCTAACCTCGTAGAACTGTTAGAACATTGTTTCTAATTTTGTTTAAGTTTGTGAAAGATTTGTGTAAATTCTTTAAATGTTTGATAGAATGAACTGGTGAGACCATCTTGGCCTGTACTTTACTTTGTGAAAACTTTAAAAATTAGTAATTCATTCTCTTTACTTGCTATAAGTCTATTTTATATTTTATTTTCTTCTTGAATTTTTCTATTTTTGTTTCTCAATAGCTTTCTCAAATTCATCTGAGATGTTCTACTTCTTCAGTTAGTTTGTGTCTTAGAAATGTGTCCATTTTATCTAAGTTATCTAACTTACTGGCATACAGTTGTTAATATTATTCCTCTAAAATTCTTTCATTTTTTGTAAGATTGGTAGTGATGCCCCTCTTGTATTCCTGATTTTGGTTTTAGAAATTTGAGTGCTCTCTCTTCTAAGACTAACTAAAATTATTTCAACTTTGTTGATATTTTGTAAGAACCAAATTTTGGTTTTGTTGATTTTTTCTAATGTTATATGTTCTCTATTTCAATTACTTCCACGGAGATCTTTATTAGTTCTTTGATTCTGCTTGCTTTGGGGTTTAATTTTCTCTTCCCATATATCTCCTTTGTGATTTTACAGTAGTTCCTCCTCTCCCCAAAATCTGTAATTTACTTCCTGTAGTTTCAGTAACCCATGGTACTCACTGTCAAACACAGTTCAAAAATATTAAATTCTAGAAAAAAACTATTCATAAGTTTCAAGTTGTGTGCTTTTCTGAATAATGTGGTAAAAACTTATGTCATCCTTCTCTGTCCTGCCTGGGATGTGAATCGTCCCTGTGTCCAGCATATCCTTGCTGTAGATGCTACCCATCTGTTAGTCAGTTGGTAGCCCATCTTGGTTATCACATCAAAAAAGCATGGTATATACGTGGTTCCGCACTGTGCCAGGTTTTAGGCATCCACGGGTTGGGGGGTGGTGGGGATAGGGGGGTGGGGAGAGGATCTTGGACTTCTATATGTTATAAACCCAGTAACATAGTTTAATACATATTGTTTTATATAATATAATTGCTTTATAAGTCATTTATGAAAAGAAAGGAGAAAAGTATGCAATTATATTGTCTTTTATAATTATTTTTCCTGGAACTTTTTGTTTGTGGATTTAAATTACTGCCTCGCATCACTTTTTTTTTTTTTTGGATAAAGAACTTCATCTTGAATCTCTTTTAAAGCTAGTTTGCAACCAACACATTCTCTTCATTTTTGAATATCTGGAATTTTTTATTTCTTTTTCATTTTTGAGAGAGTTTTGCTGGATATTGGAGGCTGGTTTGACAGAATTTTTCTTTTAGTGCTTGAATATTTTATCTCGCTACTTTCTGGCTTTCATTATTTCTGATGAGAAATAAGCTATTAGTCTTTTGGGCTCCCTTATAACAGCCTAGAAATCAGCTGTTAATCTTATCAGGGCATGTAATGAGTCATTTTTCTCTTACTGCTTTCAAGTTTTTCTTTTTGTCCTTAGTTTCAGTATTTTGACTATGTTTTCTCTGGGTATGGATCTCTTTGTATTTCTCTTACAATTAGTTGAGCTTATTGGACATATAAATAATGTTTTACATCAAATTTGTAGCTTTTCAGCCATGATTTCTTCAAATATATTTTCTGCTGCTGCTTTATCTCCTGTCCTTTCCTTGTTTCCTTATATGTACATTTCTGAGCTTAATGGTGTCCCACACTTCTCTGAGGCTCTGTTCACTTTATTTTTTATTTATTCTGCTGTTCACATTTTAAAATTTACTTTATTTTATTTTGAGTTGGAGTCTTACTCTGTCACCCAAGCTGGAGTGCAATGGCATGCTCACAGCCACCACAGCCTCAGCCTGCTGGGCTCAGGCAGTCCTTCCACCTCAGCCTTCTGCGCCACCTCACCCAGCTAATTTTTTTTTGTATTGTAGAGATGAGGCTTGCCAATTTGGCTGGTCTCGAACCCCTGGGCTCAGGCAATCCTCTCACCTCTGCTTCCCAAAATGCTGGAATTATGGGCATGAGCCACAACACCCAGCTGGCTCTTCAAATTTTATACTCTCTATCGTTCTATCTTTATGTTTGTTGATTCTTTCCTCTGCCAGCTCAAATCTTTCATTGAGTCCCTCAAGAAGTTTTTCATTTTGGCTATTGTACTTTTCACCACCAGAATTCCCAGATGGTTCTTTTAAAAATATAATTTCTACCTATTGTTGATAGTCTTCATTCGATGAGACATTGTCATTATACCATACTTTAGCTATTTAAACATGGTTAATTTAGTTCTTTGAACATATTTTCTTTTTTAAAATTTTTGTTTTAAAGATGTGTGGTACAATTCAGGGTTAGGTATAAAAACGGTCATTGTACAGATAAAGTTTGGGCCTTACTTTGGTCCCCACTTCACCTGGTTTGAGATCAGCTATCCTTATTGCTGAAGTGTGTCCCCCACTCATCTCCTGGCAGTTTCCCACTCCTGCCAATTCCTTTCTTGTATTATGATAATTGGGGATCCCATTATGAGTGAGTGAGTGAGAACATGTAGTACTCAGTTCTTTGTTTCTGTGATAGATCATTCTAAGCCCATCCAAGTTACTGCTATGTTCACAAGTTTGTCATTATTTATGGCTGTGTAATATTCCATTGTGTATATGTACCACCTTATTTTTCATCCAGTCCACTTTTAATGGGCAGCTGGATTGGTTCCATGCTTTTGCTATTGTGAAAAAATGCAATAAACAAGCATGTGCAGGTATCCTTTTCATAGAGTGGTTTGAGTTTCTCTGGGTAAATTCCCAGAAGGGGGGTTGCTGGTTGTATGGAAGGTCGATTTTTTGGTCTTTTAGGAATCGCCACTCTGTTTTCCACAGAGGTTGTGCTAGTTTACAATCCCACCAACAGTGTAGAAGTGTTCCCTTTTCTCCACATCCTCTCCAGCATCTGTTGTTTTTTGAGTTATTGATGATGGCCATCCTGACTGGAGTTAGGTGGTATCTCAGTGTGGTTTTAATTTGCATTTCTTTGATGATTAGTGAGGCTGAACTTTTTAATGTATCTGTAAGTGGCTTGAAACTCTTCTTTTGAGAAGTGTCTATTCATATATTTTGCCTACTTTTTATTTTTATTTATTTTATTTTATTTTTTTGAGTTGGAGTCTCACTCTGTCGCCCAGACTGGAGTGCAGTGCTCACTCCCGGCCACCGCAGCCTCGACCTGCTGGCCTCCGGCGATCCTTCCACCTCAGCCTTCCAAGTAGCCGGAATTACAGGCATGCGCTACCACACCCGGCTGATTTTTTGATTTATTGTAGAGATGAGGTCTCACTGCCCAGGAGGGTCTCGAACCCGTGGGCTCAGGCAATCCACTCACCTCAGCCTCCCAAAGGCGCGGGATTACAGGCTGAGGCACTGAGCCCGGCTTGCCTACTTTTTAATAGGGCTGTCTGTTTTTTTCTTTTCAGCACATTTGGGTTCCTTGTAAAACCTAGTTTTTAGGCCTTTGTTAGATATACAGTTGACAAATATATTTTCCCATTCTGTGTACTGTCTCCCCCCTCTCTTCATGGTTTCTTTTGCTTTGCAGAAGATTTTCAGTTTGATGAGGTTCCACTTGTCTATCTTATCTCTATGGCATAGGCATTTGGGTTTTTGACCAAGAATTGGTTTCCAGTTCCAAATTTCCATAAGGGTGTCTCCTGCATTTTCTAAGATTCTTATAGTTGATCTATTTAGAGTTGATTTTTGTGTATGGTGATAGATAGGGATCTTGTTTTAATCTTCTGCATGTGGTCAGCCAGTTTTCCCAGCACCATTTACTGAATGGGTTCTCCTCTTCCCAGTGGTTGTTGGTGGAGTTTTGTTGAAGATGAGTTGGCTGAGAAATTGAGGTTTTGCATCTGGAATCTCTATCCTATTCCATTGGTCCATATGCCTACGCTTGAACCAATACCAGACTGTTTTGATTATTGTAGCCTTATAGTTAAGTTTAATGTCTGGGAGTGTGATACCTCCCATTTTGTTTCTTTTGCTGAGGATTATTTTGGCTATTTGTGGTCATTTATGTTTCCATATGAATTTTTATATTGTCATTTCCAGGTCTGAGAAGAATGATGCTGGTAATTTAGTGACTATAATAATGAGCATATTTTCAATAGCCACCTTTCTCTGCAAAGTCCAACATCTAGGAAGTCTCAAAAGTAGTCTTATTTCCTACTCTCCTCTACCCCTATGCAATTGTCAAGCTACCCACACCTCCATTCTGAAAATCCTGTTCCAGTTGCTTTTATCTGGTCTTTAAAGTCACCACTCTTTAGGATTTGAATTGAATAAACTTTCAGAGTTAAAGCATATTTTTATCTTTTTATCCTTTTTTAAGAAAATTTTTTTTTGGCTATAACTGCTGATAAGAAGCTATGGTGTTTTGTTTTGTTTTGTTTTGACATCAGCAATATGGCAGAATAGAAGTTTCCATGGCACCACTGCCCTCACAAAATACAACTAGAAACCATTCAAAAAGGCAAGAATACTACCCTGAGTTCACCAGAACTCAGAGAAGAAGTGAAGAAATACCCTGGTCCCACAAAATCAAGAGAAGTCATGACTGGTAAGAGAAACAGTCATTTCAGACTGTGCTGGCCCCTTCCTCATGCTGGTATAATGCTAGTCAAAGAGCATTTCCCTAAACTCATAGTTTCTGAGGTGAGAAGAAAGAAATAGAGGTGGACATTCAGTTCCCCCATCAATCTGGGAATCTTTGAGGGAAACTTATTCTGGTCTCATCCAGTGAGAACCATTTGGAGTGCCAGAGAGCTGAACCATCTAGGGTAAATTGGGATCACCAAGTTGGGTACTGATTGCAGCAACTGACATATGGATCTTGGCAGCTACTATGCACTTAGATCAGCAGGGATGCCAAATCAAAGAGACTAGTTGGCATCATAGTCCTGCAGGGGGCACAATCTGAGTGAAGGCCTGGATGCCTAGCCAGTTTTTCCTCAAAGCTCAGGTGCTTATGTGGGGCTTCCTCCTGGCTTGGAAACTACTAAAGGGTTAGGATTAAGTTCTCAGATGGGAAACAATGGCAGGGGAGCTATATAGTACCAGGACAGTGTTTAACTTCTGGCACTCACTATAAGTCCTCCCCAGAATTATGGGGCGGGGGGAGTGAGAAACAATAGGCCAGTCTTTAAGTTTTGAAACTAAGTAGTGAAGGTCTGACACCAGCAAAGATCACCTGCAAAAACTGAAAGAGGTGACTATCTCTTCAAATGCACAAAGCTCCAGAAATGTACCCAAAATAATTGAAGATCTATTAAATATCAGTCAGAGGATTCATAATAATTCTCCTATAAATTAAAGTAATCACAAGAAAATATGGGTAGAAAATTAAATAGAATTTGGTTAACCATCCAGGAACAAAATGAGAAATTTGACAAATAAATAGAAACAATTTTAAAAAAGCAAATAGAAAACCTAAACACAGATAATACAATAATTAAACTGAAAAACTCAGTAGAAAGCTTCAACAGCAGACATGATCAAACAAGAGGAAATTAGTGAACTTCAAGATAGAACATATGAAATTACTCAATTAGAGGAATTAACAAAAAGAATAAAAAAGCATGAGCAGGGCCTAAAGAATTAAGGGTCACCATCAAGCAAACTTAATCTTAACTTTATAGAAATTCCTGAAGGGAGATAAGAGAGAAAAAGGCCTAGAAAGCATATTTAAGAAAATAATTGTGGAAATTTCCCTAAATCTGGAGAAATATGGCACCATTCAGGTACAGAGATTACCAATACACTTCAGTTCAAAGAGGAAATCCCCAAGGAATATCACAATCAAATTAGTAAAAACAAAAAAAGGAAAAAAATTTAGCAAAATCAGACAAGGAGAGAATAATTAAAAGTGGCAAGAGAAAAGAAACATATCATATTCAGTGGAACACCAATACAGCCTTTAGTGGATTCTTCAGCAGAAACTCTGCAGACTAATAGAAAGTGGGATGCTATATTAAAAGTGCTGAAGGGAAAAAAAATACTGCTAGCCAAGAATCCTGTACCCAACAAAGCTTTCCTCAAACATAAGGGAGAGATAAAGAGTCTCTTCTGAGAGAATTCATCAATACCAGATCTGTCTTAAAAGAAATGCTGACTGGGTGCAGTGGCTCAAGCCTGCAATCCCATCACTTTAGGAGGCCAAGGTGAGCAGACTGCCTGAGCCCACAGGTTCGAGAACAGCCTGGGCATCTTGGCAAGACCTCATCTTTACAATAAATCATAAAATTAGCTGGGTGTGGTAGTGCATGCCTATAGTTCTGACTACTTGGAAGACTGAGGCAGAAGGATCACCTGAGCCCACCAGGTTGGTGCTGGGGTGGCCATGAGCATGCCACAGCACTCCAGCCTGGGCGAGGGAGTAAGACTCCAACTCAAAAAAAAAAGAAAAGAAAGAAAAAGAAAGAAATGCTAAATGGATTTTTTTTCAGTCTGAGAGAAATGGATGCTAATGTGAAAACAACAGCAACAACAAAAATCCTGCAGGTATTAAACTCACTGGCAAAATAAAGAAAATAAGCACATTTAGAATATTCTAATATTGTAATTGGGGTAAGTTAGCCACTTATATGTTAAGAATGAAGGCCAAAAGGCAAAACAAAATAATGACTACAACAATTGGTTAAGAGATAGATGATATAAAAAGTTGTA
The DNA here is from genome assembly GCA_027257055.1 of Cephalopachus bancanus. Taxonomy (NCBI): domain Eukaryota; kingdom Metazoa; phylum Chordata; class Mammalia; order Primates; family Tarsiidae; genus Cephalopachus; species Cephalopachus bancanus. The sequence continues at coordinate 1,277,384 of JAPVLO010000159.1, read as the reverse complement.
AATTTGAAATATCAAAAAGTCAAAATGTGAGGGAGGATAGTGTTAAAGTACAGAGTTTATTTTTGTTATTTTTTCTCTTTGTAATCAAAGTTACTATTAGTTCAAAATAACCTGTAAAATGGTATTTGTAAGACTCGTGGTAACCACAAAGCAAAAATTATAGTAGATATACTAAAAAGAATTAGCACAGAATGAAAATATGACTAGAGAAAAATTACTTAACCACAAAGGAAGACAATCAGAGAGAAAAAATGGAAGAAAGGATCTATAAACAACCAAAAGACAAGTAGCAAAGTGGCAGTAGTAAACGCTTATCTATCAATAATTACCTTGAATACAAATGGATCAAATTTTTCAATCAAGAGATATAGAGGGGCTAAATGGTTTAAAAAACAAGACCCAACTATGTGCTGTCTACAAGAAACTTTCTTCACCTATAAAGACATGCATAGATTGAATATGAACAGATGAAAAAAGATAATCCATGCAATTGGAAACTGAAAAAGAGCAGTATCATCTATACTTACATCAGATAAAACAGACTTTAAGCCAAGAACAGTTTAAAAAAAGACAAGCAAGGCAATTATATAATGAAAAAGAGGTCAACACAGTAAAAGGACATAACAATTGTAAATATATTTGCTCCCAACTCTAGAGTACCCAAATACATTAAAAAAAAAAATTAATAGACCTAAAGAAAAAGATTGATTGCAATACAATAATAGTAGGGGACTTCATCCCACTTTCAACAACAGACAGATCATCCAGGGAAAATATAAAAAATGAAATAGTGGAGTTAAACTACACTACGGACCAAATGGACTTAAGAGACATTTGCAGAACATTCCATCCAACAGCTAAAGAATACACATTCTTCTCATCAGCATATGGAACATTCTTTAGGACAGGCCCTATATTAGGTCACAAAGCAAGTCTTAATAAATTTTAAGAAGCTGAAATCATATCAAATATTGTTTTAAAAAAACAAAAAACAAACATATCCCTGAACAATGAATAGCTAATGAAAAAATTGAAAAGGAAATTTTAAAATTCCTTGAGGGCAACCCCTTCAGGTCTCCTCCCACTGTGGGAACTTTTCTGTCCTCTCAATAAATCCTGCTTTCTCAAAAATAAATATAAAATAAAATTCCTTGAGACAAATGAAACAGCATAACAAAACCTATGGGGTATAGCAAAAACTGTTCTATGAGGGACGTTTATACAAATAAATTCTTGTGTCAAAAAAGTACAAAGACTTAAAATAAACAATTCAATAATACAGCTCAGGAAACTAGAAATGCAAGAACAAATCAAACCCAAAATTGGTAGAAGGAAAGAAATAATAAAGATCACAGCAGAAAAGGCTAAAGCAATACAAAATAGCAATGAAATGAAAGTCGGTTTTTAAAAAAGATAAAACTGACAAAACTTGTGCTAGACTAATTAAGAAAAAATAGAGAAGACCCAAATAGATAAAATCCGAGATGAAAAAGGAACCATTATAATTGTTACTACAGACATACAAAGAATCATTAGAGACTATTATGAATACGTACATGCCAATGAATTGGTAACCCTAGAATAAATGGATACGTTCCTGGTGACATACAATCAACAGACTAAAGGGACAACTTACAGAATGGTAGAAAATATTTGCAAACTATTTATCTGACAAGGGATTGATAACTCAAATACACACACACACACACACACACACGGAACTCAAATAACTCAATAGCAAAAAAAAGTAAATATGTTAAAAATGGGCAAATGATCTGAATAGACATTTTATTAAAGGAGACATACAAATGGTCAACAGGCACTTGAAAAAATGTTCAACATCTCTAATCATCAAGAAAATGCAAATCAGAAACTTGCATTGTTCAACCCTGTTCTAGAGACAGCAGATACAGAGAAGAGGATTTGGGAGAAGCTCTCCTTATGAGAAAGAAAGGCCAACTGTTCAGCTGGGAAACATACCCCTGTTATCCTTTCTGAACTCCTTTCATTTTCTTAGTGTTGACTAAGAGTTCATGACACAGTGTTGAGGAAGAACCCACTTTCCTTTGTGTTTTAAATTTCTTGTTATACTTACAGGATGTTTTGTATCTTACACCTACATATTTAGTAAAATGAAGGCCAAATGAATTTTCAAGAAAATAAAATATATAAATACCCCACTTTTGTCTCTCAGGAAACGAAGAATTATTATTTTATGTTTATTTTGCTTTTAGAGCAATGGTAATTATATGTATGGTAACACTGAGCTGGTATCTATTTAAACAAGACAAATATCATGCCATGTTTTTAAGATTTAAGGAAAACTCTGTGTTCTGTTTGCTGTCTACTTATATGTGCTTAGTTGAGCTCAGTTTAAAACAGTTTTTATCTGAGCAGAAAATACAGTACTTATTAATGCATCTGCATCATCTCTTGGGCTATAGCACCTGGTATCGTAGAGATTCCACTTTGCAATATTCTGAAATAGAAGACTTCAGACTCTTCAGTGTGATAGAAATCCCTTCTGTTTCCTCCATTTTCTTAACAGACTGTGGATTCTCAGGGATTGCTATTAGAGGGTCAGTTTCTTGAATGATGTTTCCATCAAAGTCAGGGCAATTGGAAGAGGTAAGCCTAGCTCAAGGGCATCTAATTAACTCCATCTGTGCACATCTATACTTCAGGATAATGTCTCTTAGACAAACAGGGCCATAGTCTGGGTTACATCTGATGAGAGTAATGGAGAAAATCAGGAATACGTCTCATTGTCATCTTGTTCCTGACTTTATTTTCAAAGAAAAATGCTTTTATCTGTCAAAGCATAAACTTAAATTGGCATTTACTTTTGTATAAATCTTTCTGTTTTTCTTTCAGTGGATTGTTGTAATATTTTTCACTAATTTAGCCTCAAATGCAATGACTTTCATATGACAGATTTTCAATAAATATATGTTGAATGAACAAATGAGCGAAATCTATTTTTTTGCATTCATCTGTGTGAAAGGTTTACCTCAACACTCTCACGTAACTCTCAGAACTCACTGAAATTGCACTCTAGTGCAGCCAGTTGTAACACGTGTCCCATACTCTGCTTAATGGCTGGTAAAATTATATGCCTATCCGTTGGCAATATAAATTCTCTTCTACTGAGGGATTCCTTCTTCAGTTACATTTACATCTTTGGAACATGGTCCACTTCTCTCTACCTTCCAAAACTTTCTAACTAGACAAAACATGGATTTAATAAGTCTATGTAATGATTTAAATAATTGTTTATTCAGGAAAAAGCAGGCAGTGGGTCTGCAGAAGAGAGATAAAGGTAAGTCTGAAGAAAATGATCATAGGCAGGAAACAATTAAAAAACTTCCTTGGCAGCTCAGAGTTGTAAAATTTGATAAAATTTTAAAATTAAAAGTTAACCCATGATGAAAAAAGTTCTTTTTTTTCCTAAAAAGACTATTTTAGGACTTCTGGTTGGAAGAGAGCAGTTAGTTAATCCTGTGTTTTGTAGGCATTCCTACATAGATTTGATTACATCTATTGGGGATAATACATAGATTTGATTACATTTTTGGGGGAAAAGCCATGTCTAATGCCTGAAAAAAAAAAAAACCCTTAATAACAACTACACATACTGGTGAAAACTTTTTATGGTAGGTAATTGAAAGTTGTGAACTTATGCCGCAATATATAACATATATTAAAAATACATACACAGAGAGAGAGAGCTGTATATATAGATGTGTGTATATATTCACACAGTTATATAATATACATATTTATATAGCATATATTCATGTAACCGCAGACCTTTCAATTGTCTATTGCAAAAAGTTTTCATGTGTTAGAAAATTATAAACTGTATTTGTGATCAGAACTTTTTACATTTGCTCTAGTCCAGGAAGAAAATAGTTTTTTTCCAGTTCTTTACCTTGAATGAACTATGACTACTGCTATAAATGAAATACATTGAATGTTGCAGTCCTTGTAACATCTTTCAAATCCTTCTCCTTATCTATAAACCTCAGTTATTTGTGAAGTTGGATTATTTGGAGACAAGGGTTTTCAGCAAGTAGATCAAGAGATAAATGACTTCAAGTTTTCACTAAGCTCCTGTCTGGCAGTATGTTGGCCTTCTGAGGTTTTGAAATAAGCACCTTCACTGGGGCAAGTGGGTAACTCATACATGGAGCAATAAAATTGTATCTTCTTTTATAGCAATGAATGGCAGATTGGTAGATGTTAATTCTTAATTAGAAAGAATGACTAAGAATTGTCTATCGAGGAGTTTCTACAGATCATCAAAACAAGCCAGGGAAGACTGTTGTCCCGTTGGTTACTTCTCTCTGATATCTATTCTCTTTGTATACCATTGCTCATTGTCTAAGAACTCTCGGGGTAAAATAATGTGGACATCTCTGAATTCTATAATGAAAGGGAAGAGTTTTTCTTTTTCTGGACAACAATGTGTGATCATGAGCTCATAAGATCATAGGCCTGACATCTGATATACTAGATTCAGTGAGAAAGGCTAGAAAAAGTAACCTGTGGTGATAAAGGGGAAGAAAGTATTTGATCCTAATTTCCTGTATTTTATTATTAGAAAAGCCTAATAATAAATAATAAAGTAATAATGAATAATAAAGTATCAGCAATATGTCATAGAATGCATGTTTATTGTAAAGTATTATAACTGTACAGAAAAATACACAATACAGATGTTTTATGAATTATCATAGGACAAATATCATAAAATTATCACCTAAGTAAAAGTATGAAACATATCAAGACTCAGCAGTTTCCTCTGTACCCAATCATAACACTGTCCCTCTCTCCAACTAATTAATAATCAATGTCCTTGTTTCTAAGACATGATTTAGTTTTGCTATTTTTATAAATGGAATCATAGAGTGTGCATTATTTTTCCTTTTTTTCGCTCTGTATTTACTTATGAGATTTACCCATATGGAAAAATGTAGCTAGTTTCAGTCCATTCATGTTCATTGTTGTATGTTATTCCATTGTGCAAATATGATACAATTTATTCATTTTACTAGTAATGAACATTTGGGTTGTTTCCTGGATTCACGTGTTTAAAATGATGCTGCTATGAACATTTATATGCCAGCCTCCTAGTGTACCATGTGCACACATTTTTTTAAGGTAGACTTGTAACAAATTTATTGGATAAACGATATGCATATGTTTACCTGAGTAGATAATCCACAGTGCTTCCCAAAGTGACTGTGCTAATTTAAACACCTATCAATAGTCTAAGGGATTCCCTATTGCTCCACAAGCTTGGTATTGTCAGTCATTTTAATTTCTGCCATTTTGGTAGGTGTAAAATGGTGTCATTGTAGCTATAATTTGCATTTCCTTGATGACTAGTAGGATTGAGCTCCTTTTCAGATGCTTATTTCTCAATTGGTATACGTATTCGTAAAGCTCCTATTCACTGTTTTTTACCTAGCTTTCTATCGAGTGCTCTTTTTCTTGCTTTTTGTTTATATTTTATTCTGAATACAAGCTCATTATTAGTAGCATGTGACTTGCTTTGCCATGCATTTAGTGGTGTCTTTTAATGAACAGAAGTTTTAAATTTTAATAATATCCAATTTATTAATAATTTCCATTATGGATGTCTATTTTTTTCTGTTTTATCTAAGAAATCTTTCTATATTGTCTTTGATGAACTTTTGTGTTTTGATTGTCAATTTTAGAGCTATAATCCACCTGGAACTGATTTTTATATATGTTGTGAACTAGAGGTTGAAAATTTTCTTTCATAGTGACCTTGAATAGTCTAATGACTATATACTTTGGGGATGGTTATCCTGTGGAATAAATATCTCACAGGAGTTCTAGAAATTTCTTGTATTTGCATGTTGACTTCTCTAGCAAGATTGAGGACATATTCCTGGGTTATGTCCTCAAATACATTCTCCAAGATTGTTCTATTCTCTTCTCTCAGGAATGTCAGTAAGTCATAGTTAGGTCTCTTTACAAAACCCCATATTTCTTGAAGACTTTGTTCATTTTAAAAATTATTTTTCTTCATTTTTGTCTAGGTTGACTATAAGGATTGGTCTTCAAGCACTGAAATTCTTTGTTCTGATTAGTGTAGTCTTTTGTTAAGGTTTGCAAGTGTATTTTGAAATTATTGAAGTGGATTACTCAATTCCAGAAATTTAGTTTGGTTCTTTCTTTGTACGACCGTGTTATCTTTCAACTCTTGGATCATCTTCCTGGCTTTTTTGTTTTGGATTTCTACTTTCTCTTGGATCTTGCTGAGTTTCTTTACCACTCATATTCTGAATTCTTTTTTTTTTTGAGTTGGAGTCTCACTCTGTCGCCCAGACTGGAGTGCAGTGGCCACTCCCAGCCACCGCAGCCTTGACCTGCTGGGCTCCGGCGATCCTTCCGCCTCAGCCTTCCAAGTAGCCGGAATTACAGACATGCACTACCACGCCCGGCTGATTTTTTGATTTATTGTAGAGATGAGGTCTCGCTGCCCAGGTGGGTCTCGAACCCGTGGGCTCAGGCAATCCACTCACCTCAGCCTCCCAAAGGCGCGGGATTACAGGCTGAGCCACAGAGCCCGGCTCTGAATTCTATATCTGTCATTTTGGACATTTCATTCTAGTTAGGATTCATTGCTTGGTAGCTTGTGTGATCCTCTGGAGGTGTCGAAACACTCTGGCTTTTGGTATTGCCAAAGTGCTTGCACCGAGTTCTTCTCATTTGAAGGAGCTGACACTTCTTTTTGGAATTTGCTATCATTGGGAATGGTGCTTTTTGAGATTTTCTTCTTTTTTCCCTTGCAGGTTTGACTGCATTGTATGTTGTATATAATTGATTGGGGTTTTTTTAGGAGCCTACCTCCCCAATCTCCACCTAACATGCAGGTAGCAGGAACAGAGGCAGCAGTGGTGGTGACTAGGAAGGTTCTGGACGTGGCCTCTGGGTGTTGAGCCTTCAGAGGAATGCAGAGCTGCAGTTGCAGTGTTCAGGTGAGAGCAAGGCAGCTGTGCTGTGCCAAGGTGCCTGTCATAGAATCAAGAAGCCCCATTTGGCAGGGAGCCATGGAGGTGGGGGCTGTGCAGTGTGTAATCTGGCTGCTCTTTCACTCCACAACTGTAGTGCCCATCCTGGAGGTATGTGAATATGTGAAAGTACCTTGTCTCCCCACTCCCTCCATGACCCATGGGCAGCCGGGGTGGAGGCAGTGGTGGCAGTGACTGGGAAGGGCTTAAGTGCTGCTGGAGTGGGGAGGCTGTCATAGAAGCAAGGAAATCTGAGAGAAGAGTCATATCACCTGTAAAGGGAGGCCCATCAGAGTAACAGCAGACCTCTCAGAAGAAATCTTACAAGCCAGAAGAGATTGGGGGTCCATTTTTAAAGAAAAGAAGTGCCAGCTAAGACTTACCTTCCCTGCCAAATAAACTTCCTAAATGAAGGAGAAACAATGTCTTTCCCAGATAAGAATTCACTAAGGGAATCTGTCACCACCAGACTGGCCCTACAAGACATGCTTAAAGGGTTCTCAACATGGAAAGACTGATACCTCCTACCACAAAAGCACACAGCCCGTAGACCCTATAAAGCAACCACACAACCAAGACTACAAAATAACTAGCTAATAACATTACGGTAGGAAAAAACCTCACATGTAAATACTAATCTTAAATGTCAGTGGCCTAAATGTCCCATTTAAAAGACAGAATGGCAAATTCAGTTTTAAAATAAGACCTATTCTTCTGCTGTCTTCTGGAGACATATCTCACATCTAAGGATACTCATAGGCTCAGGTAAAGGACTGGAGAAAGATCTGTCAAGTAAATGAAAAACAAGAAAAGCAGGAGTCACTATTCTTGTATCAGATAAGATAGTCTTTAAACCAACAACAGTTTTTAAAAAACAACAAAGGCCATTATGTAATGATAAAGAATCAACCCAACAAGAAGACTTGACCATCTTAAATATAGACATACCCAGTATTGGAGCACTCAGATTTATAAAACAATTACTACTAAGCCTAAGGGAAGACTTAGATAGCCACATAATAATAATGGGGCACTTCAGCACCCCACTGACAGCATTGGATAATCAAGGCGGAAAACACAAAGAAATTATGTACTTAAATTTGATACTCGATCAATTGTACCTAATAGGCATTTACAGAATGCTTCACCTAACAACCACAGAATATACATTCTTCTCATCTGCACATCTAAAACTGACCACATGTTCAGTCATAAAGCAAGACACAATAAATTCCAAAAAAATCAAAATCATATCAAGATCTTCTTGGACCACAGTGGAATAAAACTAGAAATCAGGAATATGAGAAACTCCCCAAACCACACAAATACACAGAAACTAACAACTTGCTCCCAAACGGGTAATCAACAGAATCAAGATAGAAATTTTTAAAAAATTATTTGAAACAAGTGAAAATAGAGACACAACATACCAAAACCTTTGGGGATGCTGAAAAAGTGTTAAGAGGAAAGGTTATAACACTAAACACATCTACGAGATACAAAGATCTCAAATAAGTGATCTAACATCCCACCTAAGGGAACTAGAAGAACAAGAACAAACTAAATCCAAAGCCAGCAGAAAAAAGGAAATAACAAAAATCAGTGCAGAACTAAATGAAATTGAGACCCATAACAACAACAACATACAAAGGATCAATGGAATGTAAAGCTCATTCTCTGAAAGGATAAACAAGATTTATAGTTACTGGTAAGATTAACAAAAAGAGGGAGAGAGGATCTAAAGAAGCACAATTAGAAAGGACAAAGGTAACATTACGGCCAATTCCACAGAAATACAAAAGATTCTCAGAGACTACTATGAACAGCTCCATGCATATAAACTAGAAAATATGGAAACACAACCTCTCAAGATTGAAACAGGAAAATATTGATACTCTGAACAGACTAATAATGAGTCATGACATTTGAATCAGTGATAAAAGATTTATCAACCAAAAAAAGTCCTGAACCAAATGGATTCACAGCTGAATACTATCAGATGTTCAAGGTAAAGCTGGTACTGATCCAACTGAAATATTTCAAAAACAAGGAGGATTGAATTTTCCCTAATGCTATGAAGCCAACATCACCCTGATACCAAAATCTGGCAGACTCAACAACAACAATATAAAAAACTACAGGTCAATATTCCTGATTAACATAGATGTAAAAGTCCTAACAAAATACTAGCAAACCACATCAAGCAGCACATCAAAAAGATCATTCATCATGATCAGTTGGGCATTATTTCTGGGATGCAAGTTTGTTTGAAAACACATAAGTCAATAAGTGTGATCCCCCCACATAAACAGAATTTTTAAAAACCACATGATCATCTCAAATAGATACAGAAAAAGCATTCGATAAAATACAATATCCCTTTTTTTTTTTTTGGAGTCTCACTCTTTCGCCCAGACTGGAGTGCAGTGGCCGCTCCCGGCCACTGCAGCCTCGACTTGCCGGGCTCCGGCGATCCTTCCGCCTCAACCTTCCAAGTAGCCGGAATTACAGGCATGCGCTACCACGCCCGGTTGATTTTTGATTTATTGTAGAGATGAGGTCTCGCTGCCCAGGCGGGTCTCGAACCCGCGGGCTCAGGCAATCCACTCACCTCAGCCTCCCAAAGGCGCAGGATTACAGGCTGAGCCACCGAGCCTGGCTACAATATCCCTTTCTGATTTAAAAAAATCCTCAACCAAATAGGCACTGAAGGAATATACTTCAAAATTATGAGACCCATCCATGCCAAATACATAGTCAACATTATACTGAATGGACAAAAAACTGCAAGCATTCCCCCTAAGAACTGGAACAAGACAAGGATGTCTACTCTTACCATTCCTATTTAACATATTACTGGAAGTCCTAGCCAGAGCAATCAGGCATGAGAAAGAAAGAAAAGGCATCCAAATAGGAAAAGAGAAATCAAATGATATCTTTTCATAGACAATACAATTCTCTATCCAGAAAACCAGAAGACTCCTACATCTGATAAATGACCAGCCCAGGCAACTTGTCAAGGCCTCATCTCTACAATAAATAAAAAGTTATCCAGGCGTGGTAGCACACGCCTGTAGTTCTGGCTACTTGGAAGGCTGAGATGGAAGGATCGCCGGAGCACAGTAGGTCGACACAGGGGTGGCTGTGAGCGTGCCACTGCCTCCAGCCTGGGTAACAGAGTGCGACTCCAACCCCCTCCCAAAAAGAAAATGTGACATATATACAATATAATAGTATAATGAAATACTACAGAGCCTTAAAAAAAAGAATTAAATCGTGTCCTTTGCAGCAACATGGATGTAGCTGGAGGCCATTATTTTAAGTGAATTAATGCAGAAACAGAAAATGAAATACCACATGTTCTCAATTATCAGTGGAAACTAAACACAGTCATAAAGATAAGAATAACAGACACGGGGGCTCCTGAAGACAGATGAGAGGGAGGGGGCAAGGTTTTGGAAAAACTACCTATTGGGTACCATGTCCCAACAGATGTCCACTATCTGGGGGATGGGTTCAATAGAAGCCCAAACCTCACCATCATGCAATACCCCCATGTAACAAACCTGCATGTGTAGCCCTTGAGTTTAAAATTTTAAAAATAAATTTATTTTTATTCTATATAGATTTTGAGTTAACTCAACATCACTTATTAAAATGACCATCTTTTCCCACTGCTATGCATCACCACCTTGCCCTATCAAGTGTTGAAATGTGTGTGGCTTTTGTTTTTCTGAGCTCTCTAGACTATTCTGTTGGCCTCTGACTATCTGACAAATACCTAATTGTTTTAATTACCATATTTTTACAATACAGTCTTGCTGTCCTCTAGCATAGTTCCTTTCATGTTATTGTCCTTGTTCAAAAGATCTTGGTTATTTTTGCTTTTGCATTTCCATATAATTTTAAAATCATTTAGTGAAATATCATATAAAACCCATTAGGATTTTTATTATACTGCATCAAATCTATAGATCCATTTGGGGAGAATTGACACCTTTATAATGTTGGGTCTTTTAGTCACTGAACATCTTTTCCTCATTTGTTTTATTTTACTCAGTAGTATTTCATAGTTTTCTGTGTACTTTGAAACACGACAATTAATGATTTTGGTCAATTTTGACATTTCTTTTTACTTGTAGCTTTGGCATCATACATAATAAATCAGTACTTAACACAAGTCAAAAGATTCATTCCTGTGTTTTCTTCTAGAAATGTTATTGTTTTAACTCTCACATATGCTCATAAGTCTGTGATCCACTCTGAGTAAATTCTTTGGTATGATGTGAGAAAAGGATCCATATTCATTTTTTGGCATGCAGATATCCAATTGTTCCAGCAACATTTGTTGAAAAAGTAATTCCTTCCCCCATTGAATTGTCTTGGCATTGTTGTCAAAAATTAATTAATCATAAATGTGAGAGTTTACTTCTGTACTGTCCATTCTATTCCCTTGACATATATGTCTATCTTGTACCAGTATCAAACTGTCTTGATTTCTGTAGTAACTTTGGAACAACGAAATTGTGAATCCTCCATCTTTGTTCTTATTTTTCAGGATTGTTTTGGCTACTCTGGGTTCCGTATATTGCCATATGAATTATAGGGTCAGTTTATCAATAGCTGTAAAAAAAAAAAAAAAGAAAAAGTAAACTAGGTTTTTGATAGGCATTGCATTAAATCTATAAATCAATTTGGGATGTATTATCATTTTAACAATATTCAGTTTTCTGACCATGACCATGGAAAAGCTTTTAATTTACTTAGGCTTTCTTTAGCTTTTTTTTTTTTTTTTTTTTAAATTATAATGGTGTGGGGTACAATTCAGGGTTAGGTATACAAACCTTGATTATGCAGGTACCCTTGTTGATGAAGTATGCCCCTCCCTCCTCTAGCAGTTTCCCCCAACTGCCAATCCCACCCCCTCTCCCCTGACAGTTTCCCACTACTGCCAATCTCTTTCTTATAGTATTATAATAATTGTTCAAGGTCTGCTTATGAGTGGAAACATATGGTACTCTGTTCTTTATTTCTGTGATAGACCACTGAGTATGATCAACTCTAAATCCATCCAAGTTGCTGTGAAGTTTATATGTTTGTCATCGTGTATATGTACCACATTTAAAAAATCCAGTCCAGCTCCAGTGGGCAACATAGTTGGTTCCATGTTTTTGCTATTGTAAATAGAGCTGCAACAAACATGTGTGCAGGTGTCTTTTTTTGTAGAATGATTTGAGTTCTTCTAAGTATATTCCCAATAGAGTAATTGCCAGGCCATATGGAAGGTCAATTCCTAGTTCTTTCAGAAATTGCCACACTGTCTTCCAAAGAGGTTGCACTAGTTTGTATTCCCACCAGCAAGGTAGAAGTGACCCTTTTTCTCTGCATCCTCACCGGCATCTGTTGTTCTTTGTTTTATTAATGATGGTCATTCTTACTTGGGTTTGGTGGTATCTCAATGTGGTTTTGATTTGCATTTCTCTGATGATGAGTGAGTCTGAACACTTTTTCATGTGTCTGTTGGCTGCCTGTATGTCCTCTTTTGAGAAGTGTCTATCCATGTCTTTTGCCCACTTTTTAATGGGGCTGTTTTTTTCCATTCAGCACGTTAGAGTTCCTTGTAGATCCTAAATGTTAGGCCTTTGTCAAATATACAGTTGGCAAATACTTTTTCCCATTCTGTGGGCTGTCTCCCTGCTCTCTTGATAGTTTCTTTTGCTTTGCAGAAGCTCATTAGTTTGTCTTTAATTTTTTTCAACAATGTTTTGCCGTTTTTAGTGTCTAAGTCTTATGCTTCTGTTGTCAAATTTATGTTGGTGTATTTTATTTTTGATGCTATTGTAAATAAAATTGTTTTCTTAACTTAATTTCAGATTATTTATTAATAGTGTGTGGAAATGCAATTTAGTTTTGTATATGGACCTTGTTCTTCAACCCTTCTGAACTTGTTCATGAGTTCTAATCGTTTTTGGTGAATCCCTTAGGACTTTATTGCTACAGCATCATGTCATCTGCAAATATAGTTTCACTCTTCTTTTCAGATCTAAACGCCTTGTATTTATTTTACTTGCCAACTGCTCTTGTTAGAACTTTCAGTACAATACTGAATAGAAGTGATGAGAGAAGATATTTCTGTTCTGTTTCTGATCTTAGGGGGAAACATTCACTCTTTCATTAATTAGGCTAATGTTAGCTGTAGGCTTATCATAGTAGGTTTGCTTTATCAGGTTGGGACATTTCCCTTCTATCTCTAGCTTTTTGAATGTCTTTATTATGAAAAAGTGTTGGATAGTGCTGAAAGCTTTAAAAAAATGTTTTATCTAATAAGATGTTCATGTAGTTTCTATCCTTTATTCTAGTAATATGTTTTATTGCATCGATTAGTTTTTATATGTTGAACTAGTCTTGTGTTTCTGGATAAATCCCACTTTGTCATGGTATATAATCCCTTTTTTATGTTGCTGAATTAATTTCACCAGGATTTTATTGAGAATTTTTGCATCCTTATTCACAAAGAATATTGCTCTATAATTTTCTTTTCTTGTGATGTCTTTTCTGGTTTTGGAGTCAACCTCACATAAATTGGGAAGTGACTTTTAAGAAATTTTTAATTTTATCTAGGCATTTAGTTTGTTGCCACGCAATTGTTCATAGTATTTCCTTATAATCATTTTTATTTTCATGAGGTTGGCCATCGTACTCCCTTTTTCATTCCTGATTTTAATTACTTGGGTCCCCTTTCCTTTTTTCTTGGTTAGTTTAGCTGAGCATTTGTCAATGTTGTTGAAATTTTCAAAGAACTAACATTTGTTTTTATTAGTCCTTTAAATATTTTTTTGTTCTTTCCTTCTTTTTACCCTCCTTTTGTGGCTCCGGCAGCATGTATGTTAGAATATTTGATGTAGACCTGCAGGTCACTAAGGCTCTGTTCAATTTTTAAAATCTAATATTTTGTGTTTTGTTTTAAAAAATTATTTATTTATTTTGACTTGATGTCTCACTCTATTGCCCAGGCTGGACTGCAATGGCACTGTCATGACTCACCACAGCCTCGACCTCCTAGGCTCAGATGGTTCTTCTGCCTTGCCTCCCAAGTAGCTGGAACTACAGGCATGTACCACCATACCTAGTTAATTTTTTTTTTTTTATTTTTGTAGAAACAAGGTCTCACTATGTTGCCTAGGCTGGTCAATGCACTTTATTTTGATTAAATTCTATTGCTGTGTCTTCAAATTCACTCATTTCTTTTTCTTCCACAGTGTTTAATCTGCTATAGCTCATTCAGTGAATTTAAAATTTCAGATACTGTATTTCTCACTCCTAGAAGTTCTACATCCACATCCATACACACATTGCACACTGTCACACTGAACAAATGAACAGATGGGACAAACAGAAAGCAAATATCAAGATGATAGATTCAATAAAGATAAATATATATGTGTGTGTGTGTGTGTGTGTATACACACACACACACACATCTATATATGCACATTCATATATAGATACAGCTATCATTTTCTCTTTTTATGTTCATATTTTTGTTTAAATGCTTAAACATAGTTATAATAGTTGCTTTGCTTGTCTGTTGGCTCTGTAATCTTTCTAAGTTCTACCTCTGTTTCTATTGACTGATTTTTTTTTCTTCTGAATTATAGGTCACATTTTTCTTGGCATGACTAATCTTTTATTTGATGCTGAACAGTTGAAATGTTATGTCATTGAGAGTCTTGGTTTTGTTATCTTCCTTTAAACAGAGTTGCTTTTTGTTTTGAAGAATAAAAACATGTTTAAAAAACATTGTTTTCATGTGCACTGACCTATTAACTTAAAATTTTTCCTTCCATTGGATTAAAAAATAATCTTATTTCTGAAGAAAGAAAATATTTCAATTCTTTTTCATTTGTGGATATTATTCTATTGATAATTTTTTCTATAATAGAATTATATATTTTTGTTCACCCTCTAGAAACCATGTGCTATGTATTCACATGGACTTATAATGAATGTATCTATCTTTATGAAGAAATTAACAGGAATTTAGTTTATTATGAAAAAAACTCCTTTGATTTAAAGTAGAAACAACGAGGTTATGTAAAGCATGGGGGTTGAAAGTGCTGCCTTATAAGCAGTAGATGCTAATTGTGTATCCTGCCCTTCCCTGATTTCACTTTGACTCTTGCCAAGTTTAACAAGAAATTTTATATTTGTTCATTGCCGTAATTCAAGCTCCGTCATTCCCGTGATGGTGCACAAAAACATGCAACAACAATAATGAATGCCACTAAGCAAGACACTGCCACATGTTGACATGAACACAGTCGTAAGACACTGATACGCCAAGCTTTTGAAACCTTATCAAGTTGTTTGTACAGTGCTGCCAATGTAAATGCACAGTGGTAAGTTCGTGAATTTAATGGTCAGCCTTTTAATGTCTCCTTGTCTTGTCTTACACTGCAGACCACAAGTTGGTAGTCACAAGAGGAATGCTCTTCTGAGAATTCTCATGATTTCCTGTCACTTTAACATTAGGGGGTTCAGTAGTAGTTTTACTCTTTAAAGGGGCATAGAGTTGTTAATGGTGTATTCTTTTTAATGAGCCTATTTTGAGAGGGAATGGCAAGATTGGGCTATATGTTCTTCATACAAGTTTTTGCCATGAGTTTTTCAGAGTAAAACCAATCCTTTTAGCTCCCAGACTTTCCTTCCTATTACCCTTCTTTTTATAAATTTATCTTAAGGTAGTAGATATAGATACTATAAAAGATCAGAGAGATCTTTTATTAAAAGCTTCAAAAAATTCAAAACAATTCAAATATTAACAATTAAAACTTGAGGATGACGTGGGAGAGGATAGGTTCTTTTTGCAAATTTTTTTTTTAAACTTCATTTTATTATAGGAATGTGGGGTACAAGTGAGGATTAACTACATAAGAAGATTGTGGTAGGTGAGGTTTGGGCTTCTAACTGGCTCACTTTCCCTGGTAATGAACCAAGTACACTTTGTGTTGTCACATGCCCTCTACCCCCTCCTTCCCTCCCTCCCCTAGCAGTACCCAGTGACTGCCAATCCCTCCCTTGTGCTAGATCTTTACCCAGTTTGGGTATCAGTGTGATGTCAGCTTCATAAAATGATTTGGGAAGAGTTCTGTCTTTCTTTATTGCCTGGAATATTGTCAATAGGATTGCATGTTTTGTAGAATTCCACTGGAAAGTCATCTGGTCTGGGGCTTTTTTTTTTTTTGTACGTAGTTTTCTTATTACGGAATTGATTTCCTGGGTTGTTATTGGTCTATTTAAGGTCTCAATTTCTTCGTTTTAACCTTGGGAGGCTGTGTGGTGTCAGAAAGTCCTCCATTTCATTTAGGTTTTCAAGTTTGTTTGCAGAGTAATCTCTGATAATCTTTTGTATTCCTTTGGAGTCAATTGTGATTTGATCTTTTGTGTTTCTGGTTGTGTTTATTTGGGCCTTTTCTCTCTTTTTCTTGGTCAGTCTGGCTAGGGGGTCCATCAATCTTGTTTATTCTTTCATAGAACCAGCTTTTTGTTTCATTGATTTTTTTTCTGTAATATTTTTGTCTTCTAAGGGCTGTATTTGGGCTTTTACTTTGGTGATCTGTATTCTTCTGCTGAAGTTAGGGTTTTGGTGGTCTTGCCTTTTCACCTCCCTTATGTGATTTGTTAGGCTGTTAACTCGTAATCTTTCTATTTCCTTGATGTGTGTGTGCATAGAACTATATATATTCCCCTCTTAGTACTGATTTCATGGCATTCCAGAGGTTTTGGTAAGATGAGTTTTTGTTTTCATTTGTTTCCAAGAATTGTTTAATTTCTGTTTTGCTTTCTCAGTTGACCCAGGAATTGCTCAATATCATGCTGTTTAGTGTCCATGTCTGTGTGTGTTTTGGGGGTATCTTGTTGGTGGCAATATTTATTTTTATTCCACTGTGGTCTGAGAAGGTGCATGGTAGTATTTTGGTCTTATGAAATTTGTTTATGCTTGATTTATGGCCGAGAATGTGGTCACTCATGTGGTGATGAGTAGAACAAATATTCTGTGGCTGTTGGTTGGAGTGTTCTGTAGGTATCTATTAAGTCCATTTGGTCAAGTTGAGGTTCTGGATCTCCTTATTGATTTTTTTTGCCTTGATGATCTATCTAGGGCTGTAGTGGGTATTTAAGTCTCCAGTTATGATAGTGTTAGAGTCAATGTCCTTTTTTATTTCACTTAGTAGTTACTTTATAAAACCTGGTGCTCCTGTGTTGGGTGCATATGTGTTTAGGATAACTATCTCTTGTTGACGGATTGAGCCTTTTATCATTATATAGTGTCCTTCTGCATCTTTTTTAATTTTTGAAAGATTGAAGGCTGTTTTGTCTGATATTAAAATAGCAACTCCTGCCTTCTTTTATTTTCCATTCATCTGAAAGTTTATTCTCCATCCTCTGCCTTTAAGTCTCTGGATCTCTGGTCTGGATGGCAAGGCCTGGTGCTGGAGGTGGTGACAGCAAGTCCAGTTGTTGGGTGGCAACCACCGCCCATCTCTTCTTTGGGACTTTGCCTCTGGCTCCCTCACTGTGCTGTCTCTGTGGCCCTCACTGCCAGTGTCACTGTGGCAGTGTCACCACAGTCTGGCACTGTGGTGATGGGACAGGCAGCTTCTTCCTGGAAAGGGCTTTGGTGGTTTTTGAAAATGGCGCTTAGCTTCTGTGTCCCAGGAAGCACTAGAGTCCAAGCAGAGCAGCTGTATCACCAGGAGAACCCTGGCCACTTGCTCTCAAGTCCCCACGCAGTCAGCCACTCATGCCCACTTACACACAGACACATACAGATTTGTGTGGTGGTTGGACAAGCAGCTTCTTCCCAGGAAGGGCTTTGCTGATTTTTGAAATGGCACTCAGCTTCTGCACCCTGGGAAGTGCTAGAGTCCAAGCAGAGTAGCTGTGGCACCAGCTGTTTCACCAGGAGAACCCTGGTCACTTGTTCTTGAGTTCCCACTCAGCCACTCACACACCCACTTACACACAGACATGCACACAAATTTGTCTATATACTCACTCATACAGGGACTTGCACAGTCCAACTGGCTCTGCTGCCATCTTCCCAGAGATTGCCCCTCCCTTGTGCTAATGTGACTAGTGTTCAAGGACCACTTATGAGTGAGAACATGATAGGTTTGTTTTACACAGCCGTTACAGAGCTATCTGCAAAAAAAAAAGGAATGGAAAAGATTACATGTCAATTCAAATGCAGAATAAAGCTGTAGTTTTGAATTTACAGGTTTTAAAGTCTTTTAAAATGGGCTGGTCATCAACTGTCTTTTTCTGAACAGGCTAAGGCAGATAGGTCTAAATTGGTTTGTATGCTTTAAACTGCTCTTTGACCAGCAGTTCGTGGAGAGAGATGCTGTCATGGGAGTGAATACACCAAGGTTTTTTCATAATATTTGACCCCAGTGGAATGAAAAAGACATCAGATTTGTTTGATTAGAGTCTGCCTGTTGATCATGTAGGTTTCCAAATCACCAGTTTAACTACTGGGTGAAGATCTGGATAAAGCACCACACCCAAAAGAGACCTCATGATCTTCAAACATGTAAAGTTTGTCGGCAAGATCTTTAAATAATTCCATGAAAAAGTCCAACATATCCTCTGTCATCTTTCACAAGGTTCAAATCTAGAGAGACTCAATCACCTAATGTTTCTGTTTAACTCAAATTCATCAAGTGGACATTAGATTTTTTGACATTTAGAATCTGGTTGAGGCGATGTAGCTGCAAAATGACCTGGCCAAGGCACAGAGCCTTGCAGGGTATGGTATCCCCTACATACTGCACAGATCACACCAACCCCCATCTGCTCTTCAGTTTTATATATTATAAACTAACATATAAAACTTCTATAACAAGGAAGTCCGAGATCAAGGTATCAGTGGGCTGGTTCTTTCTGAGTGCTGTAAGAGAGAATCTGGCAATCTTTGGCATTTCTTGGCTTATAGAAGCATCATCCTGATCTCTGCCTTCATGCTCACATGGTGATCTCCCTGAGTATGTCTGTAAAAATGTCCCCTTTTTATAACGACACTAGTCACATTCCAATTGGGACCCCCATCCTACTCCAGTATGACTTCTTCTTGCAATGACCCTTTTCCAAATAAGATCACATTCTGACTCTTTTCCAAATAAGGTCATATGCTGGGGAACTGGAGGCTTAGAACTTAGACATGTGAGTTTTGAGGGAACTCAATTTAAGCCGTAACACTTTGCTAGGGGAGGTCTAGAGGATGATTAATCCAGGAAAACGTTAATACTACCACTAAGATATGTCACCATTCAATAAGCTGTGTGATTGTGTTGGGTGAGGGAGAGTCCTTCAGGATCACAAGCTAGTCAAAGCTTGAATGTCTCCCACCCCCCACAATCTGTGTTTGCTTGAGGAATTGTTCACCTTACAAGTCACTGGTTATCCTTTGCCCACTCTTGTGGAATTTCACTCTATACATATGCAGCCTCATAATTAGCAGAGACTAGATTTCTGGAGCTCTTTTTCCCCATGGCTTTCTAGAACTCTGCCCTGCAAGTTCCAGCTTCTTTAGCCTCTCTGAGTTCTGATCTCAATTTTCTTAACCCAATGAAGCTGCTAGACTCTGGATTCTTTTTATTTGCTCGTGTAGTACAGAAATCACCATCAGGCAGGGAGCCAAGGTGATCTTGGACTCAATTTATTTGTTTTGTTTTGCTCAGAAATCACAGTCCTGTGCTCCTAGTAGTTAAATGAACATACCTGTTTTATATCTTTTTTTTCCAGTTTTCTAGTTGCTAAGTCTAGTCCTTCATTGTACTCAAGGTCAGAAGTTCTGAATGAATTTTTAAAAATCTCTTATTTTTAAAACTGAGCTATAAAATCATTTTTGTTGATATAAACTCCACAGCTTTAGTTGTCTCTAGAGTGTTAAATACTGGGATGAGCTATTTGTGCATCACAGCTTAGCTAAAAGAACCACAAAGCCATCTTCCAGAGGCTCACAAAGGCTTACCAATGGTATTAATCACAGGTCCTCTCTCAGCCAGAGCCCACTTGTGTACAAGCAAGCAAGAATACAGCAGTTTGGCTAAATCTGTTTCAGGCCACAGGGGGAAGACAAGGCATGGGGGACAAGAGGGTGGCATCCCTAAGCTCCAGGCAGTCCCAGAAAAGTGTGGGCATCAGCTTCGCCACACATTGCTCACAAGTTAGCTGGTTTCATTAATATGCCCTATAGGCTAAAAGGAAATACATTTAAGTTTCTGCCAAGCATTTGAGTTCAGAACCACCAAATTATCTTAACCCGATGATCAGAATTTCTCCAAATTCTTCATAATGCAGAGAAGAGACAACTTCTGAGTGCGTATGTGTTAGACCTCCAAGTGCTTTGGGGTCAAACTCAGTTGGGTCTAAATTCTGGTTTCTCTACTCACTAGCTACTTCAACTTTGTCAAGTTCCCTCTGAGTTTCCTAATTCCTGAAATGAAGGTAACAGTCATCTCATAGGCCTTGTGTGAGTATTAAGTAGGAACATGTGTGAGACACCAAAGTCTGCTATGCGATTGGTTTACTAGTATCCTGCTTTACTAGCTAAGGTTTATACAATGCATATATTTGAATGAAAGTTGGTGGGGGCAGAAAAAGTGGGGAGGGCTTTCCCTACAGAAGGCAGGTCTAGGGCATTTTCAGTATAGTTCTTGGAGTTGCAAGAGGACTCTAAGCACACCAAAAACATGCTTCACCCACATCACAATTTCACATAGAGTTACCATCCACTATGGAATTTGACAAAGAATCAACACCGATCCGGTGATGGGCGACTACATACTAAAACACTGTCAATACAAACTTTCATATACACACGAAGTAAACCACAGACTCCTAGATGTTTAGAATGGGAGGAGATCGTGAAGATGGTGGTGAAATGATGAACAGTTGTTTAAATGGTTAGCAACTGCCATCCCATTTCTTTGCAGCAAGTCTCCCAATCTGCCCAAGGCCTCAGACACAGTCAGACAGTGGATACATCCATTCCCACTTTCCTATTTTTCCATGGAAACAGTGAAGAAATTATTCCACATCTTGCTTTCGCTCCAAACACTATTTTTAGTGTCACCATTTGCTATAGAAACATTTGCTTCGTTCTTTCGCCTTAATGTCAGAGCATTTCCCTGACAGAGATGAGGAAGAGCTGCTCAAGCAGTTTTCACGAGACAGGATGTGTTTTGAGTACCAAACAACTGCTTTCTGTACATATTTTTGTTCACAACTCAGTCACAATTAAGGAACTCCCCACATACTGACCATCATAGCATCTTGTGATTTTTAAAAAGTCCTATATTTCCTTTTCGATGCATAATCTAGCAGATGAATAGGATGCAGTTTTCCTATCAAATGAATAAGAAAGCTGCCAGTTCTACTAAGAAGATAAGTTGTCTGTCAAAATTTTGCTGGTGACTACCAGACACTTGGGAAGCCGCAGAATCAGGCAGAGAGGTGGGCTATCTGCAGAGGAGGCGACAGGGGCTGGACATACCCTGCCTTGGTGCAGGTGTGAGGCGAACTCGGCCACCAGTGGGTGACTTTGGGCCAGTCACTTTCTTGTCCTCCAGACAGAGAGGCTGGAGAGCGTGATCTGTAAGATCCTGGTTGATTGAACCTTCTCAATCTGAATTCCAGTCACGTAGCATATCGTGCTGGGGAGGCAAGACAAGCTCCAGGCGGCTCCTTCTAAATGAAAATCGTGAACGGCATTGGGTACCCAGAAACACAGCAGTGCGTTCATTGGCAGAGATTATCACTCTTATTCAGTGCCTCACATTTATACTCCTACATTTGTTCTCCTTGCTTCTAAATTAGTCAGTGTAAAGACTTCCAAAAGATTAGCTGATTTAAAACCACATTTGCA
Source organism: Cephalopachus bancanus (assembly GCA_027257055.1). NCBI lineage: Eukaryota > Metazoa > Chordata > Mammalia > Primates > Tarsiidae > Cephalopachus > Cephalopachus bancanus. The sequence goes on along the minus strand of JAPVLO010000159.1, from coordinate 1,255,406 downwards.
AAGGGAACTATGTGGGCCAGCACATAAATCAGATACATCCTTGTTTTATCTCTCTATCCAAAAGAAAAGTAGTGGTTTGGACTTTTTCTTTATGACCATAATTAAAGCTCTATTTTCTCTTATTTGAAATATCATTCATAGAAACACAAAGTGAGCATTGTTACGGGCACTGTTCCAAAATAATCTTTCAGATTCACCCACAGTCCAGGAAGCTGAATGCTGCCTTTGGACAAGCAAATAGCAAGTATCAGTAAGGGTAAAAAGCAGGACTGTGCAGAGTTTTATGGAAAATAACATTATTAATGTTAAAAACCAACAAAACTATGACTTTTAGATGGCATCACCAAAAAAACCCCACTTTTTAAAAGAACACACTTTTTTTTTTTTTAAAAAAAGGGAAGAGTTAACAATAAATGCTATAAAATTTGGACAGGTTAAATCTAAAAATGTTTTTGAGTTGCCAGAAGATATTGTGATGGACATGGTTGAAGGATCTATAAATTGCTGAAAGGTTTATATGGCTGCCCAAGACTCCAAAATCCAACTGTCAGTGTTTAGTATTTGTCAAAAAAGGGGGTGGGGGTGCCTAGAAGAGCCTTAGCTAGAGTCAGACTCCCATTACAGTGGTTTGAATGATAACCTCCATTTAAAATACTGTTTATCATGGAATCAACCATGCTGCCCATTGAAACTGGACTGTATTTTTAAAACTGTGGTACATATATACGATGGACTATTACACAGCCATAAAGAAGAACAAAATTATGGGCTTCGCAGCAACTTGGATGGGTTTAGAGTCTATAATACTCAATGATTTATCGCAGAGATTGAGCAGCATATGTTCTCACTCATAAGTGGACCCTAAACATTTACCATAATACTATAAGAAAGGGATTGGCAGTGGCCAGAAACTGCCAGGGGAAGTGGGGCATATAACATTAATAAAGATACCTGATCTCACACTAGGCAAAGTGGGGCCCAACGGTAGGGCCAAACTTTACCTGTATAGTGATCACTTGTATACTTAATCCTGAATTATACCCCACATCTTTCAAATAACATAAATTTTTAAAAATAAATAAAACACTGTTTCTTCAGGCATGATTCATCCATGCTCTGTCTAATGGACCTCTGCTATAGACTGTGCCAGTGAGTAGGAATGGGAAAATGGGGTTCCCCACAATAAGACTGGGGAAATCTAAAATAAATTCGAAATTAGTTTCCTATTGTCATGGTAACAAATCACTACAGATGTAGCGGCTTAAAACAACACCAATTAATTATCTTACAGTTCTGGAGGTCAGAAGCCTGATATGGGTCTCACTGGGCTAAAATCTAGGTGTCTGCAGAATTGCGTTCTCTCTGGAGGCATGAGGGGAGACTCCATTTCCTTGCCCTTTTGAGCTCTTGGAAACTGCACGCTTTCGTTGGGTTGCGGCTCCTTCTTCAGCCCTCAGATCCGGCAGGATTGAGCTGAGCCTCTCTCATGCGGCCGTCTCTTTGGTCTTCGCCGGCCTCCCTCTGCCACTTTGAAGCTCTCTAGTGGTTACACTGGATCCACTCAGATAATCCAGGAAACTCTCCCTCATTTTGAGGTCACTGATTATTAGGTCATACTTTTACCTGGTAACTTTAATTTTCTCTGAAGAAAGCACAACCATCTGCTCAGAAGAGAACACGGTGAGGACCAAGAACACACACTATATGGAGCAGTTTTGCTGTAGGGAATGGCAAAAGGAGCTGTACATGGAGCATAGAAAGTGTGTCCAGTTGTGTCATTTGGGCCTTAGGACCTAAGACGCCTTCACACTCTGGGATTCAGTCAGAGCCTTAGGCCCATTCATGCCCATCGACTCTGGAATTCCTCTTTGGATCTCTCCTAAGGAAATAAATCCAGGCAAAACAAATGCAGACATATTATGTACACAGATACTTGTTAAAGAATTTTGTATAGTACCCTCAAATTTAAAACAAGGCAGTAAAGAAATGATAAATTATCCACATAATGGAATTGTAGTCAGTTATTAAACATTTATATTTGTGAAGACTTCATTTTCACATAGGAAAACACGTGCGTTATAACATAGTTGAAAAAATCAGGATAAAAAATTATGTATTTGGCTTCATCTCCAAGTTTGCAGGCCAACTTTGAATGCCTTTTTTGTAAAAGAAAAACAATCAAATGATAATAGTAATGCCTCTGTAGTTGGAATTATTGGTGATCTTTCTTTCTTATTTTATGTGCCCTCCCATTTGTTTTTCAAAGAATGAGTAAAGGTAATAAGGTCCAAGGAGGTTGGAAGCTGCAGATTTTTGTGGTTTTGGTCTGCATGGCATTGTGAGTTTCCCTGGCAGCACCGAAGGGCTTGTGTAGGAACAGAGGAGGCTTATGCTGAAAAGGCAAATCACAGACTGAGAGAAGATATTTGCATGCTTGTACTTTCTCTCCCTCCCCCCGTATGTGTGTGTATATACGCGTGTATACAATATACACACGGAATTAAATACGTAAATATATACCAATACATATCTTTTCCAATAAAGGAATCAAGTCTAGAATGTGGAGCAAATGAAACTTCTACATGAATGGTGGTAGTGAAAATTGGTCCAATCGTTCCAGAAAAATGTTTGGCAGTACTTACCAGAGCCAAGCATACATATGCCTTATGACCTAGAACTCCACTCCTGGGTAATATTCAGAAAAAGGGAGTGCTTGTGCCTACCAAAAAACATCTGAAAGAACATTCATAGCAGATTTATAATAGCTCAGAAACACGCAGGAAGACGTACAATGTAAGCTGTGGTATATTCATACAATGGAATACTACATAGCAATAAATAGGGGTGAACCAACACTCACAACATGGATGAATCTCACAGACATGATGTTGAATAACAGAAGTCCAATACAAAAGTCATATTGTGTCAGTCTACTTATGTCTGTCTATGAAGGTTAACAGCAGGCAAAATTAATCTATGGCAATAGAGATTGGGATTGGGTTAACATGGGGCTGTCACTGACTGCAAAAGGGCACAATAATGTTTCCTGAGGTGCTGGAAATGATCTAGATCTTGACGTGGATGCTGGAGGCATGGGAGTAGTCACATGTAAATGTTCAAACGAAACACTTTGTGATGTGTGTTCTTTAGGTCAGACACACCTCAGAAAACAAAAACCAAATCAGTTCCTCCCTGCAGACAAACAACAACAAACACTACCAAGATTTGCCATCCCTAAAACAATATGATTTTATGAAACTTATCACTCACGATAAATTTGTAATAGAATTGTAACCTCAACCTAAACCTGAGATAATTTCCCACAGAGCAGGAAAGTGGCCAGATAGGATATACAGTATGTGAATCAGGGGAAACATCCCCCCAGGGAAAATATAGAATGTCTTGAACTTGATCTGATGTAAATCCACTTGATTTTTTTAATCTGTCATCTATTTTACAAAAAAAATTTGTGATGATTTATTAAAAAGCATTCAAAGCAACGTGTGGTGGCTCATACTTTGAATCCCAGTGGTTCAAGAGACCAAGACAGGAGGATTGCATGAGGCCAGGAGTTCTGAGACATAATGAGCCCCCATCACTACAAAATTTTTTTTTAAAAAATTAACTGGTCTTGGTGGTGCACACCTTAGTCCCAACTACTTGGAAGGCTGAGTCAGGAGGACTGCTTGAAACCAGGAGATCAAGGCTGTGGTGAGCCAAGATTGCCAAGATTGGGCCACTGCACTGCACTCTAGCCTGGGTGACAGAGTGAGATCCTGTCTCCAAAAAAAATTTAAAAATTAAATAAATTTAAAAATTTTTTTAAAGGGACAACATTCAGAACCCCCAAAATAAAGGTGTGATAATAAACGCAGAGTCTCGTGGCTGTTAGGATCGTTGTGAAACTCGTTAATCACCAGTTAAAGCCAAAATGCACACTGCTACTTGATTATGTGGATAAAAATGTACCTGTCAGGATATTGTGGTGACAGATGACACTATGTAAATGACAGGCAAGGAAGTAGAAAAAAATAAGAGAGTAAACAAGCACTCAATGCCTGTTTACATGTTAATAGAATTTCATAGAATTAGAACAAAGCATTAACATTAAATGACGAGGATAAGAATCTACAATCCCCAGACCATATTTGCAAACTCATGTGAAAAATGGGGTTATGATGTACCCCCTTTTAAATCTGGAGTATCTAAGTCCAATAAACAGGAAATGCTTTGAAATACCACATCAACGTCCAGAGCTTTGGAGTCATATATGGAGTCTGACACTTAGTCTCACTGTGATCTTTGGGTGTGTTCCTCAAAATTTCTGACCTTCATAAAGTTCCCTCATAGAAGTTCAAATGGGAATTTTTGAAAGCATCGAGTATAATATCATTAATGGTGGGCATTCAATAAATGATGGGTGTCATAATCATATTTGCTTATATAGAAAGACCCATCTTCATGGGTGGTACTCTTGGAGGAGGTGGGTGCAAGCCAATCTTACCTAAAATCTAACTGGCAGGGAGATACCATCTTACATCTAGACTCAGAGATCAATGTTGTTGGGCTGGTGGAAGATATGGGACATTGAAGAATTCATACCCAGTAACTAATTTTCTCTGAAGAAGGAAGCACAACCATCTGTTCAGAAGAGAACATGGTGGGGACCAGAAATGCACGGTGCATGGGAGCGGTTTTGCTGTGGGGAATGGGAAAAGGAGCTGCACATGGAGCATAGAAAGTGTGTCCAGTTGTGTCATTTGGGCCTTAGGACCCTGGGACTCAGAGCTTTAGGTCCATCCATACCCATCAACTCAGGAATTCCTCTCTGAATCTCTCTTAAGGAAATAAATACAGGCAAAACAAATGCAGACAAATGATGTACACAGATATTTGTCAAAGAATTTTGTATAGTACCTCAAATTTAAAACAAAGCAGTAGAGAAATGGTAGAAAAATAATGGTACATCCACATAATGGAATAGTAATTATTAAAAATTTATATCTATGAAGACTTCATCATCACATGGGAAGATATCTGTGTTATGATGTAGTTGAAAAAATCAGGATACAAAATTATATATTTGGCTTCATCTTAACTATGTAGAAGTCATTTGAGTTTGCAGGCCAGGTTGAATGCCTTTTTAAAGAAAAGAACTGGAAGGAAAAACAATGAAATGGCCACAGTGATTACCTCTGGGGTTGAAGTTATTGGTGATCTTTCCTTCTTTCTCATTGTACACGCCTTCCCATTTGTTTTTCAGAGAATGCCTAAAGATGGAGACTGCAGATTCTTGTGGTTTTGTCCGCATGACTCCGTGACTTTCCTTAGCAGCACGGAAGGTCATGGCTGTAGGAACAGAGGAGTTTGGGGTTTGAGGTTTCACCCAGGAAGATGTGGTGGAGGGAACCAATGAATGGCAGCACCGGGGGTACCAGTAAGAGAGCAGCTGGGGAGAGGGGACAACCATGAGAATCAAGGCGAGGAAGGGTGGAGGCTGCAGAGGGATGATTCCTGACAACAAAGCCTGGGAGCAAAAGGTCCCTGGAAGGTGGACGATGGAAGAGCAGAAGTTTGGGAAACTCATGGGGAGCAAGCCCATAGTGGAAAAGAGCTGGGAAGAGGGAGTGGGTGCCGTGCTTTCATCCATTTGAGGTAGAAAGTGTCAGGGTCATGACAGGTCATGGTGGCGTTTCACTGATTAATAAGTACTTATTGATCAATAAATGGACCGGTACTGCCTAGATGTTGGATATACAGCAATAATGCTCGAAACAGACACAGATTCTGCCCTCTGGAAATGGTATGCTGGTTGGAGACTTCAGTATAATTTAAAAATCGATGTACGCCATAATCATATTTGCTTGTTAGAAAGACCCATGTCTGGGAAATAGAGGTCAGAAAAAAGCCCAGAGGAAGTGACTTTTAAGCTGAGACCTGAAGGATGAGAGGGAGTCAACCAGGAAAAGTCGGGGCAAAACACTCGGGGAGAGGGGCAGCTTGGGCAGAGACCCCAATGCGGGGCAGAGCTTGGGGTGTTCACAGAACTGGGTGAAGGCCAGCTTGCTGGGAGTGGAGTGAGCAGAGGGTAGAATTAAAAGGAAGCCTGAGGGACAGGCAGGAACAGATGAGGCCCTCCGTAGGTCGCAGGGAAGCCAGGGGAGGGTTTGAAAGAGGGACTGGAGGGATAGTGGCTGAGCTCTGGGTGCTGCAGGACAGCCAGCCTGTGCGGAGCCCTTCAGGACTGGGGTCCATGTGGCCTCTGGCAGTGAGGTAGCTCTCTGCCGCCAAGGCTCACCTGGGCAACAGTTCTGTTGTCACAAGAAGGATGACACTCTTTCTTCCTCATTGGTTCCCGGCTGGCCCTTGGCTCCAGTCCTCTGCCCCAGTAGGGATGCCTGCGCCTACGGGGTCTGTGTTTTCTGAACCCCAGTGAAGACAACAGATTGTCTTCTGAAGACCCAAGCGCAAGATCCTGGGATGAACACAGTCCAGAAGAACACAGTGTCCTTGATACCAGCCTGAGTCAGGAAGCCCATGGCTTTTGGCCTCACGCAGTATGATGATAAGGCTCGGGTTTGACTAAATGAAGACTCAAGAATGTCTTCTAGTTAAATCTTATTAGCACTGATGCTGCTGCTGTTGGGAATAACTGAGTAAAGAAGAATATATAAATATTTTAAAATGTAAATATCACAAGTTTAAATACTCTTGCTTTCTGAGATCTCAAAGGATCTCTGAGTGTGGGAAGGGCTGAGTCTCTTCTCTTTTCAACTAGAAAGCTGTTTTCAGTTTGTAGGACTAGACACTATTTTCAGAAAGGCAGCCCCGCTCAGCATTAAGTGCAGATTGTGGGCTCCAGACTTGGCTCTGCCACTTACTACTGCATGACCGTGGGCACAGTACTCGCCCTTCTGCTGAGACTCCTCGTCCACAACATGGAGGTAACAGCAGCACCTCAGCTGTAAGACGGGGATAATGTCAGGTCTTGGCTCAGGTTCTGCTGGTGAGAGAATGTTTTAAATGAGTGACTGTATGTCAGTGGCTTAGAACTGTGCCTGGCATTAGATAAAAATGTGTTCCCAGATGCAGGGCAATATATTCAGAAGTAGCACAGTCTTGCTTTTGGCTTGTCTGTGAGTTCTCGATCCCTAGAAGAGTGTTCAGGGAAAGCGGAGAGATCCTCTGGGGCTGCATGCTTTTAGCTTTATGGTTGCCCATGCAGGTGGCAAGAAACTCCACGTGTGGGGTCTATGCTTCCTTTGCACCTCTGGCAAATCCTTACTTGAACATTTTAGTCTTTTCTCAACCTGGCTTCAAGGTCTGGTCCCAGAGGAGGGGAAGAGCTTCCTGACTGCCACTTGGCAGGGCCCGGGAGCCAGAGCTCTCAGCAGGAAGGTGAGAATCACCGGGGGGAGGGTTGAGAGGGGTGATTTTTCCTTTCTGCATCTTTAAAGCACGAAGGGGCTTTCTCTACTAGGCTCCAGATAATTTTCCATTTTCCTAACCTATTCACAAAGTTCTCTACCACTTTCTATTTTGGGTGTTGACACTCTGTTCTCAGCCTTCTCTAATCACCAAGAACCTGGGTTTTCATCCTCTGAAAACCTCCAGGAACTTCAAAAGCCACCCACAGCGCACAAATAAAGCCAGAGGCTTAAGATATTTCGGAAACAAATTTCTTAGGTAGAAAGACAATTTATGGAATCAGTAAATATTTAGTAGTCACAGCAACCAAAAATAAATGTGATTTCGAACAGCAAGGACCAGAGGCTCAAACTGGGAGAGAGAAGGGAGGATAGTTCTGCTTGTAGTTGTTCAGTTTAGTTTGAGGATTTTGAAAAAAGCAAACACACACACACCTACGAGGCTCATTGTCTGACTGTCGTGAGTCACCTGTCCGTTGTGAAGGCAGGTTATTAATCTGAGGAGCTACAAGACTGAATCACTGTTTCTCTTCCTTTCATACAGGGAATGTAAAGCACTTAACCTTCAAAGGGGGCTTTTAAGTGCATAGCTTGTGCCCAGGGGATTCCATTAAACATCTGAAAAGAAAACGTCCTTTGATATGGATGTCTTCGGCCTCTTCCCTGCCTCCGATTCTTGTTGGGATTTTGATCCCGTTTAGAGCCAGGAGCGGAGAGAGCCCCTTCCAGGGTTCATCCTGCTCGGCCGCGCGCAGCTATGCCCGCGTGGGCCTTTCTGGACCTCGGTGCCGGCGTCGCAAACCGTGGGACCCACCGCCGGGGGTGCAGCGCGGCCATCGCCGCGAGATCAGACCCGACCCTCGAGTGTCACCGCCTGACCTTGGCGCAATTTCTTACGGCTGGGGCCTGCAGGCTTCTGGTAGAGCGTCGCGGCCTCGGCTGCCCGCCGGGGACACAGCTCACGTCCAACTTCCTTCCCGCGCCCGAAAGGCTCCCCACTGGGGCGAGGGGCCGGGGGCGGGCGCCAGGAGGCGGGGCTTCTCCTGGGCGGCGCAACCCGCGGACGCAGCGGCGGGGCGGGCTCTGCGGTCCCTGGGCTAAGCGACCCCCCAGGCCGCTCCCCAAATGCCTGGTGTCTCGACATGCACCAGCCCCGTTGTGAAAAGGGGGGGGGGAAGTCAGCCAGGCTGAGAAGTCATCAGCCGCCTTTCTTCCCACACTCGCCGGTGTCACAACACTGATTCACCCCAAGACGGGGCGGCAGCTCCCCTAATTAGCCCCGAGACGCTCCGGACCCACACGGTGATAACACAACAACACCACTTTTCCTTTTACGCAGAGGCACGCTTCCCGCCCTCGGCGCCCACTCCCTCCCGGCCCCGCGGGCCCCGGCGCTGCCACGCGGGTCCCAGCGCCCCGGCCGCGGAGCCCCCAGGCCACCCGGCAGGCGGGGGCGGGGGCCAGGCCCGAGCCCCTCTCCCCACGGCCGCGGGCGGCCCCGAGCGCGGGCGCCTCGCCCTCCGGGGCCGTGCCGCGGACTCGCCGCCGGGTCAGGGGGCTCCGGGGCTCCCGGCCCCGCCCGGGCGGGGGCGGCCAGGCCCGGAGCCCGACAGCGCCGCGGCGCGGGCAGGCCGCGGGGCGGCGGGCGCGGGCGCGGCGGGCGGCGGGGGCTCGCCGGGCGCGCGGGGGCGGCCGTCTGCCCGGGGCGCCCTGCCGCCTCCCGCGGGGCCCGGGCCCCGTCGGCGCCTGCCCCCGCGAGGGCTCGCCCGGCCCGGCCGGCGGGGGCGGCGGCGGCAGCGGCGCGCCGCGGGGGAGGTGCGCGCGGGGCCGGCGCGCGGAGCTGAGCGGCGTCCGCCCCCGCCACGCCGAGCGGAGCCGAGCGGAGCGGCGCGCCCGGAGCCGCGAGCTGGGAGCTGGGAGCGCGCGGCGCGCAGGGCCGGGGCCGCTCGGGGGTCGCGCCCGCGCCCGCGCCCCGCTCTCCGGCCGCCGAGGCCGGGCGGCACCTGCTGCGTCGCGCCGCCGGTCGCCGCGGCCTCGGACCCGGGCCGGCGCGGCCCCCGCGGACCGTGCCCTTCCCCGAGCCCGGGCCGCGCTCCTGTGCCAGGTACCTGCGACGGTTGGCGATCGCGCGGCCCTCGGCGTGCGGGGTCGAAGCCGGGGCGGCGCGGGGCCGGGCCCGGGCGCGGGCGGGGGCGGCGAGGGCAGAGCCCGCGCGGCCGGGCCCCCGGGACCCGGAGAGGCGCCGCTCCCGGGGCCGCCGCCTCGGGCGACGCGGGACTCGCGGGCCGGAGCAGCCAGACGCGCCCGTGCAAGTGCTTTGCCAGAGTTTCCCTTTGCTCACTTTGCCGGACTTAAACTTCGAATGGTGAGGCAAAGCCCAGCAGTTTAACGCGCTAAGAAAATAAAAGAGGGAGGGGGGTCTTGCTGGGTGGAATTGCTAGTACGTGAAGTGCTCGTGCCTACTGTCTCCAAAGGCAGGCAGGGGAAGTGGTGGGGAAATGCACTGACTCTGCCTTATGCTTTAGGTGATGGTTGATTGAACATGTTTGGGGCTTTGATCACACGCCACCAATCAGGGGTCCTGGGGTTGATGTGAGAAGCGTTCAAATTTTTAATCAACAAATATTTGTTCAACAGAAGCTTCTTCAGGCAGGGCTTTAATATGAGATTCGCATGTGTTCAGAGCATAAGTCGTTTCTCAACCGAGCTAACATTTGGCTTCTGAAATGCAAGCAAAAAGCAGTACCACCGTGTGAACTGGACTTGTGCAGGTGCAGGCCGCCTGCAGGCATCGGGTCCCTGCTGAACTCTCAATTTTGAGCCAGGAAATCCAAGTGGAAGACAAGCAACACTTTCCCAAACTGTTCTTGAAGCATCCTGCTCCTCTGACGGTAGAAGGGAGTCTGGGTAGACCCGGTGCTGTCCCTGGAGCTCCGTCAAGCGGGTGCACACCTGGAACAATGGAGTACTGTGAGCATCCTAAGAGTCACTCGAGATGGTAAATTGTGAGGGGAAAGGTCTCTGGAAATGGTGTCCTGTGCAGCCCTCAAGGGTCCCTGCATATGGGTTGGGTGGAGCAGAGCTGAGCTGAGCTGAGCTGAGCTGGTTTTCCCGGCTCTGCCCCGGCCCTGGGCCATGTTGGAACCCAAGGCAGGAAGAAAAATCAGGAATACGGATCCTCCCTTTATTTTAAACTGTGATATTTTGTACATCACAGATTTTTGTATTAATTCTGATGCTTTAAAATATTGCACTAATGCCCTCACTCATAAGTGGACCCTGAGAATTGGTCACATGAGAACAAGGGTGGGATGGGCAGAGGTGAATGCTGCTAGGGAAGGAAGGGAGGGAGGAGGGATGAGGGGGGGTAGTGTCAACACACTGGTACCAGGTCCTCTATCAGGGAGAGAGAGGGCCAGCTAGAAGCCCAAGCTTCACCTGCATGCAACTTACTTATGTCCCAAGTCCTCACTTGTACTCCACAACTCTAAAAGTTAAAAAAAAATAAAATACTGCACTAAAATATTTATTTTACTGAGTTTTTGGTGCCCCCTTAAATTTTGTGCCTGTGGCGAGTATCTCACTGGTTTCAAATCCTGGACTTGCTCTGTGAGTCAAGTTTCTTAGCCTCTCTAAGCATCTGTTTCCTCATTTGCAAAATAAAGTGTGTCATCCGTGTGTTGCACAGCAAATGCACAGCTGCTGGCTCCTGCATGGGATCAGGCATATGGGGCATGCTGAAGGGTGACTGTCCTATTGGGATCACCCCTCCATCTTGGTCAGTCTTAGGCTAGTCACCGAATCTTGCTGAGTCTCAGTTTGCCATCCAGGGAAATGAAAGTAGGGATGGTGCTATGGTCTGAATGTTTGTGTTCCCTCCCTCCAAATTCATATTTGAAACCGAATCCCCAAGGTAATGGTAATAAGAGATGAGGCCTCTGGGAAGTTTTAGGTCACGAATGGGATTAGTGCCCTTAGAAAAGAGGCCCAGGAAGCTTGCTCGCCGCCCTTCCCACGTGAGGACACAGTGAGAAGTCACCTTCTATGAGGAATGGGCCCTCACCGGATACCGAATCTGGCAGTGCCTTGATCCTGGACTTCCAGCCTCCAGAACTGTGAGAAATAAATTTCTTTTGTTTACAAGCGATCCGGTTTATGGTATTTTGTTGTAGCGGCCCAAACCGCCTAAGACAGCCAGCCAGCTCGCAGAGAAGCTCTCAGGGTTCAATGAGGGTTAATTGTGTGAGCCTCCCCGGGGGAGTTTTCCATGATGGCCTGATGGGCCTGGATTTGACATGACAAGCTTGCAGCCACTTGCTTTTCCTTTAGAGTTTAGCCGTGTGCCTTGTCACGCACAGACACTCTTCTCAATACTGCTGGTGTTGCACATAGACCCTTCACAAACCTGCCCAGCGTTTATTGTATAAATTTCTAAATAAGTGAGCTTAATTTTGCTATCCCAAACAAACTCCTTTGGTTCCCTTTTTGGTATATTCGGTCTCAGCTCGTGACTCCTGTTCTTGAGCCTCATTCGAGTGCTATGATTTCAGTCACTACCTAGCTCAAATATAACCGGGTCCCCCGAGAGTCAGTCTCTCAGTCTCTCCTGGTCACTCTCTCGGGGCTCCGTTTTGCTGCAGGTGGTTCCTGGGCCCCGGGAGGAGGTTGTCGTTCCATCAGGACAAGGGAGAGTGACCTCTGGCTGGTCACCTGGTCCTCTTGCATTGCCCTAATGAGTCTTTTCCTCCTCCCCACTGAGCCTCCTTCTCATGTTTCCACTGAGTATTGTCTAACTGCTGTCACTGGGGTGAGCCATAGCTGGGGGCCTGGCTTCTGCATTGTACCTAACGTCCCTGCACTTGGAAGTTTCTTCTGGGTCCCTACTGGGCACCTGGGAGCCTGCCCCGGTTGTGGGGAACCATGCTAGGCTGCCATGTCTGCTGTACTGAGCCAGCGTTCCACAGGAAGCAGGATGGAAACTCCTTCTGGTTTCCACTTCCCCCTTAGCCTCCCAGGGGTTTTCCTTCCCTCACCCTCTTCTCCTCCAGGCAAGGTGCAGAGTGATAGGGGCTCAGTCCCGCTGGCTTCATCTCCCAGTCCCAGAGGGGCTTTTTTCTATCTGTGGGGCAGGAACGTTTCTTAGGTTGTGTCTTCCATCCTCTGCACATTATGGCTTAGAGTAGAGCTCTAGGCTCATACTTCCGGGCTTGACTCTTGGTATGTTCCCCCAACCCTGGAGAAACCAGAGGTGAGAAGGAGGCAGGGAGAGGCAGGCTGGGGAAAGAGGCAAGAAGCCTTCCTCTTCGCCCCCATGGCCTTCTCTCTGGGCAGGCTGACCTGGGTTATGTGTGCTAGGCTTTTCATTACCTGAGAAAGACTGGAAGAGCTGTGGGGGCCTGCTGGAGACTTCAGCCAAGGACTGGGAGGAAACACAGGAAACAGCAGCTTTGAAGCGTCGGTGGTGAGAGGAGGAGAGAATTGCTTTCTGCTTATACGTTCCTGTAAACCAGTAACTGGTTTCATGGGGATGAATGTCTTCCACACTGTCAGCCCTTCCTCTTTATTATCTTTTTTATGCTGCTTCCTCTTCATCACAGTGACCCCCTGTGTACTTGGCATTTACCATAAGTAGTAGGAGAGAGGTGGAAAGGCCTTATCATAATTGCTTCTTCTGCGTGCTCAGGAATTATCTGCAGAATAAGATGAACCCTGACAGAACCTAATGCTTAGACCCAAGCCCTAGGTCTCATTGATACTCAGTTCACACTGGATTTTGAAGGGGAGTAGTCTGGGGAAGCTTCTTGGAGGAGATGGGACTTAAAGTGATGTTAAGACATGGCCTCATGGCTGTGAAAAGGAGACGTCCACCTGCAGCTTAACTCTGGCTGTTGCACTGATCTCTCTCACTGTCTGGATTGCTGAACACACTTGTACGGTTAGTGTCACCTGTAGGTGAGACAACAAGAATAGCCAGCGTTTTAAGTTCCTATTGTTTTCTCCAAACAGTGGAAATCAGGTGAATTCTCATCCAATCCTGTTATTCTTAGATCTTTGCATCTAGAAAATGTTTTCAAACCTTCATGTCACATAAAGGGTCCTTAAGACACATTTATGACTCTGAGAAATTACCTTGCAGTTCTTTGCCTTGCTTTACCGTGATCTGACTCACAATCCTGAGCCCAAGGAATCATGAACAAGAGATGTCATGTCAGTGCTCACTGGGATTAGCAGCGAATTGATGAGCCAGGAGTGTGCAGTTGACCAGGGGCACCTCCTCACCTGTGTCAGCCACCAGCTTCGTGCAGACTCAGAGACTGTTCCCGAGGAGGTTCCTGGTAGGAAGGGGTCTCAAATATTTGTCTTATGATTAAGGTATCTGTGAAAAAATCACAAAAGGTAAGGAGTAGAAAGTTATTTATTTGCTCAGGCCTCCTCCTAGCCATGGTTTGTGGGACTGGTTTTTCAATGTGTCCAGTTGAAGAATTTCCAGAAATATTTGCCTTCCTCTCTGAGGTCCATACATCAATCGCTCTGTGGTTTCTGCCCCCAAATTCTCATGTCTGTGGGAGACATCAGAACCATGAGCTTGGGGTGCACAGTTCCAAAGAAACTGTCCTCAGAAAGGCTGCCCCTTATGTGGGAAGTGAAAATGTCAGAAGAAAATGTTTGCTCTCTTAAAGCAAGTGGGGTTCCATTAAAGCAGAGGAGATTGGGCTCTGGTTTCTGCTCTGCCACTTGGAAGCCTTGTGTCCTCAGTCACCCCTTAGAAAGGTGATAGATATGCACACAAGCATTATGTGCCATACCATATGATGAATGTAGAAAATGCCTCATCAATTATTTGTTGTAATTACCCTTGCATTGTCTTTCTTATGAGAAGGTGAAAGATCATTTGTTATAACTCCCAATCAGGACCCCCAGTAAAGGCCCCTAAAGCAATAGAGGGTCCTTACATATCTGAGATCAGATGGCATTTAAGGAAACTGCATAGAACTACTGTCCAGAGTGCCCTGAGCAGAACTAGTGGGAAAAACTGTCACGTGGGCAAGGACATGGATGCAGTTTAGAACACACAGTGAGAAGCAAGGAGATCCCTGAGGCGGGTTAGTGAAACGGGTGGGATGGGAGCGGGAACAGAGATGGGACAGGTGATGCAGGTAGGACAAGGGTGGGGTAGGTGACACAACTAGGATGGAGCAGAGACAGAGAATTGGTAGGTGACACAGGTAGGATAGAAAGCAGGGACCTACAGCACCTGCATTCTGGGTACAAAGCATTCACGTCTCATTTCTGCAGCATCAGCCTTCTCTGCTGCAAGGACCAGACTTGAAGTACTTAGCAGCAGGGCCACAGATGGGAGATGCCCTGGGTCAAGGATACACACACACACACACACACACACACACACACACACACACACACACACTTGTTCTACTGGAGAGAAATAGGGATAGTTCTGTCCTGCCACATCTGTGGCCAAGGCTGTGATGAGCAGCCTTAAATCCAGAGGACCAGAATTGTGTCGCCAATGGATAAGCAAATGTTGATCAACTGTTAGGCTGCTCTTGTGTAATTAGTCTCATGCATGTGACTAAATCATGAATATCGAGTACTTTCTCTGGATTTAGTGTGCCATGAACGTTTGCTGCTCAGCTGCTTTGGGTGTATTTGATGCCTCGTGAATATTAGATGCCTGGTGGTCCGCCCGTCCTCTCCTATCTGTGCTTGATGCACACATATCTACTGACTGAATATTGGCCTGTGCGCAACATACCTCACATGAGTTATCCATCGCATTTGTCATTTTTCTCTTCAGAATTGAATGTTCTCGAGCAATATAACAGATGCACCATATAGAAGACACTAGAGGAGTCTCTTAAAATGGGTTCCAGATTGGGTACATTTTTGTGAGGCTATTGTCGCATCAAGATAGGTACACCTGAGGTGACTGGGACCTTCTGGGAGCGGGTATAAGTCTGTGAAGCTGGCTCACACCCACCACAGGTTCACAGACAGACACTGAACAGCATGTTCAGGGCCAGTTTCTGCTCTTAGCTCCTCGGGAAAGAGAAGTGACCATGGAGACACTCATCTGTCACCTTGTACAGTATATGCCAATTAGAGTCTGTTGCAAGGTGGCCTCAGCCCTTACCTTTCAGTCTGGTTGCTGTTCTGCAGCAACACACACCGTCTGCACCTGGTGAGTACAGGGGTGGGCACAGCGGGTGCAGGGGCCCCACTGTGTCCCAGGACATGAGCTCAGACCTGTCTCTTGAATTCACTTCTGTGCGACATTGGAAATGCAGTGAACTGTCCTGAAGCAACACCTCCACTCTGCACCTGCTCTCCTAACCTGTGTTCAGAACCAACCAAGGTTCTATGATCTTGCTTTAAATCCTTAATTATTCACCTTTCGTTCCCCCAAGGAGTGGTACCAGGAACTGTTTTGCGGGTCTTTTCTGCATGGAAGATTTATGACTTAGAAGCTGCAGTGATAACTCTGCCAGTGGAGGTAAGGAGAAAGAAGTGGGGTCTGTGAGGGGTCAGACCCAGCCACTTGTGGTCTGAATCACATGGGGCTCAGTGGTTCACTCTCTGAACTGTGATCGTTTCCTCAGGAACTGAGTTCGGTATGGTTTTGAATGATCGTTGGGTATCCGCTACATGCTCCACTGGAAGTTAGATCCTTGAAGCATCCATTGTGCTTTCTGCGTGAACATGGCATCTCCATATACAAACACAAGCATTTTGAAGGTGTGAGTCACCTGTTTTCTGAAGCTTGGCCAGTGTTATCTTGTTTCCTTCACAGCTTTTGTGAGCAAAGACGGGTCTTTGAGTTGAGGTGTGCTGGTAAGCAGGGATGATCTGGTACCACATTTTAGAACAGAAGTGACTGAGGGCATTTCATGGGCCCTGGGCTTCCCAGGGGGCTCCTTCAGTGGGGGAGGAATCTCTGTAGACAGGATGTGGCCAGACCAGCAAGCAGGGAAGGCCCAGCGGTAGTAAACTCTGCGTGGTCAGCCGTCTGGGGCTCAGATCAGACTTGAGATTTGCCTCATTTCATGGGGCTGTTTTTTTGCCACTCTGTTGTGTGGATTGAGGCCAGGTGCTGTGGTAGGACGGTTTCTACCGTCAAGCAAGCCCAGGGGCAGAACAGGAGCAGGTGTCTTAAGTGTTCTGGGGCATATCCTCCCAAACTTCTGTCTGTACTGTCCCAAATATACATGTATGCACAGAATTACATATTTACTAAAAAGAAGTCATGTCTACATTGTTTTGTAGGCTGCCTTTTCAGAATGAATGGCATGAGTTGAACCTCTTTCCTGCATTATTAGATTATTAGACATTCTGCCTTCTCGACAGCTCCTATGTCTGTAAGATAGGTTTCAGTGACCTCACATGAGCCTTCTCTCAGACAGACATTTAATTAAGTCATTTTCAACCTTTTGCCATTTAGTAACATGATGGTGAGGATAGTCTGTTCATCATTTAAAATTTGTGATGCTTTGCACATCACGGATTTTTGTATTTTTTCTACATTTGTCTGATCAATTCCTTCGAAGTACTCTCTCCTAAAAGATTTTCTGTGTATATACAAGACTCCTCCTGCCTGAAATAATCTTTTTCACACCCAAGGCTTTTTCCCATGAGATGATTTTTTACCACGATTTTATACATCTTGGTTGGCAGCATCTGTGTTGTTCAGTATTCACTCTGATTAGCTGAAGCAGAAGAAGACTTAATGTAGGAAATTCAGGGCCAGCAGAGTTGTTGGAAGCCCGGCCCGCAGCCAGATGTGCAGGAGCAACCCCAGAGGGACACTGCAGAGCTGGCCTTCCAGAGTCTACTGCTTCCAGCATGGCAAGGGAGTTGGTGGTGTTTCCAGGCCACACGCCTCCTTCCATCCACTCGCCCGGTCCATCCGGCCCACCCGCTGGGGTCAGAGCAGCCATGGACCAGGCTCTGGGACCTCCCCCACTGCCCCATGCTTACACTGGCTCTTCTTGACACAAGTCCCAAAGCGCCCCTTCCTGCTCTCTCTTAGAGGTCAGAGTAGAAGCTCCCCAGTCTGAGTTTCAAAGCAGATTTCCACACCTCCACAAGGTGAAGCCACGCTCACATCACACCTGCAGGCTTGCCTTGTATACAATCCAAGTATTGGAAAATCAAGTCCCCAAAGACCTGCCTTAGATGGGGGGGTGCCCGGGTGGTGAAGGGGCCGTCTGGCTATTTATCTTGCATTAGAGAGCCCTTGACTTCCTTTGCCCCTTTCTCAGCCATGCCGTGTTAGTGTTAGCACCTCTTCTCTGTCAGGCGTGGGTGGGAGGCGGGAGTTAACCTACTGCTAAGTTAATCGCCAATTTTTGTTCATGAGTCATAATTGATCAGCAGTCCGTTTATGACCAACATTGCTCTTTGACTCTTCAAACAGGCCTTTGTGCCTAATTACTGTGAACTTCAAGTGTCTGTATAGTTCCAAGCTACCCCTCTGTGTGGATGATTGTGTTTCCCGTTGTTCATGGAAACGGAAACATTGCCGAGGGAGGATTCCAGGCGAGATGTTGTCTTTAGCAATCCCGAGCACAGCCGGGGCCCGAGGGAGGGTTGGAGACCACGGGGGCAGCCACTGGCCTCCTGGTGCCTGCTCTTCTGAGCCCAGCAGTAAATATCACTCCTTCAGAGACAGACTATTTAAAATGACCTGGCGCTCCCTCCTTGAAAGTTCCCAGGGGGCTGGTGAGAGGGGGAAGGGAGAGGATGCCCAGACCCCTCCAAGTCGAGGTGGAGGAGATTGCCTTCCCTGTGCTAGTCCTGGCAGGTGTGGAGGGTTATGCTTTTACCCATCCAGGAATTAGGCACATCCAGGAAACATATTATTTTTTCCTTTAAAAAGAGAACATAATAGTGACTTGGCATATACTAGATGAGTCACCTCGGGTTTCTGTGGCACCTTCTCTTTATGAATTTAAAATAGGATTGGATTTATACATAACAGCTATTTTTCCTTAATTTTGAGGGGTATGTGTTGATTGTGTATTATGAAGTAAAGTGTAATAATTACTTTACTAACAACGGCTGTTTTCATTTCCATTCTTCTAACCATATCAAATGAGATTCTTAGGGTTATTTTCTGTGCCATATAAACACTGAATAATCCCAGCTGCCCACTGCATAATCTCTCCCGCCTCCGTACCCCATCTTGTGCTTTAAAATAATTAATAAAGTATGAGTGTGTGCGCAATTAGATGAGAATCTCATTCCAACTCGGAGATTCGGTGATATTTACCACCTGTCAAGCATTGCTCAGTGATTTGGGTGCTTTTACCTTTATCATCTTGTTTAATCCTTACAGTCCCTCTGTGCATTTTATAAATAAGGACACCCAGGCTCAGCAAAGTGAAGTCACTTTGCTAGGGTTGCTCAGCTAGGGAGTGACAGTGCTCTGAGCCTATCCCTACTCTGTTTCCTTCGCAAGATGTTCTCCCTGTGAACACAGCCTTTGTTCCTCTGAGTGTCCAAAGATGCCCCTGCCCTTCTGCTAGCGTGTGTGCTATGAGGTTGTTCATTTCGGTACCCTTGTGACTACGGAGTGAACACACGAGGGGCTGTCATGATTGCTTCACCCCTCCTGCTTTGATCCCCATTTTACAGAGGTGCACAAAGAAGTTACAGGACTTGCCTAGGTGCGCAGGACGCAGTGGAGGAGGGATTTAAACCCAGTGTCCTTTCCTTGTCCCCTTATTTTTAACCTGTCTTGAGCTGTGAGCTTGGAAACAGTGGCTGGGGAGTATCCTTGTAACCTACCCAGGGCTTCACTTAATGTAAGTGAATACTCTTGGGCAAATGACTTCCCCAGGTGTGGACCTGGGGAAGCTAGGTCTGCGTGTGGGAGGGGCTCCTTATTCCCTGGACACCTTCTTCCTCCTGCCTGAAAGTCCCACCTATGACTGAACCCCAGACTGGAGTCCAGCTGAGACCCTCATCCTTTGCTCTGCCCCTCCCCCTGCCTATAACAGCTCCCACAGGAGAGGAGGGAAGGGGAAGGGACAGGCTAATGCTGGGCTGACCTGGACCCACACCCCGGGTGGGCCCCTTGCTGTTTGGAGTGGCCTTGGCGAAGCCTTGGGCTCACTTCCCTCCTCTGCACTCTGGGAGGTTGTGGAAATGGAAAGGCACTAATCTGTGTGGAAATGGCAGATGTCTTATAATGGTATCTAAGAGTGAGTTGGAAACAGCATTTCTATGATAGTCGGGCCTTTTGGTTGTTATTAAGGCATTTCTCATTAAAATAGAATAAGGCTTGGTGGGGTGGAGATGCTGACTAGTGGCCACTTGGTCTTGTGAGGTAGGAGGAGTAGGAGTGAGGTGGTGGGCCACGCCCGGGGGTGGGAGGGGCATGTCTTGGGTGGGACCAGCCAGGACACCCTGCTGCAGTGTGAGTGGCATGTGCTGGAGGTCACGCCTGTAGCCTTGTGACTGGGAGCTCTGGGTGCAAAGCCTGACTCTCCCTTCTCCATCTGTGGGGCTCTCAGTGCCTCTGGTCCCCATCTGGAAAGTGGGATGGGACCGGTACCACCAGGTGGTCATGTGGATACGATGGGGTATTAGCACCTGTAAAGTGCTTAGCATGGTGCTGGGCCCAGAGTAAGCACGTAATTATTACTGGCCATTAAGTCCTTCCTCGACTACTGAAGGGTTCAAATGGCTACTGACTGTGAGGAAAAAGCCGAAGGGAGGGCGGTGAGAATAAACCCATGGTTGACTGAGCGTGTATTCCAAGTGCTGTTAGGTACCTGAGGAATATATTATACCCTTATGTATTATCCCAATGATTAAAAGCAGAAATGATTATCCCTGTTATGAAGCAAAGAGCCTGAAGCGCAGGGAGGTGAAAGTGGCTTGCCTGTCCCCAGCCGGAGAGACTAGGCAGGGCTGAGAGGAAGGTGGGCACCTAAAGGCCCTGAGGGGGTAGGCTGGGGTTCAGAGCAGGTGGACCCATCCCAGGGTTTGCCTGTAGGGTCTTGACTTGGCACCAGGTGAGTGGTCACATGACACCAGGGTGGCTGCATCCTGAGTCTTACGGCTCCTGGGCAATCCCACGTGAATTGCCTGCTTACCATGTGCCGGTGTGATTGACTGAAGGAGCTGATACTTCTCAAACATCGTCTGTTCTTGTTTCTTTCCAGTTCCAGTAAATAAACACTTCTGTTGTAAGAGCATGTTGATATTACAACAGTTCTTTGCTCTTCTGATCAACGTGTAGTCCTTTGTACAAAGTTAGGGTTTAAGCTTCTCACTGTCAAACAAGACTGGGATTCCCATCAAATTCCCTTCACGGGTCAATATCCAGGATGGCCTGCCATGGTGTTGGTTTCTTAAGGCTGTCAGCTGTTCCCTAAAGCCTGGATTCCCAGTTTTTCTGAGTACAACGGTCCCTTTGTAACAGTTAGAAAAACCTTTCATATGACAGTAATTATGTTTCACAATCCCTCAAGAGGGAAAATATATTTCAGCAAAGGGACACTGAATTTTGAGGAGTGTCCAGGTGACATTGTATTTTATGAATCACATCAGTATCTAACACATATTTGAGAAATAATAACCTGTATATGTATGTGATGTGGTATTCATTTCGTGACTATTTGTATACCTAGGATTCACATACAAAGAAATAGGGATCTGTATTTTGAGATTTAATATTTGTAGCTTCCCAAATAAGTGGATATGGCAGGCTGTCCTTTCACAGTTTGTTTTTAGCTCCTGGATACTTAGCTTGCAATTTTAGTGGGTTCCATCGGGGTGGCTTGGGATCAGGATGCTTCTGCAATTGAAGAGGCTTGACCCCAGCTATGAGCAAAGTATCATTTTTTACTTCTGAAAATGATGTTCTTTTAAGGACAAAACTATTTTATTTTTAAAACCGCATGAATGAGCAGAATAATAGCCTACAAGAGGTAACCAAACATGAACACAAATGTAAAAGATGTAGCAGGCTAAGATAACTAAACTGCAATGGTTAATTGCTGCTCAGTGCTATCTCATTCTTTATTTCATTTTTCCTTAGCTCCTAGGCACTTAAAGCAAGGCTTAAGCCTTGGCCATTACATCGCTTCCAAAGGGATTGAAGCATCATAGCTCAGGAGAGCTTTTAGCATTAGAAATACACAGGTGGTTTTGTCTTCTCAGGGATCCCGAGACACCCCAAGCCCCTCTCTTCTATCTGGATCCTCACAGGAGGCTCTAGGACTCCTGCAGGTGTGTTTGTCTCTCAGTAGCCCAGTCTTGTAAGGGACCTTCGCCTGTACTCAACTGTGAGAGACAGCTGGGTGTTGAGCTGACTTGAGCTACATCAGGTTGTAGATGTAGCTTGTGCTTAAGCGGGGTCTTCCATGGTATGTGCCGAGATCCTGAGGGTCTCATGGTGGGGTAGGGTCACCTGGTTCACTAGGTACGGGAGACACAGTGTCAAGGGCCCGTCACAGTTTTAGAGGCCCACGAAAGTGTTTTAATTTCTTTTAAAACCAGAAAGAAAACATAAACTTTAGGTCAAAGAAAAGGTTTTAATATGTGATATTAATGTATTCATCTCTGTACTAATGTAATAGTAAAATCTACTTTTTTTTTTAAATCAGAGTCTTTTTTTTTTTTTTTTTTTGAGTCAGAGTCTCACTCTGTCGCCCAGGCTGCAGGGCAGTGACATGATCACGGCCACCGCAATCTTGACCTACTGGGCTCTGGCTATCCTTCCGCCTTAGCCTTCCAAGTAGCTGGAACTACAGTGCGTACTACCACATCTGGCTAATTTTTTGTTTTATTGTAGAGACAAGATCTCACCAAATTGTCTAGGCTGGTCTCAAACTCCTGGGCTCAGACAGTCCTCTCCCTTCACCTCCCAAAGTGCTGGGATTACAGGCTTGAGCCACCACGTATGGCTGTATTTTTTGTTTTTGTTTTTTTAATGGAGGAAGGAACACATGAGAACAGCAGTGTGTGGAGCCCAAGAAAGCCATAATGTGGCCCTGGGTAGGAATGAGACAGAGGGTCCTCAAGACCCAGGGATCTGCCCAAGCAGAGTCACAGAGGTGAGAATGACCTGAAGCAGGAAGGGCATGCTCAGTGGCTTGGCTTAATGATGCATGGAGTAGAACAGGACAGGAGGAACTGCAGGGACGCAGAAAAGGTTCCACCTCAGGCAGAGCCTGTTCTGAAGACAAATAGGCCTTGTTTCTGTAGGCTAAGGACCAAGTGCTCAGGGGTCTCAGGCTTTGGGGTCGCCGAGTGGTGGATACTTGGGATTTCAGGACCGTCAGTGTTTTAGTTAAACCAGAGAAAGGAAGGATTTCTTAAATATGGGGGTGAGGGCTGGTCCTAGTCCCAGCCTCGTTGCTGGGGGATAAGACATATTTGGCTGTGTTTCCTCATCTGCATGGTGGCGGTAGTTCACACAGATTTGCTCAGGGAGGTTCATAATACATGTTAAGAGCGTTCCCAGCCCAGGCCTGGCCTCTGGGCACTGCAAATGTTGGTCTCCTTCTCCTTTGCCTGTCTGCATTGCATCATTTCAGGAAGATCAGGGAGATGGAGGTGTGCTCACCTGGATTGCAGGTTGGCCCAGTATCAGCACTACTTGTGGCTGGTGCAGCCTCACCCTTCGAGGCTGACTCAGGAGGGCTGGGTGGGACCTTCTGGTGTTAAACAAGCTTTGCAGGTGAATCTGCTGTGTGGCCAGGGCTGAGAAATTAGCCTTAGACTGAACGTGTCTGGGCCATGGTCGGGCAGACTTGATTTCTAAGAAAGGGGCTCCCACCTTCCCTTGGGAGAGAGGGGGCTGAGACCTTGTTGGGGAGGTTCCAAGAGTGCCAGCTGTGCTGGGCTGGTGGCATGCACCCCCATCTGCTCTGCACAGGCATAAGCACTTCTTTGTCCTCAGCCTCCCATCTTCCTGGAGCATTTCTTCCTTTTGGCTCACAAAGTGGGCAGGGAGGAGCAGCTCCTCCACACCCTAGGATTTCTTGATCCAGTTTGTCAACACACATTTACACAACTGTGGGCCCAACACTGTGATTTGAGGCAGAACGGCTAAGGAGAGGGCCGTGTCTTCACAGCCTCACCTGATAGGGGCCTCAGATGCATGGGTGACTCTTATCATACTCTAGATTAAAGTAAGCACTCCTGTGTGAGATACTAACCTGGCAAGGATTCACAAATTCAGATTGTGGAGGGAGCATCTGAGTGGATCTAGAAAATTGAGACCCATTTCTGCACACAGGAAGGCTTTTCCAGTTGGAGTAAGGGTCCCTTGTGCATAGGAGGGCCATGTCTGGTGGGACGAGATGGGGATGTAGAGGGCTGTAGAGGGCAGAGGAGTTTCAAAGTCAGCTGCAGCCAAACTGGGGAGGTCCTACGTCCTAGAGGGAAGTGCTGATACCCCTTGGTAGTGATGGCCCTGTGGACCTGCAGACTGACTGCTCAGTCAAGACTCTGGAACCAGCAGCACCAGGCTTAGTGGAAGCTGCAGAGCCCAGCTGCATGTGAGTAGTGTGCACAGGATAGCCCTCGCCTGCAAACAGGTCAGGAAATGTGATGGGGAAGCAAATCCACTTACGAGACAAAACAGAGATGGAATACTTAGGAGTGGTACTCACGGGAGCTCTGTAGAACCTGTAGGAAGGACATGATAAGCTTGTCCTGGGGACACAAAAGAGTAGTTGTTAAATGGAGATGTTTAGCATGTTCTGGCAAGAGAGGGATCAATATCTTCAATATTTTCGTTGTTTTCAAATTAATTTATGGATTTGATGCTATCTCTAGCCAGAATCTAGGTAAACCACCTACCAGATATTAAAACGTATTGTAAATTTATAATAATTTAAACATTTTGATTACAGGATGAGAATAGACAGCATGTCCATGGAACAGACTAGAAAGTCTGGCATATAGAATTTAATAGATTTTATGTTTAACCACTTGGGAAGCCTTCAACACTCTCACTCATAACAAACTGTAAAATATATTCCACATGGATTGAACATTTTAATGTAAAAGTGAAATCATTAAAGTGCTAAAAGTAATTTAGATAAGTAATTAATTATGGGATGAGAAACATCTTTCTACACATGATACCAGAGACAAAAAAAAATGCCTGTAATGTATATGAAAAATTATTTATTATATGAACAACTCTAATAATTGGCAAGAACAACTCTTATTGTAAATGAACTTCTCAACAGAAAAGTGGATGAAGGATATGAATTAATGCACAAAAGGAAAAAAAAAACTATTCTGAAATTCATATGAAACCAAAAAGAACCTGAATAGCCAAAGAAGTTCTAAGCAAAAAGAACAAAGCTGGAGGTATCACATTATGTAACTTCAAATTATATTACAAAGCTATAGAAACCAAAACAGCATGGTCAGTGGAACAGAATAGAGAACCCAGAAATAAAGCCATATATCTATAACCAATTGATCTTTAAAAAAGTCAACGATGACATACACTGGGGAAAGGACACCCTATCCAATGAATAGTGCTGGGAAAATTGGATTGCCATATGCAGAAGAGTGAAACTGCATCCCTATCTCCCAACATATACAAAATTCAGCTCAAGATGGATTAAAGAGCTAAACATAATACCTTAGACTATAAAAATACTAGAAGAAAGCCTAGGGAAAACTTTTCTGAACATTAGTCACGGCAAAGAATTCATGACTAAGACCTCAAAAGCACAAGCAACAAGAACAAAAAATAGATACATGGGATTTAATTAAACTAAAAAGCTTCTCCACAGCAAAACAACAACAACAATAATAATAATCAACAGAGTGAACAGATAACCTGTGGAATGGGAAAAAATATTTGTTAGCTATTTATCCAACAAGGACTAATAACCAGAATTTGCAAGGAACTCAGATGACTGAACAAGAGAACAGGGAATGCTTACATACTGTTGGTGGGAATGTGTATTAGTACATCCTCTATGGAAAACAGTATGAAGATTTCTCTGAGAGCTATCATCCAGCAATCCCGCTATTGGGTATCTACCCAAAGGAAAATAAATCATTATATCAAAAAGAAATCCACATTCATATATGTGTTCATTGCAGCACTGTGCACAGTACCAAAGATATGGAATCAATATTATGTCCATTCATGGATGGTTGGATAAAGAAAAATTATATATGTATATAATATATTAATAATATATGTTAATATATATAATATATTATATATAATATTATATATATACACACAATGGAATACTATTCAGCTATGAAAAAGGATGAACCATGTATTTTGCACCAATATGGATGGAACTGGAGGCCATTATCTGAAGTGAAACACTTCAGAAGCAGACAAACGCTACTTGTTGTCTCTTCTATGCGAGAGCTAATGTGTATACATGAATGTAGAGCGTGGAATGATAGGCACTAGAGACTTGGAAGAGTGGGAGGGTGAGAGGAGATGAGGGATGAGAAGCTACTTAATGGGTACAACGTCCATCATTCAAGCTGCAGATAAACTCATATGCCTCGGGAGTGGAACATACACGTTTTCTGCCAAACGGTTTGGCAGTCTGTCTCAAAACCTTGAAAAGAATTCTCTCCCTTTATCCTGGGGATTCCATTTCTAGGAATTTATCCCAAGGAAACAATTACATCTCCAGTCAGAAATTCCTAGGCAAGGATGTTCATCCCCACGTTATTTATAAAGGTGAAAATTTGGAAGCGATTTGAACATCCAGTAATGGGGAATGAGTCATGTGTCTGCCAGAGTGCAGTCGAGCCCTTAGGAAGATTTCTAAAGGATGCTTAGTCACAAGGGAACTTCATGATCTAAGGCTAAGTGAAGACGGCAGGAAGGATGGTGGACTGGAGCTGGAGGGAGAAGAGGGCTCATGGGAAAGAGGCGGAGGCCAGCAGGAAGATGGAGACGGAGGTGCCGGATGCGTTGGAGAGGAGGGTCAGCTTTATTTGTTTGGATCCCCTTTAGCACCTTTGAATTGAGCAGGTGCTGGGTGCATACTACTGTCATTCAGGCTAGGTTTAGACAAAGAGATGGTTTGAGTGAGTTATACCAAAGGAAGGGATGCTGACACCAGGCAGACTTGCTCAGGGTGATAGATGCTCTGCCCCATGTCCGTGGCCCCCTGGCAGACTTTCCGCAGGGATCCACCCCTCTCCTGGCCCCTCACACCTTCCCTGGGGAGCTGGTGTTTTCACCTACCTCCTGTTTCCAGTGATGTAAAACTTTTAAAGGGAGGGGTTGTGTTCTACATAAAAACAAATTGCTATTTATGTGTGGGTGTAAGGGAAAGACCAAGAAGGAAACATTGAAATGTTATTTCTGGTTAGCTCTGTTAGAATTAAGAGATGTTTAATTTTTTTCCGTCTGTTTTATAATCAGCATGGTTTATTTTATCATTAAAAAACAACTTTATTGAGGTGTAATTGACATCGAATCTGCGCATAAAGCGCACAGTTTGGTAAGTTTCAACCTATGTATACACCCGTGAAACCAACACCACTGTCAAGATAGTGCATGTACTCATCACCCCAAAAGTCTCTCGTGGCCCTCTGTAACCTCTCCTTCCATCCCTCTGCTTCCTGAATCCCCTGTAGGGCAACTACTGGTTCACTCTCTGTCACTTTTATTCAGTTTTCCGTGATTCCTAGAATTTTGTAGAAGTGAAATCATGCAGTATGTACCCCTTTTGGCTTCGTTTAGCCCTTGATTATTTTGTGATTCATCCAAGTAGTTCCATGTGTCAATTGTTTGTTTCGTTTTATCACTGAGTAGTATTCCCTTGTGAATATAGCACAGTGTTTTGTTTGTTTGTTTTTGGTTTTTGGCTTTTTTGAGTTGGAGTCTCACTCTGTCATCCAGGCTGGAGTCAGTGGCACGATCATGGCTACTGCAGCCTTAACACGCTAGGCTCAGGTGATCCTTCCACCTCAGCCTTCCAAGTAGCTGGAACCATAGGCATGTGCCACCATGCCTGGCTATGTTGTTTTTAATTTATTGTAGAAATGAGGCCTCACCAAGTTGCCCACACTGGTCTCAAACCCTTGTGCTCAGGCAGTCTTCTTGCCTCTACCTCCCAAAGTGCTGGGATTACAGGCGTGAGCCACCACACCTGGCTAGTTTTAAAAATCCAATGGGTTTCTTTATAATTAGGATAATCCCCATTTTATTTTTCTAAACGTACCCTGATATTGACTGGTACAGTTTGGATCTGTGCCACCCATCACTCCCTGGAAGTTTGGGGCAGTTCTCTAGTCCTGACACTGTAACTCTGAGGGCAGCAGCCTTGCAAGTGCAGGGGTCTGCACGCTCTCATTTGCCAGACGCAGGGCTTGGCCAAGGCTTTGGACACTTGAGCCACATATAGTGTGTGTCCTCATGGTGAGAGTTTTTATTTTGGCACCAAGGAGATTTGGTGCAGTCAACAGGCATGTGGAAGAGTTGCCTTTGTGTTTTGCCTTCGTCAGAGAGTTAGAGAAAGCTTTGTTGAAAGAGCTTGACCTCTTGTCATAAATTGGCGTTGATTGACTTCCGCGTGTCATGGGTGCTCTTGCCTGGCACCCACACAAGGCTAACAACTCTTTTCCTGCACTCCTACCCGGCAGCCCACCCTCTGTGCAGGGCACCCCCCTTTTGACCTGCCCAGGGCAGCCCCCCTGCATACTCTGCGCTCTTGTCCTTCACATGGGCAGAGCTGATGGCCCTTCCCACTTTCCTCCCTGGGATTTTCACAAGGTCTTTCTCCAGGGTTCCTGATGCTCCCAGGTCTCCAGTGAGAGTCATATTCCCGCCAATCCCCAGGCACCTGGGTCCTGTGGTTTCCACGGCATGCTCCATGCCCCATGCATTGCTCCACTCTTCTCTGAGGGTCCAAGGAGATACCTCCTGTGTACTGAGGAGCGAGTCCACTGTGATATCTGCTTTGGCCACCTCCTGGGCATTGCCACTAAGGCCCCAGGAAGACTCAGCCACTGCTGGTTCCATGTAGAAAGAGGGAAGCCAGGGAGGATGCATCTCCAGCACTCTGTGCCCCCTTGTCCCTGGGCCTGATACTCCTAAGGTCTGGCACATGATATCCTTGTCTGCCTTTCCTTATCATTCCAAGCATGAGTTGGACCCAGTCCCTGGGCCAGGCCATGCCAGGGACACTTCCATTCTGGCTAACCTCTCTCCCATCATGACTTCTCTACCCTGAGCACCCCTATGCCAACCCTTTCAGCAAAATCACTCACACTGGCAGAGACTTATGACTGTGAACAGGGGCTGGTGCCAAAGGCCTGGATCCAAGATAGAGCTCTAGACCATACCCCTTCACCAACTGGGCACCTGCCAGTTGCAGGCACTGCCCCCAGGGGCTGGGTCCCTGCTCTGGGATCAGCCTTCCCTTCCTTCTCTCTCAGGGGTCCTGGGGTCCTGGGATGATGCTTAGACAACAGGCACAGGAGGAAGAGAGGCTGGCTGCCCAGGGCCTCCCCCCTGGAAGGGTGCTAGTGGAACCTGTGCCCATGCCACCCGGCCTCAGGCCTCTGTCCATGGGCCCCACATTCAGCAGGCACTAATGGAGGGGCCTGTTGGTGGGGAGGGCCCTGGTTGTGAGGCCAGCTTGAGGAGTCATCTCCGTGCCCTTGCCATTCAGCTCCCAGGAGGCAGGTAAGGGCGGGCTGGGGACAGGAGGGCAAGGCGCCTCTCTGCCCCACAGAGGCGCCTTTAAAAAAAAAGTCTCCCTCCAAGAGGATGGAAACAAACAGTAAGCCTGCCTGGCCCACATCCAGCTGTGTAACCTTAGAGCCCCCGTTGGTGGTGACAGGACCCAGTTTATGTAATCTGAGGGCCAGAGTGGGGGCCGCAGGCTCTGCTGGAGGCCTCTGCAGGGCTCCTCCCTGGTGCCTCAGGCTCAGGTCTGGGTAGCAACCCAGGAAGCCACCTGGGAGAGAGGGGGCAGAGGGAGTAAGCAGGGGGTGAAGCCCAGGAAGTGAGCCGGCTGGGAGGGGGCTTCTCTTGGTGGTGGGGGCTAGGAGATGGGGTGGGCAGGACCCTGTGGGGTGTCTCAGGGGCTCCTTTCCTGTGTCCGTGATGACGTGTGTTGATCTCCAGTGGCATTCCGGCTGCAGGTGGGTGGGACATCCCCTTCCCCTGGAAATCCACTCCATGATACCGGGCCAGGTATGAAGGTGTAGAAGGCAGTCCATTTCACTGCTGCTGTTTGAAGAGGCTGAGCTGCTGCCTGGCACAGGAGGAGGCGGGAGGAGAAGACTCTTCCCTCTGAGGTCAGGAATTTCACCCACACAGTCACCTGGGCCCTTGGACTCTTGCCTTTTCCATGGCCTGGGCTTCTGCCTCGGATTCCTGGCTCCTGGGCATGAGTGGGGCACCTGACCAGGTGGCCAGTCCCTCACTGGTCAGGTGATGCTAAAAGCCTGCACTGCAGAGGCGATTTCTCAGCCTGTCAACAGGGCACATACTCTGCCCATCCTGGAGGGGAGGAAGCCGAGGCCCCAAGGCATTAAGGACCTGTCCTCAGGTCCTACTGCTATGCCTCAGTGGTGGAACTGGGAGCTGAGCCAACCTTGTATTCTCCCCATCGTGTCCTACCAGGTCCTGCTCAGGCCAGATACTTGCTCAGGGCTTCCACACAGCTTAGTTTATTGAATCCCAAGACCAATCCCTGCAAGGTAGGTACTGCCTGATGTTTGATTCTGATGATTGTGGAGGCTCAGAGTATAAGACACTTGCCAAATTGCACTCATCTGCATCTTCAGGGCTTTCTACTCCTGAAGACCACACTTTCCATGACTTCTCAGATGCCCAGACCTTCCCTTTGGGCAGGAGGTATGGTCCTGAGTGACTAAGGCATCAGCAGGTGGAGAGCCCATCAGCCTACTGTGTGGCCCTCTGCCCATACCCTCCAGTCCTGTCTCCTCAGAGCTGGCTCCAGGGGTCCTTCACAGTCTGACCACAGCGTTTCTTGTGTCTAATGCTTCCTCACACTCCCTGCAGGGTCTAACCTCCATACTCCCTGTTCTTCAAACATTCTCAACCACCACAGGCCTCACACCTGTGTCCTCTCTGCCCAAGGGCCCGCCCTCCCGGCGACTGCCCACAGGCTACCTCGAGGCCGCTCTGTGGGTTCTCTTCCCCTGCCTTGCCTCCTGGGCAGGGACGCCTGTGCCCTGGTCACTCCCCTCCTGCTCTGTACGCATTTCCTTTACATGTGGGTTACAGACTTGTCTGTCCGTCTGCCTCCTCCACAGACTGAGCTTTCCTGAGAGAGTTTCTTCAAGCTACACCTTATGTTCTAGGGATTTGCAGAAAAACAACACATAAAATAGGTCTTCGGTAAGGTGGACCTGAATTTCTAGAGGTAATTCATCTCTCTTCTGATATAATGTTTTTTATGTTTGGGAAATCTGGTGGTATTGTAAGACGATGCCATATGATGAGATCAGTGTTAGTGGTAAAGAGTAACACAGGCTTAATTTTAAGTCCAGATTTTAACTCCATGATCGTGTGCTGTGAGTACAGGGTTGGGTGTCTCAAGAATGCACTGAGTTTGAAATGTGGACTCGGCTCCTATCAGAGTGACTTGGTGAAGGTGGTTAGAGGCTGCGGAGCCACCCCCAATTTCTGCTGTCAGGCCTGAGGATGGACCTTCGGCCCTTGACTGTTGCCCAGCCGGTGCCTTCCAGCCTTCCTTCCAGTCCCCGCCTCTGGGCGCCTCAGCAGTGAGTCAGAGCATGTGCAGCGTGGGCTTGTGCGGGTGGCAGGGAGCCCAGAATTAGCTCAGCTGTGTTTCTGCAGGGCTGCGGTGGGGAGGGGGAGGTTGTGCCAGGCAGGGGGCTGAGAAGCAGCAGCCCTGAGCCACAGTGGGTGTCAGCTCCCAGGAGCCATCACGGGCCCCAAGGCGTGCGGGGAACGTCTGCTTCATGCCTGGCACAAGCCCAGTGTAGATGAACAGAGGGTCAAGGGAACAGGCCTTATGAAACCATAGCTGTGTGATTCCCAGCATGCCATAGACAAAAGTGGGTGGCAGACGCGCATGGCCAGGTCGTGCCTGGGGAACGAGTGGCAGACAGGTGTGGGCATCACTGTGCTCCCTGTTCTGTCTGGCAGGGATGGCTAGCTCCGTGCCTTGCCCTGCCCCCGCACATCCAGACAGGCAGAGCTGAATTGGATTGTCAAGGAGCCAGTACCAGACAACGCACCTCCTCCTGTCTGGCATTCTTTTACTCTTTGCAGACTTTTTGTCTAAAAGGCAGAGAATTGTGAGCACAGGTACTTGAATACATTGCAAAATGTTTTTTATCTCCTTTGTGCCTTTTCCTGCTCACCCCCATCTCTGACACAGGTGTGACCCAGGATGCCAGTGGTTGTCACCAGAGAAAACAGGGAAGTGACACTTGTCACTATGCTACTCATCAGGGCAGAACACCAGGGCAGGCTTCGTGCCTCCTGGGGGTGGGGAAGGGCTGGGCACTTGTGTTGCCATCAAGTGAGTCAGCTAGATGGAACAGTAAAATATTTACTCACAAGTATATCTGCATTGTTCTAGAAAAAGAATTTTTGAGGTTTTGGCATGTGGTATGGGCACACGATGTTACCTCTGTGGTTTTCTTGTTGCCATGTGAAAGGTGGGCAGAGCGGAGTTGTTGATATGTTTGGGGCTTCTGTGGGCTTGATTATATGAGGAAGAAGACAAAGCATCCAGAAGTTCTCAGGGTGGCCCAGTGTTGAGGCTCAGCGAGGTGACTTCTGTCTGCAAGTCCTGGCCTGGCCTTGGTCAGCAGTGTGTGGACACAGGAGGCCACCCACTGGCGCCCTCTATGATAGAAGTCTCGGCAGCGCCTGTTCCTGCAGGTACCTTCCCTTTCTGCCCAGGCACTGGGGACCCCAGTTCAAACAAGGTCATCCTCTTTGATCCTTGGGCATGGGATGGTCTCAGGAATGGTGTGTTGTATCATACCTAGACCTAGCACACGAGGTGGGAAATTCTCATCTGTGGGAGTCCAGGGGCAGGAACTATGTCTCTGTCAGCCTTGTCCCTTCAGGGCCAAATATGTTCTTTGCATGTGGAGGCCCTCACTAAGTGCTTTGGGCTCCCAGCCTTCCACATGCCTCTGCTGGTAGCTGGGCCAGGCTCTGGGGGCCCACAAGTCTGGAGAAACTTCCCCGCCGATAAAGCCCTCTGTTCTTTTCAAGGCACAGCGTGTGCCTGACTGCTGTTTGAATTCCATATCCACTATGAGGTGCGCAGGACCAGAACTAATATGCCCCTTTCGCAGGAGGAGATACCTGAGGCCCAAAAAAGAGGAAGAGACATGCCTGTGTTGGGAACATAATCATGGGTGTAGGGAGACTCTCCCACCTGCTGCCTGGCATTGTCCTGCCAAGGCACACCACCTACAACTTCTCAATCTTTCTTAAACAATAAAACATTTTGTAGGTTCTTCTGATTCTTTGCATCCAGCAAGCTTGTTGGAACCCAAGTCCAAGCTACCTTTCTTTTACTGAGAGGTGATTCTGTGCAGCCCTGAGCTAAACACTTTGTTTACATCACCTCGTGCAACCCTCCTGTCATTCTGTGAGAGTAGGTGTCATTCTTAATGTTACTTTGCAGAAAAGGAAGTGGGCCTACTCAGGTCACCCAGCAAGTAAATGGACTACAGCCTGGCAGACTCCAAAACCCACACTCTGGCAGCAGGGGAGTGTGGGAGGGAACTCTGACCCCCTTGGCATCAAGGCTGTGCCTTGTTTTGGGGCAATGATTTGTTGTGAGCAGAAGTGGAGTTCTGTTGGGTCCTTGAAACAGTGATTGGGAAACAAGGAACTTCTCAGATTACGTTTTAGAGAAAACGCTGCAGTCTGCTGTTCTCAAAGGGGCTGCGAGGTGTCCTTCCTGAGGGTAGGACTCAGCTTGTGGTCCCTGTTGCTTCCAGGTCTCTGAGATATGCTTCTTGCTGGTGGGAGCAACTGGAGGACTGGACGGAGCCCAGGTGGGAAGTGGCGTGAAGTGGGAGGAGAAGGAGCAGGATTCTTTCAAGTGTGATGTGGGAGAGAGAAGGTTGCACAGTGAGGAAAAGGCGTTACTGACCACTCTTGGTGTTGTCCTAAGCTGAGTGTTTGGAATCTGGACAAAATGCAGCTGTTTCCTTCTTCAGAATTAAGTTCCTCCTTTTTGAGAGCTGCCTGAGCCCTGCCACCCATTCTTTTTGTTGTTGGCTTCTGTAGCCACATGGTTGGCCATTTGCCACTCCCCACTGATGGGCTTTGTACCTCGGGGACAGGCTCTGTGAGTTTACAGGTGGCACCGGAACAGGATTCTCTTGACTGAAAGGGAACCGGTTGGGGGGGGTGGCCAAGTGGCCAGGTGGTTGGGGTGCGCTAACAGATGGAGTGTTCCCCCGGGAGGCTGGCTGGTCTTGGCATCAGATTTCAGTGGGCCTTAGAGCAGGCAGGTCAGCAGCAGGAATGTGCTGGAGGGAGGAAATGCCATTTGTCCAGCCAGTGTTTGCCTGCGTCGTGCAGCCTGACAGCTCAATTTGTTTGCACTTGCAGATTTCATGAACAGTGGTTTGATGACGATTGCTTGGGTCCAGATTACATGGAAACATTTAGAACCTCCTCTGGGGTTGAATCTTTTATCTAATAATTGTGACACTTTCTCAGATGTATTGTAATAGGGAGTTTTCTGAACTTGACCACCCCTTCTAATCACAGTTATAGTGCACAGCTGTTACATGTAACTCAGAAGAAAATGGAACCAAAATAAAGAGAATAATTTTATGAACAAATAAGTATCCTCTTATTTGCACAGGGAATTGAATGCAAATATCATAAGGATGATTAGGAATCTGCTGTTGCTGTCTTGGGTTCTTGAACCTCAGGGTATGCACAGAAACCTCACACAGAAATTGCTGAGCAGCTTTCTGCTGATCTTGTGTGAATCTTCATTGGAGAGACTTCCCAAGAATCTCTGAGGAAGCAGAGCTTCTGAAATGCTATTCACTGTGTAAAGCTTAAAATCAGGACATGTTTATACATCCTGTACCCTTAGTGTTTGCATGAAACTTTTATTTTTTATTTATTTATTTTTTTTTTTGAGTTGGAATCTCACTTTGTCACCCAGACTGGAGTGCAGTGGCCGCTCCCGGCCACCGCAGCCTCGACCTGCTGGGCTCCGGCGATTCTTCTGCCTCAGCCTTCCAAGTAGCCGGAATTACAGGCATGTGCTACCACGCCCGGCTGATTTTTTGATTTATTGTAGAGATGAGGTCTCGCTGCCCAGGCGGGTCTCGAACCCGCAGGCTCAGGCAATCCACTCACCTCAGCCTCCCAAAGGCGTGGGATTACAGGCTGAGCCACTGAGCCCGGCTGCATGAAACTTTTAAACATGGGTAACTTTTAAACATTTCGAGTAGTGGGCTTTTTCTGTGTATGAATCTCTGAACCTTTAGGATTATTCTGGCTACTTAAAAATAAATATAGGGATCCAGTCCAGGCTGAGAGAAAACAGGTGTGGTATTAATGAAATTTATTTCTGCACCCTTCGACTTTTAGTGGAAATTGTGAGGCTCAGTTCACTTCTCAAGTGTGGGCCCCGCCTTGAATGTTGCTGTGTTACTGATCAAGGCAACACCAGAGAGGAGAAGGTCATTGGACTATAAGCCACCTTGGAAACCTGAGCCTTGGTCTGTTGTCCAGGGCAAGTGGCAGCTTGTACCAAGGAAGGGAGGGGATGGCCCTTTCAAGTATTATCTACCTGAGAGGCCTTCACAGCGATAGGGTGAGTTTGGCTTTGGGTTCTTATTTGGGCTGATAAAATCTTTCTATTCACTCACAAGCTGTGAAGTTGATAAAGCTATTCAGAGGCAATGGGATGGCAGAAACTGTCGGGGGCACTCCAGCTGTGTGGCCAGGAGGGACTGCTAGCCTCTCCCCAACCCAGGCTGCTGCTTGCAGTGTCAGAGGCAGGCATTTGCTAGGAAAATAATGTCTGTCAGAGGGTTGGCTTAAAACAGCATTTGTGGGAGAGGCTCTGTGTGGCTCATTCCTGCCCCATGGCTGAGGATTTGGAATTGTCTAGAAGAGATTTGCTACCTGAGTGTGACCTCAGAGCTCTCTGGGCCACACATTTGGGCTCTTCTTCCCTTGTGGCTAGTTTCCCAGAGAGTCAGTCCACTGGTCACAGCTCTGACCAGTGTAAGGAGCTTCTGGGGATTGTCAGCTTCTGGAGTGTGCCTGGGTTTGACTTAAAAAAAAAAAAATCCTTGAGAAGAGGTCCTTTCACTCTAGCCTTGAAAGCTGTGTGTTTCTACCTCACGTCAGAGATGAGAACTGGCCTCATGTTCTCTTGAGTTTATCTGAAGGTACACATTTTACTCCTGATCTTGTGAGATTTGCACAGGTGCTTAACAGGTGTGGCAATATTAGCATTTTCTATTTCCAGAAAAACTCCCTCATCAATCTTTTTCATCTGGTCTTAGGGTATGTAGTTCATTTTGCAGTCTCTTCTACATAGCAACCAAAGCCACCTTTTAAAATCTAATCAGGCTGGGCTCGGTGGCTCAGCCTATAATCCCAGCACTTTGGGAGGCTGAGGTGAGTAGAGTGCCTGAGCACCCCCAGGTTTGAGACCAGCCCAGGTAACTTGGCAAGACCTCATCTCTACAATAAAGAAAAAATTAGCCAGGTGCAGTAGCGTGCACCTGTAATTCCGGCTACTTGGAAGGCTGAAGCGGAAGGATCTCCGGAGCCCAGCAGGTCGACACTGGGGTGTCCATGAGCATGCTACTGCACTCCAGCCTGGGTGACGGGGTGAGACTCCAACTCAAATAAATAAATAAATAAATAAATAAATAAATGCAATCAGACTTCCAGTCCCTGACATGATGCAGTACTAAATACTGAATTTTCTCTTTTTTTCCTAAACAATTATGATATTGAACAAAATATATAAAGCAGCTTTTCAAGAATGGAATAACACTCAATGCAGGTGTTTGATCCAATGAGAAGTGTCTAAGTCAAGGTCCGTATTTACCCTGGCTTTCTATCTGGGGGTGCCTTTAAAACCAAGGCACAGGGGAGCAGAGACCATCAGCAAGTTGAGCAGAATAAACAACCATTAGAATTGGGAATGCTGAGACAACTGGAATTGGTGGGGTAGGGAATTGAAGAGGAGAGTTTTGAGTAGAGAGGGGACTTGGGAGGTCTTTAAAGTGGTCCTCTAGAGTTTTGCCTAAATACTAAGCTGCATGTACACAGGGCAACTCTCTTTGAGGCTTGGCAGAGAACACACTAGGTAGGGTGTTGGGGTGAGGATGGTGAGCTGAAGGTCACACAGTCAAACAGTGCTGTAGGCTTAGAGTTCAAACCTGCTAACATGAGGAGACCTTCCTGAGCACCTTGAACATTCACCTGAGATCATAGAAAGGTCATACCTTAGAAGGAGGGTTACTGTAGCCTAGACTAAAGACCACACTAAGCTCTCCATTACAAAACCTTAAAGCAAGTCTTGTTATATTCAAGATGCTATGCCAATCACAAACTGCCAACCAGAATAAAACTCAGCACTCTTCAAACAATTTTTTTTTTTTGAGTTGGATTCTCACTCTGTCGCCCAGGCTGGAGTGCAGTGGCACACTCATGGCTACCCCAGCGTTGACCTGCTGGGCTCTGGGAGTCCTTCCGCTTCAGCCTTCGGAGTAGCCAGAACTACTGTGCCTGGCTAATTTTTTTTCACTTATTGTAGAGACAAGGTCTTGCCAAGTTGCCCAGGCTGGTCAAACCTGCAGGCTCAGGCAATCCACTCACCTCGGCCTCCCAAAGTGCTGGGATTACAGGCTGAGCCACCAAGCCCAGCCCAAACAAATTATTATCTACATTATCCAGCATACAATAAAAAAAATCACCAGACAGATAGGAAAATGAAACCAGTAAAAAAGGGGAAAAGGTCAACGGATACTAACAGAATGAATGAACAGATAGGAATTTCAGCAAAGAAATGTAAATACAAGAAACAGCCAAATGGAAATTCCAGAACTGGAAAAATGCAATATCTGAAATAAAAAATTCACTGCATGGATCTAAGAGCAGTTTGGATACTGGTAGAAGAAAATGTTAGTGAACTTGAAGACAAATCAATAGAAACCATTCAAAGGTGAGACACAGAGTGAACAAACATTGAAAAGAGATGGGCACAGCCTCATTGACAAATGACAAATAATAATATCAAGTATAACATAGGTAAAATTGAAATTCTAGAAGACAAGAAAGACTGGAACAGAA
The DNA here is from genome assembly GCA_027257055.1 of Cephalopachus bancanus. NCBI lineage: Eukaryota > Metazoa > Chordata > Mammalia > Primates > Tarsiidae > Cephalopachus > Cephalopachus bancanus. The sequence goes on along the minus strand of JAPVLO010000159.1, from coordinate 1,217,675 downwards.
ATGACATTTGAGGAAATTTCTCCAAATTTGATTTTTAAAAAAATCTCAGCCTGCAGGTTCCAGAATGTCAAGGAACTCCAGGCAAAGTAAATACAAAGAAAACCACATTGAGGCACACCAGAATGAAGTTGCTGAAAAACAAAGATGAAAATAAAATATTAAAGCATCCAGAGCAAAAAAGGCACTTTACATATAGGGGAACAAAAATAAGGTTATGTCTGATTCTAATCAAAAACAATGCTTACTGGAAATGGGACAGCATCTTTAAAGTTCCTGAAAAAATATATTTCAAAAATAAATGTGAGACAAAGACATTTTCAGATTGACAAAAGCTGACAGAAATTCGTTCTCTACAGACTTGCAGTATCTTTCAATGCTTCACTGGTAAATTTTAAAACACGTTTTAAAAAGAGCACCAGTCTTACACAAAATCTTTCATAGAAAAGGAAGAGACATTTCTCAAATAATTTTATGAGACCAATATAGTCACGATTTTTTTAGAAAGAAAAAGAAATTACAAATCAATATTATTCGTGAACATAGACAAAAAAACAAGGAAATACACATTGAAATACAGTAATACATGAAAAGGATAATACCTCTTGACCAAATGGGGTTTACCTCAGGAATGCAAGGTTTGTTTACATGTGAAACTCAATGAATTTTACATAATTGACCACCTACTTCTGATTAAAAACTCTTAGCAATTTAGGAATAGGAAGAAAATTCTGCAACCTGTTAAGATGTATTGTCAGCCTATTTTTAGGCTGAAGGCAAATGCCACCAGGTAGAATATGGAGCCAGGTGGAGAAAAGAAAAGTGCCAGAAATGGGAAATAATGTGGTAAATATAAAAGAATTTGGTTTCTCATTTAAAAATTGCTTTAAGAGACAATTTAAGCTTTAAGGCAAAAATAATAACAATTTATTATGGAGTTTTTAATATATGTAGCGATAAATGGTTGACAAAGGATGGAGGTGGTTAAATGAAGTATACAGGCAAGCAACAGAGAAAACACAACAAAAAGAAGTGATACATGAAAAAGATAATACCTCTTGACCAAATGGGGTTTACCTCAGGAATGCGAGGTTGGTTTACATGTGAAACTCAGTGAATTTTACAGAATTGACAGCCTGCTTCTAATTAAAAACTCTTAGCAATCTAGGAATAGGAAGAAAATTCTGCAACCTGTTAAAATGTGTCTTCCAGTAAAACATAGTAGAGGCTATTATGTTCGGGCAAATTAAACAATGTCTTTCTCAACAACAGCAAAAAAGTATCTTCCAGAAACTGAGAGCTAAAGTTATTCTAAACAACAAAAAGAAACGAAAGGTTGGAAAGGAAGGAATGTTATTATCTTTATTTGCAAAAGATATAATTCCAAGTAATCTGCAAAAATGCTACTGGAACTAAAGTAAATTTAGAAAGGGCATAGATTATATGGTCAATATGCAAAAATTATTCATATTTTTGCATGCTAGCAAGAATAATTAGAAAATGAAATTAATATATGTCACATTGTGCCAGCCCTCTGCTCAGAGCTTTCTGATGGCATTTTACTTCTCTTAGAATAAAATCCAAAGTCTGCTATAAGGCCCACCTTGCTATTTACCCTCTCTTCCCCCTTGCCCGTCATGCCTCCGAGCTGTCACCTTTCTCCCTGGCTCTGTTCTAGGGCCTTCGAGCGTGCTTTCTCCCATGCGTGCACGCACTCCCCCATGTATCTCTCGGTCTTACCGCTCACTTCATTCAGCTCTATGCTTAGCTGTCACCTTCTCAGACATGCCTTCCCTGATCACCTTAAATGGAATAGCACCTCTGCTTACCTTGCTTTACTTTTTTAAAGCCCTCACTACCATCCGACACATTAGATGTCAGTTTGTTTATTGTCTTTCTCCATTTTTAGAACATGAGAACAAGGACTTTGTCTTTTGTGGTTGATCATTGTTGGATCTGCAGTGCCTAGCATGGTGCCTGGAACTTAGTGGCAGTCAACACATACTTGTTTCATGAATAATTGCAAAATGTAGTGCCAACATGGACAAAGTCTGGGGGTAAGCATACTGAAATAAAAGTATCTAGTGTGGTAGGCTTTTGGGTTTACCTTTTTCTTCTTAGAAAATCCGATTGAAAATCTTTTTCAATTAAATATTTTGATGCCATGCTGAGTCCTGAGGCAACACAGGGCATATCTGTAGGGGTGATCATGGATGCACCCATTGCTTGAGTGACATGCCATCATTTGCAAAGTGCTTTCCTTGCCACATTGGATCTGCACAGGGCCCAGTGATATAAGTGGATAGGATGGCGAGTCAGAGAGATCCAGTTACCTGCCCAGGGCTACACAGACAAACTGTGGCCAGGAGTCCTGGCTCTCAATCCTAGGTTCTTTTCCATTGCACCCTATGATGGGAGATGGGCCCTGTGACAGGGTTTTACATGGTTCCCATGGGCAAAATAGCGTCCCACCCCCTAGGACTGATCTTCATGAGGCTAAATGTTTTGTGCACATGTACCAAGGGTGAGGAGGCAGGTGGAGGAAGAAGAATTTTGCAGACTTTTTCGGTCTGTTTGAGAGGCAGGACCTGTGGAATGGAGGTAGGGACCAGGCCAGTATTTTCATGCCTCAAATGTTTTCATGTGTGAAGAGGCACAGACCCTACTAGTCTTGGGGTTGAATGAGGGGCCCACTCACCCAGCCAGAGGGGCAACAAGGAGAGTCCCAGGAGACCGGAGGGCCCGTGGGCACATGTGATTCTGCTGGGGCCCAGTTCATGTCATATATGTTGCTTTGAGCAGTGTGGGGCCTGCATGGGGAAATAAAGGTGGTTCTTTTCTTCTCTGAATGAAATGCATGTTAACAAACACTCGTGGTTCCATTGTCAAATGGAAGGCTGGGCGTTTGTGTGCAGAATCTCTCTGGATCCTCAAAACGGACAAGAAAAAAATGACATTTCCATCTGCTTAGGTGAAGAATCAGGCGGAGGGTGACCATGTGGATTTCCCAAGGTCATTCACTAATTAGGTGGCACACCCAGGGCAAGGATTCAGATCTTGAAACTCCAAGGCAAGCACTGTCTTGGAGGGCTCCCACCGAGAGACAAATCCCCAGGGGGTGTGACTGGGACAAAGAGAGCTGTATGGTGAGTGTGATACCATAGTAGCTGCAGTGGTGAGGTTTCCTGGAGCTTTGTTCCCAAGGAATAGATGGATGAGGGCGGACCTAAAGTAGGGAAAGGGGGTTCAAGTGAACTCAGGGGAGGGTGGGTAGCATGAAGCGAGCACCTTGATTCATGCTGTTTTGCATTCAGGATCTAGTATCTCGGTAGTTCCCTTTTTATAACTCTCTCTTTGGGGATCATTTTACCTTGTCCTCACAGTGTTTGAGGGTGACAGGAGCTCTCAGTATCAATGACACCTGGGATGAAAGTGACTCAGGGCTCTCTTACATGAGGCTGCGTCCCTCTGTCTTGCAGATGTCATTCTAGGCACTGAGTGGCTGGAGGATCTGCCAGATATCAGTCGAAGGAGCACCTTAGATCAAAGCCCAAGAAAGCACGACTTCTGACTGCAGCAGCATTTCTTGATTGCAAGACCACACTCATGTGCATGCGTGTATGTGCATGTGCATGCCTGTGTGTTGAAGGATAATACTAGAAAGCATGTTTTTTTCCTCATAATTTAGTGATGCCTCTGCTAAGACCAACTTGAAGAGCAATTATAGGGAGAGGCATGTTAAGAGTGTTCAGTGCATTCTCAGTGTTTGGGGTTAATCAGAACGCAAATGATTTTCATCACTGGTATACTGACACCTTAGGGAAAAAAAATCTGTTCATTGACTGAAGTGTCTGTAGTGGTTTAGAGACTCTGTCTCATCCTCATGTCCAGCAAGATGTGGTTTTCCCCCAGGTGGAATTATTTAACAGTGAAGTGTGACATCCATCCAGTCCTTTGCCACACTGAGAAATTGTAAGAGGACCTCTTTATTTCTTACCTAGATGAGGTTTTAAAGAGTTGTGGGGAGACAACATGGGTTTTGAAATCAGGGGATTCTTACAAAGTGGTGTGTCTTGGGGCAGACCCCCTCCCACTATGGGAGCTTTTCTGTCCCTCAATAAATCCTGCTTTCAAAAAACCAAAAAACACATGGTGTGTCTTGGAGACGGGCATTTGGCAGGTCTAGGACAGGGGGTCCCTCAGCCTGCTGGATCATGCATGGTCCATGTACTCTTAGGGATGGGGCAGTGAGCCAACTTGGTGTAATCCTTGCATTGAGTCTGTAGCACCAAGGGCAGCTGAAGCCAGGAGTGAGCTCCTTGTGACTTCAGGCTGTTTTGATCAAGGTGCTGGCTCTGCCAGTTCTCACAGAACCCTAGGGCTCAGAAGGAAGTGAGCACTTCCCAGGTCTCTGCATCACTGAGATTGTGTCCTGAGGAAGAGAGGATGACCCTGGCCCACAGCAGATGGGAGTGAGTACTTGGGTCACGTGAGTATGAGTATCCCTCTCTACCACTGTGTAGTGTGAGGAGTGTGCCGATGCAACTTTCCGGTGGTACAGCCGCGGGGAAGAGTGCTGTCTCAGGACATCAAGCTTCCTAGGTGGGGGTAGTAAAAACTGGCCATAGTCATCAGGGCATTTAGTCCATTTTCCTAAGTAGATCTAGTAAACTAGTATCTAGTGGGGGTGTGTTTTCTGGGACTTCTTTGCTTGCCTTGGAGAGATGACCTGTGGACTAGGATGTGTCCTCTGGAGGAAGAAGTGAATATTGAGCCTGGAATACTGACCCCAGAGATGAGGAGTCACTCAGGGTCGCAGAGCTCAGGGAGGCTGGGCCGTGGTGAGTTCCTAGAGCTAGCCTTCTCAGGTGCTTCTGCCTAGTAAGGAGACCCCTGGCTGGACAGGATCCTAGGTCCTACAGACCTTTCCCTCCAGCTCTAAGGATGATCTGGCCCTGGCAGTAACTGGCAGCCCCTACCCATGCTCATTCAAAACTACTTTGAAAGCCTACAGCCAGGTTTGAGAGTTTAAGATGGTGGACATGTCTGCTCCAAAGACCAGAACACCTGTGCCCCACTGCTCAGGAGACCCCTGGCACTCACACACTCAGGGAGCCCACTTAATATTCCTGAGATCATTTGCTGGGTCTGGCTGGAATACCAAGTGAAGGGTCTTGATCCCATCTTCGGAAAGGATTTTTTTCCTGGCAGAGGGGAAGGGTCGTCACTTCATAGTTGTCTGTGAATTCACCATTTTGGGTCATATGTGTGGCAAACTGTAAATCCTGCATCAGCTTCTCCAGGCTTTGAGGCTCCCTGACCCACTCTGCTGATGGGGAAAGCTTGGGGAACACTGTGGTTTTAATGGATCTTAAGGAAAGTGCAGTGAGGGCTGTGATATGCCTGGTGTAGGAAACCTCACAGTGGACTCTGTGGCCCAGGGATCATCTAGGACGGTTTCCCTGGAGGGCGGGGGATGTGCCCCATCTCTGTTGTCAGTGCTGTGCTTATGCAGGCATTCACTGTCAAGTGAGAGTGTCATCCAGAGTTGCCTTCTAGCTCAAAATTCTGTGAACAGCTGAATGTATGGTGGATACGCACCCTTAGTCACCTCTTATTTTTGTGGGAAAGGTAAGGGAAACAGATAACTAAATCTTGATTGTCACTCCTGGTTCCGTTTGTAAATAATGAAAGCAAGTTATTTTTTTCACCTTTCGTTGGGTTACATGGAACATCCCTATTTTAGCAGTTAAAAATGACCAGAAACAATTATACCACACACAAACTTGAAGGAAATGACCGAAGCAATTATACCACACAAAATCTTGAGGGCTTTAGTGTTTTACTAATCTGTTTCAGCAGAAGTCATGGATTTTCTGCATACTCCATGTTATGAATTTGGTTTGCTGCGATCAAGGCACCTGTGACAGAGAGATGGTTTCTTTGGCATCCATGAAAGAGAAAACGTAGGAGCAAGGCGAATGTATATTTAGCCATGCTGTCAGTGCTTTCAAGTTTAATACCAGAAGGGTAAAAGGAACTAACCACCAATACATGCAACAGCTTGGGTGAATATTATAAGCATCACGCTTCGTGAAGGAAGCCAGTCTGACTCAAAATGTTACATACTGTACGATTCCATTTTTGTGACATTCTCAAGAAGACAGAATAATGGTGATGCAGAACAGATCAGTGGTTGCCAGGGGTGAAGGGCGGAGAGTGTGTGACTGAAGGAGCAACCTGGGGGCGAACTCTAGGGTGATGGGACAGTTCTCTATCCTGACTGTGGTGGTGGCTAAATGACTCTACACATGTGTCAAGACTCCTGGACCTGTCCGCCATGTGACCCTTTAAAAACAACATAAAATAATGCCAGAAGGGCAAGCAGTGCCTGCATGGTATAGTCACTGACCACAGGCTCAGACGCACGCCTCCTCCTGCCCTCCCTTTCCTTCCCCGACACCCGCCAGATGCACCCTCCTCTGTGCTGAGGTTTTGAAACATTGCCCAACCCGGGGCCCACTTTGTCGTGAAGGCCAGTCATCCTGCTGATGGCAGTTGTCAGGACTCACTCACAGTCAGCATCTGGTTTCCTCTGCTGCATAAAACATTGTGGAGTTTGCATCTCTGCTCCAGCCTTGCCCCTTAAGGTGTTTGGATGGATTTGGCAGGGGGTGGAGGTTGCTTTCTCTGGATTTATTTCCTGTTGTGTTTCTGTGAATGTTTCTATGACTGTGTTTGTTTCTGTGATATTGATGAATGATTCCTGTTCATCGCTTGATTTATTCCCTTCTTGTCTGAAGTTGTGCACATCCAAAACTGTCCCTAGTGCAATGGTGCCTCATCTCAGGGAATGACTCCACCATCTACTAACGTGCCCACATTTGAAGCCTGGCTTAGTCTGCCACCTCTTCTCCTCAGTTCCCAGCCCTACTTCAGGTCCCATGTTCTCTGTATTCTGTTCTCAAATTGGCTCGCTCCTCTTGTCCTATGTCCCCACTGAGCCCTCCTGCCACAGCTCCCTCACTCCCGGTTCCATCCTTGCCTTAGTTCATTCGAACTGCCATAAAAAAAACTCCATAGATTGAGCAGATTATTTGTTCCTCACATTTCTGGAGGCTGGAAGTCCGAGGTCAAGACTCCAGCATTTGTCTGTATAGCCCACTTTCTGGTTTATAGGCAGCTTCTTTTCACTGTGTCCTCACATAGCAGAAGGGACAAGCTTGCTCTCTGGTCTCTTTTACAAAGACACTAATCTTATCCATGAGGTCTCCATCCCCATGACCTAATCACCTCTCAAAGGCCTCGCCTCCTGACACCATTCCCTTGGGGGTTAAAATTTCAATATATGAATCATGTGGGAATACATTCAGACCATGGCAGCCCTGTAAACCAAAGGGATCTTCCTAACACTTAAACTTGATCATGTAATCCTGCAGCTGAATATTTTGCCATGTTCTCGTTACCTTTAGAATAGAGGTCAAACACCTTGATGTGGCTTACTATTCTTGAATTATCTCGCTTTCTTTTACTTATTTTCTAGCTTGATTCTCTTCTCCACCTTTGATCCAACTCTCAAAACTTCAGTGATATTGGAATTCTTCCAGTGCCTTGAGCAGATCATGTTCTCTCCCTGCCTCTGGGCCTTTGAATATGCTATTCCCTATACTTGGAATCTTGTCCCCCCTGCCCTCCCATACCACTGCCATACACAGTATTTATCTGGCAGGTTTTCTGTTCACCCACCCTTCTTCAGTGTAGCCCTTTCTTCTGGGCCGAGCATCCTTCCTTCCTGCCCTCAAAGCCACCTGTTCTTCTGTCCTGGCACCTGCCACACCGTGTCATAATTTTCCCCAGATTGAGGCTGTAGGATCTTTGCCGGCAGTACTCTCCCTCTGTTGCCACTATTGTATCCTGGGCATCCTACAGGCATGATGCCTGTAGCCAGAAGGTGCTGAGAACAAGTTTTGTGATGAATGGACAAAGGCATCTGTAAAATCCCAGAGCGAGAAACCAACAGGAATTTAATGAGAGACATTAAAAATCCTCCTCTGTGCTGAGATTTAGAAACCCAGGGCCTACTTCCCTGAGCGTCAATCATTCTGCTGACAACAGTTGTCAGGACCCTCACGAGGTGTGGGCCCATCTTCTGACCTGCTTACAGTCTGGCGAGGGAGGTCATAACTGATGAAAGATTTGAATAATAATTGCGCTAAACCATGCGACATGAGCTCCAGGTGCCATCAAGGGACAGGACAGAGGCTGAGGAGTTCAGGCTGTCAGAGAAAGGTTCACAGAGCTCATTTTCCCAAATCATTTCTTGCCCATGTTCTCTTCACATGCAGATTGACCTCACTTCTCCCTCTATGCAGGTTGCCACACCTACCAAGGCTAGACCAGGAGGGCCCACCCTTCACTCCTCTGTGAATGACTCCAGGGAGCCCCGAGGTTTTTCTGTCACATCGGGGGATAAGTCACATCTCTGGCTGGTTATGTGGCCACCCCGCCCAGTCTTTCGTTCTCCCCTATACCTACAAAGATCGCCTTCCCCTTGGAAGACACAGTGTCTTAAGTTAAAGTTTGAGCATAAATGTCACTGACTCTACCCTATCATAGCCAGCTCCACTGGATGAGGAAGAAGAAGTGGTGTTTAGGGGAGGTGAGCGCAGACACCGGAGTATCTGAGTGGGGTTTGAGCTCTGTTGAAAGGAATGAACCCCTTGCTTCTAGACCCTGGCTGCCCATTGGAATCACCCAGACAGCTTTAACACAGCCTGATGCCCACACCCATTCCCAGCTAATTCAGTCAGAGTCTCTGGGGTGGCACCCAGATAACCACTGTGCAGTCCATGGGCATTCAGGTGAGCTCAGATGGACACGACCGCAAGTATTTGCTAATTCACATCCTTAATTGGGCTACCCATGGTTTCATGGGCTTCCTTAGTAAAAGACAGTCTGTTCAAAATGAAGAGGAGGTGTTTTTTGTTGTTGTTGTTTAAATTCTTTTAATTACATGAGTAATTTGGTAAAACAAACAAGCAAACAAACAAAAAACACTACAGAAGCAACGGAGGTAAAAAGTTATAATCCCTTCCTCCTAAGCCATTGTGTATCCTTCCAGATCTATTTTACAAGTTTACATAACAGGATGCAAACACAGGCTCCTTCTGCACTCTTGATCCATGACAGCTGAGTGATGCCAGTGGCCCCTGGTTCTGTGGTGTGGTTAAGGCAAATTGGTCCTGACACCTCCAGCCTGCTGAAGAGGCGCAGTCTTAGGTGGAGAGGATTTCTTTGGAGAATGTTACAGGGAGCCTGTTTCCCTCCCTGTTCTCTCTTCTGCTCTGAGGTGCCTGGAGGTTGGTGGTGACACCCTAGGGAGGGTCTCTCTGGACCGGTGGTGCTCTTGCCAGGGGTGAGGTCAGGGTAAGGGCTTCCCATAAGGGAGCCAATCCCAGGGTTTGTGAGTCAGCAGTGGGGAGGCCAGGCCTGGGTCTCAGACCCAAAGAGCTGTGACTGAGATCTCTGGAGATAGCAGGAGCAGGTCCCACAGAATGAATTTAGTGAGAGTGTGAGGGGGAATGCAGTGGATTTTGCTTTCACTCTGTGGAATCCAGCTGGGTCAATGGCTTCTTGCATTTACATTTATGTATAGATGCATACTGGGGTTTACATTTTTGCAAAAATGAAATCATTGCATTTGTGTGGTTTTTTGCAGATCCTTTTTTTAAAAAAAACTTCACAATATATTTCATAGGAACTTCTGTGTCAGTAAATAGATCTACCTCATTTCTTTGAACCACTTTGTAGTCGTTAGCCAGTCCTAGACCAGGAGGTGTTTATGATAGGTCTAATGTTTTAATACAAACCTGAATTCAGGAAACATATTCGTTTGTTTATCTATACATGCCTCTGTGAATATTTCTATAGAATAAATTCCCAGAGGTGGAAATGTTGGGTCAAAGATTTTGAGGGAAACTGCCAAGGAAGGTGGACATTTTTTAAGACTCCTACCACCAGCGTTTGGTAGTGCCAATTTCTCACATTGCCAATGAATAGTATCTACCTTTTTTTTTTTTAATTTCTAGAAGTCTGATTTTTACATCTAGTTTTTAGTGGGATCGCTCATTTTGTATACAAGGGGTTACCCCCAAAATACTGGAATTATCTTTTGGTGGGTGGGCCCCTTGTAGTACAGGTTTCCCCTGCTAGGTAGGTGCTCTAGGAATCCATAAGCTTCAGTGTACCAGCTAGAGTTGTTGTGAAAGGCTGCATTCAGCTTCAGTGAATATTTTTTTGGGGTGAGGAGATCCTTTCAACGTGTTTGCCCATTTCATGGTGGGTGATTTACACAAACAGCATGTGACAGTGAAATTTTGTTCAGCAGTTTTTAACCAAAAACAGCATGACCCCCGTGCCTCACCCTCCCTATTTACCTGGTCTTGACTCAAGTAACTTTTTGTTTGGCTCCCTGGTTTAAAAAGGCCTCAATGGGAAACAATATGCTGATGTGGAAGAGTCGAAACAAAAAAGGGCAGAAGTCATAAAAATTGATGAGTTCAGAAACCGTTTTGCGCAGTGGAAAAAGTGTCTTGATAAGTGTGTTGCATCACACGGAGAGTACTTTGAAGGTGACTGAAGCTTAAACATGAATAAATACATAGATTTTTATAAATAAATTCTGTTTTGGGGGGGTCCTCTCTCATATGCTTACTGGCCATTTGCTATCATGTGAACTCTTTTCACATATCCTTTGCCCACTTTTCAATTGAACTGTTTGCATTTTTCATATTGCTTTATGGGACTCTTTATAAATCAAAGATAAATACACATAAACATATCCTTTATTGTATATATTGTATATACTTCCTTCCAGTCTGACTCATGCCTTTATTGAAAACTTACACAGTGTAGAAAGTTTTAGAAGAGATGAAATAGAAAGTCACAGACTTTTCTTTTTTTTTTTGAGTCAGAGTCTCACTCCGTCGCCCAGGCTGGAGTGCAGTGGCACACTCACAGCCACCCTAGTGTTGACCTACTGGGCTCAGGCAATCCTTCTGCCTCAGGCTTCCAAGTAGCCAGAACTACAGGCGCAAGCTACATGCCCAGCAAATTTTTAAATTTTATTGTAGAGATGAAGTCTCACCATATTACCCAGGCTGGTCTCGAACCCGTGGGCTCAGGCAGTCCTCTCGCCTCAGCCTTCCAAAGTGCTGGGATTACAGGCTTGAGCCACTGTGCCCGGCCTGAAAGTCACATACTTTTAGGATCAGAACAAAAAGGAACAGGCTTATGATGTGCACACAACCTTCCAAATTATGTTCGACTTAACCGAAGGAAGGAAGGAAGGAAAGAAGGGAGGGAGGAAGAAAGGAAGGAAGGAAGGGAGGGAGGAAGGATGGATCTTGGATTTACATTGTTATAACTGTATTGGGTTGCTTTTGATTTATTTCCACCCTACTTTTTATTTATTTAATTTTTAATTTTTTGAATCAAGGTCTCACTCTGTCACCCATGCTTGTGTGATCATGACTCACTGCAACCTCGACATCCTGGGCTTAGGTGATCATTCTGCCTGAGCCTCTCAAGTAGCTAGGACTACAGGTGTGAACCACCACACCCTGCTAACTTTTTGTTTTTTGTAGACATAAAGTCTTGCTATGTTGTCTAAGCTGGTCTTGAGCTCTTGGGCTCAAGCAGTCCTTCCGCCTTGACCCGCCTTGACCTTTCACCATGCCCGGCCCTCCTCTACTTTTTAAATACTTGAGATATAATCATATATCCCAAAATAAGGTTGTGAACCATTACCACTATCCAATTCCAGAACATTTTTATTACCCACAAAAGAAACCATTTAGCTATTACAGGTTGAGGCTTCTAAATCCAAAAGTCTAAAATCCAAAAAACCCCAAATCTGAAGCTTTTTGAATGCTAATATGAAGCAAAAAAGAAATTCTCATTGTAAACAATGCAGATTTTGGATTTTTGGATTGTGGTTGATTAACTGGTAAGTATAATGCAAATACTCAAAATTCCAAAATACTTGTGGTCGCAAGCACATTGGATAAGACAAATTCAACTTGTAGTATTCTTTAAATATTTGGTAGAATTCACCTGTGAAACTTGGGCTTTTCTTTGTGGAAAGTTATAAAATTCCTAATGCAGTCTCTTTAGATGTTATCGGTTTATTCATAATTTCTATTTCTTCTTGGGTCACTTTTGGTAGTTTGTATATTTCTAGGGCCTTGTCCATTTCATGTGGGTTATCTAATTTGTTGGCATACCATTGCTCATATTATTCCCTTGTAATACTTATTTCTGTAGGAGTGGTGACAATGGCCCCTCTTTCATTCTTGGTTTTGGTAATTTGAATTATCTGTCCTTTTTTCTTAGTCTAGCTAAAGGTTCATCAATTTTATTGATGTTTTCAAAGAACCAACTTTTGGTTTGCTCATTTTTCTTCTTGTTTTTCTGTTCTCAATTTCATTAATTTCTTCTCTAATTTTTATTATTCCTTTTTTCTGCTTGCTTTCTCTAGCTCTTTTCCTGATTTCTTAAGGTGGAAATTGTTGTTGTTTTTTTTTATAGGCTGGAAAAAAACACTAGTGTGCTCAAAATTTTATTGGATGATGTGATACAATGAGAGTTAAAGACAGGTACAGTCCCAATCCTCTTGAAGTTTACAGTCCAGTGGAGAAGATTAACATTAATCAAGTAATCCATATAATCACACAAACATAATTAACAAGGTACCTCTAATATAATTTTTGAAAATAATAAATTTTAGATACATACTGAATTATTTGAGATGAAATGTGAATTGTCTCAAAATAATCTTTTTTTATTATCAATATTTTTTATTTTGATATTGTGGGGTACAGTTAAGCATTAGGTATACAAATATGCTTCATTCAGGCCCCCTTGTTGATAACAGGTGTCTCCCCATCCCCAGACAGCTGTTTACTACCATTAGTCCCATCCCCCCCCCATAGTTTCCCACCACTGTCAGTCATTTTCTTATGGTAGTGCGTTGGATGATCAAGGTCCACTATATGAGTGAGAATATGTGATACTCAGATCTTTGTTTCTGTGAGAGGTCACTCAGTATTATAGACTCTAGCTCCATTCAGGTTGCTGCGAAATTCATGATTTTGTTCTTTTTTAGGGCTGCATAGTATTCCATCGTGTATATGTACTACATTTTTTAAATCCAGTCCTCTTTTGATGGACAGCGTGGTTGGTTCCAGGTTCTTGCTGTTGTGAACAATGCACGATAAACATTCATGTGCAGTTATCTTTTTTATAGAGTGATTTGAGTTCTTCAGGGTATATTCCCAGTAGGGGGATTGCAGTGTCATGTGGGAGGTTGATGTTTAGAGCTTTTAGGAATTGCCACACTGCTTTCCACAGAGGTTGCACTAGTTTACACTCCCACCAACAGTGTAGAAGTGTTCCCTTTTCACCACACCCTCTCCAACAGCTATTTTTTTTTGAGTTATTGATAATTGCCATTCTGACTGGAGTTAGGTGGTATCTCAGTGTGGTTTTCATTTGCATCTCCCTGATGATTAGTGAGGTTGAGCATTTCTTCACGTGTCTGTTGGCTGCTTGGATGTCTTCCTTGGTGAAGTGTCTGTTCATATCTTTTGCCCATTTTATAATGAGGTTGTTTTTTTTTTTTCTTTTCACCACGTTTGAGTTCCTTGTAAATCCAAGATGTTAAGCCTTTGTCAGAACTGGAGTTGGCAGATACTTTTTCCCAGTCTGTAGGCTGTCTTCCTGCTCTCTTGATGGTTTCTTTGGCTTTGCAGAAGCTTGTCAGTTTAATGAGGTCCCACTTGTCTATCTTATCCCTTATGGCCTGTGGGTTTCGAGTTTTGTTCAGGAATTGGATGCCAGTTCCAATTCCCATGAGAGTATGTCCTTCATTTTCTAAGGTTCTTATGGTTTGAGGTTTTACATTTAGGTCTCTGATCCATTTGGAGTTAATTTTTGTGTATGGGAATAGATAGGGGTCCTGTTTCAATCTTCTGCATGTGGTCAGCCAGTTTTCCCAGCACCATTTACTGAATAGTGATAGGTGGTGGAGGGTTTGTTGAAGATGAGTTGGTTGAGAAATTGAGGTTTTGCTTCTGGAATCTCAATTCTATTCCATTGATCTATATGCCTGTTCCTATACCAATACCAAGCTGTTTTGATGATTGTAGCTTTATAGTAAAGTTTGAAGTCTGATAATGTGATGCCACCTGCTTTGTTTTTTTTTTTTTGCTGAGGATTGTTCTGGCTATTCTTGGTCATTTGTGTTTCCATATGAATTCCTGTGTTGTTTTTTCTAGGTCTGAGAATAATGTTGCTGGTAATTTGATAGGTATTGCATTGAATCTGTAGATTGCCTTAGGTAAGATGGACATCTTCACAATGTTGATTCTTCCAATCCATGAGCATGGGATATTTTTCCACGTGTTTGTGTCATCTTTGATTTCTTTGAGCAGAGTTTTGTAGTTTTCATTGTAAAGGTCTTTCACATCTGTGGTTAGGAAGATGCCAAGGTATTTCATTTTTTTTGTGGCTATTGTGAATGGAATTGTGCTTCTTATTAGGGTTTCTGTTTGTTTATTATTGGTGTAAAGAAATGTGATTGTCTTTTGCACATTTATTTTATATCCTGAGACTTTGCCGAAGGCCTTTATCAGTGTAAGGAGGTTCTTGACAGATTCTCTTGGGTTTTCAAGGTACACCATCATGTCATCTGCAAAGAGAGATCATTTGACTTCCTCTTTTCCTATTTGGATACCCCTGATTGCCTTCTCTTCTCTGATTGCTGTAGCCAGGACTTCCAATACTATGTTGAACAGGAGGGGTGAGAGTGAACATCCTTGTCTTGTTCAAGTTTTCAGGGGAAATGGTTCCAATATTTGTCCGTTTAGGAGTATGCTGGCTGTGGGTTTCTCGTAGATGGCTTTTACTACTTTGAAGTATGTTCCCTGTATGCCTAGATGTTTGAGGGTTTTTATCAAGAAGGGGTGCTGGATGTTATCAAAAGCTTTTTCTGCATCTAATGATATAATTATGTGGTTTTTGTTTTGACATCAAGGTGGAAGTTTATGCTATTGATTTGAGATCTTTCTTCTTTTTTAATATAGTCATTTATAACTATGCAAGCACTGTTGCAGCCTTATCCCATAAGTTTCTATATGTTGTGGTTTTGTGTTTATTAATATAAAAGTATTTTCTAATTTATCTTGTGATTTCTTCTTTGATCCACTGGTTATTTAGGAATGTATTGTTTAATTTCCACATATTTGTGAATTTCCCAGATTTTCTTCTGTCATCGATTTCTAACTTAATTCTTTTGTGATTGATGAACATGCCTTGTATGGTTTAAATCTTTTTAAGTTTAATGAGACTTATTCATGACCTAACAGATAGTCTATTCTGGAGAATTCTCCATGTGCCTTTGAGAAAAAGGTACATTCTGCTGTTAATGTGTGACTATTCTATAGATGTCTGTTAGGTCTAGTTAGTTTAGCACGTTGTTCAAATTTTCTACTTCCTTGTTGATTTTATGTCTAGTTTTACTATTAATTGAAATGATTGCAATCTATTGATTGCAGTAATAGATTGCAGCTGTTACTGCTGAATTGTCTATTTCTTCCTTCAGTTTTGTCAGTTTTGTTTTATGTATTTTGGGCCTCTGTTATTAGATGTGCAAATGTGTATAATTGTTAAGTCTTCATTTATTGGTCCTTTTATCATTATACAATTTTCTGCTTAGTCTCTAGTAATTTTTGTCTTGAATAGACAACATTTTGTCTATGCTAATGTAGTTGCTCTAGCTCCGTTTTGGTTACTGTTTACATAGGATATCTTTTTTCTACTCTTTTACTTTCAACCTGTTTGTGTCTTTGAATTTAAAGTGTCTTTTCTATACACCACATCTAGTTAGATTTATTTTTAATTAGTTCTGTCAATCTCTGCTTTTTAACAGGAGTATTTAATCCATTTTTATTTAATGTATTTATTAATAGGTAGAATTTACATCTGTCAGTTTGCCTTTTGGTTTCTTTAGGTCTCTTGCTTTTTTATTCTTCTCTATTCCTCCATTGCTGCCTCTTTTCATGTTAAATAGATATTTCTCTAGTGTATCATTTTAATTCCCTTGCCATTTCTTTCACCATTGTGTTAGTTTCTTCATAGTTGCTCTGGGGATTACAATTTGCATCTTAATTTATAATAATCTAGTTTGGATTAATACCAACTTAATTTCAATATAGGTATAAGAACTTTGCTTTTATATACCTCCATTCCCTACTTTCTATTCTGTGCTATTATTGTCATACAAATTGTATCTTTATATGCTCATTAACACAATTTGTAGTTACTGCTTTTTGCAATTGTCTTTGAAGTTAGAAGGAAAAAAGAGTTCCATCAAAAACACATTTAAACTGTCTTGTATATTTGCCTGTGTAATTACCTTTACTAGTACTATATTTTTTTCATGTGCATTTGAATGACTGTCTAATACCCATTTCATGTAGGGCAGGTTTACTAGTGACCATTTTCTCTATGGTTTTGTTTATCTGAAAATGCCTTAACTTATTTTAATTTTTCCTTCTTTTAAAAATTGAGATGAAATTCATATAACATAAAATTAACCATTTTAAAGTGAACAATTTAGTGACATTTAATACATTCACAATGCTGTGTAACCACCACCTCTAGTTCCAAAACATTTTCTTCGTCTTTGGAAGCACTATACTATAAGTTGTTCCTCATTCTTTCATTTTTGAAGAATCTAGTATTCTTGGTCCGTGGGCTTTTTTCTTTCAGCCTGAATAGTTCACCTCATTGCCTTCTGGCCTCCATGCCTTCTCATGAAAAATCAGTCTTACTGAAGGTAAGTATATGTGGTAAGTCATTTCTTTAGCGCTGCTTTCAAGATTCTCTATTTGACTTTGACAATTTGATTATGATATGTCTAGGTATGAATCTCTTTGAGTTTATCCTACTTGGAGTTCATTGAGCTTCTTGTATATGCAGATTGTGTTTTCCTTAAAGTTTGGAAGTATTCAGTTACTAGTTCTTTACATGTTCTTTCTGCACCTTTCTCTGTTTTCTCTCTTTCTGAGACTCTCAATTTGCACATGTTGGTATGCTCAGTGTTGTCCCCCCACAGGTCTTTGAGGCTCTGTTCATTTTTCTTCATTGTTACTTTGTTTTCTATTCCTTAAGCAGGCTAGTCTCATTTGATATGTCTTCAAAATACTGAATTTTTTCCTGCCAGCTCAGGTATGCTATTGAACCCCTCTAGTGATTTTAAATTTCAGTTATTAGACTTTTCAACTCCAGAATTTCTGTTTGGTTATCTTTTAAATTTTTTTTTATTTGTAGTCTATATTTAGTGAAACATCATTCTCATACTTTTCTTCAATGTCTTGTTTATTTGAACATAATTGAAACAATTAATTTCCTTGTCTAGTAAGTCTTCCTGGACTTCCTATGTGTGGATGATACTTTCTTGTTTCTTTTAAAGTCTTATAATTTTTTGCTGAAAATTTTAAAAACATGGTGTGCCAACTTGAAATATCAGATTTTCTCTTCTTCCTCAAGGTTTGTTGTTATTGCTGTTTGTTACTGTTGTTTGTTTACTGACTTTTCTGAACTAATTCTGTAAAGTCTATATATTTTTGTCATGTGTGGTCACTGAAGTCTCTACTTAGTTAGGTTAGTGATCAGTGAATGATCGAACAAAGCTTTCCTTACACGTTTAGAACTAAATCATCCAATTTTTGCTGAAAGACTCTGTGCATGTCTGGACACTCCTTTTAATACTCAACTGGGTAATTGACAACCGTCTAAACCCTCACTTCCTACTTGTGCAGAACTTCAAATTCAGTCAGCCTTGAGAGTTTGGGGCCTTCTGAAGTATTTCCTGAGTATGTGTACAACCCTACATGTGATATTCTAGGTACCCAGGAATAGACTGAACTTCCTTTTTTTTTTGAGTTGGAGTCTCACTCTGTCATCCAGCTTTGACCTGCTGGACTCCAGCGATCCTTCCGCCTCAGTCTTCTAAGTAGCTGGAACTACAGACGTGCATTACCATGCCCGGCTAATTTTTTATTTATTGTGGAGATAAGGTCTTGCCAAGTTGCCCAGGTGGTTCTTGAACCTGTGGGCTCTGGCAATCCACTTGCCTTGGCCTCCCAAAGTGCTGGTATTACAAGCCACCAAGCCCAACCTTGGACTTCCTTTTAAGTTTTTTTTTTTGAGTTGGAATCTCACTCTGTTGCCTAGGCTGGAGTGCAGTGGCATACTCACAGCCACCCCAGCACTGACCTGCTGTACTCCAACAATCCTTCTGCCTCAGCCCTCTAAGAAGAAGCTGGTGCTACAGGTGCACCCTACCATGCCTGGCTAAGTTTTGATTTATTGTAGAGACGAGGTCTCACCAAGGTTCCCTGGCGGATCTTGAATCTGCAGGCTCAGGCAATCCACTAGCCTCAGCCTCCCAAAGTGCTGGGATTATAGGCTGAGCCACCAAGCCCAGCCTCTTTTTTTTTTTTTTTTTTTTTTAGCCAATCTGTTGTTTGTCCCAACTGTTATCCACTGCCTCAGGCAACTGTGAAGTTAAATATTTGCCTATAATTGTCTTCAACAAGCATCTCTGTGGGGGAAAAGGCTTTTCACATTGGGTGATCTCTGACTTCCTGCTTGAAAGTAGGGTTTTCTAGGGAACCAACAGCCAGGTCAAATAATGACAGTTCTCTGAGACTAGAACTTAGAAGATGTTTAAACACAGTTCTTTTCCCTCCAGTGGCTGCTAGGCTGCTGATTTACGCAATAAGTGTAAAGCTGTTGGTTATCAAGGTTGTCATGGAACTAGAGAGCAGGAGACTGGAATATAGCAAGCCAAAACCTCAAAGCTCACTCTTTTTTTTTACTGAGATTCAACTGTTTCTCTGGAATAAATGCTCCCTGAATTGTTGTATTAGTTTCCAGAGTTCTGACAAAGTTCATTTTGACATTTTGTTTTTGCTAGTTTTTTCATTGTTTCTGTGGTGGAGAGAATTTTTGGAGATCCTTATTTTGCCATTTTCACTGATGTCACTTGCTTTTGGTTTTATTATTAAAAGTCTTTTGAGTCACAGTTGAATGTTTGGTATCATATTTGATTAGGTAAGAGAACTCAGTTTTGCTACTAATTCATTCTGTGTCCTGCGGCAAGTTACAGAACCTGTCAACCTCAGTTTGAAAAATTCTTGGTTGGTTGCCAAGTGAGAGCTCCAGTTTTTACCACCTCTGAGATTCTGAACATCTGAAGGCTGTATTTTCATCTGTGTTTTCTATTGTTCCCTTATGCAGTTTTATTGAGCTTTTTTTAAATTCCCACCACACCCTGTCAATCATATTTTCATGATAACAATTTCATTCTGAATTATAAACATTAGCATCCAGCAGATCATTATGGATCTTGGTTATTATTTATTCTTGCTGAGAAACTTTAAAAATGTAGTTGCTATGTATTTTACCACCATAAAATAAATGGGGGGGAAAATGCAGCTGCTTTTCCCACATCCTCCCCTTGATTTAGCAGCTCCTTAGCATGAAGGTGAAGGGTTGGCCACTAAATTAGTCTTAGTATAGTATATTGCAATCAAGTCTGGAGTTGAGATGCCCTATCATCCAAGGCATATGTCTCTTGCATCCTTTACAGTTGCTGAAGAATTGACCCCGACAGCAGGTTTCAGTCACGCTCTTGGCTAGATCATCTCCATAAACCGCAACCCATGTACTTGAGGTTCTACTTCCTTTTTATGGTCCCATAGTACAGATGCCTAACTGCCACAGATATACATGCTCCCATACTCCTCTACACCTTTCGGGGCTCAGGGACTTCTCATTACCTTCCTTGTGAGCTAAAGCTGACTCAAGCTTCCTGGTTCCAGGGTCTGAGAACAGGGCACAAGATCTGATGCCACTCTCTGGAAGGCCCAAGTTCATTCTCCCATTTTTCAGGTGCCTTCAGGTGGGGCTATGTCTTGGTCTTGTCGGGCTGCTCTAACCGAATACCAGAAACTGAGTGGCTTATAAACTACAGGAATTCATTTCTTATAGTTCTGGGAGCTGAGAAGTCCAAGAACAAGGTGCTGGCAGAATTGATGTCTGGTAAGGGCTTGCTTCCTGGTGTGTGGAGGACCATCTTCTCACTGTGTCCTCACATGGCAGAAGGATTGAAGAGTCCTCTGGGGCCTCTTTTATATGGGTACTAATCCCATTTATGAGTGTTCCACTCTCATGGCCTAATCACCTCCCAAAGACCCCACCTCCATATACCATCACATCGGGAATTAGGTTTCAACATATGGATTTATGGTGAGGGGGGGTGGCAGGCACAATAATTTTGTCTCTAGCAGGATCATCTTTGCGTTCTTCTCTCCACTGGAGTTAGGTTGGGTGGCAGTGATAGGGTGGGATGCCCTGGTGGTGAGATCAGGCAGACTGGCTCTCTGTGGCTGTGGGAGAGAGTAGGGTCTAGGTCCGGCTCTACCATCTCAACTCCTTTTTTACCTGCTTCCAGCCCTGCATGTTTCTTCTCCGTGGGCCTGTGCGTGAGGTTGTGATAGGTCCCTGGCAACATCTGGTCATTGTCCTCCCTTTCCCCCTGTGTTGAGCCCTCCCTGCTGGCCCTGTGGGCTGTGCACACCTCTGGGTTATCTGGCCGGTGCAGGGAATTTGCTGCCGATCCAGGCTCTCTCTTGAACTCAGTTCTGCTCGTCCATGGCAGGAAGGGGCAGGTTTTGCTGTGTGCTCACAGGGCCTCATTGGCACCAGATTCTGCCCCAACATCCCCCTCACACCCTCTGCTGGCTGGAGTTTTAGGCGGATGGAGCACCTGTGGGTCTGCTGTCCCTTACCACCACTTCCAACAGGCCGTTCCCCAGCTATAGATCATCTCCTGTGGGCGGCACTATTTCTGAATCCCAGTGAGTGAGGACAGGACAGCCAGAGCAGGCCTGTGTGGAGGTGGTGTGGGAGGGTGCCCATGTGGTGCATTTCGAGAGATGCCAAAAATAACAGTGAGCAATAGTCCCTTCCATTAGTTTCATCCCTCCTTTAAGCATTACATCATCTTATTTGGTCCTGAACAGCAACCTGTATGACAGGCCTTGTCATCCCCTTTTGATAGGAGAGAAACTTACTAGCCTCAGGCTGGCAAGTGACACCAGGACTTCAGTGTAGACAGAAATTGGAATTCTTTCTGTTCTACTCAGGCTCAGGTTTATCCCTTCATTTGGATGGTAGAGTTTTATCAGATTCTCTGGTTCATTGCCCTAGCTGCTCTTTACGTTAGCTTTATGCAAAACGTGCTCTTCCTAAGGTTGCACAGAACCAATGAGAGCAACCTACTGGCTGTCCCTTGTTGAGCACCTGATATTTGCAAAGCCCCAGGCTTGGCTCCTCAGGGGCAGGTCTCAGGTCACTAGTGCAGGTGCCTGACGAACACAATTTTCAGCTTCTTTTCTGCTTTGAGCCTCGAGGGCTGACTGCCCGCCATCTTAATCTCAGTCAGTCTGGTGTTTCTTCCAGCCTTCACAGCCCAGGAGGTGGCATTTAAGTTCTGGGAGGTGGATTGTGGTGCCAAGATGTCTGGATGGGAGAGACACTGCTGGTCCTTCATACCGTGTGTCCAGTCCATCGAGACCTCTATCCTCTCCCTTCTGTGCCGGTCCACTATGGGTTGGCTTGAGTCTCCCCTCATGGTGGTTGCTTTGCATTTGGTGACCTGCCCCACCCTAAAAGCTGCCTCTTGCAGCTCTTTCTACTCAAGAAGCTTGCTGCCACCACTTGTGTCTACTTAGGTCTGTCTCATTCTAAGGCCCTTTATCCTTTGATAGATTCTTTCCCACCTGGAAGTAGGGAGGGCATCAGAATGCACTGGGCACATGCAGGAGATGGGCCAGAGCTTGGAGTTTGCTTATTGTGCTGCTCATTGAGTATTCAAAAGTGACTCTGATACAAAGGCATAATGCCCTGTAAATCTACAACAAACTGATGCTTCCTTTATTGATACCTGCCTTACAGTTTGCCCCAACTTGTCCTGGGTGCAGCTGAAAGTCTTAAAAGTGTACCAGACTCCTGAGTCCTATAGATCTAAAAATGGAACCCAAGAAAGCATGTCCAAGGCAGCTTCAGAGTGTTCAAATGGTTTGATATCACTCAGCCAACCCCTGTTTGCTTTGGGAATTAGGTGGGATTCTATCTTTTGCAGGTAAGGCTTGCAAAATCTTGTTTGGCTTTTAAGACAGCAGAGAGACAGGTTTCATGGCTCATATAACTGGGAGGTCACAGATACCTGGCTTCAGGAATAGCTGGATCCAGGACTCCAAACAGAGCTCCCAGGTATGTTTACTTTTCCCTCTCCAGCTCTTGGTACTTCTTTCCTCTGTAGAGTCACATCTTCCCAACAAAAAAGAAATATTCTCTTTTAGTAATTCCAAAAAGCTTTCACTCTCCTTGGCCCAAAACCAGTCTCATGTCCATCCCTGGAACAACCACTTGTGCCAGGGAGAGGGAACTGCATTGACCTGCTCAGGCGTGTGTCACCTCTCTGGCTCTTGTCTTGGACTATACCACATGTTAAAAGTCCAGCTTTGGCAGGTTCTTACTGAATTCCTGGGCATCTGGGCTTGGATGAGCTCAGTTTCCAGCCCTGCAGGAGAAGTGGTTCCTCTGCTCAGTAGTAGCACCTGGGAGCAGAGCTGCCCTCACCACTGGTTCTGAGTGGGATGCAGCCTCCATTGGCTTTAATCCCTCTGGATGCGTTCCCATTTCTAGAAGCTGCAGTCCCTCAGTTCTCCTTTATTTGACCTTCAGTGGCTCAAAGGAAAACCTTTTGTCCCGGAGACTCTGTAGCATGGGTTGTGGAACCACGTGCCCCCAGCCTCCCCATATTTTATGTTTTAGATCCACTCCCCTACTGTTCCTAGACCCTTATCCAGGGTTGGAAAGCATCACGCCCCTGCCCAGGGAACTCCAGTTGCCTGGCCCTTCTGAATGCAGCCTAGCCACGATTAGAGGGCGGGTCTTTCTGAGATGCTACCCTGAGCCTGAATAAGAGGCACTTCTCAGAAGTAGACTGGATCGACTTCAAGGATCTCTTCACACTCCCCTCAATGACATTGTGGGCCCAGCGACTGCCACCAGGTCACCAGGAGAACCCTTGGCCATGAATGACTTCCATCACCTGGGCAGTGCAGGCACCAAGCTCCTGAAGCACCTTACCTTGTGGTGCTACCTTGTGGGTAAGCATCAGGTGCGTATACATGGGGAGTGTTCTCCAGCAGAAGACTCACCTAATGACATGAGGGTCACATTCAAAGGTCTTGACACACCTCTAGAACAGAGGTTCTCTATGCTGACTATATTCTGAAATACCTGGGGAGCTTTAAAAAATGACTGACACCTGGGCCCCACTGCCAGCAGTTGGGCTGGGCCATGACCTGAGTATCAGGATTTTTTAAAGCTCCCAGGTGATCTTGATGTGCAACCAAGACTGAGAACAAGAGATTTGAAGCAGTGGTTCTCAAATGTGAATGTGCAGAGGAATTATCTGGTGATCTTGTTACAGTGCAGATTCTGATTCAGAATCTGGGTAGAGCCTGAGAATCTGCATTTCTGACCAACTCCCTGGTGGGCTGAGGTTGCTGGACCTGGGTGGCACTTTGAGTGGCAGGGGCACTTGATGTTCCCTCCACGGGGCTTCTGAACATTCCCTGGCAGGTGGGCTCAACAGCCCGTGACAGCACTTGCCATCATGAACTTGGTTCCACGGGGCTGCCTCCAGATAGAAATTAGAGCCACAGCTTTCCCAGATGCAGGAGTGTCCACTGGGTTTCAGGCAGATGCCAAGTTCAGCCCATCTGACATGTCAGCCAAAAAGCCACTAGGATCCCTGAAACAGCACGGACGGCCATCCAGAGGGTAGGCTTACGGAAGCGGGGAGGCATGGGCCTCTCCAGGGTGGTCTACCCCTCATCACCTCTAGCCATTAAGAACATTCAGCAGCTGGGCTCAGTGGCTCAGCCTGTAGTCCCGCGCTTTGGGAGGCTGAGGTGAGTGGATTGCCTGAGCCCGCGGGTTCGAGACCCGCCTGGGCAACTTGGCGAGACCTTATCTCTGCAATAAATCAAAAATTAGCTGGGCGTGGTAGTGCGAGCCTGTAGTTCCAGCTACTTGGAAGGCTGAGGCGGAAGGATCACCAGAACCCAGCAGGTCGTGGCTGTGGTGGCCGGGAGCGGCCACTGCACTCCAGTCTGGGTGACAGAGTGAGACTCCAACTCAAAAAAAAAAAAAGAACATTCAGCAAGTTTCCCTTCAGCCTCGGCAACCCTGAGGGGCAGAGTCGGTGAAGGGAGGCGCAGTTTCCTCCCAGATGTGTCAGACTTGTCCAGGTGGTTACCTGCCACAACTGCCAGAGAGGGCTCAGGGCTGAGGGGCTCTCCTGGCACCTCAGTCTTCCCTCAGAGCCCAGCAGGACAGAATATCTATCAAACATTCATTGCTGCCATTCTGGGCTGATTCTCACTGCAGCGCCTTTGCCCCTGCAGAGAAATCTGACTTGATAGAGTGTGGGAAGAGACCTTGTCAGCTTTTCTCCTGTCTGTACAGTGGCCCAGCTTTCCTGCCAGAGAACGGGAAAACCTGTAACTACCTTGGGAGCAGGCACCCAGAAAACACCCATGCAGAAACACAGGACTGGGTCAGGACTGTCCCACTGTCCACCCTCCCCCATGCCTTGACTGATACTTCCTCTTGTTACTGACTGCCACCTGGTGACTCTTTGATTAACGACTCGGAAATGCCTGGCTTGGATGAAGCACTCATAATATTCAATTCAGCCACCTTTTTTTTTTTTTTTTTTTTGAGTTGGAGTCTCACTCGGTCGCCCAGACTGGAGTGCAGTGGCCGCTCCCGGCCACTGCAGCCTCGACCCGCTGGGCTCCGGCGATCCTTCGGCCTCAGCCTTCTGAGTAGCCGGAATTACAGGCATGCACTACCAAGCCCGGCTGATTTTTTTGATTTATAGTAGAGATGAGGTCTCGCTGCCCAGGCGGGTCTCGAACCCGCGGGCTCAGGCAATCCACTCACCTCAGCCTCCCAAAGGCACGGGATTACAGGCTGAGCCACCGAGCCCGGCTTCAGCCACCTTTTAAGACATATGTCACTATTCAGAACAGTTCCTGGCACGTGATGAGCTGCCATCACATTTTGGCTGACAGGAAGAATAAAGTTTGAGAAATCCCCAAGGTCCTTGTTTCTTCAAGGGATCTTGCCTGATCAACACAGCCTGCCTTCCTCTGATCACTTTCTCGATGTCACTCGAGAAAGTGCAAGTAAGGAGCCCGTGCAAATATTTCCTCAGTGACTGTAGTACCATGTCCAGTGGTACTGGATAGTATCCAGAAATGACCCTTGCCAATTAGAGGATTAAACAGTTTATATGTTGTGCTGTGTTAATAACTGTGCATTTACCGAGCACCTACTATGTACGTACTCAGTACCATGGGATATACAGAAATTATCAAGTTTATTGGTACTGTCCTCAGAGACTTTGCATTCTAATTAAGGAGGCCAGCTATGACCCAGGGGCAATGCAGAAGTTATTGAGTGCCAAATGGTGTAGGCATCTATATACTATATCCACCCTTGTGGAAATGTTTAAGAAAATGGGGAATTTGCTGCTTTATTTTAGGTCTTTAAAATACAGAGGCTGGAATGATTTGGAATATTAGATGTCTTCACATAATGGGCCAAATGTATTTCCATATTGTTCCATGTCCTTACTCTCCAAATGTGGTGTCTCAGGATTACAAAATAGGAAGATATTTATGTCAAACCAAACCAGCCCCCGCATCTGAATCACACACAGGCCTTTTGTCAGAGAATCTTACCAAATGGTTCAAATAAAATCAACTATTTGAGAATATTTTCATAAAAGTTCAGAAGAAATTTAGCACAGTGAAATACCTTATGAAAAGTGAGTACAGATTTGGTATCTGGTGACTACTCTCGTTAGTTTTTATAAGCATAGGTGATGAGGCTCACTTATTCATAAAATCGTCATCAAGTCCCTACTGTGTGGTACAAAGGCTACATTAGGGCTACAAAGATGAAAATAATTAGCCCAAGCCGGGCTCGGTGGCTCAGCCTGTAATCCCGCGCCTTTGGGAGGCTGAGGTGAGTGGATTGCCTGAGCCCGCGGGTTCGAGACCCGCCTGGGCAGCAAGACCTCATCTCCACAATAAATCAAAAAATCAGCCGGGCGTGGTAGCGCGTGCCTGTAATTCCGGCTACTTGGAAGGCTGAGGTGGAAGGATCACCGGAGCCCAGCAGGTCGAGGCTGCGGTGGCCGGGAGCGGCCACTGCACTCCAGTCTGGGCGACAGAGTAAGACTCCGACTCGAAAAAAAAAAAAAAAAAAAAGAAAATAATTAGCCCACAAAGAGCTCAAAGTCCAGGAGGGAGATGTATAAACATCAATTTGTGGTGAGTGTGCAAGGGCTCAGAAGAAGGGTACAGGTTGCCCAGGGAGCTGGAAGATTTTTTAGGGCCGGGGTGGTGGTAAAAGTTGCTGATGTGTGTGGATGAGGCAAAGGATGCACATTCCCTCAGGAAACGGAGTATCAGGCATGGTGGTGTGGCAGAAATGGAGGCAGTGAGGTGGACTGGGCCAGACCAGAAGGAGCTTCTGTAGTAGTGCCATTCATTTTTCTGGGTCACAAGTAGTTTATTGAAACTGAGTTTTGAAAACTAGGTTTTGAAAATATATTTTCAATTTTCAATACAGGTGATCCTCAACTTACAATGGCTCGTTCAGCTTAGGATTTTTCCTTTTTAGGATGATATGAAAGCCAATATGTGTTCAGTCGAAATCACCCTTCTCTTCCAATGCTGGGTGGCAGCAGGAAGCCACAGATCCCAGGCAGCCACGCATTTGCAACTTACAATATTTTCAACTTACAGTGGGTTTGTTGAGACATGACCCCGTCGTAAGGCGAGGAGAATCTGTGTATGTTGGTCTCAGCTCAAACATGTTTCATGTCTTGGCTAAAGCAATGTCTCCACACAGAAAGAAATTTGTGCCCATTTTACAGACATTTATTTCTCAAAAGTAAAATACAGTCATGCATCACTTAACAACAGGGATACATTCTAAGAAATGCATCATTAGGCAATTTCATTGTTGTTTAAACACCATAGAGTATACTTACACAAACCCAGGTAGTATGGCCTACTTACACACCCAGGCTGTATGGTATAGCCTGTTGCTCCTGGACTACACACCCAGGACAGCGTGTGACTACTGAATACTGCAGGCAGTTGTAACATCATGATAAGTATGTACCTGAACATATCTAAATATGGAAAAGGTACAGTAAAAATACCATATAAAAGATTTAAATGTTATACCTATAGAAGGCACTTTCCATGCATAGAGCTTGCAGGACTAGATGCCAGATGAGTGAGTGAGTGAGTGGTGAGTGAATGTCAAGGCCTAAGACATTACTGTCCACTACTATAGAGTTTAAAAACACTGTACGCTTAGGCTACACTAAATTTATTTTAAAAATAAGTAATTGTGCTCCCACATTACGATGGCTACAACATCACTAGGCGGTAGGAATTTTTAAACTCAGCTATAATATTATGAGACCACCAACATATATGCAGTCTGTGCAACGAAACATCATTGCACAGATGCATGATTGTAATAGAATGTCAGATATTAGAGTCCAAGCCACTTATATTACAGTTGAGGCCCAGAGAGGGAAGTGACTGATCACAAGTGACTCAGCTAGTTAGTAGTTTGTGAGTGGTAGAGCCAAAGCGAGTTCCCAGTTCTACAGACTTGCTGCTATCTCTACCAACAGCAGTGGCAGGCTTCCAGCCAAAGGCTGTTCTGAGCAGCTGGCAGTAAGTGGCTACCATGGAGTACCATGCTGTGAGCAAGCCTGAGGATGATACTGTGGTTGATTATTGATGTCTGCCAAGGACAGCCGATAGAAGCATGGCAACAAGCGTGCCAGGTGTTGCCATTTTGCCTTATCTTACCTTGTGGTGATGAAAATGAAAAATCTCCCAAAGCAGAAGCTGTAATAAATGATAACATCAATTAGATGTACAATACATTCATTTAAGTCCATAATCATTTATTGGGGTCCAACACATGGGCTCAGTGGTGTGAACACAAAGCAGAATTCCAAATAGGCTGGCCCTTAATAAGATCACAGTCTTAGGACAAAAGCCTTGTTCAGTAAGGAACTTTATTTAAACATCAATGGCTTATAACAGAGTGGGAGAATGTAAAAAATAATTTAACAACAGATTTAAACTCTCTAAGGTTTGTACTGGCTATCCAAATTATTTTTAAGTTAACTTGAAATGAAGACTAAATTAATGCCTTTTCAGTTACTATGGTGATTTTAGAGCTCAAAAGACACCCAAATATTACCTGTATTTTTACTCTCAATTTAAAACAAAGGCAAACAAATGGAGACATATAATTTGTTTTCAATAATTGTATATTTAGTGTCCTCATATCTTCACCTTCAACTCCAAACCTGAATGTTCTCCCAGGTCAGGGAGATTGCTGGAACACACTGGCTTTTACTCCCAAATCCAAGAAATCTGTTAGCAAGTTTGTGGCTTGATCTGGGGTCAGGCTGGCTGATAGAAAACCTGAGAGTTGACCAAGAGGGAAATGAACAGGCAAATGGGCCGCATTTCATGTGTTCTCCAAGTCCACAAGGGCAAATTGTCAGTACCTATAGCCTCTCTGTAATCAAATTTCCGGAGTGACAGCCTACCAGGGGCAAATGTGTAATATCATTAGCTGACTGACTCTGGTCGTGTTTGTTTGTTTATTTATTTAAGAAATGCAGACATTTCTCTATGTGGCACTTCTTTATTTCCGTCTTTAGTGTGAAAGCCTATTTCCTTAGTCTCTTATAAGGAGTCATTTCCCAGTGATTCTTGACATCTATGTTGAGTCATTTATGTCTGTGCATCTTACTCATTAGGCCGCAAGGTTCCTGAGTGCAGTTCTTCTGCACAGAGCTACCAGCTGATAGGATGTTGGGTGACAGCCAAGAGTCCCAGGTGAGCTCTGTTCTCCTTGCTCTCTGTCAGAGATACTGGGGGGTCTGCCTCACCACACCCGTGCAGAGTGACTGACAAACGTGACCGATGTCATTGGGGCATGCAGTGTCTGAGATGATAAAGCTAGGAGTTGCTGATTTTCTGGGCTGAATATCAGAGATCTGTCTTGTGTGAAGGGAAGTGGGAGTCCAGGCGTCCGATTGTGCCTTTGCCACAAAATGTGAACCTGAGTGAGCAGCCAAGTCTTTCTCTGCAGTTGGGTCTGCATCTGCTGAATGAGAGGCCAGACCATACTCTCTCCTGTGATTTGTGATGAGCATGAGCCAGGGGAGAGGGGACCGGAGTGAGGGAATGGAGGATGGTCATGCCTGCCCTGACAAGGAAGTGCTTAACCCATGCAGCTATGTAGAGTGACAAAGCCCTGCGGGAAATGATGTTTGCGTGGCATTTCTGTGCATGTTTGCCTCACAGTACATGGGCCCCAGGTGGGTGTGAAATGGAGAACACATTGCCTAACTGGGCCTGGGGGTGAGGGTGGAGCGAGTTACGGTGGGGTTGATTTTGGGGAGGAGGTCTTGCTTTCCTCATAGGTGTTTTGAGGGACAGGGTTGGGATGAATATAGGTTGCCTTCATGAGTTGAGGGTCCGAGTCAGTGACCCTCACTGGAAGCAGTGTCGAAGTGATCGGTAGACAGGGTGGGTCTTTGTTCTTAGAGAACACCAGCATCTTTGTCACCTGTGTCTTGGGCTACCTATAACAGTGAAATAAGGCAGTGACAGATGGTGACAATGGCGAACGGACTCGAGATCAGAACAGAGAGTAGTGCCAGCTGAGTCAGCATCCCATGCCCAGGGATCTTTCAGAAAGTCCCGACATCCCTTCATTTCCACAGCATGGATTACTGGAGGGCCTTGGAGAAGATCACAACGCAGGTCCCATCTTTAAGAACGAGTTCTCCAATGCATGTTCTTTGCCTCCTGCAAGATAAGAGGAGTGTGCAAGAGCATGCTGAGGGTGGCTGGCCCCATAAGGCCCAAGTGGAGTGACTTCTGCCCAGCAGCACGTGTGGAGCCACCTACCAACTCCCAGCGAGGGCACTGCCCTCAGGGTTTACTCTGGTGTTCTGACAGCACTACATTCAACTGGAAAGGACTGGGAAGAACCGCTCATGTGGCAGGGTGATCTATGGCTGCTGTTTCTGTTTGGGGGTTTGGTTAGGTATCAGTGTAATCCACGATGGCTGTTGGGTTCTTTAGAACAGCACTTTGGGATATTAAGCAAGAAGAGGATGTCAGTGTGGCAGGTACCACTTGTGAAAGTTCACCTCGAATAACACACAGTAAAGATTCTGAAGTTATCTAGTTCATTTCTGACCATTGTAAACAGCCAATCTAAATAAGTGTCCCGTTGGGCTTTGGAGCAGTAACTGCTTGACTGCCTCTGCAACTGAAAATAACTTATCTCTAGCAAACCCACCTCTTGGAGTTATTTAAATGTCTGGATGTTCAAAATATTACACGAGGGGAAACACATTGTGATGTTTTTAAACCCCATGAGGGAGCGAGGGATAGGGTGACTCGTAGAGGCGTGAATCGGTTAAG
Organism: Cephalopachus bancanus; assembly: GCA_027257055.1. Classification (NCBI taxonomy): domain Eukaryota; kingdom Metazoa; phylum Chordata; class Mammalia; order Primates; family Tarsiidae; genus Cephalopachus; species Cephalopachus bancanus. The sequence goes on along the minus strand of JAPVLO010000159.1, from coordinate 1,186,914 downwards.
TGGCACATTGAATGGGGGCTCCCCCAGCCTGTTTCCTGGCAGGCCCAGAGAGACCCCAGTTCTGCAACCCTGTCCCAGGCCACTTCAGTGGGAGCCTATTCCTGCCCTAAGGTCAGAGGGCAACCATTGCGGTCCCTGTGTGTGGGGTGTGCGAGAGGGACGCTAGAGGTAGTGGAGCCAAGAAGGGACAGAAGTTCTGGGCCAGCAGCCTTGGGCAGGTTGGTTGCCTTTCTTGCAGTTCAGTACTGTAAAGCCCTATGGTGATGGTTACTCCTGCAGTTCTCTGTCGCAGAGACAATGTGGAGACAAACAAGGGAGCCGATGCAAAAGTACTTTGGAAAAATGACAGACACTGCTTCTTGTCGACACAGGCTCTTATTCCAGCAGCGGAGGGGGCAGGGCCTGACACTGAGAGTTCCTTCCGCGTGCCAGGCACTGGGTAGAAACTTACACGTGGGAACTGCTTTAATTCTCACAACTACTTAGGCGTGAAGTTTCCACGTTAGGAAACTGAACCTCAGAAAGGGAAAGTAACTTAACTCCAAATCCCCAAATTCCAGTCTATTTACATCACACTGCCTTGTCTTTAAAATAAACGATTGGAGCTTCTTCTAATTATGAACAAAATACATGGGCAGTCAGAAAACTTCAAAGCACAGAAAAGCACAACAAGAAAGTTTAAAATGTACATAAATTCATGACTCAAAGATAACTTCAGTTCACATCTTTTTGTGGTCCTTCCTTTGTTCCTTCTATGCACTAAGATTTTTTAAAAATAAAAATGAGTTCTTACTGCACACACTATTTTGTAGCACATTACTCATCAAAGAAAGGCTCATGGGCGCTTCCTCAGCACCACCAGGGAGCTGGTTAGAAATGCAGGAAACTGCTGGGTACGGTGGCTTGTAATCCCAGCACTTTGGGAGGTGGAGGCATGAGAATTGCCTGAGCTCAGGGGTTTGAGACCAGCCTGGGCAACGTGGCAAGATCTCGTCTCTACAAAAAGTCAAAAAATTAGCCAGACGTGGTGGCGCATGCCTGTATTCCAGCTACTTGGAGGGCTGAGGTGGAAGGACCTCCTGAGCCCAACAGATGAAGGCTGCGGTGCCACTGCACTCCAGCCTGGGCAACAGAGTGAGACTCTGACTCAAAAAAAAAAAAGCAAGAATTGCAGGCCCCAGCCTAGACTTACTGAAGCAGAATCTGTGTTAAGCCAGCTCTTCAGATGATGGGGATGCATACTAACTTTTAGAAGCACTACTTCCTTCCACCCCTTGCAATGTGTTGTGGGCATTCATCCATGTCAGTGACTATTTTCCTATGACATGATTTTTAGTGACTGTGTGTCATTCCCTTATATGGCTATGTCCTGACACCATGATCAGCCTCCTGTTTATGCCTTCTATGGAGGGGCCTTTCCAGGACCCTACTATAAGGGAGTGCTTGGTTATCACCTTAGGACAAATTCCCCAGAAGTGGAATTACTAGAGCAGCAGGTTTGCTACGGGCTGCCAGATTGCTAGCCCAGAAAGGATGTAATTTGACTGGCCACTCAGACTCTTGGCTTGGGTTTCTTAGGAGGCTGCTGCCATCATGGGTGAGAGCTCATACTTGGGTGGGGTACAGGCCTTACTTAATTGGAGTGTCAGATTTTCACTGATTAGCACAGTCTTCTTGGACTGCTTGCTTAACCTCTCAGATCCTTGATTTCCCCACCTGCAAAAAAGAGATGTACCATTTAACTCAGAGGTGGTTGTGAGCCTTAAATGAAGGTGAATAGAAACCACTGGACCTGGAAGGTGCTTCATTCCCTCTCCTCTGAATGAAATGAGTCCCGGGCCTAAGGGGATCCAGGACATAGCCATATAAGGTGACAGAGTGCTTAAGAGACTCCTAAGGGGTCACTGCAGCTGCGAGAAGGCAGGTCACATGACCAGAGCAGGTATAGTGGGCTTCGAGCTCAATCTAGCTGAGCAAGATGGAATTGCTGTTGTGGATCTTGTGGGGTTTGGCCTTCTTTGCCACTGGGCAGAGAGTCCTGGCAGCTGAGACACTCCTCAGAAGCATTAGCCCTGGGGCCCAGCCCCTGTCCCTTCAAGAATCCATTCTGCTGTGTGGGTCCCTGCAGCACCTCCCAGGAGACAGCCTGTTGTTCCCATCCACAGAAGGCTGAATTATTGGCAGGGGGACAACAGGCCTGCAGACTTTAACCACATACCGGGAGAGTGTGTATGACGACCTTCAGAGCACTCAATGATTGTCATCCGAGTTCGTCTCTGAACTCACTGCTTTCTTTTGTCACTGTCAAATGTGTTTTTATACTTCATTATTTAAATTGTGAACCATTTGACTAGAACTCTATGTACAGTTGCCTTTTGGAAAACAAAAAAGCAAGCTAGCACATTTTTAGAACCATCTTCAGAAGTTGCCCTTGCTGCTGCCTGCTCCTGGGTTTTAGAAATACAGAATTGCACCTGCTGCCCAGAGCTTCTGTCAACACTCCAGACGTTGCCTGGCAACTGCTGACTATCCGGGTTGTGGTTGCAGCCATCAGACTCAGGACGAACTTGAGTCAAGGTGGAGTTGCGAAGCTGGTTGCAGGAGTCTATTATTTTGAAGTGGCAGCTGCAGGCAATCAGAGAGGACATCACATCACCAGGGCGGGTGGCTTTGTCACGTGAGGAGGCTGGGTCATCTAGCCAGGCAAACTCAGTTGGCGATTTCTCTTGGGCAGGCGTGGCCTGAGCACCTGCCAGGTGTGGTCTCCAGCAAGGAGGGCTGGAAGTCCCATTAGTGCCACAATGAGTGGGGGTTAGCAGATGCCTGGCTAATGAAGCATTTGGAAGTTCCCAGGAAAGTAGTTCCCAAAACGTATCTAGGGCTCGAGGTAACATGATGGGCCTGTAAAGAAAAAGAAAAAGAAAATTAAGACTAGAGAGCAAGGGTGCAGGGACAGAGACAAGAATGTCCCCTCACCTAGTCACTTGCTCTGCGGATGGCAAATGTACGTCAAGGAAAGCAGGAGGGGCTGTGTGGTTTTGGTGCTGGAATGAGAGCGGAGAGCCCTGGGCTTGGGTGTGTTTGGCTCAGAATCTGTTTCAGACTTTCTCAGCGTTAGGTCTTCTTTCTTCCTGGGACCTGCCCTCACTCAGGTGGGAAGTGCAGCCTCAGCCCGTCACTGCCCTTTGCCTGCCTCCATGGTGAGCGTCATAAAACAAAGCCTAGGCTTGTTATTTTTCATCCTCAGCAATTCAGCAGTGACTCCAATCACAGAAGGGAGGCAGGTGACGACGACTCCACTCCAACTCCCTGAAGAGCCAGGCCACCCCCACCCTTTGGCCTTCAGGGCTTGGAGTGGAAGAAGGAAGTGCCTGAGTTTCTTAGGCGGCTTTTACTGCCTTGTGCCGGCGCACCTGCCCAAGGAGCTCTCGGGACGGGTCGCAGGAGTACAGGGTTGGCAGAAGCCCCACTTCTTGTGACCTGCGGGTGTTGCTGGAGGCGACGGGCATGAGAGTTCTTGCTGAGCACCCAGGGGTGTCCTGCGGGCCCTAGGCCAGTCGGAGGAGGACAGGAGGGCCCACTCTTCTTCCTGCTGTTAGCTTCCAGGAGAATGAAAGAGCCAGAGGGTCATGCCACGCTCGGAAGATGGCTGCCTTTTACCAGTGCATCAGGCCTGACCCCAGGTGGGCCTGCTCAGAGCGAAGAGGTGGTGGGGGGAGAGAGAAGGGAGGGGAGGCCATGATGCAATTACCAGGGCATGGGTGGCCACCATCCCCTGGGGCCGACAGATGAACCTTCAGCATCTATTGTCTTATGTTCTGGAACATTTATGACGTCCTTCCTTACAGACCTTGTTTATTTTGGTTTTGCTTTTTGTTTGAGAAAGCAGGATTTATTGAGAGGACAAAAAAAAACTCCCAGAGTGGAGGGGACTTGAGGGGGTTGCCTCCGACCTTGTTTTATCTCCTTAAATTGTGTAAATTCTGGAGCAGAATAACCATTTTCTTTGTTTTCTTTATGACACACACACTGATAGAGAAAAGAGGGAGAGAAGGGAGAGGGAGAAGGGAGGAGCGCTGAGTAAACAGAGCATTTCTTTCTTATTGTCCTATGCCGGCAATTTGATCTCCATGACACAGTTGATGTAGTTTGAGTGGTGAGAAGGCAGCAGAGGTCAACGTAAAAAGACATGATTCTTCTTGTGCCTAAATCTCAGCACCAGAAGGCTTGTTCTCAACTGACAGCCACAGCCTTGGGAGACGCCTGCCTGAACTCCCTGCACAGAGCCACCTTTGCCTTGCTGTAGGTGACTTTATCCCTGGAAGGTGTTTGAGCTCTCAGCGCATTATGATTCTGTGCACAGCGGTACAGAGAGAAGTGGAGCTATGCTTGATTTAAATGTACTTGCTTAGCATAAATAAACAGATTTGTGTTTCTCATACCCCAAATGGAAAATGCTTAATATGGCAGCCTCTGTCAATACAGGTCATCGTTACATCCGCATATCATCTGGGCTGGGTGGGCAGTCTTGGGAAATTGATGCTGCGTCTTCGGAAGGACCCACCCGCAACCTGGCAGTGTGGCAGTGGGAAGTCTGTGGGACGCTCAGGAAGTTGGGGCAGACAGTCCGTTCCCTCACTTTCGTCTTTTGTTACAAAAGTGTAGCTCAACCGCTCAGGGCTTCCTTGTGGACACAGGGATTTGTACTGGAGCAAGCCCTGTGCGTGTAAGTCATTATTATGTTAACTTTCATAAGAAATCTTTTTATTAATAATCCAACCTCAGTGTCTAGTTCTGCCTATTTTAAGTGGGCCAGGATAGAGTGGTGGTGTTATGTCTTCTTGTTAATAGGCTTTGGAGGCTGGGCGTGGTGGTTCGGTCCTGTAATCCCAGCACTTTGGGAGGCCGAGGCAAGAGGATTGTCTGAGCCCACGGGTTCAAGACCAGCCTGGGCAACTTGGTGAGAACTCGTCTCTACAACGTATCAAAAAATTAGCTGGGTGTGGTAGTGCGCGCCTGTAGTTCCAGCTGTTTGGAAGACTGAGGCAGAGAATCGCCTGAGCCCAGCGGGTTGCGGCTGGGGTGGCCGTGAGCGTGCCACCGCACTCCAGGCTAGGCAACAGAGTGAGACACTGACTCAAAAAAAAAAAATAGGCTTTGGAGCATGACTTCTTACTAAAAACGAACAAACAGCTCTGTATCTGCAAAAATACCAATTATATATGTAGCATTCTAGATAAAGTAAGCATTATTTTTGGCTCTATCTGTACATACACAGGAGGTGCCAAAAATGTATACACATTTTAAGAGATGTTATCTATGCATTACTCTTCAATACATGTTATCTATGCATTATTATTCAATTCAAGTTGAATTTAATTATGGTAGCAATGTGTAGTATGATGTTCACTACTGTGCTTCCACCATTTTCTTTGACCATCCTGCCTGTCACATGGTGACACTAGCATTCATTTGATTAATGCCTTTTGAGCAAACATCATACTTATAATGTGTATACTTTTTTTCTGGCACCTCATGTGTGTTGTGTGTGTATGTGTGTGTGAGAGAAAAAAAGAGAGTGTATTGACCTCAATAAACTTATGAAGCTGAAAATAAGCCAGCCCTTGTAAAACTGTCCCTGTGCCCTGAGCTCACGGTTGTTCATCACATGAGTGTGAAGCAATCAGCATGAGGTACAGCTCTTACTCTGAGATTGAAAGTTTCCAAGTTAGATGACATCTTTTCAAGATACTCCCCAGAGTTAGAATGAATTTATATTGTATTTCCCCAGGAATTATGCAAATAGAATTTCTAAAATAAGGTTATAAAGTTTGAAGCTCTGATACTTAGCTATTTTTAAAATAATGGTTTCGTAAAAGTCGAGAATAGATTTTTTTTTTACTCTAATAGCCTGAAAATGTCTAAACTACTGTTTTTCAAATCTCATATGAAAACACTCACCTCTGCATGAGTGAAAACAGACTGCTCTTGCGAAAGCTGTCATGCATTGCAGTCTAATAAGACATGACTTTTATTCAGGTGTGTTCGTGTAGGCTCAGGCTGCCCAGGTGAATGTGTACATAGGCTCATATGTGCATATGTGTGCACATACACCATTTTGGACAGCCACGTGCATGCCTAGCTAAGTAACTTAATTTGCCCATTTATAAGGACTCTAAATATCATTAAATCAACTGTTATATGAGTAATTTCCAGGAAACAGAGTTGTTTATGTTGTTATCTAAGAAAATATTTATATACTTTTAATAGTTTATCTTATAAAAGATCTTATTTATATGCTTATATGCTGATGGAATGAAACTGTGGTATTTCTTGGCAAAGATGTAGCCTAGTGAGTTGTGGCCGACTGCCTCATTTTCTTCAGAGGCCCTCACTGTCGTCGCCCTGCCCATGGCCAATGGGAGCCGTGAGGAAGGAACAAGACCTCTAAGCAGAGACCTCTCTGCATCCATATTCCTTTACTCCCAAACTGTGGGGGTTTCAAAGCCCATCAGACTTCAGCTCTGTGTGGCTATAGGGTAGGTGATATTTAAAGGAGGACACTGGACAAGAAGAGCTCAGGCTAAAGAAATGTGATCCAAGTCGCAGATTTGAAGGAAGTCTGTCCTTGAGACATTGATGTGCGAGGTGGCCTCTGGACCTGTGGATGGGTAGTTAATGCCATCTCGTTTTTAACAGGAAGTGATTCTTTCGTCTAGTAAGTGCTGCTAAGTGCTCTGCTTCACTTGTCCATTCATTCATTTCACAATATTTATCGAGCATCTGCTATGTGGCAGTGTCATGCCTGTAACCTGTTCTTTATCCCCGGAGTTAGTCTTTGAGTTTTACATAGCAAAAAAGGGAATGACTCACTTTTCCAGGCCAAGCCTTAGTTTAGTTAGCAACAACAACAAAAAAGATAAACAGTAATTCTGGGACATGAAGAGACTTCAAAACTTGACCAGCCAAGTTTTCTTTTCCTCGCCCTTCTTGTTCTGCTCAGAGCTCTGTCACTTAGCATCTGAGTATTCTCTGGTTTCAGCCCTTTGGTTATGAGATTTCCTCGCTTGCTTTTCTCTCATATGTTAGAGAAGATCTTTCCCTCCTCCCTGTCCTTCCTGACCGGTGGACAGAAGGGGTTTTACACATACCTAGTTGTTCACTTAAAAGCAGGAGGTCTTCCGGCACCTTCAGGGATAAATGATTGGCCTCTGTGAGGCGTAATCCTCATGCCCCTGCCACTTTGGGATGAGTATAGCAGTTGAGTCCCTCTGCTCTTGAGGATAATAATATTAAGCAGCAAGCTGGCACAATTTTTAAACAGAGATTTCTCACAGGAACTTTGTGAGCATTTCACATTCCATTTGCTTCAGTAATGTGAAACTTATTTTTCTAAAAAAAGGTACAGGCAGATCTTGGCGTGACTCACTAGAGAACAATAGTTAAGTCATAATTTATTTTCATCTTTTTCCCCAAGAAAAAGAAAAATTGATTAAATATATATGGAGTGAAAGAAAGCATAAATCTGTAAAGGAGAACTGGATCAGAGAATCACACAAACTTATCTGCATTAAAACTTATAGGTTTTGTGAACAAGTGACAGGGGCCACTGCAGTGTGTCACAGGCGGCCTTGACTTACCCTGAAGGGACAGATGGGTCTCCCCAGGGAAGTGGAATTGAAGCTGGAATCTGAAGAATGAGTAGGAGTTAGCAAGACCAAAGTAGAGCATGAGGGCAGGGAATATCGTGTTCAAGCAGAGGGAACAACATCTGCAGAGGCTCTAGGCTGGAAAGGAATGGAGTGTTAAGGGGGGAGGGAGAACAGGGCTAAGACATGCGTTGTGCCAATGTGCGTGGGGCGTCAAGTTAGAATCCAGCCCACCTCCCTCTCTTGTCGATATTTAGATCTACCCACGTTTGTGTGATTACATCCTTCTTCCTTTAATATTATTTTTGTGTGTGTTTTGGAAGTCAAGTATATCAAGTCTTCTTTTCTGAAAGCATCTTTTATCCTTTTTTGGATAATATTTTTTTAGCAGCCTTGTTGGCATGTAATTTTTGTACTATAATTAGTCTACCTGTTTCAAGTGTATGGCTTGAAAATCGATGGCTTGAAAATCGATGGCTTTTCGTATATTTACAGAGTTGTGTACCGTGAACACAGTCTATTTTAGCATCTCCCCTAAAAGAAACCGTGTGTCCATTAGCCGTTACCTCCCGTTCCACCTCCCTTTCCCCAGCACCCCTCTCCTCAACTCTAGGCCACCATTCATCTGCTTTCTGTCTCTGTGGATTTGCCTATTCTGGACATTTCATTTCAGTAAAATCATACAGTATGCGGTCTTTTGCAACTGGCTTCCTTCACTTAGTATAATATGTTCAAGCTTTATCCAGATTGTGGCACGTATCATTATTTTACTCTTTTTATTGATGAATAATATTTCATTATATGTGTATAACGCATTTTCTGTCTATCCATCTGAAGATGGATATTTGGGTTATTTCCACTTTTTGATTATTATATCATTAATGCTGCTATGAACATTGATATGCACGTTTTTGTGGGTTTTTTTCATTTCTATTGTGATAAGATACACATAACATAAAATTTACCATCTTAACCATTTTTAAGTGTACAGTTCAGTGGTATTGAGTCATGATCACCCATCCATCTCCAGAACTCTTTTCATCTTGCAAAATGGAAATACTGTATCCATTTAAAAATAACTTCCCAATTCCTTCTCCCCCAGCCCCTGGCACCCACTATTATACTTTCTGACTCTATGATTTTGACTATTTTGAGTACCTCATATACGTGGAATCATATAATATTTGTCATTTTGTGACTGACTTATTTCAGCATGCAGTGTCCCCAAGGGTCATGTATGTTGTCCCCTATGCCAGAATTCTCTAACTTTTTAAGACTGACTGATAAGGAGGGACTAATGTCATTTTGATATTTGTTTTCTATAAGCCTTATCAATTGTTTATCCCTCATTTCATGCATTGCTGTCTTTTTTGTGTTTAGTTGATTTTTTTTTTTTTAGTAAAATCTTTAAGGTCCTTTCTCATTTTCCTTGGTGGATATTCTATGGCTATTTTCTTTGTTATCATGGGGATTACATTTGATATCCTAAAGTTATAAAACTCTAATTTAAATGTATACCAGTGTATCTTCGAGAACATACAAAACCTGTGCTCTTTTATGGCTCTTTCCTCACTTCTGTCAGTTGTTGATGTCACAGAATTACATCTTTATACCTTATATATCCAAATATACAAACTGAAAAATTTTAAAGGCATTGGTCTATTAAATAATATAGAAAACAAAATGTGATGTTATAAACCAAAATTAAAATAATGCTAGTTTCTAGACTAATAATTACATGTGCTCCTTGATTTATAATAGGATTATATCCCAATAAGCCTATCTCAAATTGAAATTATTGTTAAGTTGAAAATTTATGACGGACTGTGGGCTGTGGCTCACTGCCACTTTCCAGCATTGCAAGAGAAGAACAGTTTATGAATGCATATCACTTTTTCACCACTGTAAAGTCAAAAATCATAAATTCATAAATCAAACCATCAAAAGTCGGGGTTGACATTTTTTCTTTTAGTACTTTGAATATATCAGCCTACTGCCTTCTGGCTTCCAAAGCTTCTGATAAGAAATCTACTCATAGGCCCAGTATAATGGCTCACCCCTATAATCCCAGCACTTGGGGAGGCCCAGGCGAAGGATTGCCTGAACTCACAGGTTCGAGACCAGCCTGGGTAACTTGGCAAGACCTCATCTCTGCAATAAATCAAAAAATTAACAGGGCGTGTTGGCATGTGCCTATAGTTCCAGCTACTCGGAAGGCTGAGGCGGAAGGATCGCCTGAGCCCAGCAGTTTGAAGCTGTGGTGGCTGTGAGCATGCCACTGTCCTCCAACCTGGGCAACATAGTTAGACTCCAACTTAAAAAAAAAAATGAAAGAAAGAAATCTACTCATAATCTTATTGAGTATCCCTTGTGTGTCACAGATCACTTCTCCCTTGCTGCTTTTAAGATTCTCTCTTTGTCTTTGTCCTTTAACAGTCTGTTTATAATGTGTCTCAGTGTGGGTTTGGTTCATCCTACTTGGATTTCATTGAGCTAAGTGGATGCTTATATGTGTCTTACATCAAATTTGGGAAGTTTTCAGTCATTATTTCCTCAAATATTCTCTTTTCCTATTTCTTTCTCTCTTTTCCTGGAACTCCCACAGTGTGTATGTTGGTCCACTTGATGGGGTCTCACATATCCCTCTTCCCTGTTCACTTTTCTTCAACCTTTTTTTTCTTTGTGTTTCATAGACTTGGTAATCCATTGTCCAGTCTTAAGTTGGCTGATTCTTCTACCTGTTCAAATCTGCCTATGAATCCCCTTAATGAATTTTTCACTTCAATCATTTGTACTTACCAGCTCTAGAATTTCTTTTTTCAAAACAATCTCTTTACTGATATTTCAGTATTGTTCATGTCATTTTCTTGATGTTCTCCACATCTTCCTTTAGTTTGTTGAACATATTGAACATAGTTGGCTTAAAGTCTTTGTCTAGTAAATTCATCGTCAAGTCTCTTTCAGAAATGGTTTCTGTTTGTTTTGATTTCATTTGATGGGCCATACTTTCCTGTTCTTCGTATGCCTTGTGATTTGTTGTTGTTGGAAACTGGGCATTTGAGTCTAATAATATAGTAACTCCAGAAATCAATTTCTCTCCCTTCCCTAGAGTTTGCCGCTTTCAGTTGTTTTTTCTTTTTAATTATTGTACGTAGCCTCTGTGCTGAGAATCAATCTTAGTTATAAACTTAAGGCCTTCTCAGGTCTCTTCTGAAACTGTGCCTTTCTCTGGGCACGCATAGTGACTTCTCAATGTCCCTCCATAGGCAGTTTGCTTTTGAATGACCTAGTTTTTAATCTCTGGCTCTCAGAAGGGGAAAAGAGAAAAGAGAAGGGGAGACAAAGGACACCAGCCCATTAAATCCCCAGGAAGTCACTTGGGGCTGGAGGAAGTCTTGCAACAATGGGGAGAGGTGCAACAGCAATGGTTGTCACCCATTTGTCTACAGCTCTGTGATCAGAAGCAGCAATCAGAGCACATATCCCCAGTGTTGGGAGGACTGGATCCTTTTTGCCCCCTTTTTTCGTGTAAGCTGCACTCAGGCTGCTCTTGGAACATATGTACAGGTGCCTGCCATGGGACTGGGGAAGTAGGGAATAGATAGATGCTATTGTGCCAAGACCTGAAATTGACAGAAATTCACCACAATTTACTCCTCAAGCATTTCCCTGGAAGTTGCTAGCCTTAACAGACTCCAGAGTTTCAAAATAGTTACATCAGACAGATTCTGCCCCTGCAATTGCTGTCTAGGTAGGAAAACAGATTCCTGGTCCTTTCTACACTGCCATCTTCTCAGAACCCTTCATGTACATATGTTTTTATTTCTCTTAAGTAGAGATCTAGGAATGGAATTGGTGGGCCGTATGGTAATTTTGTGTTTAAAATTTTGAGGAACTGCCAAACTTTTCCAAAGTGGCTACTACAGTTTACATTTTCATAAGCAATGAATGAAGGTTCTAATTTTCTCACATCCTTGCAAGCACGTGTCTATCTCTTTGATTATAGTCGTGCTAGTGAGTGTGAAGTAGTATCTCACTGTGGTTTTGATTTGCAGTTCCCTAATGACTAAGAGTGCTGACTATCCTTTCATATGCTTATTAGCCATTCGTTGGCCTTCTTTCTACAAACTTTTGTTCAGATCCTTTGTCTGTTTTTAAATAGGGTGTCTTTTTATTGTTGAGTTATAAGAATTCTTTATATAGTCTGATTCCGATCCCCTATCAGATATATGATACACAAATATTTTGTCCTACTCTATGAGTTGTCTTTACACTTTCTTAATAATCCTTTGAAACAAAATATAATTTTGGAGTCAAACTTATCTACTTTTTCTTTTGATGCATTTGATGTCACATAGGAATAATTATTGCCTAAGTAAAATGACAGACTTACTCTTGTTTTCTTCTAAGAGATTTTAGTTTTGCAGTTTGGTCTATAATCCATTTCATTTTGAGGTAATTTTTATGTATAGTGTTAGGTAATAGTTATTTTTTGCATGTTGATGTTCACTTTTCCCAGTATAATTTGTTGAAAAGACTGTTTTCCTTTACTGAATTGTCTTGGCACCATCGTTGACAATCAATTGGCCATAATAGTATTCATTTATTTCTGGACTCTGAATTCTATTCTGTTGATCTGTATGGCTATCCATATGCCAGTATGATGCAGCCATGATTACTTTAACTTTGTACTAAGTTTTGAAAATGAAAAGTGAGAGTACTCCATCTTTGTTCTTGTTTTCAAGATTATTTTTACTATTATACGTTTCTTGAATTTTCCACATGAATTTTCAGATCAATTTGTCAATGTTTGCCTAAAAGCCAGCTGACGTTTTGAAGGGAGTCACAGTGACTCTTTAGATCATTTTGGAGAATATTGCGATTTTCATCATATTAAGTCTTCTAATCTTTGAATACAGGATATGTTTGCGTTTATTCATGCTTTCTTTCATATCTTCCAACATTGTTGCATTGTTTTCAATGTATAAGTGTTCTACTCACTTGGTTAAAATGAATTCCTATTTTGTTCTCCTGGATGCTATTTTAGATGTAGTTGTTTTCTTAATTTCATCTTTGTATTGTTTACTGCTAGTATATAATATAAAAATACAGTAGATTTTTGTGCATTGATCTTAAGTCTTGAAACCTTGCAGACTTTAGTTCTAATTAATCATTTCTAATGGATTCCTTAACATTTTCCATGTACATGATCATGTTTTCTTCAAATAGAGAGTTTTACTTCTTCCTTTTCGATCTCAACGCTTTTTATTCTTTCTCTTGCCCACTTGCCCTGTCAAGAATCTCCAGTAAGAATCTCCAATATGAAACTGAGTATCAGTGTGATAGTGGATATCCTTGTCTTCCTTTTCTTTTCTTTTTTATTTTAGAGGGAAAGCATTCAGTCTTTCACCATAGAGTAGGATGTTAGCTGTAGTTTTCTTTCTTTCTTTTTTTTTTTTTTTTGTAGATGCCCTATATCATTTTGAGGATGTTTTCTTCTATTCCTAATTTGTTTAGTGTTTGTACAATGAAAAGGTGTTGCATTTTGTTGAATTCTTTTTCATCATCTACTGAGATAGTCATGTGGCATTTGTCCTTTTTCCGTTAATATGGTTTATTGCATTGATTAATTTTCATGGTAAACCAACCTTGTATTCCTCAATAAATCCCACTTGGTTGTGATATATAATTCCTTTTATATGTTGCTGGATTAATTTTGCCAATATATTCTTTTGAGGATGTTTTCATCTTTATCTTTGTACCTCCATTGTAGTAATCATGTGGTTTTTGTTCTTTATTTTATTAATATAGTTTTGCATTAGTTAGCTTCCAAATGTTAAGCAATCTGTATTCCTAGGATAAAACTCACTTTTATATCTTGCTGGATTTAGTTTTCTAGTATTGCATTGAGAATTTTTTTGTTTATATTTACAAGAGATATTGATCTGTACTTTTCTTTTTTTGTAGGAACTAATTTTATTTTATTTTAAAGATGTAGGATACAATTGGGGTTAAGTACATAAGTGGTCATCATACAGATGAAGTTTGGGCCTCCCATTGGTCCTCACTTCGCCTGTGATCAGGTACCCTTGTTAGTGTTATATGCCCTTCCTCCCTCCCCTGGCAGTGACCTGCTACTGCCAATCCCTTTCATGTGGTATTCTGATAAATGTTCAGGGTCTACTTATGAGTAAGAATATATGGTACTCAATTCATTGTTTCTGTGATAGATCACTGAGTATGATAGACTCTAAATCCATACAAATTGCTGTAAATTTCATAAATTTGTCCATCTTTATGACTGTATAATATCCTATTATGTATATGTACCACTTTTTTAATCTGATCCACTATCGATAGGCAGCACAGTTGGCTCCATGTTTTTGCTATTGTGAATAATGCTGCAATAAACAAATGTGTGCAGGTTATCTTTTTTGTAGAATTATTTGAATTCCTCCAGGTATATTCCCAGAAGGGGGATTTCTTATGGAAGGTCAATTTTTATATCTTTTAGAAATTGCAAGACTGTTTTCCACAAAGATTATACTAGTTTATACTCCCACCAGCAGTGTAGAAGTGCTTCCTTTTACTGTATCCTCTACAGCATGTGCTATTTTTTGTTATTAATGATGGCCAACCCGACTGGAGTTAGGTGGTATCTCAGTGTGGTTTGAATTTGCATTTCTTTGGTGATTAGTGAGGCTGAGCATTTTTCCATGTATCTGTTGACTGCTAGTGTGTCTTCTTTTATGCAGAGTCTATTCATATCTTTTGCCCACTTTTTAATAGGACTGTTTTTTTTTTCCTTTCAGCACATTTGAGTTCCCTGTAGATCCTGGTTGTTAGGCCTTTGTCAGATATACATTTGGTAAATATTTTTCCCATTCTATGGGCTGTCTCCCACTCTTGATGGTTTCTTTTGCTTTGCAGAAGATTTTCAGCTTAATGAGATCCCATTTGTCTATCTTATCTCTTATGCTAGGGACTTTTGGGGTTTTGATCAGGAATTGGTTTCCAGTTCCAATTTCTGTTAGAGTGTCTCCTGTGTTTTCTAAGATTCTTACCGTTTGAGGTTTTACATTTAGGTCTTTGATCCATTTACAGTTGATTTTTGTGTATGGTGATATGTAGGGGTTCTGTTTCATTCTTCTGCATGTGACCAGCCAGTTTTCCCAGCACCATTTACTGAATAAGTTCTCCTCTCCCCAGTGGTTGGTGGTAGAAGCTTTGTCAAAGATGATTTGATTGAGAAGTTGAGGTTTTGCTTACAGAATCTCTATCCTGTTCCATTGGTCTTTGTGTTCTTGTACCAATACCAGGCTGTTTTGATTATTCTAGCCTTATAGTAAAGTTGAAAGTCTGGAAGTATGATACCTCCTGCTTTGTTTCTTTTGCTGAGGATTGTTTTGGCTATTTGTGGTTACTTATGTTTCCATATGAATTTCTGTATCATTGTTTCCAGGTCTGAGAAAAATGATTTTGGTAATTTAATGGGTATGGTGTTGAATCTGTAGATTGCCTCAGGTAGGATGGACATCTGAACAATGTTGATTCTTCCAATCCATGGAATATTTTTCCATTGGTGTGTTCTTTGATTTCTTTGAGCAGTGTTTTATAATTTTCATTGCAGCGGTCTTTCACTCCTCTGGTTAGGAAGATAACGAGAGATTTCATTTTTTGTTTTTGTTTTTGTTTTTTTGAGTTGGAGTCTCACTCTACCCAGACTGGAGTGCAGTAGCTGCTCCCGGCCACCGCAGCCTCGACCTGCTGGGCTCCGGCGATCCTTCCACCTCAGCCTTCCGAGTAGCTGGAATTACAGGCATGCACTACCACGCCCGGCTGGTTTTTTGATTTATTGTGGAGATGAGGTCTCGCTGCCCAGGCGGGTCTCGAACCCACGGGCTCAGGCAATCCACTCACCTCAGCCTCCCAAAGATGCGGGATTACAGGCTGAGCCACCGAGCCTGGCTACATTTCATTTTTTTAATGTGTGGCTACTGTGATTGGGATTGTGCTTTTTATTTGGTTCTCTGCTTGTATGTTGTCGGTGTATAAAACTTTGATTGTTTTTGCATGTTGATTTTGTACCCTGAGACTTTGCTGAAGTCTTTTATCAGTACCAGGAGGTTTTTGACAGATTCTCTTGGGTTTTAAAGATATAGGATCATATTGTCAGCAAAGAAGGATAACTTAACTTCCTCTTTTCCTATTTGGATATCCCTGATTTCCTTCTATTGTCTGATTGCGCTGGCTAGGACTTCCAACACAATGTTGAACAGGAGAGGGGAGAGTAGGCAACCTTGTCTTGTTCCAGTTTTCTGGGAAATGCTTCCAATTTGTGTCCATTGAGCAGTATGTTGGCTTTGGGTTTATCCTAGATGGCTCTCACTATTTGGAGGTATGTTCCCTCTCTGCATAGGTGTTCAACGGTTTTTATCAAGAAGGGATGCTGGATTTTGTTTAAAACTTTTTTTGCATCTAATAATATAATCATGTGGTACTTGTTTTTACATTTGTTGATGTATTGAATTACATTTATGGTCTCGTGGATACTGAACCAGCCCTGCATCCTGGGGATGAAACCTACCTGGTCATGGTGGATAATTTTTGAGATGTGTTGTGTTGTTGGATCCAATTTGCTAGAATCTTGGTGAGAATTATAATTTTCTTTTATTATGATGTCTTTTGCTTTGGTATTAGGATAATACTGGCCTCGTAGAATGAACTGAAAAATGTTTCCTTTTCTTATGGTTTTGTTTTGTTTTGTTTTGTTTTTGAGTTGGAGTCTCACTCTGTCGCCCAGACTGGAGTGCAGTGGCTGCTCCCGGCCACCGCAGCCTCGACCTGCTGGGCTGGGCTCCGGCGATCCTTCCGCCTCAGCCTTCCAAGTAACCGGAATTACAGGCATGCGCTACCACGCCCGGCTGATTTTTTTGATTTATTGTAGAGATGAGGTCTCGCTGCCCAGGCGGGTCTCGAACTCGTGGGCTCAGGCAATCCACTCACCTCAGCCTCCCAAAGGCGCGGGATTACAGGCTGAGCCACCGAGCCCGGCTCTTATGTTTTTTAGAAGAGTTTGTAAAGGAAAAGTTTATTCTTAGTTCGTATTTGTTTGGTATAATTTACCAGTGAAGACGTTTGAGACTGAACTCTTCTTTGTGGGAAGTTTTAAAATTAATCAGTCTCTTTTCTTTTTATAAGTCCATTCATATTTTCTTTTGTTTTTAAAAGTCAGGGTCTTGCTCTGTCTCCCAGACTGGAGTGCAGTGGTACAATCACTGAAGCTTTCAGCTCCTTGACCCAAGTGATTCTCTCTTTTCTGCTTCCCAACTAGCTGGAACTACAGATATGTGCCACCAATCCTTTTTTTTTTTTTTTTTTTTTGGTAGAGTTGAGGTATAGCTGTGTTGCCCAGGCTAGTCTTGAACTTCTAGGCTCAAGTGATTCTCCTCCCTCTGCCTCCCAAGTGTGAGCCACTGCACCTTGCCTCAGATTTTATATTTCTTATTGACTCTGATTTCATAGTTTCATCTTTCTAGAATTTTGTCTATTTCATCTAGGTGACCTATTTTTTTGACATACGTTTATCCATAATATTCCCTTACAATATATTCTTTTATTTCTGTAAGGTTGGTAGTGTTGCTCTTTTATTTCTGGTTTTAGTAACTTGAACTTTCTCTCCTTTCCTCTTCATCAGTAGAGCTAAAGATCTGTCAATTTTGTTGATCCTTTCAAAGAACCAGTTTTTGGTTTCATTGATTTTAAAAATGTTTTTCTGGTCTCTGTTTCATTAATTTTTGCTGTGACATTTATTTTATCCTTTCTTCTGCTTGTTTTCAGTTTAGTTTGCCCTTTTTCTAGTTTTGTATAGTGAAAACTTATAATATTGAAATTTTCCTTTGTTTTATGTCGGTGTTTATAAGGACAGATTTTTTTCCAAGCAGTGTTTTATCTGCATTTAATATATTGTGGTTTTGTTTTCATTCTTTTCAAAGAATTTTTTAATTGTGATTTATTCTTTGACACATTTGTTAATTAGGAGTTCATTGCATAATTTCCACATATATGTGAATTTTCAAAATTGTTACAGTGGTTGATTTCTAATTTAATTCTATTGTGGTTGGAGACCATACTTTGTATAAGTTAAATTCTTTTAAATATGTGGAGACTTGATTTATGGGCTACTATATGGTACATGTGTATATAGAGGTACACTATAGATACATATACACACACCGTCTTAGATGTAGTTGGTCTATATACACACGTCTTAGATGTGGTTGGCTCGTGTCTTTTATATCATTGTTTATTTTCTGTTAATTTGTTCTATCTAGTAGTGAAAATGAGATCCCCGATTATTGAAGCTCCAACTATTGTTGTTGAATTGCGTGTCTTCATTCTATCAGTTTTGCTTCATGTATATTTGGGTGCATACATATTTATAACAGTTATATCTGGCCCAGCTCGGTGGTTCAGCCTGTAATCCCAGCATTTTGGGAGGCCAAGGTGAGTGGATTGCCTGAGCCTGCGGATTTGAGACCAGCCCGGGCAACTTGGCAAGACCTCGTCTCTACAATAAATCAAAATTAGCCAGGCATGGTAGCATGCGCCTGTAGTTCTAGCTACTTGGAAGGCTGAGGCGGAAGGATCACCAGAGCCTAGCAAGTCAATGCTGGGATGGCTGTGAGTGTGCCACTGAGTGTGCGCTGCACTGCAGCCTGGGCGACGAAGTGAGACTTCAATTCAAAAAACAAACAAAAAACAGTTATATCTTCCAGGTGGATTGACCTTTTTATCATTACAGAATAATCCTATATATGTCCAGTAACAGTTTTTTCCTTAAAATCTATTTTTATGACATTAATATAGGCATTCCATTGATTATTTTAGCGTGTTAACTTACACACATTTGACTTTCTTAAATTTCTTTATTTATTTTAATTTCATTCCATTGTTATTATAAAATATACTTTCTATGATTTCAATGCTTCTAAATCTATTTAGGCTTATTTTATAGCCTAGCAGTGGTCTATCTTGGATAATCTTTCCTGTGAGCTTGAGAAGGCTGTGTATTCTGTTATTTGGTGAGGTGTTTATAGATTTCTATTATGTCCAGATTGTATGGTTCTTCAAGCCTTTTATGATTTTGTTGATCTTCCAGGTATTAGTTCTATCAATTATTGAAAGTAGAATATCGAAGTCTCCAATTATTATAGTTGAATTTTTTATTTCTCACTTCATTTCTATTTGTTTTCAGTTCTATCATGTAGATTCAGGCTATGTCATTAGTTGTATATATGTTTATAATTATATTTTCCTAATTTATTGGCCATTTTATCATTATAAAATGTCCCTTTTTATCTTTAATGCCTGTTTATTTTAAGATCTATTTTGCCTATTATTAGTATAGCCACTCCCTCTTTCTTGTGGTTGCTCTTTGTATGATGTATCTTTTTCTATTCCCTTTGTATTAGGGAAACTAAAGTGCAACTCTTGTAGACATCATATACTTGGATTTTGTTTTTTTAATTCGGTCTGACAATCTCTGCCTTTTTTTTTTTTTTTTTTGAGTTGAAGTCTCACTCTGTCGCCCAGACTGGAGTGCAGTGGCTGCTTCCGGCCACCGCAGCCTCGACCTGCTGGGCTCCAGCGATCCTTCCACCTCAGCCTTCCAAGTAGCCGGAATTACAGGCATGCGCTACCACGCCCGGCTGATTTTTTGATTTATTGTAGAGATGAGGTCTCGCTGCCCAGGCGGGTCTCGAACCCGTGGGCTCAGGCAATCCACTCACCTCAGCCTCCCAAAGGCGCGGGATTACAGGCTGAGCCACCCAGCCCGGCTAATCTCTGCCTTTTGAGTGATTATTTAATCCATTTGCATTTAATTTCATAATTGATATGATTAAATTTACAAATTCCAGTTTGCTTTTTGTTTTCTATTTATATCATGAGTTCTTTGTTCTTCTGTTACTCCTTTACTGCCTCCCTTTGTCTTAAGTTGATATTATCTATCATACGTTTTAATTCCATATTGATTTTTAACTCTTCAATAATTTCTTCTGTTATTTTTTTAGTGGTTGTTCTAGGCTTGCAATGTACATCTTAACATATCAGAATCAACTTAAGATTTATACTAATTTAATTCCAGTAAGATATAAAAACATTACTCCTTAATAGTTTCATTCCCTCCTCTATTTGTTATACTATTATTGTTGTATGTGTCACATCGATATGTAAACCCAACAATTATACCTTTACATAATTTTCTGTCTTTTAATAAAGCTGAGAAAAGAAAGTAGATAAAAAATATATATATAGTGGGTTTGTAAAAATATATTAACCTTCTTATTTTACTATTTTTGTTTTTCTTTCTTTTACCCCATGGGTCAGCTTTCTATCTGGTATTATTTTCTTACTTCAATATAGCTGTGTTGTAAATGGAATAGTAAATTCCTCTTGTGGGTGTGTAAGAATCATTCCAACATGACTGCCAAAATTGTACTTGGAGAGACAGATGATGGTAAAGGATTTATTATACTCACAAGTCCTAGAGAAGGAGGCATGACATGCCACACAATGAATGGGATTATATTGGAGGAGCTCCTAAGGAGTAAGCTTAACAGAGCAGGTAAGGAGATGAGAAAGAGTTGTGGACCCATGAGCAAGTGCCGTTATTAGGGTTCAAGGTAGAGTGCCCTTGCAAAAGTCATGAGAGGATTTTACTGGCTCATTTGAATGTTACTAGGGTACAGACGGGGCCAGCAAAATGGGCAACTTGTTGCAGGGACTAGCCTTCTTACACCAATGCACCTGGACTCCTGGGCATGGTGTTCGTAGCCTGTTTGTGAGGGTCTTGAGGGATCAGGAAAATACAAAATTTTAAAAATTTGCAACAGCTTCATTTCTATCCACCTTTTTGTTGTTATTGACAAATATATTACATTTCTATATGTTATAGTTCCAAAATGCAGTTTTTGAATATTATTTTATACAATTGCTTTTTTTTTAAAATCGGAGTCTCACTCTGTCATCTAGGCTGGAGTGCAGTGGCATGCTCATGGCCACCCCAGCGTCGACTGCTGGGCTCTGGTGATCCTTCTGCCTCAGCCTTCCAATTTGCTGGAACTACAGGCACTACCATACCCAGCTAATTTTTTATTTATCGTAGAGACGAAGTCTCACCAAATTGCCTGGGCTGGTCTCGAACTGAGGGCTCTGGCAGTCCACTTGCCTCAGCCTCCCAAAGAGCTGGGATTACAGGCTGAGCCACTAAGTCTGGCCACAATTGCTTTTTAAATCAGTTATAAGAAGAAAGAAGGAGAAATACTCAATTATACTGTCTTTCATAATGTTCTATAAAATTACCTTTATTGATGCTCTGTGATTTTTTTTCTGTTGCGGATTCAAGTTACTGTTTAGTATTGCTTTCAGCCCGAAGAATTTCCTTTAGTTTTTATATTGTAATACAGGTCTTCTAGCAAGAAATGGTCTTAGTGCTTTGTTTATCTTGAATACCTTTAGTTTATATTTATTTTTGAAAGATAGTTTTGTTGGATACAGGATTCTTAGTTGACAATTTTTTTTTCTTTTAGCACTTTGAATATGTCACAACCACTGCCTTCTGACCTTCATTGTTTCTGATGGGAAATTAGCTGTAAATTTTATTGTGGTTTTCATCTGCATGAAAAGTCTTTTCTCTTGCTGTCTTCGAGAGAAGACAAGTTTTTCTCCTTGCCTTTAGCTTTCACATTTTGACTATAATGGTCTGGAGGCAGATCATTTTGTGTTTATCCTACTTGGAAATTTTTTAGCTTTTTGGATGTGTAGATTATTGTTTTTTCTCAAAATTGGGAAATTTTCAGCCATTATTTCTGAGAATATTTTTTCTATAGTGTTCTTTTCTCTCTCCTTCTTGGACTCCCATTCTGAATACTGGTATATTTAATGGTGTTCTGACTTTTTCTAAGGTTCTGTTCATTTTTTCCTTTCAGATGATATAATCTCTATTGATCTAGTTTCATATTTGCTGACTTTTTATTATGCCAACTCAAATGCCCAGGCTGAGCCTCTTGAATGAATTTTTTCATTTCAGTTATTGTACTTTTAAACTCTAGAATTTGTTTTTATAATTTTAGTCTCTTTTTTAATATTCCCAATTTGATACGCCATTGTGATCATCCCTTTTAACTCCTTAAATGTGGTTTCCTTCTTTTCGTTGAGCACATTTATAATAACAACTTTGAAGGCTTTGTCTGAGAAGTTCAATGCCTGTGCCTTCTTAAAGGCAGTTTCTATTGTCTGTTTCTTTCCCTGTATATGAGTCAAGCTTTTCTTTTTCTTTGGCGTGGTTTCACCATGCTCTTCCCACCGCCATTTTGGGATTCCTACCGCTCTTCCTTTTTTGGATAATTTTTATAACTATTTGCTATAATACCAAACACCCAGAGAAGTTGAATAGTACAAGGAATTTCTCATATAATGTTTAGCCAAATTCACCAATTTTTTACATTTTGCCTCGTTTGCTATATCCTTATTTCTTTATATATTTATATCAGTTTTGAACCATTTGAAAGTGAGGTGGAGAAATCACTTACGTGCTTCTAAAGAACAAGAACATTCTTTTAAATAACCATAGTTACAATGAACAAAATTAGGAAATTTTGAATTGATATAATGTTATTATCTAATCTACAGTCCATATTCAATTTTTGCCATTTTTCCCGGTGATGGCTACAAAAGAAGCTCCTCGTTTCCCAGTCCTGTATCATTTATTTTCTCTACTCTGAAATAGTTCCTTGGCCTTCCTCCTTGTTCTTGACATGTTTTTAATAGTACAGTAGAGTTATTTTAAAGAATGTCTCTCACTGAGGTTTGTCTGATGTTTCCTTATAATTAGATTCTTCTTTGTGTGACATTTCAGTGCTGGCCACTTGTATATTTTTGACATATCTGTTCAAATTATTTGCCCAGTTTTGGAGGAGAGGGGTTGTCTTTCATTCATTGGGTTTGGAATTTGTTTATATATATTAGATAAAAGATTTTTGCCATGTTTTTTCCAAATATTTTCTCCCTGCCTGTGGCTTACTTATTCCAGTTTTCTAATGTTGTCTTTTGATGAGCATAGGTATTTCATTTTGATGCCCTGCACAATATACATTTTTATGAGTTTTTTAAAGGCATGTCTAAGACATCTTTGCTTTTCCCAAGGTCAAGAAGATGAGTTCCTGTGTATTTCCTTTTAGAATCTTCCTATATTTTTTCTTTTACATTTATGTTTATTATTTTGCCAATTTTTTATGTGTCCCATTTGTTTGGTTGCTGTTGTTGTACCTGTGTTCTTCCTGTTCTGCCTTTGGGGCTAATTGAAATTTTTTAGTGTTTTATTATAAATTATCTTTGGCTTTATAGCTGAACCTTCCTGCATTTAGTTTTTTAGTGTTTGCTCTGGGGGAATCACACTATTAATTCTTAAGTTTGTCACTGTGGGTTTACAGTTAATCTTGTGCCACTTCAAGTAAAATGCAGGAACCTTGTGATAGTTTAGTCATATTTGTAACCCTCAGCTTTATGGTATAGGCATGTATTACATCCACATACATTGTAAAGTCATAATATTATATTTTTCTTTAAATTGACATATACCCTTGAATAAATTTAGAGAAGGAAAATATGTACTTCTTAATATTTACTCACGTATTTACCATATACAGTGTACCTCATTCTTCCTATAACTTTCGTTTCAATATGATGTCATTTTCTTTGTAGTATATATATGCTGGAAAAAGATTCTTGCATTTTTTCCTTATCTAAAAATGTCCGTATTTTGCCTTGATTATTAAAGAATAATTTTGCAGGATATAAAATACAGGGTTGTTGTTTTTCTTTCTTTTTTTGAGTTGGAGTCTCACTCGGTCGCCCAGACTGGAGTGCAGTGGCTGCTCTCGGTCACCGCAGCCTCGCCTGCTGGGCTCCAGCGATCCTTCCGCCTCAGCCTTCCGAGTAGCCGGAATTACAGGCACGCGCTACCACGCCCGGCTGATTTTTTGATTTATTGTAGAGATGAGATCTCGCTGCCCAGGCGGGTCTCGAACCCGCGGGCTCAGGCAATCCACTCACCTCAGCCTCCCAAAGGCGTGGGATTACAGACTGAGCCACCGAGCCAGGCTGTTGTTTTTCTTTCAACACTTTAAAGATGTCTTGTCCCTTATTGGTCATGAGTATATATTTTTTCTTATGTATCATATAATTTTTCTCTGGCTCTTAAGATTTTCTGTTCATCTTAGGTTTTAGTACACTAAGTTGTATCCCACATTTCTCTGAGGTCTATGATGTGCCTTATGTGGTTTTCTAAAATTCTTGGATCTGTAATGTCTTTTCCAGCATTTTTTGGAAATTTTTATTCGTAAATTCTCCAGATTTTTTTCTGCTTTTTTGTCTCTCCTGTCTCTGTCTCTGTCTCTCTCTGTCTCTGTCTCTGTCTCTCTTTCCCTTCCCCCTCCTACTCTTCCTCCCCCTTTCTCCCTCTCTCTTGCTTCTCAGAGTCAATTAGATGTATGTTAAACTGATTAATATTGGCCACTGAGGCTCTGTGCACATTCACTTTTTTCCCCAGACTTTTTTCTCTCTATTCTTCAGATTGGATCATTTCTACTGATCTATCTTCAATTTGATTGGTCCTTTCTTTTTATGTTTCCAATCTGCTGTTAAGCCCATTTGGTGAATTTCAGAAATTATGCTTTTCATCTTTATGATTTCCCTTGGTTTCTTTTTTATAATCTCTAGTTCTAATTTAAAAATTCTTCATCTGTTTATTCATCATGGCTACATTGTTTTAAAGTCCTCAGACACATATATGGTGGTATCTTTAAAGTCTTTGTTATTTACACATTTTGGTCACTTAGGGTCATTCTCTCAAGTGTTTTTTTTCTCATGACAATGAGTCATATTTTCCTGTTTATTTACATGTTTAGTACGTTTTGGCTACATGTTAGACATTGTGAATGATACATTGTACTAACTCCAGAATCTGTTATCTTCTGAAGATTGTTGATTTTGTTCTAGCAGGCTGCTGCCTTGGCTGGACTCAGACTGTGAACTCTATCTCTCCTGCAGTGGGCAGTAGAAAAATCTGAGCTCATTTCTCTCAGCCTTCCAGCTGTTATTGTCTGTCTACCTCCTTGTGGGTCTCCCCATTATATGCATAATTCAGGAGAGCCAAGAACTGGAAAAGTGTGCCTAGCTCTGGAGTTCTTTCCTTCCTAAAATATTGCCCCTCACTTTCCATCTGCTCTGGTAGCCCTAAACACCATTCTTTGAGCATCAAGACAATGAGACTTTTTAGCTTTCTCTTTGAGCTCCAGTCACTCCGTAATACACACACCAGGGAGTTTTTCTAGGTCAAAAGCCCTACACATGTAAATCTCTCCTACTGCAGTTCTCTTCTGTCAAGGGTCGATTCCAGTCTAATTTCTGCCTGCTTTTGATTGCCCATTACTGTTTTCAAATTGTTTTTAATATTTTGTCCACAGTTTACCATTATTATCAGTAGAAGGTTTACGTGGTATAGGCTACTCCACCCTTACTGGAAGTGGAACACACCTTTAAAGTTGAAGGATTTTTTTTTTTTTGAGTTTAGGATTCATGTTGGCAGTTATATTCTTTCATCGGAGTTTTCTGCTTAAAATACTTGTCTTTGAGAGGATATCATTGCCAGTGTTGACCTGAAAGTTGGTGAGTACAGAGATCCCAGAGAAGGTGATGCAGGATAGAGGAAGAACCTGCCGTGGAAAGAGGGTGAGGGAGAAGAATGTTGGCAGGGCAAGGGGGAGGACACCAGATGGAAGTTGTTGTTTCACCTAGTTTTCCCTAAGGCTGACTTTATGTAGATTAGATCACCTCCTCAAGCTGGATGAGGGAAAGCTGAGCCAAAAGTGACTCTTTCTGGGCCTCTCGACAGCTCTCCCAGGTTAAGTGAATTGATATTCAAGAATCTCAATTGGGTACCAATGCTCAGAAGCCCTTCTCGTTTTCCAGTTATCTTTTGTATGTGTGCTGTGTTCAGTTCTTTCCTTAGGAGCTGTCCTAGGCACCAGTAAGAGAGCAGTGAGTATAACAAGCATGGCACTCACATCAGGAAACCCATTTGGGAGAAGGGGATTTGAAGCAGACACCTCCCAAAGAAGTTATTAATGACACCCTTAGTGAGCATTATGAAAGAAAGGTGCAGGAGGCTAAGAAAGGATCCACAGGGGTCCGAACGTAACCTGGAAAGTGGTGTGGAATTAGTGACTCTGTGGAGGTGAAACCTAAGGCTTTCATACATAATTATGTGCTCAGATGTATGTGGTCAGGGTACAAGATATTTTTCTTTGTATTGTTCAGGTGAATGTAATGGATTATAAGCTTAAAAACTCTGTATTGAACTCTATTCTCATTCTTCAATTCAACTAATGATGGAATTCTGCCATAAGCTGGGAAGGAGCCTGTGGCCACAGGGTGGAGAGAGAGGGAGCAGGGGAGCCCCCACATTGAGCCTTTTTTGGATACAGGGCCCCCTTGGGTTCTGTGGGTGCCCAGACACACACTAATGAATGCTGTACAATGCAGAAAGGGATGGAGGCTTCACGCCCTTGTGAATCCCTGAAGAGGCTCCTCAGATGCAGGTTTCATTTAAAGAGTAACTTTGCATTATTGTGACACTTGGAGCTGTCAGAACCACAGAGGCAGGAGGGTAGAGGGCAGATGCTGGTTGAGGGGATATTGAGGTGGCCTGACTGGAACTCAGAGTATCAGTGAGAAGAAAAAGCAGTGCTGGAGGAAATTAGGTATTTGCCACATTGTCTTTCTAATTGTGGTTTTCCCCTGACCTTTACTTGAATTTTACTGAGGGTGGGGTACCATGTTTAGAAGGGCAAGCTACTTAGTCCAGCAGAGACGACATTCCATTGTCACAGCTCTGGGGAATTGCACCTGGAATGTCTGTGAAGGGGACGGTTCTCCATCTGTGCACTCTGTATTTTCACAAGGCAGATGCTCCCCCATGACCTTGAATGTGCTTTTTGTCAGTTACCTGGCAACAGTTTGAGTCCATCCAGCTGTGGGGATTAGAAGGCACAGGGGAGCTGTGGGAGATTTCAGTGAAAGGTTCTGTCCTTTGGATTCTCCAGCTTCTCTTGAGGCTCAGCCAAGGACAGCTCAGGACCCTGCACCCCACTGGGCCAGTGCCTGCTAGAAGCAGGGACCACACTGCTCTCGTCTGTCGCTGTATTCCAGCACCTCAAAGGCACCTGCCCATACTGGGTGTACAATCAGCTAGAATATAGAGCCTGGTGTCTGCTCTACCACCTTGGGCAATTTAAGTAAAATATGTCCTCATCTCCAAAATGGAAATTTTAAAAGTTCTTGAGGAGTAAATGAAATGGTTCAGGTGAGACGCTGCATGCTTGCTAAGTAACTTGTAGTTGCTGTAGTTAAGGCCAAACTCAAGCAATGGAATGCGCTTGCAGTTCTACTTTCTAGCTTAGTGCCAACCTCATGAGTTGGTGCCCAAGGGAAATAGTTAGTGACTCTTCACCAACCCTTATCATTTTTGCTCTCCTTCTTGTTCCTTATTTTTTCCTTCTCCATGGCCTCCTCCTTTGCATATCCTGGCATCTATCCCCTCCTCCAACAGTATCACTGAACAAAGGATACTTAGGGATCAGGAGGCTGCTGACTGACTCTCACACATTGTGGGTTGAGGGATTGACCCTTGGAACGCCTGGGCCTTTGGATTGGGCCACCAGCCTAGAACTGTTGTCACCATGATTCTGTTTGACAGCATTGTCTGTTACTTTGATAATGGACACAGATAACGAAAGCAAGGATGCTCTTTGAAACCTAAAACAGTGGTAAAGGGTTTGAAAAATACAATTTCTGTCCAACCCTCATTTAATGATGGCATGCTCATGAGTCAAATTTAGTGAGGCTCCAACAAAGAGTTTTTGGCAGAGCTGACACAGGATGAGACATTTTAATGAAGCCAAATTGCATGAAAATGAAAAACCAAAGTTGGTGAAGTATTTTTAGCTTTTAAGGAATTGACTGACTGGTAGAAAGGACAGACATTTTGACACCGATCTTAAAGGAGACCCAAATGTTAGAGCCAACAATGGCTCAGACCTATGATTCCTTTCATCTGTTAAGTATTTTCTTTTTATTTCCCTTATCACTTCTCATTACATGCTGTGTACAGGTGGTAGATGTGAATTGAATAATAATATTTGAGCCCTCCGTTTTTCAGGGTTAGGATTCATAGTAACTACCACTAAGAAATAACTTTCCAAATAAATGATATGATAGTACATGTGGGTAGAATGCCCCACTTAAAGGTCAGCTATGAAAGGCAGGGACAGCCAGCTCAATAGTCTTTAGTGGGAATATTGACTGTAATTATTTATTTGATTTCCGTGAAGCGTCAGAGATGTTTTTATTTAGGAAGAAGACAGATGACAGATCCATATGGATGAAATGATAACATTAATAGTATCTGGTTGATTTGCTTGGAAATTACCTTTTTAGGCATGAGGAGGGCGAGTGGGGGCAAAGATGAAGCAAGATTAGCCATATGTTAAGTTCATTATATATTCTCTGTACTTTTTGTATCTGTTAGAAATTTTTCATCAAGTTCAAAAAAGAAACTCATTGTAAATAAATGACAGTGCAGCTGTATGTAGAAACATTATTCTAGCCATTAAAATCACACTTATGAAGAATTTTCATGATGTGGTAAAAGTTAAGAAAATCAGGAAACCAAGCTTCCTAATATGGTATACATGTGCATATACACAAAATATTTGCACAGAAAATATATTGGAAGGACGTGAAAACATTAACTGTGGTTACCCTTGGTTGGTGGGATTATGGGTGATTTTCATTCTCTATATTTTTGAAACTTTCTTTAGTAAACAAGAGTAGAATGTTATTTCTCATAATTTGAGAAAAACTTTTTTGAAAGAAAGAACCTAATCTGTATTGCGTAAATTGGTGAAGCATTTTTTCCAGTGATTCAGTTTCCATTAAAATGCCCTGGTCAGTGATTAAGCAGTTATGTTGTTATTCACCTTGTGGCTGTGTACATGTGTTTGGCCTGTACTGTCCTGCACTCTGCCCTGGACTCTGTCTTTGCTGGGAATGTGTGCAGGCGTGGTCATGGCAAAAGCAGCCATCATCACCACTTCATTCATTGGTAATTGCTGCTGAACATATTCCTTTAACATAAATTTCCATCTGATTTCAGTGAACTGGACATGATTTCCACAAGGGTGATGGACATTAAGCTTCGGGAGGCCACAGAAGGCCTCGGGGAAGACAGCACAGGTAAGGCCCTGCTTCCCCAGCCCTGGGAAGAGCCTTTGCTTGATTGTAGGGCAGGGAGAGAGACAAGTCTTTGGGGCTGTCTGTGTAGACAGTTCCCAGTGTGCTCAGACACCTCCAGGTTCCCCACACTGAGACTGAGAGCACATCCAAATTATTTAAGGTCATTTGGGGGCAAACCTCCTTTGCTTCTTTGTCAAAAATGGGGACTTTTAATAACCTCATTTTCCTAATACCTAGAGTTAACCATGCCCCCATGTTTGGTTGACTTAAATGGAAAGCAAGAGGGACTAAATGGATTCATTCATCACCTATGACTATCCATAGGTATCAGTAGGAGGCTGGACAAAGTCCAGGATGCCCTGATCATCCATAAAAAATAATTACATCAAGAGAGAGCCTTTGATCCCTCTCTTTTATGACTTTTATTC
Organism: Cephalopachus bancanus; assembly: GCA_027257055.1. Lineage (NCBI taxonomy): Eukaryota > Metazoa > Chordata > Mammalia > Primates > Tarsiidae > Cephalopachus > Cephalopachus bancanus. The sequence goes on along the minus strand of JAPVLO010000159.1, from coordinate 1,157,480 downwards.
TTTAAGACCTTTATTATATCCTCTACTGAGCTAAATTTCAGGCCCATGAATCATCATGTCATAATATATCCCAAGAGTTATCCAATTATGTGATTAGTGTACTGTTATCCACATATCACTATTTATTACATCTTGATAGAATTGTGAAATTTATATTAAAAATTAATCTCAGCCGGGCTCAGTGGCTCAGCCTGTAATCCCGCGCCTTTGGGAGGCTGAGGTGAGTGGATTGCCTGAGCCCGCGGGTTCGAGACCCACCTGAACAGCGAGACCTCATCTCTACAATAAATCAAAAAATCAGCCGGGCGTGGTAGTGCATGCCTGTAATTCTGGCTACTTGGAAGGCTGAGGCGGAAGGATCGCCGGAGCCCAGCAGGTCGAGGCTGCGGTGGCCGGGAGCGGCCACTGCACTCCAGTCTGGGCGACAGAGTGAGACTCCAACTCAAAAAAAAAAAAAATTAATCTCCCACAGTATACCCTTTCCCTAGATTAGCCATTTATTGCACTCCTCTTACTTTGGTAACAAAGGTCTACAACTCTCTCTTGTTTAAGTTCAAAACACCAGTAGTGATTTTCTTTGATATAGTTCAGGAGAAACAACTTTTAATAATATTAAATCCTAGTTCATCATAACTAGCTTCAGATACTAATTTTATTAAAGATAGATATTATAATATTAAATATTATTATAATATTAAACATTATATATTATAGATAGATTATTCTTATTATTTCATACTAGAACCACTTTTCCTCTGTCACATTTCAGTGGATACCAAATAAACCCAAATTTACAGTGAAGGTTTTTAGATTAGCACTGAGGAAAAAGTGGAGTTTAAAATTTTCTCATATTATGAGACATTGAATCATTACTTTAACAAGGAATACCATGCTGTTTAAATAAATATTTAATTAGCCTGAAACAACCTCAATAAATGCAAATTCTGAATATTTACAGAGATTACCATGAAGAATCAATTTTACAAAAGAGAGACACTAAGTATTCTTTTTTCAAATAGTGAACTTAAGTTATTCAGACCAACCATCTCCCATTTAAAATTTGAAATGCGAATTAGGATATTCTTTAAAATGTTTTTCAAAGTAAGAAATAATGAGGCCAGAATTGAAAGAAAAATGGTAGCCTGGAGAGATAAGTGAGCATAACAGCCACTTTTGCCTTTGGATCATTTGCCAATCTTGGAAATTTTGAATTTCATTTTCGTGTCTTTTATGAGGTGGAAGGATCAGAGGAAGGGTCAGATGTCAAAAGTACAAAGCTGGTACAAGGTAAACTGTTTAATAGAAGACCCTCCTACAATAAGGTGAGAGTCTACGAAACTGCAAAATCTGGGTAAACGTGAACCAGGGCAAGCCAACCCTTGTATAGATTTGTAGCTTGAGTTTGCATCTCTTGGGTAATTCAGAGAACCCCAAATCTTGCGTGTGGTTAATAGAACTCCTAGACTGGGTGTAACAACAGGTACTTTGCAGAAGCAAGCACTGTTCTCTAAAGGAAGGCACTTTCTATTTAGACTTCGAATTATTACAGAAAATAATACTTTTGGTACTATGACAAGCATACAGTCAGTGATAACCAGGCATACAAGGCAACAGGACACCATGAATGAGAACCAACACGCTGCAGGTTGAATTGTGTCCCTTCCCCCTAGTTCATATGCTGGCGTCCCCAGTATCTCAGAATGTGACTTTATTTGGAAATTGGGTCATTGCAGATGTAATTTGTTAAGATTAACCAACACTGGAGCAGAGTGGGCTCCTCATCCAATATGACTAGTGTCCTTATAAAAAGAGGAAATTTGGATATAGACATGCACACAAGGAAAACACCATGTGACAATGAAGGCAGAGATTAGGGTGATGTATCTACAAGTCAAAGAACACCGAAGATTGCCAGCAAACTATCAGAAATTAAGGGACAGACATAGAACAGATTTCTCCATCACAGCCCTCAGAAGGAACCCACCATGCCCCAAACACCTTGATTTTGGCCTTCTAGCCTCCAGAACCATGAGACAATACATTTCTGTTGTTTAAGACACCCAGCTTGGGGTACTTTGTTACAGCAACCCTAGCAAACAAATACACAACAGAAACAAAAGAAACAGACACACAAAGCCATCAATTATCAGAATTATCAAGTAAATGCTATAAAACAATTATATGTACTTTGAAGACAATAAAAAAGTTTGAAAGCATCTGAAAGTTCCAGAAACTGTAAAAAAGTGGCATAGTACCCAGACAGTACAATAAAGCATGAAAAAAGAAATAAAAGACATAGAAATTAAAGAAGCAAATACAATTTTCTTTACTTGCAGATGACATGATTTTACAAAATGTACAAAAAAAAAAGCACACAGAACTCTTAAACAGCTTTAGCGAGGTGGCAAGATATAAGATCAATATATAAAAATCAATTGTATTTCTATATGCTAGCAATGAACAACTGAAAAATTGAAATTTAAAAAAGTACCATTTACAGTAGCACCAAAAATCCAACATACTTAGGCATATATTGAACAAAATATATGCAGGATCTACATGCTGAAAAATACAAATAATTATGTAATGACATGAACCAAGACCTAAATACACAGAAAGAGATTTCATGTTTCTGGATTAGAAGACTCACTGTAGCTGTAAAATGGTATGCTAGTATGTGTAGGTATAGTACACTGTTTAAAAGTCAACTATGGAAGGCAGAGGTACAGTTAGCTTAATATGTTGTAACAGGAATATGACAGGTAATCGTTTATTTGATTTCCACCAAAAATCAGGGATTTTAAAAAAAAATTTAGGAATAAGCCAAATCTATATGGATGAAATTATAGTAGTATCTGAATGATTTGTTTTCAAATAACCTACTGGGAATGGTAAAGATGAATCAATCAAAATTCCCACAAAGTTTTTTTGCAGATGTTATCAAACTGATTCTAGAAGTTATGTGAAAAAAAGCCAAGTACTAGAATAGGTAAAACAAATTTGAAAAAGAATAAACTTGGAAGACTCACACTACCTGATTTCAAGACTTACTGTAAAGCTAAGTAATCAAAACAATGTGGTATTGGCAAAATGATAGATACATATAGACCCGAAGAGGGAGTGGAGTACAAAAATAGAACCATTCAAGTATTGTTAGTTGATTTTGACAAAGTTGCAAAGGCAATTCATTGAAGAAAGGATAGTATTTTTAACAAATGTTGCTAGAACAATTGAACATTCATATGTAAAAAACTGAACATTGATCTATACCTCACAGGCTATTCCACAAGTAACTCAGAACGTGTAATAGACAGAAATGTAAAACTCTAAAACCTTTAAAAGAAAGCATAGGAGAAGATACTCATGACTGAGGATTAGGCAAGAGTTCTTGTCTGTATCCATAAAAGAAACAGTTGATAGATTAGACTTCATCAAAATTTAAAAATTTTCTCTGTGAAAGACACTGTTAGGAAAATGAAAAGATAAATCACAGACTGGGAGAAAATATTTGTAAGTCATACGTGATAAAGGACTTATATTCAACACATATTTAGAACTCTCAAAATTCAAAAAAAAAAGGACCAAAAACCCAGTTACAAAATGGGCAGATTTTAAATGATGTTTTACCTAAAAAGATGTATAATTGACCGATAAACACATGAAGAAGTGCTCAACATCTATAATCATTAGGTGATATAAAACTACAGTAGAGTACCACTATACACTGCTACACACTTATTAGAATATAGTAATTTTTTTTTTTTTGAGTTGGAGTCTCACTCTGTCGCCCAGACTGGAGTGCAGTGGCCGCTCCCGGCCACCGCAGCCTCGACCTGCTGGGCTCCGGCGATCCTTCCGCCTCAGCCTTCCATGTAGCCAGAATTACAGGCACACGCTACCACGCCCGGCTGATTTTTTGATTTATTGTAGAGATGAGGTCTCGCTGCCCAGGCGGGTCTCGAACCCGCGGGCTCAGGCAATCCACTCACCTCAGCCTCCCAAAGGCGTGGGATTACAGGCTGAGCCACCTAGCCCGGTGGTATTTAATTTTAAAAGTGATGTAGCAGATATGAAAAACAATCAGATGAATTTCTAGAAATAAATGTCATTGCTAAACTTGTCTGTGGGTAAGTGGGCATGTGAGTGACTGAGTGGGGACTTGGGAGCAAGTGGTCAGGGACCTCCCGGTGAAGTGGCTGGTACTGCAGCTGCTCTGCTTGGACACTAGCATTTCCCAGGGTGCAGAAGCTGAGTGTAGTTTTGTAAAATCAACAAAGCCCTTCCTGGGAAGAAGCTGTCAGGAGTGACTGCTGGCACCAGGCGCTGCCCCACCACTGCAGCGCCAGGCCAAACACTAGCATGGAGGGCCACTGAGGGGGCCAGAGGCAGTCCCTGGAGAAGATGAAACAGGCACCCCACCACTATCTTGAAAACTGGGAAGGGAGGTGATCCAGCATGTTCACCATGCAGCAGTAGACCTGCTCCCTGTGACTGGAAGGTTAACTACTCTGGGATTGAGTGTGACCAAGAGGGAATATCCTGAAAGCACAAACTTTGGAGGGACAGGTTGAGTGCGGCGTCTCAGGCACCCCACCCCCTACCCTGACTCAGCCAGGGAAAGGGTGCAACCAGGAAAGGATGAGGAAGACCCCCCTACCAAGAGATCAGTGGTGAGTCCTGGGCTGTCCTAACTCCCTTCTCCCCAGCAGTCCCACACAGTGGGGGCACTACAGAGAGAGACGAACCCAGTGGAGCCTGGGTAGCAGCCATGATAGAAGGATTCTACTCTAGGATAAGCCTGCCTGGGGCTCCCACCACCAGCCCCTGGGGAGGATACAATCCTGCATCTCCTCACCAGGGAGGGGAGGAGGAAGGGGAGGACTGATACCCCACCCACCCTTACTGCCCACTCCTCCCTCAGTGTGCCATGCTTTGGGGAGACTGTGTACACACTCACAGCCCGGCAGGAGATGGCAAGCGAGCTTGCCTGTAAGCAGCTGAGAGGAATAATTACAGAACCTGCCACAAGAGGGCGCTTAGTGCCCAGAAATTTTTTTCAATTTTTTTCTATTCCTTGTGTGTGTGTGTGTGTGTGTGTGTGTGTGTGTGTGTGTGTGGTGTGTGTGTGTGTGTGTGTGTGTGTGTGTGTGTGTTTGAGTGTTTGTTTTTTGGCTTTTCTTTTTTGTTCTTTTGTTTTGGTTTAGTGGGTGTGTGTATATGTGTGAAGCTTCGATTTTCATTTCCTCCCCCCCTTTTTTTCTTCTTTCCTTGCTTTTCTTTCTTTTTTCCTTGCTTTTCTTTCTTCTTTTTCCTCCATTAATTTTCTGTCTTTTATGTGTGTGTGTATGTGAGTGTTTGAGTGTCTGTTTTTCAGGTTTCTTTGTTGTTCTTTTGCTTTTGTTTAGTCTGTATGCATGAAAGTGTGTGTGAGGTTTCAATTTGCACCCCGCCTTGTTTTTCTTCTTTCATTTTTTGTTTTCTGTCTGTGTGTGTTTGAGTGTTTGTGTTTTGGGTTTTCTTTTTTGTTCTTTTAGATTAGTGTGTGTGTGAGGGTCCGATTTGCATTCTTCCCTCCTTTTTTCTCTTTTCTTATGTTTTGTGTATGTGTGTGAACGCACATGCATGTATGTGTATATGTTTGGTTTTACTGCTTTTTTCTTCTCTTCGTTTTGGTTTTTTGTTTGTTTGTTGTTTCTTTTGTCTTTTTTTGTTTTTCTGTGTTTTTTTGTTTTGTTTTGTTTGGGGGCTTTTTTGTTTGTTTTATTTTTGTCCATTCTATTTCATTCTACTTTTCTCTGTTCTCCTCATTGCTGTTAGTTTATCTTGGACTCAGAGGATACACACACACCCCCATTGCATTGTCATATACAATGATGGTGGTGGTCTCAGGGAGCCCATACCCCAGTTAGTGAACATTATGACTTGCCAGTAGTTTCTGAATTCTAGCCTCCCACTCTCTACCTAATTTGACTCTCAAAACTACAAAAGACTGCAAAGTTTTCCACTCCCAGCCCTGTTTCAAAATAGAATAAATACAGAGGCCCAGAGCAGGGAAGAATAGAGGACTGAGCAAACAACAAAAGTGAAAGCCCCACCTACTACCACCGAATAACAATTGAAGAGAAAAGAAAGAGATTTGTCATAAATGAGAAAAAAATCAGTGGAAAAACACAGGTAATTCCCAGTGTACAAAGAGACAACACCTGAAAAACCATACCTTAGAGCCCAAACCATCCATGATTGACCCCAGAATGCAACAGGGTTAGGGAATGGATGGAAAGAATGAATAAGACTCAGGAAAGACAATATGCAACACTGAAAGAACTTGTAACAGATATTTTGGTCATGAAAACTTCCAGGAAATGAGTAACAAGTTGACAATAATGGAAAACAGAATTAACCAAGCAGAACAAAGAATCTCAGAGCATGAAGACCAAAACACGGAATTAACCCGATCTGTTAAAAACATAGAAAGAAAACTCAGAAAGAATGAACAAAGCCTCCAAGAGGTGTGCGATTATATCAAGAGGCTGAACTTATGCCTAATTGGTATCCCAGAGGCAAAAAGGGAAACAGAGAACACTTTGGAACATGTATTCCAGAAGGTTATTCAAGAAAACTTTCCCTATCTCATCAGAGATGTGACCATCCAAACACAAGAGATTCAGAGAACTTCTGCAAAACATTAAATGAGAATACAAACCACTAGACACACAGTAATCCACCTTCACAAAGTAGGTATAAAAGAAAATTCCTAAAGGCAATGAGAGACTAAGGTCAGACTACCTACTGGGGAAGACCAGCAGCAGAATAGCAGCAGAAACACTACTAGCTAGAAGGGACTGGAGTCTAGTTTTCAAAGTCCTCAAAGATAAATGATATCAGTCAAGAATATCCTACCCAGCCAAGCTCAGCTTTATCAGAGATGGAGAATTAAAATCTTTCCTGGACATCCAATCCCTAAAGATTATGCTGCTCCCAGACCAGCTCTGCAGGAGACAAACAAGAAGGTATTAACACAGAAAAAGAAAGAACAACCATGCACTTTGCAAAGTACAGAAAACACAGAGCCAACAGAGCATACACTACAGCTGCAAAATTGAAAACACACACATACATCAACACAAAAGTTAAAAGAAAACAGAACAGCCTTATAAAAGTCTCATGACAGGGATGAATTCTCACATTTCAGTAATCAGCCTGAACATGAATGGACTAAATACACCATTGAAAAGATGTAGAATGGCACACTGGATTTAAAAAAGCACAACCCAACAATATGCTGCCTCCAAGAAACACATCTCAATACAAAGGACCCACCCACAGACTTAGGTTAGAGGATGAAAAATAAACTTTCAGGTGAACGTACATTGAGAAAAATGCATTATTTCCAAGCATAAATGGAATGTTCACAAAAATTGTTAATATGGTAAGCCATAAAGTAAGTCTCAACAGTTCTGAATGGATTCAAATCAGGAAATATTATCTGACCATAGTGTAATTAAGCTAAAAAATCAATAACAGAAAGATTGTGCTTAGAAATGAGATATGTGTGTTCCTACATAGCTCATAGGTCTAGGAAAGTATCATAATAGAAATTAAAAAATATTTTCAGCCAAATGCTAATGAAAATACTACATTTCAAAACATGTAGGGGATCATGGTAAGATGGTGACAGAACTGGTAGCAGTGAGTCTCTGCAAGGGCTAGTGTCCATAAAGACAGTGTACATGGTGATGTGCAGGTGACTGAGTGAAAGTCCACCTGGGGGGAGACTCAGGATTAAGCACCTAGGGCTCCCCTCCGGAGGTGGCTGCAGCCCACCACTGTTCTGAGATCAGAGACCCAGTGCACAGGATCATCTGCCATTCTTGGGGATTTCTCAGGAGGAGGCAGCAGAGATCAGCTGCTACTCAGCACCTGGCACCTGGCTCACACCACCACCTGCAGCAGCAGGCCAGGCACTGGTAGTGGTAACTGAGGAGAAGGTGCCCAGAGGAAATCTGGAGCGAAAGCCCTGCGGCCAGCAAGGAAACACTAACCGCCACTGCTTTCTGTTCTGGGACTGGGCAGAGACCTGCATTAGCCTGCCTAACTCTGTTCAGCCTCCAACCTGAGAGCTGGAGGCAATCTCTAGACCCATCTATTGACCATCAATGGCCCAGAGAGGAAATTTCAGGGATGGACACAGAGAGACCATCACTGGCCCAGAGAGACACTGGGCCAGTTATGGACATGTCTGATCTGAATGGGAGACTTGCAACAGCAGCAGCAAGTATTATGGACACTCGCCCTTGCAGAGATTCACACTCCTGCCAGTTCTGTCACCATCTTACTGTGATTCCCTATATGTTTTAAAATGTAGTATTTTCATTACCATTTGGTTGAAAATATTTTCTGATTTCTTGGGGTGACTCTGAATCTGGTTCACCCTCCTCCCCCAACAATCTGTGGGACATCTGACCCATGCTGAGAGCAACCCAATTAGCCTGCACTGAGAGTGGAGGAGAGGGATTGGAGATGGTAGTCTGCTCCCTACTGCAGCAGTAGCCAAAAGCAGCAGAGGTGCTTGGGACCTGCCAGTAAAAAGAAAAAAAAAGAGAGAGAAAGGAACCTGAAGTTCCAGAAACAGCCACAGAGGGACTTTTTGTTTCTGTTTTTGTATTTGTTTTGTTTTTGTTATTATTATTATTTTTTTTTAGTTTTTCTGTCTGCATATGGGTATTTTTGAGAGGGAGTGCATCATCAGGTTTTTTTGTTTGTATGTTTGTTAGTTTTTGTTTTTCTTTGTTTAGCCATTGGTTGGTGTGCCTGTTTTCCTGCTTCTTCTCTCTCTTCATCTTCCTTTTGTATCCCTTCTTTCTTTTTCAATCTTTTCCCTTTTCTTATCCCATTTTGCTTTCAGGGGCATACATACGCCCCCACCACATGGACAGATTGTAAGGGGGATGTAAGTGGATTCCAGGGGGCCCACACACCAGTCAGCAGATACTGTGACCTGCAGATAGCTTCTGAACCACAGCTCCCCCTTCAGAAATCTTAATCAGATCTCAAAACTGTGAAAAGCGTAGCCCCCCCATCTCCACTCCAGCTTCAAAACTGAACAAATCCAGAAGATCTACATAAGGAAGAATAGGAGATTGAGCAAACAAAAGTGAAAGCTATCCCCAGTATTACTGAGCAATGGAATTAAAAAAGGGGAAAACGAGGGAGGAAAACCATCGCAAATGAAGAAGAACAAAAGGAAGAACACAGGTCCCATCCAGACTCCTGGGAAGACAGTCCTTGAGAATATAGACTTTGGAACTCAAACAATGAAGAGACCTCAGAACGACTGGTTTGAAGCCACAAACCCAGATATAAAGATAGTCATAGAGAGAATAAATAAAAGTGAAGAGAAACAAGAGAAAAGAATGAAGGAGTTGATAACTGAGATGACAGCAATAAAGAACACAGTAAATGAAGTAAATAACAAACTAACAAGCATGGAAAGCAGAATTAACCAAGCAGAAGAAATAATCTCAGAGCTTGAGGTCCAAAATATAGAACTAACCCAAGTTGTTTAAAACATAGAAAAGAAACTTAAAAAGATGCAGCAAAGCCTCCAAGAAATGTACAATAATATCAAAAGGCCAAATCTATGATTAATTGTCATTCCTAAGACAGATAGACAGAAACTACCTTGGAAAAAACATTCCATGAAATTATCCAAGAAAACTTCCCTCATCAGAGATGTGACCATTCAAACACAAGAGATTCAGAGAAGCCTTGCAAGACTCCAAATGAGAAGACTAATTCCTAGACACATAGTAATACACATACACAAAGTAGGTATAAAAGAAAAAATCTTAAAGGCAGTAAGAGAGAAAGAACAGACTACCTACCAGCAAAGACCAATTAGAATAGCCTTAACACTACAGGCAAGAAGAGACTGGAGTCCAATCTTCAAAGTTCTCCAAGATAAACTATTCCAACCAAGATTTCTTACCCAGCTAAGCTTCATCAGTGATGGAGAATTAAAATCCTTCCCAGACATTCAGTCCCTAAGAGCTTTTGCCTAGTCAAGACCAGCTCCACAAGAAACACTTAAGAAACCATTAAGCACAGAAGAATGAAAAAAAAAAAAGAATAATGACCACACTCTTCCCAAGAATGCAGGAAAACTATTGAAAACACACATATATATCAATGCCCAAATCAAAAGAAAACCAACGAAGAAATAAACAAACAACAGCAACAACAAACTCTATAAGAACCTCATGACAGGGATAAACTCTCACATCTCAATAATTAGCCTGACTGTGAATAGACTAAATGCACCACTGAAAAGACAGAATGGCACCTGGATTAAAAAAACATGATGCAACAATATGTTGTCTCCATGAGACTCATCTCACCACAATGAATGCTCACAGATGCAAAGTTAGAGGATGGAAAACAAATTTTCAAGAAAATGGAACAGAAAAGAAAGCAGGAGTTACAATCTTAATATCAGACAAAACATCCTTTAAGCTACCAAAACTTAAAAAAGAAATGGTAGGATCACTACATAATGATAAAATGTTCAATACACTAACAAGAACTATCCATTCTAAACATATATGCACCCAACATAGGATCACCAATTTTTATAAAGCAGCTTCTAGGTAAACTAAAAAAAGATATTGATTCTAACACTATCATAGCTAGAAACTTAAATACCCCACTAACAACCCTAGATAGATTATCAAGGCAAACAATCAAAAAGAAGATCCATCAGAAGAATCAACATTGTGAAGATGTCCACCTTACCTAAGGCAATCTACAAATTCAATGCCAACAACATTCTTCTCAGACCTAGAAAAAACAACACAGGAATTCTTATGGAAACACAAACGTTCAAGAATAGCCAGAACAATCCTCAGCAAAAAAAAAACAAAGAGCAATCAGAGAAGAGGAGGCAATCAGAGGTATTCAAATAGGAAAAGAGGGAGTCAAGTTATCTCTCTATGCAGATGATATGATGGTGTACCTTGAAAACCCAAGAAAATCTGTCAAAGGCCTCCTTACATTGATAAAAGCCTTTGGCAAAGTCTCAGGATACAAAATAAATGTACAAAAGACAATTGCATTTCTCTACACCAATAATAAACAAACAGAAACCCAAATAAAAAACACAATTCCATTCACAATAGCCACAAAAAAATGAAATACCTTGGCATCTTCCTAACCAGAGACGTGAAAGACCTTTACAATGAAAATTACAAAACACTGCTCAAAGAAATCAAAGCTGACACGAACAAGTGGAAAAATATCCCATGCTCATGGATCGGAAGAATCAACATTGTGAAGGTGTCCATCTTACCTAAGGCAATCTACAAATTCAATGCAATACCCATTAAATTACCAACAACATTCTTCTCAGACCTAGAAAAAACAACACAGGAATTCATATGGAAACACAAACATCCAAGAATAGCCAGAACAATCCTCAGCAAAAAAAAAAAACCAAAACAAAACAAAGCAGGTGGTATCACAATACCAGACTTCAAACTTTACTATAAAGCTACAATCATCAAAACAGCTTGGTATTGGTACAGGAACAGGCATATAGATCAATGGAACAGAATTGAGATTCCAGAAGCAAAACCTCAATTTCTCAACCAACTCATCTTTGACAAAGCCCCCACCACCTACCACTGGGGAGAGGAGAACCTATTCAGTAAATAGTGCTGGGAAAACTGGCTGACCACATGCAGAAGATTGAGACAGGACCCCTATCTATCCCCATGCACAAAGGTTAACTCCAAATGGATCAGAGACCTAAATGTAAAACCTCAAACCATAAAAACCTTAGAAAAGGAAGGAAATACCCTCATGGAAATCGGAACTGGCATCCAATTCCTGTACAAAACCTGAAACCCACAGGTCATAAGAGAGAAGATAGACAAGTGGGACCTTATTAAACTGACAAGCTTCTGCAAAGCCAAAGAAACCATCAAGAGAGCAGGAAGACAGCCTTCAGACTGGGAAAAAGTATTTGCCAACTCTAGGTCTGACAAAGGCTTAACATCCTGGATCTACAAGGAACTGAATCGTACTGAAAAGAAGAAAACAAACAACCCCATTATAAAATGGGCAAAAGATATGAACAGACACTTCACAAAAGAAGACATTCGAGCAGCCAACAAACACATGAAGAAATGCTCAACCTCACTAATCGTCAGGGAGATGCAAATCAAAACCACACTGAGATACCACCTAACTCCAGTCAGAATGGCAATTATCAACAACTCAAAAAATAACAGCTGCTGGAGAGGGTGTGGTGAAAAGGGAACACTTCTACACTGTTGGTGGGAGTGTAAACTAGTGCAACCTCTGTGGAAAGCAGTGTAGCAATTCCTAAAAGCTCTAAAAATTGACCTTACATATGACCCTGCAATCCCCCTACTGGGAATATACCCTGAAGAACTCAAATCACTCTATAAAAAAGATACCTGCTCACGTATGTTTATCGCAGCATTGTTCACAATAGCAAGAACCTGGAAACAACCATGCTGCCCATCAAAAGAGGACTGGATTTAAAAAATGTGGTACATATACACGATGGAATACTACGCAGCCATAAAAAAGAACAAAGTCATGAATTTTGCAGCAACCTGGATGGAACTAGAGTCTATAATACTGAGTGACCTCTCACAGAAACAAAGATCGAGTATCACATGTTCTCACTCATATAATGGACCTTGAACATCCAATGTAATACTATAAGAAAATGACTGACGGTACTGGGAAACTATGTGGGGGGAGGGGGATGGGATTAACAGTAGCAAATATCTGTCTGGGGATGGGAAAACACCTCTTATCAACAGGGTGCCTGAATGAAACGTAATTGTACACCTAACCCTTAACTGTACCCCACAAAACCATAATAAAAAATATTGATTAATTAAAAAAAAAAAAAGATCCAGAACCTCAACTTGACATTTGACCAAATAATAGATACCTACAGAACACTCCACCCAACAACCATGGAATATACATTCTACTCATCACCACATGGAATGTACTCCAAGATCAACCACATCTTTGGCCATAAATCGAGCATAAACAAACTCCATAAGATCAAACTACTGCCATGAACCTTCTCAGACCACAGTGGAATAAAAATAAATATCAACACCAACAAAACTCCCTCAAAGCCCACAAAGACATGGACACTAAACAGCATGATGCTGAACAACTACTGGGTCAACACAGAAATCAAAGCAGAAATTAAAAGATTTCTGAATCCCGTGCTTTGGGAGGCTGAGGTGAGTGGATTGCCTGAGCCCATGGGTTCGAGACCCACCTGGGCAACTTGGCGAGACCTCATCTCTACAATAAATAAAAAAATTAGCCAGGCATGGTAGCGTGTGCCTGTAGTTCCTGCTACTTGGAAGGCTGAGGCAGAAGGATCACCGGAGCCCAGCAGGTCGAGGCTGCGGTGGCCGGGAACATGCCACTGCACTCTAGACTGGGTGAGAGAGTGAGACTCCAACTCAAAAAAAAAAAAAAAAAAGATTTCTGAAAACAAATGAAAATAAAGACATGTCTTACCAAAACCTCTGGGATGCCATGAAATCAGTAATGGGAGGGAAATTCATTTCTTTAAGAACACACAGCAAGAAAATGGAACGATCACAAGTTAACAGCTTAACAAATTACCTAAAGGAGCTGGAAAGATAAGACAACCAAAAACCTAACATCAACAGAAGAATTCAAATCACAAAAGTAAAAGCCCAAATATAGGACATAGAAGACAAAAATATCACAGAAAAAAATCAATGAAACAAAAAGATGGTTCTTTGAAAGGATAAACAAGATTGCTGGACCTCTAGACAGATTGACCAAGAAAGAGAAAAAGCCCAAATGAATACAATCAAAAATGCAAAATGTCAAATCACAACAGACCCAGAAGAAATACAAAAAATTATCAGAGATTACTATACACATCTGTATGGAAACAAACGCAAAAACCTAAATGAAATGGAGGACTTTCTAATATCACACAACCTCCCAAGGTTGAAACAAGAAGAAATTGAGATATTAAATAGACAACAACTCAGGAAATCAACTCCATTATATGAAAACTACCGACAAAAAAAGTCCTGGACCAGATGGCTTTCCAGTAGAGTTCTGCAAAACATACAAGGAGGAGCTAGTACCTCCTTGTATGTCCATTTTATTTGGCTTCTTAAAAAGTTTGGCTTTGCTATTCTCTCTATGGAATGTTTATTTTATATTGATTTCTGGTTTTATCTTTATTTTTTTCCTTCCCCATGAAATGTGCCTTGATGGGTACACACCATGACAAAGCACAAGCCAGATGGTGTCCTGACCAAATGCAGAAAACTCTTGGGTCTTTCAAGATAATTAATGCTTGTTAATGAAAGTATTCCAAGCAATCGAGAAAGATGGAACTCTCCCCAAATCATTTTATGAAGCTAACATCACACTGATACCCAAACCGGGTAAAGATCCAACAAAGAAAGAGAACTACAGGCCAATATCTCTGATGAACATAGATGTAAAAATGATCAACGAGATTCTAGCAAATCAAATCCAACAACACATCTCAAAATTCATCTACCATGACCAAGTATGCTTCATCTGCAGGATGCAGGACTGATTCAACATCCACAAGACCACAGATGTAATTCAATACATCAACAAATTTAAAAATAGGAATTGCATGACTATATCATTAGATGCAGAAAAAGCTTTTGATAAAATCCAGCATCCTACTTGATAAAAACCCTTGAACACCTAGGCAGAGAAGGAACATACCTTCAAATAGTAAGAGCCATCTACAATAAACTCACAGCCAACATATTGCTAAATGAACAGGATTGAAAGCATTTCCCCTGAAAACTTCCAACACTAGGCTGCCCACTCTCATCCCTCCTGTTCAACATAGTGTTGGAAGTCCTAGTCAGAGCAATCAGACAAGAGAAGGCAGTCAGGGGTACCCAAATAGGAAAAGAAGAAGTTAAGTTATCCTTCTTTGCTGACAATATGATCCTATACCTTTAAAACCCAAGAGAATCTGTCAAAAACATCCTTGTACTGATAAAAGACTTTGGCAAAGTCTCAGCGTACAAAATCAACATGCAAAAGACAATCACATTTTTATATACCAACAACATACAGGCAAAGAACCAAATAAAAAGCATAATCCCATTCATAAAAGCAGCAACAACAACAAAAAGAAATACCTTGGCATCTATCTAACCCTGAATCGTACCTCACATCCTTAAAATAAAAAAGTAAGTTAAAATTAAAAACATGTAAATGCATCTAAAACAGATTTAGAGGGAAATGGTGCCTCAAATGTAGATATTATAAAAATAGAAAAAGTCTAAAAATTAATAAGCTAAGTGTTCATCTCAAGGTGTTTAAAAAATAGAAAGTAAATCAGAAGAAAGGCGGAGGAAGGAAAAGATAAAAATAAAAACAGAAATCAATATAAAATAAACATTCCATAGAGAGAATAGCAAAGCCAAACTTTTTAAGAAGCCAAATAAAATGGACAAACTTCTGGTGCAATTGATCCAGGCAAAAAGAAGAAGCACAAATAATTGATTTCAGGGATGAGAAAGGAGGCATCACTCTAGATGCTGTAAATGCTAGCACAATGAAAGTATATTATTAATAACCTTTTTGCCAATAAATCTGAAAAAATAGATAAATTTCTAGGAAAAGTTTACTTAATAAAACAGATTGAGGAAATAGAAACCTGGACTCGTTGTGTAACCATTAAAGAAATTGAATTACAAAGCCTAGCAGAAGAAATAACACTACAAGTGGATGACTGACTAACCCTTGCCAGGGGAACCAAAGTGTACAATGATTATCCTCTGGGTTTTTGTAGCCACACTTTTATCTATACTGTTAATGCTGCAAGCCACATCTTTAACTATCAAGATATTGAGCCTGTGTATTTGTTCAGGCCTTGATGGGTACACACCATGACAAGGCACAAGCCAGATGGTGTCCTGACCAAATGCAGAAAACTCCTGGGTCTTTCAAGATAATTAATGCTTGTTGAGAGCTATCCATTAACAGCATAAATATTTTGTGATTATAAAAGTAAGAAAAGTTCTACCTGAAGTTCAGAAAACTTTGCTATGGAACTTATTTCCCTGTGGAGAGGGGTTTGTTCCACCTAAAATTGAACTCCTACTAGACTCATCCTAAGTAAACCTTCACATGAGGGCAAAATCATGTAAACTTCCGAAGGGGGCATGAATATAAACAGAAGGATTCTGTTTTGTTTTTTAAGAAATTTGGTTTATTAAATTATTCACTTATACAACTAATAGTTATAAAATTTTTTAGCAGATTTTCAGAACATGTTAGATGGCATCCTGGTGATCTGTAAGGTTGTATTCTTTTACTGTCAGTTCTCGTCAATATTCTGGAGGGAAGGAATGAATGTTGCTGAGCTGCTAATGTAAAGTTGTGTAATCATTCAATAGGGAGAATAGCAAAGGAATCCAGGAAGCATGGCAGAGTCCGGTTCAGTCTGGCCACGCACCCCTCCCACCACACAGGTGACCAGTCTGGTAATTTTTCTCACCAGGAGTTGTTAGTTCATTGTGCAGTTGACATTCCAGTGAGCCACCTCTTGCCCATGAGGCTAGGCCCCCTTTGATGGTCCCTGGTGCCATGTTCATGCTAGATGCAACATTTAAGAATTATATTATTTTAAAAATCTAGGGTTGTCACACAGCTTTTACCTCATTAGGACTTTTGTTATTGACTATGTATATTTTAGGCACTAAAACTTGATTATACATGAGAAGAAAGTTGCTTGTTTTGATTCTGTAATCGTGCACCAAAGTGTTCTTGGCTCCTTTATTTAAATATCCTAAGTAAACAAATCAAGATTTGTTTTCAGTCATGCAAAACTGGTATCTCATATATTTCTGGACAATAAAAAGGCTTTTCAGAAGCAAATGACTGAAGTGTGGACAGAAATCTTGCTTTCTCTCCTTAAGTGCACATTGCACACATATAAACGCATGCTCTTGCTTATTCGTTTGTTTTTTTCCTAATCTGTACAGGAAAGAAAAAATCCAAATTCAAAACTTTTAAGAAGTTTTTTGGGAAGAAGAAGAGGAAGGAATCACCATCGTCCACAGGAGGTAGCACCTGGAAACAAAGTCAGGCGAGGAGCGAGGTCATTGCCATCGAGTCAGGGCCAGTGGGCTATGACTCTGAGGATGAACTGGAGTAAGTTGCTTTTTACATCCCTCTGGTTTGTGTGCTCCAAAAGGGAGGGTCCATTAGGGAACAGGAGTATCCAAATACTCTTATTTCATTATCTTGGTAACTTGTGGGATTTCTGAGCCTCCTTGCCTCCCGGGTAGTTCCATTAGAAGTTCTTCCATACAAGTTGTGTTTTCTGTCTTTTCAAACATAAGGATAGAGAAAGTCGGGGGGAAGTATGATTAGTTACCTGCTGTATGCCAGGTGCTGTGTGTATTAAAAGTCCATTAAAACTGTGGGAGAAGAGGTAAATATACCATTTTACAAATGACCAAAATAAGCCTTAGAGAAAATTTGGAACTTGCCTAACAACTTTCAGCTGAAAATGACTGGATTAGGATATGGGCCCTGGATTAATCTGACTTAAAACTTCTGTGAACACCTGGATGCTAGCCTAGAAAAATACATTTCTTCCAACTTGAACGATGAGTAATCTAATAAGAACATTTTCATTTGACAGAGAGGAAAGGGAGCTGTAACAACAAAAGACTTCTTGCTGTTCAGTCCTAGAAAAAAATCATGCAACAATAGAATTAGGAAGAACAGACCCAATAGATATGAAAATTTGAGGCTGTCTAGCGAAGAAGTCTTTATTTTTATAGAATTTATTTCATTAAAATATGGTTATAGTATATCTGCTCCAGTTATTCCAGCAGTTATTTCTGTGACTAGAAGAAAAAGAAATAGATTTGTTGCTTGCCAGCTTTTACATTTTCTTTTAAACAACATGAGCCCTGTAATTTGAAGATAAAACTCTTCCAAAAGCATAATACCCTTCAGGTTTGGGGAACAGACCACACTGAGATGGGGTCCAAAGACTTGAGCATCCCAGTAATGGTGTCGTGCCCCCTCTGCTCCTCCTTACTTATTTTTTAAGGGAATAGAAATTATGCTGGCCACTTGGTGGCACCAAATAACTGAAGAGGAAAGATTGGAATTTTTTTTCTTTCAGTGCTTTTTTTTCCCCCCAGTGCTAGCATGGAGCTAGTAGGGAGCATGATAGACTCACATTGCACCCTGTGAAACGTGGAGGAGACAGACTGTGCATGTATTTTTTAGGTAGTATGTTCCAAACCCTTGGGGAGCAAGACATTATTATAATTTACTGGTTATTGTACTGTCACTGGGCCAGCCCAGGGAATCTCTAACACCTACACCCTACCCACCCTTGTCTCTTGACTAGAGCACACAGTTCTGGTGCTAGGGAGACAGGCCTAGGAGTGGCCCCTCCAGCCACCAACAGGAATCCAGTCAGAGGGGTGAGCTGGGGTGAAATGTCTTGTCCACTTGTCCTTGTCTTCCCTCTTACAGGAGCCCACGGAAAGTGGGGACAGTGTGCTTTTTTATCTGTATATTCCCAGCACCTACCTCTGTTACTGGTAAAGTTTGCTGGTTTTGATGCTAGGCAAGGAAGATTAGGGTATGATAGGGCCTGGGAAGTACAAATGACACTTTTAGAGAGCAGCATAGAAGAAGAGGTGTGATTGTAAAGGTGCTCTTTGGCCTCTGCAAGAATCTGTGGCAACTTCTCACCCATCATTGTGGGCAAAACAGCTCCATTTGCTAAGGCACCTTAGTGCTGGCAAACCACATGGGCCCTGTGGGTTGAAAAAGATGATGCTGTTTATCATGCCTGCATCTGTGTGGTTATACTTCTTAAGTCTCTTAATCTATAAACATTTCCCCTCACCCTCCTCTGTTTCATGTCATTGATCTGATGGAGGAGCGGGGTCATTTGCCCCATGGACTGTCCCACATTCTGGATTTGCTTTCTCTTGGTATAATTTTCTATATTCTGTCAATTCCTTGGAAACCTTTAGAAGGATCTAGAGGTTCGATTCGATTTAGGTTCAAGACAGTGCTGGCTGTTGTCACATCACATCATGAGGTGCATACTTTCTGGTTGAACCCACTGAGCCATGGGTTCAGGGGTCCTAATTTTGTCACTCATTTCACATTTGCTAGCTGGAATTCTTCTATGAAGAAGAACTTTCCTACATCAACTGGTTGGATGCTCTGAAATTCAATTTGAACAGGAAAGTCAGGATCATGCTTGGTTCTTCTGTTACTGACTGTTCCCCTCAGAGTAATAACCTGGTACCCTCGCAACTCCCAATAGTGGCCAGTGAGTTCTGATTTATCTTTTCTTTTTTTCTTCTCAAGTATCATAGTGAACACATTGATTTTTGCATCTTTGATTTTCTTCAATATAACAGTCTTTATTCATTCTAATGCTCAAATTGTTCCATCTTAGGCTATTGAGAGTCATTTCAAATTACCTCCTGGGTTCTTTTGACATGACCCCATTGATCTTTGGAAGCTTCCTTGCTTTCTTGCACAGAGAAGAATCCTGGGCTTCCTTTGCGTATTTTTCTGCCCCAGACCTGGAATCAGCCCTTTCTTCACAGGGCCCTGGTTGTAGTACAAAATGGGTTTTGAACACCGCTATCTAACTGCCAAGGGTGATGATTTCTAGTTGGCTGTCATTGGTTCTAAGACCTTTCCAGTGAATATAGCTAGGAAATATGTTTTATTTTTCAAAAGAAAAATAAATCGTAATTCATTAATTCATGGATATTTCCAATACAAGTTTAATAAGGCAGCATTTTTACTTTTATTCTTTGTATCTCTTTTCTCTTATATTGAAAATCTTGGCTCCTTATGATATTAACAAAATTACTTATTTTCTTTATCTTATCACATACTTATAATAATTTTCTTACCCCCTTCCTATACAGAAATCATATAAACTATAAACATTGTCCTGCACTCTATCTTTTAATTAGTGTTACTGATAGGACTACAGAGTAAAATTTGATATCTTTGGGGTTTTTGTGTGTGCGTTCTTAGAATTTATTCTATTCTGGATATGAAGTCAAATGTCACTTGAATGCAGAGTGTGACTTGAAATCATTCTTTTCTCTGTGTGATCATGCCAACAAGGTGGTATAAAATTAGGTTTGTTTGTTTCTGTTTTCTAGTTTTAGAGATTGTTTTATTTTTCTTTTTGTCTGATTTTGTCTTTTAATTATATGAAATGCTTACATAGTTTCAAAGAATTGTAAACGTAGGTACCTTTGTACCCTGTCTCCCCATCTAGCTCTTTCCCTTCCCTCTATGGGAAACCATTTTTATTCATTTGTTAGTTATCCTTTTAACTTTATTTTTGAAAACATAAGCAAACACACACATATGTGCATCTATATATAGTCATGCCCTCTTTTCCCACACAGAGCTAACATGCCATGAACATTTGTTCTATATTGGTTTTGATTTTTTTCACTTAGTATAATCTGTCATGTCTGTATACAGTATGTAGGGATTTTCCTCCCCCCGTTAAGTCAGCACAGAGTCCTCCATTATGTGACATTCCATAGTTTACTCAGACACCTACTGAGAGACATTGGGATTGTTTTCCATCCTTTGCATTTATAGGTATTGCTGTAGTGAATGGCCTTACAAGGCTATGTGGCATTTTGTGTTTTTGCCAGCTCATCCTTGTGGAGGCCTCTTCATGTTGTCTTCTAGTTATACCCAGATGGAGATGTTTGGACATTGGTTGTGGTTTCCTGAGGGTGGGGCCATAGGCTGTCCACTGGAGGAGAGAAACCCAGGTGTGTGTGTGACCTTTGGGTTAAGAGCTGCACTTGGCAGGGAGGCCCTGATTCCTTCCCTTGGCTTGATTCCCTCCAAAAATCTGAGGTCACACCCTTTTGGGAGCCATGGATTCCCACTTGCAAACTTACTGTTGCAGGCTTGAAAGGAGTTTAGTTCAAAGGAAGCATCACAGTAATCTATACAGTTTGATCTATAGTGGGGCAAGGGTAGAGTCCTTAATGCCCCACAGTGGACAGGATGCCTGGAGTTGGGATGGCGTGGGAGGACAGGGTGGGGTTGGCGTGTGCAAGATGTCCCATGTGTGCAGAGGCGGGCTTTCCTTCCTTCATCATCAGGTCTCAATCATCTCCTTCCACCTATTGTTCAGGCAGCCACCGCTGCTAGGAAAATCTGACAGCTAATTCCCAGATGCTTTTAGAATATTTTGTGAATGTCCTGTGGGTTCAGTTCCAAGCCAGATCCTTGAACTCAGAGCTGGGAAAGAGTCTGGGATGGTGATGCCAGAAGGGCCGACCACCACCATCCAGGACTCGGGCACAGAGGCAGGGTTGCAAGGTGCCAGGTCCTAAACAGAGGCCATGGCTTTGCAGATTTGCAGCTCTCATTTCAAACCAGTCATGGGTGTATGTTTTGGACTGTCTTTGCGAGGATGTCTTCGTCAGGCAGGCCCTCAGCCTGCTGTGCACACACAAATTCCAGCCCAACTGAGGGGCTATGTGTTTGCCCACAGGGCATGGCCTCACCCTCCTTATAGTTGACTGTGGCATTTGACAGTGTGGGGGAGAAACTGATGTCAAGGGCAGTTACAATGTCAGTGCAGCTCAGGGTGTGTTGTTTGATGTGCCATTAACCCACATCTCCTTCATCTCCCTTCTCATTCTGAGGCCCACAGGGGTCAGGAAGAGATGGAGGTGGGCATAGTCTCACGGTGGCTCTTTTATCCTAGGGAGTCCAGGGGCACACTGGGCAGCCGGGCCCTCTCACACGACAGTATTTTCATCCCTGAGTCCGGACAGGACCCTGCTCGGCCTGTGCGGGTGTTTTCCCAAGAAAATGTGTGTGATCGGATTAAAGCTCTGCAGGTAAAAATTTCCTTGGCTGTACCAGCTGGTTTGTGTGCCATTTATCAACCAAGAAGTTTTTAATCAAGATGACTTCTGCTTGGTTTAATTGATATACTTTAAAGCAGAATCACATGTGCATCACGGTTCTTCCCAAGACACACCAAATGAGTTACAGTTGGATCTTGACTCATTCTTGAATGAACGAGCAAGAGATGGCAATGGGAGAGCTGGTGACAGATGAGTGTTCAGTTCTCTGCACTATGCAAGGGTGTTAAAGACATTTCCTGAACGAATAAATTGGGGCAGGAGATTTGTTGATAAATGTCATTGATGAGAATAAGAGCAAATGTTCTTTATTCCAATCTAGTTAAAAATACAATGTAATGTGAAAATGGGACCACCGCCTCCTCCAGGGGGGCTTCCTGTCAAGCGGGGAGAGGATGCTGGCATGAGCTCTGAGGATGACGGGCTTCCCAGGAGCCCCCCTGAGATGTCCCTGCTGCATGATGTGGGTCCCGGCACGACCATAAAGGCAAGTACACCCTGTATCACTGCATGTCTATGCCCACACCCACTGCAGAGGGCACTGGAACTCTGGAGGCCCCTGGGGGTTCTCCTAAGATCTTCATGTGTGAGTAAGGCTGTGTGCGGCATGGCAGATTGGGTTCCTGGAGGCTAGTCAGCCCTTGGTCTGTGTTTATTGTCATTCTTTGAACAGAAATTCAGGTCTGGTTAGAAGATGTGGTTTCGGTGATAGTAATAGGTTGATACAATCAACCCTATACCTAGTCTTTCCTGTCTGAGCAGATGACCAGAACTAGAACCCCATTTAAAAGAAGGGAAACACCTTTGTATCTGTTTTCTGTTGCCATGACATTTGACCAGAGGGAGAGGGGAAGAGTAAACATGTAACGCTTAATCTAGGCTCCCATGTCTGAGTCTTATGGCCCTGAGAATATGCTGGTTCAGGAATAGTAATGTGAGGCCTATTGCTGGCAAACAGGGCAGCAGGGAAAGGTTGACAAGCAGGATAAGAATTTGTGACTTCAATAGGGTGGAAGAACCAGTCCCAAATGCCACCTTCCGCCTTAGAATTCTCAAGGAGGGGCCTGAGGAATTGAACTCTTTCTCATGCATAAGCAGCATAAGCTCATGGTGCTGCCATATTTTTAAATTTTTATTTCATTGTGGTAAGAACACTTCATTGCCCATACATTGTACTTATGCATAAATGATAAAAATAGGTGATCATTTTTCCTGTGTGGACGAGCCTAGCTGTGGGGGTTGGATAGAGTTGGAGTCATCTGAGTTATTTTGACATTTGACAGATAAATAAAGGCCAGAGTCTAGTTTTTATAGCTACACACCTGCCCCATGTGTCCCTGGAACTACCTGTTACCTCTTGCCTGGTTGAATGGCTGTTCACAATGAAATGGGGTTTCTTTGTAAACCACTGTCTCGTGGATTCTGTGCTGCTGCTCTGACAGAAGTGACCCTGTTCAGTAAACACTTCAACTTTCCTATAAGCCCCACCACATCTAATTTTTTAGTGTAGTTATGGGTTCCCATTTTAAAAAGGCAGAAAAGGACTGTGGTTTGGCTGAGTATGTGGGTTGGGGACTCACACAAAGCGGGCTAGAGAAATATTTTCTTCAGAATTCTGCTCCAGTTGGACTTGTCCTTGCTTGCTCCAAGAACAGGGTCCGAGGACAGTGTGCTACCCATGCCTGCTCTCAAGCCTCAATTAGAAGGGAGAGAGAGGCTGGGCGTGGTGGCTGAAGCCTGCAATCCCAGCACTTTGGGAGGTTGAGGTGAGAGGATTGCCTGAGTTCATGGGTTCGAGACCAGCCTAGGCAACTTGATGAGACCTCATCTCTACAATAAATTAAAAAATTAGCTGGGCATGGTAGCGCATGCCTGTAGTTCCGGCTACTTGGAAGCTCTGGTACACTGATTCTGATGGCTTCCTAGAACACTTACCTAGTGGGGGAAGCCTGCCTCCAAAAGATAATTCCGGGTTTTGGGGGAGGGATTTCCCCTTGTACAGTGAAGGGGACATTTCCTGACAGTACAAGATTTTCAGGAAATATGTAGTGGTTTTTGGTTTTTTTTTCAAATTTCATTGCTACATGAGATAACAACTGATGATTTTTGAGGAAAAATTTTATCTAGCCAATCATATTCTAGGTTTCTTTCTATTAAGTAGGAAATGCTGTGTAGAGGGTGATAAACTGGCAAGTGTGCTAAGCCTGTTTTGCTCCTGGTAATGAAGAACGGACACAGATCTGGTGACAAATGGACAAATAAGTGCCCATCACTACAGAGCCAGGTCTTGGGCTGGCCCATCACCTGTCAGAGTCTGTGTCCTCAGAGGGTTTGGGGCAGATGAGATCAGGCAGTTCAGTGTCTCCTCCTCCCCGCAGAACCAGAGGCTTCTTTTCACCTACTGTAAGGGCCAGCAGCCCCTGCTTCCTGCCAAATGGCTACTCCCACACGCACACACACTTCCCCTGGCCCTCTCCTCAGTGGCTGAACCCCTTTTTTTGAGGCCATTGTTATGCAGCTGTTACCCAGGGTCACCCCAGAAAAAACTTCTGAGCCCACAGTCACTTCCTCAGGGCCCTTTGAACCACATCTTGCGCAACAAAGTGCCACGCATTAGACTTTTAAATCCTCTGCTTCTAGAATCATGCAGTACAGATTTTATGAAAAATTAGGACACTAGCTGCTAGAGATACCCTCTGTATGCTGCCAGCCCACCCATGGAGACACAAGCCAGCGTCCCAGCCCCGTCCCGCTCTCCGCAGGCACTACCCCCACCCACCTAGTTACATCACTGATCAAAAGACCAAAACTCATGATTCTCCTTGGTCGTGAAGGTGTGGGTCTTTCCAGGGCCCAAGAACTCTTAGAACAACAGTGAAAACACAAGTGAGAGTCCTGAGGCCAGAGGAGCTGAGTTCCCTCTGGAGGAGATCACGTAACAGCCAGTATGGAGTTTATACAAGACAGGGGACAGGAAGATTAAACTCTCTGCCAAGATCCCCCAGCCTAGGGGCCAGAAAGGGACCGAGCCCGAGACCCTATGCCCAGGCAGTACAGATGCAGGGCAAACCACTTGGAGAAGGGACTGCTGTTTGCCGTTTGGAGACTTCAGGGTACTGGATTTAGAGGGGTGGCCAGAGGCCCATGTTGTCACAGATGACATGATCATTCTCACCTGTGGATCAGCTCTGTTCTCATGAGTCCTGGGCAGTGAGAAAAACTGTTTTACCAAATGTTTACACATTGTTTCTCTAGATGAAGGTAAATATTAAGGATTCTGTATTTTTTTAAGTGTGTATATCCTGCTTATGACCTTTAAGGAAGACTATCTGGGAAAGGTATCGATTTCCCAATCTGAGGCGACTTCCTGAGTCATCAGCAACAACAGCAGAGGCCAAAACCACACAGGCAGAGATGCAGTCATGGCCAGGAGTCTTGTGTTTTATTTTTTAAAAAAACTGTTTGTGCTTTATTCCTGTAAGTACCTGTGTAGCTAAAAGAGAGCTAAAATGAACTGTGTTCACTTCTAGCTCATTCTCCCTCATTTTAGTGATAGTCTACCAGTTTTCAGAAATAAACTTACACTTTCAATAGAAAGTATAAAGGGACCTTTATGTGAACAGGGAAAGTAAGTTCCTCTCTGATGCCATTCCTTTGCAGGGGTAGTCCCTGTGTCAGAGCCCATTTCCCTAATACGTCATCCTCCTGGCTCCCTGTCCAGTATAGCTAAGGCTGCTGGACACCTGCTTTGTTGGGGGATCCAGAGTTGTAGAAAAGAGACATCCAGACCTGCCCACGTCCCTGGTAGCTTGCTGTGGGGGACAGCACTGGTGTCTTGTTCACTGCCTCTTTCCCGAGGAATCCATTTTCATGAGGGCTTATGAATCTGTGTGGTGAATATAGTTGTATTCTTAAGTTAAATGTGAACTTGACACTAATGCAGAGGACCATGCTCAAATAGAAAGCTTGCTTTGTTTGTTTGCTCAAAGATCACAGGGTTATACCAAAAGCCCATCACCTCCCAGAAGCTCCCTCTGCACCTTACCCCTCATCTGGGCTGAATGTGCTCACAGGTGTGCCGAACTTTATGCTATACGTGTCTTTGCAGGAGAGCCCACTCAGTGGCAGAGCTCTCCAAGTTCGCTGGGCAGGTATCTTAGGGTATTACCTTATAATCCCACATGACTGCCAGCATCTCCTCTCTCCTGGGCGACACGTTTGTTCTTTGCTGACTGTTAGTTCTTCCCTGCTGAGGTATAAACTAGTAAATATATGTAACTTAACCAATGATAATGTAAAGCCAGACTTGTCCAATAGGACACATGAGGATACAAAACCCTTCTAGAGTGAACCAACAAAGCTCCAGTGTGGAATTCTGGGTGGTGGACTTGGTACCTCCTGTGTTCCAGTCCTTAAGATCACACCTCTGGCCCTCCCTCTCACCCTCCTGGGACAAGACCAGGTAACTCTGCCCTTGGACAGTTTGAGCTGGTGTGTTTCACTGGAGAAAGCTCTTTTGTATAAAGTCTGTGCCAGTTTCTACGGGTGGGTGAAGACAAAGTCATCCTGCTGCGGGAGCCTAGTACACACAGGTTCTCTGCATGGCCTTGGGAAGGAGTGACAGGTTTCCAGAGATTGGCCCAACACTTTAAACTTCCAGTCATTTAACTTTCTCAAGGAATATTCTAGAACTCTCCCTGTTGGGAGTCAAATTGAAAGCTTTTCCACACATGTGAAACCCAAAGACTGCATGGAAGCCTGGCACGATAAAAGGAGAGAGTTGTTGCATTGGCCGTACATTTCACATCATGAAGTTAATGCTCGGTGTGTTTGTTCCTTATCTCGTGTAGGTCTCTTTAGTGTCCTCATCCCGGCCACTGTCTCCAGACCACACAAGTGATACTGCTGTCTCCCCCCGGACCTCAGACAGCAGCCTGACACCTGTGGCTGATTTCAGTCATCCTCCAGAATTATCCTGCCTGGACAACTCCGCAGCTAAGCACAAGCTCCTGGTTAAGCCCCGCAACCAGCGGTCAAGTAAAATGAGGCGGCTGTCATCGGTAATTGTGTTTCATCCTCCACGCAGAGGCAGGATGGGCAGGCTTACCACCCTATCCCCTATGCTACCTCTCTCCCCACACAGGGTCTCATGCCCCCTCTGAGCACCTCCACAGTTGATGGGACCACACTTCAGAAGCTGGCGTTGCTCATCTGTTTCTACATAAATCTGATCTGTCTCTCCCTTGCATAAACATTCCATTCACTCATTCATTCATCATTCCTCACTTGCCAGAAACCTACTATGTACTGTATGCCTTCCCATTGCACTAAGGACACTCTACACTCCAGGCCTGGCATGATCAAGTCCTGCTCACCTCTTGTATTTCCTCTTCTCCTTTTTCTCCTTTTTTGGTTCTCGAGCTCTGCATGCTGTCTCAGGCTCCAGGCCTTTGTTCTACTGTATTCCAAGACACTTTTCTCCTGGCTGGCTGCTTCTCAGCCTTGGGGTCTCAGATCAGAGGCCCTTTCCCAGAAAGTCTCATCATTGTCTATTCACTACCTTCAGAGACTCACCACACACTGAAGTGACCTTTATAAATGTATGTGCTCACTGGTATCTCACCATTCTTCTTTGAGATCCTGACTCAGCTATACTTTCAGCCCCTAGAACAATGCTAGTCACAGAATTGTTGAATGGATGAACGAATGAACAAGCAAATGAATGAGTGAGCGGATTAGTGAAGGAGTGAATGACAGAAGAAGCGGAAACATTAGAGTGGACACCTGCCTTTGTTAGGAACTACTCAGCAGCAGAGGGATCGTGCCCCTGTAAGTTCAGACCCCTCTTTGGGTATGCTGCCTGGGGGCACTGTTACCTCATAATTCAGGAAGCCGAGAAACCAACTTGTGAAGTACCGTGGTTTCATCATGCCAGTGGGTTCCAGCTCTACTTTGGATTGTTCCCTTTTTCCCTGCCTGATGGGGCCTATAATGCCTCACCCCTGGAGCAAATGAGAAGCTGGTAATGGGGCAAGCCTGGTCCCAGAGAATGACAGTGCTGACAAAGAGATAGATGCTCACAGGCTAATGTCCTTTGTCTTTTCCTCGTGACATGACTGTGGGTCATTGATGAAGTGCCTAGGACAGGCTAGATGCTTCAGCTAGAGATGGGTGGGCTGGGGCCATTCAGGATTTCAGGGACTCCCTGGAGACAGGGAATTTTCCTTTGGGTATGTAGAAAGTACTTTTGAAGCTCATGCCAGAAACGTTGACTTTTGAGGGGACTAATGCTGGGGGAATAAACAGGGTGGGTTACCTTCAGGCTGACGCCAGGGATTAGGGTGCTTGGGCACATGCGTGTGCATCCAGCTTATGGACAGTCAAGGGGTGCGTGCTGTGGGGGCTTGACAAGTCCAGCAATTCCAGACCTGACTGATCTCATCTGGAGAGAAACTGCAGGGCTAGCGCCAGCACCAGCTCCCTTCTGGCCCTCGAGTCTGTGCTCCATTCCCACGGGGATGTCTTTTGTCCTGGCAGGGCAAAAGAGAACAATCCAATCAGCCACAGCCTGGCCAGGACTTGGTGACAGAGGGAAGCCTGGCTCCTCCTCCAGATGGAAATGCAGTATCCTCTCTTGCTGCCTGTGAGGCCGAGCTGTAACCCTCTTTCTTTACTTTTGTATTTGACTCAATTCTTGAATCTCATTTTGTAGAAAAGCTGATGTAATCAACCTGGGTAACTGTGTAAACACAGCCATTCCTTGATTTCAACTCTGTCATTTCCGTATCTTTTCCCTCCTTTTTCCCTTTCCTGCTTGGTAGGGAGCAGGCATGGGGATCTTAAGTTCTTGTCCATATTTTCCTGATTGTGCACTGGTCACCGGTGTTCCTTTATTCACTGTTGGGGATTAAGTTGGAGGCCTCTGTCCTTCTGCGTCCACAGCCCCCTTGGTCTTTTGGCCTTGAGGTCCTTGAGGGCCTTGAGGTCCTTCAAACATAAAGCCCTTCCTTGTGACCTGGCCCCTTTTGGGAATCAAGGTGTTCCAGGGGTGGGAAAGGGTGGCCATGCTGCCCCTTCCACTGCCTTCTGTGGGGTCCATGCTGACAGTTTGAAAAATAAAATAATAAATTGTGACCCCCCCATCCTAAAGGTGTTGCAACATCAGTAATTTCCTGTGGCAGCAAAAGGCCACTTGGCAAAGTCAAGAACTTGCCAAAAGGTCACACAGCAAAGTCAAGAATTCGTGGTTTTTGAAAGTTCTTGTGTAGATTTCTTTGCACTTCTTCCTCTTTTTAAACCCAAAATAAAAGGATTGTGTATTTTGGCAAGAGTTAGCCCAGGTATTGTCACAAACATCCCAGTCATCCTATGTTCTATGAACAAGCAGATGCTAGTTGTAAAATGTTAAAATAACAGCAAAAACCTATTACAAACACACCCCTGAGTGTTATACTTCCTACTTCAGAAAAAAAGGAAGGCAGAGAGTAACAGCCTGGGTGATTCTTGGGGTCTGATGTCATGAACTTTTTTTTTTTTTTAAATGAACCTCAGCTGGTCATTTTCACATATTACTTTTGAATGATTCGTAATTACCTGGATTTCCTTTCCTTCCAGAGGGAGCAGGAACTGACTTTGGGAAAATAAGGATGAAGTTGGCCTAGAATCTGAATTCTAGAGACTAAAGAAAAACACCACAAGGCAGTGTATGGTTGTCAAGCCAGTAGGACTTCAGGAAACCAGAGAAGGGAGAATCATAAACTGCAGGGAACAGGCAAGACTATCGATAGGAAGTCAAGCTTGCAGCGGTCCTCGGGGCTGCTGGTAGAGCATCCTGGTGAGGTATGGAGGGAGGGTTGTGGGGAGAGCCTGACAGTCACTACGCCAAGTGTCTGGTGCATCGTTGAGGGCTTGGCTCAACTTGAGTAGGAAGTAGAAGAAACAAAACCAGGGAATGTAGGACTTTAAATTTAGCTGAAAATTGTGGGTTTTATCCTATAAACTGTGGCTAGCTATTGACCATGTTTGACATATGAATCATCTTTTAGGAAGACCAATCTGGCTTTGCTATGAGGAACATCTCTGGAGAGTATTGACATGGGAGACTGGCTCAGAGGAACACAGGGTCATAGAAAAAGCCCCAGCTGTTCAGCTAGGCCACCTGTTAGCTCAGCCATGATCAAGGTATTGACCTCTCTGAGCTCCTGGTCCCAAGTGCAAAAAGGGAAGGATGATCCCTTCATCACTGGAGTGAATAGAAGAGTAAATGGAACAAATGTGGAGCACAAAGCATGGCTGACCTTGGCAGCTGTTGGTTCCTTCCCTTTGCTTCACTCTCTAGCCCACTGGTTTTGAGGCTTGACCAGACAACCTGTAGGTGACAACTGTTTTAGGGGTAAGCCTGCCACTGTTCTGCTGAACTTTCGATCCGGGATTCCAAATAGAGGGATTGCGCCAGGATTCCAAGTAGAGGGGTTGAGAAGAGACATGTGTGTGAATGTCTACTTCAGTGCTAGCTTGAGAGGCCCACTAGTTTCTCCAAACCATAATAATCCTTGAAGAAAATGGGGAGGTCAGAGGTTCCTCATGTTTGCTATACTGATGGTGTCTTTTATATCTCCATTTCTCTCAGCGGGCACAGTCTGAGTCACTGAGTGATCTGATATGCACCCTAGAGGAGGAGGAATATGAGGAGAAGCCATTACTAGAAGTCAGCACAGAAGAGAGCCCTGTCTCTGGGCAGCAAGATGTAGTGCTGGACAGAGGCCCTGAGCCTGGGCCACCTGCCACCTTGCTGCAGCCTGGAGGGGCCAGAGCCAGACGTGCCCGCCTGCAGCACTGCCCGGCACTCAGTGCCAGTGTCCTTGAGGAGGGGAGCTCCCCTGGGGATGGCCCCTCCAGCTCCCTGGCCACCCCAGAGGTCACTGAGCCGGTGTCAATCCCGGTCCCCTGCTTGGAGTCCCCATCTCTGCCAGAAGGCCCCCCACAACCCAGTCCTGACAGCGAAATCCAGGAGGAGGAGCCACCCCCAGCAGGTCCCTGTCCCCCAGCAGTGAACACAGCTGAGGACGTTGTTTGTGCTTCTGGAGACGTGGTTTGTGCTTCTGGAGACGCAGTTTGTCCATCTGGAGACGCAGTTTGTCCTGCAGAGGCAGTCTGTGCTTCTGGAGAGGCGGTCTGTGCTTCTGGAGAGGCGGTCTGTGCTTCTGGAGAGGCGGTCTGTGCTTCTGGAGAGACGGTCTGTGCTTCTGGAGAGGCGGTCTGTGCTTCTGGAGAGGCGGTCTGTGCTTCTGGAGAGGCGGTCTGTGCTGCTGGAGAGGCGGTCTGTGCTGCTGGAGTCGCAGTTTGTGCTGCTGGAGATGCGATCTATGCTTCTGGAGACGCGGTTTGCGCTTCTGGAGACGTGACAAGCCCATCATCAACCGACGTCCCTGAAGGGAACACACCTCCCCACACTGTCACCGCCGCCCCCTCCGAGATGCCCACTGGGCCGGGCCCGACAGACCCAAACGTCCCCAAGGAAGAGGAGCTGCCGCCGGCCGGGCCCGGGCCCGAGGTCGCGGGGAAGGACCCTCCCGCAGCCCGCGCCCCGAGCCCGCCGGCGCCCAAGAGCTGCCTGAAGCCCAGGGCCGCGGCCGTGGCCCGCGTGGGCCTCGGCGAGGAGTCCCCGGCGCCCGCCCCCGCGGAGGCGCCTCCCGCGGAGGCGCCGGGCCCCTGCGCCCCGGACGGAGGGGCCGCCGCCGCGGGCCGCCCCCGGGCCGAGCCCGCCGAGCGCCCCCTGGAGGGCCGCGGGCGGGCAGGGCAGGAGCGCCCCGCCGAGAAGGGCGGCGGCGAGGCGCGCAGCGCCAAGAGGTTCTCGGTGTCCTCGTGCCGGGCGCGGCCTCGCCCCGGCGGCTCCCGCCCGCCGCAGCAGCCCGGCCCCGCCGGCGGCCGCCTGCCCCTGGCGCGGAGCGGCCCGGCCTGGCGGAGCGAGGCGGCTCTCGACGACCTCCAGGGGCGCGCGAGGCCGGGCCCGCAGAAGCCGGGAGAGAGCGCCTCGCAGGACTCCGGGGACAGAGCGGCCAGCCCGGCGGGGACCGCCAGGAGCCCCCAGGACGTGGCGCCCCCGCCGGGCAGGAGGGAGCCCTGCCCGGCCGTCCAGGAGCCGCCCCCGAGTGAGGACAGGGGCCCCTTCCCCGTCAAGCTCCGATCCACCTCCCTCTCCCTGAAATACAGAGACGGCCCCTCCCAGGAGGCGAAGGGCATGAAGAGATACAGTGCCGAGGTCAGGTTAGAGAGAGGGGGACTGGCTGTGCCCCCCAAAGAGGAAAAGTGCCACCTCGGGACGGCCCCCGCCCCTCGAGGCGCCAGGTCTCCCCACGACCAAGGAAAGGGCAAGGCGCGCGCCCCCGAGCAGCCCAGCTCCAAGCCGCCCCTGCCCAGGAAGCCGCTCCTGCAGAGCCTCACCCTCCCGCCGGCCCCCGCGCCCCCCGACGCCGGCCCGGGGGAGCCCGACGCCAGGAAGGAGAGTCGGATGGCGGAGAAGAGGTCGTTGCGCAGGGGAGCTGGTAAGAGCCCCGCCCGAGTGTGTCTGGGGAGGGCGGAGCAGAGGGGGGATCGCGTCGGTCGGCCTATCTTGCTGGCCGTCTGCAAAGTATGAAAATACTCTGGGTCCAAACTCTGTTGCCGGGGAATTGGGGCAAGGAGTCAAAATTCGTTTTAGCGTCACTCACATCATGTTTGATTACGGGTAAGGGATAGAGAGTAAAGAAGGGGAAGCAGATGTCAGGGTTTTGAACAAGTACTGAGAAGTCGGGTGAGTAGACTTGGGATTACAAGGGAAATAGGAAAGCTGACTTTGCAGCATGTTTTCTGAGAGAAGATAAGACCCTCTTAGACCTTCATCTAAGAGACTCAGCAGAGTCCCAAATCCCAGGGCCTGTCTACTCATTTCCAGGCAGGGTCTTTCAGGACCTAAGCTACTTCTTGGCTGTTGGTGAAACACCTCACTCCTCTATCAGAGTCCTTCTGAGCTTGGTCCCCTAAGTAAGAGTTCCCTTCCTTTTCATAGGCAAGTTCACGTGGCCCAACGTCACGTGGAAAGCATCCTGTTGGAGTCATAAGTCTCTGAAACCTAAGCCTCTTCAGAGGGTTGGAGCTTGTTTTCTGTCCCCAAAGAGAGATTGAGTCAAGATTGGGGCAGCTGCCTTTTAAAATGAGCAGAGATAAGCTAGATAAACTTTCTCTGTCTTTGACATTTGTGACTTCTTATGTATCATGGTTCAGAGGAATTGTGAAATCTGTTGGAAATGGGTATTTGCGGCAGAACTAGAGAATCTTTTGTTGCTGTTTTTTTTTTAATTAATGGAAATTAGTGTGCCACAAATGAGTTTTGTGTGCCTGTGTTGAGGGCCCTAGAGAGAAGTTTTTCATGACAAATTCTATTTTTTTAAAAAGGCTTCTGGCTATTTTAAGTGGCTACTAGAATTCCGGGACTCCACTTAAGCACTGTGTTGTGCGACAGAGAGGAAATAGCACCTGGTGGCTCTCTAGGGAATCCTGGAAGATGCACACACTGGAAGAAAAATTAGCACACACAAAACAACATAAAAACGGGTCCAAAGATATTCTAATCTTTTCTGGTTCCCTTCTAGGAAGCTAATGAAAGTCCAGTAGGTAAAATGCTTTAAGTTCCTAAGGTGACACCCCTTGATTCAGGCAACTCCAAGAGCCCACATATGTGGCTTTCCTGAGCTGAGGGCCCAGGGCTTCAGCCGTGTTTTTTTGCTGCTGCTGCCACCTCATTAAAATAATCAGTGAGGGAGCTTTGGAAGAGGATCAAGCCATTGCTGATAATCCACTCTGCAAATTTCCAGCGAGGCTATTGAAACTGCTGTAGAGTGATTCTAGAAAGTCATTGACATAGCAAGGGAGAAAGGAGTCTGTGCACATGAATCCCTGACATCGGCACCATCTACCTTCCTGGCCTAGAATTCAAAGTGTCTCTCAAGGGCGTGGAACTTAGAGCGTTCAAGTTCATAATCAGGTCTGGAAATGAAGCTTCAGAGGGGTTGCTTGGTCTGTTAATTATGTATAACTTCCTCAGCCTAAGCAAGACTATCTTCACTATAAAATCCCTGGAATGCTATGTAAAGACCTTGTGTCTTTTTCTTTGTTTTATAAAATGTAATATAGTGTTTATTTATTAAGGCCTTTGCTTAAATAGTAGAAGAGAAATGCCCATCTCTGTTTCCTCTATGTAATTCTCGAAAGCCATAGAAATAACAGAATTCAACAAATTCCAACATGACAGAAGAATCTAGGTTACTTTACAGGAATGAGCAGTGATTTTCATTTTAATGCAAAGAGAGGAGAAGAGGAGCTACCTACATTCTGTAGGGAACCCCGCCGTGGATGGAGTGTCAGGACAGGCTGGGCAGCTGCCCCTCCTGGACCTTGAAAGGCTGCTTCATGCAGATAAGAGCAAATCTCATGGTCTATGCTGTCGGACCTTAACAGTCACATTGCCCCCACACCTTCTCCAGACTCTGAATATGTTTGCAGTTCAATTCATTATTATTGCTTCTATTACTATTATCCTCATTGTTCCCAAATTATGTTAGCTGGAGGAAATTCAATTTGATTGAAACATACCGATAATAAAAGTTTTAATAACAGTATTACTCTAATTTTCCAGAAAGACCTAATTATTGCTGCTTCTTATCTTGTGGTGGCAGGTACCTTGCCCAGAGCTCCCAGATGGGCTGCCATCTCCCTGTCCCCACTCCAGGGAACACACCATAAAGTTACATTATTGAAGTGTCCCAGATGGGTGCATGGTTCTGCCTCGGGAACTCAAGCTGCTTGGTTCCCAGCACTCCTGCTAATTCCTCTTCTCACTTCTCTACCCTGTGTTCCCTTCTTTGAAGGAATGGAGAAACTCTTCAGCAGAGGGCGGGGGCGTATGCAATGGTTGTGGTAATAAGCAGAAGCGCCCAGCTTGCTGAATGGACTGAACCTCACAGGAGCCGTTTTGGAGTGGTTACTGCACAGTTAGTGCTGTGTTTGTTCTCCTCAATGCAAAGGAGACCTGTTTGACCCGGGCCACAACTTGCTGATCTGTCCTAGGAGGCAAATGCTCCAGGGTTATCAGCCTTGTTCACTTGTGCAGGACATTATGCATCTTCCTGTTTAGCCAATCCATCCCAGAGTCTAAATTACAGGCCAGGAAGTAGCTTTCTCTCCTCATTGCTCTCACTGTGTCTTGGCCTCAGGGGGTACACACATGTACTCATTGCATCATCATATACAGTGGTGGGGGGGAATGGGTTTCAGGAAACCCATACCACAATCAGTGAACATTGTGATTTGCAAGTAGTTTCTGAATCCTAGCTCCTCATCCTCCACCTTAGTCGACTCTCAAAACTACAGACAGCAAAGCTTCCCACCCACAGTCCCTTTTCAAAATAGAACAAATCCAGGAAGCAGCTTTCTGCATACAAGGTAAGAATGAAAACAAAAGAGTTAGAGAGTCTTGTGTAAAAAAAATTATAAAATGGAGAAAGTATATAGAAAAAAATGACCACCCATAAGCCCACTCTCCAGATGTTACCCTTTGATCTTTCCTTCTAGTCTGTCTCATTTCTGGGTGTGGGGTGTGAGGCTTTTTGCAAAACTGTGGTCACGTGTTGGTGTTTTGGAGGGTCGTCAACAAATTGCCCTTCTTACCTGGGAACCTCATTTGATGACCAGCATCAGCCTCCAATCTGAGCTTGATTCCTCCAGATGAGGTTGGTGACAGAGTGATGCATCCAGTCTCTGACCCTCCTTTTCTAGACGCCGGTACTCATTCACGTATTCATTCTTTCAAGAGATATTTAATGTACTCCTGCCATATGCAAGCACTGTGCAGGTCCCAGAAGACAAGAAAAGCATGAGGGCCTCACCCCCAGGAGTTTACCATATGGAGGTGGCAGATGGCAGCTGGATGCCACAGGGGAGTGTAGATAGATCCCCACCTTACAGACATTTTCTGAAGGAAATTAACTGAAAGAGACTAAGGACAGAGTTAGTTCAGATATGTTCATGTTCATTTGCATAGAATACAAGTTGTGGGGGGGGTTGGTATCATGATAAAAACACATATCTTTTGAAGTTTTAAAAATTTTATTTTGCTGTGGTAAGAACATATAAGATGAGATCTCCCCTCCTAACACATTTTTAAATGTATGGCACGATATTGTTTCCTACAGGTACAGTGTTGTGCAGTAGATTTCTGAAACTTATTCATCTTCTGTAACTGAAATTTGATACACATTGATTCGTAGCGCCTCGTTCCTCCTTCTCCCAGCTCCTGTCAGCCACCATTCCACTTTTTGAGTCTACGAATTTGACTATTTTAGATTCCACGTGTGTGGGGGTGATCATATAGTATTTGTCCTTCTGTGACTGGCTCATTTCACTTAGTATAATGTCTTCGAGGTTCATGCATGTTGCTGCCTAGTGCAGAATCTCCTTCCTTCCTAACACTGAGTAACATTCCACTGTATGTTTACGCTACATTTTCTGTACCCATTCATCAGTCCAAGGACATGTAAGCTGTTTCCACATCTTGGCCGTTGTGAATAGTGCCACAAGGAACATGGAGTGCTAATGTCACTGAGATACTGATTTCAACCCTGTTGAACACATATATCTTGAAGTTTTTAAAAGTTAATTAATTTTTTTAAACTTATTTCAATAGCTTTAGAGGATACAAGTGGTTTTTGGCCTTGTTTTAAGTGTACCACCATCCTCACCCGTGCACATTGTACCTAATAGGTGATTTTTCTATCGCTCCGCTTCTTTTCTCCCTCCCCTTTTTGAGTCTCCAGTGTCCATTATGCCATTCTCTGTCTTTGCAGACCCTTAGTCTAGCTCCCGCTTGTAAGTGAGAACATGCGGTGTTTGGTTTTCTGTTTCTGTGTTAGTCCACTTAGGATGATGTTCTCCAACTCCATCCAAGTTGCTGCAAAAGACATCATTTCATTCTTTCTGTTAGCTGACTATTGTGTTTTTAAAAGAAAACCAGCATTTCTTTTTAGTCTTGTCCTTCCCTTCACAGTCCCTTCCTGAGCGAGCATCATCCATACCGTGGCCTCCGTTTTCCCACCTTTCTGTGTTCCTCAACCATGGGTGTCTTCTGATCCTTCCATGCCTCCTAGCACTGCAACCTCCCCTTGTTCCCCTCACACAAGACACAGCACAGATTCCCACCTGTTTCCTGAAGTTCTCTCATTCCTCGATTCCCTGAGCCGCAGCAGTCAGCCAGCTCACCATCTGATAAGCATCCCTGAATTGAGCCGGGTTCGGTGGCTCAGCCTGTAATCCCGCGCCTTTGGGAGGCTGAGGTGAGTGAATTGCCTGAGCCCGCGGGTTCGAGACCCGCCTGGGCAACTTGGCGAGACTTCATCTCTACAATAAATCAAAATGAGCTGGGCGTGGTAACGCGCGCCTGTAGTTCCAGCTACTTGGAAGGCTGAGGCGGAAGGATCGCTGGAACCCAGCAGGTCGAGGCTGTGGTGGCCAGGAGTGGCCACTGCACTCCAGTCTGGGTGACAGAGTGAGACTCCAACTCAAAAAAAAAAAAGCATCCCTGACTTGATACCTCAACAATTCATCATTCTACTTATTAATGCTCCCCCACCCCAGCTTTCTTTCCTTTGAAGTACCCCATCTGTCCAGATGCACAGAAACTTCAGAGTCATTGAAAATATTTTTATGTGAACGATATGGAAAGGCCTAGACATGATAGAAAAACCACCTTGTAACCCTACTACTTAAAAAAATAACGTAGAAAGGGACTTCTTGTTCTGACCAAGATGGAGTAGGCACACACCACCCAATCTTCCCTACTAATACAGCTTAAAAATGCATAAAGCGGGCTGCACTTGGTGGCTCAGCCTGTAATCCCAGCACTTGGGGAGGCCAAGGCAAGTGGATTGCCTGAGCCCATGGGTTCAAAACCAGCCTGGGG
The DNA here is from genome assembly GCA_027257055.1 of Cephalopachus bancanus. Classification (NCBI taxonomy): domain Eukaryota; kingdom Metazoa; phylum Chordata; class Mammalia; order Primates; family Tarsiidae; genus Cephalopachus; species Cephalopachus bancanus. The sequence continues at coordinate 1,119,470 of JAPVLO010000159.1, read as the reverse complement.
AACTTGGCGAGACCTTGTCTCTACAATAAATCAAAAATTAGTCAGGCATGGTAGCACGTGCCTGTAGTTCCAGCTACTTGGAAGACTGAGGCGGAAGGATCGCCGAATCCCAGCAGGTTGACACTGGGGTGGCTGTGAACGTGCCACTGCACTCCAGCCTGGGTGACAGAGTGAGACTCCATCTCAAAAAATAAAATAAAATAAAAAGCACAAAGCGAATAAGGACTCTGAAAGGTGGATAATAGCTGGTAGACTGGAGAAAGGAGATCAGGACCCTAGTGACACTCTGAGTAGTGACATAGCACCTGCCTACCCTGCCAACAGTGGCACCAACAACCCCTGCAGACCAGAGCCCCTTGATTTTACCAGCCCTGATTCTATTACACTCTCCTCTCCGCCAGCCTCCACGGGACAGAGTTTGTTCGACAGTTCTGGCCTTAGTCCAAGTGAACACCTGCAACAAAACTGCAAACCCCTCTTGATGGCAGCATCCCTATAAGATGGAGTTATTTTGATTCATCCTTACGGCTGGCAAATGCTGAAAACAAACCTGTAATCCCAGCACTTTGGGAGGCCAGGGTTAACCTGTAATCCCAGCACTTTGGGAGGCCAAGATTAACCTGTAATCCCAGCACTTTGGGAGGCCAAGGTTAATCTGTAATCCCAGCACTTTGGGAGACCAAGGCAAGAGGATTGCTTGAGTTCGAGACCAGCCAGGGCAACATAGCGAGACCTTGTCTCTACAAAAAAAATTTTAAAATGAGCCAGCTGTTGTGACATATGCCTATAGTCACAGCTGCTTGAGAGGCTGACTCAGGAGAATTGCTTGAGCCCAGGTGTTAGAGGCTGCAGTGAGTTTTGATCTTGCCACGGCACTGCAGACTGGGCAACATAGTGAACCCTAGCTCAAAAAAAAAAAAAAAATGCTGGAAATGCTTGCCTTGCAGCAGTGGCAATGGTGTCCCTTTGTGGGGCAGAACTCTTGACTCTTTCAACCCTACTCAAGATGAGGTCCAGCAGTGAAGTGGCTCACCCCTCACCCCTGCTGAAGTACCCTCTGCAAGGTAAAGCTCCTTTAACCCTTCCAGCCCTACTCCAGGTGAGTGCTAGCAAAGAGGAACCTGCCTCACCCACAGCAGCACCTATGGGTCAGAGCCCTTTTGACTGTCCAGATACTCTTCCTGGAGAAATCCAGTAATAAAGCTGCACCCTCTCATCAGCACAGACAGCAAGACAGGTGTGGTGGTTAGCAGTCCTGTTGCTTCCTTTTCCTTACCAGTCACAAGAGTGTGCTACAGTGAAGACTGAGTTTCCAGCCAGGGAACCTCTAGGGACACTGGGGAGTTAGAAATTATAGAAAGGGACCAGGCTCGGTGACTCAGCCTGTCATCCCAGCACTTTGGGAGGCCGAGGTGAGTGGATTGCCTGAGCCCGTGGATTTGAGACCAGCCCGGGCAACTTGGTGAGACCTCGTCTCTACAATAAATTTAAAAAAAAAAATTAGCTGGGTGTGATAGCACGCACCTGTAGTTCTGGCTACTTGGAAGGCTGGGGCAGAAGGATCTCCAGAGCCCAGCAGATCAACGCTGGGATGGCCATGAGCATGCCACTGTTCTCCAGCCTGGGCGACAGAGTGAAACTCCAACTCAAAAAAAAAAAAAAAAAAGGAAAGGAAACAAGAAATTATAGAAAGAAGAAACCTGAGTCAGGGATCCTTTAAATCTGTGTATGAAGTTCTTTGTTCATCCTTGAACTGCACAGGCCTAAAACTGACTAAAACAAGCACAGCAAAACCTTTGACAATTTTAACAGGACTGAGTCCAAACACCAACCCTGAGAGGACCCAAATGTTGGAATTATTACACAAAGACTTTAAGGAAGTTATTATGCCATGTATCAAGAAGTAAGAGTGAGCACTCTTGAAATGAATAGAAAGATGGAAATTATATTTTTTTTAAATGGAAGCTATAATAAAATAGAAATCTTGGCTGGACACAATGACTTATGCCTATAATCTCAACACTATGGGGACTGAAGTGGGAGGATTACTTAAGGCCAGGAGTTTGTGACCAGCCTGGGCAGCACATAGGAAGACCCTGTCTCCACATACAAAAAAAAAATTTTTTTTTAATTAGAAAAATCAAAGGGCAATTATTAGGGGTAAAATGGAACATTACATAATTATAATTTCAGTAGCATTGGCAAATTGATAATGGCCAATTCACCAAGAATGCATAACAATCCTAAATGTATATGCTCTAACAACAAAACTTCAAAATATATGAGGCAAAACTTATAGGACTGAAAAGAAAAATAAGAGCCGGGCTCAGTGGCTCAGCCTGTAATTCCGCGCCTTTGGGAGGCTGAGGTGAGTGGATTGCCTGAGCCCGCGGGTTCGAGACTCGCCTGGGCAGCAAGACCTCATCTCTACAATAAATCAAAAAATCAGCCGGGCGTGGTACTGCGTGCCTGTAATTCCGGCTACTCCGAAGGCTGAGGCGGAAGGATCGCTGGAGCCCAGCAGGTCGAGGCTGCGGTGGCCGGGAGCGGCCACTGCCCTCCAGTCTGGGCGACAGAGTGAGACTCCAACTCAAAAAAAAAAAGAATAGAAAAATAGGCAAATCCATAGTAAAACATAGATACCTTAGCAGTCCCCTCTCAGTAATTAAGCAAACTATCAGACAGAAAATCAAGAAGGATAGAGCAGTCTTGAAGAACATCATTGGCCAACTTGAACTAATTGATATTTGTAGAGCACCCCACCAACCACAGCAGAATACCTGTTCTTTTCAAGTGCACATGGAACATTAACAAAATAGACCATATTCTATGTCACAAAAGAGTTCTTATTAAACTTAAAAGAATTGAAATTATTCAGAGTTGTTTTCTGCCCTTAATGAATTAAACAATAATTCAACAAAATTCAAACATCTGAAAATTCATCAAACATTTGAAATTAAACCTGCACCACTGAATGATCCATGGGTCAAAGAGGAAGCCTCAAGGGAAATTAGAATACCACATTAAAATGAAAATATAACATATCAGAAATATATAGTATTAAGTCATTATATTAGAAAAAAAAAGACATCAAAGCAATAATTTAAGCTTCCACTTTAAGGAACTAGAAAAAGAAGGACACATACATCCAAAGCAAGAAGGAAAGAAATAGTAGAGATAAGAACAAATATTAATGAAAATAAAAATGTAAATATAGTAGGAAAAAACTAATGAAACACAAAGATAGTCTTTCAAAACAGCCAATAGTATGGATAAATCTTTAACCAGATTACTAAAAAAAGACACAAACTACCAGCATCAGGGAGTATCACTGCTAGCCCCACAGACATTAAAAATGGTAATAAATAAATGTTATGAACAATTCAATGCACATAAATTTGACAGATGAAAAGAAAAAGGTCAATTCCTTGAAAGACACAAACTCTCAAACTTACAAAGAAGAAAATCATAGCCCAAATAGTCCTATATCTGTTAAGCAAATCAACTCTGTAGTTTAAAACCTTTCAGAAAAGAAAACTCTAGGCCCACATGGTTTCACTGGTGACTTCTACCAAATATTTAAGGAAGAAATAACATCAGTTCTACACAGTCTCAGTGAATAAGTTAGAATGGAGAGGGAGTGGTTGTACAGGAAAGTTGTGGGGTCTTACCCCTTAGTATGTGATGGTACATGCTGTGGTGAATGAAAACGAGAGTCCAAAAGATATGTGTTCAAATCCCAGCTTTGTTATATATTGGCTGAGTGATCCTGGACCCGTCACTATACTCCATGAGACTTTGTGGTCCCATGTCTAAAATGGGGATTGAAAACATCCTTACATTACAAGGACAGTTGTGAGGGTCATTATGAATATGATACTGCTCTGAAAATCAAGGCTGAATAAACCTCAGCTGTTAACATTTCTTTAAGGAGACGTTTCCTCACCTGTCTAGGGGTGGGTGATAGAGGACCCAGACATACTAGAGAAAGGGAAATCTAAGCTCCATGGACAAGGATCCATTCCATCCCTGAAATGGATTACTTGTCCCCCTGTTGGCTACTCATGACAGTTCCTACAGAATTCCAGCTCTTCCTGCAGATAGATCCACAGGGCTGGGAGAGGGGGACAGAATCCAAGGTGAGGCATTGGTGTACATTTCAGATAGTGGGAGGTGCCATGTAATATACTAATTTTCCTAGTTTTTCTCATTCGTCTTCTGTAGCTTAGAGTAACTTTCAGATAACAGTACTCTTCTATCCTCATATCCTTTTAAGATCTGAGTTAGGTCACTTATTTTGCGATGGAGACCAGCTGTCTCTGTGCTGAGAGATGGACTTCCGTCATTGCCTTCTGCTGAAGGTTGGTTTTAATTGCACAGACAGTGGCAGTGGAGCAAATATGCTTTCAATCCACCTCCTCCACAGACAAGTCTGTGCCCTTGAGTCCAGCCCTGCTTCCCTGGAGTTTCCACTGTGAGGTGTAGAGGTTGGACTGGGCCACTCTGCCGTGTCTGCCAATCTTGACCAGCTCAGTGCTGGGCAGCCATGCCAGACATCAGGAAAAGAGGCTGGCGGAGGAGCATCTATCCCTTGGGGTGTCCCCAATAAACTTGCCTCGCCCCACACATCCAAATCCACATGTGATTCACATCACCAGTTTTTCTTTATGAATGCCTTCTCACAAACGTTACCTAGGAGCAACAGAGCCCTAAAACAGGTATAGTTAGGGCATCACAACAGACAAAGCAGATCCCGGGGGCCCCTGTTTGTGAAGATACATAAATTCCTACCATGGGGACCTTAGCAAATGCCTCTCCTGGTACAAAGACTAACCCTACCCTCATGATGTACACGCTACAGGGCCTTATCAGGCTCTTGTAAATGCTGCCATTGGGAGCCCTTCTGACTCCGTAGGCCTTTTCACTGGGTTGAATGAGTTATAAGATCATGACATGCTGCCAATTATCATTGTGCAACTGAGCATGCACTCTGTGGATGAGGGAGTACGAGATGCTTCGTAGATACCATCCATGACACGAGGAAAAAGGACCATCTTGACATTTGCTGGCTCTCACCTCTTTTGATAAAAACATGCCACCAGAACCATTTAAAGCAGCCATGGCTTTTTTTTTTTTTTCTCCCTGCCATGTAAGTTTGAAGATTGTGCAAAAAGAGATATGTAGGTCAGGGGAGGGCGGGTTTATGAGCATAGACAGAGAGATTCAAACCACAGAAAGCCTGACCTGGGGAAGCAGGAGAGCTGGCTGATGAGCCCCTGGCAGAACCTCCTGATCTGGGAGTGGGGAAAGGGAGCGAGGATAGTTTGGCCCTGGCAGCTCCGTGCTGGTGGCTGGGAGAGAACAGTGGTTGCCCTTCCCGAGAGCTCCGTTTTGCCACGAGGTTGTAACACGAGTCTGTGTAGAGAAAGGTAAACTCTGTGCCCTGGCTGAGTTGTGAAATCCCATTTAGTAGAGGAAATGGAGGCAGGAGGCGGGAAGCCTCTGGAGGGTGGAGGGGAGAGAAGACTGTGTGGGCGAGCAGGAGGCAGCAGTTAGAAAAGGCAGGTGGGGGGCAAGGCTCCCAGGGTGCATTTGAGGCCAAGGAGAAGTGAAAGGGATGGAAGGGTTTTCTGGTGAGGGCATCCTTCGGGCATCATTGGGCACCTTGCCTAATTGCAGTGTGGAAACCGCTCCATGGTGCAAACTGGCCTCGTTTCTCTATGTAGGCAGGGAGCTAAACTTTCTTCCATGTCACTTCAGGCACCCAGTGAGTCCTGACTATTTTAAAGGGTTTTTTGTGGTTGTTTTTATGTTTTGACTTTTTATTAAAGAATAATATACATGCAGAGAAGTGCACAGATCATATGCAGCTCAGTGAATTTCTTTTTTAATTTTAGAGTTGTGGAGTACAAGTAGGGGTTACTACATAAATAGGTGGCATGCAGGTGAAATTGGGGCTTCCAGCTGGCCCTCTCTCCTGATAGTGGACCCGTGCTCAGTGTGTTTCCATGTACCCTCTTCTTTCCTCCCTCCCTTACCATTGTCCAGCATCTGCCGAACCCACCCTTATGTTAGTATGAGTGATCAGGGCTCACTTATGAGTGAGAACATGCAGTAAGCAGTGCTTTGTTTCTGTGATAGTTCACTTAGTATGATGGTCTCCAGCTGCATCCATGTTTCTGCGAAAGCCATGATTTTGTTCTTTTTTATAGCTGCATATTATTCCTTCATGTAATTGTACCACATTTTCTTTATCCAGTCCACTTTCGATGGTCATCTGGATTGGTTCCATGTTTTACTTTTGTGAATAGTGCTGCAGTAAACATGTGTGCGCAGGTGTCGTTTTGGTAGAGTGATGTATGTTCCTCTGGGTATATTCCCAGGAAAGAGATTACTGGTATGGAAGCTCAATTTTTAGTTCTTTGAGAAATCACCATACTGCTTTCCATAGGGGCTGAACTAGTTTACATTCCCACGAACATTGTCGAAGTGTCTCCTTTTCTCCACAGCGACACCAGCACCTGTTGATTTTTGACTTGTTAATAATAGCCATTCTTACCGGTACTAGGTGTTATCTCATTGTAGTTTTGATTTGCATTTCTCTGATGATTAGTGAGGCTGAGCATTTTCCCATGTGTTTGTTGGCTGCTCGTATGTCATCCTTTGAGAAGTGTCTGTTCACGTCCTTTGCCCACTTCTTAAGGTTTTGCTGGTTTTTTTTTTTCCTTTCAAATCATTTGAGTTCCTTGTAGATCCTGGATGTTAAGCCTTTGTCAGATGCATAGTTTGCAAATATTTTTACCCATTCCATGGTTGTCTTTTAACTCTCTTGATGGTTTCTTTTGCTGTGCAAAAATTTTTCAGTTTGACAAGGTTCCACCCATCTATCTTAGCTTTTGTTGCATTTGCTTTTGAGGACTTAAACATGAATTCATTGCCTACTCTGATGTCCAGGAAGGTATTCCCTACGTTTTCTTCTAAGATTCTTATATGGGGGGGGGACCCCCCAAAAACTGGAAATTATATTTTGGAGGGTGGGCCCCTTGTAGTGCAAGCTTCCCCAGCTAGGTAAGTGTTCTAGGAACCCATCAGGTTTGGGGGATTTTTTGGTATTATTATTTTTTTTTATTTTTTTTATTTTTTATTTTTTATTTTTATTTTGTTTGAGTTGGAGTCTCACTCTGTCGCCCAGACTGGAGTGCAGTGGCTGCTCCCGGCCACCGCAGCCTTGACCTGCTGGGCTCCAGCGATCCTTCTGCCTCAGCCTTCCAAGTAGCCGCAATTACAGGCATGTGCTACCACGCCCGGCTGATTTTTTGATTTATTGTAGAGATGAGGTCTCGCCGCCCAGGTGGGTCTCGAACCCATGGGCTCAGGCAATCCTCAGCCTCCCAAAGGCGCGGATTGCAGGCTGAGCCACCGAGCCCGGCTTCTTTTTTTATTTTAAAGATATGGGGTGCATTTCAAGGTTAGTTACATAAGTGGTCATCATACAGGTGAAGTTTGGTCCTCACTTCACCTGGTTTGGGATCTGGTACCCTTATTAAGTGTTATGTGCCCCTCCCCCGGTAGTGACCCACTACTGCCAATCCCTTTCATGTAGTATTATGATAAGTGTTCGGTTTTTATCTGGAAAGTTTTAGAAGATTGGGTCACAATTTGTGGAAATGTCCTGAGTTGTGGCAAACAGGTGACTGGTTCTTCCACCATGACAAGGTACTTGCCCACACTGCACTGTGTTCAGCAGTTTTTGTCCAAAAACGTCATGACTTTCATGCCCACCCTCCCCATTCACCCAATCTCACCCCAAGCGACTTTTTTTTTTGTTTCAAATGGAAACGTTCTGCCAATGTGGAAGAGGAAGAACAAAAACAGCTGAAGCACTAAAGAGTGCCAAAATCGGCAAGTTCAAAAACTGTTTTGAGCAGTGGAAAAAGCACCTCAATAGATATATTGCATCAAACAGAGAATACTTTGAAGGTGACTAAAGTTTAAACATGCAAGAATACATATACAATTTTTAATAAATAAATTCCAGGTTTTTCTTGTGTGCCCCCTTGAGCCCAAGAGTTCTTGATCCATTTTGAGTTAGTGTCTGTATATGGTGATAGGTAGGGGTCCATTTTTTTAATTCTACTTGTGGCTTTCCAGTTTACCCAGCACCATTTGCTAAATATGGTTTCCTTCCCCATTGTTTGTTATGGATGGCTTTGTTGAAAACGAGTTGACTGAGGGACAGTATTTTTATTTCTGGATTCTCTGTCATGTTCTGTTGGTATATGTGCCTATTCCTATTGGTTACTGTAGACTTGTAATAAAGTTTAAAGTCTGGAAGTGTGATGCCTCCAGCTGTGTTCCTTTTACTGAGGATTGCTTTAGCTATTTGTGCTCTTTTTTGCTTCCATATGAACCTGTATTGTACTGTCTTTTCTAGGTCTGTGAAAAATTGTGTTGACAATTTGATAGGGATTGCACTGATTTTGCAGACTTCCCTGGGTAGGACGGGCATTTTGACAATATTGATTCTTCCAGTCCATAAGCATGGGACATTTTTCCATTTGTATCATCCTTGATTTCTTTGAGCAGTGTTTTGTAGTTCTCATTGTAAAGGTCTTTCACTTCTCTGGTTAAGTGGATGCCAAGGTATTTCAGTGTGTGTGTGTGTGTGTGTGTGTGTGTGTGTGTGTGTGTGTGTGTCTATTGTGAATAAAATTGTGGTTTTTATTTGGTTCTCAGCCTTCTTGTTGTTGGTGGATACAAATGCAGCTGTCTTTTGCATGTTGGTTTTTGTATTCCAAGACCTTACCAAAGTTGTTTATCAGCGCGAGGAAGTTTTTGGCAGACTATCTAGGATTTTCTGGGTGTGGAATCATATCGTCCACAAAAAGGGATAACATAACTTCTTCTTTTCCTATTTGGATACCCCTTATTTTCTTCTCCTGCCTGATTGCTCTAAGACTTCCATTACTGTGTTGAATAGGAGGGTGAGAGTGGGCATCCTTGTCTTGTTCCAGTTCTTACAGGGAATTCTTCCGGCTTCTGCCCATTATGCATGATATTGGCTGCTGGTTTGTCATAGATGGTTCTTATTGTTTTGAGGAATGCTTATCTGATGCCTAAGTGTTTAAGAGTTTTTATTAAGAAGGCATGCTGGATTTTATCAAATGCTTTTCTGCATAAAACCATCATGTGGTTCTTGGTTTTATACCTTTTAATGTGCTGAGTTACGTTTATAGACTTGCTAATGCTAAACCAGCCCTGCATCTTGGGAATGAAGCCCGCCTGGTCATGATGGATGATCCTTGAAATGTGTTGTTGGATACAATTTGCCAGAATCTTGTTGAGAATTTTTGCATCTGTGTTCATCAGGGAAACTGGTCTGTAATTCTCTTTCCTTGTTGGAAAGAGAATCTTGCCAGTGTGGGGTATTAGGATGATATTAGCATCATAAAATGCAGCTCAATGAAGTTCCATGTACTGAACATACCAGACCAAGAAATAGCATGAGATTAGCAGCCCAGAGACCCCTCCATGCCCCTTTTCAGTAGGCTCTGGAACTCATTCCTGGTTGTGGACCATGGTTAGCTGTCAAAGGGTCCTCTAGGCTGGGCACGGTGCCTCATGATCATAATCCCAGCACTTTGGGAGGCCGAGGCAGGAGGATTGCTTGAGCCCAGAAATTCAAGACCAGCCTGGGCATCATAGTGAGACCTCGCCTCTACAAAAAAATCAAAAAATTAGCCATGTTAGCACATGCCTGTGGTCCCAGCTACTCAGGGAGCTGAGGTGGGAGGATCACCTGAGCATAGGAGGTCAAGACTGTGGTGAGCCATGATCATACTATTGCACTCCAGCCTGGGCCACAAAGTGAGACCCTGAACTAAAAAAAAAAAAAAAAAAGTGGTGGGGTCGGGGGGATCCTCAGTCTTGGTGACTCTTTCAGGAGAACCTGTGTGCATGCCCTGGAGAGACAAATTCGGAAAATTCTTCCAATCTGTAGACTCAGTGCCTCCCATGTGACCTGTCACCTGGTATAATCCATTCTTAGTGTCTAAGAAAGTTCTGTTCTAGAAAGTTGCTGCAAAGGCTGTCTTAGGAAGTACTAAGCTATCACTTCTAGGGGAATACAAGGTTAGGTTCCTGTGAGCCTCTGGTCATAGCATCAGTGGATCAGCACATAACCTTGTTTTATGTGTGCTTCTGTTTAAGGATACCTTATTTAATATATTGACATTGAACACATAACTAATAGCACTATACCTCATACCTGAATGAAGCATATCTAACACATGCATTATCTCCATAAGGCACTTTACAGCCTCCTTGAGCTGAGAAACACTAGACCAACACTTCAGCACTATGCTTGGGGGCCATTTTTTTTTGAGTCAGAGTCTCACTCTGTCACCCAGCCTGGAGTGCAGTGACTTGCTCCCGGCCACCACAGCCTCGACCTGCTGGGCTCCGCCGATCCTTCCGCCTCAGCCTTCCAAGTAGCTGGAACTACAGGCACGTACTACCATGCCCGGCTAATTTTTTATTTGTTGTAGAGACATAGCCGGGCTTGGTGGCTCAGCCTGTAATCTCGTGCTTTGGGAGGCTGAAGTGAGTGGATTGCCTGAGTCTGCGGGTTCGAGACCCGCCTGGGCAACTTGGCGAGACCTCATCTCTACAATAAATCAAAAAAATTAACCAGGAAGGCTGAGGCGGAAGGGTCGCCGGATCCCAGCAATCGAGGCTGTGGTGGCCGGGAGCAGCCACCACTGCACTCCATTCTGGGCAACAGAGTGAGACTCCAACTCAAAAAAAAGAAAGAGAGAGACGAGGTCTTGCCACGTTACTCGGGCTGGTCTCAAAAGCGCGGGCTCAGGCTGGAATGACAGGCGGAACCACTGAGCCCAGCCTTGGGGCCATTTTAAACAGCAAAATCAACAAGAAAAAGGCCCCAAATGTGGCACTAAGTAGACCACAAAAAGGATACTTGTACACAGTGTAAGAGCTGAAACAAGAAGGCAGAGCTTGCCTTGTTTAACCTCAGCTGGGAGGGTGTGCATCAGGCAAATCAAATTTTTTGCTGCTTTGCGCAGTTCTACAGATGACTGTGAAAACACCATGAGTATTGATTTGGGGATTACAAATGCATTTTAGCGAGTAGGTGAATTCTCAAATATGGAATCAGTGAGCAGTGACTATTGACTGTGTTGCTGAATGAATAAATGAAGGGGTAGTGATAAGTTTAATTTGAAGGTGGAATTAGGACACAACCCTGTCTCATATCATTAACAGTGGGGCTTGCTGTGTGAAAAGCTGTTACTCTCAAAACACTCAGCACAGTTTCGAGGTAACTCCTCAGGCAAGCGTCACAAGCCTGAGTTCTGTGGCAAGATCACAGAGCCTGGCTCAGGGACAACACTAGAGAAGAGCAACTATAGACTTTGTCAGCATGTATTGATCAGGAGTAGTCTGTGTGAGTCAAGACTGACAATAGATCAATAAACGCTTGTAAAAAATAAAAACAAAAAAGCCTCAAACATTCTTCATGTAGGAAGCCAACATAAACCCTACGGTCTGGGCGAGGCTCCTTATGTTCCCAGGACCCAGGCTCACCTCCGCTCTCGAGGTCCTCTTAACATCTGTCTACATGTCTCATTCCCACCAGGCAAACCAGGGCTGTGACAGAGGACCTGGAAGGCAGGCAAAAACAGAAGACTATCACTCTATTTATTAAGACACTAAGATACAGTTGACCATTCTGGCTTCAGCTAGTTGTGTGACATGGTAATGATGTATCCACTTTAGATCAAAAGTCTTGGAGAGCAAACATCAGGCCTCTTCTTCCACAGAGCATGTTTTGAAGACCTGTGAATGAGTGAGCCATTGATGTGTATTTTTAGGGTATATATTTGTATTTCAGCATATGCTGAAATGTGATGCATATTTCAGCATAACGGAGAAAAATTGGAAGTAGTATGCCAAAGTGTTCACATAGCTCCCTTGGGATGCTGATTTATGGGAAATTTTTGTCTCTTTCTTTATACTTTTATCTACTATCTAAATCTATGCAATATGTGTGTGTGTGCTTTTATAAACAAGAAAGAAATGTTATGAAAGAAAAAAGGCTCTTAAAAATTGCTGCTGGACTGTCAGCTCCCTCGGAAGCCTGGCGACCCGCGGCGTCACGAGCCGTGGCAGACCCTCTCCAGGGGCAGGAGATGGATCTTGTTCTCAATGCTGCAGATTATCATTTTTTTACACCATACATATATCCAGCCACATGACCAGAAGATGACATCTTCCGACAAACTATTAGTCTTCTGATTGTAACAAATGTTGGTGCTTATATCCTTTATTTCATCCGTGCAACTCTGAGCTATTATTTTGTCTTTGATCATTCATTAATGAAACATCCAGTTTTTAAAGAATCAAGTCTATCGGGAGATTATGCTTACTGTCCAGTCACTGCCATGGATAAGTATTCCTACTGTCTTATTGTTCCTGCTAGAGTTGCGAGGCTACAGCAAATTATATAACAACATAGGAGAGTTTCCATATGGCTGATTTCAATTCCTTGTTAGTGTTATATCTTTCCTCTTTTTCACTGACATGCTGATCTACTGGATTCATAGAGGTCTTCATCATAAACTTGTATATAAGCGTATCCATAAACCTCATCAAATTTGTTTTGTTTTTTTTTTTTTGAGTTGGAGTCTCACTCTGTCGCCCAGACTGGAGGGCAGTGACTGCTCCTGGACACCACAGCCTTGACCTGCTGGGCTCCAGCGATCCTTCCGCCTCAGCCTTCCAAGTAGCTGGAACTACAGGTGCGTGCTACCATGCCCAGCTAATTTTTTATTTATTGTAGAGATGAGGTCTCACCAAGTTGCCCAGGCGGGTCTCGAACCCGTGGGCTCAGGCAATCCACTCACCTCAGCCTCCCAAAGTGCTGGGATTACAGGCTGAGCCACCGAGCCCGGCTCCTCATCATATTTGAAAAATTCCTACTTCATTTGCAAGTCATGCTTTTCACCCTGTGGATGGCTTCCTTCAGAGTCTACCTTACCATATATGCCCTTTTGTCTTTCCATTACACAAGGTGGTTTATTTAGGTTTGTACATCGTGGTTAATATCTGGACAATTTCTATTCACGATGGTGATTTTTGTGTCCCCCAAATCTTAAGGCCATTTATTAATGGCTCAGCTCATCATACACACCACCATATGTTCTTTGACTATAATTATGGACAGTATTTCACATTGTGGGATAGGATTGGAGGCTCATTCAAAAATCCTTCCTCATTTGAGGGAAAGGGACCAATTGATTATGTGAAGAAGATGACAGAAGAAAAGTGCAACAGCCATGCAGATAATGGTTGTAAAAATGAAAAATTACTCAATGGATTGCTTACAAAGACTGAGTAGATTTTTACTCAATTGTTTTTAAATATTTTTAATGAGGAAAAATAATCTACACAGCCAAGATATATAACAAGAAATGGTGTCATTTGAAAATCAAGATTGTGAAATGAACATAATGGTAAATTAAGAGAAGATGCTATAAACACCAAGATATTAATCTTATTCTTAACATGCTGGTATAAGGGACGTGTGTCTGTTAGTTAGCAGATCTGTAGTTGCAAAACCACAGCAGCAATTTAAAATAAGATATAGAATAAATTATTAAGGGGATTAGCCTATATTCTTTTGCCTTAATCCACCAGTCCACCCATACTCATTGTGCTTGATAATACCAAGACTAAACACCATAGTTAAGAAATATTAGCTGGGCTCAGTGGCTCAGCCTGTAATCCTATGCCTTTGGGAGGCTGAGGTGAGTGGATCGCCTGAGCCCGCGGGCTCGAGACCCACCTGGGCAGTGAGACCTCATCTCTACAATAAATCAAAAAATCAGCCGGGCATGGTAGCACATGCCTATAATTCCGGCTACTCGGAAGGCTGAGGCGGAAGGATCGCCGGAGCCCAGCAGGTCGAGGCTGCAGTGGCCGGGAGCGGCCACTGCACTCCAGTCTGGGCAACAGAGTGAGACTCCAACTCAAAAAAAAAAAGAAATATTAACAAAATATTGTTCCTTGTTTCAGGAACGATCAGTTCTTCAGTGTTGGTATGATAATGACTACTTGTACTTTATTCAAGTGGAAACATCAATGTGGATTTAAAAATTTTGGTACATTAGCAGTCATGTAAATAACTTAATTGGTAGCAAGTGTAGTAAGACTATTATCTTCCTACACATAGGAGGCTCATTCTCTGGGGATGTTGTCAAAGATTACATTTTACTGGTGAATAAATAGATTGGAATTACAAAATATTGACACTACCATAATTTAAGCCAGATTAGGGATTATGTAACTAAAGATTTTGATAGTTATTATTAAAAACTGTTGTTTAATAAGTGTAAAAATTCAGAATCTGAATATATTTAGAAAGAAAAAATTGATGCCCAGGTAATGTATTTGGCACTATTGACTTTTAAATCAAATTGATGCACTGTACTTTTTCATAGTTACAAACCTGTAACTTTTTATAAAAGGAAATAATTGCCAAATATTTAAGCCAATAGTTGAGGATTCATTTTGAAATCTTATTCTCTCCTCACTTTTCTCCACTTTCTCTGCAAAATAATTTGACACAAATACTTTTATACAGAAGTGTTGTCTGTTGTAACATAAATATATTGGAAAAACATGGTTTGTAAAGGTATTCTATAAGCTATTTATGTAAACTAAAAAAATTGATCATTAAAAAAAAATTGCTGCTTCAGAAGGACAGCATATACCATATTTTTCAGAGGCCTGGGAATCCTGCCATCCTGCTGTGTGTTACCTGCTTTGTTTTCTCAGCCAGAGGGCAAGGAACCATGAGCGTTTACATTGTACCACTCATTGCCTCTCACCCAGAAGTCGGTGTTCTTAACAGACTCACAGCTATTGGGTGTCCTGGGTGTGTCCTGGGTGTCATAGGGTGTGATCCAGTATTGGAGTCCCACCCTGGCTCCCCAACCGGTGATCATTACAGAAGTTTTTCTGAATGAAACAGTACAGTTAAGGTTGAATTTTAATAGGCACCCAAAAAAGGAAAAGGAAGAAGAAATAGCCATCACCAAGCAGTAAGTCAAAATGAAGTGATAAGATGCATCTGTTCCATGTAGGGGTGGTTGAACATCTCTGGAAATGGTTGAATGCTGAGGATTTTTGGAATGGTTCATTTTAGGTCTTCCTGAATACAAATGGCTCAGTCATAATGCCGTACGTGGGTCTGAAACTTTGTGGTTCTGTTCCCCCAGGGTTTTTAGAGTTCTTTTGTGAGGGCATATCTTAAGAGTGGTATATGGGTATAGTGCCCAGGATACATGTGAAAATTGACCATCATCTTGGGCAGTGTGTCACCACATCTGGCTGGCCAGGCTTTCCGTGATATGCAGTGTCTGTCCGGAGGAGCAGGACTCTAGTGCACAATTCAGCAGTCCTGGAGCCCAGAACGGGCAGGACTGCCTTATTCAGGCCCTGCTGACTCTCATCTGCTGACCAGCTGTGCTGCATACAGCTGTTGCTGAGATGACCAAGATAAAGTGCCTGCCCTAGGGCTTGCCGGCAGATACATGCCACACAGCATCAAGACTCAGTCTGCTAGAACCCTTACAGACAGTGTCCTCAGGCATCTAAGAGACTGACTGGCTGCCTGGTCCCATGAGAGACTGGGACACAATCCAGCAGCACCTGCTGTGGTTTTCTTATCACAACAGGGCGGAAGGCATGTTTTCATGGCAGAATTACACTGGTCTCCATCAGGTCCAAGGTAAGATTTAACCCAAGTTTACAACCCTCCTCCAGTGGGAACATTAATAACAACACTAGCAGCAATAGCCGTTGTGTGGCAGCTAACTCTCTTAAGCTTACACATGGGTGCCAGGCACTGTGCTAAGTGCCATCCCTGGAACTTTCACAACCACTCAAGGAAGTGTAGATCGTGGATTATCTTACAGAATCTTCACAATTATACTAGGGGGTATAAGTAGGGGTATTCCACTACATTTTCCCAGTTACAGTGGGAGGCATAGATAGTGGATCATCTCATGGAATCTTGGCAGCCACACTGGGAGATGTAAAAAGTGGATTATCTCAGTGGGAAGTGTAGGTAATGCTGTTTTTCTCATTTTGCACTTAAAATTGAGTGTCAGAGAGGTTCTAGAATTTGCCCAAGAGCACAGTGCTAGCCTGAGGCCCTAAACCTAGCTCTGCAGGCCTCAGGGCTTATCCTTGCCCTGGCCCCAGGGAGGACACGGTCTTTATTACCACGCCCATTGTACCCAACCCAAGAACAGGATCTCTTGGAAATTAGCAGCGAACAATATGCTTTTTAAAAATAAGTCCTTGAGGTAGGGGAGCATGCTAAGGGGAAGGAAGAAGTCTGAAGAAGGGCAAAATTATCAACTGTTCCTTTAAGGGACTCCTTAAAAAAAAGTATTTTCTCTGATCAAAAGTTGTTTCCCTATTATGTTAAATTGGAGTGAACTTTGTGGCTGCTTCAGCTCCTGTATCTACAGCACCGTGCCTTCTAGAAGTGTCGCACCCCATTTGCACAATAGCAGACCACACTTGCTGCCTTTCTTCCCAGGGCAACTGTGTATGGAGAGTCAGCCTCTTCCAGACCCTCAGTCAAGGGTGTCACACAGATACAGACACTGAATTTCTGACTTCTGGTCTGTGAGAAATGCTCCTGGACCATTTTTTTGGCAAACCCAGGCATCCTTCAACCTGTTGTCATTTGGGAAGGAGAAATTGAGATGTCAGAGCCCATTAGCCAAATCCCCAGGAGATTAAGGTTGTTTATGTATTGAGGCAGGAAGAGGTAAACAAAGGAGTGTCTTCAACTGATTTTATCTGAACTAATGCCACATCTACATTATCCTGGGATTAATGACTTTATGAACATGTTTAATCTCAGAAGCTATTTTGTGGTGCAGCCTTGACCCTGAATGTTAGCTCATATTTTAGAGTCATCATATTATAAGATCTTTGGCCTCTGGAGCCTGCCTTATCCTGTACTTTGCTTGTGTCTTCATTTCCTTTTCCTGCCCTCCCAGGTGGCAGAGACTCCAGAACCCTGCCCATAACGTCCAGGTGCCAAGTCCAGGGAGTAGGACTGGAGAAAAGAGAGGTCACGCGGGCCTCCTGCCACAGAGCAGAATGGCTTATCACCCAGCTTCTCTGTGCCCATGCTCACCTAGAACAAAGGGGCAACTTCCCTTGGGTGCGGCATTGTGGAAAATGGTGTCCAGCCCATCACTCTTGTCTTCACTTGCCTGTTGTGAGGTTCCAGGTGGAATCTCAGGCCTTCATAAACCACATTAGAGAACTAGAGTGGGTCTTCGCTCTTCTTTCTGGAGTCTAGACTCCTCATCCACCACTCCT
Organism: Cephalopachus bancanus; assembly: GCA_027257055.1. Classification (NCBI taxonomy): domain Eukaryota; kingdom Metazoa; phylum Chordata; class Mammalia; order Primates; family Tarsiidae; genus Cephalopachus; species Cephalopachus bancanus. The sequence continues at coordinate 1,102,043 of JAPVLO010000159.1, read as the reverse complement.
GCCCCCTTATTCATGAGGGTGACCCTGGACAGTCCTAGTGAAAGGGTCTGAAAGCTGTCAGGACCCTCTGACCTTTTTGAATTCCTGACAAGGAAGAAAGTGAGAAAGAAGAGAGGACAGAATACAAGGGAAGATCAGCATTTGGAGGAAAGAGGTAGGAACCAAAAAGGAGAGAAATGATGGTGAAAACCTTGGCCAGATGCCTGGCCCACCACTTGGTGACACTGGCATTGGTGACACTGGCACAGCTTGTCCCAGCTAGGGCACTCACTCCTGTGAGTCTGCACATGAGTACAGATACACACACACACACAACAGTTGGAAACACTGCTACCCCGCCTCTATGCTTGGGATGGAATTTTGCCAGCATGCTCTTTATATAAGAAAAGAAAAAATTAACTCTTGCTTGCCAAGCTCAACCTTTAAAACTGCACCTGGTACACAGTCTGTGGCATGTGTTTGTTCAGTAAATAAGAAGTGCTTATGACCAAGCATTCATCAGCGGGGTAGATGGTCAACTAGCAAATATGTGTAGTGCCAGACACATGGGGGTCTCAAGGCAGTTACAGAAGAGTTAGGAGACCGACCAGAACAGACTTTGTGAAGGAGGTGACATCTGGGTGGGGCCCTGATGGACAAGCAGGAATGATTCTGAAACAGGGTGTCCAGCTCTCGTCACCTCTCCTGACTGAACTGTGGCCCCAGCCCCGCTCCCATCTTCCCAGCCTGTCGTCCCTCCCCAGTCAAACTCACTCTTCTCATGACTTCCAGAGTGTGCACATGGTTTAAAATCCACAGTTCCCCGTGAGGATAAAAACAAAAAAGAGAAGACCCTTCCTCAAGGCCGATCTACACACACCTCATTCTGCCCCCTCTACCAATAAAGGTATTTCTTTGTGCTTCCACCTCTAACATGGAAGATTTGTTCTTCTTCAGGTCACCACCCTAGATGGCACTCCCACCTCCCACCCACCCATGTTAGGCTCTGTGTCCACATAGCGCTTTGTACATTTTACTTTGTAAATTTCATTTTCCAGTTTCCACTTGCCTAGTTTCCCCAACGAGACATTGAATTTTCAGAAGGAACAGGCAATTTGTTTATTTTCTCACATCATATTTAACACAGTCCTTGACCATAGCAAACAGTGAATGAGTGAATTAATTAATGGAAAGAAGAAAGAAAGGTGGAACAGGAGAGTAGAAATGTTGGACTCTGGCTAAGAATAGAAAGTAGGGGCTGGATTGGGCTGGGGGAGGTGGCTCAAGCCTGTAATCCCAGCACTTTGAGACACTGAGTGAGAGGATTGCCTGAGCCCAGGGGTTCAGGACCAGCCTGGGCAGCTTGGTGAGACCTCGTCTCTATAATATATCAAAAAATTAGCCGGGCATGGTAGCACACACCTGTAGTTCCAACTACTTGGAAGGCTGAGGCAGAAGGATGGGCTGAGCCCAGCAAGTCGACTCAAGCTCAAAAAAAAAAAAAAAGAAAAGAAAGAAAGTAGGGACTGGATTGTACATGTAGACCAACTTAAGCAAATCTGATGTTGAAATCAGGAGTAGAAGATAGAAAATATTTTGGGAGGAAGAGATGAAGGCTGAGGGTTAGGGACAAAGAGGAATTCCAAGTTTTGGAGCAAACGTCAGACAAGGGCCTCAGAGGCTGGAGGGAGGGCCCCAGGAGAGGCCCCCCACCCAGGAGAGGATGTATGGTCACATCAGATCTGCAGAGGGGCAAGACCTTGGGACTTAGGGTTCGGTTGTCGGGAGGATGGACAGAGCAGTGTTCACCTCATGGCTGGTTCAGAAACTCGCTGATGAGACACAGGCAGAGGTTGTTTACGTTTAGGGTAAAGGAGAGGAGAGAACTGGGCTTTGAAGAAGAACGAGGCTCAGTGGAGATTTATTTTCTTGAAGCTGTGGAAGACCCATGCATTTTACAAAGCAGCTGGGAAGTAGTCAGTGGCTTGGGAGAGACTAAAGCGCCAGGAAGTGGACATGGGATGAGTCTAAGAGATGGAACAGGATTCCTAGGGGACCAGTGTGTGGAGGACTCAGGGAGCAGCTGCGAGAAGAGTGGAGGCCGTCTCCCACTGCCAGGACCTGGGGAGACCTGTATATGAGGCCAAAGGCCCTTCTCAACCCCGGCAGGAGACTGCAGCTTGCAAAGCAGTGGCTTCTGTCTCTCACCCCTCCTTGGTGACCTGGGGACTGAGAGAAAAGAACTCCAGATTGAACTAGAAGCAGAAACAAAAGCAAAGTGAGTAACATCCTCTACACCACCGAAGCAAGGGGTAGAATAAATCAGGCCACCAAGAGCAATGACATTAACTCATCCTGGACATCCACATGTGTTGCTGTGAAAAGGCCCTGTCAGCACCTGGTTGACCCAGGTGCACCTGCACCGCATAGAAGGGAAACGGGAAAGGTGCCAGGTGTGTGGGGGATACATTTCTGCCTTTGTTTTATCTAGTGGCAGACAAACATTTGGAAGCAGGCTCACGGGGAATGTTTGGATCATCCTTTTGCTATAGCTGTGAGAAGTCACATATTTAATCCTGGGTTTCCTTTTCTTGTTAGAAAGGCAATAACTTCTCATCATAGAAAATATGAAAATATAGAAGAGTCAAAAAGTAAGAGGAGGAGAATGACCCACACAATCTTGCCACCCAAAGATAAGCACAGTTGATGTGAAAGAAAGTTCAACAAAACATAGGTTTTAGGAGTCACTATTTCTCTTCTCTCTGAAACATTAAGGAAAGCAACTGAGACTAGTTGTGGTGTCACTCCGCAAAGGGAAGTTTATGCTCCATGACTCTAAAAGACAAGAGAACAATAGTATGCCTGTAGCATTCAAGCAAATTGGGAATCAGGTAGAATGTACTGGTCCAAAGTGATGGGATTATATTAAAGCAATCTTATCTTTTTTTTTTTGAGTTGGAGTCTCACTCCATCGCCCAGGCTGCAGTACCGTGGCACACTCACGGCCACCCCAGCGTCAACCTGCTGGGCTCCGGTGATCCTTCCACCTCAACCTTCCAAGTAGCTGGCGCTATTGGCCTGAGCTACCACGCCTGGCTAATTTTTGATTTATTGTAGAAAGGAGATCTCGCCAGGTTGCTGGAGCTGGTCTTGAACCCACAGGCTCAGGCAATTCACTCGCCTCGGCCTCCTAAAGTGCTGGGATGACAGGCTGAGTCACCAAATCCGGCCAAGAAATTTTACCTGTTTATGTACTTATTTTTATCTCCTAGAAAGGATTCCTAGGAGGAAATTGGCTTTCAAGTGCATGCTGGTGTTATAGGAACAGTTTGCGTTTACTTTTTTGTGGCTCAGACTGAAGGGGTATAATATCTTTGGTGCATCTTTAAAAAGAAAACACAGTTCCCTAAAGAAAAGTAACAGTTTCACCAGAGGGGCTCCCAGACCCCCTGAAACCTGAGGCACAGCAGTAGTGTTCTCTGTGTAGGAGAAACAGAAGTTGCAACTGAACAGGTTATAGGTTATATAGTTTTGCATAACTCTATTCCTTTACCTGCAGAAAAGGGGCTGCATCCAGCAGCACCAGCACCTGGAGCCGACGGGCAGCCTGCGCCACCCTGGCTCACCATCGCTCGACAGAAGCGGCGAGGGGCTCGGACCAGCCATCCAACCAGGAAGACAAGCCTGGGGCACGGACCCTGAAGTCTGAACCAGGAAAGCAAGCCAAGGCACCCGAGAGAGCCCAGGTGCTTAAGCAAACACATTCTGTTCTGGGTGCAGGAGGGAGCAGCCAGCGGCTAGGGGTGGGACTTGGACCTCCGGAAAGGCCACATGTCTGTCCTGCATGGGCATCACAGAGACCATCACCAGTGATGCTTGCTGATGTCCAGGGCCAGTGAAGCAAAATCAATGATTTGGCAAATGATAGCCTCCCTGGTGCAGCAGTCTGCCTGCTTGTGCATGTGCTGGGCTGTTATGGACGCAGAGAAGCAGGTGAATCACTTAGGCAGTGGAGACAGCTCCCTGGCTCCTAGGCAACGCAGCTCAGCATCTGGAAAAATGAAAGGAGGTTAAAATAACTCCTGGGTTAGATAGGCAGCATCAGTGTCAACAGCTCCATCTCAACTGGTTGTGCAGTGAGGATCCAGGAGCCAAGCAGCTCTTCCTACTCTGCTGGCCACCTGCTGGGCTCCTTATTCCTTACCTGGAGAGTGGGATGGGCAGGGCTGGAACTTGTGCTTCCATATTGTGCTCTGAACTAAAGCAACTTTCATCAACCCTAACAATCATGCTTAGAGGCCGAGACACAGTTTTTGTATCCCCTGGAAAGCACCACGATAAATCCACAAGAGTGTTTCTGCCGTGTGGGGAAGGAAGCCTGCACCTGTGGTAGGACCTGCTTCCCCTCATTTTAACCAAAACCTTAACTGTACCCAGGCCTGAAGACCCTCATGCAGGTTTAGGGAATTTAAAAAGCAAATATTAACCAGTTCAGCGCACCTAGAATCATACTAACTGTCATACAAGTCATAGAACTATTTTTCATTTTATATTCAGAGGGTGCATGTGCATGTTTGTTCCATGGACATATTGGGTAGTGGTAGAGATTGGGTCTCAGGTGGCCCATTCCCCAGATAGTGAACGTTGTGCCCCATAAGTAGTACAAAACTATTTCTAAACACAATTCATCTTGACTTGTTAAATGGAATCCCTGCCATCCAACATCCGGGACTGAGACCAGGTGTGGGGACAGGGAAGAAGCTGTGATGCACTTGTGTGCCCTGGTCTGGGCTCCAGCATTCTGGCATCTCAGCCTCAGTGAGCTGACATACCAGAGCTCTCCCAAGGAAGTGCCAGCAGCGTGATTCATCTTGGGAGAGAAGCCCCGTGGCTCATTCACTTCGGCTGTGTTTGCTTTGTCTGAATCGTGATTGGACAATATCTGTCTTCTTGTGTCCCCACAGGAGCCTATGAAGCAAACTGACTTTGTTCGCAGCAAGTCTTTCCTGATAACCCCTGTCAAGCCCGCTGTGGACCGGAGGCAGGGCGCAAAGCTCAACCTCAGGGAGGGGCTGCAAAGAGGAATCTCACTGTCCCATCAGAACTTGGGTATGAAATCTGCAAATATCACCAAACACTTTGATATCATTTTTCTGGATTGTTCCTGCAGTTTGGTTTTCATTTTAGTTTCATCTGGTATTTCTGAATTACTTGCCACATCGAATTTATTACACATCATATATTGAGATATAATTTACGTGTCATAAAACTTACCCATTTTAAGTGTACAATTCATTAAGTGTGATTGACCCTTGAGTAACATGGGTTTGAGCTGTTCAGGTCCACTTAAACACTGATTTTTTTATTTTATTTTAGAGTTGTGGGTTACATGTGAGGATATGCTACATAGTAAACTGTGTGCAGATGACATTTGGGCTTCTAGCAAGCCCTCTCTTCCCCTGGTAGTGGACATGGTACCCAGTAGATGGTTGTATGTCCCTTTTCCTCTTCCCCTCCCTTTCCCTGCTAGTGTCAGTTGTTCCTGCCTTTGTGCTTGCATGCCCAATGTTTAGGGCCTGCTTCTGAGTGAGAACATGATATACTGGGTTTTTTTCAACCAAACTCGGAGAGAAAATACTGTATTCTCAGCATGCAAAACCTGAGTGTCCAAAGGGTCAATTGTTCATATGCTAACTCCGGGACTTGAGTATGCACGGATTTTGGTATATGCAGTGGGAAAGGTCCTGGAACCAGTCCCCTGAGTGGTACCAGGGACGACAGTATATTTACAATGAGTATGTATTTACAGAGTTGCACAACCATCTTGACAATCTAATTTTAGAATGTTTCCCTCACACCAGAAAGAAGCCTTATGCCCATTTACAATCATTCCCCTTTCCCACCCCTAGCTCTAGGCAACCATTAGTCTTTCTGTCTACAGATTTGTCTTTTGTGGACATTTCATAAATAAAGTAATAAAATATGTACCTTTTCTATCTGATTCTTTCACTGAGCATAGTTGAGATTTGTCTCAATAATTTTAATTTTTAATTGTGGTAAAAGGCACATAACAGAAAACTTACCGTCATAACCATTTTTAAGTGTAAATGATACTGCAGTGCAACCCACCTCTGGAGTCCCTGCAGTTTTATTCTGAAAGTCCCTCGCTTCACTACATTGCCAGAACTATCGGAGCCTGCTCTGAAGCCTTTTTATTACACAGATTACATATTCTCTGTCTAGGTCTTCTTTACATGTTTACACATTAATGAATTGTGGGTTCGAGACCACAGTTGAGACCTCATCATTTATTTCAAGAACTGCAGGAGGCTTAAGTGAACATTCAGACTCGTCTCTCATGTTTCTGTTTGCTTTGTCTCCTTTCCAGCAGCTCAGTCTGCGGTGATGACGGAGAAGGAATTGCACCAGCTGAAAAGAGCCAGTTATGCCAGTGTGGATCAGCCATCCTGGATGGAACTTGCCAGAAAGAAATCTCAAGCTTGGAGTGACATGCCCCAAATTATAAAATAGGTTGGCAGTGTGCTGATAAAACACGCCCACTGCCTTGACAGGCCACTTTGTTAAAAACTGCCAGTAAATTGTGGCAAACAAACTGTGAAACTTCAGATTGATTTTATCAAGTTATGAGGAGCTCAGGAAAGAGGAAGGAGCAAGGCAAAACAAAGAGGATAAACATAAAGCCATAATCCTGGGCCAGAGGGGCCAGAAACAAGAACAACATTGAAAACGTACAGGAATGAGTTCCTGTCCCCAAAGGTGTGAATGTAAGTCTTTTAGAATTCCCCTGATTAAAAAGACCTCAGACAAGGAAGAAAACAGAAAAGAAATTGGACACCCTGCAAGACCAGAAGAGAAACCATTCGGCAGGATATCTGTGCTTCCACTTGAGATCAGCCTATGTCTCTGGTCGCTGTCTTGCTGTGGTTCCTGTCTTCTTTCATGTTTACTAGTAGGCATGACATTCGTGGTAAAAGGGAGATGCCATTTCCAAGAGCAGCTATAAAACAATCTGTTTTCCTGAAGATAGTCACTCTGAGGAGAGGAAGGAGCATAGCAGGGTGCTTCAATTCAGAGACTGTTTCCAAAAATAATTTTTGAAATTTTCCACTAGGCATCTGTGTCCTTAACCGTTGCACAATGCATTGCCTGTTTAATAAAAGGTTTCAAACATGCCTCTGTTCTGTGTGTAAATGCAATTTCTGCTTACACTTACGCCCTCCAATTCTGAGTTAAATGCAGTGAATAGGGGTTTTGCGTCATACGTACTTTATTTAAAATCTCAATTGGGTTGAGATTTTGGAGTTTGAGTTTTTGAGGACTTTTTTTCCAGTAAAAATGTTGGTGATCACTTTTGGAAGGCAGAAGATAATTAGGGCTTTCCCCCCCCCCTTTTTGTCTATTTGGTGCAACATGCTAAAAATTATAAAATTTCCTAAGCAGTTATAATTCTTTAGCATCTAATTAATCTAACTGCACATTTCTATCAAAAGCTAGGTTGCCAGTACGTTCATGAACGTGACCCATGAATTCAGAACATTGAGAAGCCAGGCAGAAGGAAGACACATTTGAAATCTCAGAATTATTCCTCAGTTATAGAAAACCACTTTATTTCTTAAAACACTTCCAATTTGTTCCTTTGAACAAGCTAATCTCCATGGGAATATATACAGCTGGGGGCACTGAGCCATCAGAATCACACAGCTTTGTGATATATTGTAATTTGATTTTACATACTTTTATTGTATTTTCCATCTTCGTGAATATTATTTTTCTAGTTGTTAGTACCACACAAATTAATCCAGCCTACCTTTATTAGGAAAGTCTGGGGACAGATTTTTTTTTTCAATCAAATTGATTTATTAATTGCATTCACTTGGAAAACATCAATACCGAATTCCACAGTGAATATGTTCTAAACAAGAACTCCATCCATCTAGCCTTGCTTCAAAAGCTTAGACATAAGTAGTTTTAATTGGAAAAGATCATGTTGGCTGTTATTACCCCAAATCACCATTTCCCCTATTAGCAGAATGTTTTAGATGAGCCATTTTGAGACAGCAGGTTTCTTTGTAAGATCAAAAGTATCCGGTTCGGTTTTCTTCACACATATTTTGATATTCTCTTTGTGTTTCAGGACTTGGTCTCATTTTCTCTGGCACCTAGTGCATTAGGAAGGTGCAGATTTTTAGGACACTGGGAGAATTCTTGGGAGTGGAGGGGTCCTGCCAGCTACCACCCTCTGCATAAGGGTTGTGACCCTTCTGACATAACAAGAGAAGTTGAGACAGTGCTGAAACTTGGGGTTGACTGGGGAGTCTGGGACAGCAGCAGAGATGGTACAAGGCTACAAGGAATTCCTAGCCATTCTAAGAAAAAAGAGAGTGAGCAATTACTGAGCCAGCCATTGTTCTGAGTGCTCCATATGTATTGTATGGAATCCTCTCCACAGTCCTTTGGGGGTAAGGGCTCTCGCCACCGTGCAGGTGAGGAAGCAGGGGCATGAAGATCCCACAGCAGGTATGCACCTGGAAAATGACCCCACGGCCCATGCCTTTAAACACTACCTTCAACTGACATCCCCGTTTTTAAAAAGCATCAATGCAGAGGTGTCCTCGAAGGCAGCACATACGGGAACAGTGAACTTGACCCAGAAGGCTCCTACGTCCTTGGGACATTTATCTTTCCAGTCCTTAGAAGGACTGGAGATATAAGGGTTTTTGTTGTTGTTGTTGATATTGTTGTTTTGTAATTTTTAATCGTGAGCATATACCTGAACGATGTGGTGTTTCCATTCATTCAGGTGTCACTCCTGAGCCAGCACTCTATAAGGCTGGGTCTACAAGGGCTTGGGTACACCCTGATGAACAAACTAGTAATAAGCTAACCTTGTGGCATATCCATTTTATCTTGGGAGGAAGAGGGACACAATAAATAAATATGAATCATGGGGGGAACAAGGAAAAATATTAATAGCAACAAGTGCAGTACTGCACCTAAAATAGAGAGCCTTTGTTGTGGCAGAGGGCCACTTGAGATTGAGTGGTTAGTGAAGTGTTTCCTGGAGGTGACCTAATTATTAAAATGATCGCGGTGGTCTGGTCTAGGGTTATTGTAGAGATGGAGAGAAGTTGATGGATTCAAAACACATTTTAAAGGTAGTGTCAAATCCAGCATGTAGGTGGATTTGATATGGTATGAGAAGGAAAGGGTGGAGATGGAGATGACACTTGGATTTTTGGCTGGAGGTTCTGGGTGAGTAGTAGTAGCACAGAAATGGGAATGGAAGGTAAAAGCCACAGAAGGGCGTTTTGGACGCTTAAATCTGAGATTTCCCCTTAAGCACCTGAGTAGAAATATCAAGTAGGCAGACCAAGTTATAAAATTAAGCATCATCAGCATTTAGATGGGGGAGGAATTTAGGGGTCTGGAAGATGAAGGGTGCCAGGACTGATCCTAGGATACTCCAATACTAGGAGCTAGAGAAAGAGGGCATAAGAAGGGTCTGTGAAGGAAGAGGAAAGTTCTGGGAGGAAGGGGAAGAATCAGCTGTTTCAGATGGGATCTGCTGAGAGATCCAGCCAGGTGAGAACAAGAGTGGCCATTGACCTCAGGAACACAGGAGTCATAGATGACGGGAGCCCTTTCCATGGAAAGGTAGGGGGAAAAGCATAGACAGACTAGGTCAAAGTTGGCCGTCAACTATAACCAACTTTCAAGAAATTTTACATAAATGAGAGAATAAATGGTGGTAGCTGGAGGTGGAGGTGGCCAACAGAGGGTTTCTTTGTTTGTTAAAAGAGAGATACACGGCCAGGTGTGGTGGCTCAAGCCTTTAGGAGGCCGAGGCGAGAGGATTGCTTCAGCCCAGGGGTTCGAGACCAGCCTGAGCAACTTGACAAGACTTCATCTCTACAATAATTCAAAAAATTAGCTGGGCATGGTGGCTCACGCCTGTGGTTCCAGCTACTTGGAAGACTAATGCAGAAGGATTGCCTGAGCCCAGCAGATCAAGACTGCGGTGGGTGCAAGTGTACCACTGCACTCCAGCTTGGGCAACAGAGTGAGACTCCAACTTAAAAACAAAACAAAACAAAACAAAAATATATATATATACACACACACATACACATACACACAAGTAGATTTATGGGTGGATGGGAATACATTTGTAGGAAAGAAGGGGAAATTGCTCAGGCAGTTCTTTCTGAAGCACACCGCACCATCCAGAGACTCAGACAAGGATGAAATGCCCACACCTGTAGACTGTTCTTGTTGTACCTGGAAAAAAATCCTCATATTTTGATCCAGTTGATAAGGGAAAACCCACTGTGACAACAATATGGTCATGCCCTTGCCCTGGCTGCATGACTAGTTTTCTTTACCTTAGCTTGAGTGCTGGTACTAAGCTTTCATATTCAGAGAGACTGGTGTGGTTGTTATTTATGTGTACAGAGCTCTGACAGCCTCAGAGAGCTGGGTAAAAAACGACCTAGATGCTGGCAGAGTCTATGCTTGGGAAAATTTCAAGCTTTCCCCATGATTCCTGGGTTTTTGTTTCTACTACCTCCATCGCACTTGAGACTCATGCGTTTTTGGTAGATTATGCTTCTTTCCCCAGAATGTGTCCCTTTTAGCAATCTGCAGAAGAACCCCACGCAAACCTGGCATTCTTTGTTTTGGTCAAGCTCAGTAACTATTCAAGGGTGAGGTCAAAGGAGGGGACATAGCCCTCCCTAGTTTTCTAGTTCCACAGTTTCACCTGCCGCCAGTAGGACATATTTCCCTTGGTTGTCTCAAGCCACGTGACTGGCAAGTCAGTGCTGGTACCTGAGGCCTCCCACCAGTCATGTGAATGAACCATCTTGGAATGAACTCTTCCAGCACCAGTCACGTTTTCAGATGATTACAGCCCAGCTGATGTACTGACTGCCTGCAACCTCAGGAGGGATCCCAGGCCATACTGCCCAGCTAGGCTGCTCCCAAATCTGACCCACTGAGGTTGTGTTTATTATTGTTTTAAATCAGTAAGTTTGGGTGCATTTTGTTACATAGCAACAACTAACTAATGCAATGGTTTGTATGTATCTTTTTCCCTGGATCCTAAAGTGAGAAGACCCTACTTGTTTTAAAGGTAATATTTTCAATGGGGTAAAGAATTTAAGCATAAGCACAGAATGAGCGAATTGTACTTAACCAAACCGCAGGCTATCTTAGGCTGTGTGGCAGAGACCTGTGATTCCCTTGCACCGTGTGGAGCTGTTCCAGGAAGCAGATGCCCAGTTGGGGACCACACCCCCAGCCTCAGCCCCCTCTTTCCCAAAATACACGTCAACCTATGCATGACATCCTGTAATTGAGTTCTGGCTAGTGGAATATGGGCAGAAGTGATATGCACCCATACAAATCTCTCACTTCTAGAGAAGGTTCAGGGGAGGATAACCAGGATGACAAGCAAAAAAGGTTCCTCTGAGTGAGACTTCAGAGAAGAAAGATGTTTAGCTCAGAGAGGCCAAGGGAGGCAGGAGAGTTGTCTTCATCAGTTATGAAGGAGGAAGACTGAATTGAGTTAGTCTGTATAACTTCATAGGGAACAAACCAGGCCATAAATGAAAGTTCAAGGGAAGGGCAAAGGAAGAAATGTTTTAACTATGAGAGCTGTTCAGTCTGCAACTGGATAGCTGGCCAGGAATGAGCTCCCTGACACTCAGAGTGAGCAAGCTGGAGGGGCACTACTCTTCCAGGATGCTGTACAGACTCTTGCCCTGTCAAGAAGTTTGGACTGAATGGACTCCCTAACCTGGAGCTACTCTGTATCTAGAATCACAACATGTATTATCTGAGGCAGGGGCATTTTGTACATTGTTCTTTTCCTTTTTTTTTTTTTTTTTTGAGTTGGCGTCTCACTCGGTCGCCCAGACTGGAGTGCAGTGGCCGCTCCCGGCCACCGCAGCCCCGCCTGCTGGGCTCCAGCGATCCTTCCGCCTCCGCCTTCTGAGTAGCTGGAATTACAGGCATGCGCTACCACGCCCGGCTGATTTTTTGATTTATTGTAGAGATGAGGTCTCGCTGCCCAGGCGGGTCTTGAACCCGCGAGCTCAGGCAATCCACTCACCTCAGCCTCCCAAAGGCGCGGGATTACAGGCTGAGCCACCGAGCCCGGCTTATACATTGTTCTTAATACTAATCATTGCCAAAAAGTAATCATCCAGAAATCAATCCAAATAGGCTTTTACGTAGAATGTAGTTGTCCAGAATGCTTTGAAAACTTTTTATGACCACATGGAAGCCACGCAGAACTAGCCAGTCAGAAGCTAGGCCTTCCAGGGTCCTCTCTACAGACGTATTTGCCCTCACTCCTGAACACTGATCAGTTCTATTTATCTCCTGTGTGGAGGGAAATACTTACTTCTTGGTGGATGGAAATCTCTAGTGAATAGGCTTTTTAGGATCCAACAGCAGAAATAATGCAGGCAGAGGGCATGCATTTTGGGCAATAGCACAGGTGTTCATGCAGCGGTTCACCATTTGCATTACGTGCATTGTCTAGCTTCCTTCCTGCCTTCTCTGTTGGGAAATCATCCACATTATTATGGAAATAAGTGAGAGACGTGTTTGTGATGCCCAGAAGATAATTATAAACAACCACACTCAGGTTGGCTGTTAGGGTGTGCTCCAGGATATGTTCACCAGCATCTCAGGAGAGCACCCTGAAGTATTTGCAGGCAGGCCAGAGGCCTCCAGACTTGCCGGCCTCATAGCTTGAGTAGACACTCTCTTGAGTGGCCAGTTGCCTAGTTTGACAGTTGCTATGACATTTGCAGAAAAATTGAAATTCAACATTTAGCCAACTATCCAATGAAGAAAGAGTTGCCTCTGAAATATTACACATGAGGATAAGAATTCTGGCATCAAACTTAGGAAGATGTAAAATTGTTGCAGAGACGAAGGGAACTAGAAGCAAATCACTAGGGAGTCCTTTAGATGAACTAAGCCTCATCTTTCAGAAGCAAAAGACTTTATATTTAGACTCTTCATCTTTCTCCCAAAGAGGTAGGGGACGGAGATTATTGATTGTTTTCATCATTGTCCATCCCTGCCACCCCGTTTACCGCCTCCTATGTGAGGATCAGGTGTTTCTACCTGGGGGTTGCCAAGGCTCCCATGAGGCCAGAGCAGGAGGCATAGCTGGATGCCCACCCCGATGCTGAGTATAGGTCGGACCTCATGAGCCTCTGCCTCAAATTGCTCTGTCCTTTCAAAGCACTGCCCACCAGTGGTGCTGAAATGCACAGAGTTCATGAAGATTGAACAAAGACGCACAGAGATTAGGATATGCAGACACACACTGACAAAAGACCCTATGAAGACACAGAGAGAAGGTAGCCATCTACAAGCCAAGGAGTGAGGCCTCAGAAGAAACCAACCCCGCTGACACTTTAATTTCTGACATATGGCCTCTGTAAATATGAAAAAATGAATTTATGTTGTTTAAGTTGACCAGCCTGTGGTACTTTGTTATGGCAGTCCTAACAAACTAATAGACAAGTCTAGTGTAGTCTACACTTGGGTTTGGGGTCTTCTCTCTGGATCCGGGCTGGAAGAGTTCAATGCTCCTCTTTCAGTAATATGACAGAACAAGTAGGCAGAAAATCGGTAAAGGTATAAATGACCCACACAACACTATCAACCAATGTGATCTAATTGACATTTATAGAACATTCCGCCTTTATCATATTTCTTCTGCCTAGGGAAGCTCCTTTAATAATTATGGCAAGCTGGGCTCAGTGGCTCAGCCTGTAATCCCGCGCCTTTGGGAGGCTGAGGTGAGTGGATTGCCTGAGCCCGCGGGTTCGAGACCCGCCTGGGCAGGCGAGACCTCATCTCTACAATAAAATCAAAAAATTAGCTGGGCATGGTAGCGCACGCCTGTAATTTCAGCTACTCGGAAGGCTGAGGCGGAAGGATTGCCGGAGCCCAGCAGGTCGAGGCTGCGGTGACCGGGAGCGGCCACTGCACTCCAGTCTGGGTGACAGAGTGAGACTCCAACTCAAAAAAAAAAAAAATAATAAAAAAATAATTATGGCAGAGTAGATTTGCTCGCAGTAAATTCCCCAGTAAATTCCCTCCATTTTTTGTCTACCTGAGAAAGTTTTACTTCTAATGTCTTTCATTTTTAAGGGATATTCTAGTTAGGTATAGAATTATGGATGATCAGCCCCCCTCTTTTTTTTCATTTGGCACTTTAAAGGCATTAATCCATTGTTCTTGGTTTTCAGGGTTTCTGGCAGAAACCTGCTATATTTCTTACCCTTTCCCCTTTCCTTAGTGGAGAGTATGTCTATTTTATCTGACTGCCTTCAAGATTTTTCCCTTTGTCTTTCATTCACAGCAGTTTGTATATGATATGCCTAGGTGTGTTTGTTTCTTTATTTGGTTCTTATCCTGCTGGTGTTCTCTGACATTATTTGATCTGTGATTTTGTGTCTGTGACTAAATTTGGAAAATTCTCAGCCATTATTTTTCAAAATATTTCTTCTGCCTAATTTTCTTTCTCTTCTCTCTCCAGAATTTCAATTATGTTTATCTTCAACTGCCTAATATTTCCAAGATTGACCTATAATTCTTAGATGACCTATACTGTTTGGGTTTTTGCTTGTTGTGCTTTTTTTGGTGTTGTGTGTATGTGTGTGTGTGTGTGTGTGTGTGTGTGTGTGTGTGTGTGTGTGTGTGTGTGTGTGTGTTTTGGGGTTTTTTGTTTGTTTTTGGCTTTTTTTCTCTTTGCATTTTATTTAGGGTAATTTCTGTTGGACTTTCTTCAAGTTTACTGATTCCCTACTCAGCTCCATCAATTATATTAATGAGCCCATCAAAAACATGTTTCATCTCTGTTGCTCTGTTTTGTTTTGTTTCTAGCATTTCCATTTCTCTACTGAAATTACCTATCTGGTCTTACATGCTGTCTACCTTTTTCTTTAGATCCTCTAACATATTTACCATAGTTAATGACTGATAGTTCCAACAGCTGTGTCATAAGTGAGTCTAGTCCCAATGATTACTTCATCTCCTTAGACTGTGTTTTTCTTGCCTTTTTGCATGCCACATAATTTTGTTGTTGTTGTTAAATGCCAGAAATATTGAATAGAAAAAAAGGTATTAAGGTAAATTTTTATATGTTTGAAGATGTATCTGTCTTTCTTTCTCCTAAACCTTTAGTGTGGGGAGTTATAGTAATCTAGTCAGGAGTTAGACTGATCTGAAATTTCTTGTTAGTATAGTTACCTTATATACTGAAGACATAGTTACCTTCAGTGCACCAGAGGCTTCAAGTTCCTCTATTATCTTGTTTATGGTGTGGGCTAATTTTCCAGAAAGTTTTCTTCTGAAAATGTACTTTCCATTTGGCTTTGGGTCTTCCTAGTGCTTCCCAAAGAGGATCTAGCTCTTGTAGCACTGCTGGCTGTATTCTATCATTATTATTACTGGATCTTGGTATCATGCATGTAGAAAGAGGATAGTAGAACATTCTCTGATGTTTTGATTAAGCCTCAGCCCTAGAGAGGCACTGTGAACCTGGATCTTAGAGCTATGACTTTCACAAATATTCCTGCTTCTCCACCAGAGGTAGAGGTTTTTGTTGTCTGTTCCCTTCCCCAGCTTCAGCAGCTTTCTACCATAACTTCAGGCTGCAGTTTTTATCACTTGTCCCTTTGTGGATTAAGACTTTTGTTCCACAGGGATGAGTGAGCCTAGCCAATTTTGGCAGTGGCTACTTTTCCCCTCTTTCAGACATACCATGGGAAATTTTTTCTCAGGAAAATTCTTTCTTTTCCAATAGTGGCTGTGAGTATCTGGTGGGATTCCTAGGGGAAAATTATGCAAGAGAGGACTTCATACTCTCTTATTAGCCCACATTCAGCTACTAGAAATTTGCTAAAAATTTATAACTGAATTATCTTATTAACTTATGCAGCCTCCAGTAGCTTCTGTCCTGGGTAAGCAAATGCTCAGGTCCTGTTTCACCTTGTAACCTCAGTTCTCTTATGAATGCAAAATTAATTTGTGTTGCCAGGTGGGTGGCTCAGCCTGTAATCCCAGCACTTTGGGAGGCCGAGGCAAGAGGATTGCCTGAGCCGGGGGATTCGAGACCAGCCTGGGCAACTTGGTGAGACTTTGTCTCTACAATAAATTTTTTAAATAGTTGGTCTTGGTGGCATGCATCTATAGTTCTAGCTACTTGGAAAGCTGAGGCAGAAGGATTGCCTAAGCCCAGCAGGTCGAGGATGTGGTGGCCGTGAGCATGCCATTGCACTCCAGCCTGGGTGAAAAGAATGAGACTCCAGCTCAAAAAAAAAAATTAATTGGTGTTGCTATTTTCTCATTGTAAGGGTGGCAGCAACTCTTTTTCAAACTCTATATTTTCAAGCAGAAAGTGGAAGTCTCAATTGGCATTTTAATTAACACAATACCCTAGATTTTAAAAATAATACTAATTAACAAACCTATATCAGATTTCCAGTTTGTCCTTTGCTGTTTCAATCAGAGAAAAGGTGCCTCTACATAGGGTTAATGCCCCAAGACTATAGCTTTTACCTTCGTATCTCCATTATGATTTGAAATCATGAGCAGTGAGTTGTTTTTTCAGAGCAAACAAGTGTCAGTCAATAAAGTGCTGTAGCCAGCTCTGGTGACTTATGCCTGTAATCCCAGCATTTTAGGAGGATGAAGCAGGAGGATTACTTGAGACCAGGAGTCTGAGACAAGCCTGGACAATGTAGCAAGACCCCCTCTCTAAAAAAACAAAAAAAAACACAAAAAAAACCCACCAAAAAACCACACACAGCCAGGTGTAATGGAACATGCCTGTAGATCCACTATTCAGGATGCTGAGGTGGAAGGGTCTCTTGACCCCAGAAGGTCAAGGCTGCAGTGAGCTATCATTGTACCATTGCACTCCAGCCTGCAATAGAGCAAGACCGCCTCTCAAAAAAATAACAAGTTGTTGACACTGTGAACTCCATTCAGCTACACTTGGAAATATTCCTGTCCTTACCTCCTCAGTCTGTTGTATTCTAACATTAATCATTATTTGTTTGCTAGGCAATGGCATCTTATTTACAATCCCTTTTCTCAGTTCCTCTTATTTGAACTTCCTTTGACATAAGACTTTTTTCAAGATTGTCATGAGATTCTAAATAACTTCGGGAAACTAGACTCTTTGTTAGGGGAAAATGGAGCAGATGGCAAACCAACTTCCTCTCTGTTTCAGCATCTTCTCATGGCTTCCATGGTAAATAATCCATTTCCAGGATCAAATGCATGTGGTTAGAGGCAATTTAAGAAGTTCTATGGAGGTCTTTATAACCTAGTGTTGGAGTCTACAGTGGTTTGGAAATAGGCTTTGAAAAGTGGGAAGTTTAGACGTCTCCCCCACTTTAGTTTTCTTTTTATTCAAATCAAGAAAAAGCATACACACAGTTTTAAAAAAAATTCATAGTCTACAGCAGAGGTCAGAAAACTTTTCCTATAAAAGGCCAGATGGTAAGTAGTTTAGGCATGTAGGGGCATGTGGTTTCTACAACTACTCAACTCTGCCATGGTTCACACAAAATCAGTCACACACAATACATATAAGTGTGGCTTTGTTCCAATAAAACTTTATTTACAAAAACAGGCAGTCAGCCTGTGGGCCATAGTTAACTGACTCCTGAGATATAGAATAATATTAAATGAACAAAGCCTTGCTCGCCAGAGGCACTCCCACTTTCCAGAGTACCACATTTAACTGTTTTCTATTTCTTTGTGTAGTTGCACACATAATTCTAGATAATATGCTTATAACTCTATTTCTTGATGTATTAATTTTACAAGGAATTTGCTGAGCTCCCACCTCCCTTCCATCCTGACCCCCACTACCCCCATGAAACATGAGAAAATTTCCTGACTTATAGTACCTCTTTGTTCCACAGTAAACAGGTATCTGCAAACTTACCTCCAAAGACTAAGGAAACTGAAAGGCTGACAAATCTAGTTTCTCCAAAAGAAACATTTCATAGGGGCTTAGAACAGAAGCAATGTCTCTGGGAAAGGATTGATTCCTTCACCTACCCATTCCTTCCTGCACTTCCAGACATGTCTCAGTCACCCAAGCTGGAGTGCAGTGGCAAGATCATAGCTCACTGCAGCTTTGACCTCCTGGGCTCAGGCGATCCTTACCACTTCAACCTTCCAAGTAAAGTTGCTGGAACTACAAGTATGCATCACCATGGCTGGCTAAATTTTAAATTTTTGTAGAGACAAGGTCTCGCTATGTTGCCCAGGCGGGTCTCGAACTTCTGGACTCATGCAATCCCCCTGCCTTGGTCTCCCAAAGTGCTGGAATTACAGGTGTGTGCCACCAATCCCAGCCAGGCGTTGTTTCTTAGCCTGGCTATGGGAACACCTTGATATGCAGGAATCAGACATCAGGTGTTATGGTAGTTTCACTTCAAGATGGCGTTACTCTTGCCATGAAGCAACCTGTTTTCCTGCACTCCTTCCACAACTCCCTGAAACTTATGTTGTTGTTTTTTTTGAGTTGGAGTCTCCCTCAGTCGCCCAGACTGGAATGCAGTGGCCACTCCCGGCCACCTCAGCCTCGACCTGCTGGGCTCCAGCGATCTTTCCGCCTCAGCCTTCCAAGTAGCCAGAATTACAGGCATGCGCTACCACGCCTGGCTGATTTTTTGATTTATTGTAGAGATGAGGTCTCGCTGCCCAGGTGGGTCTCAAGCCCACGGGCTCAGGCAATCCACTCACCTCAGCTTCCCAAAGGCGTGGGATTACAGGCTGAGCCACCGAGCCCGGCTGAAACTTATCTTTTACAAAGCATATGTATTAGTAGTTTTCCTTGTTTGTTTACCTTTATAACTTCATTGGTCTTTTCCCATTAACAAGAGACTTTTCCTCTTGATCCTCCCCTGGGTGATGTGGGTAGCTTGTTATTCCTTCACCACCCCACACTCCTTCCCATCCTTGACTGACTAGCGTTAGCTCCACTGTTACTTTTGCGACACCCATATCATAATGTTTGCATTCTGTTTTCTAAATTAGCTAGGTCTTTGGTGACCTGCCAGAAATTGATTCTAAAAATCGCAAATCAAGAAACAGCATTTATAATATATTAATAATGTAAATATTAGTCACCACAGAACTAAGTAGTGTGAGTCGAGAAATAAATATCACCCACTGGTACTTACTCTATCTCCCCACAGAAAAAGTTTAAAGAATCAAAGCTGAAGGGCGCAGGGAACAGTCAGAAGGGCATCTCCCGAGATGGCGCTGAACACTATACAGAACCACACAAAGACAACAAAGGCCCTAAGCTCCGGCTTCTCCTCATATGGTTTTGCGCGCATGCGAAGTTTTTTCGCGCACAAATAA
Source organism: Cephalopachus bancanus (assembly GCA_027257055.1). Lineage (NCBI taxonomy): Eukaryota > Metazoa > Chordata > Mammalia > Primates > Tarsiidae > Cephalopachus > Cephalopachus bancanus. The sequence continues at coordinate 1,082,624 of JAPVLO010000159.1, read as the reverse complement.
TTTCTCCCTATAGGAATACTACCTCATAGTCTCCTCCAATAAAGCCCAAGCATGGCACTGGCAGCCCCTGCCAGGCCCATAAATACAGCCTTCTCCCTGCATATCGCTCTCTCTCTCTCCCTCCCTAACCCCTCAGCTACAGACCCTTTTCCTTTTTCCCTGTAGCCACCACTTTAATAAATCTCTTGGTCTCTAACGGGTGTGGAGTTGTTACTGGCACCTAAGTTCTTTCATTGGTGCCGTGACTCAGATCAGGTCTCTCTTGCCCTTGTGCAGGTCTCTCTCTCGCCCTTGGGCGGGACCCCGACTTGGCCTGGTGGCCATTCCAACCCTCCCAGACCTTCCCCACCCTCTTGAATGCCTGAGCCGCATCCACCAGCGATCGTTGGATGGGTAAGCCCCCCCAAAACAAGGAAGCCTAAAACTTGCCAGGGATCACTGGAGGGAACTGACCTCAGGATCCAGCCCCTCCAGCCCCTCGACAAGGGGGAGTGCACCCCGCCTTGGCCTTCATGGCCACAGCAGACCCTAAAGGCTCCCTCTTCTGTTCCATCTCTCACGGACCCTAGGGGCTCCCACGTCTGTCGGGCAGCAGCGGACCTCAGAGGCTCCCACGTCTGCTAGCCTACAGTGGACTCTGTAGGGTTCCCACTCCCCAGGGCTTCCTCGTCTGTCTGGGAACAGCGGACCCTAAAGGCTCCCACGTCTGTTGGCCCGCAGCAGACCCTGCGGGACTTCCGTTGCTGTTCGACTGGCAGGAATCTTGAACACCCTCCCCACCCGTCGCTCGGTCAAGTGCTCTCTGTCTGTTTTGAAAATTCCTAGCACTAGGTGCCTTGACCCCTCAGTTCTCCAGGAGAACCCTGGTTGTGCCAAAACTCTGTGACGACGTATTTTGCCACAGTCACACTTCTCGGACAGCTGACTCTTCGGCGGACGCCCCGTTTAGTCCGCCTGTCCCAACATGGGAGGCTCGTCATCCCTGCCAGCCGATTCCCCCTTAAATGCCTCTTAAACATCTCACTACACTCTCACTCATCCCCGATATCAAACCCAAACGCCTAATTCACCTCTGCACACAGGACTGGCCAACATATCCCTTATACAACCAAAATCAGTGGCCCCCTCAGAGGTCCCTAAATCCCGATATTATCCGGGACCTATATAATTTCTGTGAGTGTTCAAAACAGTGGGTAGAGATTCCCTATGTTCAGTCCTTTTCTCTCCTCTGTGAACACCCCACCTATGCCTTAATTGTAATCCCTCCAACCTCCACCCTCAGCTCATGCTAGCATCCCACACCCCCTCTACAGCTTCTCTCCCTCCCACTGTCCCACATGAGTCCATGCTTCCTCCTCCGAGTCCCCCTCCCAGAATGCAAAATCCCCATGTAAGCCCCCTCCCTGCTCCCTCCTCTCCCATCTCAGATTTCCATCCTGCGGATGAGCCCCCCACTTATAGACAGCCCAAGGCTCCCTCGCCCTCACCTTCCTCTTCCGCTCCACCTACTTCTGCTCCAGCAGCTCAACCTCTGTACCCTCCCCTTCCAACCACTCCCCCGTATAGCCCTCCGGTAACCCGATCCAAGGCCACACCGGTTGTCCTCGCTCCCCTCCGCGAAGTAGCGGGCGCAGAGGGTATTGTTCAGGTGCACGTCCCCTTCTCTATCTCGGACCTCTCACAAATAGAAAAACGTCTTGGATCATACACAACTAATCCTGCCACCTATATTAAGGAGTTTCAATACCTCATCCAGTCTTACAGCCTTACTTTCCATGATATATATCTAATCCTTTCCAACACCCTGCTTCCGGAGGAACGTAGGAGGGTCTGGGAACAGGCTAGAACATACGCAGATGAAATTCATCAAACCACCCCAGCTCATCCCCTTGGTGCAGCGGCTGTCCCAGACCAGGACCCAGTCTGGGACTATAACTGCCCCGCCGGCATCAAGTCCAGGGATCGCTTCTCTACTTGCCTCCTTTCTGGGTTGCACAGGGCTGCACAAGAGGCAGTTAACTTTGAAAAGCTTCAGAAAGTCATCCAGGATAAAGATAAAAACCCCTCCAATTTTCTCAGCCGACTCACCAGGGCACTTCAGCAATTTACCAACATAGACCCGGACACCCCAATGGCCAGCAACTCCTAATGTCATATTTTTTCTCCCAAAGCTATCCGGACATTAGGGCAAAACAAAAAAGCTTGACAGAGGCCCCTTCACTCCCCAACATGATGTCCTAGCGGTTGTCTTTAAGGTGTTCCACAACCAGGATGAAAAGGCAAAAAACATAATATCAGATGCGGGCCCCAGGCCCTCCATGGAACTAAGGGTTCCTCCAGTGTCACCCAAGGCGGTGGCAATGCCCAAACCCAGCGACAACTACTGGGACCCTGCTTCAAGTGTAGGCAACCAGGACATTGGGCACGAGGATGCCCCAACCCCAGAGTGCCCCAAAAGCCATGTCCCAAGTGCAGCCAGGCAGGACATTGGGCAATGGACTGCCCCGGTCCCCAAATAGGGACTGAGTCAGCCCCCAACCCTGCTTTAGACCTGTTGGGTATGGCAGTGACCTTGGAATGATGGGGCCCGGGGTCTCCCTGCCTGACACAAATTTCAAATCGTCAGGAACCCAGGGTCACTATAACAGTTGATGGGCGCCCCATCCATTTCCTCCTGGACACTGGAGCCACCCTTTCTGTTATATGAGGATTTTGGGGCCCAATTTCCCCTGTCTAAGTCCCCTATAATCAGGGTAGGGAGCCAGTCCATCATACCATGCATAACTCCCTCAGTTATGTGCATTTTTTGCAAACGTCCCCTTCACTCATTCCTTTTTGATACTGCCTCAATGTCCCGTACCTGTTATGGGCAGGGACATTCTAGCCAAGTTCCAGGTGTCCATCACCTTTAACCCAAGTGCACCCCTTAACAACCCATCTCCCGCAACCCCATTTTTGGCCCTCCTAACTACTAATGATTCCCCAACTGACTCACTTCCTCCTTTACCCCCCTTCTATAATAAATCCTCAGGTATGGAACGTAAACTCCCCCTCCTTAGCACTCTGCCTCCCAGTTTACATTCAGCTCAAAAATCCCTCTGCCCATCCCTACCAACCGCAATACTCTCTTCCTACCTCCAGCCTTCTGGGACTCCAACCTGTCATCAGCTCTTTATTACAAAAGGGGTATCTGTGCCCTACCAACTCCCCGTTTAACACCCCCATCTTAGCAGTACAAAAACCAAATGGCACTTACCGCTTAGTACAAGATCTAAGACTCATTAATGCTGCTGTCATCCCCATTCACCCGCTAGTCCCCAATACTTATACCATTTTATCCTCAATTCCTCTGACCGCTACTCACTTTTCAGTCCTCGACTTTAAAGATGCATTCTTCACCGTCCCTCTGGCAACGGACTCACAAAAAATCGCGTTCACGTGAACTGACCCAATATCTCACCATTCACAGCAACTCACTTGGACAGTCCTACCACAAGGATTTCGAGACAGCCCCCACCTGTTTGGTCAAACCTTAGCAGCAGATCTTAAGTCCCTCTCACTTACCAAATCCACCCTTATTCAGTATGTGAACGACCTCCTCCTGTGTAGCCCTTCCTTAACTGATTCTCAAACGGACACTGCACTCACCCTTAACTTTCTAGCAGAAAAGGGATATCGGATATCCCCTCAAAAGGTCCAACTGTCTGCCACACAAGTGACGTATCTGGGGGTAGCCATCTCACACCAACAAAAGGTCATAACAACAGACCGAAAAGTCCTAATCCAATCCCTACATATGCCCAAGACTAAAGAGGAAATCCAATCATTTTTGGGGCTGGCTGGATACTTTCGCGTGTGGATTCCCAACTTTGCCCTACTTGCAAAGTCACTTTATACTCTCATAAAGGGAAACCCCAATGAGCCACTCCTAACATGCTCCTCCGTCAAACAACCTTTTATTGCCCTTCAGCAAGCCCTCATGAGGGCCCCTGCTCTCCATCTGCCAGATATACACCGACCTTTCATCTTATATGTCCACGAAAACAAAGGCGTAGCCTTGGGAGTCCTAGGGCAACTTTGTGGACAGATGTTCGCCTCAGTGGCCTATCTCTCAAAGCAGTTAGATCACATTGTTCAGGGCTGGGCCCCATGTCCGCAAGCACTATCCGCTGCCCACATGCTAGTATGCGAATCAAAAAAACTCACCTTTGGGGCCCCCATTACTGTGACCTCCCCCCACCATCTACAGCACCTCCTAAGCTACAAGGGCCTTCAAACACTACCTCCCGGTCGAGTCCTGTCGCTCCTTGTCTTCTTCCTATAAGATCCCTCTATATTCTTTCAAACTTGTGCACCCCTTCTTCCACCACCCCACTAACCCATGACTGCGTAGAAACGATAGAGGCTCTTCTCCCTTGTCCAGTTCATATCCAGGAAGGCCCTTTACCCTCCCCCTCTTATACCTGGTTCACTGATGGCAGCTCCTTCCTCCACAATGAGTCCGGGGTCATGGGATACGTCATCACCTCTATTACACACATCATTGAGGCAAAGCCTCTTCCGCCAGGCACCACTAACCAACAGGCAGAACTTATAGCTGCCACTCGAGCATTTCAGTTAGTGACTGGACACTCCCTCTCACTCTACACTGACTCCAAATATGTTTTCCACATTCTCATCTCCCACTCGGCCATATGGAAGGAAAGAGGGTTATTTACTACCAAAGGATCAGCAGTAGTTAATGCTAAACTAATCTCCAATCTTCTCACTGCCTCTTTGCTTCCCACCAACATTGGCATTTCTCACTGCAAGGCCCACCAGTCTGACTCCTCACTCATAACTCAGGGAAACTCCAGGGCAGACAACGTGGCCCGACAAGCAGCCTTGGAGTCCATCCCCAACGTTGCCCAACAAGCAGCCTTGGGGTCCATCCCCACCTTGGCGGCTGTTGCCTGCCCTGGTCCAAGCCATACACCTCACCAATTCACCAATGCCAACTTCCCCCTCTATCTCAGACCTTATCCCATATCTACACTCAATCTTCCATACCAATCCCTCTGCTCTAATGTCTTTCCTAAAAAACTTCTTCACCCTCGACCCCCACCATATAAAACTTATAAAAACCATTACCTCTCAATGTTCCATCTGCCAGCGAACTAATCCTCATACCCCCTTAAAACCGGGAACCTTTCCCACACATCAAGCCCGGGGCCAGCTTCCGGGTACAGACTGGCAGGTTGATTTTACTGTCATGCCCTCAGTTCGCAACATCAAATACCTCCTCGTCTTGGTCAACACCTTTTCTGGATGGGTAGAGGCATACCCTACCACAAACAAATGAGCAGCAACCATAGGGTCCATCTTGCTAATCACATAATTCCTAGGTTTGGTGTCCCTTTATCTCTCCAATCTGATAACGGACCAGAATTTACCTCGCGAGTGGTACAATCCCTAACAATTGACCTCCACATTAACTGGCATTTCCATATCCCATACTACCCACAATTGTCCGGAAGGTTGAGCAAGCCAATCGCACTCTCAAAGACACTCTCACCAAATTATCCCTCGAACTCCATCGAGACTGGGTCTCCCTCCTCCCACTGACCCTCTTCCACATGTGAATCCTTCCAAAAAAACCATCGCAACTCTCACCATTTGAAGTTATGTATGGCCACCCAGCACTCCCTCCGAGAATCTCAACCTCAACCCCTCTAACACCTGCTCACATGCTCTACCCCATCTTGTCTTTTATTCATTCCCACATTTGGGAACATCAAAACCTCCTTTTACCTGTTTCGTCCAATGGCCAAATCCTACCTCCTCTTATTCCTGGACAATGGGTCTATTTTTCTGACCCAGAAACTAAAACCCATCTTAACCCAAAGTGGTCTGAACCTCTTCAAGTAATTTTGTCCACTCCCACGGCAGCAAAACTTATCATGGCCCAGCGTCAGGTTACCCCATGGATCCACATCTCCCATCTTAAACCTACTACTCCTCCTTCTTCTCACCCCACCCATAACAATACCTGTTCACCCACCTCCAGGTAACCGCTGTTTCAAACTTTTCAAATCAAAGTCTTAACCTCCTGTTACTTAATAGTTACCAGCCCATCCCAGCAGAAAATCCAGCGATGTAATACCCAAAACTTTCATCTAATTTTTTCTTTTAGATGTATTCTCTTCCAGGTTCTCTATTTACCTCCACAGACAACTGGGTACTACAGCCCTTATGCCCACTGGAGGACTGGCCGGAACAAGTCGCCATTCTACATTTACAAGGAACTTTCATGGAACTCTCACCTTCAGAAATCTTCACCTTCAGTGCCTACCTCTGGACCCTATTCTGGCTGGTTCTGTGTCCTTCCCCCACCCCACCCCATGACGCCCACAGCCAGCAGGAAGCAGCCAGAAAGAGTAACAGTGCCCCTCTCCCAAACAAACAGAAAAGGTGGGGATGAAGGGCGCAGGGAACAGTCAGGAGGGCATCTCCCGAGATGGCGCTGAACACTATATAGAACCACACAAAGACAACAAAGGCCCTAAGCTCCGGCTTCTCCTCATATGGTTTTGCACGCGCGCGAAGTTTAAACCTGCATGCGAATAATTTCTCCCTATAGGAATACTACCTCATAGTCTCCTCCAATAAAGCCCAAGCATGGCACTGGCAGCCCCTGCCAGGCCCATAAATACAGCCCTCTCCCTGCATATCGCTCTCTCTCTCCCTCCCTAACCCCCCTCGGCTACAGACCCTTTCCCTTTTCCCCTGTAGCCGCCACTTTAATAAATCTCTTGGTCTCTAACGGGTGTGGAGTTGTTACTGGTGCCTAAGTCCTTTCAAAAGCGACGTGGAAGGGATTTTTCTTATACTTCAGCAAATATTCAAAATCATATCGTATTTCAGATTACAGCCTCACTCTGGCAATCATATCAATAACCTTCCAGAACTCTTGTCTTCTGCTCCTTTTTCAGTTCCACCTGCTGTTGGTTCATCGAAGCAATGCCCTCACACACACTCTGAGGCATCCGCTCCTCGAATTCTCTCTCCTTTTGCTGGGGACAATCTTTGGATTGCTTATCTTGTTTCTTCTCTTTGAGGCTGTTAGCCTCCCTCAAGGCTATTTTGAGGAGAGCTTTAGATCTTCATATTCTAGCAGCATTCAAAAGAATATGATTAATCCATTACACAGAATGCTTTCTCCCTGGATTTTGATATTATCCATCATTTTAACAGCCTGAAAAGCAAAGAATGACATAATAGCCTCAGCTGTACTAAGAGTGAGGAGAATCACTCGTGTAGAGTTTTGAGCTCAGACACACACAGGCTTGAGGATCCCAGGCTTGGTGTTTGCAGCAAAGGCTCTGGGAACTCTCTTTAAGACTCAATCAATAACAGTGACTGAGTGGGTGTTTTCCAGCCAGGCCTATCTGCTTGATGTGTTTTCCGTTGGGGAGAAAGTTCCTTTAACACCTCAATCCAGAAGATGGGTCCACTTTAATGTACTGAAGGGGTTAATCCCTGAACCTTCTGGCTGAGCAAGCAAGCTTCCAGTGGCTAAGCACAATGCACCGAAAGGAACAGTGTGAGTCACTGGTTCCAGGAACTTACTATTCTTGACGAAGTGCCATACAGAGCAACAAGCGCCAATGGAAACCTCTTTGAGTTAATTGGCTCTCTTTATAAATCCAAAGGATAAATTAATGAATTGTCTGAGGCCAATTGATTTATAGTTCATATTTCTTCTGGAAAGACTTGACTCTAGATTTATTATAGCATTTCTGAAGCCACATGATTTAGTGCTGAGGCTTTTCTGGCCCTTTGATAACTGATTATTAAGGCCTTGAAAGATATAAAATGTGTTTTTTCCACAGTATTTACTTATGTCCTCTGTACAAAATGCATAAACATGTTGCCAGGGATGTTACTTAAAATAGGAGGAGAGGGCATTTTGTTCTTTTCTCCTTTTCCTCTAAGGCACCACTTAAATATCATCTGCAAATTGTAACTGCTCAGTTTGTGCTTTTATGACAATGTTGGACCTGGGAAATGAAAAACAGCTCCTAATGCTGATACAGGAACACAACAGGCTGGGAACTTTGTTATCAGCATGCTAAAAAGGGCAGGTGTTCGTTAGCTCATTCTGTAATAGTGTGAACTGGGCATTGTCTAACCTTTATTTCAGCCGCTTTGAGGGGACAAAAAAATCCACCATGACCACCTGGGATAGTTAAATGTATGTGTCAACTTGACAAGCTGCCCAGCTGGTTAAACATTATTTCTGAATGTGTCTATGAGGGTATTTCCAGAAAAGATTAGCATTTGGATCAGTGGAATAAGGAAGGAAGATTGCCCTCACCTCTAGAGGTGAACATCATTCAATCTACTGAGGACCTGAATATAACAAAATTGTGGTAGAAGGGAGGATTTGTCCTCTCTCTGACTGCTTGAGCTGTGACACTGACCGTCTTCTGCCCTCAGTGCTCTTGGTTTACAGGCCCTCACACTCAGACTATACCACTGGTCCTCTAGCTCTCAGGCCTCTGAACTATACCACTGGCCTTCCTGGTTCTCTAGCTTGCAAACAGTCGATCGTGGAACTTCCCAGCCTCCATAATCATGTAATCCAATACCTTATAATCTCTTCAAATACAGTCACGCATTGCTTGAGGATGGAACTACATTCTGAGAAATACATCATTAGGTGGTTTTGTCGTCATAGAGTGTACTTTTGCAAACCAAGATGGTCTAGCCTACTGTATACCTAGGCTGTATGGTATAGCCTGTTGCTCCTAGGCTACACATTTGGGCAGCATGTAACTGTACTGAATTCTGTAGGCAATTGTAACACAGTGGTAAGTGTTTGTGTATCTGAACATATGTAAAATAGAAAAGATACAGTAAAAATATGGTATTATAATCTCATAAGACCACTGTTATATATGTGGTCCATTGTTGAGCAAAACATCCTTATTCAGTACATGAGTTTATATATATATACAAAAAAGAAAAAAGCATATATATATGCTTTTTTTCCTTTTTTTGAGTTGGAATCTAACTCTATTGTCCAGGTTGGAGTGCAGTGGCACATTCACAGCCACCCCAGCATCAACCTGCTGGGCTCTGGCGATCCTTCCGCCTCAGCCTTCCAAACAGCCAGAACTACAGGTGCACACTACCACACCCAGCTAATTTTTGATTTATTGTAGAGATGAGGTCTTGCCAAGTTGCCTGAGCTGGTCTCAAACCCATGGGCTCAGGCAATCCACTCACCTCGGCCTCCCAAAGTGCAGGGATTACAGGCTGACCCACTGAGTCTGGCCTATATATATATCTCCTTTATCTTCACTTCAATTTACCCTCTAATCACTAAGAACAGAACTGGTTTCTCAGAAGTAGTTAGTGATAACTGCTTTATAGCCCCTCCCCAGCTTGTTTGGTAAACAAGTTAACCCAATTAGCCCTTCATGACCTTCATAGCAGGCCCCATCAACATGGCAACAATCGTGTGACTAGTCCAGTCATCTGCCTGCTATCATCTGACATCAGTACCTGTGCTTACCTGTCCCCTTCATGATAATGTGGAACAGACCACCACTTAATCATCTTAAGGACCTGCCCCCATCAAAGGAAAGGTTTAAAAGCATTCAACTTCAAGTAGCCATTCACCATTGTTTTGTTAAGTACTGGCCAAGCCATGTGTTCTTTGAGCTATGGCCGCCATATTTTCTTAGCTTTGCCCCCCCCTCCCCTACCTTGGGGAGGTGAATCTCCATTCTCTCTGTCTCTCTAATTTACTTTCTAAATAAACTATATTTTCCAGTATAACTTCTGTGAGAGTCTTTGCATCTTTTGTGTGGCACCGGCTCACAAACAAGACACTCGCCCCCCTGCTGGGTTTGACCTAATATTTTGGAGGCCCTTCTGGGATTTTTAACCTAACACACTGCAAGGACAATAACTATCTTGTCTGTCCTCACACGTTTTCTTCTGGAATGACACTGTGTTGTCCAGACTGAGATTTACCAGTTATAATTTCCTACACTTCAGAAACAGGTTGGTGAATCATGATCAACAAGAAAGTGTGCTCGCTGGAAGGTGAAGTCACCTACTGCTCAGGTACAGAAATGGGGCTGTGGGGCCAGAAATGTGTCCAGGGGAAATAGTATGATGACTTCTTTTAAAAACAGAGGCCAGAACAAGGCTGTGTGTTTAATTAGACTTGAGAATTGCTTCTGGTTTTCAGCCAGCTCTGTGAAAGATAAGAACTCACCTATGCCTATTCAAGGTTGGCCTCTAGCTCAGGAAGAGGGCTTTGGGGTCAGGGAAAGAATCAGGACATCCTCCCAACATACACGTGCGCGCACGCGCACACACACACACACACACACACACACACACACACACACACTCACACACACACACACTCACACACGCATGCACATGCACAGCTGACTGTTATTCTCTGGGATTATATTTCAAGGCCTCCGGAGTCACCCAGGTCTGTAAAACACAGGTAGCCATGGACTTTCTCGCGACAAGATTTTGGAATCTACCTTCATTCAAACCAAACCATGGCCCTGCAGGGTTGCTCCAAGAGCCAGATCCACAGGACGCAAGTTCATAATGGCTTCCGCCATTGCCAGCCAGCAACCTGCAGGGGACTGCCCCGCGTGGGTCTGGGGTGGGGCAGGACAGCAAGTCAGGTACACCTGGAGCTGTCTCAGCCTCCCAAGATTGTTCTTATCCCTAGGGTACTCTGCAGGCGCCTTGGTGTTGAGCAGTTGAGCAAGGGAACCAGATTAACAAAGAACAGGCACAGACATTTCCTACTTGATTTGAATAGTTAATACCTGGTTCCTGGAACCTAGCAAATTCTGCTCTCCTTGGCACTTAGCACCGTGCCAGATGGTAAATCTGGAGTGATGGTAAATCTGGAGTGAAGAGACGTTCTTTCCTGTCACCACCATTGTAACTCCCCTGAGGGAGACTGGCATCACTCCAGGAGGCCTTGTGCCAACGACGAAATCTCAATGTCCCTTCCTTGCCCTCTTGCCAGAGCAGTTCATAATCCAAGAACAACGACACTTCCACGAAGAGGCAGATCAGCACTTTGCTGGATGAAGCCAAGGCATAAATGAGTACGCAATACAATAATAATAATAAATTAGAACTCAGTGAGTGAGAGGTGGCAGCGCTGTGTTTACTCATGGCGGGTCTGGGGAAAGTTTCACAGAGTGGTCAGGTTTTCGAGACCTGTTTGAATTGCGGCCGGAAAAGGTGAGGCTGACACTGAGAGAAGAAACGGGCATGTGTCCCTGGCATCCTCTGCAAGTCCTCATGCCTCCCTGAGAACACAGCGCACAGCAACCAGGGCAGACTGGCCAGGACTCAGCTGCCAGGCGCTTCCAACACCAACAACAGTTGGATTTGCATTCTCGGTGTCTGGCTCACACGCCTCAGACAGCTCATATAATGTCTTCTTCTGACACATATTTACTGAATATCCACTATGAGCCAGGTACTGGGAATGCATTGAGGAAACACAGTAAAGAGCAACAAGGAGGCCCCTGCCCCCAGCAGGCTCTCAGCTCACCAGGCAGAGTTGGACAAGTCCCTTGGCAGAGACAGTGTGGCCCTCCTGAGCAGTGGCACAGGGTAAAACTGCTGTGGGAGATAAGCAGAAGACCTTGCTGGAGCAGGCAGGAGAGGCATTGCTGTAGTTTGAACATGTGTCGCCCAAGATTCATATGTTGAAACCTAGCCCCATGTAATGGCATCGTAAACCAAAAATAAAATTCCAAGCCCCCCAAAAGACTGAACAGACCCCTTCTGGGCCAAAGGAAACCTAAAAAGCTCAATTCCAGGCCACACCCTATTGTACCTCCACCCTTTGACATTTAGACATCACTGGTATTAACATGAAAATAGAGATCATAAGACTGATAAAACAGACTCTGTGGTGATAAGATAACAAATTCAAACCTAACTCTGGTGTTGACCACATGACAGATAGCAGATCCTAAAGGACATCAAAATATTCTACCCCAAAATATATTTCCCCTCCATATTTTGAAATGGCCCTGCAAAACCATCTCTTGGGGAAATTTGCAACTGTAGAGAATTTCCTTCCTTCCCTAGGTCTTTCCCAGACCCAGGAGAAATTTAACTAAGAGTCTGACACCTTTTAAGACCTGCAAGGAGAAATTTACCATCTGTTCTCTCTGAAGCCTGCTACTTAGAGGCTTCATCTACATAACAAGAACTTTGGCTTCCATAACTCCCCACCTTAACTCAAGTATTTCTTGACTTAAAATTATTTAGATAAAACTTAACTCTTTCAACCAACTGCCAATCAGAAAACCTTTGAATCTACGTATGACCTGTAAGCCTCCCACTTTAAGATACACTGTCTTTCTGGGCTGAATCAGTGTGTTCCATATGTAGACTGATTTATGTCTTTGCCTGTAAATTCTGTTTCCCTAAAATGTGTAAAACCAAGCTGTAACCTGACCACCTTGAGCACATGCTCCCAAAAACTCTTGAGACTGTTCCCTGGTCTATGGTCACTCATATTAGGCTCTGAATAAAATTTTAAAAATATTTTACATGGCCGGGTGTGGTGGCTCACGCCTATAATCCCAGCACTTTGGGAGGCTGAGGTGAGAGGGTTGCCTGAGCTCATGGGTTGGAGACCAACCCGGACAACTTGGCAGGATCTCATCTCTACAATAAATCAAAAAATTAGCTGGGCGTGGTGGTGTGTGCCTGTAGTTCCAACTACTTGGAAGGCTGAGGCGGAAGGATCACCTGGGTCCAGCAGGTCAAGGCTACAGTGGCCATGAGCATGCCACTGCCCTCCAGCCTGGGTGACAGAGGGAGACTCCAAGTCAAAAAATGAAATAAAAAATTTTACAGAGCATGGCTTTTTTTGTCAACAATATTAGGAGGCGGTGCCTTTGGGAGGTGATTAGGTAATGAGGGTGAAGTCCTTGTGAAGGGGATTATAATAAGAGGACCCAGAGAGCTCCCTTGCCCCTTCCACTATTTGAGGACATAAGTAGAACACACCATCTTTGAACCAGAAAGTGGGCCCTTACCAGATACCGAATTTGCTGGCACCTCAATCTTGGGCTTCCAGCCTCCAGGACTGTAAAATTTCTGTTGTTTACAAGTTACCCAGCCTATGGCATTTTGATGCAGCAGCCTGAAGCAACTAAGGCAAGGATCACCATCTTGCAGGAGGTGAAGAAAGTGAAGGAACAACAGAGGGTAGAGGAAACAGTGTTGGCTCTGAGAACCAAACCAAGAGCAAGAGTGAGCTCAGGGGAGGGGCACTGTGGGAAACAATGTCAGGAGTTTAGGATTTATTCTAAAATGTGTGGAAAATCACTGGAAAAGTTTTTATCTTAACCTATGTGACATTACTATCATCTACAGGCTAACAATTCCCAACTTTCCTTCTTCCCAGACCTCTATTTTGAAAGCCATGTGCCCCCTCAATCTTTAGAAGTCCAGTAGGCACCTGAAGATCTAGACACCTCTCCTGCACACACATATGTTCTTTATTTATCTTTAAATTTCCTGAGCGACAGGGGTGAGAGAAATGCCTTTGCTATTTACGATGAGCCCCTTTCAACCTGCCTGAATTTATGGCAGGTTCCTAGATAGCCTCAGGATTGGCACTCGTTGCCAGAGGAACCAACCATGTGATTACAGGGTTAGGACTTTCAGCCTAGCCTTCCATCTTCCAATAAGGGGAGAAGGACCAGAGACTGAGTTAAACATCAGTGGCCAATGATTTAATCTATCATGCCTAAGTGATGTAACTTCTACAACAACCCTAAATGACAGGGTGAAGAACTTCCTGGTTTTTGAATACACAGAGGTGCTGGGAAGGTGACTTATCCAGAGACAGCATGGAAACTTGGCAACCCCCACCCCAATACCTTACCCAATGCACCCTCTTCATCTGATTGTTTCTGAGTTATACCCTGCATAATAAACTATTTTCTGGAGTTCTGTGAGATGTTCTAGCAAATTATGAAACCTGAGGAAAGGATGGCAGAAACCTCTAATTTATAGCTCTATCTGTTCTGATTGGTCAGCACTGAGGACCAATCAGAAGATGGTAGGAGCCTAATGGTAAGCTGGTTGGTTGATTTTCTATCCCAGTAGTGAGTACTTAAGTTCTTGCTTGAGAGGCTCACAGGGAGCTTATTTACCAAGCTGACTGTGTCAGTCCAGAGGTCTGCTGGAAACTTGCTAAGAAGTATAGGAGGCCCAGGACTTGCAACTGGCCTCTGAAGTGAAGGCAGTCTTATGGGGCTGAGTCCTTACTTGCAGGATCTGACACTGTCTCCTGATAGACAGTGTCACAACTGAATTGAATTGAATTGTAAGATACCCAGTTGGTGCCTGTAGAGTTGGAGAATTGATTAGTATAAGGAAAAAAACCTACACATTTGGTGTCAGAAGTGTTGTGAGTAGAAATGGTTCAAAGTCTCTATTTCAATTAATGGATGGTCTCCACCTGGTGCCTCCACCAGACACTCATGGATCATCTCCCCATCCTCTACATCCTGCAGATGCTCACATTGGTGGGTTCCCCCTTCACAATCCAATGTGAATGCATTCAGTTCTGCCCATCCCAAGCCTGGTCTTACTGAATCACTTCAGTAGCATTCTTGAAGGCTCATAAGCAGTGTTAAAACTTGAATTTTAGAAAGACGGGTTCTGGATAAATGTGGAGAATGGATAGGAGGCCTGTGAGAATGGGGACAAGGGATTGTCTCAGTGTTTCCTTCTTAATTGTGAATGCCACAATGTATGGTGGGTACTTACTGTGGGTAGAAGCCCAGGAAAGGCCTGGGCTGAAGGTAGCAAGTGGGGAGGCCATCCACAGACAGATGATAATGATACAGATTTTTCAGGTCAGCCTGGGCTTTGAGAGTGTCAGTTCAGTGGGTCAGCCAGTCCAACCCCAGAGAGGGTCAAAGTGAGGGGCTGGTAAGGCTAGCCCCAGAAGTATCAGGGTTAATGAGCTGGCAAGCCCAAGCCCTGAGAGTGTTGCTGACAGTGGGCTGGCAAGCCTAGTCCCTGGAGTGTTGGCTGTAATGGGCTGGAAAGCCAAACCCTGAGAGTGTTACTAATTTGGTGGGCTGACAAGCCTAGCCCCCAGAATGTCGGCTTCAGAATCTCGCCTTCTTCCAGTAGTTCTCCTGGTTCAGCAGATTCAGCTGGCTATGTTGACTGGCAAGTCAGCCTCCAGGGTGGATGATTCTTTGGCTCTGACAATCTTCTGCAGCTCTTCAGGTCAGGATTCTTGTCTTGTGCCCAGGAGGAATGAGGGACATGGATAGTCAAAAAGTGAGAAAGCAGGATTTATTGAGAGGAAAGAAAAGCTCCCACAGTGGGAGGGGACCCGAGGGGGTTGCTGATTTAGAGCTGAAACCTGGTGCTTATACAGCCCTAAGACTGAGCTAGCACTAGCTGTAAAGTGATTGGTCAGCACTAGCTGACTGGTCAATACTGAGGACTGAGGACCAATCAGAAGATGGTAGGAGCCTAATGGTGAGCTGGTTGGTTGATTTTCTATCCCAGTAGTGAGTACTTAAGTTCTTGCTTGAGAGGCTCACAGGGAGCTTATTTACCAAGCTGAGTGTGTCAGTCCAGAGGCCTGCTGGAAATTTGCTACCAGCCCTCTCTGTCTGCCTAGCTTTTCTCTATCTCCTCTCTCAATAAGGGTCTGGGGAGTGCTGAAGTTGCCCAGAGAGTGCGAAGGGACAAGGGGTTGAAGCCAGAACTCCAGAGAGATGGAGAGAGGAGAGGAATTGAGGAAGGAGAGTGAGCAGGAACATATAACCAGAGGGGGGAGAAAGAAGTCCAGGCTGTGTAGGGCTGTGAAAGTCAGAGAAGTAAGTGATCACCAGTCTGATGCCCCTGAAAATCTGGATGATAAAAGGCAAGTCAGTAACAGGGAAGTGAGAGAGGTTTCTAAGTGTGCAGGGGAGATACCAGACTGTGATGGTTGGAGAACTGTCTAGAGGTGAAAAAGAAGGCAATGAGCCATGACCACAGCTGGAAAAGCCAATTGTTAGCTTGCAGGAATTTTCTGAGCCAGGTGTCAAACATGGCCACTATTACAAATTCATTAGTGAAAACATACAGCTAAATAGATTATATTAAAAGCAAAGCAATGAATACTGAAAATCCATCCCTTCCTATTTTACATTTTACTACTACATTTTACTAGTAGCTATTCTCTTGGGGTTATTTCCACCCATTTTGTCTATATGCACTGCTGTGCAACTCTTTCAACTCTGCATTTAATGATATCTCATTGGTAGCTCAAAATTGGCCATGGTGGTGAAATAAGCTAAATCAGTTAATAAAATCAAATTGCTAGCAAAGTAATAATATTAACCAGCTTACTCCAGTTTGTTTAAAACTTTCTTCTTAGTTACCTGCCTGACCTAAGAATCAGTGCTTACGTGTGATTACAGTAACGTTCCCATGACCACAGACCCCCAGTTTTGTCTCCTTTGGACAGGTTATGCTGACTGTTGCCTGCTGACCATTACAGAACTCCTTTGCCATAGCTTCCATGTAATTTTATGCTTTGTTAACTGAAATCAAATGTTACACTTGGACATTTTCAGTTTGTTCTTATATTGTTAGTGACCTAACCAAGGTAACTCCATTGTATAATGATTCTTCTTCCTTGTCTCTATGTAACTACCTTAAACTATATCTTAATGGCAGAACTCCAGGGACTTTCTGAGCACTGGCTATACCTATCTGACATGAAATTAATCAAATCTCCCTAACAATCGAAGTTCCTATTTTGGTTGCCAATTCGTTAGTTAATAGTTGCTATGGTCACTAAGTTGCTATGTAGCCAATGCTGCAAATTTTACCTATAAAAGCTTGTCACAAACTGCACCAATTTGACAAGAGTTTTTCTGGTGTTTGCCTACTCTTGATCCGCACGTTTAATAAATTCATAATTAATTAGACTCAACTTGCTGGCGTAACTTCTCTCTTAGTCATAACAGTGGTGTTAGGGTATGGACAGACCGGTTGAGGGTGGTGAGGCACAGGGCAGGGAGGTGCGCAGCACTGCTGGGGTTAGCAAGCCGGAGGTGCACCAGGAACCCAGAGATCCTAGTAAATTTCAAGAATTGTGACACACAGAGGTGAGAGAAGAAAAGATTTATTTAAGAAAAGTTCACCCCCCACAGACAGGGAGTGGGTCTACACTCTAGGTGAGTGTGGGGTCGTAGCCCCCTAGAGTCCTGGCTTAAATCCTTCTGTTGGAGATGTTGCACGTGACTGCCGTGACTGCTGTGACTTCCTTGTCGACCACCTGTGGATGTCTTGGAGATCCTGTGACACAGAGGGCCATTAATGTCCACCCTAGAGAAGGGCGTGACAAAGATTCTAATTCTTCTGCACCTTCCCAAATGACATTCCATAGACCTAATGGAGGGTGTACCTCCCCTTATCTCCTAGGCATTCCCAGCAGGTAGCTTCGGGGGATCCTTGGCTTCCTTGTATAGTGCCCAATTTACTGGAAGATCGAATCCCCACCTGCTCTCCCTCTGAGTGGTTATAACTTTTGCAATTACAAGTTTCATGACTTTTACAGTCCTTGCCCAATACATGATGTCTTGGGCCTTGTAAATTCCCTTTACTCCAGGCACGCTTGGTTGCCACTATGAGATACCTGGAAGTCTGTTTCTGAAAAGACAAAGTCGGTTAATTATACCTAAAGTGTGCATTTCTTCAAAAGCACAGCTTCTATTTTCTCATCATTGTGTCAGGGTTTAAGAACAAGATGAAAAATGGCTTCCCACTCTTGGTTTGTCCTTTCAAGTGGGAGTATTTACACCATGGAAATCAGCAAACTCCTCAAATCAGAGCTTGTTATTCTTGGAGAGCCAGTTGTCAAAGACCAGCACACTGCTGGAGGAGTGAGATCAGAGAGCACTTGCAGAGAGAAGGAAGTGTCATTTTGGAGGGAGAAAAAGATGGCAGCAAACATAGATAGGTGCGTGGGCTTTGTGGCAGGGGAGAGAGGAAGTTTTTTCTGATGACTTCCACTTCTCTCTGTTATACGGGGGTGAGGTCACCTGCTCTGCGTGTGGGAGTCAGAGAAGAAAGCACAGAGCAGATTGAAACCAAGAGGACTAGAAGATAAGAGCTGAACTGTGAGGGGAACTGAGGCCCCCAGGAAGTATAACAGAAGAGTAGAGGGAGAAAATTAGTACGCAAGCTGCATGATGGGACACAAGGGACAGGGAGGAGTGTTTGACTGTTGGATTTCAGAGGCGCTCACTTCAGTATTTAAATGCTCACCATGTGCAGCGCTGAACCAAAGCCAGAGGGCACAGAGCAGTGAGCAAGGGACACCACCCTGTGTTCCAATGAGGGAGGAAAGCTATAAGCGAAGAAACAAGACAATTACCAAATCATGATGAGCACTATGAAGGAAACAAAAGGACACTGTGATAATAAATGAGGAAGGGAGGTAACTTTTCATACGGTGGTGGCTGTAAACAGAACTGAAGGTCGAAATGAGAAAGCCATTCAAGTGGCTTGTTCGTCTGTTGTTTGAAGGCAAATAAGAGTATTTAATAAAAAGCAATTCTGCCTCCTATCCCTGATGACAGCCTCCAAGTTTCTCTTGCCATCAGTAGCCATGGTTTGTCACATTCATTTCCAGAGACGATCTAGGAACAAGCAATTTGAAGAGCCAGATAAGGATGAGTATGCACAAAGAGGTGGAAAAGCCTGTTGTGTTCTAATCTGCAGTGGTGCTTCTCAAACTTTAATTTGCATACGAATCATTTGTTAAAATCCTGATTCTGTTTCAGTAGGTCTGGAGTGGGGCTTGAGATTTCTAACAAATTCCAGGTCATGCTGCCCCCTATTTATAACCCAAGTCAAGACCCTCTTCTGAGCCCCAGCCTCACATGTCCAAC
Organism: Cephalopachus bancanus; assembly: GCA_027257055.1. Classification (NCBI taxonomy): domain Eukaryota; kingdom Metazoa; phylum Chordata; class Mammalia; order Primates; family Tarsiidae; genus Cephalopachus; species Cephalopachus bancanus. The sequence goes on along the minus strand of JAPVLO010000159.1, from coordinate 1,063,641 downwards.
TGTCTTTTTGACATCTCCACTTGGTGACTTGGTGAGGCTTGGGCTTCTCAATCTCAATAGTCCCACAACACTGTTCCCCCTTACCTCCCAGTAAATGGTGACAGGAGCCACTCACTTGCCCCAGGAGGCATCTGTTCCAGATCTCACTTAGAGTAGTAAATAAAGTCCTGGAGTCTATTAGAAACCAGTTTGGTCAGAATGTCCTATAGAGCAGAGAATAGGTCAAGATAAGATAGGACTGGAGGGGTAGACAGAGTGTGCTCAGTCGGGGCCTTGGAGTGCAATAAGAAGCTTGGATATTATTTTAAGTATGACAGGGACATATTGAGGAATTTTATACACTGGGGTGGAGTAGCTTTACATGATATACTTTTCCTTTCTAAATCACTCTAGCTGCTGATTGGGTAGGCAAAGTGAGTGCACAAATAGCCAGGTGGTGGTGACCAAACCTGTGTGGTGACCTAGGAGACAGACAGAAGTGGGCAGATTCCAGATGTATTTTGAAATAGAACTGGAGGGACTCAGGGATGGATTGGACATGTGGCGTGAGGGAAAAGAGGGCCTCAAGGATGCCTTTTGGGGTTTTGTCCTGAGCAAGTGAGTGGCTCGTGTCACCATTTACTGGGATGTAAGGAGGAACAGTGATGTGGAACTGTTGAGATTGAGAAGCCCGAGCATCACCAAGTCACCCAGTGCAGATGTCAAGGAGACAGGTGGACGTGTGAGGCTGGGGCTCAGAAGAGGGTCTTGACTTGGGTTATAAATGGGGAGCTGTCAGGATGAGCATTTTTTTAAGGCTATGAGAATGGGGTATCGATAGAGAAGAGCAGAAGACCTAGCACGAGTCTTGAGGGCCATGGTACTTAGGGCCTGGGTAGAAGAACACAGCACTGAAGTAGAGAGGCGGGGTCTGCAGACATCCTCATCGGCGTGATTTTTGAAATAAGGCATCTTGGCAGAACTAACTCAGAGTATTTACATTTTACTTTTTTTCCCGTCTGGCATTCATGGAATCACTTGAAAAGAGAAGAGAAGGCAACCAGGCTTGGTGGTGCAGCCTATAATCCCAGCACTTTGGGAGGCCGAGGTGAGTGGACTGCCCGAGCCTGCAAGTTCGATACCAGCCCGGGCAACTTGGCGAGACCTCGTCTCTACAGTAAAATAAAAAATTAGCCCGGGTGTGGTAGCACACGCCTGTAGTTCCAGCTACTTGGAAGGCTGAGGTAAAAGGATCGCCTGAGCCCAGCAAGTTGTCACTGGAGTGGCTGTGAGTGTGCCACTGCACTCCAGCTTGGGCGACAGAGTAAGACTCAAAAAAAAAAAAGGCTTTAAAAAAAAAGAGAAGAGAAGGCAAGGAGGGTACATCAGGAACGCAAGTGGAGAGCATCTCTTGGTTTTGGTGAGGCCAGTCCAGCAGCTGTCAAGTCATGGTGGGTCAATAATGCGTACCGGAAGGAGAAAGGGAAGAGTTGCTGGCATCAAGTCACACCTCAACACAAATGATGGAGCGGGCTGCAGAAACCAGCCTCTTCCCCTTTCTGTCCTGTGCATATTCTTCATGCTAGCCTATTATTCTAATCATTTATTCGCCACGTGCCAAATGATCATTTTCTTATAATTTGTTTATTTTTTTTTGAGTTGGAGCCTTACTGTCGCCCAGATTGGAGTGCAATGGCCGCTCCCGGCCACCGTAACCTCCACGTGCTGGGCTCTAGCGATCCTTCCACCTCAGCCTTCCGAGTAGCTGGAATTACAGGCACGCGCTACCACACCCAGCTAATTTTTTTATTTATTGTAGAGATGAGGTCTCGCCTGCCCAGGCGGGTCTTGAACCCACGGGCTCAGGCAATCCACTCACCTCAGCCTCCCAAAGGCGCGGGATTATAGGCTGAGCCACCGAGCCCAGCTAATTTGTTTATTACTATTTTTATTTTCATGATCACATTAGATTTTTGCGCATAAGAGCCTGCAGGGGACTTCTTTGTTTATTAGTTTATAACTTAAAATGAATATTTTATACAGGAACATTTTAAACAGAGGCAGGAAAACCCTTAACCCAGTTTTATCTTATGCTAAAATTTTATTATCACTAATTCTCAGACCTCCAAGCCCTGTGTAAATAATCCTTGAGGAATGGGTGTTATCAATTATTGATAACTATTAAATTATCATGGAGTTTGATTCTCCCCTAAGTATGCCTCATAACTGCAGAGCAGAGAAAGAACCCCAGCTCCCTCCTAGGTTTCCTGCTCAAAGCTGAACTCGGCCCAAGTGCCTGGACATCTCAGAGTGGGTCAGCACTGAGCCCATGGCTACTGTACTGCTCTGCAGGGCACCCCAGGGTGGAACACCCCAGGGTGGGGCAACCCAGGCTTAGGACATCCTATAGATGGGAGAATGAAGCCATCTTCCAGGAAATTCCTGGCAGGGACATGTGACCCTGATATCTTCCACAAGCTGGGGACGGAGGCTGCATTTGGAGTTTGTCTCCCTTACTATCTGGTATGGTCTGAATTGTGTTCTCCAGAAACTCACATGTTGAAGCCCTAACCTCCAGTATCTCAGGCCGTGACTATATTTCGAAACAGGACCTTTAAAGAGTGATTCAGTTAAAGTGGGCCAGGCCCTAATCCAATATGTCTGGTGTCCTTATAAGAAGAAATTTTGACACAGGCACATACAGAGGGAAGACATGGGGAGAAGACGGTCATCTGCAAGGAGAGAGGCTTCAGGACTCAACCCTGCTGACTGATCTCAGACTTCCAGCCTCCAGAATTCAAAGACAATGAACTTCTTTTGTTTAAGCCATGCAGTCTTGGTACTTCAGAATGAGAGCCCTAGCAAGCTAACACGTCATCTGCACCCATCTCTTCCACCATGCCAGGTACCCTCATAAGCCACTATCTTCTTTTATCCCAGGATGTCCGCAAGGAAGAAAACACCACTTTTCCAGGGTGTATAGGACACCAACACTGAACCAACCACACTTGTGGTAAAAGCAGCTGAAAAAGGACACTTACTTTCCCCATTGGGAATAACCTTAGAGATTAGGAGACAGATGGATCTGGCCAGAGCAACTCCTGACCTTCTTCAGCACATTCTCCACATAACCTGTCAAGACTCATCTGGGCTTTTGGGTGCGGAATAGGGAGGTAGATGAGGCCTGATATCCTCAGAGTTTACCTGGCCTTCTCAGGGTTTTCAGCATCTTCCTCTCTCCTCTGCTATCAAAACTGAGTGAGGAAAAAAAAAAAAAAAAACAGGGAAAGATGGGAATTTCAGCCACCCACTTGCGTTGCATTGACTAACAGCTTTTAAGAGACATTTTGGGCTGAGGACAGTGACTCAAGCCTGTAATCCCAGCACGTTGGGAGGCCGAGGTGTAGGGACTGCCTGAGTTCACAGGTTCGAGAACAGCCTGGGCAACTTGGCAAGACCTCACCTCTACAATAAATCAAAAAATCAGCTGGGTGTGGTAGTGTGCGCCTGTAGTTTTAGCTACTTGGAAGGCTAATGCGGAAGGATCGCCGGAGCCCAGCAGGTCGATGCTGGGATGGCCATGAACATGACACTGTACTCCACCCTGGACGATGGAGTGAGACTCCAAACAACACACACACACACACACACACACACACACACACACACACACACACAGACACGAAAGACATTTTGACAAACCTTAAACTACAAATAGCCTTAAGCTAAAAAATGGTATTCTGGCTATGGAATCTCAGGTAGGAAGGTTTAGAAGAGCCCAGTGAAGCCTCCTTGGTGCCCTTCAAGACATCCCAAAAGAGCCAGCTGCCTGATTAAAGCCAGGACCTGTCCTCCTTTTGATCTGCCTTACATTCCATAGATTGCAATGTTTACAGTATGTCTTCCTGTTAGAGATGGTGACCACTAGGACCCTTTCTGTATTCTTCATGGACAACATAGACATGGAGGGGACATAGACTCTGGGCTCATATTTGTGTCTGTTTGTACCTTAGATCTGTGACTTAAAATGTGTGACCTTGAACCAGTTACTTCTTTCTGTGCCTCAGTTTCCTCATATGTAACTCCCTCGTAAGGTTTGGTGAGGATTACATGAGTTAGTACATGACCTTAGCACATTGTAGGAGTGTTTAATAGCATTATCATCATGACTAGCTATGAGCCTTGGTTTCCCCACCTATAGTATGGAGCCAACAATTCTTATTTTATATGAATTATTGTGAGGATCAAATGAGATATCGAATGTCAAACATGTGGCACATAATAGGTACTCAACTAATGTTTGTTCCTTTTCCTTTTCTACTATTTTAGGGAAAGTTGGTAATTCAGTAACACCCCATCTGGCAGGAACATCCATTTCTCCTGATATCCTTAACATCTAAACACTTACAGCTGAGTGGCCATAATAAGATCACCAATCATGCCTTGAGACATCCAGCTTTAGTCAAGTGAAACCTTCACCAATGGCCTACTGATTTCCCCTTCTCGGATACAAATTTTGTTTCATCACTCACTATGAGTCAGACACAAAGCAGACCACATTCTGAGATTTATCTCATTTAATCCTCATAACAACACTGTGAGGTAGATACTATCATCCCCATTTTATAGACAAGGGAACCGGGGCTTAACGTAGTTAAAGGACTTGTCAAGGTAATACTGCTGGTGAAGGTCACACTCCAGTCTTGAAACTCACGTCCTCCTGACTCTCCAGCCTAACCTTGAAACATTGTGGTTTCCAGACGCCATTGGAAGCCGCAATGTCAAAGAGCCTGTCACAGGCAGAAAAAGGGACAAGAGAGAGGAAGTGGCAGAGGAGTAGAGTGGTCTTAGGCTGCTTCCAGGAGAGGCAAGGAATCCTACTGGGACCAACAGGAGCTAAGCATTATTCCCATCCAGCCCCACCTACCATCTTGCTTCCTCGTCTTTGTTCAAGAGCTGTTTCTTTGTTTCCTGAACATTGACAGTTTGTTTCATTTAAAAAAAAACAGCTTTATTGAACTGTATTTTACATATCACACAATTCATCCATTCACAGTGTATAGTGCATGGCTTTTTAATATTGAAAGTATATAGCATGGATTTAATATGCCCAATGAGCAGCCATTTGAACATTGCCTAAATCTCATGTTTTTCTAGCAGTTCACTTAACTTACCCACCCTCTAATCACTAGCCAAGGACAGAACCAGTTTCTCAGAGGTAGTTATTGATCATTGTTTTACAACTCCCCGCCCCAGCTTATCTCGTAATAATTAACTTTTCTGTTTCAAGTATTTGCCTCCACCCAAGACTCGAGTTAACCTAATCAGCCCTTTGTGATCTTCATGACACAGACAGACCCCACCACCATGACAGCAATCATGTGACTAACCCACCCATCTGCCTGCTGTCCATCATCTGACGTCAGTACCTGCCCCTTGGTGATGGCATGGAGCAGACCACCACCCAATCACCTTAATGACCTTCCCTCATCAAAGCGAAGGGTTAAAAGGACTCAACCACAAGCAACCAGTCATCATTGCCAGGCCATTGCGGCCACTGCCTTGCTAAGCTATGGTATGGCCATGTGCTTTTTGAGCTATGGCTGTCACCATGTTTCCTGGCTTTGGCCCGCTTCCCTACTTTGGGGAGGCGAATCTCCTTTCTCTCTCTCTCTCTCTCTCTAATTTACTTTTTAAATAAACTATATTTTCTCATCTAACGTCTATGCAATTCTTCCCATCTTTCATGTGGTACCAGATTGCACAGTAAATACCCACACCCCCAGTGAGCCTGCCCTAACATTCTGGAAGCCGCACTGGGACTATGACCCTAACAAATATATTCACAGAGTTGTGTATCTACCACCACAATCATAAAATCATTGTCATTACTCCAAATTGTCATTAGAACATTGTCATCACCTCCTGCCCGTTGGCGTTGTGCTCTCGATCCTCCCAGCCTCAAGAAGCCACTAAACTACTTTGCCTTTACAGATTTGCCTATTCTGGGAATTTACTATATATGGAATCATACAATTTACAGTCCTTTGTGACTGGTTTCTTTTATTAAGCATATGTTTTCAAGACATGGTTTTAAAGTAAATTAAAAAATGGCAAAGGTCAATGTCCAGTACCTGTTACAAAGTAGAGAGACTCAATAAATACTTCGTGAATTGAAAGGTAATTTTTTTTTTTTTTTTTGAGTTGGAGTCTCACTCTGTCGCCCAGACTGGAGTGCAGTGGCCGCTCCCGGCCACCGCAGCCTCGACCTGCTGGGCTCCGGCGATCCTTCTGCCTCAGCCTTCCCAGTAGCCGGAATTACAGGCGCACATTACCACGCCCGGCTGATTTTTTGATTTATTGTAGAGATGAGGTCTCGCTGCCCAGGCGGGTCTCGAACCCGCAGGTTCAGGCAATCCACTCACCTCAGCCTCCCAAAGGCGCGGGATTACAGGCTAAGCCACCGAGCCCGGCGAAAGGTAATTTTTTATCATGCATGATTCCCTTAAGTAATCAAGAAAAGACTACACTATGTTCGTCCCATTCTTTTAAAAAGTAGAGAACTGAATGATACATTCTTGACAATTTTCCATTCAGAATAGATAAAGTCTAAGATTAGTCTTCAAGGTTTCTCAGTTGTTGGAAAACTAGTTTTCTGGAATTATCTAACTTGTAGTTGATATTTTACCACATTGTATGTTCACTCCATTTTTTTATTTGCTTAATTTGTTCTTTATCTGTTAGGGTGTTTGATGCTATCAAACTTCATTCTATATGCCCATACTACTGATTTCTACATTCCTCTCTCTCTTACTGTGTCCAATCTTAGGTGGTTAGTTTATTGTTAGTGTTTTAAACACCATACTGGGTTGCCTTTCTTATTCATTTATTCATGTACTCTCTTCTATCATTACTGATGACAATTTAAGATACACTGGACCAAGACCAGTCTATGAAAACACTCTTTGTATGTTCCCTTATGCTGACGTTATGACCATATTTTTATTTGTTGAATGGTTTATGTGGGATGAGTTTAAACCCTGTTTAGTTGAGTTAAAATATATCACATAAGCTGGGCTCGGTGGCTCAGCCTGTAATCCCGCGCCTTTGGGAGGCTGAGGTGAGTGGATTGCCTGAGCCACGGGTTCAAGACCTGCCTGGGCAACTTGGCGAGACCTCATCTCTACAATAAATTAAAAAAAAATCAGCCGAGCATGGTAGTGCATGCCTGTAATTCCGGCTACTCGGAAGGCTGAGGCGGAAGGATCACCGGAGCCTAGCTGATTGAGGCTGCAGTGGCCGGGAGCAGCCACTGCACTCCAGTCTGGGCGACAGAGTGAGACTCCAACTCAAAAAAAAAAAAAAAAAAAAAAAATCTATCTATCTATCTATCTATATATATATATATATCACATAAATGACAACCTTTGATTTACCAAATTTACAACCAGTACTTAAAGTTTTACTAATCCAACAGGATTTGCTATTTTCATAGTCCTATTGAAAAGTACTTTATGCTTATTCCTTGGGAGGGTTAAGTAGTGAGATACTTTCAACTACTAGGATCAGGTGATTTCCTTTGTGAGGACTGGAGAAATATTTTCACCATTTCTTATTTTTAAATTTTAAACTTGCAAATTCTTCTGAAGCTACTAAAACAATAGCAATGGTTTATGTACTCTAAATCGCTAGAGCTTGCAGTTTGTGCATATCTCTAGTTTAAATAAGTACGGGCTGGGCATGGTGGTTTACACCTGTAATCCCAGCAATTGGGAGGCCAAAGCAGAAGAATCACTTGAGGCCAGGAGTTTGAGACCTGCCTGAGCAACACAGGAAGACCCTGTCTCTACAAAATAAAAAGAATAAAGAAAGAAATATAAAGCAGAATTTGCCAAGCAGAAGAATCTCGGGGGGGGGAGAAAGAAAGAAGTATAAATAAATTATTTCTCTGTTCCTATTTCACCTTCTCCAAATTCCTGATTCTAATGTTGAGTCTTCACATAACTCCAAGCCCACCTGGCAGTAGCAGCTGCCGGCCCAGGTGAAAAGTTGGGTGTGGGGCTATCTCCTAGTTGCACCCCACATGATCCTGACTTCCTCCTGACAGTCGCCGCAATCCGCAAGAACTGCTTTTATGATTGTACATGAGAATTCTTGCCTTTCTAGGAATTTTGTCATTTGTCTTAGCAAGCTTGGCTGTTGGCTGCAGGGGATGTCCAGTGGGTCTAGACCCAGACCCAGTCCCTCCTTCTCAAGGCTTTTCCCCACCTCCTTCCCCCTCCTGGCCCTTGGGCTCCATGCCTGGGTCTCCCGTGGCCACCTTGCCCTTGATTTACTGCTTGTCCCACGGAACTCTGTTTCTGGCTGATTATAATTGGCAGGCAACCAGAAGCCCCATCTGCCAAGGGCGGAAGTCACATCAGGAATAGGCTTTCCTGTAAGACTGTGGGCTAGCCCAGAATCTTGTCACTTTGTATAGGACTTCCTCATTCTTGGCACGTAATTGCCTTTGACCTCCAGAGCTGACAAGTGTTTCCCAGCCTTGGTATGGTTCCCTTTACTAGAAACTATCTGGTTTTCTCTCAATTATCTTTTCTTTTCTTTATTTTTTTGCATTGGGATCTCATTCCATTGCCCAGGCTGGAGTGCAGTGGCACGCTCACAGCCACTCCAGTGTTGACCTGCTAGGCTCCGGAGCCTGCCAAGTAGCCAGAACTACAGGTGTGTGCTGCCATGCCTGGTTAATTTTTTGATTTATTGTAGAGACGAGGTCTCACCATGTTGCCTGGGCTGGGCTCGAACCTGAAGGCTCAGGCTATCCTCTCATCGGCCTCCCCAAAGTGCTGGGATTACAGACTTGAGCCACCGCACCTGGCCCCTCTCCCAATTTTCTATAGAATCCCAATCCTCATTCTATAGAATCCCATCCTCATTACAAAAATTGGAAAATCATATCTAGAGTTCCATCCAAAGATACATAGAGCCTCCACATGTGCCTACAATTCATCCACTCTCAAGCCATTACTTTAAAAACATAGTTGATATTTGGTTCTGAGGCCAGATGGCACAAAATTTTTTATTCACTCACAGTATGTTCATCAACTATTACAATCTTTCAGAAAAGTAATTGAATAATCTATGTCAGGATCACTTAAAAACTCAGAATTCCTCATTTCACTCCTAGGAATTTATCTTAAAGACATCAACAGATGTGCACCAAAATTTGTTCTGTACCGAGAAAATTTGGATACAGACTAACAGCCCCGAAATAGGACTAAATATAACATGGTACATCAATATAGTGAAATGTTATATAACTACTATTTTTTAACAATGTTTTTAAGGTGAAGGAAAGTCTTCAACTTTTTGAAGATTCTTTTAAAATATGAGTATATAAATGAAAAGTATGACATAATACTTTAGGTAATAATATGATCTCAGTTTTGTACAGAAAAGGAAAATATTTGCATATGGGCATGTGTAGGGTAAATGCAAAGCATTTGTATTTATTATATCTCTGCATGGTAGAATGACTGGTGATTCAAAAAATATATTTTTTCTGTTTTTTTCAAATATTTTGCAATGACTATGTTGCCTTCCTAATCAGAAAAACAACTATTTTTTATCTGCTAAGAGAAATTAGGCCACAAAAAAGAAAAAACAATTAATTAATTAATTAATTATTTTTAAGTTGGAGTCTCACTCTGTCGCCCAGACTGGAGTGCAGTGGCCGCTCCCAGTCACCGCAGCCTCGACCTGCTGGGCTCCGGCAATCCTTCCGCCTCAGCCTTCCAAGTAGCTGGAACTACAGGCGCGCACTACCACGCCCGGCTAATTTTTGATTTATTGTAGAGATGAGGTCCTGTCAAGTTGCCCAGGTGGGTCTCAAACCCACGAACTCAGGCAATCCACTCACTTCAGCCTCTCAAAGTGTTGGGATTGCAGGCTGAGCCACTGAGTCCGGCCTTTATTTTTATCTGCTAAAAGAAATTAGGCCACACACACAAAAAAGCAAAAACAATTTAACAAAAACCCAAAGGACTTTGTCTGTTTTTTTTTCCTTAACTATTTCACCTCACCGTTCTCATTGATGTAGAAAAAAAGAGGAACTGCCATTTATAATGCTAAGAATGTAAATCTGCCAGTAATTCTGGAAGGTACATATATATCTTTCCCATTTTAGAGGTCAGAAAACAAAACCACAAAGAAAAGGGTAGGAAACACCACTGGCCTCAAAGGTAGTGTCTTCTCATGTCTACCCTGTACCCACTAATATATATATATATGTATATATATATATATATATATTTATATTTTACTTTGCGTCTTATTATGCACCTGGGCTTTCTCATTTAATCAGGATAAACTTCCCTTTGGTAACAAAAATATTCTACTTTTCATAAAATTATCAGTGTAGCTAACTTTTACTGGCTAAGATTTTGTCTAAACAGTACCAACCCTTTGAATAATTATACTAAAAATGCAACCTAATGGATCTGAATACAATTAAATAATTGCAATAGTTTGTACAAGCTGGGTGCAGCATTTTTGCATGTGTCTTGTTTTGGTGCAATAATAACTGAGTAAAAAATGAGTGTCTGATACACAAATCTTAGAGAAGTAATGGCTTAGTGTGATAAAGTTGAAGAGGTTCTCTTTTGAGTTCCTCATAGAAGACGCTTCTAACTGGTGACATTAAATTTTCCCTGTCCAGGTGAAAGTGAATATGGTTGTACAACCAGCCTTTAACAACCCTTGTCATCGGATCTGAGAGACAAGTTTAGATATGTCACTGTAGATATGGCGCAATCTTGCCATTTGTCTGTACCTGCAGAAACCCTGCCATTGTGTAATGATGACCACTGGGTCATGCTTATCTGTTATCTTATGACCTAGAAGAAACTGAGCAGCATACCTGAGTTGGGCAAAGCACAGCTATTATTCTACACATTTTACAATAAGGAAATGGGTTCAGAGAAGTTAAGCAATTTGTCCAGGGCCATGTAACTTTGAGTGCATGGGTCAGAGTGACTTACAGGTGTGGATCTTGAGCACTGAAATGTGACCGTCCAAACTGAGACGTGCTTTAAGTATAAACTAGGCTTTGGACTTCAAACACTTGGACTGAAAAAGAATGTAAAATACCTTAGCCATTAGTCATTTAAAAATTGTTAATTTGTAAATATCAATTGCATGTTTAAATGTTTATTTTGGATACATTGAGTTAAATACAAAAGACCATTAAACTTAATTTCTTCTTTAAAAATTTTTTACCTGTTTTAATGTGGTTAGTAGGAAATTTTAAATTACAAATGTGACTTGAATTATTTCTATTGAGCAGAGATGTCACAGAACTCTATGTTAAATGATATCAATGAGAATACAGTAAAGTTCTTAAAACAGTAAACTTTCCAAAAATGTTCACTTTTTTCTCCACCACTTTTTCTCACCAGAACACCCAAGCCTCCTGACTTTCTCTCCCATGGTCCAGATATATTCAAAACCATTGCTCTAGTTTCATTCAGATATATTCAAAATCGTTGTTCTATTTCCATCTGGATTTCTCTTTAGTAAGAGCATTTTTTTTTTTAGTCATGTGTTCTTTGAAATCTTATGATTACAGTTTGTAAATAGCAAGTTAGAAACTGGGAACTCAAGCCAAGATTCCGAAACTGCTTTGCCTTGGAGCAGAAGCATCAGAGAATGCACTTATTCATAAACTCATCACAGGCGCTTGTGAAAAGATACACTGACATTGAGGCAGGAAATGCACACAAGACAATTCATTCGCATTGAAGCTCACTGAGTATCAATCTGGTTACGATATAAATTATTCATGTATTCCTCCATGCCACCCTCATGTTGAAGGCTGATGTCAGGGCAGGACCCATAGTTCCTCTCATGACCCCGGTGCTAAGCAGCTGTGTACAGGGTCAACACCCCATCCTAGATTCTGCTCTTATTCTCTCTGTGGTGAGGGTTCACGCAAGCGGGCCCAGAGGCTACGACTGGCACCTAATTGACCACTACAATCAGGTTTCCTTGTCCAGCTGCCAGAAGACAGATGAATTCATCCAGCATCCAGCCCAGCACTCCCGAGTAAACAACTAGAGATAATTTATGGAACTGATTTATGCTACTCCTCTTTCTACAAATAATTTATGGTGGCTATGTAATATAAATGGCCTTTTATTGAATTTACAAAATTGTCCCCTAATTTTATGTTGTAGATGTCTTGGAATGACATATCCATATGCTATAGGGCCCAGACATGTACAATGATGAAGAGTAGGGCAACAGGGAGTGGTGGGGACTGTGCCCAACTGAAGAGTCACTGCCCAACCTAAGCAGGTTGTTGCCTTGTGAGGATGCACCTGGTGTTGCAAATTCTCAGGTTTGTCACAAAAAGTCAGATTCCTAGATTTTAATGTAGAAATCTCCTGACTTTTGAAATGTTGTCTATTGGTCCAATTCAACCAACCTGTGTATAATCTCTGATCTTGTTTGTTTACTTTTGTAAACAGCAGGCCTACATGGGAAGGGACACTAACTTCTATTCTCCCATATTCTTTTTTGTTCCTTCTACCCTTCATCCCTCCTTACCTAGTACATAGCATTTATATCAATTATGATTTTCAAAATTAAACACCAATTTACCACCTTGATAGCTGCTCCAGATTCATCTTCTTACTTTTTTTTGTGTTCTTCTCTTTGTTTCTCGAAGTGCTCTAGACTCCTAGAGAGGAGGGGAAGCATGATTAGGAGTCAGTAATGGCTCTTTTCTGACCACATGTCCTCATCTACAGGAAAACGTGGTTATATCCCCCTTTCCGTGTTCCATCCTTGGTGTTACCAGGGCGTGGCCACGGTGGCAGGGGCCCAGGAGACAAGAGGGGAAGGATTCCAGGTTGGGGTTCAGAAGATCTCACCCTCATCTTAAGGCAGCAGTTGAAGTCATGCCTGGATCCATTACCATAAATCTTGCACCGCGTGTGACTGAGACCCCACCCTGCTCTGCTCCCAGCTCCCCTTTGCCTGCCATCTTTGAGAATGCTCTTCCTTTTATGGGGTGCAGACAGCACCCTTCACATAAGGAACTCCATCTTAGAAAATGACTCCGTTTTACATTTCAAAAGACATCATGTCAACAGGGATCTGATGCTGTCCTCAACAATAAGGACTGCATCAATAAGGACTGCATCCAACCCAATAAGTACTTAACCAAGCATACGCCTTTCCGATATCAGTCCTCACCAGAGGATTTTGTAGCCATAAAAAGACAAGACTTCATCAGTTCGCTCCAGCCATCTTTACCAGACACCATTTTGCTATCACTCATGATAAGCACCTAGCAAGTGCCACTGGAGGCCCTGCCCCATCTACCACCAGAGGCTTATCACCAAGGTCCTGCCCACATCGAAAGACTTCTCCTTGGTGCGCTCGGTGGCTCAGCCTGTAGTCCCAGCACTTTGGGAGGCTGAGGCAAGTGGATTGCCTGAGCCCGCGGGTTCGAGACCAGCCTGGGCACTTTGGCGAGACCTCGTCTCTACAATAAATCAAAAATTAGCTGGGCATGGTGGCACTTGCCTGTAGTTCTGGCTACTTGGAAGGCTGAGGTGGAAGGATCGCTGGAACCCAGCAGGTCGATGCTGGGGTGGCTGTGAGTGTGCCACTGCACTCCAACCTGGGCAACGGAGTGAGACACCAACTCAAAAAAAAAAAAAAAAAAGGGAAAAGAAAGACTCGTCCTTAAAGATGCCTGCCTGACATACTGTCCATGCCAGCCCAGGAAGAATTCTACTCATTTCACTTTCCCCTGGATTGGTTCGTTAACTCTTTCTCCAGCCGGGCTCGATGGCTCAGCCTGTAATCCCAGCACTTTGGGAGCCTGAGGTGAGTGAATTGCCTGAGACTGTGGGTTGGAGACCCGGCTGGGCAACTTGGCGAGGCCTCATCTCTACAATAAATCAAAAAATCAGCTGGGTGTTGTAGCGTGCTCCTGTATTTCCGGCTACTCGGAAGGCTGAGGCGGAAGGACCACCAGAGCCCAGCAGGTCGAGGCTGTGGTGGCCGGGAGCAGCCACTGCACTCCAGTCTGGGCGACAGAGTGAGACTCCAACTCAAAAAAACAAAAACAAACAAAAAAAACCTCTTTCTCCATTCTTTGTCTCTTGATGTTAATGGTACTTTGCTTGCTGTAGGATGTTTAATCTATACCATTTCTATAAGGATTAAGTATACTATTATGTATAGTTTGCAATACTGATTGACTTGTGGAATGACTTAAGCCTGTGTGCCTATGGCCCTGATTACTGAATAAACAGGTAGTATTAAGAATTTCTGGCTGGACGCACTAGCTCACGCCTGTAATTCCAGTACTTCGGGAGGCCAAAGCAGGAGGAGTGCTTGAGTTCAGGAGGTGGAGACCAGTTTAGGCAATACAGCAAGAGCTTGTCTCTACACAAAAATTAAAATTTAGTCCCAGCTACTCAGGAGGCTGAGGCAGAAGGATTACTCTAAGCCAGGAGGTCAAGGCTGAGGTGAGCCATAATTGTGCCACTGCACTCCAGCTCAGGTGACAGAGTAAGACACTGACTCAAAAGGAAGAGAAGGAGAGGGAGAAGGAAAAGGAGAATTATTGCCTTTTACAATTAAGATAGCATCAATACAATAAAAGTCTAACATTATGAAAAGACACAAACATGTGTAGACCTGGTTATCTCTAATCTCACCCTGCTCATAACATGGGACTTGGTCTCTAATGAGGGCCATTGCCTCCTACAGTGCTCCCACATTCAACCAGATACTTTGTCTTTGACAACAAACCCTGGAGTCCTAAAGAAACCTGGACTGTTTCTGCACAAGTAACCGAAATCTTCAAGTAGAATTTAGTTAGGTAGTTGGCTATTTTGAGTCTAACAGGTAGTTTACTTGGTTCTTTGGTTTATTATTTTTCCTGTAGTATTAATAAAGACACAAATTGATTTATGTCAACAGGAAGCAGATCCAGACTACTTTTTTAAATCAACAAATAAAAATTGTATATATTTAGGGTGTACCACATAATATTTTGATATACATATACACTGCGGAATAGCTAAATCATGCTAATTAACATATGAAATCTACTTTCTTAGGAAATTTCAAGTATACAGTACATTGTTACTAACTATGGTCACCATGTTGTAGAACAGATCTCTTGAACTTCTGTCTAAATGAAATTTTGTATCCTTTGATCATCTCCCTATCACCCAACCCCCAGCTCCTGGTAACGATCATGCTGTTCTCTGCTGCTATGAATTAGACATTTTTAGATTCCATATATAGGTGAAATCAGTATTTGTCTTACTGTGCCTGGCTGATTTCACTTAGCATCATGTTCTTCAGGTGTATCCATGTTGTTGTAACTGACAAGATTTCCTCCTTTTCTAAGGCAGAATAGTATTTCATTATGTATATATACCACATTATAAAAATCCATTCATCCACCAATGGACACTTATGTTGATTTCTTGTCTTAGCTATTGTGAATAACGCTGTAATAAACATGGGACTGCAGACAGCTCTTGAACATACTGATTTCATTTCCTTTGGATATATACCCAGCAATGGAATTGCTGGGTCATCTGGTAGTTTGATTTTTAATTTTTTGAGGAAGCTCCATACTGTTTTCCATAATGATTATACCAATTTGCTCTCCCACCAACTGTGTAGCAGAATACCTTTTCTCCACAGACTACTTCCATATTGGTGCTCCCAAGTTAAAATCTGAAGAACTACAATATTACTACAAAAAATATTAAAGTACTTTTTTTCTAATTGAAAGACGACAGCTGCATTTTCAGAAAATGGGTTGAGAAACACTTGTGAAGCAACATTTGCTCCATCTGCACAGAAACCCAGACATGTAGCGGGAAGGCTGCCATGTTTGTTCATGTATGGACCAGAGTGTGTGTTGATATAGCACTGATGGTGTCAGACTAGGGTCTGCCACAGTGCATCTACTGTACAGGAGATACGTGGAAAGAACAGTTTCCTGTCAAACACTCTAACTGTGGCAGATGAAACACAAGATACAGACTACAAAGTTTTACTGTTGTTCGGACTGTTCCAGTCACGTGCACAGCACAGAGTGTGTTCCTTTAAGGGTTGTTCACTCAGTCTTAGAGCCTGGGGGCTCTTTTAGATTTCTGTGGCTGGGGACACCAATGAAGACATTTCAAATTTCTCTTTAGGGAACATCCTAATCCCCACTTTTGGGGATCTGGTGAATTCCAAGACTACATTTTACATTTGAGGGCACAAATTTTTGCTTCTGTATCTTGTCTTGGGCAACACATATTTACTTACATTTTGTGTTTGGGAACTCCAAGGGTGGCTATCTTCAGAGAACGTACTCCATGCTTTGGGCGTGTTGTGCTCTCTCCATGTTCTGGCAGATTAGAAGTAGTCTATGTGGTGAAAAGGGACTCTGCTACACAGTTGGTGGGAAGGCAGATTGGTAGAATCATACTTTTCTTGTCCCGTACTCTGTAGCTGGGCTTCATCTAGCACCCCTTGCGTTCTAATTTTAGAGCACAATTCGTGGCCAACATTTTAAAATTCAAGGCGTGTCTTGATGCTTCACATTTTGTATCCTGGGTACTCAGTGCTTCCCAATCTCATGATTTCAGGTACATTTTATAACTTCCAAGTGTGGTATGCAGTCATTGTTTGAGGCATCTCAGTCTCTCTGGGTACACCTCCAAGTGTATAATGATTCTGAGATGTGGCAGATTTTCTTCCAGCTGAGTCTTCAGAGAGGCTACACTGGAGAATGACTCACACAGAAAAAGTTAATCACATAACTTGGTGCTTCAACAGCAAGATCTAAATTTCCCTAAAGTGAATCTGCTGCCTCCCATTGTTTTGTCACCTGGTGTCCACATTTCTTGGCATTGCTCTCCTTATGCTCATCTTGTCTTCATGATAACTTCAGAGCAAGCATTTAGAAAGTCTGCCTCTGGGCCACAGGCAACTGGTATAGAATTGGACACTTGGCCAGAGCTGGCCATTCACTATATCTTAGCCTCACTGCAGGCTACAACGGAGTGATCCAAGGGTGGGGTCTTGACCCACATTGGGCTAGTCAGCCTCTTTCCCTGGGATTTTAAAACTAGAAATGAGAAAGAATGAGCATCTGGTCTGCCCAGTAGATGCAATTGTCATATGGATCTATGCACACAGAGGAAGGTCAGCAATTAGCAAGGGAAGAAAGGCCACCCACCAGAAAAGCAGAGCAGAAGGAGGGAGGAAGGGAGGGCATCCCAGGCTTGTCTGGGTCCTTCTGTTCATAAGCACATCTCCATCCCTACTCTCTCACGGCTTCTAACCTAGCATCCTTTTAAGAAATCCCCCTGTTTTCTAAATGTTGTTCTATTACTTGCAACCAAAGTTGTCCTTATTATTGCAGTGAAGATAGGTCACATGCTACCAACATAAACAAGTGAACAGTTGTTGCATTTTATGCCCAGGGTGTGGTCCTAAAGATTTTTTTTTTTTTGAGTTGGAGTCTCACTCTGTTGCCCAGGCTGGAGTGCAGTGGCACGCTCATGGCCACCCCAGTGTTGATCTGCTGGGCTCAGGTGATCCTTCCTCCTCACCCTTCTAAGTAGCCAGAACTACACCTGGCTAATTTTTTTTTGTTTATTGTAGAGACGAGGTCTCACCAAGTTGCCCAGACTGATCTTGAACCCACAGGTTCAGGCAATCCACTTGCCTCGGCCTCCCAAAGTGCTGGCATTACAGGCTGAGCCACCCAGCCCGGCCAAGATCTTTTATAATTTATACTGGATGGCTATTTCTGTGTCTCAGCCAAGGTGGTACCACTGTCATTACTATAAACACAGTGTGCAATTTACTTGGTCCTTCTGCTTTGATTACATCAAAAGTCACAGGGCTGTTTTTTCTTTCTTTCCTTTTAAGTATTTTAAAATCTGGGAGAGAGAAGAGAATTTCTGGTGGTTATAAAAGGTGGCTAAAGGTTATCCCACATTCCTTCCTTCAAAAATCCAAGATTTAGCTTTTACAGATATTGCCAGATTTCCAAATGGCTGTATGAATTACTCTTTCACAAGCAGTATAGGAGATTTCCAGTGACTCCATATTTCAGCAATGTTCAAAATCATCAGTCTTTTTCAATGTCGTCATTTTACACCATTAGACAGTGAGTGTGTAGTGGTATCACCTTATAGTTTCAATTTACATTTTCCTAATGACTAAGGGAATTTTAGCACCATTTCATATGTTTATGGCCATTTGAATATTGTATTCCATGGAGTATCTGCCCGAGTCTTTTGCCCATTTTCCTATTGGGTTGACTATGTCTTACTGCTTGACTGAGGTTCATTATATATTCTGGGTTTAAGTCTTTTGTTGGATATATATTGCAAAAATCTTTTCCCACTGTGGCTTTTCCTCTCACTTCTTATTGGTATCTTTTGATGGACAGAAGTTTTTTATTTTAATGAAAATAAAATGCAAAGAAAAAAACTTTTCATTTTTTATTTTGTGGTTAGGGCTTTTTATGGTTTCCTTAAGAGATCTTTGTCTCAAGGTCATGAAACTATTCTGCACTGTTTGCCTCTAAAAGTTTTATTGTTTTATCAACCCGAGTTAGGTCATCTGTCCACCTGGTGGTCCCACATACTAATTCTGTGTAGTATCTTGTATGCCTCACATCTACACTCCCAATTAGCATTTTAGCTAGACACAAACTGGGTGACTACGACTAGGTAACAACTCAGTTAAAGAAGATAGTATCTGAAAGACGTTTCATTTAGCTGCAGGTAACAAAAACTGGAAAAGCTGTGGCTTAAGTAAAGTAGGACAGTGGTTGTCAATTCTTGTTGCACGCTAGAAGCAACTGGAAGTTTTTTAAAGATCAAATTTCTGAGTTGCACTTCATATCAATTACATCAGAATCTTTTGAGATGAGATCCAGGCAGCAATAATTTTTAAAGCTTCTCTGGTGAGAAAGTTAGAACCACCGGTTAGGGCTTCTGCATAAGAAGAAGTCTGAAGTTGGGCAGTACAGGGCTTGTGTGGTAGCTTCACAAAGCATTAGGAACCCCAACTCCCAGAGTTCTCAACTCTACTATCCCTGGGGGTGAGTCCTTCATGCTCATAGGCATAAGCTAACAGCTAAAGCCCCAGACAACAGGTTCATATTCCACACAACAGGAAGGAAGTAAAAACCTCACTCAACAACTTCTGCTGGATTATCAGTGACAGGAACTTCATTATATTGCCACTTATATCTGCAAGGGAGACTGGGAAAGGTATGCATTTAGTTGGGCACATTGTTGTGCCCAATAAAATCAGGGTTCTGTTAGTAAAGAACAGTGGAGAATTGATATTAGACAGACAACTGTCCATTTCTGCCACAAAGGTGCTGATTGAGCAAAAACCAGCAGATGCCTGCTAGAGATCTTTCTGTCTTAATCCATTTGAGGCAGCTATAATAAACTACCATAAGCCGATGGCTTATAAACATCAGAACTTTATTTCTCACAGTTCTGGAGGCTGAAAAGTCCAAGATCAGGGCACTCATAGATTCAGTGTTTGGTGAGGGCCCACTTCCTGGCTCATTGTCTTTGCTTTGCCCCCACGCAGTAGAAAGGACAGGGGATTCTCTGGCGTCCCTTTTATAAGGGCACCAATTCCATTCATGAGGGCTCCACCCTCATGACTTAATCACATCCCAAAGGCCCCACCTCCTGATACTGTCACCTTAGGAGTTAGGGCTTCAACACAGGAATTTGGGGGGAGCTAAATATTCAGACCATACCACATTCATGTCTCTGGGATCCCTTTGGTATATAGTGGAAGAAACGTGTATGCCATACAATCTGATTATAAGTAACATAAATGTGCATTTTCTAAAAAGAGCAGCACATTTAAATCTCATTTTACTTGTGTCTTATTGAAAATGAGGTCGTCACCTTAGTGAAATATTTTTTCTTAGGCTTTTTTCCCCCCAAGTCACCTTATAATTTAAAATCATATTTTTTCTAAATGGTATGATAAAAAAAGAAGCAAGAATGCTCATAGTGTCTTGAGGGAAAATATACATGAGGTACTGTTGGTAAGATAAGAAACTGCTCTTTTGCGGCAGGCTTTGAGTGCCAGGCTAAGGAGGCTGAATTCATCCTGCACAATACACTGAGTGCTCCCCTCAGTTGCCACCTGCCAATTCTTCTCTCCAATAAAGCATTGCTTCTAATTCCTGAATGCTCTCCAGTTCTTGTTTCTGTTCCTGGTTTTAGTCTCTTGTGAAGCCCAGCTGTTCTCTTTTTATATTTAAGCTAGATTGAGGGGCTTCTGTAACACCAGGCTGAGGTTGTGAGGCTTTGTCCTCAATGGGAGACAGGAGAACTGGGGCCGGATGCATGTAGCCAAAGCAACTGACAAAAGACAGACAGTTGGGAGTTGGCAAGAGAGGAGGAGAGAGAAAGTGAGGGAAAAGCCTGAGATTTGAGCTGCAGTCACTATGAGAGAATACTATACCCGGCACAGGGAAGGTGGGAGAAGACATATTTGGGGAAAAGGTTTGATAAGGGTTTTTGTTTGTTTGGGGGTTTAGTTAGTTAGTTAGTTTGTTTGTTTGTTTTGAGACAAGATCTTGCTCTGTTGCCCAGGCTGGAGTGCAGTGATGTAATCATAACTTACCACAGCCTCCAGCTCAAGTACCTAGTGAGAGAGAAGATAGCTAGAGAAAGGTTAGGTAGACAGACAGGGTGGGTCTCCCAGTAACAATGTAGCAGGACTCTCCTTGCTTTGGTAAACAAGCTTCCTACCAACCTCTCAAGCTAGAGGAGAAAAACAACCAATCGGCTTGCTGCCAAGTACCGACCAATCAGATCGCCATTCGGCCCCTACCTCCTGCAGGTTGGTCCTTAGAACTTAGCATAGCTAGTGTCAATCAATCAGCTCACAGCTAGTGCTAGACAATCAGCTTGGTCTTAGGGCTATATAAGCACCAGGTTTCAGCCCCAGACTGGCAACCCCCTCAGGTCCCTTCCCACTGTGGGAGCATTTCTGTCCTCTCAATAGATCTTGCTTTTTCAACTTTCCAGCCATCTGTGTCCCTCATTCCTCCTGGGCACAAGACAAGAACCCCAGCCTGAAGTGCTGCAGAAGATCATAAGAACCCCGACCTGAGAAGCTGCAGAAGATCATCAGAGCCATGCACCCTGGAGCCTGACTTGCCAGTTGATGGAGCCAGCTGAACTGGGAGAACTGCAGGCAGAAGTTGAGACTCAGAAGCTGAGACACTTCTGAAGGCTGCAACACTTGGGGCTTGGCTTGCCAGCCCATTAGAGCCAACAATCCTGGAGCTAGGCTTGTCAGCCCACCAAATCAGCAACACTCTCAAGGCTTGGCTTGCCAGTCCATTAGAGCCAACAGTTCTGGTGCTAGGTTTGCCAGTCCATTAAGCTGACCCTCTCTGGGGCTTGGCTGGTTAATCCATTGAGCTGACACTCTTGAAGCACAGGCTGACCTGAAAAATCTGTATCAGTTTTGGCACCCCACATGGGGCTTGACAGAAGTGTGAGTTAAAGTGGACCTATCTCTTTACTTTCATTTCTGAGGATCCTTGCCCTCAAGTTTTACTCTCTCTCTCTCTCAAAATAAACTGCCCAGACTCTGCCAGTCAGTAAAAAGCGAATAGCACGACTGCTGATCTCCATATTTTTAGACCTTGTTAGGAAAGTAATCTGAATGTTGTAACCTGGCTCAAACCATGCATGGGCCTCCTGGCCAGAGGTTCATGGAAAGTTCGAAGAAAACCCCTCTCTGTCAGGATCTTGCTCCTAAACCCAGTTGTTCCTAGGGTTTTTGAAAGATCTAGTCTGGTAAGGGGGAATGCTTGGTTTGAGGACTCCAGAGGTAGAGTCAACAGTGCATAGGACAGGTATTAATGCATAGGTAAGCACGACTATTCTTACTGACCAGGGCCCTACCACTATACTTGGGTGGAGGTCATGCTAGCATTCAAGGGAATGCCATAAGTGAAGAAGGACAGGGAAGTGAGGGGATACTCTCCTTTTTTTGATCCTTATTCGTGTGTGTTTTTGTTGGAGGAGGGAAAGCTTAGGAATGCCTTTCTTTCACTTCTATCCCTCTCCAGATGGGCGACAGGCCATCTGGCTATCTGCAGTGTGCACTCCTCAAGAGTGCATCCTGGGACACAGGATTCCTTTGATCCTCAGACATTATTTATTAATTTTTTTGAGTCAGTCTCACCCTGATGCCCAGGCTGGAGTGCAGTGGCACACTTATGGCCACCACAGCCCCGACCTTCTGGACTCAGGCAATCCTTCCACTTCAGCCTTCCAAGTAGCTAGAACTACAGGCATGCACCACCACACCCAGCTAATTTTTTTTTTTTTTAATTGTAGAGATGAGGTCTCACCAAGTTCCAGGCTGGTCTTGAACCCCTGGACTCAGGCAATCCTCTTGCCTTGGCCTCCCAAAGTGCTGGGATTATGACTTGAGCCACCATGCCTAGCCAGGTACTCAGACTTTAAACAGCATCTTATAAGTTGCAGGATGGAGAAAACTGGCCTCTAGAGAGAAGTATCAGTTACAATACAATTGTGCAGTTAGCTAGTTTCTGGGAATGCAAGGGCAAATGGTCCAAGGTCCCATATGTGCAGGCTTTCTTTGCATTATGAGAAAATCCAGATTTTTGTCGACACTGTAGAATTGATTCAGTCCTCCTAGCAGACATCTCAAGGGATAGTCCTAATGGATCAGGGTTGCTAACCCCAGAGGTACCAGTGGGAAAGGCATCAGCTCATGAGGCCACTCCACCTGGTCCATCTTACCCTCCTCATTCAGGTCCTCCTTGTACTTCAAACCGTTCCCACTCTGAAGACCCTCACTCTAGAACTCCAGCATTGCTTATACCCCTACAAGAGATGCTTGATGAATATGGCCCTAGTAAGGTACAGGTACCCTTTTCCCTATGGGACTTGAAACAAATTAAGAAAGACTTTGGCAGGTTCTTAGATGATGCTGACAAGTTTATAGACAATTTCCAGAATTTAACGCAAGTATTCGAGCTCTCCTGGAAAGGTATTACGTTGCCCTTAGGCCAGACCTTAATGACCACTGCTTGAGAAACAAGCAGCCCTGAAGCTGGCAGAGAAGTTTGCATTTCATATAGTGCCAGAGAAGGGGAGGAACTCTATCCCACTGGCATATCTGCAGTACCAATGGAAGACCCTAAATGGGATCCCGATAGAGTCTTTGGAGAATGGAGGAGGAAACATCTCCTGGTGTGTATACTGGAGGGCTTGAGAAAAACTAGAACTAAACCTCTCAATTATTCCAAGTCAGTCATGATAGACCAGGAGGTCCATGAGAATCCCTCAGCTTTTCTGGAAAGGCTAAGAGAGGCTTTGGTTAAGCACATATCCTTAGACCCTGAATCAGTTAAAGGGCACCTAATCTTAAAAGACAAGTTCATTACTCAGGCAGATCCAGATATCAGGGGGACGATATAGAAACAGGCCATAGGACTAGATAGTATTTTAGAGAATCTCCTGAAAGTGGCCTTCTCAGTCTTTTATGACAGGGATTAGGAGGAGGCTCAGGAAAAAGAGGAGAGAAACAAGACAAAGACAAGAGTTCTAGTAGCTGCCTTACAGGCATATATACCCCAGAATTCCCAAAGTGTATGTGCTAACTGTTATGGATGCAGTAAGCCAAGACATTAAAGTCATCAACATGGAAGGCTGCTGAACCAGAGAGAAAAAAGAGGCATCTCAATTGGCAGTCACCGTTCGTGACAAAACTCCCACCAGAGACCTGGTAACAATGGGTTTGCTAAGGGGATGGTGTCTGTTGCCATAGGTACAATCTGCAGGGGTACTAGAAGCCTGGTTGCCCCACAGAGGCCTAAACTTCCATTCCAGGACCTTGTCCACTGTGCAGACCAGAGAGCCATTAGAAAGCAGGTATGCTCTCTCCTGAAGAGAGGAGAGAACACCTAACTTAGGAATGATGACCACTAAGGAGGCCTGGAAACCTGCTACAGTGTCTGGCATAGCTCACCAACACCCCAACAATCCTCAGGTGAATATTAGGGCTCTGGAACCCAAATTAATATCTGAATTAACACAGGTGCCAGCCATTTGGTCATGACCATCTCTGTTGGAACATGTATATAGCCTTAATTAGAGTTGCTAGGGGTAATTTAAAAAAATTTAGAAGGTTCTATGGAAAGAGAGAAGACAGAAAAGCTCAGGAAAGATGAAAAGAAAGTTGTTGGTGTGGTAGTGTGTTTTTGGTCTGGAAGTGTGCAAAGGACAGAATGGTTTTGTATAGGAAGGAATTTTGTATGGTATATTTTTGTCCTGCAATAAAGTAGATGGTTATGTAAAGGAAGGAAAGTATAGGACAAAACAAAAAAACAAAAA
Source organism: Cephalopachus bancanus (assembly GCA_027257055.1). Taxonomy (NCBI): domain Eukaryota; kingdom Metazoa; phylum Chordata; class Mammalia; order Primates; family Tarsiidae; genus Cephalopachus; species Cephalopachus bancanus. Next base: position 1,039,195 of record JAPVLO010000159.1, on the reverse strand, counting down.
ACAAGCAAACAAAAAAAACAGAGGGTTCACGCATGTTGAAAAATGGTATGTGGTAGAATGGTATATGGAACTAAGAAGACTCAATCAGCTAGAACTTATTTTCTAATTTGGACATCAGAGGCTGAGAAAGTCTTAATTTCAGCACCAGCTCTTAGTCATCGCATAGGGAAGACATTTACCCTTTATGTGTCTGAAAGAAAAGGAATGGCTCTGAGAGTTCTAACCCAGACACAGGGTCCGCTCCAACAACCTGTAAGCTACTTAAGCAAGGAGCTTGATCTGGTGGCTAAGGGATGGCCAACTTGCCTTTGAGCAGTAGCAGCAGTAACGTTGTTGGTGCCAAGCTATTAAGCTAACAATGAGAATAAAAACTTAACTGTGTATATACTTCACTGCTATCCTCTAAAGGGAGCCTCTGGCTAACCATTAACTGCCTTCTTAAATATCAGGTCTTATTAAAAGGAGCTGCAATCCACTTAAAATCATGTTCTTCTAAGAACCTAGCCACCTTCCTCCCAGACACTGGTGGGGAACGTGAACATGATTGTGAACAAGTGGTAGTACAAAACTATGCGGCCAGAGAGGACTTAAAGGAAACCCCTTTAGAAAACCCAGACTGAACCGGGTCGGTGGCTCAGCCTGTAATCCCGTGCTTTGGGAGGCCGAGGTGAGTCTGCCGGTTCGAGATCCGCCTGGGCAAATTGGCTAGACCTCATCTTTACAATAAATCAAAAAATTAGAGCCGGGCTCGGTGGCTCAGCCTGTAATCCCGCGCTTTGGGGAGGCTGAGGTGAGTGGATTGCCTGAGCCCGCGGGTTCGAGACTCGCCTGGGTAGGCGAGTCCTCATCTCTACAATAAATCAAAAAATCAGCCAGGCGGTAGTGTGCCTGTAATTCTGGCTACTCGGAAGGCTGAGGTGGAAGGATCTCCGGAGCCCAGCAGGTCGAGGCTGCAGTGGCCGGGAGCGGCCACTGCACTCCAGTCTGGGAGACAGAGTGAGACTCCAACTCAAAAAAAAAAAAAAAATTAAGTACAGGGAAGTCAGTAAACATCTATACTGACTCCAAGTATGCCTTTTCAGTCCTTTATGCCCACGTGTTGGTAAACAAGCTCCCTACAAACCTCTCAAGTGAGGAGCTTAAATACTCACTGCTGAGATAGAAAAACAACCAATCAGCTTGCTGTCAAGTACCAACCAATCAGATCACCATTAGGCCCCTGCCATCTGCCGATTGGTCCTTACTACTGACCAATCAGCACAGCTCATGTCGACCAATCAGCTCACAGCTACTGCTAGCCAATCAGCTGGGTCTTAGGGCTATATAAGCACCAGGTTTTGACCTACCAGACTGGCTACCCTCTCAGGTTCTTTTCTGTCATGTGGGTTTTTCTGTTTACTCCATAAATCGCTTCTGCAGCTTTCCAGTCATCCGTGTTCCTCATTTCTCCTGGGCGGAAAACAAGAACCCCTACCTTAAGAGCTACAGAAGATCTTTGGAGCTAAAGAGCCATGCACCCCAGAGGCTGACTTGCCAGCCCACGAGCCAGCCGAACTGGAAGAACTGCAGGCAGAAGGTGAGACTCAGAAGCTGAGACAGTTCTGGGGGCTGCAGCACTCAGGGCTTGGTTTGCCAGCCCGTTAGAGCCAATACTCCTGGGGTGAGGCTTGTTGGCCCATCAAGCTGACCCTCTCTGGGGCTTGGCTGGCTAACCCATTGAGCTGACACTCTCGAAGCCCAGCCTGACCTGAAAAATCCATATCACTAGGACTGTAGGCACACGCCATTATCACCCAGCTTATTTATTCATTTGCTTATTTAGAGATGGGGTGGTCTCACTATTTTACCCAGGCTGGTCTTGAACTCCTGCCCTTAAGCAATCCACCCACTTTGACCTCCCAAAGTGCTGGAATTATAGATGAGAGCCACCAAGTCTGGGGAATTTGGTTTTAGAAGGGGAAGGGGATGAAACTTACTGAGAGCCGACTCTGCGCTAGTTCTGTGTTGGACACTTCAGTGTGGGACAATCAGATGAAGTTGCAGCAAGTGGCTCTGATTCAGGATGGCAGCATGCAGGCAGAGGGGAGAATAGAGGAGTGCTCTGCTAGAAAAGCGCAGGTGTGCTCAGGGAGAAAGGGGGCAGAGGAGCCTGGGGCTGAGGGCCTGGCCTCTGGCTCCATTTACATCGCAGGGCAGGAGGAAGGCATAAAGTCCAAGAGGAGACAAGAAAGGGGCAGCCAGCTCAAAACCAGGAGGGGCACAGTCCAGCAAAGAGCTGGGCCCAGCGCAAGCAGAGGGAGTTTTAGAAGGGGACCCAGAAGAGCTCAAAGCTGCCAAGTGGGGAGGGAAATCCAAACTGAGAACAGATTGGGGAGTTCATGGGTCCTGGGAGAAACTATCCTTCTGGCAAGCATAAAGATAAAAATGGAACTCTCCCATCACCACTCCCCCAACGTGTTGGTGCATGCCACACAGTAGGTTTCTTATATTTGCATAGATATTCTACACACTGACTGTAATCCACTTTTACTAAACTGAGTATAATGTGATTGCCACAGAGTCTGGACAGGACTGGGCTAAGGCAAGCATTAGGGACACAGGAGGGCTGCATGTGGTCTGAGACTGCAAAGCCATTTCCTGCCCATCCCCTCCCTGCCACCCAGTGCTTTCTGTTCAACCTTTGTTCCATCTTAAAGGGAAAATGGTCCTGGAAAGGACATGCTTTACGTTAATATTCACAAAGGTTCAGGTAGTCATGAAAACCAGAGATGAGCTGACAGTGAGAAAACATCCAATTTTCAGCATTCCCTTCTGTGGCTGCTCCAAAATTTCCCCATGTTCATCAATCCCATTTCCATCTGCCTTACTCTGGCCTTAAGATCAAGAGTTTACATAAAATGCCAAGCCTGGGAGGACCCAGATTTCAGGTGGCTCCCCTAGAGCACTCAGAATAGAAAAGGATGTTTGCGATAAACAACATCCTTGCAAGGTGGCTGATGTCAGTTATTTTACAGATGTGAAAAGTGGGCTTCTATTATCCTACAACATTAATAGCATATTAATATAATATGCATAATATAAAGTATAAAATTTCAATATTCAGCACATGTATTAATAAAATACAATGATTCACTGCATAACAAAATTCCAGTCAACAACAGACCACAGATAGGACGATAGTCCTGTAAGATTACAATGGAGCTGAAAATGGCCTATTTCCTAGTGATGTCATAGCCATTGTAACATTGTAGTGCAATATTTTAAAATAAATTTTATGTAGTCTCAGTGTACAATGTTTATAAAGTGTACAGCAACATCCTAGGCCTTCACATTCACTCACCACACACTCACTGACTCACCCAGAGCAACTTCCATCCTGCAAGCTCCATTCATGGTAAGGGCTCTATGTATGCTTACTATTTTAATCTTTTTAATTGTATCTTCTATGTTTAGATACACAAATACTTACCCCTGTGTTGCAACTGCCTATAGTGTTCAGTGCAGTCACATGCTGCCAGTTGTGTAGCCCAGGAGCAATGACTATACCACATAGCCTAGGTGTGTAGTAGGCTACACCATCTAGGTTTGTGTAAGTGCCCACTATGATATTCACGCAATGACAAAATCACCTAATGACACATTTTTCAGAATGTATTCCTTTCATTAAGGGATGTATGACTATATACCATATATTCATAGATGATTATTATGACAATGGTAACTGAGAGGGTTTCACTGAAGTTGGAAGCTGAAGCCCACAAGCCGGATATAGTTTAAAAAGGTGTCCTGTATATTCTTCCTGCTATTTTTTTTTTTTTTGAGTTGGAGTCTCACTCTGTCACCCAGACTGGAGTGCAGTGGCCACTTCCGGTCACTGCAGCCCCGACCCACTGGGCTACGGCGATCCTTCCGCCTCAGTCTTCCAAGTAGCTGAAACTACAGGCACGTTACCACGCCCGGCTAATTTTTTGATCTATTGTGGAGATGAGGTCTCACCAAGTTGCCCAGGTGGATCTCAAACCCACGGGCTCAGGCAGTTCACTCACCTCAGCCTCCCAAAGCGCAGGATTACAGGCTGAGCCACCAAACCCGGCTCCTGCTATTTTAAAAATGGAAAAATTAACATTAGAATCAGAATTTTAATTTCTTCTGAAAAAGCAGAAGATGTGACTACTCTAGGTTTCCATTTCCAGAAGGTGACAAATGGACTGGAGCTGTGTGGTGTCTGTCCCTTTATAAAAGGTGGGTTCTCACCTATCACCCACCTCCTTGAATCCCTACTGCCTCCATGACTCACGGGTCCAGCACATTTAACATTATGCTTAGGCTGGAAATGTTCTTATCCCAGCTCTTGCCACTCGTTTTTGATGACCTCTGTGTGCCCACAGCCCCTTGCCATCCGTGGCATAAGGCGGTATGCTTCCTAGTAGAAGCATTCACTTTTTTAAAAAGGGAAACTCCTTAAGCTGAAGTACTAAGCCAAAGCAAAGTGCTAATGTTCAGGCTTCAGAGAACCCCTAAGAAAAGTACTGTTATTTCCAGGGTTACCCAAGCATCCCTAACCAAATCCATATAAATAGTTGCCTATTCTGCATACTCTCAAATTCAAGCCAGAAATGAGTCATATTTTTGATGTGAAAAGTGTTTTTGTATATTGTCATTTAGTTTAACAACACAAGTAGAATAGCCTCAAAATGTAATACGTCTTCAAGTCGCATGCAAAAGATGATCCTTGGATAGTAATAGCGTTTCCCTCTCCTGTTTATGAGATTTAGCACCAACCAAAAAACTGTAACAGTTTTGGGAGAGACAGTTATTTCTGCAAAATGTGCTTTTTGTTTCTTGGCCTATGTGTAGGACCATTTAGGGAGCAGCCGTGTTTGCACAGTACTTTTTTTGTGTGTGGAAAGTTGTTTTTGTAAGAGACACACATTTAGTGTTTGCACATTACTGCATCTCTGTTGGCAGCAAGATGAAATTACACCATTACACGGTGAAAGTTACCAACTGCAGCTCATACGGTGAGAGCTTCAATGTTAAAAAGAAGTGGTCAAATTTTTAAAAATTCTGGTACCAGCATTGCACAGCTCAAGTCCCTAGTACAAACTATGTGTTTTTCTTCTGCAGGATTCAAGAAGATTCTATTGAAGTTATTTTCTCTCTCCCCAGTAGATCAAGGAGGAGATCTATGGAGCTACATTTTCTCTGTATTTCTCCTTTGATCAATTGTCCACCCATGTATGGGTTCATTAATTAATTTAAAAACATTAATTATGCACTCCTGTGCCAAGCCTCATCAACACTTTGTCCTGGGCATAGTTAAGACCCCAGGGGAGAGAGAAAAGAAATGAGTCATGAAAAATGACTGAAAGGAACGTACAAACTCAGGGCAAGCTCTCAGAAGAGGCGTGAGACAGGCTGCAGCCTGTGGGGAGGCTGGTGCCACAGGGACCTGGCAGACCTAGTAAAGGGTGCAGCCTTGCCCAGCTGCCTCCTTCCTTTCTCACTGCACTCCTTTCCCATCTCCTCCACCTCCAGACCCTTTGGGTGCAATAGACTGACTTATGACATTGAGTTCCAGCCATGATGTGACCTTGGCCAAGTCATTCTGCTGCTCTGGACAGTGGTTTCTTCTTATCTAAAAGAAGGCACTTGACCTGGGAGGTTTTAAGGTCCCTCCTAGCTCCAAGAATTCTCAATTGCAGGCTCATGACGCCAGCAGATTTTTCAGCTCTCCTATACTAACCATTTGCCCTGAAGCAACAGTGATGTTGAACACAGCCCATGTCACTCCAAAATGAGCCAGTACATAAGTGAATATTTAACAGCTTTCTACACTTTTGCTTAATTTCTGCAAAACTCCTAAGACTGCCTTTCTACCTTTGCAGTGCTTGGAGGTAGCCAACATCCTAATTAAGGGCTCAGACATCAGCAAATTACCTGGGCTGAATCCCAGCTCAGCTACTTCCTAATTGTGTAAATTTTGATAGTTGTTTAATTTTTCTTGCCTTGGTTTGCTCAGCTGTAAAACAGGCAAAATGAGAGTCTCAATTTTGCATGGCTGTGGGGAAGATTAATTAATATGTATAGCACTCTTAGTGTGATGCCTGACAGAATGTGAATGCTCTGAGAATACTAGCTATTTTTACTATTATTTCATTCTTATCTACAATTATAGAAAAAAATAGCAGAGGTATCAAGAATAGTTAGGAATACTAAGCTGTCATATCCAAAGAGAGTGCTCAGTAAGACATAGACAGTAATAAAGAAGATCATGACTTATCAATTAGACACCCCTTGTCTTAATCTTTCAATTGTTTTTACCTTAAATACAAAACCAGAAAGCCTTTACTTCACCCTGCAAAAGCATAGCCCAAGCTCACCCCCACACACTCATCCTTGACGAATTACCACTTGGCCTTTAGCCAACACCACTCCAATGAAATGGCTCTCAGGAAGGTAACCAGTGGTCTATTCCATGGCTTCTATTCACCTGTCATCTTGCTTTATCTTGCTAGTGTCACCTGACCTTTCTCTTAAGTTCTGGTGCTCACTCACCACTCCTGCCAAGGAGCGACATCCTTGTCTCTTAACAACTCAGATTCAGTAGAGCCAGCTTTGAAGTCATCTTCCTCCCAAATATCATTGCAATCTCTCTGCTTTGGTTTGGAATGCTAATACTAGTCTTGACACTGGGATCACAATCTCAGTGCCACCTTTGGTCCTAAGTTGGGACTGATTAGTTCTTGCTTAGAGGATCCATCCTTTCTCCCCTTCTACCCATTGTGTGTGGGCTGTCACCAGGAGGACCTCCTGATCCAGTTCTGACCAATGATGTCACATTATCCAAACTCTTTAGCACCAACACTCACTTCCCTTCTAAAAACAAACAAAAGCGGAGCCCAATTCCAATCTTTCTGTGAAACTTCATTTATTGCTTATATATCTGACCTTACCTTGCACACCAAACACAATCAAGAGCCATGTTCAGCTGTGGTACCACATAGAGCTTGGTGCCCAGCACAAGGAAAGCACTCAACAAATATTTGTTTAACAGGAAAGGAATATGATATATAATCAAATAGTGACTGTGAAGTCCATGAGGAAGAAGCTTCCTAAGTATTTGTTCTCCGCAGAGGCCAGGATGATGGCTTATCCTTTAGTGCTTAGAAGATGAAGAAATTGGTATATGTGCTTTCACTGCAAGATTGAAGCTTTTATTTGAAATAAGAAATTGTTTCAGGTTGCTGAGCAGAGTGTACTTTCATAATTATGAAAATATTTGACGGACGCTCAAGTGGAATTTCCTTTTATAGGCAGGCAATGAAACAATGCAATATAAAGACCATTATGATTGGGTGAGGTAATAGTCTTTTTTTTCTTTTACTCTTATCAGATTTTTCTAATAAAAACTCAATTCTCATTTGAGGCAAGTTCTTTTGGCACCTTCCCAATACAATTCCAATTTATTTTTCCATTAGCTGGGAGCAGTTCCTATATTTTTTTCATTGCAAGCCTATGGTGCCAAATCCACATCCTGCTAGAAGTTTCAGAGTCCAACTCCCCAATACTTTTGAATGTCACTGTCTTTGTTATTTCTGAATGGCAACACAAATGTGGCCAGTGAGATAGGATTCAGGTTAGAAAATGAGAAAAATGATTTTAAAAAATAATATCAGTGAATGCTGAAGTGAAAGAAAATTTATCTGTGCGATCTGATCATTTTATAGTATTTTGGCTTTTGGTAAAATAAATGGAACAGAAAAAAATCATGATTGTGGTTATTAGAAACAAATATATTTTTGTTCTTTACATAATGGTTTTAGAATCACACATTTATCAAAACATTATTTTAGCCTTACTGGATCTCTGGCTGTCTTGATGAGATTTTGAAGCTTCGTTTCTCTACCTCTTCAATCCATGTCCAGTTGTCTTAAACTCAAGTTTCACAATGAAAATAAGGATAATTACCTATTACTTCTTCCAATTAATGGGTGACATGAGTATGGAATAACAGAGCATACAATATAAACCATGGATAATCTAAAAGGCATGTGCATGTTTTTGATTCTGGAATGTTTTACTGTTTTGCATTTGAATCTGCATATGTGATGTTGTAAGAATTCACAGTCCTTCATAAACACACACAAAATCAAGTCCTGTCACGAAGACCTGGCACCCTTCCTCAACTCCATAACATCTCTGCTCTGCCCTTCACACAGTCATATGACCGTAAGTCCTGAGAAGAGTGGAAATCCAAGCAGGAATGTCCTGCAGCCTCCTGGACAAAAGCAAGTCTGTCCCTGTCTGGCTGGCAGCAGACATGCCTATTGCTCCACATCAACTGCCTCACTTGTGCCTCAGCCCCTCAGCCTGTTTATTCTTCAACCTGCTGCTTCTCTCCTGTCACTGACTCGCTGCTTTTCCCTCTTCTTCCCCATCTTTTGCCTTGCTCTTGGTTTACTCATCATGGCTTCTGCCTGCTCCATTCTCTGTGTTTTTGTTTCTCCTCTGACACTAAATGAATCTGCATGTCTTTGTTTCAGAGGCTGTCAAAGAAGAGATTTGATGAGTTCTAAACCATCCCTGTGGGGCAGGGTCCAAATGCTGCAGCTCTGTATCCTGCAAATGACTGGCCATCCTTGTGTTAGCAGCATCCTGTTGTCATGACTCAAAACTTCTGACTGTCTGACCATGTATAATTCAATTAATATTAGGGAAATGATAGTAAATGCACTTGTTTGGTGTGCAAAAGTTTCAGGCCTTTAGCAGAAAAAAACATGCAGTCCTTAGGAAAAAAAACAACAGGAACAAAATTTCATCAGTGATGAAAGGACGGAGCAACTGTTGAGCTGGTAAAATAAGTCAACGTTGAGGAAAGCAGGGTGGGCTGGCTGGAAGATGACTCAAGGCATGAACCAGCCAGGAGACCCAGAGAAAAAGGAATGGGAAACCTTCTGGTGCAAGACTTGAGTTCCTCTAGAAAGAGGCCTCTGTGTTGCAACTCAACTGTGTTCAGGTTTTTTGCACCTCTCTTAAAATAATAATCTTGCTCCCTAACCTGGGAAGGACTTGCTGACATGCTCCTGTCTTCCAGGATAAGGTTTGAATGTTACTTCTCTGTTCCATTCCCATGTAGAACCAGAGGCAATTCACTTTCATAATGTGCTCCTTCAATAAGCATTTAAGTATACAAAATAAATTGCTGTCAAAAGGTTTAAAAATATTTTCTTAAAACTAGTTTTACAATGCGCTCTGTGGAAATCATCTTGGAATGTTTTATTGATGTTTCCATGTACCAAGATTTTGTTTTCAGAGGGCATTCTTGATTTCTTATGCTGTCTCTGTCTTCCCATGTGCCATATAGATGCTGACTTGAACAAGTCTATTGAATGGAGGGTTCATAATTCTGGGAGACTCTTACCTCTAAAGAGACAACTTAGTTTTCATTACAGTTCATTTCTTAAGTGATATGGCATTTTCAATCGCCTCTGCGGCACTAATATTAGAACATTCAGTCATGTACTGAAGAGAGCTCTCTTTCTCTACTCTATTTTATCCTATCTTAAGCCTGGTGAATTTAATCCTAGACCAGTGTAAAATTTAAAGTAGGAAGCAAAACCAAAGCAATAAGCAAATATCTATTAAGTGCCTCTAGTAGAGCTAGGTAGAATAGGCATGCAGTAGCTCAGTTAATATTTTTTGAAGATCACAAGACCCATTTTTTAAAATTCAGGTAAAAAATATAGCACTCTCTAGTTGGTATTAATGACATCAGACTTCAGCTCAATTTGCCCTTTTTCAGACACACCTTGGAGTATTTTTGTTATAATGTTCCTTCTCTCTTCAGAAATCTTCAGTGCTTTCCTCTTACGCAAGCCTGAGGTGAAAACCCTCCTGCACAGCGTCATGGCCACATTTCCCATGATGCCTCTGTTCATTCGTCGTGCTGGTCAGGTCATCCTGCCTAGGTGACAAGAGCAATGCCCTCTTTGTGACTCTGCGTGTATTCCTCTCATAATGTGTATTTCCTTCTGTCCTATACATATCCAAATCCTGCACCCATTCTTTAAGGCTCAGATCAAGTCTGCTTCTTCCACAAAGTCCTCCTCCATTCTGCCTATGAACATTGACAGAATGACTCCCATGTGCCTGGGATACATAGACGAATGAGACAGTCCCTGCCCTCAAGCAGCGTGAGAGCTGAGTGAATGAGGCAAATAAGTCAGCAGGCCAGTAAACTAGTGCTGCCCAGCCTTTTTCACTTACTAAAACACAGAGAAAATGATAATATTCATTATGGCACCCAGGGCTGCTTGCAACTGGCTCCAGGTCCCACCTAGCTACTCCAAAGGCTGAGAGGCTCTTATGCTTGTCCTTCCTCTAACCTGTTTGTGGCACACCAGCTTGGAAACTCAGGGTGATGTTACCGTGTGATAAATGCACTTGTAGGAGCAGTGGCAGAGTGCGATGGGTCCCTCTCCCGGCATGGGATAAGGGAAAGCTTTCTGGGAGGTGGCTTCAAGCTGAGTCTTTTTTTTTGAGCCAGGATCTGACTCTGTCATCCACGCTGGAGTTCAGTAGCACGGTCATGGCTCATCGTAGCCTTGACCTACTTGGCTCAGGTGATTCTTTTGCCTCAGCCACCCAAGTAGTTGGGACAACAGGCATGCACCAAAATGCCCAGCTAATTTTTGGTGGTTTTTTTTATTTTTATTTTTATGGAAACAAGGTCTCACTATGTTGTCCAGGTTGCTCTCAAACTTCTGGGCTCAAGCAATCCTCCAAAAGTGCTGGAATTACAGGCATAAACCACCATGCCTGGCCCAAGCTGAGTCTTAAAAAATGTTTATTACTCAAAAAGGGTGGTGGAGGGAGCATGGGGAGTGAGTTTGTCAGGGGCCTCTGCATGGAAGAGAGGGCATGGTTCAGCCTGAGGGGCAGATGTTAGAATATGGCTTTAGCAGTGAGCAGGCATGAGGTGAGGGTCTTGGGTATCCCTCCAACCAGACTCTGAACTCCTTGAGGCCAAGCTCACATTTTACAACCCTGTGTCTTTCAGGCTGCTTGATCAGGGCTCAGTACAGAGTCATTATTTGATAGAAAAGTCTCTCTTTACTAGCGACACAGGTCTAGTGACTTCTGTGAGACAACACGAACCATCTCTTTTAAGAGCAATGCAATTATGAGAAGTGTTTACTAGAATTTGTTTAAGTCCCACTTGAGATGAAAGGTCTGAGAGGCTTATGGTTCTCCATTCCCTCACGTTTCTGGGACCAGCATCTGGTTTTGCTTGAGAGAATGCCTAACGTGGTTTTTCATTCAGACCCTGGCTTGGTTATTTGCTGATTGTCTCCAGCCTCACACACCACCTTTCTGTAGTCTGCCCTGTGGTGCCAGGTTAGTGAGGTGCATCTCCACAATTCCTTCCCCAGCTGGCTTTCTGGTAAGTCCTGCCAGGAGGAGGCGCTGGTAGAAGAGAAGAAGAGAGGCTTCCAGATTCTGCCACCTTCGCACAGTAGGGCAGTTGCAGCAGATTGTTGGCAACAACTGCAAGAGCAGTGGGTGTGGTGATTCCCTCCACCAGTAGTCCAGGCTGGGCAGCATTTTTTCGGTGTTCCAGAACCAACAGCGATGGTTCTCTCATAGCATGTCAGAAGACATGAGCTCAGCGGCTCCAGCCCAGGGATGTGAGCAGCTCTGATCCTTGGGTATCCATCCCGCTTCCTCCTTGCCTTTGGACCCCTTTTTTCTTCAGTTTGGTCTTTCAGTTCTTCCTGCATGATATTTTCTCTATCTAAATACCTAGTTTCTTCTTTTCTTCTTCTCCTTCCTCTTCTTTCTTCTCCTCCCCCCCATATCTCCTCTTTCCCCTCTTCTTTCTCTTCCTCCTTCCTCCTTTCCTGACAAGACTCTGACTGATACAGACACCTACTTGTAGGAATATGTTCAGTTACCCTAAAAGAGAATACAGAAATATCTAAGGCCATGGAAAGGGAGCATAGATTCTGTTGTCCACATACCCATAACTCCAACATTGGCAGTCATGGTCCTTGGGTGTATGATGTGATGTAAATAAAGGTTTTATTCTGTTTGAAATGTATTGATAGAGTAGCACTGTTGAACTACTCTAATCAGTTTTGTGCATGGATGGATTTCAGATGCAGGGCTGTTGATCCAGTATCTTTTACAAGTACCAAATTTACAAAGAAAAAAATTCCCAAAGCTCTGTAATTCTCTGGCACACAATTCTCTCCACTGAGCCTTTAGAGTATACATCAAATATAATAAAAACAAGTGAGTCAGCTTTAATGGTGTGGCTAAGTCACTTACAAGGGAAGAGTGATCCCTCCAAGCCTTTTAAACCATCTTGGCAGAGACTTTTGCTGCCACAAAGCATTGCCGATTGTTCTAACAATGCATGGAAGGGAGGCTGTTCCCAATAAGACAGCTGGATTATCTTTTGTTCTGTGGTTTCCTTTAAAAAAAAGTCTATCAATGCCTTGTATACATTATATAAACACCACAGTCACAACATTCAAGCATGGCAAGGTCTTATAATTCCATAATTAATGTAGCCACACGGCTCGGTGTTTGTATGAATGATAGGTACATCTTCCCCAGTGGTGTGGATGTGAAACAGGAAAGGTGTCTGTTCACAAAGTGATGAGCAAAAATGTGGGAAGGAAGAATTTTTTTTAAAAAAAGCAAGATAATTTAGCTCTCTGTGAAAGATTTAAGGTCTTTCATCTGGATAACCTTAGTACCCACCCAGAGTTGAATACTAAATGTGGTGATTAGTTCTATTTGAATTTTCTCTCATTAGTTTCTTGGGCCTCATGTGATCTGTCTTATTATATAACAGAAATCATTGATGCACTGTGTATGAAACACTGCAGCTAACAACGACTCTTACTGCCCATCCTGGTCCCAGTTCATCTAGTTTCTAGATGAAAGCCACAGAGTGCACTGTTTTTTCAGTTAAAACGAGAAATCCTCTACCATCTGTACATATAGCATTTTAAAAAGTCAGGAAGAACCTCTTGATGTGATTCTTCTTAAAGACTTTACCGAAAAAAGATTCCACTAGCTCTAATAGCCAGGAAGCCAGAAGCACAACATGTATAAATGCTCATAAATGATGCAAGTTTGATTGTTAATGCATGGGGGGTGACTGGAGTGGAAAAGAATTAGAGATTTTGTGCTTGATTTCTTAGAAGCTGACTGCTGTAGGTATGGCCTTACCAACAGCCACTCACCATCAAAGATATACAAGGAAAATATTTGTTTCCTGTGTGTACTCTGCTTTTAGCTCAGATGTCACTTCCAGGAAGCTGTCTGTGCCCGAGGATGTCTCCATCCTATCAACTGTCCTAGTATGGTGAGTTTGCAGCACTGCTGTGTGGTTTAAGAATTTTCCCACCTCTCCCCCAGTCTGTGAGACTGTGGTTAGGTAACAGCTGCCACTGTAACCATAGGCATTCAGAAAAAGTTTGTGGAATAGTGAAAATGTTTTTGGAAAGAGCAGCCACAACACTGCAGCTTTGTTGGGGACAGATTGTAGAATGGCGAAATTACAAATTAGAGCAGAACTTTTGGGCTCTAATTTCACTGACAATGTGAAACACGTGTCTGGAGAAGGCAAACAAACAACCACCACCAATAAAACAAACACAAAACTGCAGAAATAGAGGAGAAACAAAAAGGAAGTGATAGAGAAGGAAAATTATCATAGAAAACATTAAAAAGAGAAAAAGAAATAGATGGGACTCAGTGGGGTTTGGATTGACTGCCTATGAATGGCAGTTGGAAAAGCTAGGACTGTGTACTCTGCAAAATTAAGATGAATCATCAACCGGTTGCAATTCTTATTTCAGAGGCATATATTCCACAAAATTTCAATTTCTCAGGACAACTAACTGAAATCCAGACTTTCTTGAGCTATAGTGTGAATGGTTTCAGACAAGAGTAACTGTATCACCAGATTTCTTCTAATACAGCTCTTCTGCAGCCAGTTGAAGTAGCAACAATGTATAAAATAAAATTTTAAAAAGTTCCCTTAAGTGAAAGCAGTTATGTTTTTCCTGTTTACTTTTTGTCTTCTCCTGTGAGTTTCCTCCACTAACCAGAGTCCAGGGCTTTCTTCCTGAACAAGCCCTGTGACCCAAAATGAAGCTTGTCTTTCTCTTTTTTCCTTTCTTCTCTGACGTATGACTCTGCTTATAAAATGTCTGTGAATGCTTTCATTTCCTTTCACCAAGAGAAAAAGCTAGACAATGTGTGTGTGTGGGGGGGTCTTTTAAAGTATTCATCCACTCAACAAAATTTTGTCATTTGCTAAAGATGCAGCAGAGACTTAGTGTGGAAGAGTGGTATAGGGGTTTTGGAATTGAACTCACCTGGATTTGAATTCTGATTCAATCATTTGCTGGTTGCCTAAATTACTATTTGTATTTGTCAAATTACTTAATTTCTCAGGGCCTCAGTTCCTTTCTCTATGAAATAGAGATTATAGCTACCTGTACTATTTGGTTTTTTGGACAATTCTGTGGATATGGCTTGGGGGCGTTCTTCATTATTTTCCCAAATGGCAATACTTTTCTTCATCTGTAAGTAGCTTGTCATTAAGATCTGTATAGCAGGTCTAGGATGCCTATTCTCAGGAATATTTTGCAAGATGTATGCAACAATGTATCAAAATTGTATCCTTAAGTGGTCTCAGTCTTTGTTATTTACATTTGGTCTGCTTGCCAGCTTGCTACTTAGCCTTGTCCTAGAATACAGGAAATTTGGCCTTCAGTCCCCCAAAGTAGAGAGAAAAGTTGCCATTGAATATCATGGTTGTCATGTCCAAGTTGTGACATGACATGACACATTGCTGAACAGTGAACAAATCTCTTTTCGTCTAGCTCCCCTAAATTGGTCAGAGACCATAGGAGGAGGGATGCCATGTGTCTCTTCTTGAACCTTTAAAACAGATTAAAGGTTATGGAGCGAAATCTCAACGTGAGAGAGCTGATAAACCCACGCCTGTCACAGCTGATTGTTAGTAACTGTTATCTTGAGTTATCTCTAAGAGCTTTTAATCTTTGAATTATTGTTTTCTGAAAAGAATCTACTTACTACTTTGGGAGTTTGCAGGAACAAGGCCCTCTCCTTGATCTTTGGCCCTTCAATTCCCTGTAAATATTATCTTGCAGGGCTGCTGTAAGGATTATTGCAGCGGTAGAGTTAACTATCCCTTGTGTCTGAATCATTTATCAACTATGTGACCCTGAGTAAGCTCTTTCACCTAAGATCATTTCCTCAAATGAAGAATGGGGATTAAAATATGAGATGATACAATTAAAGATCTCAACACCGAGTCTGGCATATGTAAGTATCTAAAAGTTGATGTGCCCAACGGTAGTTACTGTGAGCACAAGTCATATGGATATGAAGAAGGACACTGTAGATGTGGATACTAAGAAAAACAAAGGCAGACCACCAAGCTTTCTATAGATGATTATCTACTTTGGTTCTGAAGTTAATCTCAAGTTTCATGAAATGGTGACAGATTAAGGCATGGGGCTCAGGAGAAAGGGGAAGAACATTGTAGTGGAAAAATCAGGGGCATTAGCCACCCAAACGACGTGCATTTAAATCCTACTTGTATTTTTTTCTTCCTAGTTGCTCAAGTCAGCCCTTCTCCCTGAGTCGCGGTCTCCTCATTGGTAAATTGGGGATAACGAAGATACCCGGGGCTGTCGCGACAGTCCTCGACAGTCGGCGAGGTGCCTCGGAAGCTGTCGCTGGATTGGGGCCGGGCCCTAGCAGCCGGGAATGCTGCCCAGGCTGGGCGGCCAGGGACCGGACCCGCCGTCAGGGAGGGACCGGGATGAGGCGGGGAGCGCGTCGGAGTGGGGCGGCCCGGGTGGCCCCGTCGCGTGCCGAGGCGGAGGCCGAGGGCTCACCCGGGCCTTTGTTGGCAGCCCCCGCCGCCTCTGCGCGTGCCCGGGAGGATGAAAGCCAGAGGTGGCGGCAGGGCGCAAACCGGCGCCCACAGCCGGGGACCCGAGGCCCCGTGCCGCTCCGGACCGCGCCGTGCCATTAGATGCTGGGGACGGGACGGGGGTGGGGGGGCTCACCAGCGTTTTATAGGCTGCGCGACGGCGCCCTAAGTGACAGCCGGGCGGGCCACTGGCGGGAGCGGCGGCCCGCGCGGGGAGCGCAGAGCCGGCGGCGCAGCAGCTCGCGGCCAATGGCTGGCGGGGTCGCGGGCGGGCCGGGGCCGGGCCGGGGCGGGGCGGCCGCGGCGCTCCAGCGGCGGGGGCGGAGTCGCGCGGGGAGGGCGGGGCGGCCGGCGGCAGCGGAGGCAGCGGCGGCCACAGCAGCTCCGCCGGCGGCCGCGGGAACACTGCCGACGCCAGCGGCGGGTGAGGGGCTCGCGGCGGCGGCGCGCGGGCGGCCCGGGGTGGGACGCAGGGCGGCTGCGCGGAGGGGCGCGGGGCTGGGGGGCGGCGCCGGCGGCCCGGCTCTGCGGCGCCCGGCTGCGGGATCCACCTGCTGGTAACGGGGCCGCCCGCGCCGCGGTCGGGCCGGCGCTCCTGCGCCGGGAGCTGCTGCGCCTGTGGCGCGCGGCGCGGGCGCGGGCGCGGGCGCGGGCTGGGCCTCGGGGCGGGCGCGGGCCGGGGCGCCCTGCCCGCTCGCTCGCCCCGTGCCGCCGCAGCCCCTCAGTGCCGCGCGCCCTCCCGGCCGCCGGCCGAGCGCCTCGTGTGTCCCTGGCGAGGCGGGCTCGTCGACTTTGGGGGAAAGTGGAGCAAAGTGTGGATTTGGGGGCGTAGGGAGGGGGAGGAGCGTCTCCCTCGGAATCCGGCGGTTGGAGACCCTCGTCCGCCGCGCGCCCGGGAGTCGGCGCCTTCGCGGGGCCGCGGGGCAGGTGGGGCGGGGCGAGGGGTTCCCGGGCGCGGGGACTGGGGTTGCCCCGGCCGAGGACGTGGGACATGCAGCCGGTGCCGCGAATTTCATGCAAAGTGAAGACCCGAGGGTCCGGTGCGAAATCGCACCCCTGTGGCCCCAGGCCTCAGTCCCCCCTCCCGTGAGGAGGAAGCTGCTAGTAGGACCCTTAGGTTGAGTCTCGGCGGTTCCGCTCGGTGTGCCAGGTGACAGCTCGAAGGCGTGCCTTTATGAGCTGGCAGTCGTACCACTCGCACGCCCGCTTTTATTTCTCGCAACATTGTGTTTCTCTGGAGCCCATTCACTGCTTACTTTCCGAATTGCCAAATCTAAGTAGGCACAATGTATGTTTTGAATGTTTTCCATGTATTTTGCTGTTGTGCTTTTGCCGTTGGCCGAATTCTTTTATAAAAGATGAAGAACGACAGAGTCGTCAGTTTGAATTTGGATTCTAAATTTAGAATCAAATAATATGCGTTTTGTGGTTCGTTTCCTGTATGTTTACAAAATAGTTTCGTTAACAGGTTATGGTCACATAGGTTTGTTTAACCCGCAAGTGTAAATCCAAAGACGCATTGGACGATGACATTATGTAAGCTGTGTTAAAGACAAACATTGGCCTTTGCATATGTAGAAAATAAATAAGTTTTTTTAACCATAATTGTGGTTATAAAGTTACATAGGCTTACGCCATGGTTTTCATTGATTCTGGATATCATGGAATGTGCCTTTCCTTCTTCCGGCACCTTGGTTTTGTCTGTGGGATGCTGATTAAGGGATATGCCAAATGTTCAGCAAAGTGTTTTCAGCCAAGGACTGTGTTGAATATTTCAGAGAACATTTTAAAATAAAATAAAGATTTTGTATCCAGTCATAAAATATAAGACTGCAGCCCTTAAGCAGCTGTTAACAAAATAGATTCTTCAGTCTGAGGTCTAGAGTTGAAAGTTTCATTCATCTTTGGGAGGGTGGAGAAATGATTAGTAATTTTAGCCACTAGCATTTTTGTCGTTGTTAAGTATTCAAATGTGTTGAGATAATCTCCAAGAATATTAAGGTGCTAGAGGAAATTTTTTCAAATATGAACATGGATACAAATGTGGGTCACCTGTGTCTTCCAAGCCAGCCTATGAACTGTGTCTCATGACTTAAAAGCATTTAGATCCTTAGTTTTATTCTTTCCCTGAGACTTGATTCGCTTGTCCTATGCAGTTAAACTTACTGGTTTGGAGATCCTAATTAAACCTGTATAACAACATTGAGAAAAACACTCGTATTTTTCTTGCAAATTTTCTGGGCTTATTTGTTAGTAGAATTCATTGCATCTTAATCAGACCAGAGTTTAATAACTTCCTGGATCCAATATTTAATTTTCTTTATTTCTTTTTATGTGTTATGAGTAATATATCAATAGTCTACTTTGACTTTAGGGCTCACTTTTACCTGTCTCTACACACTTATGCTTATTTTTATACAGGCTTTTGTTTTACTTAATAAAACTATTTTTCAAAAATCCTTTATTTTATGGTTCTGTGCTTCTCTACTTTCCCATTATTATTGATTGAATGTATATTTAATCTAATAACCTGTATATTTTTAGATCTTTTACTAGAACAACATTCTTTCTGAAGTAAAATAGAGCCAAGTATATAAAAACTGAAAGTTACAAATATTTTAATATAATGCCACACCAGGATTAAAATTCCAAGTTATATAATTCACTGAGTTGCCACCTGTGTTTTTATCATCAGAATTCATTATCGGGTGCTTATTGACTTAAGACAATTAGAGAAGTTTGTGAAGATTTTAATTCTAAACTGTAGACATGGCATGTTCGATGTTAACTTGTCTTAGCTATATAAGATGAATAAATTTGGTCAAGGAAACAATGATAACTTAAAGGGGGAATATCTTTGGAGCTCCTTGTGTTTAGGTAGTAAGAGGGCTTAGGTGCTTCTAGAATATTATATGGAAATTAGAGATGCTGGCCAAGGTGGGTTAACAGGCATAGTTTGATGGAAGGGAGGAGCGAGAGGAGGAAGGATTAGTAAGAGACTACAGGAAGTGAGAAATTTGTTTGATGTTGTATGCTTAGACTGAAAATTTCTATAAATTTTGCAACTTACTCCATAAGAGATCCATGTTTGTTACAGAATATAAAAATTTTTCAAATTTACACTTACTGTTGGATCTAATTAATACTCTGGGAAGATTCTGCAGATTAACCTGAGACTTGGAGTATGCCTAGCGTGTCTCTTCATACTACCAGTGGTGCAGGTGGCCTAATTTGAGAGGAAAAGTGTGATAGATGATAGACTTTGGAGTCTTACAGAGTAAGGGTATCTCTCTGGATTTGTTTCTCTGTGTGTAGAATAGGTTGGGTTTTTAATTTATTTTATTTTATTTTATTGGAGTTAGGGTCTCACTCTGTTGCCTAGGCGCCATTGTATATAGCATGATCATGACGATCATGGCTCACAGCAGCCTCGACCACCTTGACCTGGGCTCAGGTAATACTTCCACCTCAGCCTCCTGCCTGTCTGCCTGTCTAGTTTTTTGATAGAATAGGGTTAATAATACCTGCCTCATAGGATTTTGTGAAGATTTAAATCGTATAATGGACCCAGCAGGCAGGAAACATTTAATGAGTTTTAGTGGGTTATCACTATTAATACTATACCCTTGTAATCTTTCTTTACTAGTGGAGATTTCTAATAATGTTCAGTGTTAAGAGGTAGCTGAGCTGGTAGTTTCTGAATTGCCTGCAAATGACTGCTTTAATCAGCCATATTCTTCCACCGAAAGAATTGTCCCCTGGGATTGTTAGCCATTTTTGAAGTTGAATCAACTCATCCCACTAATATATTATATTGCCAAGTGCATCTTGTGGTAGCCTTGAGGCCACCAAAAATCAATGCACATCTCAAAGGGCCTGACGGGACCCCAGGGAACGAGACTGGCTGTGCATAGAATGGACTGCACTGGAGGCTGACTGTGTTTTTTTATTGTTGTTTGGTTTTATTATTTTTTTTATACAGTTAGCATTTGTTGAGAACCTGTTATGTGTGGGACACTATGCTATAGTTCTAACAACTTCCTTTATTTCCATTTTCCCAACAACTTTGTTAGATGGTAGCTGATTTCCCAAATTTCATGAGTTGAAACCATGCAAAGTGATAGATCCTAGGTTGGACAGTATCCTGGCTGGATTGCTGCAATTTCTAAATGCTTAAATATTCCCAGTTTACAACGTGAGAATAGGATAGTCACTGGAAAAACTACATTTATTTTATGTTGATGATAAATAACAATACAAACTGTAACCTTTTTATTATTTTTGGTAATATGTGAAAGAGGATATGGGACAGGTTGCTTTCTCATTTTGTGAATGAAGGCTTGAGGCCTAGATAAGTGTCATGCCCAAAATCATCTAAATAATGACAGAAATGGGTAAAGGACTCAGGTCTTTTGACTCCTCTATATTGTAGTCTGTCAATTTTTCTTACACATATTTTTAAGCATTACCTATTATTGAGCAATAGGAAAGCTGGGGAGAGTGAAGATTATGTTGCTCAGGAGCCACTGTGTGACCACTAGAGTTCTCATCTTGGAATCTGTGAGCCCCACAACTTCTCCTTTTAAATAAACCACCATGACTTTCATTTCACAGACAACAAGACCAGGGGGGTAGTATAGCTTTATTGTTTTGTTTTCTGGAGGAGAAGGGCCATATAATTCTAGTATGTTAAATGAGTGGTTTAGATGTAGGATTTATGTTAAATGAGTGGTTTAGGTGTAGGATTTTTTTTTTTTTTTTTTTTTGCGTCAGGTTCATATTCTGTTGCCCAGGCTGGGGTGCAGCGGCATAATCATGGCTCACTACAGCCTCAACCTCCTGGGCTTAGGTGATCCTCCCACCTTGGCCTCCAAATAGCTGGGATGACAGGCATGCACTGCTACACCTGGCTAATTTTTTGATCTTTTTTTTTTTTTTTTTTTTTTTGGTAGAGACAAAGTCTCACTATATTGCTCAGGATAGTCTCAAACTCCTGGACTCCAGTAGTTCTCCCGCCTCAGCCTCCCAAAGTGCTGGGATTATAGGCTTGAGCCATTATACCCGATGGAATAATCTTTACGGACATAGTTTAGCCCTGCTAAAATGGTGAATAATAAATGAAAAAGCTTACATGTTGCATTACTGAATGAGGTTCTCCTTCTCTTTCCCCACGGAATAGGAAGAAAAAAAAGACATCAGTGTATGAAGACTGTGAAGACATCCCCGAGTAGCAGTTGTGAATGGCATTGCTGCTAGGCTCCTTCTGCAGAGCATCTGAAATGAACCTCCCTTATTGATTGTTTTTATTGACTTAGAGCCAGGAATACTGGATTCAGTTGACTTCAGGGTAAAAAGACAACAGTCCTGGGTATCATTATAAACATATGGACCAGTGTGATGGTGAAATGAGATGAGGCTCCGAAATGGAACTGTAGCCACTGCTTTAGTATTTATCACTTCATTCCTTACTTTATCTTGGTATACTACATGGCAAAATGGGAAAGGTAAGGAAAATGATTATGAAATTGTATATGAAAGGTACTAGGCTTTTTGCTTGGTAAAAATGCATAAAATGTTTAGGTTAAATATCCTAGCACCCTACATGTTGCATGCTATCTGCTGGCAGTTTTGTTTTGTTTTGGTTTTTGGGTTTTTTTCCTGCCACAAAATGAAACACTATTCTTGGACAGAGGAGACAGTATCTCTAGTTCCAATGTGGTTTGTTTGTTTTCAGTTTTGTATAATTGCACTTGGAGAAACAGATACTGATCAGTGGTTTATATTATACATAACAGCCAAGTTGAATAATACTTTTGTTTTGGCAGTTTTAAAATTTACTAAACGTAATAAATGTCTAATAAGATTCCTTGTACTGGTGTTGTATAAAACACTTAAAAGGACACAATTAGTGCCTTTGTGAAATTTACATGCTAATTATGCTAATGATTGGGTGCTATGTAGTTAATGATTTAAACTGCTTGCATTAACAGATTGGTCCTTAGGCAAAAATATTTAAGAAAGGATGAGGCTAAATTCTTATTGGAATATCAAAAAAAAATTTTTTTGTTTTTTGAGTTGGAGTCTCTCTCTGTCGCCCAGACTGGAATGCAGTGCGCTCCTGCCCACTGCAGCCTCGACCTGCTGGGCTCCGGCGATCCTTCTGCCTCACCCTTCCATGTAGCTGGAATTACAGGCATGCGCTACCACAACTGGCTGATTTTTTGATTTATTGTAGAGATGAGGTCTCGCCAAGTTGCCCAGGTGGGTCTCAAACCCGCGGGCTCAGGCAGTCCACTCACCTCAGCCTCCCAAAGCACGGGATTACGGGCTGAGCCACCAAGCCTGGCTAAAAAAATTTTTTTAATTAATTATGTTTAGACTATTGAACTATGTTTTTTTTGCTGTTGTTTGTTTTTTTTTTTTTGCGTTGGAGTCCCACTCTGTCGCCCAGACTGGAGTGCATTGGCACGCTCCTGGCCACTGCAGCCTTGACCTGCTGGGCTCTGGTGATCCTTCCGCCTCAGCCTTCCAAGTAGCTGGAACTACAGGTACACACTACCACGTCCGGCTAATTTTTTTTTTTTTTTTTTGTAGAGATGACACGCTACCACATCCAGCTAATTATTTTTTTATTTACTTGTTATAGAGATGAGGTCTTGCCAAGTTGCCCGGGCAGGTCTCGAACCCGCGGGCTCAGGCAATTCACTCACCTCGGCCTCCCAAAGCATGGGATTACAGGCTGAGCCACCGAGCCTGGCCTGAACTGTGTTTTAAAGGGAAGTTATCTGTTCATTGACTGGCATTGAATTCAGGGATAATGCTTTGCTTTGTGTTTTTCTTTGAAGAGACACTTTTGGAGTAAATCCCTACCCATACTTTTTACCTGTCTCCTTTCCTTCTAATAATCTAAGGAATGTTGATGATGAGAAGACAGACAGAAATGTTGAGATGATTGCGTAGTTGGTCTGTTAGAATCAAGTTAGAGTAGCCATCATCACCTGGGCTATTTGAAGGTGATTTTGCTGACATTATTTATTGACTCCGATGAAAACAACTGAAAATACTGTTTTTTGACCTCATTTTTTCTAATGTGTGTTTATAGGTATATCAACAGATATGTATATGGCTGTATGAGATACACACACATACACACACACACACACACACACACACACGAACTGAAATAAGTAAAAACATACGCTCTGTGCTTCCAGCAAGTATGGTGGTGTTTTCCCATTCTTTGTCTTTCCTATTCTTTGTCTTTCCCATTCTTTGTCTGAGTGGGGCTCTCTTGGGGAAAATGAATGAAAACTTGATAAAGGCCTTATTTCTTTACGTACAAATATATACATTTAAAATTTTGTGTTTTAATTGTACCAAATGAGAAGACCTAAATAGGAAGCACTTTGAAGAGTTGATTTAATCAAACTATTGATTGTCCTTGACATGAACAAAGTAAACAAGTGGCTATTGATAGTCTACTTATAAAACAACTGACCATCAGGAAAGTATATAGATTTTTTTTTTCTTATCAGGAAACTTATTTATTTCAGAGAGTTATAGTAATGGAAAAACTTGACCCTTCTCACTGTCTTATTTAAGAGATTAAAGACTTGGAATTTCCATTTCATTTTTCTTGTTTATTATGTAAAGGCATTATAAGCATTTTAAAAATTAAGCTGTATTTAGAATCAAAATTAACTGAAAAAAACATAAAGATTATTTCACCATGTGGCATGAAATGTACATACACAAATCTGCTCTCTTTGATTATCACTCCTTGAACAACTCTGTAATCACTCTGTGCAAACTCTTCTGCTCTATTTTTCTGCTTACTGTCCAGACTCTTTCAGGTATCCATGTAGGTTTCTGGTTATGGCTATGTAAAACCTTTGTGATTAAGTTGTATTGCTTGTGTAACCACTCTAACTGTTGGACTTTGAATTCTTTCTAGATAGTTCTGGCAGTCAGCCTGGATTTTTTGGACAGGACTGATTTCAGATATTCAATTCTAGTATACCCATAAACCATGTACTCTGATTTTTATTTTGGATGTGTGGTTTACATAATCTTTGACATTGCTGAACTAATAGTTTTTATTTTTCATTCACTCATTGGTCCCTTACCTGTTCCTGTTCTGTGTACTGTATTTATATGCTATGAATAAGAAAAGAAATTAGAAATGTCATGCCTTTGAGCAGTTCAGGGATTGGTGGGAAAAATACATTGTAAACATATATTATATGATTCTATTGCCATTAGATAGAATGAGATAGAAGCAACAGAGTGCTTGTCCTGCTGTAAGTATAATACATATATTATCTTAATCTTCATAACAACCCTGAGGGATATTATTACCTCATTTCTGTAAGTGGAGAATCCGAGGCAGAGTGGTTAAGAAACCTACCAAGGTTATATATTAAGTGGTAGAGCTAAAGTTTGAACTTAGGCAAGTTAATTCAAGAATTTATGGTCTTAGCTGTTGATTTGTTGTCCAGAAGAGCAGAGATTTGTTCATTATGACCAGCACATAGGGTTCCTCTGCTCTTTCAAGGTTTAGCTGCTCATCACAGAATAGCTTCTACAAGTACTAGTTTGTCATAGTCTTCATTCACTACTGGGAAGAATACACGAGCTGGTCCATGGGATTGGCATAGGTTGGGGTGTATGTCAGGAATCCTGCCAGGGCAGCTGGGGTGCAGGGCAGTGTACCAGTTTTATCAGGGTTTATAGGGCTCCAACATAAAAATGAGCAGAATTCCAGTTATGTGGAAGGGACAGGTTGGGAAAGTTGTAGGTGGGTGTTGTGAGAGTGGGACAAAAGTAATTACATGTCTTACTTGCTGGTGGGAGCAGGGCTCCTAATCAACTCCCTAATCTGATCAGACACCATCCAGAATTGGGCAAGTCTGATTAAGCAGTCATAGGTTCTTGTCCCTGAGGACAGAGACAAATAACATGTTCGTAGTGCCTGATCCAGCGCTTAGTGCTTAGTAAGCATTTAGTAAATATTTGTTAGAGAAATGACTCCTTCAGCAAAAATATATTTAAAAAATTTTTAAGTAGTTTTATTGAGATATAATTTACATTCTGTAAAATTCATCCATTTAAAGTGTACAATTTAGTTAGTGGTTTTTAATATATTCACAGATACATGTATTCATCATAGTCAATTTTAGAGCATTTTCATCACCTCAGAAAGAAATCCTGTACCCTTTAGCTATTACTGCCCCTTCTTCCTCCTCTTCCCTCCTAGTAATTAGGCAACCACTAATCTTTCTAGATTTCCCTGTCCTGGACTTTCATATAAATGAAATCATATAGCATGTGGTCTTTTGTGACTGGCTTCTTCACTTGGCATAATGTTTTCAAGGCTCATCCATGTATCATTTGTGGCATATATCAGTACTTCTTGTCTTATAGCTGAATAATGTTCCTTGTCTGGATATACTGTATTTGTTTCTCAGTTCATCTATTAATGAACTTTGGGTTGTTTCTACTTCTAGCTATTGTGAATAATGTTGCTATAAGCATTCATGTACATGTTTCTATGTGGACATGTGTTTTCATTTCTCTTGGGTATTTACCTAGGAATAGAATTGCTGGGTCATATCATAACTCTATGTTTAATTATTTGAGGAACTGCCAGACTATTTTCCAAAGTGGCAGGATCATTATGCATTCCTTTTTCATTCTTTTGCTACAATCTGTTTGTGTCTTTGAATTTACTGTGTGTCTCCTGTAGACAACATATAGTTGGATCATGCTTTTAAAAGTCCAGTCTTACATATATCTGCCTTTTGATTGGGTTGTTTACTTATTCATATATAGTGATATTATGATTTATTTCTGCCACCTTTTTGTTTTTCAGGGGCCTCAAGTGTTCCTTTTGTTCCTGTGTTCCTCCCCTTTTGCTTTTTTTTTTTTTGTAAAACAGTGATTGAATTCATTAGGTTTATTAAATACTAATTCATTTCTGCTCTTCTTAGTTTATAGTGAAGGAACTATATGAAAAAATAGTGATTCATTGACCTTTTAATTTCATTAATGAGTTTTTAATTATCTTTGAGTATTTTTTAGTAGTTTCTCAACTTATCAGAATCAGCTTTAGATTTATATTAGCATAGTTCTAGCAGTATACAGAAATGTTACTCCTGTATAGCTCTATTCCTTCTTACCATTTTGTGGTATTATTGTTATACATATTATATCTATTAATGTTACAAAGCAATGTAGTGTTGCAATTATCTTACCATGTTACTATTTCCTTTGGTTCATTCGTTTTATTTCCACCTACCTCCTTTGTGCTGTTATTGCCAATTATTTACTGATAAGTTTTTACATGATATAGACCCAGAAATATATTATATACGTATTTTATATAATTTCTTTTAAAATCAGCTAACAGGCAGAAGAAATGCAATATAGTATCTGTTATAATTGCATAATTATTGCTACGCTCATCACTGTCTGGGTTTGCTTCCTTTCAGCTTGAAGAACTTCTTTTAGCATTTCTTATAAGGTGGACCTACTAACAACTAATCCCTAAGGTTTTGTTTATTTTGTTTATTTGGTTTGTCTTTATTTCACCTTCGTTTTTAAAAGATAGCTTTTCTGGACATAGGATTTTTGGTTGATAGGGGGGTTTTGTTGTTTTTGAGCACTACATGTTATCTCATTGCCTCTGGCTTTATTGTTTCTGCTGAGAAGTCGGCTACTAATTTTATTGGGGTTCCCTTGTAAGTGATGTGTCATTTTTCTCTTGCAGCATTCAAGGTTTTCTTATGTTTGACTTTTATCATTTTTACCATGATATTTCTATGGTTCTTTTTATGTTTATCCCATTTGGAGTTTGTTGATCTTCCTAGATATATAATGTTAGGTCTCGGTGGAATCTCCAAAAGTGTTAGGTCATACTCCCAGCGGGGCCTCCAGAATGTTAGGTCAGGCCCACAGGGGTGTCGGTTGTCTGGTGTGCGATCTGGTGCCACATGAAATATACAAAGAATTGCACAGAAGTTAGATTATAAAATATAGTTTATTTAAAAAGTAAATTAGAGAGAGAAAGAAAGAGGAGATTTATCTCTCCAAGTCAGGGAAGGGGGCCAAAACCAGGAAACATAGTGATAGCCATAGCTCAGAGAGTACATGGCTACATCAGAGTCTAGTAAGGTAATAGCTGCAATGGCTTGGCAATGACCATGGCGATGATGACTGGTTGCTCTTGGTTGAGTCCTTTTAACCTTCCCCTTTGACCGGGGAAGGCTGTTAAGGTGATTGGGTAGCAGTCTGCTTCATGTCATCACAAAGGGGCAGGTAAGCACAGGTACTGACATCAGGTGATGGACAGCAGGCAGATGGGTAGGTTAGTCACATGATTGCTGCTATGGTTGGGGGTAGGGTTCTGTCTGTGTCACATAGGTCATGAAGGGCTGATTAGGTTAATTTGAGTCTTATGGGTGGAGGCAAATACTTGAAATAGAAAACCTAATTAGTACAGAACAAGCTGTGCGGGGTGGGGGGGGGGGGGGCTTGTAAAACAATTATCAATAGCTACCTCTGAGAAACTGATTCTGTCCTTGGTGAACCAGTAGAAAAACATGAGATTTAGCCAATGTTAAAATGGCTGCTCATTGGGTATATTAAATCCATGTTATGTCCTTTCACATATCTTGCTGCTTTTTAATATATTTTGGGAAGTATTAAGCCTTTATCTCTTTGAATCTTTTGCTGTCCTCTGTTTGTAGTATTCCCATTGCACATATGGTGATGTGCTTGATAGCGTCCCACATTTCTCTGAAGCTTTGTTCATTTTTCTTTTCTGTCTTTCTTCTTCAGCTTTACATAATCTATGTTGATGTATCTTCAAGTTTACTAATTCTTTCTTCAGCCAGTTAAAGTCTACTGTTGAGACCATATTAGTCAGGATTCTTCAGAGAAATAGAACCAGTATGTTATTATTATTATTATTTTATTTTTAATATTTTTATTTTAAAGATGTGGGGTACAATTCAGCGTTAGGTATACAGATGTTCATTTTGCAGGTACTCTTGTTGATGAAGCATGCCCCCTCTCCCCCAGCAGATTCCCACTACTGCCAATCATACACACCCCCCACCCCAGCAGTTTCCCACTACTGCCAATCTTTTTCTTGTAGTATTAGGATAATTGTTCAAGGTCCC
This sequence comes from Cephalopachus bancanus, assembly GCA_027257055.1. Taxonomy (NCBI): domain Eukaryota; kingdom Metazoa; phylum Chordata; class Mammalia; order Primates; family Tarsiidae; genus Cephalopachus; species Cephalopachus bancanus. The sequence continues at coordinate 1,011,022 of JAPVLO010000159.1, read as the reverse complement.
CTTATGAATGAGAACATGTGATACTCAATTCTTTGTTTCTGTGATAGATCGCTCAGAATTATAGACTAAGTCCATCCAGGTTGCTGTGAAGTTCATGATTTTGTCCTTCTTTATGACTTCATAATATTCCTTCTTGTATATGTACCACATTTTTTAAATCCAGTTCTCTTTCAATGAGCAGCATGGTTCAGAACCAATATATTGTAAAGAGATTTATTGGAATTGTCTCATGTGATTATGGAAGTCAAGAAGTCCCATGATCTGCTTCCTATAAGCTGGAGAGAACCAGGAAAGACAGTGTGTAATTCAGTGTGAGTCCAAAGGCCCGAAAATAGGGGAACTAATGGTGGGTGTAAGTCCTCGTCCATGTTTGAAGGCCCAAGAGCCAGGTATGAGGGCAGGATATTCTAGATGAAACAGAATAAATTTGTTATTCCTCTACCTTTTAAATCTATTCAGGTCCCTAATAGATTGCATAATGCCCACCCACATTGGTGAGGGTGATCTTCTTTCCTCAGTCTACAGAGGAAATGCTAATCTCTTCCATAAACACTCTCACAGAGGTACCCAGAAATAATGTTTTATATCTTTTAGCCCAGTCAAGTTGACTTATAAAATTAACCATCACAAGGCCCTCTGATGAATTTTACTTCAGTCATTGTACTTCCAACTCCAGAATTTCCATTTGGTTCTTTCTTAAAATGCATCTCTCTTTTTTGATATTCTGTATTTGGTATGGCATAGTCATATCTTCCTTTACCTCTTTAATTAAGTTTTCCTTTAGTTCTGTGAGCATGAAATCTTTTCCTGTTAAATCCTACGTATAGTTGTACTCACAGGCAATTGCTGTTGTCTGCTTTTTTTTTTGGATATATGGGTGCATTTCCCTATTTCTTTGCATGTCTCATAATTTTTTTGTTGGAAACTGGACATTTTAGATAAATATATTTTAGCAATGCTGGGTACTGAGTTTTCCCAAACCCTTCTCCATTATTTTTACTTATTTGTTTAGTGACTGACTAAAGGTGAGCTTTTGATGTGCCCACAGCAACTCCTGGATGACCATTGTTATTAGTAGGGCTCTCTTTTCAACTCTTGGGACCCTATAGGATAGTATAACTATTTACCAGCTGATTGTTTTATTACAACAATGTCCTGGGGCATAACTTCTACTACAAAGTAATCTAATCAGATTGTGGTTTCTTTGAAGAAATAGTTTCTGAGGTCAGTGTCTACTGTATGTTTGACCCCAGAAAGCCTCCTCCTAGCTTCCTCTTTGCTGGGTTCTCTCATGCAAACTAGCCAGACCACAGTCTAGTCAATATCTTCACTAGTTCTCTCCATTCACTTTACCACATTCTCCACTGTTTTTGAGAGAGCTCTTAGGCTTACATTTCTCCATACTCTGTTGCAAATGAAACTGTTCCTTTGGGAAGATATTAGGCGCTATTTGTTTGTTTGGTTTTTTTGTTGTTGCTGTTGCCACTCCAGCCTCGACCTGTTGGGCTCTGGTGATCCTTCCCCCTCAGCCTTCCAAGTAGCCAGAGCTACAGGTGTGCGCTACCACGCCCGGCTAATTTTTTGATTTGTCATAGAGATGAGGTCTCACCATGAGACCTATGGGCTCAGACAATCCTCTTGCCTCAGCCTCTCAAAGTGCAGGGATTACAGGCTTGAGCCACTGCACCTGACCAGGAGCTGTTTTATGGTTCTAGGCAAGATTTCTGAGCCAGGGCTCTGGAGATGGGAGTGGGGACAATGACGGGCTTTTCTCTGAGCCATACCCCACTCTAGGAGCTGAGCACTGGATGAAGGGTCAGGAGGTTGAGGTTCTCTTGGCCCTGCCTTTTGGTTATTGAACTACTTTCTTATAAGCTGTAGGAAGGAGTATTGACAGGGCCCTAATATTCTCAACATACTGTACCCAAGGTAGATCCCCTGTTTCACCAGAGGAGGTTGGGTGGAATAAGGGAATCCCCCCACTTTTCAGCTGTGCTTATCTGGGACTTAGCCTCAACAACAGGCAGCTGGGGACAGCATAAGAAAATCTGAAGTCCTTCTTGTCCCAGGATGAAATACCCCAGCTTGGAGCTGGGGAGCGAGGGAGCCCTGTGTTCTTGGCTGCAGTAGTCTGGAGTGGGGTCTCTCCCTTGCTGCTTTGGGAGGGCAGAGATCTTGGTTCAAATACTATGCTCTTATCTTTCTTACTGAATGTCCATAGATCTTCTTGTATAGATATTTCTTCATTTGCTGTTGCCTCTTTAAGTTGTTTTTTAAAAAATATAATTTTCATCAGTTTCACTGGTTAGCAGAGCACATCCTGTCATGCTGGATGTTGAGCTCTAAAAATATTTTTTAAATGCTTTGTTCATTATCATATGTCATCAGATCTAGTATACCATCAGATGCATCATTATTTTAAAGTATTCTAAATTGCTAATTAAACTATGACATACTGTCATGTGTAAGACTCACCTTGATTTCAGATGTTGGAAGATGAGAGAAATGTGCATCTTTGAATCAATAGTCTACAGTTTATTCTGAGAAAAAAAAAAAACAGTGCAGGAAAAGATCAAATGTCATGCCCTGTTAGCTGTAACAATACAAACACCAAATAAAGCATTGTACTGAAAACTGTGGCTTTTATTTGTAAAAACCGGTGAACAAAAGTTTTTAGATTTTTTTTTCAGACTAAGAAAAACCGCTTTCAAATATGATACAAGGAAAATTAATAGTAAGGCCAGGATTCGGAGTGTGCCTTCATCATTCTGGATTACTGAATTCATCTACGTGTGTTTGTTGGGTGTCTTCCATGTACCAGGCACTGTCAGAGGTCTGGGGTGTATTATTAGCACACGTCAGAGAAAAATGGTGGGAAAGGAGTGAGGGAGAAAGCTGAAAAACACTAAATAAGTAAGTTAAACAGTAAGTTTATCAATAATAAATTGTGTGTGTGTGTGTGTGTGTGTGTGTGTGTTTAACAGACAAGGTCTTGCTGCGTTGTCCAGGCTGCGGTGCCATCGCTGTACATGGCACAATCATATCATGGCACAATCGTATCATACTGCATGCTTGAACTCCTGCGCCCAAGCAATCCTTCTGCCTCAACTTCCTGAGAAGCTGGGACTATGGGCCTGTGCCACTGCACTCAGCTAAATGTGTCTTTGAAACTTTATTTTGAAATAATTTTACATTTACACTTAATTTTGCAAAAATAGTGCATAGTTTTCCTTTTCCCCAATATTAACAACTTATGTAACCAGAGAAGCATAATTTTCTAAACCAAAAAATTAACTGTGATGCAATATTATCACCTAATCTGTAAGCCTTATGTGAGTTTCACCAGAGTTCCCACTAATGTCCTTCTTCTGCTCCAGGGTCCAACCTAGGATCCCACATCACATTTAGTTGTCATGTCATCTTAGTTTCTGCTATTATGGAACATTTCTGCTGTCTTTTTCTGTCTTTTATGTCCTTGGCACTTTTGGAAGGATTTGGTTGGTTATTTTGTAGAAAGTCCGTTAATTTGAATTTGTCTGATTTATCTGTGGGTTAGATGAGGTACAGTCTGCCCTCTGTATCTGTGGATTCACCCAACCATGGATTGAAAATGCAATTAGGCCTGTGATGGTTGTGTCTGTACTGAACATTACAGACCTTTTTCCTTGTTATTATTCCCTAAACAGTACAGTTTAACAACTATTTACATAGCATTTATGTTGTATTATAAGTAACCTAGAGATGATTCAAAGTGTACTGAAGGATGTGCGTAGGTCATATGCGAATGCTGTGCCATTTTATATCAGAGACTTCAACATCTGCAGATTTTGGTATCCTTGGAGGTCCTGGAACCAATTCCCTGAAGACAGAGGGACAACTATAATGCGTTTTTTGCAAGAATACCACAGACATGACAACGTATCCTTTGTGCATTATATTGGAGGTGCACGATGTGAATTTATCTTGTTACTGGCAGTGTTTGCTTTGATCATTTGGTTAAGGTGGTGTCTGCCAGAGTTTTCCACTGTAAAACTACTGTTTTTTTGCCTTGGAGATAATCATGCTTTTTGTGGAGGCATACTTTAAAACTAACCTTATATCCTATTTCTCCTCATACTTTTACCCACAAATTTTAACATCTGTTGATTTTTGCTTGCAACAATTATTACTGTGGTGTTTGCCAAATGTAATGTTCTGTTTCCAGCCTTCCTTCTACACTTGTTCATTGGAACTCTACTGTAAGGAAGAAATGTCTCTTCTGATCCATTCATTCCTTTTTTTAATTTCTTTACATAAGTATGGATTCATAGATGTTTAATTAGTTCTTGGGTTATAATTTTATCATCATTAATTATTTTGTTATTTAAATTGTCCCAGAGGTGGCCATTGGGAGCTCCTTCAGGTTGGTTTCTAAGCCTTTCAACATGCCCCATCTTTTTTGTTTCAGATTTAAATTAACATAATATAAAATTAGCCATTTTAAAGTAAACAATTTAGTGGCATTTAGTGCATGCTTGGTGTTGTGCAATCACCACCACTATCTAGCCCCCATCATTTTGGGGGCAATTTTAAACTTTCTGGTGCTATAAAGTGCTTCAGTCTCATCTTATATTTTCTCTGCCCCAGCCCTGGAGCAACTATTTCTCCAAGGAGCCTCTTATTCCTTTGGATAATGGAGTGGTGGTGTGCTCATTCCTACTGTGGAATCACTACTTCTAGCCTCTCCCAGTGGACAGAGCAAGAAATGTATGTGTGTATACACACACATCTGTATCTTCCACGTGTCTTAAAATGAAACACCATAAATTTATAGCATTCCCTCTGGTTTTAACCTAGTACAGTAGTGTTCATGCTAGTTTTCTTATTTATAACTCCTGTCTTCAACAGTAAAAAACATGGCTTCTACTATCCCAGTATAATTACTTATCCTCAGTCTCAGTAGTTTCAGAATTGCTAATCCATATTCAAGTAAAAAGTAGACTTACTAGGGTGCACTATTTGTGCACAGTTCTTTTTGTACTTAGCTTATTTTTTAATCTTTGTCACTTCCTCTTTTGTGTTATTCATTTATAATACTTTTAGGTCTATTTGTTACTGTTGTATTACATTTTGGGTTTCCCCGCTGTCCTGTTTAATTGCAATTATTTACATTTTAGATATGTGAAACATCTTGGTTCTGAGTCAGAACTGTAAAAAAAAAAAAAGAAAAGGTATGTTGAGAGGTGCCTCTACTCTTTCCTTCTGTCTGATTTCCATTCCTCTCTTCTTTCTACCCAGTTCTCTGTACCTTGTTGGTGCTCAATCTCATCATTTTTTGGTTTATCTTTCCTGGATTTCTTGCTACACAATTGAACAGATACATAAACATTTCCTTGTATTCTTTCTTTCTTATACGGAGGGTAGCATACTATATACTCTTTTATCCATTGCTTTTTTCACTTAGCAATATAACCTGGAAATTACTCCATAATTATTCCTAGAACTCATCCTCATTTTTTTTCTTACAGTTGCATAATATTCCATTGCGTGGATGCACAGTAATTTATTCAGTTACTCTTCTCCCTAGGGACGTTTAGGTTTTTATTCATACAGCCATTCATTCATTTTTTTTAGTGCAAATTTTAATCTAAGCATTGTACTGGGTCTTGGGTAATGGAAATCTAGTTTACAGGATTTTTTTTAAGTTTAATTTTAGCCTTAATTTTTTATTCAAACCATAGGAAACCAAGAACCTAATTTTTGGAAGAAAACTCTAGTTGCCATTTATGTTGTAAACATGAAAGTCTGTGGATAGAGCTGATTCGATTAACATTTAGATTCAAATAATTTATTCAGGAAAAGTAGATTCTGTCTCTTTTTTGCTGAAGTACATTTTGTTTGCCTATTGATATTTAGTTTTCAAAACCTAAAGATAAAAGGTAGGCCATTTTTAGAAGCTGTATTCTATATTTTTCCAACAGGAAGCTAGAAAGTAACTTAAAACAAATTGTAGTCGGTATTCTTTTTTTTTTTTTTTTTTTTTGAGTTGGAGTCAAACTCTGTCGCCCAGACTGGAGTGCAGTGGCCGCTCCCGGCCACCGCAGCCTCGACCTGCTGGGCTCCGGCGATCCTTCCGCCTCAGCCTTCCGAGTAGCCGGAATTACAGGCATGCGCTACCATGCCTGGCTGATTTTTTGATTTATTGTAGAGATGAGGTCTTGCTGCCCAGGCGGGTTTCGAACCCGCGGGCTCAGGCAATCCACTCCCCTCAGCCTCCCAAAGGCGGGGGATTACAGGCTGAGCCACCGAGCCCGGCTCGGTGTTCATTTTTTAAAGTGTGTTTTTCCAATTAAAAAAAACAGTAAATATTCATATGCCAGGTTTTTATTTCTTGTCCACATTTGAGATGTTGTGATTTTCTAGCCAAGAAGATGAGGAGTTGGCATGTGAATCCGTCTTCAGTTCAACAGGTTTAGATATTGCTTTCACAGCAGTTTCTCTTCTTTAGGTAATGTTTTACTTTAATGTACATATAAAAGTACACAAATCATAAGTGTACAGCTCTGTGATTTGTCACAAAGTAGGCACATATGTATAACGAACTGCAGAAGTAGAACATTTTCGCACTACTTGTCTTTGGTGTGTACTTTGGTACATACACAGTTCTTTGGGTACTTTACCTAGAGGTTGCTGGGTCAGCAACTTCTTTTTAAAAAGAATACCTTGTTGGGATTTCTCTTTCTCATGGTGCTTCTCTGACAGAACCAAACTTTGGATTTCATTTCTTTATTGCAGTTTGTATTTAGCCTGCTTAGCCTGCCTTTTCTCCAGCATGATAGAATGCTTCTGTCTGCTTTCTAAGTGATGGAAGACAAGGAGGCTTAAGACACAAAACCAGCCCTTTGAAGTTTACTGTCCAGGGGCAGGACAAGTGATGAGAATAAGCAGTGAGGTGTAGATGTAGTGCTATGACAGCATCTAGGTAAAACCCATTCAAAATTACCATAAGAAGTTCTGAAAAGTTTTCCTGGCTGAGCTCAGTGGCTCAACCTGTAATCCCAGCCCTTTGGGAGGCCGAGGCAAGTAGATTGCCTGAGGCCATGAGTTCGAAACCAGCCCGGGCAACTTGGTGAGACTTCCTCTCTACAATAAAAGAAAAAATTGGCTGGGCATCATAGTGTGCACCTCTAGTTCCGGCTGTTTGGAAGACTGAGGTGGAAGGATTGCCGGAGCCCAGCAAGTCAATGCTGGGGTGGCTGCGAGTGTGCCACTGCACTCCAGCCTGAGCAATGGAGTGAGACTCCAACTCAAAAAAAAAAGTCTTTCCATAAGAAGTCACATTTGAGTTGATCTGAAAGGTACACAGAAATATGACGGGGGAAAAATATATCCCCTGTAATATTAGGGAAGGTGGATATCAGATTCAAGCAAGACACTGCTGATTGACAGCATACTGAATGACAGTATTGTTTGGCCTGATGGACCAGAGGATGGAAGGGGAGTAGGAAGAGACAAGGGAATGACGAGGGACTAGGGACTGTTAGCTCTAAGAACGGGCATGGCGGCAATAAGCGTGATAAAAGATCCAAAGGATTTGTGATGGAGAGTGTCATTATCTTATTACTTTATCCTAAGTTTTACTTCCTATAAAATATCCCATCTCTTTAGAGTCAGATGCTTTTTTTGTTCAATGATGACATGGTGCTTATGCATGCGTGCACATGCCTTTTTTCTCTTATAATTTACTTAAAGAGAACCGATTATTTTGAACTTCAAATACCTCGATCAATAGACAGGTAAGTGTTGTGAAATGTGAATGTTGTGAAACTCACTACCATATTTATATTTAAACTTATTGTCAGTATCATGGGCTTCATTCATTTTCTTATTTCCGAACCTTCCTAAGATTATGGTAATTCTTGCTTTTGTACTTTTCTGAAATTTTAGAAATCTTACCAGGCTGAGGGGGAAAAAAAAGTGAATGTCTTCTGAGAACATTCATGTCAAGTACAATCAGGATTATTGACTGAGTGCTGAGTGGGGCAGGGGACCTGGTGGCCTCTTTCAACAGTATTTAAATCTGGGCCTGGTTGGGTGTTTTTTTGCAATTAAACTTAGCTTGTTAGGTTTATAAGGCCTTTGAGTTCAGCCTGTCCATAAAGATTTTAGTTTTTTCATGCATGTGTTTTCCCTCAGGAATAAGGGTCCTTGTTGTTCTCTTGTCATTACCCTGACTTAGCAGAGAGATTGCAAACTTAAACTTTCCTTGTTAGAATCTTCTGATTTAGAAAGCCACTTACAGTTTTCTTCTTCTTCTGATACAAGAGATCTAGTCTAGAATCTTGATCATTTTAGGACAGATCATAGAGTAGTCCTTTTTTACAGTTTCTTTGCGTGACCACTGTGCTGATTTTTTTTCCTGTTCTTGTTACACTTCTTTCTTTGTTTCCAAACTGTGGGCTTGCACAGAATTTCCTCTATAGTCCCCATTTGTATACACAGATAGACACAAGTTTATATCTACACATTGTAAGAAGATGTACTTATCAGAGAAAGAAAATACTCAAGTATATTGACAATCTTCTACTGATTCAAATTGGCAAAAAATTGGTTAATATTCCATTCTTCACCTTTTTTTGCATTTCAACCTTTTTGACTATTTTAAATTTTCTTCTTTTAGTACTAAATATAATTGTTTTTCTTTAATATCGACCATGTCACAACTTGGCTACTGGGAACCCTCTTATGCTCTTTTTTCCCCTCTTCCATCCCTGAAAGCATCCTTGCTTTTTTTTATTGATTGATGGAGACAAGGTCTCACTATGTTGTCCACGTCCTTTCTTTCTTATCCTACTTCCATGCTTCCAGACTTATCCTGATTTTTATTTTAAGTTATTATAGAGATGTGTGGTACAAGTGAGGATTAACTGCACAAGTAGGCTGCATGTGGTAAAGTTTGGGCTTCTAACTGGCCCTCACTCCCCCTGGTAGTGGACCAGGTACCTTTTTATTGTCACGTGCCCCCCACCTTCCCTGATTTTTATTTTCTTATCAGAAAATGTGGATTTAGCCTTGCCTTAAGAGGCCTAGTTCCTTTCGGTAGGAATAGTATTAGAGACCAAAATTTGGGTGCCCATGGGACTCAGTGAGGGACAAAAGTGTTGCTGTTGTTTTTAGTAATGATCATTCATTGGCTTTTCCAATCTAACCAGTCCTGTTGCTATACCCTATTTTCCTTTTTTACATGAGGTTTCATTGATCACTAAGATTTTCTATGTTGATGAATCCAGCTCACTAAAGAGCAGTTCCAATAGGACTGAGGTTTGTAGAGACACTGGACAGCCTGGAACTTCTTATTAAAGGAGAACATGAAAAGTTTTGTGGGCTGGGAAAAGGGTTTGCCAACTAGTTTATCTCTTTCTTCACACAGTGGCAAATGGCCAGCTGTTACTTGAATTTACCTCTTTGTTTGTCCTGGCGAGCTTCTGTGTAGAGAAGCTTCTGCTGGCAGCTTGGTTGGTATCTCAAAGTACCAAAAGATGGAAAAAAAAAAAAAAATCTTCACAAATTCTGTGTGTGAGTGATGGAAAAAGGAGGTAAATATTCCAGGAAATATAATACTACTAAACTAAATATCTAGTGATTTGGTGCCATGTTAGATTTTTTTCTTTCTACTATGTTGGTCTTTCGTTAAGTCGGTGGAAGTTAGGCTTAAAAACTTGGCCTTCAAGACTTGTAAAGTTTCTTATTTTTGTTTCTCCTCATAATTTGTGTTTATCTTAAGTTGTCTCTTTTGTAACTCTGTAACAATTCTTCTCCAAATGAACAAAATCTTTTGCCTCTTCCTGTTTTTCCTCTTTTTATTTTTCATCAGTAGGAAAGTTCCGTTTGTTTGCAAACAATTTTGCAGAGAAATAATAGGACCAATTGAACCATTGTTGCAATATACTGCCATCATTGTTGCCAACTCAGGAGAAACCAGCCTATAGTTTCTAAACTGAAAATAAGAATAAGGTTGGTACTTGGGAATAATCAAGAGTACCATTTGTAGACTATCTTTTCCTTCATGGTCTCATTTAACCCTTACACCAGCTCTAGGGAAGGAGATATATGTTAATATTTCTATTTGACATGAAGACACTCAGGCTATTAGCAATTTACTTAATTCTGGTTGTCTATGAGATGACCGAGAGTGGTAGAAAGTATGAACCCATATGTGTCTGACTCCATGACGTGTACCACCTGATCAGCTCTCAGGGACTGCCCATGGACTCCATACAGTAGAGCTATGTTACCTGGACATGTTCTCTACCGAGAAGCTCCTAAAAGGCTCTAAAAGTTGTCTGTCACCTAACAGGACTTCTTTATCAAAATTTTTTCCAAAACTGTATCTTCTCAGCTAGTATTTAATCATATTTCCACCTTATTGTTTGTGTTACAATTTTTAAAATTTATTTTTTATTCTAAAGATGTGGGGTACAATTCAGGTTTAGGTATAAAAATGTTCATTATGCAGGTACCCTTGTTGGGGAGGTGTGCCCCTCGTTCCCCTGGGAGTTTCCCTCAACTGTCAATCCCACCCCCCTCCCCGGCAGTTTCCCATTACTGCCAGTTCCTTTCTTACAGTATTATGATAATTGTTCAAGGTCCACTTATGAGTGAGAACATATGGTACTCTGTTCTGTGTTTCTGTGATAGGTCACTGAGTATGAGACATTCTAAATCCATCCAAGTTGCTGCGAAGTCCATATGTTTGTTCTTCTTTATTGCTACATAATATTCCATTGTGTATATGTACTACATTTTTTTATCCATTTCAACTTTTATGGGCAGCATAGTTGGTTCCATGTTTTTGCTACTGTGAATAGAGCTGTAACAAATATGTGTGTGCAGGTATCTTTTTTGTAGAATGATTTGAGTTCCTGTGGGTATATTCCCAACAGGGGGATTATTGGTTTATATGAAAGATCAATTTCTAGTTCTTTCAGTAATCGTCACACTATCTTCCAAAGAGGTTGCACTAGTTTGCATTCCCACCAGGACTGTAGAAGTGTTCCTTTTCTCCGCATCCTCACCAGCATCTGTTGTTGTTTGTTTTATTAATGATGGCCATTCTTACTGGGGTTAGGTGGTATCTCATTGTGGTTTTGATTTGCATTTATCTGATGATAAGTAAGGCTGAGCACTTTTTCATGTGTCCGTTGGCTGCCCATATATCTTTTTTTGAGAAGTATCTAAATTTTTTTTTAATAAAAGTCTACAGTTTCAACTTAAGAAATTTAGTAAAACTCAGTTTAAATGGATTGTTTTTAGGTTAAAAAATGAGTTCAGCTGGGCTTGGTGGCTCAGCCTGTAATCCCAGCACTTTGGGAGGCTGAAGTGAGTGGATTGCCTGAGCCCATGGGTTCGAGACCCACACTGGGCAATTTGGCAAGACCTCATCTCTACAATAAATCAAAAATTATGTGGTCGATCTTAGAATACGTTCCATGCGGTGATGAGTAGAATGTGTATTCTGTGGTCTTTGGATGGCGTGTTCTGTAGGTATCAATTAAGTCCATTTGTATATCCGGGCCTGGTGGCACATGCCTGTAATTCTAGCTACTTGGAAGGCTGAGGCGGAAGGATCGCTGGAGCCCAGCAGGTCGAGGCTGCGGTGCCACTTCACTCCAGTCTGGGTGACGGAGTGAGGCTCCAACTCAAAAAAAAAAAAAATGAGTTCACACTGCCAGTAGCTAAGGTATATTTCAGTCATGCTAAGAAATCTTTTGCATATTCCAGCAGAATTCCCTGTAGATTGAAGCATCTACATTATTGGTTGCTGATATTTCTAGGAGAGGTGTCTATTAACTTTTTTTTTTTTTAAACTAAGTATAACCACTAAAGTATATGAAAGCACACTAAAGTGTACCTATCAAAATGTATACCAAAGTTTAGGACAGACATAACATTTTTAAAGAAACAATTACACATAATATTAGACTTTAAGATTTTAAGTATTGTTTTAATGCAAAGAAAGATACAAATCTCATGGCTTTTCATGAAAACATTCTCAATAACTGTATCAAATTTTGTAAATTTCATTGATCTTATAAATTTACCTTTTTTCATGGACCTGAAAAACAGCCTGTTGTCAATTGTGCTTGCTGAAATAACTTTGACATTGAATATATCTCAGGGAAGGCTATCACAGGCTTGACTTATATATTTTGATCTGTAACAGAATTGATTAAGGTAAACTTGAGGCACCTGGCCAAAAAAAAAAAAAGATTGCAGGTAGTTAGAAAATGTAAGTTTGCAATATGGAAATTAAGTTGCTTTGGAACTGTTTTCTAAGACTGAGTCATATTGAGGGTTGGGTATGTTGTGGAATGTGTGGAATTTTTGACTTCTAACAGATGTTTCACTATTTGGGTTAAGTCAGAAAGAAGATCTGAAAAGAACTCAAGAGATTACTCATATAATCAGCCTTGCTCTGGAATGGCAGGATTTGGTCCCTTGTCAGAAGGGAAAGCAGGGTGGATGTGGAGATTATTAAACTCTTCAGATGTTGTTCATGGTTTTCTTTTCCAGAGGGATAATGACAGTGTTATCACTGGGGAGAAAGAAGAGTCTCTATATTTTGGTTCTTTTGCAGTTTGCTCTTTTATCTTAGAAAAGTCATTTTAGCTCTTTTTCTTCCACATCATTTCACTGTTGATGATCATGCAGGGATTGTAAAGATTGGAAGAAGTATTAGCAGGCAAAATGTAGACAAACAGCATTATTATTATTTGTAAAAGGCAAGAAGGTAGATGCAAATTGTCGAACTTAACATTTGGGGGCAGGTACTCATTGGATATTTTGTAAGCATGTATGCTTATCAAGAGCAGTGATTGCTAACAGCCAGCAAAAAGTGAAATAGAATTAAGTCTAAACAATGAACTTCTTAAGGACAGAGGCCATGCTTTTACCCCATTAAAAACTTTTAAAAATTATATAGAAAAGTATAGTAAATAATGTAGAGACACCTGTATTTCTATTATCCATTTTTTTCCAAATTTACTTCTAGTCTTTTTTTCATTTATAATGAATAATATCAGAGCTACCTAAAATTTCCCTGGTGCATATTTGTACATTGATTTATGTGTGTGAATATCCATTAATTATGTATGAGTATATGTACATCTATATAATTTTGTGTCTCTGAAACAATGTATACAGATAGTATTATGCTGCATATTATTCTACATCGTGCTTTTTAAAAACTGACATCATTTTGGTGTTTCTAGGAGGGGTGCACCCCTTTTGTCCTTGCTCTACCACTCTGTAGCCACTTTTTACACCATTCTGTTCTCTAGTTCTTCACAAATATCTGGTCCAAATTCTTCTAAACTGGCTATTGTGTAGCATTCTCATTCTTGTTCATTCACAAGCTTTTAAGATTTAGGCCATGACATCAAAGAGTAGACACGACTTTTTTGTCCCCATATGCACAGTAGATAATGTTTAGGACACAATATCAAAACCTCTATATTACAGTTTCTATCAGTGTGTTCACCATGCAGATTGCTAGGATTAATTCCTCATTTTCAGTGTTTGGGCACACTTAAGTCATTATGTTTAATAATGGGGATCTTATTGTTAGTTGATTTTCATTAAGATCAGACTATCCCATGATCACCTAATCAGTTATTTGACTATAGATACTTTTAAAATGAACATTATGTATTTACTTTACAGTTAGAGTGATCATATAATTCATTGTCCAAAGTGGGACACTATTAACAAAGTGGAGTACTATTAGCAATGATGCGGGGGTAACAGTTGTAAATTGGAACTGCCTTAGGCAAAAATAAGTATGTAGTCACCCTGCTTGTGAAGCGGAAGACGGTGGCACAGAATGGTTTTGTTCAGATGGAACAGGGATCCTGGATGCTGCTATTGAACTAGTTTCGCCACACTGGGAAACAAAGCCCTCTGCCACCTAGAACTGTCATTCAGAATTGTTGCTAACCTCTGTACCTCAGGGAGCTCATGAGCCAACAGATTCATCACACACATGAAGCTGGCACAGCGTTGGAATTCATGCTTTAAGATGGAAGTACTTATACACACTGGGGAGAGGGCAAACATTTCCTGAGGTGTTGGCAAGCATTTTGCTGAGGCAGTAATGAAAGGAAGTTATCTTCTAGTGTGCGAATTAAGATCTAGAAACTTAATAAACCTTCCTCTCAAGAGACCCTCTTAGTGTCAAGGAAAGTTGGATTTTTTTTATTGGAAAGCTAGGATTAAAGATAAAGTAGAAATAGGACACTCCAGATATCCTCCTGTCACCTGCCTTAAGGGACATTTCTTCTGTGTAAATCGTGCCTCTGGTGTTTCTTTGGTGTGCTCTCCAGAAGTTAATATGCTTAACTGTGGTGGAGTAATTGAACAATGACTTTTTTCGTTTTAATGCTTAAACTACTGCAGTAATGAATTCTATCTTGAGGGAAATTTGCTAATCCTAGTTACAGGATATTAGTGGTTTATTAACACAGTGCCCTACTATTCTTAAGTAACTTTCTTCATATCGTTCCTTTATCTCACTTCAGCTCAGTTAATTTATTCACTCACCTAGTGTTCATTGAGCACATACTAGGTGATGATCCACTAGACACTGGCGAACAAGATGAAAATGGTGAACACGATAGGTGTCCTCCTTGCCATCATGGAGCCTATGTATAGAGATGCTATGTGGGGGTGGGGGGCAGAGGGTTGTTACACAACAATAGTTGAGTAACTAGATGGATTCAGTTATTTCAGAGGAGGAGGAATACTGTCAAAATACAAGCTTAAGTGATGGTGAGTGACTGAGGTGGAAACGAGGGCTGTTTAGAGGTGGGTGGTCAGAGGAGGCCTCTCTGAGGGGATGACAGTCGAAGTGAGGCCTAAATAATAAGAAATCAGAGAAGTAGGGGGAAGAGGGGTCCCCGCAGGAGAATAGCAAGTATAGTGGTCCTGAGGAAAGAATGAGCATGGCATGTTAAAGGAATGTGAAGAAGGTTAGTATGGATGCAGCATAGAGACAGGGAGTGTAGGATATGGTAGGAGATGTAGGAGATAAAGTTGGAAAATAGGTAGGGGTCAGATTGCATTGGCCTTAGAGGCTGTGATGACACCTTTGGGCTTTATTCTACAATGGGAATCTATTGGGATGTTTTATGCTAAGAGTGTAATCATAATCTTATTTACATTTTTTCAGAGCGCCTTCTGCCTTTAAGGAAGCAAAAGTGGAAACAGGGAACTTCTGTTAGAAGCTTTGTTCCATTAGGTGAGACTTGTCATTGGTATGTGCTAGGGTGGAAGTAGATGGATTCACCTGTGTTTTTTAGGTACCCCTGCCTGGATGTGCTGTTGGACCAAATGGGAGATGAAGGGAGGAGAGGGATCAAGGATGGTTCATGGGTTTTGTTCTGAGAAACTGGATAGATGGTGGTACTGTTGTTAAGATTGGGGGGACTGGGAGGAGAACAAGTTTTAGATGTGGGCATCAAAAGTTCTGTGATTCAAAATTTGAGATATTTAGGCTACAGATGTATATACATTTTGGTGTTATTGGCATACAGATGACCAGAAAAACCTAGAGAATTAAACCCTGGCACATTCTGCCATTGAGAGATCAAGTAGAAGAGGAGACATAGGAAGGATAATAGGAAATTATGATGCCAAATAAATCACTTGAGGTCTGTTTCAAAAAAATATGGTACATATACACAATGGAATATTACACAGTCATAAAGAAGAACAAAACTATGGACTTGATAGCAACTTGGATGGATTTAGAGTCTACATACTCAGTGATCTATCACAGAAACAAAGAACTGAGTACCACATGTGCTCACTCATAAGCGGACCCTGAACAATTTACCATAATACAATAACAAAGAAATTGGCAGGAAGGGGGGAGATGGGAGCCTATAACATCAATAAAAGTACCTGATCTCAAACCAGGTGAAGTGGGGATCAAAGAGAGGCCCAAACTTTACCTGTATGATGACCACTTGCATACCTAAATCTTAATTGTACCACGTATCTTTAAAGTAAAAAAAATTTAAAAAAAAAAAAAAGAAGGAGGAGATAAGTGTTTGGTCACAGAATGCCGCTGAGGAGGTTGTGTAAGGCGAGAACAGACCACTTTTTTGTATAACTCTGAAGTTTTTCACCCTGACATCCATAGTCTCCAGGATCTAACTCATCTTCTTCATCGTCTAAGTTCCTGCTATCCCGAGTACTTAATATTGACCAAGAATTGTTTGCTCTTGCTATAACCATTATGGGTACTAGCATTTTCCTCTCCCACCCTGTTTGCCGTGACTGTACCTATTCCCTAGGTTCTAGCCTGAATGCCTCAGCTCTCTCATGATCTCTGGCTGTCCCTTTGACCCTCATGGCAGCTACTTACCTGTATGTCACCTGTGCACCATGATGGCCAAAGAGCGGGTTCTGGAGCCCGGTACAGAAGTTTCCTCAGACTTTTATCAGTAACTCCCAGGGTGTGGTGTCCTGATACCTTTCCACTCCCTTCTTGCCAATGCTCTCAGTACTCTCAATCATGAATTTCCCGTGTTTCTTCTGGAACTGCTATTATGCAAAGTAGATCTTCTGTATCTGTTTTCTAGGTCCTTCAAATAAAACATATTATTGCTATCTATTAGTGTGTTGTATGCTTTTAGAATTCAGTTAATTTTTTATTGAAGTAAAATATGCTCATAGTTTGAAAAATATACCTGATAACACCAAAATATTGTATTAAAAAAAGTCTTGAGCTTCAGTTCTCTGTATTCATCTTTTTTTCAGTTTTAGACATCATCTATGGACTTCTATTGCAGATGAAAATTTACCTCTTGTTCCCTCTTTTCTTCTCATTCTTCCAATATAGTTACATTACAATTTTTAGCCAAATCATTATTCTGTTTATATTATTCTATATAAATAAATAAATATATATTTTTTTCTTTCCGGAAAGTGAGAAAGCAGGATTTACTGAGAGGACAGAGAAGTTCCCACAGTGGGAGAGGACCTGAAGGGGTTGCCCCATAAATAAATATTCTATATGAATATATCCTATTTATATTATTGTGACAAAGTAAAAATATCTTACATTTGAACTGAGTATTGTCTTGTTCCTTTCCTTTACTGTACAACTTTTTGTTTTTCCTGGTCTTAGTTATTGTCACATTTTCCCCTTGTGTCTTTTTTTCCCCCCTATTGAATCTTTAGATATGCCTTATGTCTGTCAGTAGTTCTTTCCCAGTGCTTTAATATACCAGCTAACTTACTGATTTTTGTCTCCTTTCCAGTTAGTTTCCTTTTGAAGCTCTGTCTTTCCCTGGTCTGGACTGGTGTCATTCTAGGCCTCCTGCAGAGCTGTCATTCTGTGACTGCCCTCTGCCTTTATTCTGGGAGTACCTTTGCTTTCCTCTTGGGATTCCCTGTTTTCTGGATCTCAAGTTTGTCTCTTTCTTGACTTATTTATTTGCTTTGCTGGAACATATGCTCCATTAGATTCCTGAACAGGTAGGTATGTGTCCAAATTTTTTAAATTCTAGATTCACACGTGGATGATGGCTAGGTAAAGAATTTTAGGTTGAACATTGTGTTTTCTCTGAATTTTAAAGATATGACTTCACTATCGTCTAGCAGCTACTGTTTCTAGCTGTATTTATCTTCTAGTAGCTATTGTGATGATTCCTACATCTTTTTGTATTACCTGTCCCTTCCTTTAGAAACTTTAAAAATTTATTTTATATTCTTCTGTTTCTCTCTGACTAGGAATTCCAGCACAGCATTGAATAGCAATAACAAGAATAGACATCCTTGCCTTGTTCTTGTTAAGTCTGATGTGAGTTATAGTTTTCTTTTTTATTCAATAGTCAATGTTTATTGTGTTGAGGAAGCCCCTAGTTTGTTTATACTTTTGTTTTTTAAATAATGAGTGAGTGTTATATTTTATTAAATGTTTTCAATGCATTTGTTGAGATTTTCATATGGTTTTTGTTCTTTATTCAAGCATTCACTACCATCTGAGCCTGGGTTTTTTTCTGTGTGAAGATTTTGACAAAGAACTAACTTTTGGTTTTATTTATTTTCCTCTATAAACTAATTAAAGAAGAACTGACATCATGAAATATTGGATTTTTGATTTTTTTATAGCAGAGTCGTATAGTTTTCTGCCTATTGGTCCTATGTATATTCTGTTAGATTTATACCTAAGTAATTTGGAGGGAGCTAGTTTGAATAGTATTATATTTTTAGTTTCAAGTTCTAGTTCTTTGCTGGCATGTAAGAAAGCAATATATTTTTGTATATTAACCTTGCATCCTGCAATCTTGCTGTAATTGCTTATTTGTTCCAGGAGGATTTTTCCTTTCTTTCAATTTTGTGGGGTTTTCTACATAGGCAATCATGTCATCTGCAAAAACAGTTTTATTTCTTCCTTCCCAATGTGTATATCTTTTACTTCCCTTTCTTGTTTTATTGCATTAGTTAGGACTTCAGTAAAAATGTTGAATAGGAGTGGTGAGAAGACATCCTTGCCTTATCCCTGATCTTAGTGGGAAAGCATCCAGTTTCTAATCAAGTGTGATGCTGGCTGTAGGTTTTTTTGTAGATATTCTTTATTAAGTTGAGGAAGTTCCCCTCTATTTCTAGTTTGTTGAAAGCCATTCCTTTTTCACATGTTTCTCCTATTTTTCTCTTTCCTTCTGTGCACACTTAATATCTCATATTTTGAGACTGTTCAGTTTTCTTTAATCTTTTTTTCTCTCTGTTCTTCAGATTGGATAATTTCTATTAATCTAGCATCAAAGTCACTGATTCTTCTGTCCTTCTGCCATCTGAAATCTGATAGTTGAGCCTCTTTAGTGAATTTTTCTTTTTAGTTGCCATAACAACTTTAGAATTTCCATTTTGTTTTATATTTTCCATCTCTTTATTTCCTCTATTTTAAGTCAGCTTCATCACACTTTCCTTTAATTCTTTAAACTTGGTTTTATTAGTTCTTTTAACTTATTTGAAGTAGCTGTTTTGAAATCTTCATCTGCTAAATCCAGCATCTGGGAACATTCAGACCATTTCCAATTGACTGCTTGAATTTTGTTTTTCCCCAGAGTATGGGTCACACTTTTTTTTTCTGTGCCTGTCTATAAAGGCATCTTGTTGTAAATATTTGTTGACAATATTTTAGGTAATGTATTGGTATAGCTCTGGATTATTTTTGTGGTGGTGGTGGTGGTGGTAGTTTTGTTTAGGTAACCGGACTAGATTAAATCTCCAAAGTCTGTTTCTCACAGTGTCTGACTACTGATGTCTCTATACTTTGGTTTTGATTTGTTTTTATTCTTAAGCCTGGTTTCCTAGAGGAGGTGCCCCTGTGTCTGCATAGCACAGTGTTCAGCAAAGATTGGTTGTAATCAAAACCCTCGAACCAATAAGGCTCCCTTCTCCACTGATGGAGGTGCTGGGCTGTGGAGCACATCATCCTACATTCTGTTCAAGTTAGCCCTAGCCTTATGCTATGGTCTCTTCTTCAGTCTCTGTGTGTATGCATACATGGGTTGCATCAGGCAGGTGTGTGGGTGGCACGGGCCCACTCTCGTCTCCGCTGTGCATGCTTATAGACTCCAGCCAACCTGGGATATGTGAAGGGCTTTTATAAGCCCCCTACAACTGCCTCACTTCCTGGAACCCCTGTTAAGTCTTAGGCTGGTCTGCCAGTCCATCACTTGCCCCAAATAGAACAGCAGCCTCAGGGTAGCAGGTATGCTGGCCATCCCTGTTTGCTTGCCTGCCTCTGAGATTGCCACTTTGACTGACAGCACTCTGCATCTCATGAGTTCCTTCAGCAACACTAGTGAATCTGTTAGTTTTTAAAGCCTGTACCACCCTTGTTAAACATTCAAAGTGACAGAGCTGGGGACAAAGGATTAAGGCAGCTCTTGGCAAGAAAGTCACAGACTTGTGCGGCCCTTACCTGAGGTTCAGTTGTTTTCATGAATAAACCCTTCTCAGTTTGTTGATTGCCTTTGGTTGATTTCCAGAGCACTGACATGGTTTTGACTTTTGACTGGCTTTATAGTTCCTTTTGGGGGAAAGGATTTGTAGGCCCCCTCCCTCCCTCTGTTATGCCAGAAGTTAGATGTCCCTGGACATTTTTTGGAATGTTCCTCCAGGTTATTCTGATAGGCGGTCAGAGTTGAGAACCATTGCACTTAGGATTCTTCAAGCTCTAAATACACACACGTAAAATCATGGCATTGGAAAGTCCTTGCCACATTGACTCTCTTAAAAAAAAAAGCCTTTAATGTCTTACGTATTATAAATAAGGGCCTAATTTTAAAACAGGACTTAAAGAGGGTCTAGAGTATAGACCTATCCTCTGCCAGATTGACCAACAACCTTTCTTATAATTTGTATATTAAAGGGCAGATTTAGCCCTTGGTCTTGGTATGGTATTATTTTATGTTCAGCTTTGTTGGCTAATATCCATTTCCTGAAACAGACTCCTAATCTAATTTTTCCAGGTTGAAAGCTTCTTAAGCAGTGTATGTGCTGTGCTCAGAGGTGTCTGGAATCTGTGCTTGATGTATTCTTAACTCTGAAAAGATATTATTCATGGTTGACATATCAGAGGAGACTAAATTGAGAACATTGGGCTAACTGACTTTTTTTGTGCTGCTTGAGAAAGATTACCAATCAGGTTTTGGGGATATGAGTAATTGTCTAGACCCATTATGTAATGAATTACAGTGGATACAACAGATAAAGGTGCACTGGATTCTTAAACCAGTAGTGAACAAGAATACAAAAGAGACTAATAGATCAGTCTTAATAGAATGCAGATGCATAGAAATCTTAAATAAAGTACTAATGAACTAAATCTATTAGGGCGATGTTGACATTTTTGACATATTTTCTCGTTTTTCTGGACTAGTGGTTCTCAGGGTGTGACCCAAGGATCCATAGGGATCTCTAGACCCTTTCCAGAGACTCATGAAGTCAGTATCATTTTTATACTAATACAGAGATGTTACTTGGCTATTTGCCTTTTTTACTCTCAAAGAAATAGCAGAAACAGATATGAGAAGTTGCCTGTATTCTGTTAAGCCAGACATTGAAGAGATTTGAGCATGTGTCACTTTTTCTAGTAATTTTTTAAAGAAAATAGTAATTTTTAATAAAATGTGTTATTTATATTAACCTGTAATAGCTTTTTAAAGTCGTTTTAAATCAGTGCTTTGTAAGTTTGTTGGTTTTAATTTCTAATATGATAAATTTTGATAGATATAATTCACATATACAAATGGTTTTTGGGTCCTCTAATTTTGAAGAGTGCTACTTTGTCTCACAATACTATGGATATATATGTGTATACATACACACACACACACACACACACACACACACACACACACTTTATCTCACAATTCTATGGAGATATATATATATATACATATATATGATATATACTTTTAAAATTTGATTGGTTTAATGCTGTGCATATTATATTATCTACATTTTTTGCTTAATATGTCACAAATTGTCTCTCATGTCATGAATTTTATTGGGTCCATAATATTCCATTTTAAAGTTATTGTAATTATCTTAATCTTATAAATAATGGTATAACAATTTTTATGCATATTATTGATCAATTTCTTATCATTTAAAAAAAGTTAACAGTATTTGCCTCAGTTCAGTGGCATTCTGGAAGGCAGTGGTGTTTAGAGAGAAAAAGTAGGATTCCTGCTGTACAGAAAAGAGTTAACATGACAGATCTGAGACTGTTTGTCATCAGAAAGTCTGGCTTACAAGATTGATCCATAGCTGACATCTGGAAACTTACGGTAAACCCTGATTTGGAAGTTTTCCTATATGTGAAGAGTGGCTTATTATGCAGGTAAGCCACTATTTGTTAACTATTTGTACAAGTCATGTGATTTATACTAAACACCCAATTTTCTCATTGGACTCTTACATTTTGGTATGTGCTGGGCAGGAGACCTACATGGCCAGCCCCCTGTAACAACCTTAGGCATTGAGTCTCTGATGAACATGTCTGGTAGACAATACTTTGCATGTGTCGTCAACACTCATTGCTGGAAAAATTCAGTGTGTCCTGTATGACTTCACTGGGAGAAGACTTTTGGAAGCTTGTCCTTGGTTTCCCCAAGTTTCTCTTTGTGTGTCTTTTCCTTTGCTGATCCAACTATTTGCTGAATGCTGTGAGTCCTTCTAGTGAATCACTGAACGTAGGGGTGGTCTTGGGTACTGCTGACATACCTGCTGTCATACCCACAGTTAAGTAGGGAAAAAGAGATATGTGGTTATAGTCCACTGGAGAAGATCTAAAATAAGAGTGTAATTAACAAGAGAAAGAAGAGGAGCTAAACAGAGGTCAGAGAGCTTCATGGGGAGACAACCAGAATATTTTGAAAGATAAATGGAATGTCATCAAATGAAGAAATAGAAGGTTGGGTCTGGTAGGCAGATAGCATAAGTTTAGAGGGATAAAGCTCATAGTGTAGTTTGTTTGGAGAGCTCCAAGGAGTCTGGTAATGTTGAAGCAAGAAATGATTCTGACTAAGAGAGCATATTGGAGACCTAAGCAAGAAGTCATTGCAGGGCTTCTAATTAGAAAATATTATGTGCAGAGAATAATATAGGGGAATACAAGAAGGCACAGAGGACAGTTATGTTCTTCTAGACAAGGTGAGGAATACCATGAGGGCTTATTCTGTGTGAAGAAGAGAGGCTAGATGAGCCCCAAAGTGAACAAATGTTACAGAACTTCAGGATGTACTTAAGTAAAAAAAATGCAGAAAGTGAATGGATGAAGCCTAAGGAATTTTTGGGACTCAGCCTATATATGAGAACTTCAGCTGCAACCTCTGACATCTGTATGAATAGAGCCATTCTTTCTGTCCCCTTGCCTCACTAGATGGAGAAGAATTAGACTTGGATTCACAGTGCAGATATCCTTTTAGGAGCTGTTAGAGTGAACTAAACCAGGAGATGTTTGAGGAACTTATTGAACCTTTCCACCCTTAGAAATCATGGTTCAAAAGACTAGAAGCCCCAAACACTGAAGTTAGTTCTGGACACTGTGGGAAGGGGTGAGTTATGGATGGAAAGAAATGACAGTTTCCCTAAACTCAGTCTTAAAGCCCTTCTTACTACTCTAGGAAAAGCAGACACCAATGTTTACCATCTGTGTCCAGTGGACCTTTTAAATTTATTTTTATTGTGTGAGGATTGCTTGAGACCAATCTGAGCAATATAGCAAGACTCCATCTATTTTAAAAAAATAGCCATGTATGGTAGCTTGTTCCAGCTATTTGGGAGGCTAAGGCAGCAGGATTGCTTGAACCCAGGTGTTTGAGATTACAATGAACTGTATATACATAAACCAAAATTAGAACAGACATGTTCATAAGTACAACAGTTTAGGGCTGTGTGCCATTCTGTAATGGTATTTTGCCATATGAAAGGGTAGAAAACATATACACATACATGTATGTATATTCATATAAAGTAAGGAAATATGATATACTGTTATTTATAGCTGTATATACTTAAACTAATATAGAAACAAAACATGTATACCTACAAATGGCTGTACCACTCCCACTCCAGCCTGAGTAACAGAAATAATACAGAAATAAGAATAAATGGATAGTGAGAAACAACTTTACTATACCTTACATTTTAATAAGAATTTAAACATAGTAAAGCCAATTTTTTATTCCACATATTTCTGGTTTGGTAGGTATATAAACTGAAATGGGCAGAATCCTTTGAATACAACAAATTGCTCATCAGCTCTTATGCCTAAACCGGGAACACATCCTACTTGTAAATAAATTCCAGATTTTAAATATATCACTAATAGGTTCTAGCTTATCATTACATCTAGTTCTTTTGAACTTGCATCATCAAATGAAAAACTTTTGAAAACTGTCAGTTAATAATTTTGTTGAAAACAGGATGGTCATATCAGCTCTGCAGTTGCAAAATATTTTAATTATTGGATTGCTAAACACCAGTTAGAGTGATTGATCCAATGAAGTGCTTTCTTTTCATATCATCTCTCTTTCTGATCATTTTTGTGTACACACCAGCCTTTAGTATTTGTCTACTTATGGACTTATCTAGTAAATCATGTTGCAAAAATACATAATAGACAAAAGAATACTGTTACACATCCTCTTAGCAACACAGGATGTCCTGAGTTCTTATGACAAACAGTGTGGTGAAATCTTTTCAGTTGAATGACTCCCTGAATGAAAATGCTGTATTTCCTTTTTACCCTTAAAAATTATTATTCAGGCTGGGCTTGGTGGCTCAGCCTGTAATCCCAGCACTTTGGGAGGCCAAGGCGAGTGGATTGCCTGAGCCCGCGGATTTGAGACCAGCCCGGGCAACTTGGTGAGACCGCGTTTCTATAATAAATCAAAAAATTAGCCAGGCACAGTAGTGTGTGCCTGTAGTTCTGGCTACTTAGAAGGCTGAGGTGGAAGGATCACCTGAGCCCAGCAGATTGACGCTGTGGTGACCATGAGTGTGCCACTGCCCTCTAGCCTGGACAATGGAGTGAGACTCCAACTAAAAAATATATATATTATTCATTCATTGATTCTTTTTGTTTTGCTTTAGTATTTTAAAAATGATTTATTTGAAAGCAACTGTAGAATTGCAGTAAGCTGCAAAGACTGATAGTTTAACCTTGACCCATTTTTCTCTGGCCATTTTTCCTTTTATAACTTGTGATGTTGTATATATGATGTACAATATCAAAATCAGGAAATTGGCATTGGTATTATGAGTGTAGATAGTTCTGTGTCATTTCATTACATGTGAAGATTCTTGTAACCAACACTATAGAACAATTTTATTACCACGAAGTTCTCCCCTGTGGTGTTCATAGTCACATCAACCCCTTTATCTCTCATCATCCATAACACATGGCAACCCTGATCTGTTATCTATCACTAGAATTTTGTCATTTCAGAAATGTATATAAATGGAATCATACAGTGTGTGAGAGACTGGAATTTTGTACTCAGCATGATGCCCTTGAGGCCAATCTAAGTTGTTGAATGTTTCGGTAGTTTTTCTTTATTTTGCTGAGTAGGATTCCATGGTAGGGATGTCAACCTTTTAGATGGCATGTAATTGGATCATATTTTTAAATTCACTCTATCTCTTTTAATTGGTGTATTTAGACCATGCACATTTAATATAGTTATTGATATGTTAGGCTTAATTAAATTTGTCATTTTCCTTTACTGTTTGTTCCCTTTGTATTTTAATTTTCTTTTTCTTGACTTCTTGTGGGTTACTTAAGCATTTTTTAAGACTTGCAGTTTGATTTATCTGTAGTGTTTTTGAGTGCATTCCTTTGTACATATATCTGAGTGCTCGCTCTAAGTATTTCAGTATACATATATAACTTATAGTCTACTGGCGTTGACATTTTATCAATTTGAGTTAAGTGTTGAAGCTGTATCTCCTTGAAAGTCCTTTACACACCCCAGTTTATAATTGTTTTAAGTATTTCTTTTACGCTGAGAACTATATCAAACAATATTCTGCTTTTGTCTTCAACCATCAAATGTAATTTAGAAAACTCAGGAATAAAAGGAATGTCTCATTTAGAGTTTTGGGGTTTTTTTTTGGTTTTCTTTCTTTTTTCCCCCCTCTCTTTTAGTTATTTGTTTTTGATATTGCAAGATTCCTTCTTTTATCATTTTCTTTCTGTTTCAATAACTTCCTTTAGTCATTCTTTTTGGGTGTTTGCTGATGACAAACTCCATTAGCTTTTGTTTTTGTTTTTGAGTCAGAGTCTTACTCCATCACCCAGACTAGAGTGCAGTGGCATGATCATGGCTCACTATAGCCTCGAACTCCTGGATTCAAGCAATCCTCCCTCCTCAGCCTCCTGATTAGCTGAGACTACAGGCATGCACCACACACCTGGTTACTTTTTTGTAGAAACAAGGTCTTGTTATGTTGCCCAGGCTGGTCTCAAGCTCCTGGGTTCAAGCAGTCCTCCCACCTTGGCCTCCCAAAGTGCTGGAATTACAGGTGTGAGCCACCAGACCTAGCCTGTCTTTCTCTTTTAGAAGAATATGTTGATGTTTCTTTTATTCCTTAAGGATAATTTTGCCAGAGATGGAATTTGAGGTTGACAGTTATTTTCTTTTAGTACTTGAAAAGTGTTGTGCTTTTGGTCTCCATAGTTTCTACTTGGCATGGGTTTCCATTTAGGTTTTGCTCAGCTTCTTGATTCTTTATGTAGGCTTATGTCTTTTGTCAAATTTGAGAAATTCTAGCCATTATTCCTTCAAATACAGTCATTTTTTGCTTAATGATGGGCTTATGTTCTGAGAAATATGTCATTAGGTGATTTTGTCATTGTGCAAACATTATAGAATGCACTTACACAAACCTAGATGGTCTAACCTACTACATGTAGCCATGTAGCCCGTTGTCCCTAGGCTACAGAACTGTACAACATGTTACTGAGCTGAATACTGTTGGCAGTTGTGACACACTGGTAAATATGTGTGTATCTGAACATAGAAAAAAAAGTAGAGTAAAAATACAGTGTGGAAGATAAAAATGTTATACCTGTATAAGGCACATAACGTGAACAGAGGTTGCAGTTGTAGAGGTTGCTCTGGACGAGTTAGTGAGTGAGTGGTGAGTGAATGTGAAGGCATAGGACATTACTGCACACTACTGTAAACTTTATAAACACTGTATACTTAGGCTACATAAAATTTATTAAAAAATGTGTTCTTCAATAATAAATTAACCTTAGCTTATTTTAACTTTGATTCCTTTGTAATAATACTTAAAACACAAACACATTGTGTTGCTATTCAAAAATATTTCCTTATATCTTTATTCTATAAGCTTTTTTCTGTTTAATTTTTTTTAACTTATTAAACCTTTTTGTTAAAGACTAAGACACAAGCACACACATTAGTCTAGGCCTACACAGGATCAGGATCATCAATAGCACTGTTTTCCACATCTTGTCCCACTGGTAGGTTTTCAGGGGCAGTAACACATGGAGCTGTCATCTCCTATGATAATAATGTCTTCTTCTGGAATACCTCTTGAAGGACGTGCCTGAGGCTGTTTTACATTAACTTTTTTTTTTTGGTAAATAAACAGAAAGAGTGCACTCTAACGATAAAAGTTTAGTACAGTAAATACATAAACCAACAACATAGTTGTTTTTCAAGTATTATTTATTTGTTGATTAAGTATATAATTATCAAGTGTTATGTACTACTGTATGTGATTGTATGTGCCAGACTTTTATATGACTGGTCATGCAGTAGGTTTGCTTATACCAGCATCACCACAAACATGTGAATAATACATTCCACTATGATGTTACAGCAGCTACAAGGTCACTAGGGGATAGGAGTTTTTCAGTTCCATGATAATCTTATAGAACCTCCATTGTCTGTGTGGTGTGACTGTACCGTTCCCACCCCACCCTTTTTCTTCATTCCTTCTGTGATGCTGATGGTAGGAATATTAGATCTCAGACCTTTTTGTTATAGTTTCAAATGTTCCTGAATCTCTGTTAATTTTTTCCTGGTCTATTTTCTCTCCTTTGTTTCAATTGGGTAATTCCTGTTGTCTTTCTGTAGGTTCACAGATTCTTTCTTCAATCCTCTCTATCTGCTTTGATCCTATCAGTTAAGCTTTTTATGTTTCAATTACTGTATTTCCTGTCCTAAAATTTCCATTTGCTTCTTTGTGTCTTCTATTTCTTTGATTATAGTTTCCATTTTTTTTTTAGTTTGTTTAATATACCTATTGAAGCATTTTTATGATGACTGTTTTAAAATCTTTGCCGGGTATTTGTTAGATATGGTTTTTTCAATTCAGTGAAAGAGAAAGAAATTAAATCTTTATCAGGTGACTTTAACGTGTGAGTTATCTTGGTGTTGGCATCTGTTGATAGTCTTTTTTTACTGAAGTTGAGATTTTCCTGATTCTTAATATAATGAGTAATTTTCAGTTGTATCCAGGGCATTTTGGGTGTTACATTATAAGACTCTGGATATTAGTTGCCTGTTAGACACCATTTTGGGAGGGTTGGGGGCATGTGCCATCTTATTGCTGCAGGTAAGAATAGAACGGGAAGTCCAGGCTCCTCACTTGGCCTCCACTGATACCTAGCAGGGAGAGATTTCTCTTAACTGCTGTGTGAGGTGGGAGGTCAGCTTTCCATAAGACCTCTGCTGACACTACCCTGGCTGGGAGGGGCACAGGTACCCTGTTACTGCTTCCCATGTGACCTCCTCTAACACCTTATGGGGTGGGGGAGCTCATTGCTGTTGGAGCTTAGTGAAAGTCCCTGTTCCTCACTCAGTCTTTCAAGTATTATGTGTGTGAGGAAGGCCTTGCAACACTTGGGCAAGGGTGGAAGTTTAGGCTTCCTGCCATTGCAGATAGGGTGAGGAGAGGACTATGTAATTTTTCATGACTTATGACTGGAGTAGTGGTAATCATCTCGGGTTTTCTATCTTGCTAGGCTGCCTCTTCCTTAGTCCTTTGAGTTTAGAGAACAGACTTTTTTTTGGTGTTTTTTGTGTGTGTGTGTGTGTGTGTGTGTGTGTGTGTGTGTGTGTGTGTGTGTGTTCCTGTTGGTGCTTTCTGGGTTGCTGACTTCTTCAGTAGCCAGTCTAGGATACATGAGACAGGAAGAAAATGTAGAGAACTCACTGTGTTGTTCCTTGGACCCCAAGGACCCTATCCTTTCCTTTTCTTCTTCTTTTCTTCTGTTTCTTCCTTCCCCTCCCTCCCTCCCTGTCTCCCTTCCTTCCTTCCATCTCACTCTGTCTCCCAGGCTGGAGAGCAGTGGCACATTCAGGGCTATTGCAACCTCAACCTGCTGAACTCAGGTGATCCTTCCACCTCAGCCTTCCAAGTAGCTGGAACTACAGGTGCACACCACCATGTCCAGTTAATTTTTTTTGGTTTTTTTATAGAGATGAAATCTCTTCAAGTTGCCCAGACTGGTCTCGAACCCCTGGACTCAGGCAGTTCTCTTGCCACCACCTCCCAAAGTGCTGGGATTATAGACATGAGTCACTATATCTGACCTCCTTTCTGTCTTCTGTTTTCCACCTTTCAAGTTGTCTTATGTTTGATACATAATTTCTGGGTTTTCTATTGTACTTATCAGAAAATAGAAGTATATCTATTCCTGTTGAGCTGTACCTCTACCAAGTGGAGTAGGGCTGGCACAGGGTCTGAGAGGCCAAAGAAAAGACCTGGAGACAGTGAGTGAGACAGGTTTATGGGAGAGTTACATATGGTGGGGTCCAGGAGTGGCAGACTGGACAGGTTTACCACTGGCTGCTTGCATGTAGTTTATATAGAAATCTCCACCTAGCCCAAAACAAAGGGCCTTGGTTTCTTGCATGTTCTGCATTCCAGAGAACAAGTCAGCAGTTCAGATATTCTTCATAGATAAGGAGTTTCAAGCCTCCAGGTGGGTTACTCTCAGATTCCTTAGCTGGGAACTCTGAACAATATTCTTCTTAGACTATAGCATCATTCACAGGGTGTCCTTGCATTGTTGCTATCTGCCATACAACTCCTTCTTGGTCTGGAACTGGAAGTCTCATCTTGAGCTAGAGAACATTTTTCTGGAATGTTGTCATCTGTTGACTCATAGGCTGAGATTTTGCTTTTAAGGTCATTTTAAGAAACATTATTAGAGTTTAGATAGTTTCTCCATTCCTTTTCTGATTTATCCAACAATGGTGAAATGTCTTCCTCTGTCAGTTTTTTTCTCTTTTCTATTATGTGTACAAGTAAGAAAAATTCTAAATTCTTAATCATTTTCAGCGAAGATTACAAAACACTGCAAAACTAATGTTTTCAAACTTCTTTTATATTATCTTGAAAGATGATGCAATAGTTTGAGCAAAACAGTAAGAAAAAAGATGATGTATGTAGTAGTAGTGATTTATGTCACTATACACCATCCTTCTGGTTGATTCTGTAATTCTTCATTTTATTTAGTTTTTCAAGCATGATTAGGAATAACTGATGAGTAATTATAAAATAATTTTTAGGACAGTGAAACAGCAAAACGTTTTAAGATATAAGAAAATTAGAATCACTGAGATTCCATCATATATCTATTAGTTATCTACTGATACATAAACATTACCACAAATTTAGTGACTTAAGGTGATATACATTTATTATCTCACAGTTTCTGTGGGCCAGGAATCTGGACATGACTTAACTGAGTCCTCTGCTTAGAGTCTCAAAAGGAGGATTCACTGAAGGTGTCAGACTACATTGTCATCTTGAGACTTAACTGGGGAAGAATACACTTCCAAGCTCATTCAGGTAGTTGATTGAATTCATTTCCGTGTGACTGTAGGACTGAGAGCCCCAGCTTCTTGTTGGCCATTGGCTGGAGGTAGCTCTAAGCTCTGTGCCACATGGACCTTTCAGGATAGGTGCTTACTTCGTCAAAGTTGGCTATGGGGAAAGAGTGTCTGTAGACCACTATATACTATACATTATAGACATTATTTAGAGATGGAGTCCTATATAACATAACATAATCCCAGCAGTGATATCTGTCATCTTTGCCATATTCTGTTTATTAAAAGCAAGTCAGTTCCTGCCCACACTCAAGAGGAGGAGATTATAGAAGTCTATGAATACCAGAAAAGCATGGATCACTGGGGTCACCTTAGAGTCTGTTTATTACAGTGTTTTCAATTTATCAAATGGTCTAATGGGCTCATGTATTAATTGCAAAACAATGAGTTTTAGTCTTTTTTCTTTCTTTTTTTTTTAAATTCTCTTTATTCTTTGGAAGTCTTCTAAGAAAGACTAAAAGTTATGAAATATCAGTCCTTTAAAATAAAAGATTTCAAAAAAACTGGACAGCATTTGCATGCAGTGGACATACTGAAGGTTAAAAAAAAGTAGAATACAATAGAAAGTAGACATAAAATCTTGATTACCTGCATCCTCACCTGTCTCTTTTTTTTCTTTCTTACTTTTTTTTTTGAGTTGGAGTCTCACTCTGTCGCCCAGACTGGAGTGCAGTGGCCGTTCCCGGCCACCGCATCCTCGACCTGCTGGGCTCCAGCGATCCTTCTGCCTCAACCTTTCAAGTAGCTGGAACTACAGGCGCCTGCTACCACGCCCAGCTAATTTTTTGATTTATTGTAGAGATGAAGTCTCGCCAAATTGCCCAGGCAGGTCTCGAACCTGCGGGCTCAGACAATCCACTCACCTCAGCCTCCCAAGGCATGGGATTACAGGCTGAGCCACCGAGCCCGGCTCACCTGTCTCTTAATAAATGGGCCTCATTCTGTTCTTGCTGTCTGCATTTGAAGTCAGGCAAGGGAGGTTGAGGTTGTAGCCTAGTGTTCTCACTGTCACCTCACCCTCAGCCAGATGCTCATTTGTTATTTCTTTTTTAGTGTGAGGCATCTTTGGGTTCACTAGGCTCCTTCCATAAGACAGCAGAGTGAGGCTGTTGAATTCTCACAGTTAAAGTCGGGGTCCAACAACCTAGAAGCACTCGTTGGTACTGAAAATGGTATCTCCCGTGAGTTTAGTCTGTGGTTGGGGTGTAAGCTAGTGGACTGTTTAAACCATTCAGTTGGAGAAAAAAGTCCTCAGTAATTGGAAACAAAGAAAACAGGAGATGGGGCTATTGCAAGGCAAGTAATAGGGAAGCAATAGGGAAGTATGTACAATATGAAAGAAGAAAGAGGTGAAAGGAGTGAAGCTTGTTGTTGAAAATGAAAAAGTCCAGAAAAGAAACAGAAGAATTTGGAAAGGATTTTGCAGAATAACATTAAGAGGGAAAAGTGGAAATTAATGAACAACAGGAAAGTGAGAAGAGGGAAGAAGAAAGATGAAATAGGTCATAGAAGGAATAACCAGTTCTAGCTGGGGAGATAGATACAGTGAGAGAACACTTTTTGTTCGTAGGGCTACTTCATAGTGTGTGATTGGTTAATTATTAGTGTTCTGCTTTTTTAGCTATAGTTTTAATGTAATAAAATGATCTGTCTTGGCTGGGCACAGTGGCTCACAGCCTGTGCAACAGAGGCAAAAAACAACAACAAAACCATAACTCTGTCTTAGGGGATTCTTCATAGAAAAATACATGGCATTATATCTTTTAGAATATAAGATATTATTTTCCTTTGAGAATGAAACAATACTTTATGAAGAAGTATCTGCCAGTAGGTTTAAAGCACATAAGGAAAACTGCCATCTAATTCTCCTGCCATTAAAAAAAAAAAATTATTAAGGCCAGGTGTAGTGGCTCACTCCTGTAATCCCAGTTCTTTGGAAGGCCGAGGTGGGCAGAGTTCAGGAGTTTGAGACCGGCCTGGGCAGCAAAGCAAAACACTGTCTCTAAAAAAAAAAAAATTAGCTGGGCATAGTGTTGTGCCCCTGTAATTCCAGCTAACTTGAAATGCTGAGGTGGAGGGATTGCCTGAGTCCAGGAGGTCTAGCCTGGCACAACCGAGTATGAGCCTAACTCAAAAACAAAAAATTATTTAAAAAAAAAACAGATAAAGAAGAGAAGAGTTGTAAGTACAATACATATGACTTTTCTACACTTTTCACCTACTGTGAACATTTTCTCTCTATCATCTTTCCATCTATAGATGTTTATTTCTTTTTAGAGCCATTTAAGAGTAAATTGCCGATGTCATGCCTCTTTACTCCTAAGAAATTTAGTGTAATTTAGTGTTTTTCCCTAAAAACAAGAACATTCTCTTATATTGCCATAGTACAATTGTCAAGTTAAGAAAATTTAACATTGGCACAGTATGATGTATTCTGTAGTCTCTGTTCTGTTATTTTTCTGTTATCATGTACTTGATAGCATTTTTTTTTCTGGTCAAGGATCCAGTTTAGCATTGTGCTTTGCATTGTTGTGCCTTCTCCTTTAGTTTCTTTTACTCTGGGGCATTTCCTCAGCTTTTGTCTTTGATGAATGAATTTTTTTTTTTTTTTTTGAGTTGGAGTCTCACTCCTTTGCCCAGGCTAAAGAGTGGTGGCACACTCATGGCCACCCTAGTGTCCACCTGCTGGGCTCTGGGGATCCTTCCGCCTTCGCCTTCCAAGTAGCCAGAACTACAGGCGCATGCCACCACACCCAGCTAACTTTTTTGATTTATTGTATAGATGAGGTCTCGCCAAGTTGCTCGGGCTGGTCTCAAACCTGTGAACTCAGGCAATTCACTTGTCTCGGCTTCCCAAAGTGCTGGGATTACAGGCTGAGCCACCGAGCCTGGCAACTTTGAAATTTTTTAAAAATACAAGCCATTTGTTTTATACATACCCCCTCAATTTAGATGTGTCTGAGATTAGACTCAGATTATGAATTTTTGGCAGGAATACACACAATGGTGAGTGTCCTGAGCATCACTTCAGGAGGCACATGATCTCTGCCTCATTATTGTGGGACATGAACTTTGATCACTAGATTAAGTTGATGCCGGCCAGGTTTCTCCACTGTGAAGTCAGCATTTTCCCCTTTGAAAATTAATGAGTACTGTGTGAAGAGGTACTTTGAGATGATATGATATACTGTTTCTCATTAGACTTTCACTTATTTTAGCATCCATTTTTGATTTGCCTGAATCAGTTATTGCTATAATGGTTTGCAAAATGTTGATTTTCCAATGTTTATCCTTCCTTTTACGTTTATTAGTAAACATTCTGCTATATGAAACACTTTTACTTTGTCTGTTAATTTTTATTTCTTTATTGTTGACATAGACTCATGGATTCTTATTTTGTTCAATAGATTATAATCCATTCCCATCAATGTTTGTTTGGGTACTTAAATTGTCCCCTATTTGGCCAGTGAGAGCCTCTTAGGTACCATCTTGTGCCCTTTTTAAATGTCCTGCCATTTTATTCTTGTAATAGC
The DNA here is from genome assembly GCA_027257055.1 of Cephalopachus bancanus. Lineage (NCBI taxonomy): Eukaryota > Metazoa > Chordata > Mammalia > Primates > Tarsiidae > Cephalopachus > Cephalopachus bancanus. The sequence continues at coordinate 977,049 of JAPVLO010000159.1, read as the reverse complement.
ACTTTCTTGATGACACAAGAATGTTCTAGGTTCATCTTAAAGTTATTTCTCCAAGGAGTCTGAATTCCTTTTTGGTGGCACATGGTGTTTAGAGACCAATGACTAGACACTGATTAAGTCTTAGGAAGAGGATTCTAATGTTCTCCACTTAAAGAAGGAAGAACTCAAAGGACTTTTCACTCATGCTATGTTTGAACACAGTATGCTTGGACTGTTTTGCCCTTGTCCCTACTATCTGGACCTGGCAGTCTGTGCTTTTTAAATTTCTGTAACCTTATAGTATGTCCTGATCTCAGAGCAAGTTCCTCCATATTATTTTCTAGATTTTTCTTGGCCCTTTAAAAATATTATTCTTCTAGATGAATTTTAGGGTCACACATCAAGCTCAAAGAAATTTTATTGTTATTTTGAAAGGTATTGAGTTGAGTTTATTATTTATCTCAGTCTTCCCACTTAGGAATAAGAGCCGATTTCATTTATTCTTTTTTTGTAGGCCAGTAAAAGGCTTGTAGTTTTTTAAAAAATATAAATCTTGTGTGTCTCATCTTATAATTATCATAGTAAATTTATTTATATTTTTGTATTCAGGGATAGTATCTTTTAAACATTTCTTATTATGAATTTACATAATTCAAAAAAGTGTCTAAACCATGAATGTATACTACTGAGTTTCACTAAATTACTGCCCAGGTCAATAAATGAAACCTCGCTGGCATCCTGAAGTTTCCTCTATGCTCTTTCCCAGTCATAACCTCCTTCTTTTCTCCCTCCTAAAGCCAGAATATTAAGAGAAATATAGCGATGTACAAGGCTTTTATTATTTAACTCAGAGAAGCAAGGCACTTAAGCAAGAGAGTTTTTTTTTCTTTTCTCCATGTAATTCTTAAGAGGTATTTACTGTGTGGACCTTTATAAAAGGGAAAAGAAGAGTATAACTGAGTGTCTTTAAGACCGGTTTTACGAAATATACAGATTCATTTTTCATAAGTTTGTTTCTTACTGAGTGTCCTTGAATAAAGCAGAAATTATGTTAAATTTTAAAAAGCCTTTCTAAGGTTTGTTTAGGTGTCAAAATAGTAGCTTTAAGTTATCTTGCTTAATATAAAAGTTGAAAAACATTGTTTTGGTTTCTCTTAATAAAATGAGATTATGGAAGTTGTTCATACCACTCCTACAACTTCAACTTCTATTCAACACCACTAATCAAGTAAATGAATGGTTTATCTTCTTCTACCATCTCTTAGGTATTGGTGTCCTGTTCTGTTCTTGGGCTTCTTCTCACTGTGTACTTCATCTCACATTTATCGTCTCAATGCCTACATTTATCCTCATTAAATTCACTTTTATTTTTCATCTAGGTTTTCTTGACCGGTGATGCTCCAAAATTATTAAAATGACTCACTTTTGACTAAGGTTGTTGTATATCTAGCTCACTGGGTTTTTAGGGATTAGGAATTAGACCAAAGTCAGGCCTAGGGAAATTTTTGCAGAATGGAGAGTACAGAGGACACATTTAACCTGTGGAAATTAGTGGTTAGGTATAAAATGTTATATTCTTTATATCATTATATATATTATCATCAGTTTCTGCTTTATTTCTCTAGTTGGTTGATACAAATGTTCTTTATAGTTGTTTGTACTTTTTGACAAATGATGTTAGGATTATGCTTTGAAGTGTTAATTCTAAAAGCATCTATCTTTCTCCATCTTTAAATTGAAAAGCTAAGTAGAGAGAGCTCACGGTCTTACAAATAATAAAAACATTAAATTAGTGGTTGCTTTTGTTATATAACAAATCAGGGCTCTTTAAAATTTTCAGTTCTGTATCAGTAAGTAAATATTGTCTTCTGAAAAATTTGACTTTAACATTTCTAGACTTACAGTTCTGTTTGGATTATGTTGTTTGGTTTTATTTTAATGATATGTACTATAATTTCTTTGACTTTTCTTCTAGAAAAACTGATCGCTTATCAACGAGAATTTCTTGCTTTGAAAGAACGTCTTCGAATCGCTGAACATAGAATCTCACAACGCTCTTCTGAATTAAATACCATTGTACAACAATTCAGGCGTGTGGGAGAAGAAACAAATGGAAGTAAGAATTCATTGAATAAATTTTCAGGTACAAACAAAATTTTTTGTATTATAAAAAGATTGTGGCCGGGTGTGGTGACTCAAGTCTGTAATCCCAGCACTTTGGGAGGCCTAGGTGGGGGGATTGCCTGAGCTCTTGGGTTCGAGAACAGCCTGGACAACTTGGCAAGACCTCATCTCTACAATAAATCAAAAAATTAGCTGAGTGTGGTAGCATGCCCCTGTAGTTCCAGCAACTTGGAAGGCTGAGGCGGAAGCATCATCTGAGCCCAGCGGTTGACGCTGGGGTGTATGGATGTGCTACTGCACTCCAACCTGGGCAACAGAGTGAAACTTCAACTCAAAAAAAAAATTGTATTTTCAAAGAGTCATATGGAATATTTTATTTGAAAGTTGTAGAATGTAATGTATCGGCTAGTGTCTGTTGTTACCCTTTTCAGAGAGAAAAATCAGAACTTTCTGTTCTGGTAAATTATAAAATATAAAATAATTTTTATTAATTGCTAAATTTGACTTTAAGAGAGTAATATTAAGTTAAATTTCAGTTGTATAAATTTCGTTGACAATAGTGAAGAACATGTATCTTTTGAAAACATACTCAAAATGAGATTAAAATGTAGCGTTGTGTGTATGCATTTTTGTGTTGTGACTGATATGTGGACTTCACAGGGACTCTGGACAAATATTTGAGCTACTTGAAGCAACTAGTCCTCTTAAATCTGACTTATAATACATAAAATACATGGTTTTATAATGGATACTTTTAGCCATGTCTGACCTGTTCCTTCTCTGAGAACTTCTGGTCAGAGTAAGTTGAATGCCAATTATCTTCTGTCTGTTTCTGTGCTCTTCTTATTCTGATAATCAAATTGATATATGTATCTAATCAGTTGTCTCCAAATTTGCATAATTTTTCTGGATTAGCATACTTTTTCATTTGGCTTCACCTGTTCTAAAAACACATGAATTTCTCTCATCTTGAGATCCACAATCTTACCTTATACGCAAAGCTTCATGCTCCTTGCTTTGCCTCTAGCTGATAAAATTTGTATTATGTCACAGTGACATTTAAAATTATAGAATGATATTGATAAAAAATAAATCATCCATAAGCCTGATGCCAAGTGATTACTGCTAACATTTTTTGTTTGTTCCTAGTCTTTTTTTTCCATGCATATTTTTCTTCAAAATTGTTATTGTATATTATAGCCTGATTTTCACTCTTGAAATTATATTATGAACATTTAAAAACTGTCATTAAATATTCTTCAGAATACTATTTGTTTAATGACTGTAGCGTGCCAGCTAATCATATGCCATAATATATTAAACATTTTCCTATAATTAATCAAATGGGTTTTTTCCTAGATTCCTCCACCTGATGCCTAGTTTATAATTCTGTGATGAACATCTTTGTATATAAATTGTTCACTTTTCTGGTAGACCTTAAGTTATTTTTCATTAGATTATGATTTTCTCAGAAACAGGTATATATTTTGATGACTCTTGATTTTAAAACACATGGTGCATTTGCTGGAACAAAATGAATACTCACTAATTGTTGAATGAATAAAAGCTAAATTCTTAAAAGGGAAATTACTGAGTAATAGGATGGGAATGTTTTAGGGTTTTTGATACTGCTTTGAATAGCTGAAACATTTATCATGTTATCACTACCATTTACTATTGTTATTTAATTTGCTAGTTTGATAGGTGGAAATTGATATATTATAATTTGTCATTATTTCTTTACTCCTAAGATTAAATTTTAATTTCATGTATGATAGTTATTTGCATTTCTTTTGTGAAGTTTTGGTTCTTGTCACATTTTTAATGAAGTTGAGGTTACAGGTTCTTACTAACTTTCTTGTTTCAAAGGTTAAATTCTAGTTTAATAAAATTTTAAAACAATGTTGCTTATATACCAAGTTTTTATTTTCTATCATATTAAGTGATTCATTGGTTACTCTAATAAAAATAGAAATTATTTGAAAGTTGTGATCTGTATTGAACATTCTCAACTTGTGTGGTTTCAATTACTTGAATTTTCCAGGAAAAAAGTATCTTTCATGTGAAATTTTGATAAAATGTAGATACATAGAGAAAGTATTACTGGTGGTCAGTGTACTTATTATTACATTTTCATAAGTGGATAGTATATTTAGAGTCTGTGCACCAGGCTTGAGTTCTGACACATTTTAAAGGGGAGTGATTAGCATTCCACCTTCCCATGGTACTTTTGGCTGAACTTTGTGGCTTCATTCAGCCTGTTTTATCAACATCATGACCTGTAAGACTCTGGGTGCAAAAAATATCCTTTTCATTTTAAATGGAGATCTTATTCACTAAAGTATGAAACTAGGAAGAAAATTCTTTAGTTCTAGTTCTTCAAATTTTTACTGCTATTTTTATGAAATCAGCAATCTTTCATAAGGTAAAGAGTTCCTGTGGATTAATTATACTTCTGTGTTTCAGATAATACCATAAAGCTATTAAAGGAGTTAACAAGCAAAAAATCTCTTCAAGTGCCAAGTATTTATTATCATTTGCCTCATTTATTGCAAAATGAAGAAAGCCTTCAACCTGCTGTACAGATTGGCAATGGAAGAACAGGAGGTATATGTTTATTTTGTTTCTTGGTGTGACTGTACTGTTGGTCTTAATTGTACCTTTGAGTGTTACATTGACCATCAGAAATCTGGCAGGTTGAAGAATAAAGATTTTTTCTTTATTCATGCACAGTAACTTGGAACTTGTTCTAAACTCCACGTTTTAAGGAATTAGACATTTTTCTCCATAGACCAAAGTAATGTTGTTGAAAAGGTTCATGAGAAATCTAGTTCAGACCTCATCCCCAGGTGAAAACTGTTCAAACCTGCAATTTTTCTGTTTTTAAAGATTTGGGAGGTGGAGAGATGACTTTTTTTCTTTGTATCTTATTTCAACATTAGTAGCTCTTCATGGTCATATCACCAAAGTTTTTTTTTTAGATGAGAAAATATAGTTTATTTAAAAACTAAATTAGAAAGAGAGAGAGAAAGAGGAGATTCACCTCCTCAAGGTGTAGGGGAGGGGGCCAAATCCAGGGAACACAGCAACGGCCATAGCTCAAAGAGTACATGGCCACACCACAGTTTAGCAAGGCAGTGGCTGCAATGACCTGGCAATGGCCACAATGACTTGACAATAGACCATCAAAGTTTTTCTTATGTCTGCCCTACTTTTTCTTAAGTAGATAGTCATTTTTATTTAACTTTTCAATGTAATAGTAGAAATACTTCAGCTTGCTTCTTTTTTCTAATGTATCCAACATATAACTTATATCATTTTTCTCTGTCCTTATGAGAGCCACTAGAGCTTCTTGAAGTTTCCTTATAGGACCTAATTACCACTCTTTTATACTTCTTTTTTCCTCTGCTTTAACTTTGTTAATCTTTTCTTTGTAGATTTTTAAATGCCAAGACCAAATATTATTTTGTTTTTTTGCAAGTCTTTAACAAGTGACTAGATGATTCCTTCATAGATATTGACATTTATTTTTGTGTTAATATTTTTGAAAAGTTGATTTTGTCTGCTTTTGAATCAGTTCGATTCTTAAGTATTTTACTGTCTTTTTTGGAGTCACATTTTCTCATATTATTTGATCTTTAAATATAAGCTTTTGTATTCCTCTTGTTTTAGTTCTGCCATCTTTCTATTTTATTCATCATTTGAAATAATCTTCCTTCCTAAGGAGATAGTCTTAAGAAATCATGTTCAGATGAATTCATTCTTCCCTTTCTTTGTTGATTCAAAAAGCTATTTGTTGAGGCCAGGCATTCTGCAGTGCTAGATGTACAGAGTCTAGCAAGATGTCTGGGGTACTCTAAATGAGTTTGTTTTTAGTACACTGATTGTTAATTATTTTTGAAGCTGATATTGTTTCTTTCCCTTTAATGTTCACTAATTGGGTAGGATGCCTTAGGGAATCCATGGGTTTGTTTGTTTCGACTATATCTTTATTAATAAGAATATCAAATGAAAATAAATCAGAAGCATTTTTGAAGTTATTTAAAACTTTCAGGGTCCCTAATAGGTTCTTATTTTACAAATATGACATTCTGTCTCTTTCTTTTGAAGATACTTATTCCATCCCATTTGTTTACATGACTTTATCCATCATAAATATCATAAAATCTTGGTCAGTCAGTTTTCAGTAGTTAACATCCTTATACAATTGACACTATTTTTGAAAGGTAGAAAAAAACGCTTGGGGGGAAAACCCATATTTACATTTAAAAATTTCCTTTCTAAATCCTTAGGCAATAGTTCTTAATATTTTTAGTGTTATAGAACCCTTTGAGTATCCTATGAAAGCTATCAACCTCTACCTAGAAAAATGCTCATAAGAAAAAGTAATTGTGCATGTAATTTCTGGGATTTTGTGGAACCCAGAACCTATCTAGGACTTCATACCAAGAGCTAATGTTTTTTGAATAAAATAAAAACTGCTTCTTTCTAAAAATTCTGTTCTTCAGTGGTCAAGCTGATTGATTAGGGAACAGCATGCAGAGCAGCTTCACCTTCCTTAAGCTAAAGAAGGGCAGCGCTCCTGCTGAGCCCCAGGAGAGGGGCTGGAATTCTTACATTCAGAACAGAAAACCTCTAGCCTGCCTATCCAGCAGCACTGTCATATCTTCTCACAAAATTTACAAAGGCAGTCTATAGTAAACAGACACAGTAGCTACAAATGGATGAAAGGGAATCTTCTACAACTAGGAATTGCCAAATAGTTAAGAAAATCAACATCACAAATGACTTAATACTCAGGAAAATTTAGTTTATAAAGTAAACAGAATATAATTTAAAAATAAAGCATCATCATCAAATTTTTAGAGATGAGAAAGGACAACTCACCCATAAAATAATAACTATTATAAAAGAATCAGTTAGAAATCTTTATTTTTATTTCAATGATTATGTTTAAAATTTCCATATAGGTGGACTGATTAAGAGTAGATACAGCTAAAGATCAAATTAGTGATCAGAAAGATGGAGTTGTGTATTTCTTCTAGAATGTAGCGTACCTGAATAAAGAGTGGAAGTAGACAAAAGTTTTAGTATGCATCTGGCAGGATCTTCAGAAGGAAAGAATAAAGAGAAGAGAGGGAACAATAAAATAATTAATAGAAGAAAATTTCTTTGAATTGAAGAAACATGCAGGTCTTCAGATTAAGGGCCCATTCACAGTAGAGCAAAATGGCTTAGAAAAGACTCTCATCAGGTTGTCAACCAAATGACACTACAAGTTGGTAGAGGACAGCAGGTAATTCTTGAAGCATTTTGCTGAAGTAAAAGTTTATGAGTACCTGGTGTGTGTCAGGCACTTTGCCAAGTACTTTGGTACACAAAATTAGATGTAGTTCCTAGTCTTGTGGAGCATCGGTCTAGTAAAGGAGACATGCATTAGTCAACTAACCAATTATACAAATAATTGTATAATTACATCCTTAATTAGTGATATGAAGGGTGTTTTGAGAATGTCTAGAAGGGGCATTTGACCTAATTTAGGAGCTTTAGGAGGTCTTAAAAAGTATGTTTGACCTAAAGCCAGTAGAATATGTAGTTTACTGGTAAAAAAATGAGTGTATTCGTTTCCTATTGCTGCTGTAACAAATGACCACAAACTCAATGACTTAAAACAACACAAATTTGTTTGGAAGCGTTGGAAATCAGAAGTCTTAAAATCAAGGTGTCAAGCGTATTGTGTTCCTTCTGGAAGCTCTAAGGAGAATGTTTCCTTGCCTTTTCCAGCTTCTAGAGGATGCCTGCATTCCCTTGTGGCCCCTTCCTTCAGCTTCAAAGCACATCTTCAGGTTTATCTCTGACTGTGACCCTCTTGCTTCTCATTGTTATATCTTCTTCTCTCACTCAGACTCTCCTGTCTTCCTCTCATAAAGACCCTTGTGATTACATTGGGCTCACTAGGTCACCCAGAATAGTCTTCCCATCTCAAGATTCTTAACTTAATCACACCTCAAAGTCTCTTTTGCCATGTTAGGTAGCATAGTCACAGGTTCCAGGAATTCGGGCATGGACTTCTTTGGGAGGCCATTATTTTCTCTACCACAATGGAGAAAACAGGATGGGAGAAAAGAATATTCCAAAAAATGCAAAAAACACCACAAAAGTCCTGTGATGGAAGAAATCATGGAATGTTCTAGAAAATGAAAATGGCCACTGTAGTTGAAGTGAAGAGTAAGGGGAGGCATGGACTAAGATGAGTCTAGAGTTGTAAGTTGAGGCCAGATCACTTATAGGATTTGAGTTTTATCCTAAGAGCAGTCTGAAGTCATTGAAAGATTTTTGACAGGACTTATTAAGGATGATCTTATAAGATTTAAATTTTGCAAGGATCATATTTGCTGCAGTGGGGAGAATGACTGAGGATGTAGGAAGAAGAGCAGATTTTGAAGACCAGATCAGAGACTGTTTTAATGATCCACTTGAGAGAGCATGAACTTGGACTAGGCAATAGAGGTAGAGGTAGAGGTGGAAAGAAGATGATGGATTTAAGAGTTGTTTGGAATATATGAGACTGTCTAAGGGAGGACATAGTTATGAATTAGATTTGTAGACCGAGGTGGAGGGAGTGGTCAAGGAGAAGTCCTAGGTTTCTGGATTAAGTAACTGAATTTATGATGGGTACTATTTACTGAAGTAGGAGACAATACAGAATGTTTTGCAGCAGCTGGTTTGCAAGGAAAGTTCATAAACTAAATTTGAATACAGTAAGTTTGGAGTTGATTTTGAGCTATCACAGTGGAGATGTCAGCTAGGCTGTTGGATATTTAGATGTGGGACGCAAAGGAGAGATCTGTGTTAGACTTAATTTATGAGTCATCATTTGTGAGTAACTGGTTATTGAAGAGATGTGTATGGATGAGATCACCTAGGGCCTATGACTGATCATTGAAGGTTCTCCAGCAGTAATTTCCAGGGAAAGAGAGGATGAAGCCAGGGAAGACAGATGAGAAAGTACAAGTAGGTAGGGGGAAAAAAAACAACTGTTATGGAACATAAGGAAAATAGTAAGGAATAAATGACTCAAGTTAAACCATAAGGAAACATGATAGGCTAAAAATATTTGACCAGCAGTTAATATTTTAAAAAGAACTTGGTATAGTTGTAGCTGAAGGAAGATTACATCATTAAAGATTGGAAATGCCAAGATTGTTTCTAAATTTTTCTTGATTTTTAAAGGAATACTTACAAGAATTTGAAAACTTCCCCGGAAAGTGAAAGAAAACTGAAATAACAGTTGATAGCTCTGTCAAATTATAAACACCATGAGGCAGAAGAATTGCCTATCATATGATTGTATTTCAGATTATCTAGCACACAACAGATGTCTTATATATGCACAACTGATACTTGAGTTGGAAACACTAGGTAGTTAACCAGTGGAAAAAGTACTTAGTCTATACTTTGGCTCAATATCTGTTTGATTCCTGGTCTACCTTGCTCTTCCCTCAAAGGATGATATAACCATCACTTCACTTACATGTTTCTTCTGAACTCTAACCCCTTAGAATGCATATGATTTCTGGATTGCAAATCATAGAAGAACACTGTGTCAGACAAAACAGCCTGGGTTATGTTGTGGTAACTAACAACCTCCAAATCTCAGTGATTGTAGTAACACAGGTTTATTTATATTTTTGCTCATAGTACATGTCTGTCTTGGTTGATGGGAGGCTTTGGACATCACTCTTCATTCAGGGATCCAGGCTGACAGAGCAGTTGCCATCTTGAGTTTTACTGGCTACTCTGCCAAAGAGAAAAGACATTCTGAAGGATTTCACACTACAGTTACAGTGTTCAGCCTATAGATACACATACTGGCAACTTATAGACTATTGCTAATTACATCCCCTTCCCCCACTGTCCCAACCATAAGGGGACCAAGAAGTGCAATCTCACCATAGTCTCAGAAGACAGGGAAAAACTGCCCCTTTTTTGGTGGCAATTTGGTGAATTACCACACGCATTGTTGCTTTAATTCTGTAGATTTGGCTGACACTTATACTTTCTTTTTTTTTTTTTTTTTTTTTTTTGAGTTGGAGTCTCACTCTGTCGCCCAGACTGGCCGCTCCCGGCCACCGCAGCCTCAACCTGCTGGGTTCCGGCGATCCTTCCACCTCAGCCTTCCAAGTAGTCAGAATTACAGGCATGTGCTACCACGCCCAGCTGATTTTGTGATTTTATTGTTGAGATGAGGTCTCGCTGCCCAGGCGGGTCTCGAACCCGCAGGCTCAGGCAATCCACTCACCTCAGCCTCCCAAAGGTGCGGGATTATAGGCTGAGCCATCAAGCCTGGCTGACACTTATACTTTCATTTTTGGTGCTTTTAGAGTCTTTGAATGCTTTAGTTTAAAACTAAAGAATTTAAATTTGAACTCAGAGTGTGTATGGGAAAAAATGACTTTTTCTTTAAACATACCATCTAAACTTAAAATAGAAACAACCCACCTTCCAAGAACGTGGTAGGGAATAGAGATGTGCATTATTACTTTTTACCATTATTGTTTGCATATTCTGGATCAGCATGTGTTTTGCTCTTTTCATAACCAAAGTCTTTGTGCTCCATATGAGTTCATGTTTCCTACGAATGTTTCACATCAGAGTTGTTGCACTTTAAATCTATATTCTAGATATTTGAAATATTTTAAATTTAAATTCTGAGGTAGATTAAACTGTATGGAAATTTGCTTCCATGGTAACTCATTCTGTTTTTTGGCATCTCAGAGTAACATAATCAAAACAGAAATCTGAATCTGGAGTCCTCTCATCCTCAAGTGTGTGTTCTGAGTAAAAGATGCTCCATCCATTTACTGAAGTCATCCTTGATTCTTCCTCTTTCCATGTCTCTCCCAGTCTGAAGCGCCATTCCCTAGGATTGCCATCCACTCACTTCCATCTCTTCAAAAGCCCTAATTCAATCTGCCATATATTCTTTTTTTTATTTTAAAGATGTGGGGTACAATTCAGGATGAGATGTACAAGTGGTCATGATACAGGTAAAGTTTGGGCCTCCCTTTGGTCCCCACTTTGCCTGGTTTGAGATCAGGTACACCTATTGATGTTGTGTCCCTCACTCCCTCCATCCCAGCAGTATCCTGCTACTGCCAGTCCCTTTCTTATAGTACTATGGCAAATGTTTAGGGTCCACTTATGAGTGAGGACATGTGGCACTCATTTCTTTGTTTCTGTGATAGATCACTGAGTCTGCATCCAAGTTGCAGCCAAGTCCATATGTATGTTCTTCTTTATGGCTGTGTAATATTTCATTGTGTATATGTACCACATTTTTTTTATCCATACCAGTTCCCATGGGTAGCATAGTTGGTTCCATGTTTTTGCTATTGTGAATTGTGCTGCAATAAACGTGTGTGCAGGTATCTCTTTTTTAGAATGATTTGAATTCCTCTGGGTATATTCCCAGTAGGGGGATTGCTGGGTCATGTGAAAGGTCAATGCCATCTCTTCTTTTAATTAGTGCAGTACCTTCCTAACTGATCTCCCCAAAATGCTTTTGCTCTCCACAAAATTTGGGAATCTCTTAGAATTACAACCTTACAATTACTTTTTTGCACTCAGAATTAAAATAGCATTTGCTATCTGACCACTACCACTGACCTTTTTTTTTTGAGATGGAGTCTCACTGTATTTGTCCCCAGGCTGGTCTCACACTCCTGAGCTCAAGCAGTTCTGCCTCAGCTTCTCCCAAAGTGCTGGGATTACAGCATGAGCCACTATACCCAGTTCTGACTAATTCTCTGAATCTAGGCTTATTCTGTTTTAAATGCATTCTGTTCTTGCTGTTTCTTGAGTATGTCAAGATCATTGTATCTTCAGGGTCCTGCTGTTTTCTGTCCTGGAATGTTCTTCTTCAACTTTTTCTCATCATTAGTTACTAACTCAGTTGATATCAGAGGGACCACAGGATCTATAGGGGTACCCTCTTCCCATTCATCACTCTAACAGTACCACATTTTAATTTGTGTAGTATATATCATCCTGTAAGATTACACATTTTTTTCTTCTTTTAAATCTGTAGGGTACAATTCAGGGTTAGGTATACAAATGTTCATTGTGCAGATATTCTCGTTGATGAGGTGTATCCCTGGCAGTTTCCCACTACTGCCAATCTCTTTCTTATAGTATTATGATAGTTGTTCAAGGTCCACTTATGAATGAGAACATGTGATACTCGATTCTTTGTTTCTGTGATAGATCACTCAGTATTATAAACTCTTAAGTCCATCCAAGTTGCTGCGAAGTTAATAATTTTTGTCCTTCTTTATAGCTGTGTAATATTGTATCGTGTATATGTACCACATTTTTTAAATCCAGTCCTCTTTCAGTGGGCAGCATGGATGTTTTTGCTATTGTGAATAATGCTGCAATAACTATGCATGGACAGGTATCTTTTCTATAGAGTGATTTGAGTTCCTCTGGATATATTCCCAGAAGGGGGATTGCAGGGTCATATGGGAGGTTGATTTTTAGATCTTTTAGTAATTGCCATACTGTTTTCCACCGAGGTTGTATTAGTTTGCACTCCCATCAGCAGTGTAGACATGTTCCCTTTTTGCCACATCGTCTCCGACATCTGCTGTTTTTTGAGTTACTGATGATGGCCATCCTGACTGGAATTAGGTGGTATCTCAGTGTGGTTTTAATTTGCATTTCTTTGATGACTAGTGTGACTGAGCCTTTTTTCATATGTCTGTTGGCTGCTCGTATGTCTTCTTTTGAGAAGTGTCTATTCATATCTTTTGCTCACTTTGTAATGGGGCTGTTTGTTTTTTTTCTTTTTGGCACATTTGAGTTCCTTGTGGATCCTAGATGTTAGACCTTTGTCAGATATACAGGGCTGTCTCACCACTTTCTCAATGGTTTCTTTGGCTTTGCAGAAGCTTTTCAGTTTGATGAGGTCCCACTTGTCTATCTTATCTCTTATGGCATGGGCACTTGGGGTTTTGATCAGGAATTGGTTGCCAGTTCCAATTTCCATAAGGGTGTCTCCTGTTTTCTAAGATTCTTATAGTTTGAGGTTTTATGTTTAGGTCTTTGATCCATTTAGAGTTGATTTTGTGTATGGCGATAGGTTGGGGTTTTGTTTTAATCTTCTGCATGTGGTCAGTCAATTTTCCCAGCACCATTTACTGAATAGGTTCCCCCCTCCCCAGTGGTTGATGGTGGAGGATTTGTCAAAGATAAGTTGGTTGAAAAATTGATGTTTTGCTTCTGGAATTTCTATCATGTTCCATTGGTCTATATGCCTGTTCTTATACCATTACTAGGCTGTTTTGATTATTGTAGCTTTATCATAAAGCTTAAAGTCTGGAAGTGTGATACCTCCTGCTTTTTTTTTTTCCCTGAGGATTGTTTTGACTACTTGTGGTTGTTTATGTTTCCATATGAATACCTGTGTTGTCATTTCCAGCTCTAAGAAGAATGCTGCTGATAATTTAATGAGTATTGCATTAAATCTGTAGATTCTCTTGGATAGGATGGACGTCGTAACAGCGTTGATTCTTCCAATTCATGAGCATGGAATATTTTTCTATTTGTGTCATCTTTGACTTCTTTGAGCAGTGTTTTGCAGTATTCATTGTAACGGTCTTTTGCATCTCTGGTTAGGACGATGCCAAGGTATTTCCTTTTGTGTGTGTGGCTATTGTGAATGAGATTGTGCTTTTTATTTAGATTTCTGTTTGTTTATTGTTGGCGTATAGGAATGTGACTGCCTTTTGCACATTTATTTTATACTGAGACTTTGCCAAAGTCCTTTATCAGTGCAGGGAGGTTTTTGACAGATTCTCTTGGGTTTTCGATAAATAGAATCATGTCATCTGCAAAGAGGGATAATTTAACTTCCTCTTTTCCTATTTGGATATCTCTGATTTCCTTCTCTTGCGAGATTGCTCTAGCTAGGACTTTCAATACTTTGTTGAACAGGAGGGGTGAGAGTGGGCATCCTTGTCTTGTTCCGGTTTTCAGGAGAAATGGTTCCAATTTCTGTCTGTTTAGCAGTATGTTGGCTGTGGATTTCTCTTAGATGGTTCTTACTATTGTGAGGTATATTACATCTATGCCTAGATGTTTGAAGGTTTTTGATCAAGAAGGGGTGCTGTATTTTATCAAAAACTTTTTCCACGTCTAATGTGTACAGCATTTTTACATGATTCAGTTCAATTTTCTGAACTCAGTTCTATTGGGTGAAATTTTTTATTGTTCACCTAGTAAGTGTCTGTCTCAGAGGAGAAATTGCACATATTTTTCATGAGGGAACAAATTGGTATGCAAAACAACCATTATAGGCAAATTAACTGTATTTTTAGACTTAAAGAGAGTTATACAAGTAGTACACAAAGTTTGTTCACATCCTGCATAACCATAGTACAATGATCAAAACCAAGAAATAAACATTGATGCTATACTGTTAACCAACTTTAGCTCTATTCAGATCCTGTCATTTGGTTCATCATCATCATTATTATTATTTGGTTCTAGGATTCACCTCAAGATTCTGTATTTTATTTGATCGTCATGATTCTTTAGTCTTTTTCAGTCTTGGACAGTTTCTTGTTCTTTGTCTTTCATGACCTTGACACTTTAGAGAGGACTGGCCAATTATTTTGTGACATATCATCTCAGTTTGTATTTGTCTGATTTTTTTTAATGATTGGATTGAGGTTATGCATTTTTGACACACACACAAAAAAAACCCAACAGAAGTGATGTTGTACTCTTCTCAGTACATTATATGCTTGAAGTTGATCTGTAAGATGTTAATTTTTAAGATGTGTTTGATGTTTCTAAGTTTTAGTTGTGTAATAAAATTGGCTGTTTATACTTTACTGCCATTCATTTTCAGTGTGAGGTTTAATGTCTTTCATTTTTATCAGTTTGTTTATATTTTTTTCTTCTGTTTGAACCAGGTGGAAAAGAATTACAGTATTACAGGCATGCCTTTGTAGTCTGATTATTTTTCTTTCTGAGACTTAATATATTTTGATCTTTCAATTTTTATCAATTTAAGAGTTTATAATACTTTTGAAATATAGTGTCTTTTATTTTGTCCTTTTGAAATATTTTTAATGTAATTGCTATATTTATTTTGTTTCAGTTTCCATAGTAATGGGAATTCCCACAGTGAAGAGAGAAGTTAAATCATATCTCATAGAAACTCTTCATTCCCTTATTGATAATCTGTATCCTGAAGAGAAGTTGGACTGTGTTATAGTAGTCTTCATAGGAGAGGTAATTATTGTTTAATTCTTGTTGTTGTTTTTTACCATATGTAGCCTATAAGAGCTGAAACAATAATTGAATATTTAAATGTTTTATAAGCATTTTTTAAAAAATGTGATGGGTTAAAGTTTCAATAATATATCTGATGGTTTAATAAGTCTAACTTGTTGTTTACTTAAACTTCTCTCCTGCAGTTACAAACCAGAAACAATAATCTTCGTTGTCAGTAAGATATCATACACACAGATCTTTAAGAACATGTCCCCGTTTCTAACTCTAAGATCTAAATTTGGAAATTTGCACAGATGTTCTTTGGGAGTCCTGAAACCTAAAAAAGATTTAGCCTTGGCTGAGGTTTTATCATCACTTTATTTTTCCACCCCTTCTCTGTACTCCTAAGAAATCATATGAATGAGAAGTATTTTATTTTTTATATTTTAGTCTCCTCAAAAGATCTATAGAGCCGGGCTCGGTGGCTCAGCCTGTAATCCGCGCCTTTGGGAGGCTGAGGTGAGTGGATTGCCTGAGCCCGCGGGTTCGAGACCCGCCTGGGCAGCGAGACCTCATCTCTACAATAAATCAAAAAATCAGCCGGGCGTGGTAGCACATGCCTGTAATTCCGGCTACTTGGAAGGCTGAGGCGAAAGGATCGCCGGAGCCCAGCAGGTCGAGGCGCGGTGGCCGGAAGCGGCCACTGC
Source organism: Cephalopachus bancanus (assembly GCA_027257055.1). Classification (NCBI taxonomy): domain Eukaryota; kingdom Metazoa; phylum Chordata; class Mammalia; order Primates; family Tarsiidae; genus Cephalopachus; species Cephalopachus bancanus. The sequence continues at coordinate 960,955 of JAPVLO010000159.1, read as the reverse complement.
ACTCCAGTTTGGGCGACTGAGTGAGACTCCAACTCAAAAAAAAAAAAAAAAGATCTACAGAAAGAATAAATTTTGAGCAAGTTTTTTTTTAAATCATGAGGAAGACCCTCAGAGTAAATATTTCCTTAATTATCATATAAAATTTCAGAATGGGAAAAGATTTAGGACATAGTCTAGTTCTGGCCCACTGATTATTAACTTTTCAGAGTTCCCCATCTCTTTTTATTTTTTTATTTTATTTTTTTTTTATTTTTTTGAGTTGGAGTCTCACTCGGTCGCCCAGACTGGAGTGCAGTGGCCGCTCCCGGCCACCGCAGCCTCGCCTGCTGGGCTCCGGCGATCCTTCCGCCTCAGCCTTCCCAGTAGCAGGAATTACAGGCATGCGCTACCATGCCCGGCTGATTTTTTGATTTATTGTAGAGATGAGGTCTCGCTGCCCAGGCGGGTCTCGAACCCGCGGGCTCAGGCAATCCACTCACCTCAGCCTCCCAAAGGCACGGGATTACAGGCTGAGCTACCGAGCCCGGCACCCCCATCTCTTTTTAAATGAAAATGGTCTTAGTTATTTTCTTAACAGAAAAGCAAACACATGCCTACTGTTCAAAACAATTACATAAATGTATAATAAAAAATTGCATGTTAATTTCTTTATGCAGATATAACTTAATAATGCAAAATATATCTTAAGGAATTTTTTTCTTGGCTTGTATACATTATATGAGTGGGATCATTCCATATATATATATTAATGAACATTTTTCATGCAAAAAGAATAAATATAAAGGTATCATTTTTATGGCTAAAACTATTCCAATGCATGGTTTTAACATAATGAATTTCTGTTTGATAGACATTTAGGTGTTTTGCTGTTATTAGCAATAAAATATATCTTTTGCAAACATTTTCAAATAAATCACAGATTTTTATAAAGGCATGAATTATCATTAGTTCATTTTAACATCTGAGAGCATTTCTCTAAATAAATTATTGTGTACTTGTAATACTGACTTGGTATTAATTCCTAACTGTGGAATTGCTGGGTCAGACTTCTTATACATTAAAATATTCATAAATGGCCAAAATACCCTGCAGAAGATGAGTCTGTTTAGTCCTCTTCCAACATTCTGTGAGAGAGCTTGTTTCTCTGTTCCCATAGATGATATTTATCTAATTTTATTTTGCTAATTTGATGGATAAAAGAAGTACCTTTGTTTAATTTTTTTTTAACTAAATGGGATTAAATGTTAGTTTATTTTTATTTATTTATTTTACCATTTTTATAACTTTGGCTCACTTTTTAGTTGTAATTTTTGATTTATCAGAATTTTTCATATATGAAGGCATAAATATTTTGGTTTTTTTGGTCTTTTGTAGAAGTTTTATACTTTAAGTAATCAAATTTGTCATCACATATTCTATGCCAGTAGAAATGGGTACAACCTCTTTGGAAGCATCTTGGCAATGGCTATTAAAATTTAAAGTATAAACTGTGACATAACATTCTGCTTCTAAAAACTGATCCTGTAGACACATTTGCAAGTATAGAAATATATTCAGGCACATAAACATATTTATATAGCTCCTACATGTACATTATATAAAATATAAAAGGAAAATCATCTTGTGAAATATAATTTAAACTATAAGTTACAGATATCTTGAGAGTTGGAATTCTGGGCACATGTTACGCTCTATTGTATACAGTTTTGTAAAATTATAATTTACTTACAACGAGCCTATATTGATTTTTTAATAGAAAAGGAACCCTTAAACTGTAAAAGAAAAAACTGTCCTCATACACTTGAAAAATAGTATTACGTTTATAGACAGATAAGTGTACTGTGAATGCAAGGCCTTCTTGCCATAGCCATTTATCTGGTCTCTAAGATGCAGTAACGCTGGCTTTGGAGTCAGAGGACCTGTGTTCAGGGATGGATCCTACCACTTTCTGCCACTTGAACAGGCTGCTTTCTCTTGCTTGAGCCTCAGTTTCTTCATCTCTTTAGTGAGAATAATGCTATGCACCCTTTTGAGCTCAGTGCTGTTGCAGAGAGGTGCATTGAGATCACACATGGAGAGGTGTAGTAAACTGAAAAGTGGCACAAGTGTCCGCGGTACTCTGGTCTCTGAAGAATCTTCTCTTAAAAGAAATAAACAAAAATAGGAAGCCACAGCCCCCCCAAAAAAGAATTCTCTCTTGGGATACAATATTTGTGAATGTATCTACATAGAACCTCAATAAGAAAGTCTGTTCTGAACCAAAAATTAAAGAGTCCATTGAATTCCCTTTAGGCAGTTTAAAATTATTAATCACCATATTTGATTCTACCTTGACTAGTAGTTTTTACCTAAGTGTTCTGGTATGCTGAGGCTTATTCAACACTAGTGACAGTGCATATTCTGTGGCTTTGACCATGATCTACATGTGGGATGGTTCTTTATTCTAGACTCTACCTCTTCCTGAGCTCATATTTCTGTCTGCCTATTTGACAACATTATTTGAAGCTTTTATGGCAAACTCTTACTCTGTTTATAACTAAATTACTCTGCCTTTCCCAAAGTATTTCTCTTTTAGGTTTCTCTCTGTCCATTTACAGTATAGTGATAGGCCTGCACTGTAGTCATTCTTCTCATTCATGATATAGACCTGTGCGTTCTCAGTTCTGCTGATGTTATTCAATTGTCTGAAGTATTGATTGCTTCTTCCTTTCCTTTTCTTACTCATCCTTGAAGTCCCAGTTCCCACTTCCCATGTGAAATTAAATAGGAAAAAATAAGTACATCCTTGGCAAACATTGTTAAGTAAGTTAGGAATTTCTATAAAGGCATGAATTGTCTTTGGTTAATTTTAACACTGAGGAGAAAATTAAGGATGAAAAAGAGCCGGAGAAGAATACACATAGATAATCAGGCTTATAATTTTTTTCTTCCCTGTGTGACTTTCTGTTCTTTGTATTCTCTTTTTCTTGAAAGGGATGAATCATAAGATACTCCTCTGGAAGGAAAGGAGAGACAGAAAAGTAATTTTTAGCTATATTTTGTTCTTTGTCCCTCTCTGACCATTTCACCTATAGTGATCCACTGGGCATATGTGCTGAGACATTTACAGAACATGCAAAATTTTGAACAATTGAATTTTGATACACTATTTGAAAGTTCACTGGCTCCATTCTGGAATTTCAGAAGAGGTTAAGAGAAATGAATACTAGCTGTCCTGAAGGATCAGTTCTCTATATCATGAACAGGGAGGAGAATGACTACAGTGCAGGCCTATCACTATGCTGTAAATGGACAGAGAGAAACCTAAAAGAGAAATACTTTGGGAAAGGCAGAGTAATTTAGTTATAAGTGTTTGTATCGTCTGTCTGTCTGTCTGTCTGTCTGTCTATCTATCTATCTATCTATCTATCTATCTATCTATCTACTTATCTACCTACCTACCTACCTGTCTACCTATAGACGAGGTCTTGTGTTGACCAGACTGGTCTTGAACTTCTGGCCTCAAGCAATCCTTACACCTTGGCCTCCCAAAGTGCTGGGATTACAGGCATGAGCCACATTGCACCTAGCCCAAGTGTGGTGTTTAGATTCAAGAATGTATCATTTTTGTGTTTATTTTTACTTAGAGTTTAATTATAATCTTTGTATTCTAATGTTCTTTAATTGTCTGTGTGCTTCATATTACTTTTATGTGTTTTATGGTATCATTATATATTATTGTTTATTTTATTTCTATAATTCTTATTCATGGTCATTTCTGGCAAAATATTTCCTAGAAGTACTCAGAATTGTAGCAAAAAAATGTTTATCCTGCCCCATTTTTATATTTGGGGAAGTCCCCACCTAACAAATCTTAGTGGAATGAAGTGCCTTTTTCTTACTATGAAAACCAAAAATGCCAGATATTCCTTTTACCTGTTCAGATATGTGACCTGGGCTTGCCCTGGATTTTAGGTGAAGCTTAATTATTTTAGATGGCATGGAAAATTTAAAAAGAATAGCCGGGCTCGGTGGCTCAGCCTGTAATCCCGCGCCTTTGGGAGGCTGAGGTGAGTGGATTGCCTGAGCCCGCGGGTTCGAGACCCAACTGGGCAGCAAGACCTCATCTCTACAATAAATCAAAAAATCAGCCGGGCGTGGTAGCGCATGCCTGTAATTCCGGCTATTTGGAAGGCTGAGGTGGAAGGATCGCCGGAGCCCAGCAGTTTGAGGCTGCGGTGGCCGAGAGCAGCCACTGCATTCCAGTCTGGGTGACAGAGTGAAACTCCAACTCAAAAAAAAAAAAAAAAAAAAAAAAAGAATGAACAGAAAAATTATTAGAAATAAAAGGGAAATTTAGCAAGGTGGCTGAATATAGAATCAATGTATATTTCTGTATGTCAATAACAAAAAACTTGCTGGGATTGTGGACAGTTATTCTGAGGGTAGATGGTGGCTGTTTAGTCAGTGTCACTGGCCACAGGGGCAGGTGCAGAGGCATCCAGGGCGAGGCTTTTATAAGCTGTGGTGTTGGGAGTGTTCTGTGATTTTTGGCTGTGGTCCAACCTTACTTCTGCACCTTCCTAGCCTCGTTCCTTGGCCTAACTAGGGGTTCTATCAATTCTACTCACTTGTCTTTCAGTAAATCATTTTTCTGACTGTTTTGCCATAGTCAGTGTCTTTTGTTTGCAACTAAGATCCTGACTGATACAGGGGTTATCTTGCTCCAAAAAATGCCAGAATTCTATATAATTGCCACCAAGCAGAAGAGATAGTCAACATAGATGCAAGGGTGGATGGCTTAATGTTATTCCAAGTGGTTAGAGAGAGAAGAAATGAGTTTTTGAGGTGTGTTTTAGGCAGAATATTGCCTAAACCATAATAACCAAGGAAAGTTAGTGATAATCATAAAGATTCCTGAGATTTTGGCAAGAGGGCTTTAGATACCTTTTCTATCATTCTACTTATTCACATTGTATCTGCAGTTACCTAGAAGCATTCCAATGGGCTTGTTAACTTTTTAAGTTTCCTAAACTGTATGATTCAAGTTAAGATTCTATAATGAAATAGTCATTTCATTTTATAATGAAATTCATCATGTTGGAGGAGTGCTTACAGTTAGTTTCTGAAAAACTGAGTTTAGAGAGTTCCTAGCTTCATGGAGTATTTAGTATACAATGTGAAAACAATTTTGCTTTTTACTGTTTTCTTGTTTTCTCTTGTGCACATTCTCATTTGTATTTTATAGAATGAATGCCTGAAGCTTTTACTATATTTTCTTTACATTCTTTGATTTAAGTTAGGGCTAGTTAATTAGCCAGCCTATGGGCAGAATTTTGTAAAGCAGGTAAATTTATAAATGAATACAGAAGCTGAATAACCAGAGAGAATTGATCAAATTGCTGTGGCATATTTGCTTTTTATTTTTATTTTCTGTTGTATATTTTATTTATATGAGGAAACATTATTCCTATTTATTTAAATTAATTTTTTGGTAGATAATATCACATGGCTTAAAAATTCTGTATGTGTGTTGTATACATTGAAAAGTCTCTCTTCCAATGCTGTGCCTCAACCTCCCGATTCTCTCTCCACAGGAGACAACTGTTAATAGTTGTACCATTCAGAGATATTTAATGGCACCATTTCTATGTATATGGTATAATGTTAACATTTTATATTAGAACAAAAAGATCTATTTGTATTTCCTTTCAGTTTTGATACAATATTTTCCTAGAAAATTATCTAAGTTTTAAAAAAATTGCTTTATCCAGAGCCAAGCAAAGTAGATTCTTGCAATTTTGTGGTTATTTCCCCCTGATTTATTTGTGCATGTGTGTGTATTTATGTCCCCTCCCCTCCTTTTTTACTGGTTAGTTAGTGAATCTGTTTTTATTATTCCAAAAACCATCTTTGGGCTTATTATTTTTTTTTGTTTTCTTATGTATTTATTTATTTATTTATTTTTATTTTTTGAGTTGGAGTCTCACTCTGTCGCCCAGACTGGAGTGCAGTGGCCGCTCCCGGCCACTGCAGCCTCGACCTGCTGGGCTCCGGCGATCCTTCCGCCTCAGCCTTCCGAGTAGCCGGAATTACAGGCGTGCGCTACCACGCCCAGCTGATTTTTTTTTTGATTTATTGTAGAGATGAGGTCTCGCTGCCCAGGCGGGTCTCGAACCCGCGGGCTCAGGCAATCCACTCACCTCAGCCTCCCAAAGGCGCGGGATTACAGGCTGAGCCACCGAGCCCGGCTTTTTTTGTTTTCTAATTCATTAATTCTGCTTTTAATGTTATTCATTTTTCCCTTTTTTATTTCAATTTTTTTTACTTTTCAAATATCTTGACCCAAATGCTAAATGGCTTTATTTTCATTCATTCTTAAAAATATATATCTATATGTATGTAAGAATTAATATGAATTTTGCTTTCTTGTGGAAATTGCTTCAGTTGGGAATTTTTTTGTCTTTCCTTTTAAATTGTTGGAGAAACGTTTGTTTGCCTATACATTCATATGAGGGTGAACCCCCTAACAAATGGAATTATCTTTTTGGAGGGCTGGCCTCTTGGCTTTCCCTGTTAGGTAAGTGTTCTAGGAACCCATTGACATCAGTGTACCAGCTAGTGTTGTGAGAGGCTGTGTTAAACTTCAGTGAAGTTTTTTGGAGATCTCTTCAACATGTTTGCCCACTTCATGATGGGTGACTTACAAACATACCTGCCCACACCGTGCTGAGTGTTCAACAGGCTTTTTGTATGTTTTTTTAAAGCCAAAAATGGCATGAATTCCCAAGTCTCACCCTTCCTCTTCACCTGATGTCACCCCACACAACTTTTTTTTTGTTTCCTGGATGAAAAAAGTCCTCAAAGGAAAATGTTTTGCTGATGTGTAAGAGGTGAAACAAAAAATGACAGAAACACTAAAAGGCATCAAAACTGACAGATTAAATACTGTTTTGAGCAGTGGAAAAAGCATCTTGATAGGTGTATTGCATCAAACAGAGAGTACTTTGAAGGTGACTGAAGTTTAAACTTGTAAAAATAAATACGCAATTTTTTATAAATCTGTTTCATTGGGGTTCTCCCTCGTGTATACACACATATACATATAGTTTTTGTTCATAGATTTTGCTGAATTTCCCTCTTTTTTTCTTATTATTATGTGTAGTTGCTGTGCTGGTTTCTTTTTTATGTGTCATCATTGAAGAAGATGGATTTTTTCCAGAGGCTTCTGGTTTAAAGAAGGACAAGAGGACTAGTGTTCCAGACTAGTTTTTGTTATTGTTGTTTTTAACAATGACTTTTTTTTAACAATGACTCTTCTGCCACAGAGTCAGGCTGATTCCTGCAAATACAGCTAGTTTTCAATTCTTCATGTTACCTCTGGAACCAAACTGCATCCCTTTTGAGTCTGAGAATTGGGTTATTAATATTTTTAAATAAAGTTTGCAGATTTTGCATCTGGTTTTCATTGACAATTGTATATGATTTCCAGAAAGGAAAGTAGAAAATAGTGCCAATGCTGTGTTCCTACCTGAACTCTATATAAGTGATCTAGTCTTTTCTAGTTAGACAGTTATGTGCTTTCAGCCAGGATTTAGTTACTCGCATGCTTTTGAATTTTTTTTGGTTCCAAAATTCCTGAGGAATACAACAACGATAGAAACAGTGCAGGCTCTCATATTTACCTCTTAGTCATATTTTTAAATAAAAACAAAGTGCAAATTTCATTGTAAGTATTATTTTATTCAATAAGCAGGTATTCATTGAAGTAAATTATGCAGTGTTCCCTTCACTCAGCTTGCTCTAATGTTAACAGCTTATGAAGCCATATTATAGTGATTAAAGTCAGGAAATTAACACTGGTACAATGCTCTTAACTGAACTACAGACTTTATTTGTATTTCACATTTTTCCACTCAAGTTCATCTCTCTGTTTCAGCACCCATTACAGAATACCACATTGCATTTAGTGGTTCTGATTCCTTAGTCTTCTCCTATCTTGATAGCTCCTCAGTATTTTCTTGTCCTTCATGAACTTGGATACTTTTAATGAATACCGGTCAGTTATTTTATAAAATGTCTCAATTTAGATTTGTTCAATATTTTCTTATAATTACATTATGGTTTTGAATAGAATAATGTTACTTGCCTTTTGAAAGGATCTTGCTGTCTGCTTTGGTAAGGGCAGAGGAAAGGAGACTACTTAGAAAACTGTTGTCATAATCCAGGTGAGGCTTGGACTAGGATAGTGTTCATGGAGGTGGTCAGAAATAGTTAAATTATGAACACATTTTGAACTAAATGGATTTTAATAAAAATGTTTGAGAACCATTGCTATAACATCAGCATACTATTAAGGACAAATTCCTATTTAACGTATTAATGAGCTTAAACTATTCCTTTTAGTGTTTCCTGTTTATTTTTATACATATGAATAGAAATATGTATCAGATTTAAGCTTAAATGTCAAATCTTTAGAGATGCTTTCTCTGAATATTTGGTTTAAATAGGTCACCTCTGTTTTTCTCTATTATTGCATTCTCTTTTTATAGCACTTAATATTCAGTTTTACATATATATATATATACACACACAAACACACACATATGTGCATATCTTTTGTTTGTTTATGGACTACATCTGTCACTAATTTTAAGTTCTACAAGGCAGAGATCTTGTCTGTTTTATTTACCAATCTATACTCAGAGCTAAACCATATGAATACTATAGATCCACATATATATCTGATATGGATATAGTGTATATATATCATTTTATGTATATATATACACATATACATATATATATATATATATATATATCCCTGTTCTCCACATTCTTCCTAATACTTACTGTCTTTTGTCTTTTTGTTAATTAACCATTCTGATAGGTGTGAGGCTGACTCATTGTGGTTTTAATTTGCATTTCCCTAATCATTGGTGATGTTGAGCAGTTTTTCACATACCTGTTGGTCTTTTGTATGTCTTGTTTTGAGAAATTTCTATTCTGGTCTCTTGCCCTTTTTTCATTGGGGTTTTTGTTTTCTTACTGTTGAGTTGTTTGAGTTCCATATGTATTGTGGATAGTAACCCCTTGTAAGATGTATGGCATACAGATATTTTCTCCCAATTTATAGGTTATATCTGCATACTGTTGTTTCCTTTGCTGTGTAGAAGCTTTTTAGTTTTATGTAATCCCATTTTTCCATTTTTGATCTTGTTACCTGTGCTTTTAGGGTCACATACTTTTAAAAAAATCAGTGTCCAGACCAATGCCATGTAATTTTTCCCCTGTGTTTTCTAATGGTAGTTTTAGAGTTGGGTCTTATGTTAGTCTTTAATCCATTTCGAGTTGATTTTTTTTATATCATGTGAGTTAAAGGTCCAATTTCATTCTTCTGTATGTGGATATTCAGGTTTCCCAGCACCATTTATTGAAGAGGCTATTCTTTTCCCATTGAGTGTTTTTGGCATCTTTGTTGAAAATCAATTAATCATACAGTATGGATTCATTTCTGGGCTCTGTATACTATTTCATTGGTTGATGTGTCTATTTTTTAACACTCAGTACCATAGTATTTAGATTACTGTAGCTTTTTAGTGTGTTTTGGAATAAAGTAGTATAATGCCTCTGGCTTTGTTCTCTTTGCTCATAATTACCTTGGCAATTCAGGGTTTTCTGTGGTTCTATATGAATTTTATGATAGTTTTTCTAAATTCCTATGAAACATGCTATTAAACTTTTTGAAAAGGATTGCATTGAATTTGTAGATAACTTTGGGTATATGGACTTTATAATGATATTAATTCTTCCAATCCCTGAGCAAAGGATATTGTTCCATTTATTTGTGTGTTCTTCAGTTTCTTTTCACCAACATGTTATAGTCTTCAGAATACAGGTCTTTCACCTCCTTGGTTAGATTTATTTGTAAGTATTTTCTTTGTAGCTGTTGTAAATGTGATGTTTTCTTGCTTTCTTTTTCAGATAGTTAATTTTTAGTATACAGAAATGCTACTGATGTTTGTATGTTGATATTGTATCCTGCAACTTTACTGTGTTTATTATTTCTAACAGTTTTTTGGTGGAGTCTTTAGGGTTTTATATATGATCATGTCATCAGCAAACAGTGACAAGTGCATGTCTTCCTTTCCTATTTCAGTTCTCTTTATTTCTTTCTCCTACCTAATTGTTTTGTCAAGGACTTCTAGTACTGTACTGAACATAGGTAATGAGAGTGTATATTCTTATCTTGTTCCAGATATTAGAGTGAATGATCCTTTTACTGTGTAGTTGAACTTAGTTTGCTAGTATTTTGTTGAGGGTTTTTGCATCCTATGTTCATTATGAATATTGACCTGTAATTTTCTTTTCTTGTTAATGTCCTTGTGTGACTGTAGTATCAGGGTAGTACTGGCCTTGTAAAAAAGAGACTGGAAGTATTCCTTCCTCTTTGATTTTTTGGGGAAGAGCTTGAGAAGGATTGGTATTAGTTCTTTTTCAAATGTTTGGTGGAATTGAGCAGTGAAGTAGTCCTGTCTTGGCCTTTTCTTTAATGGAAGACTTTAATTACTGCTTTAGTCTTATTACTCATTACTAGTTTTTCAGATTTTCTACTTCTTTATGATTCAGTCTTGGTAGGTTATATATGTCTAAGAATTTATACATTTTATCTAGGTTATCCAATTTGTTGGCATGTAATTGTTCATGGAAGTCTCTTATGATCCTTTGTATTTCTGTGGGATCAGTTGTAATTTATTTTATTTTATTGTCATTTTTCTTAACTTTTTTTGTTAGTTTAACTAAAAATTTGTTTTGTTTATCTTTTCAGAAAATCAACTCTTAGTTTTGTTGATCTTTTTTATTGTTTTTCTAGTCTCTATTTCATTTATTTATGCTCTGATCTTTATTATCTCCTTCCTTCTGCTGACTTTGGACTTGGTTCTTCTTTTTCTAGTTCCTTGAGGAGTAGCAATAAATTGTTTGAGTTTTTTAAAAATGTAGGCATTTATTACTATAAATTCTCCTCTTAGAACAGTTTTTGCTGCATTCCATAAGCTTAGTTTGTTGTGTTTTCATTTTCATTTGTCTCAAGGTATCTTTAAATTTCCCTTTTTATTTCTGTATTTGCCCATTGGGTTCAGGAGCTTGTTAAGTTCCATGTGTTAGGAATTTTTGAAATTCCTCCTGTCATTGATTTCCTGTTTCATACGATTGGAAAAGATACTTGATTTAATTTCAGTCTTACTAAATTTACTAAGGCTTGTTTTGTGCTATGTCATGTAATCTTTCTGGAGAGTGTGCTGTGTGTGCTTGAGGAGATTGTGTATTCTGTTGCTGTTGGATGGAATGGTCTGCATACATCTGGTAGATCCATTTGGTCTAAAGTGTTCGAGTTGTGTTTTCTTACTAATTTTCTGTCTAGGTAATCTGTTTAGTGTTGAAAGTGGAGTATTTAAATCCCCTCTTAGTATTGTATTGAAATCTATCTCTTCCTTCAGGTCCTTTAACATTTGTTTTATGTATTTAGACATTCTGGTGTTGGGTGCATATGTATTTACAATTATTATATCCTCTTGGTGAATTGACCCCTTCATCATCAGATAATGATCTTGGTTTGTCTCTTTTACGGTTTTTTGGTTTGTTTTTTTTTTTTACTTTTTTATAGTTTTTTAACTTAAAGTCTATTTTACTTAAAGTCTATTTTACCTGAGTGTACCTACCCCTGCTCTCTTATTTTCCATTTGCATGGTGTATCTTTTTCTATCCTTTCACTTTCTTTTCAGTTACTTTCAGACTCACTGAGGTGAGTCTCTCATAGGCAGCCTATAGTTGGGCTGGACCTTATTTTTTATTCATTTGGTTGCACTACATCTTTTTATTGGAGAAGTTAATGCATTTACATTGGAGATAATTATTGGTAGGTAAGACCTTAATACTGCCATTTTTATCTCTCCCATTCACTCTTAGTTTTTCACTTTAGATATGGGTCGGGCTGCCAGCTGGGTTCTACTGTCTAGTGAGGTCCCCCCAAAAAAGCTTTCTTCCTTTTATCTGTGTGTCCACTTTCCTTCCTACCTGTCCCAAGCATATCGTTCACCTACCCCTGGAATATACATATCACAATTTTAAGTTCACAGATATATTCTCAGAATTGGGTGATAATGTTATCTATAAAAAACCGCCACATACCTTTTGAAAAGATCTCAGGAAAAAGTGCTGTCTTAACGTAGAGCAAGCAAGCCCCAAACTGTGCTATCAGGTGGAACTGCTGCCTGGATACTGTGAATGTTTCTTTTTAGGCTGGTTTCCGAATGTATTTCCTGGCCAGGCAATTCTGCTGTTTGGGGTCTGCAGGTGGACAGGGCTACAGACTGGGCTCTGAGGCTAGGTGGTGGTATTGCCGCTCTGGTGAGTGGGACCAGAGGCATGATTGAGAATTGCCTCCCTGTCAGGGTGAAACCATTAGGTAGGATTTGGGCTGAGTTAAATGACTGTTTGGCCTTTTATGCCAAGCAGGTCTAACCCCCTAGCTTCTCTGAAATGCAATGTAGCTGCTGTTTGGCTTTCTGGTTCAAGCAATGCTAGCCCCTACCCTTTTCCAAAATGGATGGAGGCTGGTGCATCCCTGCTTGGGAAAGGTTTTTGGGGTGTGCTCTGAGGCTGGCCGTGGGAAGTAACTGTATAGGGACTCAAGTTAGGCTGAACTTCCCATTGTGTTTCTGAGGGACACCGGCTCAGCTTTGTGCATAGACTATACATTTGGCTGTTATCTCCAGTCAGGCACTGCTTCTGACAGGAAAACAAAGGTACCACCAACATCTATGTGCTGCTCACTGTGACCTCTGCTTACCTTGTCTATCTGATCTTGGGCAGTGCAGCTGTGACATCACCTACAGTGTTCCCTGTGAGGTGAGACCTGATCTCAACAGCGTATCTGTGCCATTACTACCCTTCCCCTCCCCCCACCTGCCTAGTATTCTCTGTGAAGTGAGACTCGACTGGATTGGCATTCCTTTTACACTTCTTGGAATGGTAGTGAAGCTGGATGACTACCTTTGTTTTTCTTTTCCCCTACAAAAATTATGGACCCAGGGAAATTCTCTGTATCTGACATTGTACTGCCTTGCAGGAGCAGGAGGGGATGACACAGTCATACTGAGACTATTCGTACCCTTCTTATTCTGTTTTCATTTAATTCTGTGAACCATGTAGGTGTCTGAGTCTTGTTTTTAATTAACAGGGTTTGTGGTGGTTGCTAGTTGAACTTGCTGTAGTATGGAGTGGGACTTGAGACTTCCTGTTCTGACACCTTGCTGACATCTCCTCTGGGTCCTCTTTTGTACTTATTTATTTTTTCCTCATATACCTCTCAGGAAAGCTGAGTGACCTTGTACTTACATAGTTTCATGTGTGCAAACCTGAAGTACAGTCATCTCCTGAAATCTGTGGGATTGATCCCAGGACCTTCCATAGACACCAAAATCCATGGATGCTCAAGTCCCTGATATAAAATAGCATAGTGCAATATTTGCATATATCCTATATGAATCCCTCTATAAGCTTTAAATTATGTCTTTATTATAAAATCGAATACAATGTAAATGCTATATAATAGTTGTGATACTGTATTTTCTATTTGTATTATTTTATATTGTTGTATTGTTATTGTTTTTTCCCAAATATTTTTATATAAGATTGACTGAATACACAGATGCAGAACCCACAGATACAGAGAGCTGACTCTACCTGTTTTTTTTTCTTTTACATTTAACTTTATTCTGTCTCTTAGGTTGTTGTGTTTTTTTTTTGTATTTCACATATGATACAATTCACCCATTTAAAGTCAGAGTTGTACAGTTATCACCTCAATTAATTTTAGAACATCTTTAACACCCCAAAAGAAACTCCTAGTCTTTCCCTATTAATACCCCTCCTACTGGATGAAAAAAGATGTGGCATATATACATGATGGAACATTATGCAGCCACAAAAGCAAATAAATTATGAACTTTGCAGCAGCTTGAATGGATTTATAGTCTATCAAACTCAGTGATCCATCACAGAAACAAAGAACTGAGTACCACATTTTCTTACTCCATAAATGGACCCTGAGCATTTATCATAATACTGTAAGAAAGGGATTGGCAGTAGTGGGTCACTACCAGAGGAGGTGGGAGTGTATAACATTAATAAGGGTACCTGATCCCAAACCAGGTGAAGTGAGGACCAATGGGAGGTCCTGTACAATGATCACTTATGTATTTAACCCTGAATTATACACCACATCTTTAAAATAAATAATAAAAAAACCCTCTTACTCTCAGCACTAGTCAATTGTTAGTCTACCTTCTTTCTTTTTTTTTTTTTTGAGTTGGAGTCTCACTCTGTCACCCAGACTGGAGTGCAGTGGCCGATTACGGCCACTGCAGCCTTGACCTGCTGGGCTCCGGCGATCCTTCCGCCTCAGCCTTCCAAGTAGCCAGAATTACAGGCATGCGCTACCATGCCCGGCTGATTTTTTGATTTATTGTAGAGATGAGGGCTTACCAAGTTGCCCAGGCAGGTCTTGAACCCGTGGGCTCAGGCAATCCACTCACCTCAGCCTCCCAAAGGCGTGGGATTACAGGCTGAGCCACCGAGCCCGGCTAGTCTACCTTCTTTCTTTATAGATTTTTCTATTCTTGATATTTCATATAAATGCAGTCATATATTCTGTGGTCCTTTGTGACTGACCTCTCACTTAGCATAATGTTTTCAAGGTTTTTTCATATTGCAGAACATATTAATAATATCTATTAGTTGTACTGTAAAAATATTAAATTTTACTTAACCATAAAGAACACTTGATCCTCCAGGAAGGTTAAAAAAAACAAAAACAAAAAACCCCTCTTTCTTCTTTTGATCTGTGTGTCTACTTTCCTTCCTACTTGTCCCAAGCATTTCATTCACCTACCTCTGGAATATACATATCACAGTTTTAGGTTCATGGTTATATTATCAGAAATTGGCATTAATGTTACCTATAAAAATAATCAAAACAGCCTGGTATTGGTACAAGAACAGGCATATGGACCAATGGAACAGGATAGAGATTCCAGAAGCAAAACCTTAATTTCTCAACCAACTCATCTGTGGCAAATCCTCCAGCAACAACCACTGGGGAGAGAAGAACCTATTCAGTAAATGGTGCTGGGAAAGCTGGCTGACCACATGCAGAAGGTTGAAACAAGACCCCTACCTATTACCATACAATAAATCAGCTCTAAATGAATCAAAGACCTAAGCATAAAACCTCAAACTACAAGAAGCTTAAAAAATGCAGGAGACACCCTTATGGAAATTGAAACTGGCAACCAATTCCTGATCAAAATTCCAAGTGCCCATGCCATAAGAGATAGGATAGACAAGATAGATAAGATAGATGCTGGCAAGTGGGACCTCATCAAACTGAAAAGCTTCTGCAAAGCCAAATAAACCATCAAGAGAGCAGAGAGACAGCCCACAGACTGGGAAAAAATATTTGCCAACTGTATATCTGACAAAGGCCTAACATCTAGAATCTACAAGGAACTCAAACACATTGAAAGGAAAAAAACAAACAGCCCCCCTTTAAAAAGTGGACAAAAGACATGAATAGACATTTCTCAGAAGAAGTTATATGGGCAGCCAACAGACACATGAAAAAATGCTCAGCCTCGCTCACCATCAGAGAAATGCAAATCAAAACCACATTGAAATACCACCTAACCCCAGTAAGAATGGCAATCATTAATCAAACAAACAGCAACAGATGCTGGCAAGGATGTGGAGAAAAAGGAATGCTTCTACACTGCTGGTGGGAATGCAAACTATTTCAACCTCTTTGGAAAACAGTGTGGCAATTTCTAAAAGAATTAAACATTGACTTTCCGTATGACCCAGCAATCCCCCCTACTGGGGATATACCCAGAGGAACTCAAATTATTCTTCAAAAAAGATACCTGCGCATGCATGTTTATTGCAGCATTATTCACAATAGCAAAAACATGGAACCAACTGTGCTGCCCATCGAAACTGAACTGGATTAAAAAAATGTGGTACATATACCTAATGGAATATTACACAGCCATAAAGAAGGACAAACATAAGGACTTTACAGCAACTTGGGTGGATTTAGAGTCTATCAAACTCAGCGACCTATCACAGAAACAAAGAACTCAGTAACACATGTTCTCACTCATAAGTGGACCCTGAACAATTACCAAATACTCTAAGAAAGGGATTGGCAGTAGTGGGATACTGCTGGGGTGGGGATGTTGGGGGAACAACATCAGTAAGGGCACCTGATCTCAAACCAGGCAAAGTGGGGACCAAAGTGAGGCCCAAACTTTACCTGTTTGATGACCACTTGGATACCTAATCCTGAATTGTACCCCATATCTTTAAAATAAAAAATGAAAATCTCCACATGCCTTTTAAAAAGATCTCAGGAAAAACCACTGTCTTAACTTAGAGTGAACAAGCCCCAAGATCTCAGCAACTGCCTGCATTTGCTCCAGGTAGGGTAGGGGCAAGTAGAGGCCCCAGTGGAGAACAAGATTGGCTTGACCATGTGTTTCCAGACCGGTTATAGATTTGCTTTAAGAGGAGTCCCAGAACAATCCCTTCAGCTGATACCACCAAGGATTGACTCTCCTGTATAAAAGTGATACTAGTTACAGTTGTTGTAAGTGAACCTTTTATTGGCTATGTTAATTAAAGGCTACATAAGGATTCCATGTAGTATTATATTTGTATCACTTTGTTTCGTAAGTTTGACTACACATTACATAACAAATATGTGTCCACATTAGCTTATTCTTCTTGGTTCCCCTCTTGGACATCCTGCTGGGGACAGAAAGCTGGTCTTGCTTGTCATTGTGTTCCTGCTTCCTTAGGTAGGCAAAACACTGTTATCGTTAAATGCTTATCAAAGTGAATTTCAGGTTGCTGCTTGACACATTCAAGTTTATAGAAATGATGCTTGTTTATATTCTTCATTATTATAGATGGATGAGTGATTGCACACACATTGGTCAAACGTGGATAATTTATTTAAAAAGAAATTACTCGTGTTTGGGCTTATACAAAGGAAGTACAAAGATTTTTAAGTTGTATTTCAATTCTGTAGTTAAGAGTTTGAAGGATGTACTCTTTTTGTTTGTTTTCCTCAATTATTAGGTGTTTTGTCAGTTTTATAACATAGATATTTTACATATCACTGATGTCTTTTAACACTCAAGCATTTCAGTGTAAGTTGTCACTGTATTTAAAATCAGTAGGGAGGTGAGTGGATTGCCTGAGCCGATGAGTTGGAGACCCGCCTGGGCAACTTGGTGAGACCTCATCTCTACAATGAATCAAAAAATTAGCTGGGCATGGTAGCGCGCGCCTGTAGTTCCAGCTACTCGGAAGGCTGAGGCGGAAGGATTGCCGGAGCCCAGCAGGTCGAGGCTGCGGTGACCGGGAATGGCCACTGCACTCCAGTCTGGGTGACAGAGTGAGACTCCAACTCAAAAAAAAAAAAAAATCAGTAAAGAAGGCTCTGGTTGGCCCAGGAATGTGGCTGTGTCCCTGCAGCCCAGCCTATTGGTTCGCCACATAAATTACCTAGTTGTCTATTTCGCTTCCCAGGGTCCTTGAAGAAGCAAGGATCTGAGAGTCCTGACTTAGTGTGGAGTTAGGAGGAGGATGGATCCTGGGCGCACGCCCCAGAGAAACAACAGTAATAATTATTTGCATTTGTGCACTGCGTGTGCCCTACTCTCTTAATCCCTGCAGCAATCCTAGAAGGCAGTGTCTTCTGTTGTCTTCATTTTACTAGGAAACCGAGGCTCAGACAGGTCTAGCTCTTCCTAAGTTATCCAGCTGGTAAGAGGCAAATTGAGATTCTCACAGTGGTCCAATTTCATGGTCTTTGACATAGCATCAGGGACAGATTCACTTTGTTTCTTAGAAGGGAAGAATTAAAGGTGTTCATCTCTGTTAGACACCTGGGAGTCAGAGCCTTTGAACAAGGCAGTTTCTACTGTTGAGCATCACCTCCTGCTGTAGGGTAGAAGTATCATCACCTCCTGATGGGTTGGGCTGAACTCAGTTAAAAATGTCTACTATACTTACCCTTGTTCCATTTACAGCAGTGGTTCCAGCCCGGCCTACTATAGGTACTCAGTAAGTGTTTGTGAAATGTGAACATGTAATTTACTAAATGAATACATAAGAAAAAAAGTAAAATTAACAGGGAGTATTGGAGTTTCACTTGCTCATAATTTTAAAGTATACAGGCTTGATAAATGTTTATTTCTAAATGGTTAAAATGCTCTTGATTTGGGTCCACAGTATCAGTATAATAATAATATAGTGTAATAACATGACTTTCTATTACATAGTTTTTTTTTTTGTTGTTGTTGTTGTTGTTTTTTGTTTTTTTTTTTGAGTTGGAGTCTCACACTGTCGCCCAGACTGGAGTGCAGTGGCCGCTCCCGGCCACCGCAGCCTCAACCTGCTGGGCTCCGGTGATCCTTCCGCCTCAGCCTTCCGAGTAGCCGGAATTACAGGCATGCGCTACCACGCCCAGCTGATTTTTTGATTTATTGTAGAGATGAGGTCTCGCTGCCCAGGCGGGTCTCGAACCCGCGGGCTCAGGCAATCCACTCACCTCAGCCTCCCAAAGACGCGGGATTACAGGCTGAGCCACCGAGCCCGGCTCTATTACATAGTTTTATCTTTTAATTGCATAATCTCTAGGTTATTTCCTCCCACCTTTTAAAAAAATAGAATAGGAAAGTGAAACCCAGAAAAATGACTTTACTTTAGAGTCTATAGACCTTAGAATATACAATCCAGCAGCTACAGAAGCAAGCCCTGAATGTAGGTTTTATTATTTTAAGTGGAGAAATCTTTCTTGATAGCATGCTGTCTCTGTCGCTACTACTGTTCGCTAGTTATAGTTTTTTTTTTTCAGAAGAAGCAGAAATAGTTTCTGTGCTCAACTTTTCTAATGAATTAAACATAGAAAATTAAAAATAATAAAAACTTAAAACTATGTTTACTGTATTAGTAATTACTTAGTGATATTTAGTAGATAATAGAATAGTACAGAAATGCAAATCTCGAGGTCTAAAATTTTAATGTAATGTTTTGATGAATGTTTTATCATTTGTTTGATTTCAAGCATTAAAAGTTAAATAAGAATATAAACACATGAATGTGGGCACTTTTTGTTCTTTCCCAGACAGATATTGATTATGTACGTGGTGTCGTAGCCAACCTGGAGAGAGAGTAAGTCCTTCTTCAGTATATACCTGAAAATATTTTGGTCACTATTATATCTTGGCTTTCAGTTAAAAAAAAAAAGTCTTCCTTGATAGTTCATTACTCTGTGAAGTTCATTGTTTATTAGACCCCGTATCTTTGGTATTTCACTTTGTCATAAAAAAAAAAAAAAAATATATATATATATATATAGAGAGAGAGAGAGAGAGAGAGAGAGAAAGAGAGAGAGAGAGAGAGAGAGAGAGCTAGGTGATTAGATAAATTGATGTGTTTCATTATAGAAAATACTTGAGTATCATATGTACATAACACTGTCATATAAACTATAGCCTTTAATCTTGAAGTCAGAGAATATAGAGAGTCATATGATATTATCTAAGTCTTTCACACTGTGTTTACTAGGCAAACTTTTTCTGCTCTCACGGCAGATATTTGTGTAAAAATTTCGGGCCTTAATGTAAACTACATCTTAATCTGTTCTATTCTGCAAAGATTGAGTACTGGTTTACCACGAGCAAGGCACATAGCAGGCAACAAATGGAAAGTTTATACATTTCAAGTATTATTGCTTTTGACAATATTGCCTTAGTAGTTATAATGGTAATATTATGAGAATTAGTCTTGAATGTAGGTTTCTTCATTGAATTGTATCTGTTAGCCGGGCTCAGTGGCTCAGCCTGAAATCCTGCGCTTTGGGAGGCTGATGTGAGTGGATTGCCTGAGCCCATGAGTTCGAGAGCCGCCTGGGCAACTTGGCGAGACCTCATCTCTACAATGAATCAAAAAATCAGCCGGGCGTGGTAGCGCATGCCTGTAATTCCGGCTATTTGGAAGGCTGAGGCGGAAGGATCGCCGGAGCCCAGCAGTTTGAGGCTGCGGTGGCCGAGAGCAGCCACTGCACTCCAGTCTGGGTGACAGAGTGAGACTCCAACTCAAAAAAAAAAAAAAAAAAATTGTATCTGTTTTGACCCCAAAAGATATACCTTCTAACTAAAAAAAGACAAAAGAGAAACAACAATTAGTTGCTAGCTTTAGATTTAAAATAATGTGGCTCTGTCTTTGTCTATCAAAATGTTAAAACTGGAGATTAAAGAAATATTATGCATAGTTCAGGATTAAATTTTCATTTGTTTGATTTTCTTCAAGTGCTGAATTCCTTAGAAGTTTTTATAGAAACACATTTTGGTATAGACTCCTTAGATAAAGGAATAGAAAAATAATTATCGGTTCCCTTTCCCAAAGATCACATGGGTAGGTCTGTGAGGCTTATGCAGTCATTCTATTTATGTACTTCTTCCTCAATGTGTAGAAAACTGAGCTCAGAAAAAAAGTACAGTTAATCACTAAGAACATTTTTGCAAGGGCAGGTAGTTGCACAAGCATTTTGTGGAGATTTTCAAAAATGAAATAATGCAGATGTGAAAGAAATTACATTTACGTCAATACAGACTAATTAAAAAATGATTTCTCAACCTCAGCATTCTTAACATTTGGGTCAGATAATTCTTTGTTGTGGAGGCTGTCTTGTATGTTGTAGGATGTTTAGTAGGATCCCTGTTGTCTACCCACTAGATGTCAGCAGTACTGACCACAGTGGTGACAAACAAAATGTCTCCAGATGTTGCTAAATGTCCTTGGGAGTGACAAAATCACTCCCAGTTGAGAAATACTTGTTTAGAGTGACATGTAATTTATAACTCATAATTAAAGATTCCTGAAAATGTAAGATATTTTATTTTTTGCATAAGTATACATATTTAGATGTACACACATTCGTTTCTTTTCTTTTCTTTTTTTTTTTTTTTTTTTTTGAGTTGGAGTCTCACTCTGTCACCCAGACTGGAGTGCAGTGGCTGCTCCCGGCCACCGCAGCCTCGACCTGCTGGGCTCCAGCGATCCTTCCGCCTCAGCCTTCCGAGTAGCCGGAATTACAGGCGCGCGCTACCACGCCCCGCTAATTTTTTGATTTATTGTAGAGATGAGGTCTTGCTGCCCAGGGAGGTCTCAAACCCGCGGGCTCAGGCAATCCACTCACCTCAGCCTCCCAAAGGCGCGGATTACAGGCTGAGCCACCGAGCCCGACTCAATTATCTCTTTTCTATAAGATCTTGGTTTCTTTTTAAATTTTGGTACTTTTTAAGAATGTGATATCTGAAGTTTGCTTAGGATTTCTATGCTCCTATAAGGACAGTGTCATTTTACAGTGTTTTTAAAAGCATTACTTAAAAAACAAACAAAACTTGTGCTATTGGAAAAACCTGTGTTTTCTGTTAAATAAAATTTGTGATCAGCTGCTTCATTTAACACCTGTGACCATAACATTACATCTTGCCACAAATGATTACTGATGTGTTTTATGTAAAGCATGGTAAATTGAGCATTAAAATATATAAAACCCCACATAACTTAAATAACTCCACTAACCTTTCTTATAATAGATTTGCTAAAGAAATCACTTCTGGTCTAGTGGAAGTAATATCACCCCCTGAAAGCTATTATCCTGACCTGACAAACCTAAAGGAGACATTTGGAGACTCTAAAGAAAGAGTAAGGTGAGCCGTAAGTCGTTTAAAATTCTCTGCCCGCATAAATATAATATTTAATAAATGTAGTTCTTGTTTATCGAAGCTTACAAAGTGTTAGAGTTGAATTTGGCAAAATATTCTAGGTGGTCTCATTTAGTCCAGAACAACTTATAAGATGTTCTGGAAAAGTTTTCTTAGAATGCATAAAAGCTTATACTATGGGCCTTTATTTTATCATATTCTTTAAAAACTGGGCTTTTAGAGCCACTTCTTTTATTTAACCTTCATCACTTTGTTTCTGTAGGCTACCAGGAAGTCACTGAAAAGCCTTAATGTTGTAAATTTTGGTATCATTTTTTTTTAGCATTCAGTACATATTTATTTTTACCTGCATGCAAAACACAGTCCTAGGCATCAGAGTAGTTCCCCCAAGTGTAATTTTTGAAGCACTGGTTTGATGAGATGTTATAATGCTACCGAAAAAAGGGCCTGTGGTCAAGGAAGTTTAGAAAATGCTGGATTAAGAACATTTTTTTTTCTTCAGTAAATGTCTTCACTGCTGGATGTTTTAGAGCCTCTACTATACTAATATGTTTCTAGAAGGATAATAGGTATACAGTGTTTCCCAAACGTACTTGACATTAGACTTCTTTTCCCCTGAGGACATCTTGTGTTCTTGGGAATACATTTTGATAAAGACTTCATTAGAGGAATGTGAATTTTCTTTTAATCTCTATCCAACGTGTGTGTGTGTGTCACACACACACAGATGATGTGTTATATAGACACTTGAGGTTTATATGTCTAATCTTATTTTACTAAATTTCAGTCTGATTTCTTACTTAGTTTTTGAAAATGTTTATTTCAGATGGAGAACAAAGCAAAACCTAGATTACTGCTTTCTGATGATGTATGCTCAGGAAAAGGGCACATATTACATTCAGGTAAGTGTGGTTTTTTCCTTTCATGTTTTTCACACTTGTAAAGAAAAGTATTATCAAGATCATATTTTCATTAAAACAGGAAGTTCTGAAAGAAAGTACAAACCCTCTGAGATCTGTCAGATCATAACTGTATCTCACAGAACTGAGGGGTCTCCATGGTAACTGAGAATGTGGGCTCTGAGGTTTCTTCTCCAGTGAACGCAGATATCAGCCCTCCACCTAGCAGGATGATATGTGCAGCAACTTAATCTCCTCCCTCCTTCCTTTCTCCCAGTCCTCTGTCTTCTCTCGCCTCCTCACTCTTTATACTGTTAATAAAAAACAACAAGATTTAATTATTTGGTAAAATTTTAAAGAAGACTTTTCTTATAATTTTCTTAGTGGTCTTATGGTAGAATAATTTTTTTGTAGACCCCGAGACAGTTACATTTATGTTGAACATCATAAAATGGACATCAAAGTCCAACAGTCCAATTTTCAGCAGCACAGCCATAATGCTCTAGAAGTAGACTAATACTATGATGATAGGGGTTTTAAGCTACCAGGTAGGTAACAGCTTATAGGATTCTAGGAAGCTCTTATTTCTTCCAAATCTCATTCTTCTTGATGACTTAAGCTTACATTCCACCTCTGGGATTTCATTTCTTTAACCAAAGAGTGTCTTTATCCCTCGTTCAAAATGCAGATACCTTTGAGACGCATAGTACACTAAGCCGTCAGTTATTAGTTTTTGGTATAAAAGGTTTATTAGATCCTTTCCTGAGAGGGTATTTTGATGAGGTTGGCAAGAGGAGACTCTTGATGCCTGAATCAGAAAGGAAATGATTGGGCAGCCTATGGGGAGGAGGGGAGTTGGAGAGAAGGAAAAAAGAAGAAAAAGCATGGCCTCAGAGGAGAAGGGAGTCTTTCTTCACTCCCTTGACATGTGACCTTCAGTCAGCTATGTTAAAATGTGCGTGAACTCTTCCTTGGCTCATAGGATAGGAAATGTAAATGATGAATATAGTCAGAATATGACATGTATATAAGTATATAAGAGTTTTGCATGTAAAAATATATCATAGATTTTGGTGGTGGATTTCTTTTAACCACCTTAGAGGAGAAGTCTTGTTTTTAATTTTAAAATAATAAGGAAAGTATTTTATCTTAATATAATGCAAATGATATTATTGTTGAGCCTGGCTGTTTTGTTCTAGGGCCAACATATAAATATGTACATTATAGTTAAGAACTTCATATAAAGAATTTTAAAGTGTTGTTGCATTGCTTTTAAAATTTGTTTTAAATTTCTCTCTGTGGAGAGTATTAATGGAAACTTAAAAGTTTTTTTGTTTTACGATGAGTAAATGTTTAGGAAATTAAGGATAGGATGGGGATAAAGAGGGTGGTAAAATAAACTTTCCCTGAGCAGGGTCAGTATATAAGATATTATAAGAATGGCAGTAGCTATGAACTTATATAAGGGGGCACCCCCCAAAAAAACAGAATTATTTTTTGGAGAGTGAGCCCCTTGTAGCACATGCTCCCCCCGCTAGGTAAGTGTTCTAGCCACCCACTGGCATCAGTGTGCCAGCTAGTGTTGTTGTGAGAGGCTGTGTTCAGCTTCAGTGACTTTTTTTGGATTCTTTCAGTGTATTTGCCCATTTCATGATGGGTGATTTATGAGCACACCTGCCCAAATCACACTGAGTGTTCCTTAGATGTTTTTTTTTTTTTGGAGTTGGAGTCTCACTTTGTCGCCCAGGCTGAAGTGCAGTGGCATACTCCCGGCCACCACAGCCTCGACCTGCTGGACTCGGGTGATCCTTCTGCCTCGGTCTTCCAAGTAGCAGGAACTGCAGGCGTGCGCTACCATGCCCAGCTGATTTTTAATTTATTGTAGAGATGAGGTCTCGCCAAATTGCCCAGGTAGGTCTCCAACCTTTGGGCTTAGGCAATTCACTCACCTCAGCCTCCCAAAGTGCTGGGATTATAGGCTTGAGCCACCGTGCCCGGGCTGTTCTTCAGTTTTTAACCAAAAATGGCATGACCCCCATGTCCTAACTTCTCTATTCACCTAATCTTACCTTGGGTAATTTTTTTGCTGTTTCCCTGGATGAAAAAATCCTCAAAGGGAAACATGTTGCCAATGTGGAAGAGGTGAAACAAAAATCAGCAAAAGCGCTAAGGCATCAAAATTGACGAGTTCAAAAACTGTATTGAGCAGTGGAAAAGCATAGCAATAAATGTATTACATCAAACGGAGAGTCCTTTGAAAGTGACTGAAGTTTAAACATGTAAAAATAAATACACAGTTTTTAATAAATTCCAGTTTTGAGGGGATCCCTCCCCTTCATATTTAGTGCATACTTACTATGTGCAGGCAGTTTTCTTTAAAATTTATACTTTATACTTATGCAAAAAAATCTGATTGAAAAATGTACTTGAATAGATATTTCTCCAAAGATATACAAACTGCCTACAAACACATGAGGTGATATTCAACATTCACTAATCATAAAGAAATGTAAATCAAAACCACAATGAGATATCACCACATGCCCCATTAGGAAGGCTACTATTAAAAGATCATAAAATAACAAGTTTTGGCAAGGACACAGAGAAACTGAAATCTTTAACCCTGGGCAACATAGCAAGACCACATTTGTACAAAAAAATTAAAAAATTAGCCAGGTGTGGTAGCATGCATTTGAAGTCTCAGCTACTCAGAAGGCTGAGGTGGGAGGATTGTTGGAACCCAGGAGTTTGAGGCTGGGGTGAGTCATGATCGTGCCACTACAAACTCCAATATCTTTTAGTAGTGTTTTGTGATTTTCATTGTAAAAGACTTTCATCTCCTTGGTAAGGTTTATTCCTAAGTATTTTATCTTTTTTGATGCCATGTTTCTTAATTTCACTTTTGGATCGGTCATTGTTAGTTTATAAAAATACAACTGATTTTTGTGTGTTATTTTTATATTCTGAAACTTTGCTTAAGTAGTTTATTAGTTTTAGTAGTTTTGTTTTGTTTTGTTTTGTTTTGTTTTTGGTGTGTGGATTCTTTAGGTTTAGGTTTTTCTATATATAAGACCATTTCATTTGTGAATAATTATAATTCTACTCATTTTCCAGTTTAAATGCCTTTTATTTCTTTTTTTGTTTAATTGCTATAGCTAGGATTTCTAGTTCTGTGTTGACTAATAGTGGTGAGAGTGCGCATCTTGCCTTGTTCCTTTTTTTGTGTGTGTGAGGAGGCAGGATTTATTAAGAGGACAGAAAAGCTTCTACAGCAGGAGGGGTCCCAAGGAGGTTGCCAGCTTTGTTCCTAATCTTAGAAAGTTTTTAGTCATTTGCTGTTGACTGTGATGTTAGCTCTCAGCTTTTCATACATGACTTTTACTATGTTGAAGTAGTTTCCTTCTGTTCCTACTTTGTGTAATGTTTTCTTCTTTAATCAAGAAAGTATGTTGAATTTTGTCAAATGCTATTTCTATATCACTTGAGAGATGATCTTCCCAGTTTGTTCATGTAGTACATTACATTGATTGATTTCATATGTTGAATCATCCTTGCATTGCAGATATAACTCACTTGATCGTGTTGTATATAATTATTTTAATGTGCAATTTAATTCCATCTTCTAGTAGTCTGTTGAGGATTTTTTGCATCAGTATACATCAGGGATCTTGATCTGTAGTTTTCCTGTTGTTTCTTTGTCTAGTTTTGGTATCAGAGTAATGCTGGCCTCAGAAAATGAGTTTGAAAGTGTTGCCTCTGCTTCAGTTATTTGGAAATGTTTGAGGAGGACTCGTGTTAATTCTTCTTTAAACGTTCAACACAATTCTCCAGTGAGAGTCTTTGGTCTTAGGATTTTCTTTGCTATGAGGTTTTTGATTATTGCTTCAATGTCTTTATTCTTTAAATTGTTTATTTCTTCTCTCTTTGTTTCTTAGCTAGTCTAGCTAAAATTTTTCAGTCTTGTTGATCCTTTTTAAAGAAAACTCTTGGTTTCTTTTATTTTTTTCCCCCAGCTGTTCTTCTGTTTACTTATCTGTTTTAGTCTTTATTTTTTCCTTCCTTCTGCTAATTTGGGATTTAGTTAGTTTAGTTTAGGTTTTTTTTCCCCAGTTTCCTTGAGGTGTTAAGTTATGTTGTTGATTTAAGATCTTTCTTCTTTTTTTTTAGCATAAATGTTTACTGTTATAAACTTCCCTCTTTGTATAGCTTTTGTTGCATATCATACATTTTGGTTTGTTGTGTTTTTGTTCTTGTCTCCAGAATTTTTCTAAATTCCCTTGTGATTTCCTCTTTAACCCATTGGTTGTTAAGGGTATATTGTTTAATTTCCACAAATTTGTGTGTTTTTCCTCTGTTATTGACTTCTAGTTTCTTTCTGTTGTGGTCAGAGAAGATATGTTGTATGGCTTGTCTTCTTAAATTTGTGAAGACTTGTTTTGAGGACTGACGTGTGGTGTGTCTTGGAGAATGTTCCATGTGTCTGTGAGAAAGATGTATATTCTGTTGTTGTTGGTTACAGTGTTCTTTATATGTCTGTTGGGTTCGTTTGATCTGTAATGTTTAAGTCCTCAGTTTCCTTATTGATCTTCTATCTGACTGTTCTATCCATAACTGAAAGTGGGTTCCCTAAGTCTCTTACTGTAATTGTGTTGTTGTCTGTGTCACCGTTCAGTTCTGTCAATGTTGACTACGTATATTCTAGAACTCTAATGTTAGGTACATATTTATTGATAATTTCTATAACTTCTTCAATAATTGCTCCTTTATCATTATATAATATCCTCCTTTGTCTCTCATGACAATTTTTGTCTTAAGGCCTATTTTGTCCAAGTATGGGCACTCTTATTCTTTTTCAATTTGCATGGATAATCTTTTTTCATTCTTTAACTTTTAGCCTATGTGTGTCCTTTGATTTAAAGTGAGTTTCTTATAGACAGCATATTGATGGATCTCATTTTTAAAAATCCATTTGACCAATCTGTGTCTTGTCATTGAGATGCTTAACTCATTTATATTTTAAGTGATTACTGATATAGAAGGATTGACTGTTGCCATTTTGTTCATTGGTTTTTGTCTTGGAACTTATTTGTCCATCTTTTCCTCCCTTGCTGCCTTTTGTATTTTTTTTTTAATGGTGGGATATTTTTATTCCTTTTTATTTCTCTTTGTGTATATTCAATAGATAGTTATTCTGTAGTTACCATTGCAATTACATAAAGCATCTTAAAATTATAACAAGCTATTTAAAACTGATGACTCCAATTGTATATAAAATCTCTACTCTTACCTCTCTGCCTCCCCCCACATAATGTTATTAATGACACCAATTTCCTCTTTATATTGCACATACGTTAATATAGGTTTATACTTACTTTTTAGGTTTTTGTTTTTTTAAGATTCTATACCAGATTTAAAAGTGATTTATGTACCTGCATTTTCTTAATACTGTATTAAGATTCTGTATTTATCTGTACATATATTATCTAAACTCTAACCAGGGAGTTTTCAATTTTTGTATGGTGTTTTATTGTTACTTATTGTCTTTTTACTTCAACAGGGCAACAGAACAGGTCTAGTGCTGATGAACTCACTCAACTTTTATGTATCTGGGAAAGTCTTAATTTTTCCTTTACTTTTGAATTACAGTTTTGTCAGATGTAATATTCTTGGTTGGCAAGTTTTTGTTTTGTTTTGCTTTGTGTCACCACTTTGACTATATCATTCCACCCCCTTCTAGCCTACAAAGTTTCTGCTGAGAAGTCTGCTGATAATCTAATAGGAGCCCCTTCGTATGTGATGGGTCGCTTTTCTCTTGCTGCTTTCAGGTTTCTTTCTTTGTCTGTGACTTTTGACAGTTTGATGATGATGTTTCTTGGTGTAAGTCTTTTTTAGATTTATTGTGGTTGGAGTTCTTTGAGCTTTATTTTTCCTTCTAGAACTCTTACAATGCATATTTTCTTCCACTTTATGGTGTCCATACATCCCTTAGGCTGTTTTCATCTCTCTCTCCTCTCTCCCTCCCTTCCCACCCCCACTTCCTGTGCCTTGGTAATTTTGAAAGTTATGGGCCGGGCTTGGTGGCTCAGCCTGTTATCCCAGCACTTTGGGAGGCTGAGGCAAGCAGATTGCCTGAGCCCATGTGTTCAAAACCAGCCCAGGCAACTTGGCAAGACCTCAACTCTACAATAAATCAAAAATTAGCTGGGTGTGGTAGTGCATGCCTGTAGTTCCAGACACTTGGAAGGCTGAGGCAGAAGGATTGCCAGAGTCCAGCAGGTCGACACTGGGGTGGCCATCTGAGTGCCACTGCACTTCAGCCTAAGTGACAGTGTGAAACTCCAACTCAAAAAAAAAAAGTTATGACTGTAATTTCACTGATTCTTTCTTTTGCCTGGTTAGGTCTGCTGTTTAGTCCTTCTAGTTAAATTTTCAATTCAGGTTCTGTGTTCTTCAGTTGAAGAATTCCTGCATGGTTCTTTATAGTTTCTGTCTATCTGTTGATATTCTCATTGTGTTTATGCATCATATTCCTCATTTCGTTTAGCTGTCTGTATGAGCTTGCTCTTTTAATTCATTGAGCATCCTTATGGCAATTATTTTGAAATCTTTGTTGAATAATTCAAGTATTTTTGTTTCTTTGAAGTAGATTTCTGGAGATTTATTTGGTTCCTTTGGATATGCCATATTTTTCTTTGTATATCTTGAATTTTGGCATTTGAAAAATCAGCTGCCTCTCCCAGTCCTTGCAGTCTGATTTTCTACTGGAAATACTTTCCCAAGCCTAGCTGGAAATCCTAAAGCCCTTTGAGTCTTTTCTGGGTCTTTGCCATCTCTAGTCTTGTGGGTGTCATTTCCTAATTGTGGTCTGCTTGTTTCTACCCAGGAGCTCTCTCTGGTGTCTGTCTGCAATGCCGCGGCCTTGCTGGTGTTGTAGAACTGGAGCTCCACCTAGTGTGTATTTTTGGCATTGCATCCTCTGGTGCAGGTTGATGGCCTTTGTTCTTAGTCAACCTGGTGCCCTGCTCTTCTTCCTGCTTTGAATTAGACAAGACAGAAACCAGTCCTTCAGGCTGTACCCCAGTAGGTCAAAAACATTAAGTATTCTATACAGGGAGAAGTTGGTAGTTGAGTATTTCCTCCCAATCAGGCTATACACAGCCTGAGGGAAGGACTGTGACTATTGAATGCTCTGATTTTAAATCCATGTCTCTGTGGGGGAGGAGGGTCAGGTTGGGAGTTTCTTATTTCCATCTTGCTGACGTTTTTCTAAATCAACCCTCTTTTACAATAAGGACCATACCATATCAACTGTCTGATAACCTGTTTTGTTGTCACTTAACATATTGTAGACTACATGCCAGTAAATTTAGACTGATGTGATTTAATTCTTGAAGTGCCATTATTCAGATATCGTAATCACCTTATTTTTGGTCATTTAGATTGTTCCTAATTTTCTAGCTGTTTCAAAGACAAACTCATTGAACATTCTTAAAGTGATTACATTTGCCCCCAAAAAATGCCTCAGCAAAGAGAGTGTTGTATGGTCTACAAAATCTCATTGTGTGTAATTCTCTCAGTGTGTTCATTATGATCTACAAAGTATTAGTGGGGAAAATATATTAGCCTAAAATTTCTCAGTTTAATGCTGGTTTTCAGTGTTTATAAAGGATAGATTTCACCTGGGAAGTTTTGGTGAAAACTAGGATAGGGTAAGGGGCAAGGAAGCAAAGGAATTTCTCCCAGATGTCTTGATGACCCCCTAGGGCTGTGACTTCATGATTGTGAGTGTTAGAGGTGTATCACACGGAGGCTTTAAAGAGTGCTTTTAAAAGGCCATAGAGCCAAGGATTGCTTTGTGGTCATCACAGACATACACCTCAAGGAAAGAGGAAAATGCTGACTGCCTGGTATAACTCCTATGGCTTGGAATGAAGTTTCTGCTGATGGCATCATAGGCAGTTTCATAAAGTGTTTTATCACAATGACTTGGAGTTGAAGGCAGTGCCTTCTGGAAAACCATGGGATGATGCATGCACTTCACAGGTGCTGCTGTGTTTTCCTTGCTGTAGCCCGTATTAAAGCACATTGTGTCAGGCGGTCCCACCTTCAGTGATGCTGAGGTTAATCACAGGTCTCAACTTTCCAGCCTCCCTCTCTATTATAAAGCTCCCCAGCCAGTCCACTTGTTGTCTCAGCATCCATTGATTATTTTTTCCTAGATCAATTATTTCATTAGAGGTTTCCAAGTGGTGCATCTCTAATTCAGTAATTTCTGACACTTTTATAAGCTGAATTCTTCTGTAAAGAATTTTCCCTCCTTAACCTGTTAGGTTACCCTGAAAAATAGTTCACAAAGACAAGGCAGAATAAATGCTTGATTCTTTCTGTTTAGTTTTTAAAGGTGTTGCCCTAGCAATCTTCAGTGGTAGCCATTTTTAAAGTATCATTATGAACTTATGGGTGTTTAAAATACATTTTATTTGCCTCAATCCATTGTGTCATCATTCTTATTGACCCTTCACAGTCCAGTAGGAAACTCTTGACTTTTGTATCCTCTCTATATAAGTCTAGTAATCTTGTATCACTTTTTTGTTCACCAGCAAATCTTGCAAATTTCTTATCCCGGATGTAGAATCAAACATTTCTCTGTGAAGCCCCATTCCTCGTTAAGGTGTATAGTATGAACACAATCTGGACACTTGAGATGCTCATACCTATTGAGTTGTCTTTGCTGCTAGGACTTTCAGCAAGGAAAATAGTATTTTGATATTTCAGTTCAAATTGGAATAAGATATATGATTATAGGGTTATAGATTATGGGGCTTTTTGTTTTGTTTTGTGTTAGTAGGAATCTCACTCTGTCGCCCAAGCTGGGGTGCAGTGGCATGCTCACGGCCACTGCAGCCTTGACCTGCTGGGCTCAGGTGATCCTTCCATCTCAGTCTCTCAAGTAGCTGGAACTGCAGGCATGCACCACCACACCAGCTAATTTTTTGATTTATTGTAGAGATGAGGCCTGACCAAGTTGCCCAGGCTGGTCTCAAACCCCTGGGCTCAGGCAGTGCTCTTGCCTCTGCCTCCCAAAGTGTTGGAATTATAGGTGCGAGTCACTTTTTGAATTAATAAATGTATTTATTTTCTCTTAGATTAAAAGTATAGGTTTTTAATAACATTATCCTAGTAAATTTATTCTATGGTATAGCTAAAATAGTTTCAAAATATTGGTAACATTATCACTACTAACAATAGGACTACTTAATGCAGTTTAAATGACAGAGGACCCCAAAACCCCGAGAATTTATTCATAAAAATTGTGGTATTTATTCTTACATGTTTAAACTTCAGTCACTTTTAAAGTACTCCGTTTGATGCAATACACCACTCAAGATGCTTTTTCTACTGCTCAAAACTATTTTTTAACTTATCAGTTTGGATGCCTTTTAGTGCTTCTGCTGTTTTTTGTTGCACCTCTTCCACATGGGCAAAAATTTTTCCATTGAGGACTTTTTTCATTGGGTTGCTCAAGTCGAGATCAGGTGAATAGGGAGGTGGGGCACCTGAGTCATGCTGCTTTTGGTCAAAAATTGCTGAACGCTCAGCACAGTGTAGGCAGGTGCTCTTGAGAGTCACCCATCATGAAATGGGCAAAAGCACTGATAGAATCTCCAAAAAAAAAAATTCATTGAAGCTAAATGCAGCCTCTCACAACAACACTAGTTGGTACACTAATGTCAGTGGGTTCCTAGAACTCTTAACTAGTGGGGGAAGCCAGTACTATAAGGGGTCCGCTTTCCAAAACATAATTTTGCTTTTTTTGGCGGGGGTCTCACCTCATATATTCTATATGGATATGTAGTCAAAACACTGTATCTGAAAGTCATTTGAGGGCCAGGTGTGGTGGCTCACGCCTATAATTCTAGCACTTTGGGAGGCTGAAGCAGGAGGATTGCTTGAGCTCAGGAATTCAAGACAGTCCGAGTAACATAGCAAGACCTCATCTCTATCCAGGAAAAAAAAATCAAAAAATTAGCCAGATGTGGTGATGTGTACCTGTAGTCCCAGCTACTCAGGAGGGAGGCAGAGGCAGAAGGATCACCTGAGCCCAGGAGATTGCAGCTATGGTGAACTGGAAGTGTGTCCAGGCAACAGAGTGAGACCCCAATTCAAAAAAAAAAAAAACAAACAAAAGATAGAAAATCTCTTGAGGTAATTCCTTATCCTGCATGATTATACTGCCAACTTGACATGAAACTAAGTTCATTTGTTTTGGTTTATATTCAATTTTTAGGGTATTTTTTTTCCCATTTTGGCTATGTGAAACATAACATTCCAAATTTAAAACTTAAATGCAACAGGACACATTTGTAAAAGTCTCACTTTTATCCCTTTCTCTTCACCCTGCTTCCTCCCTCTCATGTTGGCCCCATCATTATCTTTTGGCTTCTCCTGGTATTTTTAAAAAATTTAAATACACGAGGGGGGATCCCCAAAAAGCTGGAATTGTTTTTTGGAGGTTGGGCCCTTTGTAGTACCGGCTTCCTCTGCTAGGTGTTTTAGGAACCCATCAGCATCAGTGTACCAGCTAGCACTGCTGTGAGAGGCTGCGTTTGGCTTCAGTGAATTTCTTTTTTTGAGATTCTTTCAACACGTTTTCCCATTTCATGCTGGGTGGTTTACATGAACAACCTGCCCACACCACGCTGAGTGCTCAGAGGTTTTTGACCTCAAGTGGCATGACTCCCATGCTCCCCACCCTCCTTCTTCAACCGATCTTGCCCTGAGCGACTGACTCTTGCTTGTTTCTCAGGAGGAAAAAAGTCCTTAAAAGGAAAGGTTTTGCCAATGTGGAAGAGGTGAAGCAAAAATGACAGAAGTGCCTAAAAGGCATCAAAATTGATGAGTTCAAAAACTATTTTGAGCAGTGGAAAAGGCATCTCGATAGATAGATGTATTGCATCAAATGGAGAGTACTTTGAGGGTGACTGAAGTTTAAATGTGTAAGAATAAATACACATTTTTTTCTGGGCCAAATTAAGTTTATTAGTATTGTTTTGTTTATCTTTTTATTCTATTATAGAGATGTGGGGTACAAGTCAGAACTAGCTACACAAGTAGGCATCATGCAGGTGAAGTTTGAGTCTCAGCTGGTCCTCACTTCTGGTTTGGGGCCAGGTTCCTTCCCTGTCCCCTCCACCAGCAGTATCCAGTGACTGCTGATTCTTCCCTTGTGCTAATATGACTAATGTTCAGGTCGTACATATGAATGAGAATGTGTGGTATTCAGTTCTTTGTTTCTGTGATGGGTCACTTAGTATGATGGTCTCCAACTCCATCCAGTTTATTACAAAGTCCATGATTTTGTCCTTCTTTATGGCTGTGTAATATGCCATCATGTATATGTACCACATTTTCTTTATCTAGTTCACTTTTGATGGGCAGTAGGATTGGTTCCATGTTTTTGCTGTTGTGAATGGTGCAGCTGTGAACATGTGTGTGCAGGTCTTTTTTGTAGAATGACTTATGTTTCTCCAGATATTCAATTCCACTTTTTGGGGGTCCCTTTATATGTGTAACATTCTCCCTCTTTCTGATACTACATCTGTATACTGTACTGTAGAAACAATATTTTGCATCTTGCTTTTAGCTTCCCTCTGTAAGCATTTTTTTTTCCTGCTTATGTTCCTAAATTAGCTAACTAAAGAGAACATGTTTAAAGTTGCAGAATTGAAAAAACAGTTCAGGCCAGCCTCGTTGGCTTAGCCTGTCATCCCAGTACTTTGGGAGGCTGAGGCGAGTGGATTGCCTGAGCCTGCAGGTTCGAGACCAGCCTGGGCAACTTGGCCAGACCACGTGTCTATAACAAAAAAAGAAAAAGAAAAAAAAAAAAAGATTCTAAGAAACACTCAGGATAACATTTCACTTCCTGTGGTGCATAAAAACCCTCAGCATTAGAAATTGGACATCTCATCAGCGATCACGAATGAGATCTGTGCTAGGTTTTTCAGAGTGGCTCTTGCCATAACAAACGCTGGTGTCAGAAAAGCACTCGTGTTCACCAAAAGCCTGTGCACGAGTGTTCATAGCAGCTTTATTTGCAATAGTCAATCGCTGGAAGCAACCCAAATGTCCTTCAACAGGTGACTGGTGAAACAAGTGGCAGTTCATTTATGCCATGGAATACTAAACAAAAGAAACAAACTATGGATGCACGCAACAATGTGGATCTCCATGGAGTGATGCTGAGCTAAAAAGTCAATCTCAGAAGGTTGCATACTGTGTGACTCACAGCCTTGGAGAGATGACAACGCTGTGGGGATGGAGGACAGGTTGTTGGCTCCCAGAGGACAGGAAGGTGGGAAAGGGAGAGGTGTGGGTGTGGATGGAAAAGCCTAGCACGGCCCGTGCTGGGGGTCCTGTGATGGAGCTGTTGCGTGTCCTTACTGTGGTGGGCACACAAAGCTGGACATGGGATAAAATGGCCCAGAATTAGATAACACGTGCACACACGCACACGGCTGAGTGCATGGAAAACTGGTGGCATTTGAATAAGTTTGGTGAATCGTACTGAAGTTGATTTGCTGACAGTTTAGTTCCATTAGAGGATGTTTTACTGAGGAAGCTGTGTGAAGGGTATTTACAGTCTCACTGTTATTTCTTACAACTCCATGTGAATCTACAGCTATCTTTTAAAAGTTTTTTTTGTTTTTGTTTTCGTTTTTGTTTTTTTTTTTTGAGTTGGAGTCTCACTCTGTTACCCAGACTGGAGTGCAGTGGCCGCTCCCAGCCACTGCAACCTCGACCCACTGGGTTCCAGTGATCCTTCCACCCCAGCCTTCCTAGTAGCCGGAATTACAGGCACGCGCTACCATGCCCGGCTGATTTTTTGATTTATTGTCGAGATGAGGTCTCGCCAGGTTGCCCAGGTGGGTCTCGAGCCCGCGGGCTCAGGCAATCCACTCTCCTCAGCCTCCCAAAGCACGGGTTTACAGGCTGAGCCACTGAACCTGGCTTTAAAAGTAAAATTATTTGGTGACATGTGAGAGTGGGAAACAAAGTATCTTTACTAATTTATTGCATGTGAATTCAAGTATGTATGGTAACTGAAGTTATGTATTCAGTTTGAAGTAGGCATGTAGAATTGCTGGATAGTAGGAATCATCTTCCTTTGGGCATATTCAGTAAATGTTTAGGTTTGGGTGTCGGCATATCTTCACTCAGAAAGCAAAGTTACAGTATAGCTCTGTGCTTTGTCTAATTATCCATCTAGTCTCCCGTGAAGCTCTGAGGTCATAAAACATGTCTTTCCTGTTTACCGATGTATCCCCAGGGTTTAATACAATGCCTGAAACATAATAGCAGCAGAGTAAACAGTTGGTGAGTCAGTGGATATCACATATTTGCAAGTACTGCTACTGTTTCTTCACAGACAGGAAGAAAAACGCTTGTAGTTCTTAAATACGTGGAAAATCAAATACTAAAACAAACACTAGTTAGTAGGTCATAAGAAATAAGAAGGTGAAATTAAGAAAAGGAAAGTCTGTTTAGGGTGTTATCATACTCGTGTGACTTTATTTTATTTTTATTTTTATTTTTTTTGAGTTGGAGTCTCATTCTGTCACCCAGACTGGAGTGCAGTGGCCGCTCCCGGCCACCACAGCCTCGACCTGCTAGCCTCCAGCGATCCTTCTGCTCAGCCTTTCAAGTAGCTGGAACTATAGGCATGCGCTACCACACCCGGCTAATTTTTGATTTATTGTAGAGATGAGGTCTCGCCAAGTTGCCCAAGTGGGTCTCGAACCCGCGGGCTCAGGCAATCCACTCACCTCAGCCTCCCAAAGGCGCGGGATTACAGGCTGAGCCACCGAGCCCGGCTCGTGTGACTTTAAAATGGGATGAGAGGAGATTCTGGCAGGGGGTCTGGGGGGGAGGAAGCGCTGTGTGTGTCCAGCATCCTCCATTCCTTGCCCACCCTGTCGGGCAGGTCAGAACACCAGGCAGAGAAAGTGTGTGGTGCTGACAGGACTGAGGGCTTTACTGGCACTCTTGTGAACTGCCACCGTGTCTTAAGTATTGTGTAGGTATGGATTAAAAATTTAAAAAGGGGACTTTTAGGCATCTGTCCTACAGAAATGAAATAAGCTTATTTATTGCAGCATGGTTTGTATTGACAAAGCCCAGGAAACTCCCTGAATGTCTGTTTGTGAGCAGGCCAGGGCCAAATCAACTGTAATACATCTATTCTATGGAATACATTAGAATATATCTGTTAAATTGAGTGGTTTAAGTGGGTATTTATTAACCTGGGAAGATACTCATGATGTCTTAAAATTAAAACGCCAGTTTTGTAGTATTACCCCTTTTTATAAATATGAAAAGGGGGAATGGAAACCTGATATATGGGTCAGTATGTGCGGTGTGTGCATACAGAAGGTGTCAAATGGATGAACACCCAACTTTTCACACTGATCGTCTCAGATAGCAGAGTAGAAAGTGGAGAAGAAAGCTGCTGGCTTTTCTTTGACGGTCTCTTTGACTAGGTACCTGTATTATGTAAACAAGCAAAATATTTTAAAGGGGCCTGAAAATTTCTTTTTCTTTGAAATGGAAAAAAGATAGTGTGAAGTCATCTGGACACTGAAATGACAAAAAAGGAATAATCCATTGTTATTTCCTATGGTAGGGAATGGTTTTAATGACCCTCTGGTGTATGTCTTCCATTTTATTTTCCTTATTTTATTTTAGTAACATCTATTTTTATATATCTTCATTATTTTTGACAATTTTTTTCTTGACGTTCATGATAAAGTTATGCTTGAGTTTTTCCATAATAATGTCCTTCTATCTATAGTCTTTCCTTCTCTTTCTGATTTATTGATATAATTGCTCAATTTTCTCTAGCTTGAAGATGATATTATTGTCAAACAGAATTATTTTAATACCATAAAAAATTTTGCACTTCAACTTTCTTCTGAGGAATGGATGATTCTAGAGTTTTCCCAGCTGGGCTTCATTGGTAAGAAAAGTGTCACATTTATCTATTTTCCAAAAATAAACATGACTCTTAGGATCTGAAACCAATTGCATTTTTTGTCCTAAAGTTCTCTTTTTTCCTGTGGAAATGGATTATCTTTGAGAGAACCTAACTTAGGTAAACCTTCTGTATGAAATGCTAAAGGTCATTTCAGGATAGCTTGTGACATTGACTCTAGGGCTCTACACGATGCTAACCATGGTCCCGATAAGCAGGTTTGGTTTCCTCTCTGAAACTTTCAGTGTCTTTATTATCTCAGAATTGGGATTCTTTTTAAAAGAATGCCACAGAAAGATTTTCTCATATAAGTTTTCGTGCATTGCATGAAATTCTAGTTCACTGATTAATTTTTATTTGTTTATTTTATTAACTATTTGGGGGCATTCATTTTAAAACATCTTTTTCTGCTTATGTTCCTAAACTAAACTAGCCAACTAAAAAAATATGTTTAAAGTTGAAGAATTGAAAAACAATGTCACACTCAAAACCAGACGAAGTAGGGACCAAAGTCAGGCCCAAACTTTACCTGTGCAATGACCATTTGTACACCTAATCCTGAATTGTACCCCACATCTTTTAAAATAAATAAATAATTTAAAATAAAAATAAAAAAACAGAGGATAACATTTACTTCCTAAGTGTTAGAGACGGCCTTGAACCTTGTTGATCATTCCACTCAAAACTTATTTAAAAAGTCAAAAGACATCTTTACTTGTGAGAACTTCAGTGAAAATTAGGAGTCCTTGTTTTTTACATTTATTGATTTATGTTTTTTTAACTTAACCTCTCAATATTTCTTTTTTGTGAGAAGAATCTTAGTAAGACATGAGATAAAAATCTCTGACTTGCTTTTTGAATTCTTTGAGCCAGTAGGTGTGTGATAGATGTTATAATAATGTCAGCAGTTTGCTAATTCTGCTTACACCCGTGTGACAGCTCCATAGGATGTCTAGCTAGAGCAAGTGTGTTTGTTTTTGATAATGCAAGTGGGAAAATTACTCATGATGATTTTTAGTTGAAAATACAAGCTTCAGTGTCTATAGCATATAAGATTTCACTAGTTTAAGCTGTTTTAATGCTTGTTTTCTTTATCAGAACTATTAACTGGAAATATCTTTTTAGGTAAAATGTTTCAAGCACCAGACCTCACTCTGATTGTAGAATTCATATTCATGTTTTACAAGGAGAAACCCATTGATTGGCTCTTGGACCATATTCTCTGGGTGAAAGTCTGCAACCCCGAAAAAGATGCAGTAAGTTTATTCTTCACCAGGGTGGAGGGGACTTCTTTTCTATATTCATGAAAGTGACTTTTAGGGAGTCAGATTTTGCAAATGAGCAGTTAAATAGGTAACTGAAAGCAAACCTTTACTGTTTTAAAGTTTCAAGGGCTTACTTTCTTTCTGAGCTAGATAAAAGGTTCTTTCTCTGTTAGAAGGACTTTTTAAGTAGCATTGTGAAAATTCTGTAAACCAGAGAACCTGTTTCAGAACAGTGACCTTTCTCCAGATTGCTGATAAATGTTTACAGTGCGTGTAGGCTCTGATATTTTGTTAGCTATTAGCTATAGAGGTTAACCACGTCTGCCCTATGTGGGGTGCCATTTCTGTTTTTCTTCATATTTCCTGTCAACTCTCTTTCAAATACTTTGGGGGACAATAGCAGACTGTAACATATCTGGAAATAAATAAACTAGAAATAACATTCTATGCCAAAACAGTAACGAGACAACATACCTTTAAATGTATTGTTTGCAAGAGACCTGTGTTCACAGTGATATGCTTGCCTTTTGGGATGATGGTAGCAGGCAAGTGAGTAAATGACAGGTTTTGCTTTAATTATTCAGACAGCAAGCTATTGCCATAGAATTCTCATTGTAAAAAGTAATGAGATATGTTTTCCTTGTCCAATTGGAGTTATACCTCTGGGGGGAAAAATGCAACTTTTAATCTACTTGGTATAAGCATAAACAAATAAGAATGTACACATTCTTAAAAATGAATGTCCATTTTGACAGGTAATCAGTAAATATTTATTACAAGCACATGTCATCATAGGGTTGAGTGACCTTTCGTTGTAACAAATAAGCATTTAGTTTGACTTGTGACCTCATATTCCCTCGAATAGTTTGATCATTCTACCTGCCAGCTAGTTTTTAGGATTCTACCTTCTGTAAGCTATCATTGCATTTTGTTTAAAAAAAGTAAGACCAAAAAGCCCGTACAATATAATCTTAGTACAAATCATGGAATGTAGCAAAATGGCAGAGTGCCTACTTTCCAACAGTAACTGAATCTATAAATTGATTCAAATAAATCATTTTAAAGACCCAAGTCCTTATACTTTCATAATGTAAAGGAATTTTTGTTGTAGGATACAAAAATGTTCATGTCGTCTTTACCTCCTACAATATACTTACATTTAATTTGTCTTGTGCAGTTTTATTTAACGTGTGGCTAGGTTCTAAAATGAACCTGTGAGGTTAAACAAAACATAAAACAAAACCTCTGAGAGTAAAAATTAAAATCACAAAAGCCCTCTAAATCACCCATAAATTTCAGTACGTGAATCTGTGGACAATTGTATCTAGTCCTTCACCCTCCCTTAGTCCATGTGTTTCTGTGGCCCCTAATTTTTCAGTTGCTTCTCCTAGAATGTCAAGGATGCTGACACCTTATCCTCAGCAGCAGTCTGGGAAGCTTCCGCTCATTCACACATTCTTCTAAAGGTTTATCAGCCTGCTTGGACTCCTGGGCCCAAGTGCTTCTGTTGCCTCTGGGTGACGGCTGAATCTCAGGCACTGTCTAGTTACCGACCCCTTTCTCTTCCTCACTGTCCTCTGTCTACCCTCTCTCCCACCCTTTGCTCCTCCCTTTTATTCTCCCTCCCTTTTTTCCTCTCCCTTCCCTTTCACTTGAGCATTTGTGTGAAAAAAGTGTGCCATTTCACCTCTATTCCACTGTTGGTTATAGTGCCAATGAAATGAAACCTCTTTTTTAACACCCAGTAAATTATTAGAAGTTTTTCAGCCGGGTGCGGTGGCTCAGCCTGCAATCCCAGCACTTTGAGAGGCCGAGGTGAGAGGATTGCCTGAGCCTGGGGGTTCAACACCAGCCTGGGCAACTTGGTGAGACCTTGTCTTTACAATAAAGCACAAAAACTAGCCAGGCGTGGTGGCGCGTGCCTGTAGTTCCAGCTACTTGGAAGGCTGAGGCGTGGAAGGATCGCCTGAGCCCAGCAGGTCGAGGTTGTAGTGACCGTGAGCATGCCACTGCCCTCCTGCCAAGGTGACAAAAGTGAGACTCTAACTCTTAAAAAAAAAAAGTATTCCAAAGTGCACATTTCCTATAAATCTCTTTTTTGATATCCTTGTGGTCTAAAACTCATAGAAGCCATTGCAAACGAAATTTTAAAAAATTTGTGAAAATAGCTATGGCGGTCTTGCAGCACTGAGTTAGCGCCTCCTGCAGGACCACAGCAGCATTGTGGATTCCTTGGTGTTTGTTCCCATCACATACCAGGACCAAGCATGAGGACAGGTTGTGATACTACATCGGGGCCATAAGGCACAGTGAGTTGAAAGATAGATGTTCCTTACCTGTGTTGAGATGGATTTGTCTGTTTTACTTTTAATATCGTTTGCTAGCTTATAGTCAAGTTGTTGCCTCACATTTTCAAACTGCTTTCATGCAACAAAATGTACTTTTTATTATTTGCAAATTCTTCATTGGATTATCCAATTTAAAGTATTTTGCATATTAGAGCCAAACCTCTAATCTATTGTTTGTGCATTTCAATATTAAAAGTCAAATCTTCATAGATATGTCTTGAAGGATGATGGAAATCAAGCCCTTCACCCTTCCCATCGCTGTGCTTATTTTTAATTTCCAGATCATGGCTGTTTATCGAGCAAGTCTGTTTAATGCCTCAAAGAAGGCCATAGAAAATGTATAATTTATAATCATGACTTAAAGTTGTGTCTTCTTTTCAATATTTTTCTAAAGGACTTCTCATTTTCCAGATGGGGACAAGATTTCACTTTATTATGTAACACTAATGTGATTTTTTCCCCCAACGTTTAGAAACATTGTGATAGACAGAAAGCAAATCTGAGGATTCGCTTCAGACCTTCTCTCTTCCAACATGTTGGTCTGCATTCATCACTAACAGGGAAAATTCAGAAACTCACGGTTGGTGATTTAATTTTATTTTCTCATGGACATACAATACAGTTTTATTTAGTGTGTAACTATTGCTTTTCTTCCTAAATATAAATAAACCGTATGTTATTTAATAGCATACTTTTGCTCCTAGGATAAAGATTACATGAAACCGTTACTTCTTAAAATCCATGTCAACCCACCTGCAGAGGTATCTACTTCTTTGAAGGTCTACCAAGGACATACACTGGAGAAAACTTACATGGGGGAGGATTTCTTCTGGGCTATTACCCCAACAGCTGGAGACTACATCTTGTTTAAATTTGATAAGCCCGTCAATGTAGAAAGGTTGGTGATTATGGAAATATATTTGGTCTTATAATTCAGACTTCCTCTTCATGATGTGATTTATGATTTACATGTGTGTTTTCAGATATAATATCAGCATTTAACAGGTTTGGTATTTCTGGACTTGTATCTAGTATAATTTTTAAATATTTGTTTGTAGAACTCAGTTTCAAAAATCTTAATTTAGTGTTCATGTCCTTGCCTAGAATATCCCTTAAAAATTGACCTAGAACTAGTTGATTATCCCAGAAATTCAGTGGAAATGATAAATTTGACAGAGTATGACTATTCCTAGCAATGGTTTTACAAATGCTGGATTATTTTTAATACATCACAGAGGAATTTGCAACCTTTTAATGTTTCTTAGCACTTAATGGTCATTTTACAAATCTTAGAATTTTATTCTCCCTGTTTTCCTTCAACTTTTCCTCAGTTTGGGGTATGTTCCCCAGATGGCCTATGGCATATTTAATAGAATGTAGTTTTCTATTCTGTGGTATATTATTTTATGTACCCTCATGGGAAGGCCAATTTTGTTTTTAGAATCCACTATAAATTATTTGGAGCAATTCTATTCAAGATGGTTAAAAGCAATACATAGCTGTGATATGATGTTCTGATTTTCTTTTGTGCTCTAACTGATTCCAAAGAGGAATTTAAGTTGTAAAAATATTTTAAGCAATGGGTATGCCACTGGAAGAACATGTAAAAATAGTTTTGAATAGTATTTTGCAATTGGAGCATGTATTTGTTTTGTTGTTACTTGGTCTTCATTTTTTATGCTATTAGTCATACTCTGCACTTTGAGATATTGTTTATCATTCTTAAAAAATCATCATAGAATTAGAAACAACACAGATGTCTATTAGTAGGTGTTTGGTTAAATACATGATGATATTTCTGTGCAGTGGAATGCTGTGAGCAACCATTAAAAATAATGACATGGATCAATATGTATTGACCTGAAAACTTTTCAAGATATACACTAAGTGGGGGGGGAAGCAAATTTTATAACTTTATAGAATATCCTTTTAGGTTATTTTTAGATTATAGCATTCTGTGTGTATAGAATTCTAAAATATATTGAATTCTATATGTGTAGAATTATAGATTATAAACATTTTTGAAATAACAAAAACAATATTTTGCATATAGTACATACATTGAACAAATATGAAAGAAATATGTCAACTGTTAGTAGAGGTGGAATAACAGGAACTATGTCCTTTTGACTTGATACGTTTATTTTATATGGTTTTTCTTCTCAATAAGCAATTTACTTTTTTCTTACATTAATCTTGACTGTTGGCAAAGTATAGATTCACATGTAGCCATAAGAAAGATAACTGAGAGAACTGAGAGATCCTGTGTACCCATTATCCCAGTCCTTTCCCCTGACCAATGGTAATATTTTTTTTGTGTGTGGCTATTGTGAATGGGATTGTGGTTTTTATTTGGGTTTGTGTTTGTTTATTATTGGTGTCAAGAAATGTGATTGTCTTTTGCACATTTATTTTATACCCTGAGACTTTGCCAAAGTCCTTTATCAGTGCAAGGAGATTTTTGACAGATTCTCTTGGGTTTTCAAGATATA
Organism: Cephalopachus bancanus; assembly: GCA_027257055.1. NCBI lineage: Eukaryota > Metazoa > Chordata > Mammalia > Primates > Tarsiidae > Cephalopachus > Cephalopachus bancanus. The sequence continues at coordinate 917,084 of JAPVLO010000159.1, read as the reverse complement.
CGGTCATGTTGTCTGCAAAGAGAAATAACTTGACTTCCTCTTTTCCTATTTGGATACCCTTGATCGCCTTCTCTTCTCTGATTGCTCTAGCTAGGACTTCTAATACTATATTGACCAGGAGGGGTGAGAGTGGGCATCCTTGTCTTGTTCCAGTTTTCAGGGAAAATGTTTCCAATTTTTGTCTGTTTAGGAGAATGCTGGATGTGGGTTTCTCATAGATGGCTTTTACTATTTTGAGGTATGTTCCACGTATGCCTAGATGTTTGAGGGTTTTTATCAAGAAGGGGTGCTGGATTTTATCAAAAGCTTTTTCTGCATCTAATGATATAATCATGTGGTTTTTGTTTTGACGTCTGTTGATGTATTTAATTATATTTATGGTCTTATGAATGTTGAACCAGCCTTGCATCCCACGGATGAAGCCTACTTGGTCATGATGGATGATTTTTGAGATGTGTTGTTGAATCCGGCTTGCTAGGATCTTGTTGAGAATTTTAGCATCTATGTTCATCAAAGATATTGGCCTGTAGTTCTTTTTCTTTGTTGGGTCTTTACCTGGCTTGGGTATCAATGTGATGTTAGCTTCGTAAAATGATTTGGGGAGAGTTCCATCTTTCTCAATCGCCTGGAATACTTTCAGTAGGATTGGTATCAGTTCCTCCTTAAATGTCTTATGGAATTCTGCTGGGAAGCCATCTGGTCCAGGGCTTTTTTTGTAGTAGTTTTCTTATTTCCTGGTCAATTTCCTTGATTGTTATTGGTCTATTTAGGGTCTCAAATTCTTCTTGTTTCAACCTAGGCAGGTTGTGTGATATCAGAAAGGCCTCCATTTCCTTAAGGTTTTCTAGTTTGTTTCCATATAAGTGTACATAGTAGTCTCTAATAATCTTTTGTTTTTCTTCAGGGTTGGTTGGATGTGTGACTTCATCTTTTGTGTTTCTGATTGTGTTCATTTGGGCTTTTTCTCTCTTTTTCTTGGTCAGTCTAGCTAGGGGACCATTGATCTTGTTTTCAAAGAACCAGCTTTTTGTTTTGTAGATTTTTTTTGTACTATCTTTTTGTCTTCTATGTCCCGGATTTGGGCTTTTATTTTGGTGATCTGGATTCTTCTGCTGAAGTTAGGGTTTTGGTGGTCTTGCTTTTCCAGCTTCCTTAGATGACTTGTTGGACTGTTAATTTGTGATCCTTCCATTTTCTTCATTTGCTTTTGTAGAGATATGAATTCCCTTCTTACTACAGCTTTCATGGCATCCCAGAGATTTTGGTGAGATGTTTCTTCATTTTCATTTGTTTCCAGGTATCTTTTAATCTCTGTTTTGATTTCATCATTGACCCAGGACTTGTTTAGCATCATGCTGTTTAATGTCCATGTCTTTGTGGGTTTTGGGGGAACCTTGTTGGTGTTGATGTTTATTTTTATTCCACTTTGGTCCGAGAAGGTGCATGACAAAATTTCTGTCTTTTGAAATTTGTTTATGCTTGATTTATGGCCAAGGATGTGGTCGATCTTAGAGTACTTTCCATGTGGTGATGAGTAGAATGTATATTCTGTGGTTGTTGGGTGGAGTGTTCTGTAGGTATCAATTAAGTCCATTTGGTCAAGAGATGCATTGAGGTTCCGGATCTTGTTACTGATTTTTTTTGTCCTGATGATCTGTCTAGGGTTGTGGGTGGGGTATTAAAGTCCGCAGCTATGATAGTGTTAGAGTCAATATGTTATTTGAGTTTACCTAGAAGCTGCTTTATGAAAGTTGGTGCTATGTTGGTTGCATATATGTTTAAGATGGATATTTCTTGTTGATGGATTGAACCTTTTATCATTATGTAGTGCATCTTCTGTATCTTCTTTAATTTTTGATAGTTTAAAGAGTACTTTGAGATTAAGATCGCGACTCCTCCTTTCTTTTGTGTTCCGTTTGCCTGAAATTTTGCTTCCCATCCTCTTACTTTGAGTCTGTGAGTGTCCTTTCTAGTGAGATGAGTCTCTTGTAGGCAATATATTGTTGCCTGGTGATATTTTATCCATTTTGCCAATCTATGTCTTTTCAGTGGTGCATTTAGTCCGTTCACATTTAGGCTAATAATTGAAATGCAAGAGTTGATCCCTGCCATAAGGTTCTTACAGAGTTGTTCCTGTTTATTTGTTGTCTTTCTTTGGGTTTTGGAGTTGGTTCATGTGTGTTTTTAATCTTTTTCCTGTACTCTTGTGAAGAACATTGTTGTTCTTTTTTCTTTTTCTTCTGTGTTTAATACTTTTAAAAGTTTTTCTTGTAGAGGTGGTCTGGTGGCAGAGTAAGTTCTTAGGGATGGATATCTGGGAAAGATTTTAATTCTCCCTCACTGATGAAGCTTAGCTTGGCTGGGTAGGTTATTCTTGGTTGAAATTGTTTATCTTTTAGAACTTTAAAGATAGGGCTCCAAGCTCTCCTAGTCTGAAGGGTTTCTGTAGATAAATCTGCTGCTCTTGTAATTGGGCTCCCAAGGTAGTAATCTGACCTTTTTCTCTTGCCTCCTTTAGGATTTTTTCTTTTATACCTACTTTGGTTAGGTGAATTATTATGTGTCTGGAAGTTGATCTTCTCATTTGTTGTCTTGCAGGGGTCTTCTGAATCTCTAGTGTTTGAATTTTTGCATCAATGATGAGATGAGGGACATTTTCTTGAATAATTTCATGGAATATTTGTTCCAGGGTGGTCTCTGTCTCTCTTTCTGCCTCAGGAAGTCCAATTACTCTTAGGTTCGGTCTCTTGAAGTAATCACTCATCTCTTGAAGATTTTGTCCTGTTTTTTAAAGCTTCTTTTCTATGTTTTTGACAGTTGGGGTTAGTTCTATATTTTGGTCCTCAAGCTCTGAGATTCTTCTGCTTGGCTAATTCTGCTTTCCATACTTATCAGTTTGTTATTTATTTCATTCACAGTATTCTTTACTACTGTTATCTCAGTTATCAACTCCTTTCTGGTTCCTCTTGTCTCTCCTCAATTCTTTTAAATCTCTCTATTAATGTCTTGATATCTGGGTTATAGTTTGAGACCAGTCATTCTGGGGTCTCTTCATTGTTTGAATTCCACAGTCTGTTTTCTCAGTGTCTGACTTCCCAGGGGTCTGTGAGAGACCCATATTCTTCGTTTGACTTTTCTTTATTTGTGTAGATTTTTATCTTCCCCTTTCCCTCCCCTTCTTTAATTCTGTTTTTCAGGGAAGGTGGGGTTGCTTTTACTTCTTTTTGTTCAATCTCCTGTTCTTCCTTATGAGGATCCTCTGGCTTTGTTCACTTTTGAGGCTGGACTATGGGTTGGGGGCTGTACTTTTGGCAGTTTTGAGATTTAATTGAGGGGGAAACTGTGATTCAGAATCTATCTTCAGATCCCAGTATCCACCAACAGGTGTATGGGCTCCCTGGAGCCCACTTCCCACTGCCTTACAATTTGTCCATGCAATGGGGTTTAGATTTGCTCGCTGGAACAAAAGGAGGTAAGGAAAAGGAAATGGGGGGGTCTAGAGGAAGTTGGAGAGAGAGAAAAGTAAGGGAGAAAACAGACATACATACTGACTAACGAATGAAAAGAGTCACAAGGCCAGAAAAGAGTAAAAATCAGAAAAAGAAAATTCCCTAAAGCATTCTGGTAATCACACAAAGACAGTCTAGTAAAATCATTCCTTTTGATGTGTTTTTCCCCAATATAAAGGTAGTCTAAATCAAAAAGTAAACAAAAGTGAACAAAATAAATGTCAAAATAATAAAGTAAAAAGCCAAATAAGAAACCAGACTAGGTCTGGGGTCTTTCCTGAGTGTCTAAAGTCTCTTCAGCTCTGATCTCTAGCCCCTCCCCTTTGCTCTTATTGCAGGCAAACAGGATTATTCATAGTTTGGGTTAGTTCCCTTGGCTTGCTGTGTGACAGTCCTGCCACACACAACTGAGTTGTTAGTGTCTGATCCAGCGTAGGGGAGGGGCCTCTGTCTCCTGTTTTGGTGAAGTTATCTTAGAAAACAAGGTGGAGGCTGTGCAGAGATGTGTGGGGCAATGCGAGTCTCTGCCTGGAAAATGACTGCAGTGGGTGGCTCCTCTTTCGCAGATCCTTTCTTTCCACTCCTTGGCGCACCAGCTGATAAGCTATGATGATGGGTGACGAAGGTGTGTGTCCAGCATCAGGCACTGGGAATCAGTGAGGCAGCTGGGCACTGCAGCTGGTGTGTAACGGGTGACCTGGGGTGGAGGAGGCGAGCCAGAGCCGAGAGCCACTACTGTTTGGCACCCAGCAACCACCACAGCAGCAATCTCCTGCGGAGGCCACAGTGCGATGGAGGCAGTTTGCTGCGTGGGAGTGGTCACAGCAGCTACCCCTCCATGTAGGCGGCGGCCGTGAGGGTGCGTGGAACTGCTCTCAGGAGCCAACCCGTGTGGAGATCTTCACAGTTCGACTTATTCCGTAGCCATCTTGCCGAGTGTCCCCAGCAGGCTTTTTTGGGGGCAGCTTTTTTGGTTTGCTCCTGTTGGCATTTCCAAGTTGCCAGGTTTGTCAGCTCCAAGACTAGAATGTATGTGGACTGACAATTAAGTTTGTGAACTCATCCTAGCAAAAGTGATACATACCTCATTGCTGACTATCACTATGGTCACCTTCAAAGTACTCCCCTTGGCAAGCTATGTACCAATGCCAGTGCCTCATCCACCCATCAAAGCAATTTTGGAACTCTTTTTCTAGAATGGCAATCAGCTGTTGTTGTGTTACCCTTGATGTCCTGAATGTCATCAAAATATCTTCCTTTCAGTATTCTCTTTGCTTTTGGATAAAGAAAAAAGACACTGGGAGCCAGATCAGATGAGGAGAGAGGCTGTTCCAATACAGTTATTTGTTTACTGGCTAAAAATCCCCGTAATCAGTGCTGTGTAAGCTGGTGCTTTGTCATGATGCAAGAGCTCCTTCAGTATCATTTTTTGCACACACCCTTTGCATGCCAAGATTTTCAATTAACATTTTCCTAACTGTTTCTCTATTGATGTTTATTTGGTCTGCTATGCCTCTCACAGTCAGCTGACAGTTTTGACACACAATTTGATGAATTTTTGCAATGTTTTTGTCAGTTCTGCTTGTTACTGGTTGTCCTGACCTCTCTTCACCAGTGATGCTTTCTTCTCCCTCAGAAAAATGTTTAATGCATGTGTATACTACCATTTTCTCATGCATTAGCCCTATAAACTTGGACTAACATCTCCTTGATTTCACTTCCATTCTGCCAAGTTTAGCAATAAATTTTATGTTTGTTTGTTGATCTAATTCAAGTTCGAACATTCTTGTGATAGCACACAAAAACATGGAACAACACTAATGAATGCCACCCAGCAAGACACCACCACACATCAACACAAACACAGTTGTGAGACTGTATACTAAAGTTATGAAACCTTATTGAGTTGTTTGTCCAGTGCTGCCAATGTAAGCTCATGGTGGCAAGTTCACAAACTTAATTGTCAGACTCATATGAGGCAAAAGAAAAACTCAGGAAACTCACCACCCTGTTGTTGTTGGATCCTAAGTTTCTAGCCAATCTGTCTTCTTCTTTCCACCTTCTAGAGTCTTCTTCTATTTGTCTAATATACAATGGCCAGGGTTTTTAGTTGTACTTAGAGGAAGGAATAGGGAAAATACATGTATTTCACTTTCCCAGAAATGGAAATCCCAAAAAAGGTATTTACTTTTATTATCAGGAAAATAGAAAAATATATATGTTTGTAAATAATGAAAAAATATCCACCAAAGAATCTGTGAAAGAACTCTAATACATGAGACCAAATTTCATTACAACAAATACTTTTACAATAAACCTCTGTAAGGTAATATTAACATGCCCCAGCTTAGGGCACATTTCTAGTGAAACATTGTTCTCCTAAAATTATATGGATACTACATATGAGTTTTCTTGGTGTTCATGGAAACACCTACCCTTCCTAGGATAGAAAAAAGGAATCACTTTAAAAATTTTTTTCTAAATGTTTAAATATGGTGTCTTTTTAGGAGAGTCTCGCTCTGTTGCCTAGACTGGAGTGCAGTGGCGCAAGCATAGCTCACTGTAACCTTTAAACTCTTGGGCTCGAGTGATCCTCCAGCCTCAGCTTTCCATGTGGCTGGGACCATAGGTGCACACCACCATACTTGCCTAATTTTTTTATTTTTTGTAGAGATGAGGTCTCGCTATGTTGCCCATGCTGGTCTTGAACTCCTGGCCTCAAGTGATTCTCCTGTCTCAGCCTCCCAAAGTGCTGGGATTACAGGCATGAGCCACCATACTTGGCTAGGAATCACTTTTTGATTCCCACAATAACTTATTTGCTGAGAAGGCAAAAAAGCAGAAGTTGTATTTATCAATACAGAAATGAGGTGTTACCAAAATATTTTCTGACTGTATAACACAATATGTGTTCATTATACAGAAACTTTAAAGTATGAAAAATCAGAAGAAAAAAAAAACAACCTTGGGGCCATTATTGTGACCATATTGACACATTATTTTCTTGGTAATTCTGTGCACTTTCTACTTTGGATTTTAGTCTATATAATTTTATATCTTACATTTTTCATCACAAGCTTATCATATATAATTCATAAACATTTAATTTATTTCATCTAATGGTAAACATTAGATTAGTGGTATTGAGTTTTTCACCATGAATAATCAATCATGGGGTGAGCATCTCTGAATCAATCTGTCTGAGCTCCACATTATATTCATGGGCTCTTCTAGTGGCTTCCCTCTGCCTATTCTTTTACATCTTCAGCTGAAGTATTGAGTCACCCATGGTTATACAAATCAGCATTTCAAGTCAGGGATATATTTTAAGAAAGTATCTCTCATCTGAAAATGCTGAAAGTAATTTTTGGTGTAGCTTAGAAGCGACCTTTTATCAGGGTTTCCCTGTCCTGTTTAACATTTGAAAATCAAGTCTTCATCACAGGTGACTTCTGTCCACAAATGCCCTACTGTAACTATGTCATAACCATTATTTGCCTGAGTATTTTTTTCTTGAGTTGGAGTCTCACTCTACTGCCCAGACAGGAGAGCAGTGGCACACTCATGCCCACCGCAGCCTCGACCTGCTGGGCTCAGGTGATCCTTCCATCTCAGCCTTCCAAGTAGCTGGAACTACAAGCACACACCACCATGCCTGGCTAATTTTTTGATTTGTTGTAGAGATGAGGCCTCACCAAGTTGCCCAGATTGGTCTCAAACCCATGGGCTCAGGCAGTCCTCTCACCTCGCCCTCCCAAAGTGCTGCGATTATAGGTATGAGCCACTGCTCCCGGCTGGCTGAGTATTTTTAATATGTAGGGTACTTTTTGTCAGTTCTTATAAGCTCCTTGGGACAGTCATGTGAGGTTGATGGTAATGTCTGCATTCCATAGACAAAACCTGTGCTCAGAAAACTGGGATAACTTGTTAATGGCGATGATCCTAGTAAGTGAGAGACCCAGGATTTGGACCTAGGTGTTTTCTGAGTCCTAAACCTAAATTTTTAACCAATTAACTTGATTAGCTTTAAGTTAGGTTTAGATTTAGACAGACTTTGTACATGCAATATAGTTTCTACCCTTTCCTACTCACACGTACTTACTAGTTTGTTTTCAGAGTATCAAAATATAGAACATTATACTCATACTCAGAATGTATTTTAGACTGATCACAATATTTCATATTCAGAGTATCAAAATATAGAACATTATACTCATACTCAGAATGTGTTTTAGACTGATCACAATATTTCATATAACTAGTCATTATTCAAATGTTATTTTAAATTGACAAATGGAATTATTTGGATATCTGAAAGAGGTTAGTTTACTTTCAGTCTACTAATACAATTGCTTTTATTGGATAAAACAAATCTTTGAACTTGCCGTGCCTAGGGGTCATCCTAGTGAAAATTTCCTCCCATACAAGATAACAGTAGTATTACATAGGTGCTACAATTTTGGTTATTCATGGCAAGAGGTTTAAATATTTAAAGCATTAAAATGGGCAGAAACTGAAAACATTTCCCCTCATAATGGGAACAAGACAAGACTACCCACTCCCACCCCTCTTGTTCAACATTGTGTTGGAAGTCCTAACTAGAGAAAAGACAAGAGAAGGAAATCAAGGGTATCCAAACAGGAAAAGAGGAAGTCGAGTTATTCCTCTTTACTGATAATATGATTCTATACCTCAAAAATACAAGAGAATCTGTCAAAAACCTGCTTTCACTGATGAAGGACTTTAGCAAAATCTTGGGGTACTAAATAAATGTGCAAAAGACAGTCACATTCTTATACACCAACAACAAGCAGACAGAGAACCAAATAAAAAGCACAATCCCATTCACAGTAGCCAGACACACACACACACACACACACACACACACATACACACACACACACACACACACACACACATACACACACACACACACACAAATGAAATACTTTAGCATCTTTCTAGCCAGAGAAGTGAAAGACCTTTACAATGAAAACTACAAAACACTCCTCAAAGAAATCCAAGAAGACACAAACAAATGGAAAAATATTCCATGCTCAAGGATATGAAAAATCAACATTGTTAAGATGTCCATTCTACCAAAGGCAATCTACAGATTAAACGCAATACCCATTAAATTACCTGCATCATTCTTCTCAGACCTGAAAATGACAATGCAGAAATTCTTATGGAAACATAAATGACAACAAATAACCAAAACAATCCTTAGCAAAAGAAACAAAGTGAGAGGTATTATGCTTCCAGATTTCAAACTTTACTAAGGCTACAATAATCAAAACAGCCTGGTATTGGTATAGGAACAGGCATATAGACCAATGGAACAGGATAGAGATTCTCGAAGCAAAGCCTTAATTTCTCAACCAACTCATCTTGAACAAAGCCTCTACCAACAACTACTGGAGAGAGGAGAATGTATTCAGTAAATGGTGCTGGGAAACTGACTGACCACATGCAGAAGATTGAAGCAGTACCCCTACCTATCACTCTAAAAATGACATACCAAAATCAACTCTAAATGGATCAAAGACCTATATGTAAAACCTCAAACTATAAGAAGCTTGGAAAATGCAGGAGACACCCTTATGGAAATTGGAACTGGCAACCAATTCCTGATCAAAACCCCAAGTGCCCATGCCGTAAGAGATAAAATAGACAAGTAGGACCTCATCAAACTGAAAAGCTTCAGCAAAGCCAAAGAAACCATCAAGAGAGCAGGGAGACAGCCCACAGACTGGGAAAAAAATATTTGCCAACTGTATATCTGACAAAGTCCTGACATCCAGGATCTACAAGGAACTCAAACATGCTGAAAGAAAAAAAACAAACAGCCCCAATTAAAAGTGGGCAAAAGACATGAATAGACACATCTCAAAAGAAGATATACAGGCAGCCGACAGACATGAAAAATTGCTCAGCCTCACTAATCATCAGAGAAATACAAATCAAAACCACATGGAGATACCACCTAACCCCAGTAAGAATGGCCATCATTATTAAAACAAACAATAACAGATGCTGGCAAGGATGCAGAGGAAGAGGAATGCTTCCACACTGCTGGTGGGAATGCAAACTAGTTCAACCTCTTTGGAAAACAGTGTGGTGATTCTAAAAGAACTAGACATTGACCGTCCGTATGACCTAGCAATCCCCCAACTGGGAATAAATATCAGGAGGAATTAAAAGCATTCTACGAAAAAGATTCCTGCACATGCATGTTTATTGCAGCACTATTCACAATAGCACAAACGTGGAACCAACCATGCTACCCATCGAAACTGGACTGGATAAAAAATGTGATACATTTACACAATGGAATATTGTGCAGCCATAAAGAAAGGCAAACATATGGACTTCGCAGCAACTTGGATGGATTTAGAGTCGATCATACTCAGTGATCTGTCACAGAAACAAAGAACAGAATACCACATGTTCTCACTCATAAGCGGACCCTGAACATTTACCATAATACTATAAGAAAGGGATTGGCAGTAGTGGGATACTACCGGGGTGGGGGTGAGGGGGGGACACAACATCAGTAAGGGTACCTGACCTCAAACAGCAAAGTGGGGACCAAAGGAAGGCCAAAACTTTACGTGTACGATGACCACTTGTATACCTAATCCTGAATCATACCCCACATCTTTAAAATAAATAAATATTTAAAACATTATAGATAATAAAACTGTCATCCTTTAAAAAAATGTTAAATACATGATTATGTTAAGCAGCAAACATAACTTTTTGACAGAAGGAATTAACATGTCACCTAGGGTTTGTACTCTTAAGTTCTTCACAACTATTCAGAATACATACTGTGCAGTTTATTAATTCTAGAGTTGTCCACTTTGAGTAGGTAGAGTCTTGTTTAGAAAAGCTTACTCTGAGGTAAAATCATTGTCTTGAATCTTTGTAAAATCGTTATTTTTGTATTTACTTTTGTGTTTCAGTTACTTGTTCCACAGTGGCAACCAAGAACACCCAGGAGATATTCTGCTAAACACAACTGTGGAAGTCTTGCCTTTGAAGGTATGACTACTTTTTTCTCTTATCTTTCCCTAAGAACTAGCATCAGTTGACTTAGTTTGATGCTTTTCTTGTTTATGAGATAAAATTCTCATGACTTGCAGGGATCAGTGGTGAGTAATATTAATTTTTTTTGAAATAGGAAACACCTGGTATATTGGCCCATTTGTCTCATTCATAGAAAGAGCTTTTATTTTGTTTTCTCTTGGAAAATAACGTGGAAGTTTCTACTGGGAAAAGAAATGAAATCATTATTTTACCTTAGGGTTTACTTACAGTTTGTATTTTGAGTCCCAAAATGCCAGGTGGTTTTAATGCCTGTTGATTAACATGTGAAGTAATTTATTGGTCTCTGAGGAATGCTTAGATTTCTTTCAAGTTAACGCATATTCCTCCATATATATTTTAATAGAAAATAATCTTATATTAAATTGATTGAATGTTTCATTTTCCAGCCACCGATATATAAAGATTCAAATGGTGATTTACAAAAGCAACTTCGACTGATAACATTTTTACAGCTCAAGACTGAGATGACATTTCTCTTTTTAAAGATAACTGTGCCACAGACTCCACTTTCTATATATTAAGATGTATTTATAGCTTGTATTTATTTTAAATTGAAGGAATTATTTGTCAATTTAATGCTTTTGTTTTATTTTAGAGTGAAGGTTTGGAAATAAGCAAAGAAACCAAAGACAAACAATTAGAAGATGGCTATTTCAGAATAGGTAATATCTACCTTAGAAAAATATCCTTTATTTTTCTGGACTTAATTCCTAAAGTACTTCTAAATTATTTTCAGATGTTGAGCAACTTGAGGATTACAGTTACCAATGTACTCCAAGTTTTATTTGTTCTTGCATTTTAGTACTTCCCTTGACTATCTTGACCTTCTAGGATTTCAGACAGCAGGTTCACTCACTAGTTCCTCTTTCTTTCTCTGTCTACCATGACATTATTGATATTCACTGATAGAGTCTGCCTTTGGCTGCCTCCTACTGGATGAGCTTAGCTACTCTCTGGTCTTAGGTAACATTCATATGCCAGAATCTGTGCTTCTGCTCTGCCTCCCTCCTGAGTGTCACATCTGTATTGAAGTGTCGGATGTAGCTGTATACTGGGTGGCTATATACATACCTGCCATGAGCATCTGTAACAGACGTTTCTTTATTGGTTACCACAGGTTTTACTGTCCCTGTTCATTTAGTTGCCTAACTCTAGCCTTGGGTCACCCCATCTTCTTACTATCCATTAGCATAAAATCTGTCCATTTTTCATCTGAAAGTCTTGAGTCACCTTGTATGTGAGGGGGCTGTATGCCTTCTGCCTCCATTTTAGAACCAGGAAAGGGACTGCATCTCCCTGAGTCCTTTCATTGGCTTTCTAGAGCCACTTCAGTCATTTTTCTAAAATATAAATATAACTCTCTTGACCTGGGTAAAGACCTTTGTGACTTTCTGTTATCTGATTCCTTACCTCCTACCCACCTTCACATCTTGTAACTTTCCCCTTTCTCTTTCTCTCTCTCTTAGCCTGAGACTACTGTCCTTCTAATTAGTGCCCTGTGTTCCATAGACAGCCATGTCTCTAGCCATTTTCTCTACCAGAAATGGTCAATTATTTCTCCTCCTAATAAATGCTTTCTCACTGTTAATTAGCCAATTTGGTCGCTCTTCTTCTCTGTTCCTCAGACCATCCTTTTCTGTGTGTGCCTTTTCTGAATAATCATGTTGTTTTACAGCTCTGTTCTGTGTACTCACCCTGGAAAGGGAGGGGCAGTGTCTCTCATATGTGCCTTGCAGTTAACAAAGGGCCTGTCACTTGGTAGAAGACGAGTCAATGACCAATGATTATATACATTTGCTTTTACTTAAAACAAATTAATGCTTTTCTTAGTATAAGACAAAAAAGAATATTGGTCAGTTAACCCTTTGCACCAGTATCCCCTCTGAGGTGACATCATAAATCTAACAAACCACTTGGATGTCCCCTCTCAGGGGACATAGCTGGTGATTATACAGGACAAACTTAGGCCACTGAAAATTTTTCAAGAATGTGTGTTTCCTTTAAGTTTTCCATTCGAACTGAAAGAAAAATCAAATAAAGAGATGGAATATATACTGAGATATGATCAATCAGTTGAGAAGTGGTTTTCAGGGATCACGAGTGTGTCCTTCCACATCTTTTTTGAACTACAGACTGGACAATAAATTACATATTATTAATGTGGGACAAAGAAAACTAGACTACATTGTTTACTTGAATAGGAAAACACCAGGTGGAATATATCAAACAAATTACTATTGCACAACATGTATCAATGAACTTGCAATGCATGTTGATGACTGTTTCACATGTGATCACAAGTTAGAAAAATTTAAGATATAAAATTTGATTTTTAGCCATAAACAAGTTCCTAAATGTTCCAAATTCCATTGTAAGCTAAATATCATGACAATAAAATAATTGATTCTAACGCTATACCATTTAATATGAAGTGATTTGGTTTTCACTATTTTGTAAACAAATGTGGTCGAGTTGCTGGTACGTGATCCATGAGAGGTATCTGAGTACAAAGAGTTAATATTGTAGGTCTACAGGATAGGTACATTTTTATAGCTGGAGTAATTTTTACATTAGGAGAGAAGAACCATGTTCAGCTGTTGCTAAAGGCTTGTATAATAACCCTGACTAATTTCTGTGTAATTTTGGTGGATGGATGAGTTTAGTGATTTTCATATTTGGGCTGTATCAACCCATCTCTAGAAATGTACATAAAATCAGCTGAGTATCCAAGATATTTATTACCTCATTACCTATCAATTATTTGATGTCTGAGAATGTTGTGTTCTAGATTATGAAAGTAGCATAGGAAATAGAGACATCTAATTATTACATATCTCTGCAGTAGTTTGAAGAAAATGACCATTTAAAAATTATCAACTCATTTGTGCTTAGTTAGAATGAAAAGAGAACTTATGAATCATTAAACCTATGACCTTATGTAACTAAAACACCCATCAGCAATAAAGAGCAACTGATTTTTTTTCAACTGGATATAAAAAGTTATGCTCCTTTAAGTAGTAAACTTTAGTGGAATAGTGGTGTGAGGAACTTTGTTGACCTCTTTCTAAATATCAACTATAACTGGTGAAAATTATTTTTAAAAATGATTTTAAATGATGATTGTCCTAAGGGCATATAGCAGATGGGGAAACATTTATTCATAAAAATCTACCAAATCTCAGTAAGAACCTCAAGAGTCTGTGACATCTGAGTCATGATCAGCTCTATTATCCATACCACCCAAGCTCAGTGAGATAGGAGTTCTACTCTCTGCAGAGACAGCAAGAACACAGAACTCTTTCCTGCCAGCTTCTAATCTATAGGGCCGTGGTACTTCCCAGGAAGGGTGGGGTGCCAGCATCCATCCTTACCCCAAGCTCTGTTGCAGAGAAGATCTAAGCTCTGTTCTAGACTAGAGCAGCTGACATCTGAGGTTTCCTTCCTCCACCCAACCTCCATTCATAGGGCAGAAGCTCTACCTAGGCTCACGGTGACCCTGGTCACCCCCTTGCCAACTCACTGCCTCAGTACACTGGCAGAAGCCAGTCAAGAAAACCAGGGGCTATTGCAAGACCCAGTGCTCTGCTTATAAAGCCAGGTGTCACTCTGAGAGAAGGGGCTGCTGACTCTGCCAAAGACTCTGAGCATTAGTGTGGAGTTGTTGTCCAGAAGAGAGGCAGGGCATAAGAATAGAGAGCTCTCCCTAAAGAGAGCTGACTCATTTGAAACAGAACTTGGAAGAGTTCAAGGCTGGGAAGTACAATGGAGGTTTTGGTGTTAAGCAGTTAGAGGATGGTAGCTACATCCTAAACTGGGACCCATGTAGAAGTTCAATAGGGAGAACTAGGAAAAGAGATAGCTAGTAAGAGCCCTCTTGGAGAGGGAACAAGCTGCAAAGACTGGCCCTGCAAAGGGGCCTGAATTTAATTGGATCAGACTGTGTAGCAACAGAGACCTGATGGTTGACATGAGGTAGGATAGAAGGGTAGGGCATGCTAGCTAAGGATGATCTCCTGGCAGGAAAGAGTCCTGTATTCTTGCTGCACCTGCTAGACTACTAGATCTATTTCAGTGGGTTACAGTTATGAGAAGACAGAAGGGCCTTCTGGAGAGTACCTGGGAGAAAGGGCCACTGCTCTGCTGTGGCAGAAGGCAGGCCACAGACTACAGGCCCTTGGGATTCCCTGCAGTGCCAGGAATCTGGGATTCTAGTCACTCATTGGTAATTTCCTCCTTTACTGTTTCTCTTCTTTCCTGTCTTTCAATAGTTATCTACCAGACCGTTGAGTAAGGCAAAGGTTAGATTTGATGTTGAAAGGATCATATATGCACATGGTTCCAGATTTAAAAAGATGGACTTAAGTCTCCTGCTCTTCTTACCCAGTGCTTCCTAGAGTCAGTTCCTGCCATGATTTGTGTCCTCTCTGAAGTGTTCTATGCATAAATACAATATATGAGTATGTTCGTTAAAATTCTACCATCCCACACAAACGATTTCCTCTAAAACCCTGTTCTGCATCTTGCCTTTTCATAGAACAAAATACATGTGCACATATGAAGCATGAATATTTAAAAAAGAATTAAGTATTTTGGATGCGCAAAAAAACACAAATAATAATGTAATGAATATCTGTGCTACCATCCAGCTTAAGAGTTGCCAGTTTGGTGTCCTTCTCCAATCACTTCTCATCTTCTTCCACCCAAAGATAGCTACTTTCCTGAATTTTGAGATTACCATTTACATTTTACTACATGTATGTAATATATCTCTAGATAATACAGGGTTATTTTTTGCTTATGTTTAGATTTGCTCTGAATATCTTTCTGTAATCTGCAGGGTTTTTTTTTTTCTTGCTACTGTGAGATTCATCAATGCAATTATGTGTATTTATGACTCATTCATTTTTGCTCCTGTGTAATTTCTCATGGGTGAATATATCACTATCTGTTCTCTTGTTTGGCCATAAAGTTTGTTTCCATCTTTTTGTTATTATAAACAAGGCTACTTTGAACACATGCACATGTATGAAAGTTTCTCTGCAATGTATGAGGGGAGATTCAAAAAAATGGAATTTATTTATTTTAAAAAATTGTGCATTTATTTTTACATATTTAAACTTCAGTTACCTTCAAAGTATTCTCTGTTGGATGCAATACTATTGAGATACTCTTTCCTATTGAGACACTCTTTCCACTGCTCAGAACAGTTTTTGAACTTGTTGATTTTGATACCTTATAGTGCTTCTGCCCTTTTCTGTTTCATCTCTTCCATATCAGCAAAATACTTACCTTTGAGGACTTTTTTCATCCAGGAAAACAAAAGAAAGTTGCTTGAGGTGAGATCAGATGAATAGGGAGGGTGGGGCATGGAGGCCATGCCGTCTTTGGTCAAAAACTGCTGAACATTCGGCATGGTGTGGGCAGGTGTGTTGTCATAGTGGAAGAACCAGTCACCTGTTTGCCACAACTCAGGATCTTTCTTCTGCAAATCGTGACGCAACCTTCTTAGGACTTCCAGATAAAAACATTGGTTGACTGCTTGATCCAGAGGAACAACTTCCGAGTGTACTACAAGGGGCCCACCTCCAAAAGATAATTCCAGGTTTTTTGGGGTCCCCCCCATATACTTAGAAGTAAATCTTCAACTGCATTATCTTCAATTTTATTTTATCTTATTACTTTTTTCCATTCTTTTAATTGGCTGCCTAGAATTCCTTTGTATGAGTGTATCACAATTTAACCAGACTACTAGTGATGGATTACCTAGGTTGTTTGCAGGTTTTACTGCCATACACACACACACACTCTTTTTGCACTTGTGAGAGTATTTCTGCAGGATAAAATTGCTAGGTGAAAGTGTTTCTTTTTTTCCTTTAAATTTTTTTTTTTTATTTTAAAGATGTGGGGTACAATTCAGGGTTAGGTATACAAATGTTCATTATGCAGGTACCCTTGTTAATGAGGTGTGCCCTGCCCCGTAGGCAGATTCCCATTACTGCCAATCCCCCTTCCTTGCCCCCCTCCCAGCAGTTTCCCAGTACTGCCAGTCATTCTCTTATAGTATTACGATAATTGTTCAGGGTCCACTTATGAGTGAGAACATGTGATACGCAGTTCTTTGTTTCTGTGAAAGATCGCTCAGTATTATAGACTCTAAGTCTATCCAGGTTGCTGTGAAGTTCATGATTTTGTTCTTCTTTATGGCTACATAATATTCCATCATGTATATGTACCACATTTTTTTTAATCCAGTCCTCTTTTGATGGGCAGCGCAGTTGGTTCCATGTTCTTGCTACTGTAAACATTGCTGCAATAAACATACATGTACAGGTATCTTTTTTATAGAGTGATCTGAGTTCTTCCGGGTATATTCCCAGTAGGGGATTGTGGGGTCATATAGAAGGTCGATTTTTCGATCTTTTAGGAATTGCCACAGTTTTCCACAGAGGCTGTACTAGTTTACACTCCCACCAACAGTGTACAGGTGTTCCTTTTTGGCGCATCCTTTGTTTTTTGAGCATCTGTTGTTTTTTGAGTTATTGATGATAGCCATCCTGACTGGAGTTAGGTGGTCTCTCAGTGTAGTTTTAATTTTTATTTCTTTGATGACTAGTGAGGCTGAGCATTTTTTCATGTATCTGTTGACTGCTCGTACGTCTTCATTTGAGAACTGTCTATTCATATCTTTTGCCCACATTGTAATGGGGCTGTTGGTTTTTTTCTTTTAGGTACATTTAAGTTCCTTGTAGATCTAGATGTTAGGCCTTTGTCAGACATAGAGTTGGCAAATTTCTTTTCCCAGTCTGTGGGCTGTCTCCCTGCTCTCTTGATGGTTTCTTTGGCTTTGCAGAAACTTGTCAGTTTGATGAGGTCCCACTTGTCTATCTTATCTCTTAAGGCATGGGTGCTTGGGGTTTTGATCAGGAATTGGTTGCCAGTTCCAGTTTCCATAAGGGTATCTCCTGCGTTTTCTAAGCTTCTTATAGTTTGAGGTTTTACATACAGGTCTTTGATCCATTTAGAGTTGATTTTGGTGTATGGTGATAGGTAGAGATCTTGTTTTAATCTTCTGCATGTGATTAGCCAGTTTTCCCAGTACCATTTACTGAATAGAAAGTGTTTTAACACTTGGCGGCTCAGCCTGTAATCCTGTGCCTTTGGGAGGCTGAGGTGAGTGAATTGCCTGAGCCCGCGGGTTCGAGACCCACCTGAGCAACTTGGCGAGACCTCATCTCTACAATAAATCAAAAAATCAGCCGGGCGTGGTAGCACATGCCTGTAATTCCGGCTATTCGGAAGGCTGAGGTGAAAGGATCGCCGGAGCCCAGCAGGTCGAGGCTGCGGTGGCCGGGAGCAACCACTGCACTCCAGTCTGGGTGACAGTGTGAGACTCCAACTCAAAAAAAAAAAAGTAAGTGTTTTAACAAAGCTTATTATATTATTTGGCTATTATTTTTCTAATAAAATGAGATCATCAGGTGACAGTATTATATATTGCATTGGTTAATATGTTTCAGGTTCCATTATATTTTTCAGCTATGAATCCCTTGCCTATTTCAATACTCAATAATAGTTTTTGTAACACATATCCATTACCCTAGTCCAGAACCAAGTATGGAAAAAGTTTTATGAAATGATTTTATTACTAATTTTTCAATAAAAATATTACTTTGGAAGCTTCCAGGGTTTGCATTTGCTACATTAATGAGTACAAGCCTTCTCTGCTATGGTTTTCATTTTGAATGTTCCTTGTCTTACTATCAGCATATTAAATATGTTGTGAGACTTGAGAATAGCCTACTGGATAATTTAACAGCACAAGTGTTTACATATTATGGCCCATGGGCCAAATCTTCCACTGCCTATTTTTGAATGGTCCATGAGCTAAGAATGTTTTTTAAAGTTTTAAAAAAAAATTTTAATGATTAAAACTATAAAAAGAACATATTGTGATATGTAAAAATCATATAAAATTCAAATTCCCATGTCCATAAATAAAGTTTTATTGGAACACATGCATTCTCAATTGTTTCGTCTGTGTATGCCTTTACACTGCAACAGCAGAGTTGAGTGAGTAGCTGCAGTCGAGACTGAGGTTGTGTTCTCATGGCCTTGTGCTCCTGCTCAGTGTACTACAAATCACAGTGGTGCATTTATAATTAGATAGTGTTTTGAATGCCACACACACCACCATGCCATGACTTTTAAAAAATTACTCATCATGTCAAAACAAGAAGTAGAGTTTGAACATAGTGTGTGTGTGTGTGTGTGTGTGTGTGTGTGTGTGTTTTTATCATGGTAAGATGTGGATCATTTTACAAAATTAGATGGCAAATCATTGTAGTGATAGCTGTACATTATCACTAAGCACAACAATATTCTCAACTCACAGGAAAGCACTAGTAGGAAAGATTAGAAAATTTAAAATGGAATATCTCATCACAGCAGAATTTCTTCACAAAGATTAAAATGAGGCTGTTGGCCAGGCATGGTGGCTCATTCCTATAATCCCTGTACTTTGGGAGGCCCAGGTGGGTGGATTGCTTGAGCCCAGAAGTTCAAGACCAACCTGGGCCACATAGCAAGATCTCATCTCACCCCCAAAAAAGAAAAAAAATTAGCCGGGTTTAGTGGTATACACCTGTAGTCCCAACTACTTGGGAGACTGAGGCAGAAGGATCTCCTGAGCCCAGGTGATTGAGGTTGTGGTGAGCCATGATCGTGCTACTGCACTCCAGACTGAGCAACAAAGTGAGACTCTGAGTCAGAGAAAAAGAAGGAAGGTGCAGTTACCAAAGTGAATTTCCAAGTGGATCATTTGTTAGCCAGACAAGAAAAATCACTTACCAATCATGAGGTAATTAGATCATGTTTAATTTCAGCAGAGAAAACAAACTTATTTAAGACTATGAGTCTTTCAGCAACAGCAATTGTTTAAAAAGTTGAGGACTTTGAAAGCGATATTAATAGTCAAAAAGCAAAGGTAATTTTTTGAGTGGTTTTCTTGGCTCTTGATGAGTTGGCTGATGTTACTGACATTCAGTTGTTACTTGGAATCTATGCTAAGGCTGAAGTGACTGAAGAGTTGTCCCGTTGAATATTTTGTTTAGAACAACTACAGGCAAGAATATTTTCACACAGCTCAAGGAAACACAAATGCAGTACAACCTGAAGTGGAATCTGCTAAGATGTCTCATAATGAATATGGTAAAAGTATGTGTAGGCTTAGTTGCATACATTTACAAAACTAATGAAAATATAAGATGTTTAAAGCCCATGGTAGTTTTTCAACAGCCAGGTACTTTGTAGATAATATTTGAATATGTCATATATCTATCACTGAACCAAAATGTCAACACTGAACTTCATTCACTCTCATGGACTTAGCCATCCCAGTTCTGCTAATTTTTGTCAGAAATTTTCTAACTTGCCTTACGACACAGCAGTTCAGTGGCTTAGGGGCAACAAAGTTCTACTGCAATTTTTTGAGTGCAGGACCAACACTGAATTTTTTTCAAATGAGAAGAACTGCCCTCAACAACATTACCACTTTGAAAATTAGTTTTTACTGCAGACTTGATAATATTACAAATTCAACCCCAAATTACAAGATAGAATAGTGCTTACAGGCAAAACTTACATTACAGTCACTTTAGTGACAATTAACATTGTTTGAACTCTAAGTTACAGTAAGCTGTTTGTACATTTGCCATGCTGTCAAAAATGAAGTGGGGAGCAAGATCTCTATGCCACACAAATTTATAGCAGATACATTTTCAAGCTCAAACTATAGCTCTAGAGTACATTTGGATCTCAGTACAAGTGAAAAAGAATTTTTCACGTTTCAGAATCCATTTTATGTGCATTTGAAGAGTGTTTGTCTGGCCTCCAACTGGAAATGATTCATCTGCAATGTAATAATATACCAGTAGGCCAATATCAAAGAGAAAAAATTAATAGAATTATCTAAATATCTTTCAGGTGATTAAAATGCGCCATTAAAATCATGTGTTCGTGGATTGATACCAGTATTTGGCTGTACCTAGGCTGTGTAAAAGGGCATTTCAAAGGCAAAATTTCATTCTAGGTCAGCATTAAAGATGAACATTTGCAATCAGTTTAGATGATAGGGAGTACAACTCTGAACTCCAACTGAATGAGATATTATCCCCCCAAAAGAATTGCATTCTCCTTAATATGCCTATCTTACCAAAAAAGTGTACTCAGTTGTTATTACATATTGAATTTCATCATTTAAAATTTTTTGTTTTCTCTCTTTGTGTATGTAAGTACTGACCTAGTATCCTTGAGTTTCCTCTTGACCCACAAAGACTGCCCTTTATGGAAAACGTTTGCCAACCCCTACCTTAGAGAAATTTGGCCCAGAATGAACCATTTTCCTGTCATGTTTCTGTCAGCATTTTTTGGTTTTGTTTTAAGGAAGATATTCTTTACAACAAGAAAAATTTGATACAGAGCATATGACTTTTTATAGAATTCTTGGTCTTTATTTTTATAGGGGAGCTTTTTTTTAGCTTGTCATTTATAATGGAGTTTTACATGGAAACTGTGAAGAGGGTGCATTACTTTTCATTTCCTTTTAAATATACCCTTGGAAAGAATGCACTCAGATTGAGCCTCTGCTCGCGGAAAGCAACTGTATGTATGTCTAATTAAAATATTGAAATGTGTTGTTATTGACTTGGTCTTCAGAGCAGTCAGACAGTACAGAGTATATGGTACAGAGTATATGTTGGTAAGGTTTGGGTAAGTCACAATCTGGTAAAACCCGTAGGTTAAGACGTTGTTGTTTTTTTAACTTTAGTTAATCTAGAGATGAGGTCTGCTATGTTGCCCAGGTTGGTCTTGAATTCCTGGAATCAAGCAGTCCTCCCACGTCAGTCTCCCAGATTGCTGGTATTATAGATGTGAGCCACCAGACCCAGCATTAAAATATTGCTGATACAAGAGCAAATATATTTTGTGTTTTTTAATTTGCAGTGAGAAACATGTAGCTTTGCCTACTTAAGTACACTTCTAATATTTTCAGCATGCACTACTTCATGAAAAATTGAATAAAAGTTGAATAAAAGTAGAAAGGAGGAGGAGGAAATTACCATGCCCTGTCTAAAGATATCTGCTAGAAATGCCCAGGAGTATTCCCTTCCTGCCCTAAGTCTGTGACATTTGATGTGTGTTCATCTCAGTCTGTTCAGCAAGTACTGATCTTTATTTCGAAGGAAAATTTGAGAATGGTGTTGCCGAAGGAGTGGTGGATCCTGGTCTCAATCCCATTTCAGCCTTTCGACTTTCAGTTATTCAGAATTCTGCTGTTTGGGCTATTCTGAATGAGGTAAGAACATTTTAAATCTATGAAACAACTTAGATACCATGCTTTTTATTGTATTTGGATTTTATATGTAAGGCCTTTTGGAATTGAGAATTAACTACCTTATCATACTTTTCATTATTTTGTGTTTCAGATTCATATTAAAAAAGCCACCAACTGACCATGTACTAAGAAACCAACACATTTTCTCCTGTGAATTTGTTAATTAAAAATAAGCATGTACCTTTTTTTTTTTTAAGGAAAAAAACTTGAACACTACCTCTTGTGAAATCTACTGTAGATGAGATGATTGTCATTTCCACTCGGACAGTGAGCCTCCCACAATAATTGTATTCATTTGAAACTATGCTGTCCTCCGATTTTAACTTAACTCAAACATTTTACAATTATGGCAGCCTGTTAATATGACTTGTACTATTTTGGTATATTCTAATACATAAGAGTTGTACATATTGTTACATTCCTTAAATTTGAGAAAACTAATGTTAAATACATTTTATGAAGGGGGTACTTTTGAAGTTCACATATTTTACTATTATAGACCCTCTTTTATAGATTATCAGGGATTATATATATAAATATATAAATATACATAAAAATGTTATGGAGTTAATTTATTAGAAACATTTAAGAAGTACATATTTTTGTGCGGTAAATTTTTTGAATCAATACTTTTTTTGAAAATCAGTTACCTTGCCTTTTTAAGTTCTTTCTATATTTTCTTTGGAAATACAAACATCACAAATAAATGCCATTTTTCAAATGCACTGCCATTTAAGATTGATTATAGATGGATTTCTTAACTGAAGTACTTTTATAATCACAGTGATTCTGAACAAAATATTTTCAAAGACATTTGTCATTCCTTAAAGCCAAAATTTTAAAGACCAACGTCCTTCTTGAGGGTTATTTTACTATACTTTGTCTGATGCATAGCCACAGAAAATCAGTCTGATAAAGTTTCAATGTGCAAGTGTGATGCATTCAACCCGAGTAATCACAGACTTAGCTTATTATATTTTCTGATGTGTAAAATGACATACTTTTTTCCTTTTTATTCTTTGTCTTTAATCCGTGAGTTAGATGCATTGTCTCTTTTCTTGTTGATTCATTTATATCTGTATTCATGAGTTCTGACAAAATGTTTTCTAGGTGATGCTATTGTATGAGTCATAATTGGTATAATTTTAAAGAAAAATTGCATATTGGTTTCTGGTGAAAGGTGTCCAAACAGTCATATTTTTTCAAAGAGATTTTTTTGTTGCATTATGAACTTCTAAATAAGTCCCATGTCCAAAATAGTATATTTATTAATCTTAGACATGCGGTTCCAAATAATGTTACTGCTATAAACAAAGAATAATATCAGCCTCAGCTATTGATAATCTTTATAAAAGAACTTTACTTAAAAAAAATGATTTGTCAGCATCAGATCCCAGTCATGTCCCTACTTGGACATGCTGGTGTGCCTCAAGTAGGTTGCAGGTGGGTCATGGATGTGCAGAGATGATTCTCCTGAGCTTTCAGAGTGGCCACTGGCTGAGGCCTAGAGTTGTGGGGAGGTTCCAGCTGGCCACCTGTAGCCTGGAGGTGTTTCATCTGGTTACCTGGTATGCTGAACAAATAGCATCAGACAGCATCATTTTCCATGCAATGTTGTGAAGTAAAAAAGTTGGGAAACACTGATATATAGTACAATTATTTCCATCACTCCACATTGTAATAATAATTTTTAGTTACTTTTCTTTATTGAAAAGTCAATCATGTCACCAGTAATTTTTTTTATGTCAGTTAAAGTCCAGTTGAGGCTGGGTGCAGCATACCTATAATCCCAGTACTTTGGGAGGCTAAGATGGGAGGATCACTTGAGGCTAGGAGTTCAAGACTAGGCTGGGCAACATAGCAAGACCCCATCTCAACAAAAAATTTGAAAATTAGCTGGGCATGGTGGCTTGAGAATTTTGAGGTACAGTGAGCTATGATGAAACCATTACACTCCAGTCTGGGTGACAGAGTGAGACCCTGTCTAAAAATAGATATACTGGGGGTATACAGATTTTAAGAGATGTTTGCCATGGTCAGAAGTGTCTGGATGCTGATCCTCTTGTGATTGCAGAAGTCAAATGTGACTTGTATTCATATTTTGTTATCAGTATATTTTTCCTTTCTTAAAATGTATACTTTTTGGCGCCGTGTGTGTGTGTGTGTGTGTGTGTGTGTGTGTGTGTATGTATGTGTGTGTGTGTGTGTATCCATACATATATATGTGTTATCTCCAGATATATATA
This sequence comes from Cephalopachus bancanus, assembly GCA_027257055.1. Lineage (NCBI taxonomy): Eukaryota > Metazoa > Chordata > Mammalia > Primates > Tarsiidae > Cephalopachus > Cephalopachus bancanus. The sequence goes on along the minus strand of JAPVLO010000159.1, from coordinate 892,824 downwards.
TGTATCTCCAGATGTGTGTGTATGTGTATGTGTGTCTCCAGATATATATATATAAATATATATATATATATATATATATATATATATATATCTCCAGTTGACATTTTTTATTGGCATTTTTTAGATTTCCTTTTCTTTTTCCTTTTTTTTTTTTGAGTTGGAGTCTCACTCTGTCGCCCAGACTGGAGTGCAGTGGCACCTGCTGGGCTCCGGCGATCCTTCTGCCTCAGTCTTCCAAGTAGCAGGAACTACAGGTGCACACTACCACGCCCATCTAATTTTTTTTTTTTTTTTATTGTAGAGATGAGGTCTTGCCAAGTTGCCCAGGCGGGTCTTGAACCCGTGGGCTCAGGCAATCCACTCACCTCAGCCTTCCAAAGCGCAGGATTACAGGCTGAGCCACCGAGCCCGGCTACTTTTTATTTTCTTCTCAAATTTTCTTGGCCTGGCAAATTGCATTCAAAAAGAGGAATAATCTTTTATTATAAAATTTTGACACCAGGTTGGCATGCTAGATTACTCCTAAAACAACTGAGTAACAGAAGGTAAAAATGTGTGAAGATGGGTTTAGTAGTCCCCTCTTGTCCCTGGTTCTTCAGTTGCCAACTCTGGTTTCATGAAGAAGGGCCATGGTCTAAAATTCTAGAGAGGGAAAGTCACTGCAGCTCCTGGTGCCATTTGTTATAGCATCTCTAAAGACTTAGTCTGTCTGGCCCACTTGCTCCTGTTTCCCTGCAGTCTGCCCTGCCAGGTTTTTGGATGAGCATCCCTTCTGCTCCTAAGAATCCTTGGACCACATGTTTTCCGTCGTTCCTGGACTCTCTTGGCGCACTCCTCTCCAAGAATTCACCAGTGCCTGGGATGTGCCTGGGACAAGGGCAGGTGGCCAGTCAGTGTCTGGACGTGGGGACCAACTGTTCCAGCCCACCCTCCTCTTTCTCTTTTCAACTCCCTTCCCCTGCTGTTGTTGCCACACACTTCCACGTACACTCTGTTGTCTAGTTTTAAGTTGTTTGTGGGTATGTTTGTGGCGTGTGTGGTTTCTCTGACCAAATATCAAGCTTCTGAGGCAAGCCCACACACTTCATACCTCTTATCTATCCTCTCCCGTAGCAGGTGCTCATGTGATCTCATGTTAATCACTCTTCCTTTCCTCCCAGTTCTACACTAGACAAGTAGAAGCAGCCATGCTTTCCCCAAGCAAGAGCTTGTAGTGGTAGCCCTAGGAATAGTGTGAAGACTGGAGATTGGAGGTGAAGAGTACCTGGAACTGGAGGAAGGTGAGAGGACACAGAACCATTTTACCCACATAGTAAATGGGAAAACTGTCCAATGTATATGTATGTGTGGTGGGGGGGGGGGGTTGGGGGTGAACCAGCCCCTTTTTTAGTACAGACTTCCCCTGCTAAGTAAGTGTTCTAGGAACTCATCAGCATCAGTGTACCAGCTAGTGTTATGTGAGAGGCTGCGTTCAGCTTCAGTGAATTTTTTTGGGAGATTCTTTCAACGTATTTGCCCATTTCATGATGGATGATTTAGGAGCACACCTACTAACACTGCGCTGAGTGTTCAGCAGTTTTTGACCAAAAACAGTGTGACTCCCATGCCCCACCCTCCCTATTCACCCGATCTTGCCCCGAGCAACTTTTTTGTGTTTCCCCAGATTAAAAAAGTCCTCAAAGGGAAATGTTTTGCCAGTGTGGAAGAGGCGAAACAAAAAATGGCAGAAGCACTAAAAGGCATCAGATTTGACAAGTTTAAAAACTGTTTTGAGCAGTAGAAAAAAGTCTTAATAGGTGTATTGTATGAAATGGAGTCCTTTGAAAGTGACTGAAGTTTAAACATGTGGGAATAAATACACAATTTATAAATAAATTCCATTTTTTGAGGGTCCCCCCCTTGTGTGTGTGGTTATATATATATCCACAAAACACATGGGGACTATTTAATAAAATAAAAAATCAGCAGTCACATTAGTGAAAGTTCAAGTGCTCAGTGGCCACGTGTAGCTAGTGGACATCATCACACTGGACACCCACGGAGACAGAACATTCCCATCATTTTAGAAAATTCTGCTGGACAGTACTGTGTCAAGAGTGCTAATTGTGAACAGTTTAGAAACCAGAGCTAATGAATTCTCATTATGAGGTTAAAAGCAGACGTGAATATATTCTAGTGCAGATGATGATGAGTATTTTGGGTGAGAAGAGAAAGTTGAGGACTTATTGTTGGGATTCTAAGATCCTAGATTTCTAAATTCTTTGTTACAGTCTCATACATTATCCACATCATGCCTTGTACCATACCATGTATTCGTAAAAGACAGTGTGATTGAAAAGCTTCAGAAAAAGCTAATGCAAATGCATCATTTAGTACAAGGCTAAGGTGTGTATGTGTGTATTTATTCAGTCATTGGAGATGTCTTTGAGCAAAGGTATAGCTTTTCAAATCAAAGGTAAAATAATAAGAAGGTGTGGTAATTTTGACAACTATAAGCAAAGTCATGAAGTCTTCTTTTAAATCTATTCCAATAATGAAAAAAAAGATTGTCTCCCAACAGCACTGTCCCTCAAAGAAAAGTTTGGTTATGTGAAAACAGCACATTTAGAGAAATTGTTCTAACAAATAGCAGTGTGTGTCTGTGGCAGGCAGAATTCGAAGAATGATCCCCACCCTCACCAGTGACCTTGTATAATATCCTCCCCGTTTGAGCATGGGCGGAACCTGTATGATCTATGATCATAACATGTTACTTAGCAAAAGGAGGATAATCTGGAGGCGGCTAATCAAATCTTGTGGGCCCTTTAAAAACAGAGAGTTTTCTCAGGATGGTAGCAGAAGTCAAAGACTCAAAGCAGAAGGACCCAAGACACCATTGCTGTTTTAGGGTAGCAGGGGTCACAGGAGAAGAAATACAGGTGGCCTTAAGGAGCTGCGAGGCCTTGGCTAACAGACAAGGAAATTGGGGCTGCACTTTCTACAGCAACAGGATCTGGATTCAGCCCACAGGCTCATTCATGGGCTTGGAAATGCCTTCGCCTCCAGATAAAACCCAAATTGACTAGCGCCTTGATTCCAGCAGGGTGAGACCCTAAGCAGAGAGCTCAGTTAAGCCTGCTCGCACTTCTGACCTCCAGAACTGTGAGATGATAAATGGTGTTTTAAGCTGCTACATTCGTGGAAATTGGTTATGCAGCAATAGAAAGGAATAAAGTAAAAGAGGTAGAAAGGAAATCTTCATACTTGCTTCCCTTGGAGTATGTTGGGTATTTCTTGATAAACACATGGATAAAGTCTTTACTAGCAAGTCATATACCATAGAGCATCTGGGATGCTCTCTGCCAGAGATCTCAAAGTCTTCACTGGAATTTTGTTGGTAAATTTGCAGCATCTTACTGACTAGCTTGTCAAGGAACTGCTAAAATGCGATTATAGGAATAGGATCAAAACAGTGTAAGGAATCTTTTTTTTTTTCCTGAAAGAGGTATTACTTTATACTGATTTATATTACTCTGTACCTGTCAGAAGTGTATTAAGGAATGTTAAACGGTGGTGTTTTCGATATATTAAGAGAAAAAAGAAATTGTCTTTATGTAGGGAGTAGATCATCTACTCTACTGAGGGACTTAGCTTTTTTTTAACCAAAATGTAGTTTGCTTATCTTTGCTTTTATCATCTAGCACTGATCAAATCCTGCACGGGTCAGCCAAATTTTGTATTTTAAGAATGTTTTCCAGAATACTTCACTGTTTTCAAACCATTGATTGCTAATGAAGTTTCATTTTGGTTTCTTCATTTTTGTGCTTTAACTCTTTTGCCATGATCTTGATGTAAGACAAATAGAACAAAAGGAAAAAAAAATGAGAGACTAGAAGGTCAAAAGATGGGAGATTTGTCATAATCATACCTTACTACTGTAAGGGAACTTAGACATCCAATCTAGTTCCTTTAAAGGACACTTTCCTAAGCAATGTAGCAATATTTATAGTGTGTACAATTTAGTTTAACTTTGATAGTTGTGACATTTTAGATTATTAATCTTAGATGTATGCTATAACTAGTATGCTTGCTTTCTCTAATGCATGTGAACATTCAGTGCTAAAGACAGTATTATTTAAAAAGAAGAAACACATACCACCAAACCAGGGATTTTGTTATACATATCCATATCATCAATATCTATATATAAATTCTTCTCTTCTTACCCAAAACACTCACTTCAGCAGTCTGGGCACCAACTAGATCATTTTCAGAGGAACACACAGGAAAGAGAGAGCTGGTGCTCCAGAGTGTGTTTGAGCTGAGAATTTAGAAGACGTGGTGTAAAAAAGTCAACTGAGTGTTGAAGGGAGGGCACTTTGTGCAGTTATCATTCCCTGTTAACTTTGAGTAAAAATGTAAAAAATAGTGGTGCTAAAATTGTACTAAAATAAGGATTGTTTGTAATGGGAATATTTTAATACTCTTGGACTTTAGGGAGGCTCTTTTATGTATCACTTGCTCTTTGTTGTTTCATTGTACTAGTGATTAGCAAACTGTCCTGGAATCAAAGGTTTGGTACTTTAGTTTGATTAGCATTCCATTATTTATTTGAAATGCTCAGTGTTTTCTCAAATTTGGTGAAAATATCTTTTGAAGACATTCTCTGAGCCTTAAAAATGGCTGAAACTGACAGTACTGTAAGATGCACTGCCAGCAGATTTGATACTTCTCATTTCAGTACAGTCACGTTTTCTAAGAAAGACTTAGAACTCAGCTGAGTGTAACAATTGTGTTTCATTTATGAAATGAAAAACTCAAATGCGTCTCATTCAGAACACTTTGTTTGAAAAGGTTGTCTTTGCGTTTGGGGATGTTTCTGGAAGCATCCCTTGGAGAAGCTGCCTGAGGAACCTTTTCACAGGTTGTACCAGATTTTGTTTTTCCTTCTTAAATGTATTGTACATATTTTCCTTCAAATGTCTGCATTAGTTGAACAGTCAATATCTGTAGTATATTTTAGGTACCTGTTGGATTTTTAAAGGAAGATTATTTATTTTCAGATTTGCTGCTATAATTGAAAACCTAACAACTGGTCCTGTTGATTGTGCCTTTCATCACTATTTCTCTGTGCCACAACCGTTCATGTGTATTTGAAATAAAGAGGTTTAAAAAGCCATGCTGAATTCAAGTTTCCTTCTAATAAAAATAGGTGAAACGTAATGAGTAGTTTTTTATTATTAACTTGGTTTAGCACAGACAAAATAGTACCTATTTTTACTTAGAAAATAGGAGTGGATCCTTTATTTGGGTTTTGTAAAAGTCTTTAAAGAAAAAAAAAGCCTACTCTCAAGACAGTGGTGATCAATACTATGCAGCAGGTGTTCACTTTATTATATATATTATATATTACATTGTTCCTAAAATAAGAGTAGTCAGTAGGGCCTCATCGATCTATTTTGGAGTTTTTCTTTTTTTTACATAGAAAATGTTAGACTGGGTATGATGGCTCACACTTATAATCTCAGCATGTTGGGAGGCCAAGGTGGGAGGACTGCTTGAAGCCAGGAGTTTGAGACCATCCTAGACAACATAACAAGACCCTATCTACAAAAAAATAATTTTAAAAAATCAGCTAGGCATGGCGGCTTGTGCCTGTAGTCACAGCTACTCTGGAGGCTGAGGCAGGAGGATCCCTTGAGTTCAAGACTTGGAGGCTGCAGTAAGCTATGATTTGCTCCACTAGACTCCAGCCTGGGTGACAAAGTGAGACCCCATCTCTTAAAAAAAATGCTGTTAATGATGTTTAGGGCCTGAAGTATAGTGATTTCTGTTTGAGTGACACTACAGGTTAAAAAGGCCTTTTGAAGGTTAGACTGGGATCATGTAGCCTATATTAATGTTTAACATACAGATCATTAGAAATGTAGTAGACTATGTACCTTGTCAATAATGGGGGGTATGATTATTACATTCTCCAAATAGATGCTCTTTCAAAAATAAATCATATTAATAGTTTTACATCTTTGTTTTCCCCATGCCCTTAGTATTTTACATATAGCTCTTCTGTAGTCAGATATTAGACTAACACGCATGCTTTAATTTAAAAAATATTTATTATAGAAATGTACATTTAATTAGTTTTAAGGAATGTACTTGACAATAGTGTTAACATATATTTTTCAAATTTGCAAACTTTACACCTTTAAGATATCTACAAAGATAGTTTATTTACAAGTTTTACAAGAAATCAGCACTTCACATTACTGTTGACACAGTTAAGATTGAACAGTCTCTCTCTTTTTCACTTCACTCTGTACTTATAGAAAGAACACAGAGTATGGGTGAAGTTCCATCCCAGTGCCAGTGACAGCCCGTAGAGTAGAACGAGAGGTGCAAAGGGATAGAGAAGAATTACTGTGTTTTTCAAAAACGGCAATGCTGGAAATAAAAACAAATCCAAATTGTTGTTTTTTTTTTTAAAAAAAGCAAATACAATTAATAAATGAACTTTCTGAAAGACAGCTCTGACTTCAACATGTGGGGGTGAGAAGAAGTGCATGTTGTGATCAGTAAGATGATACGACTGACAGCCAGAACTACCTCCCTATTCTTCCATATTGCTTTCTTTTTGTCAGGGATGTGAAGCAACTGCAGAGAGGAATTAGCACATGGGCTGAACTCAAAAGAGGTGAACAGTAAGGGCAAACATCACAAGCATCCATGAAAACAGTGGTGAATTCAAACTTGTGACTGCCTCAGAAACCTCTCGGGGTCCATCTTAAAATACAGAGGTGGGTGTATTTACTGGCAAAAAAAAGCATTATTACATCTCTACTATAAAAGGGTGCAAGCTCAACTAGTATCCCAAATTTTAGGAAAGAACTAAAACTCTTAAATACAAAGTCTGGCCCCAAATACCCATGTTTCTTGCTCATTCTTTAGGTAGTGGGACCCTATCCCATCCATATTGACCTAAACGTTTCTCATATAGAAAGTTCCTAAATGGAAACTGAGCTTGTACCCAAAGAAACTGCCTTACATGGTAGGGAATTACCAGGAGAGTGTTCAATATTTACAAAGTACTCTCAAAATATTTGAAAATCCATTAGAAACTGAATACAAATGTCACAAACATCTCGCTTGAACTAGAGAAAGGACTCTCAAAACCCAAAATAAGGCATTACAAGGAGGGGGTTAGGTGGTCCCTGGCAAACCAGCCCTGGGGGAGGAGGTGGGAACAACTCTGACTAGAGGAGCCAGTCATGTGCTAGTAAAAGTGTATTTACAGTAAGCTCCCAATCATCCACAGTAACAAGGAAAGGCTAAAAAAACCCAAAAAATCCCCCAAACAAATACAGTGCTAACAAGTTATGTCTCTAGATTTTATTTAGCTTTAATAGCGATCATAACAAATAAATAATGTGTGCTCCTCATTAAGATAAAAGAATGGACAACAGAATTTTAAAGTAAACTTGCAAATATGTCTAAGGACAGTACATTTTGAACCTGATCTTCTGTGATCATCTACAGAACCAGACAGTGACCATGAACATGAAAAATGAAGCCAAAGTTTAATTCACAAAGGTTTCAAACCATTTCAGTTCAGGTCCAATGTGCCCATACATCAGGCCCAGTCTCTCCTCATTCTCCACCCTCCCGTTGGTAACCTAGAATGTGAAAGCTTAGGAGAAAAGGAGGAGCAAATGGTCTTGGATTCTGCAAGTAACTTGGAGATAATCAGTATAATTTACCATGGTTCCTTGAAATGATAAAAATCTGTTATGTAGCAGCCACTCCCCTTTCTAGCTGCATGACCGCAGGCAAGTCACTTAATCTCTCTGTGCCTTGGTGTCCTCACTTAAAAAAAGGGAACAAATAAACCCATACCATGTCATTATTATGAAGATGAGATGAGGTATTAATAATTCAGATAAAATACTGGGGACAGTGCCTGTAAGTCCTCCATGAAGGTAAGTTATTCATATTACTATTACGACTCTACCCCTCTTGTTATGTTCTCAATCTACCAAAAAAAGTTTTTAAGTACTCACCACTGTATCCTAGGAAGGTTACATAGATATAATAGCCAACTGCAATCAACCATAAGGTATTTCCAACTAAATATCCAATAAATGTGTCTGTTAGGATAACATCTGCCAGAAGAGATGCACACAATGAGTCTCTTTACCAAAGCACACAATGAAGACTTGGGTGACATTGTGAGAAGGAACTGCTACTTACGGTTGATGAAGAAAAGCTGGATAAAATGCAAAATCACTAGGAGTGGATAAAAAGCATTCAGGTGCACATCAAAGGCGTAGCCCCACTCCACATCATAGTCTCTGCTCTGCCGTTTCACTAAATATTTGTTAGAGATGAACCTGAAGGGCAAAATTAATACAATAAAACTCATAAACAGCACAAAATTAATTCTGTAAATATTTACTGACCACCTTCTATATGCCAGACATTCTAAATCCTGGAGATCTGGCAGTAAACAAAACACAGAAATCATTGCCTTCAATCCAGTGAGGAGGCCTCACAATGACACAGATTCATCACATGGTACTGTGGAGAAAGACAAAGCAGTAGAGGACAGCGAACACAGACTTGAGATGCAATTTTAAACACGATGGTCATAAAGTAACATTTGGGGAAAGAGCTAAGAGAGTCACCGTGCCGGCACATTTCAAGAGTGGGTACAGAGGCCGGTGTTCCTGTCAGAATAAAGACGAAAAGGAACAGGAAAACGAAGTCAGAAAAGAAACAGGGAACCAGGTCTTACGGTGCCTGTGGCCATTTAAAAATCTTTGGCTTTTACTCTTGGCGAGATGAGAAGCTGCAGTGGAATTTCAAAAAGAGTGTTTGACTTAAGTGTTTTGACAGGGTCTCCCTGACTCTAGGGACAAGAGTGGAAGTAAGAGACCAGTTAGAAAGCTGCTGTGAGGAAGAAATGAATAAAGGGGCTGGTAGCAGTGGAGCGGATGAGATGTGGGACACACTCATGGGAAGGTAGAGCCCAGGAGATTAAGTATTGGATGGAAGCAAGGGGAAGTATGAGAAAAAAAAAGAGTCAAAGACAACTGAGATTTCTGCTTTGAACATATAAAAATGGAACTGCCATTAACTGAAGTGGGGCTGGCTGCAGGAAGAGTGGTTTGAGACAGGAAGGAGAGAGTAAGAGTTTGGATTTGGACCTGTTATGATGAAGATGTCTATTAGTACAGAGTAAGAAGTATAAGAGTTCAGAGTTTAGGAGCGATCTAAACTAGAGATACAAACTCATGAGTATGTAGATAATATTTCAGTGACATATCTAGCTATACAATTACTCAAGTTTATGTCACTGTTCTACAACATGATCTACTAACAATTTGTGTTATAAACAAAGCTTAGAAATTCAATGCACTTTTTAATGTGTCATTTCATTTCAATTCTAGGATACAATTAAGAAAATCCCATTCCTACAGCGGGAATAAAAACAGAAAATAAAGAACAGAGGAAAATCATGGTACAATACCAGTGGTAACAGTCCTTAACGTAGTTATCTGAAAATGTCAGAATAATACTGCTTCACTTAAACAAACTGGCCCTTACGAAAACACTTTCCATTTCAGCCCAGAACATGTGCCCTTAAAGTTGTATGACACCCACATATAGCTCATTCCCCTGTTCCCTTTTACAGTCATTCCCCACTGCTCCTATCTTCTGCTTATCCTTAAACGGGGCCTTCTCATGCTTCTGTTCTTAGTCCAGGTCTTACCTCCAGAACAGATATGCCTTCTAAGAGCACTGAAAGGCACCATGGTTTTCACCTCCCACTTCCATATCAATGACGCCCAGACACTTGTCTCCAGGTTTGGAATCATCTACCTCAGTGTGTAACTTAATTTCAATATTCAGCAAGCTGCCTAAGCCCAACGTGGCCAACATGGAACACTTCATCAGCACCTGCCGCTTACACAGTCACCTGAGCCCAAAGCTTAGGCCATCCCCAAGGGGCCTCCTTCCCCTCCTCCTCCTATCTTATTATGACAGAAGTTCACGAATCCCTTTCTCTCCTCTCTACTCCTATCTCCACACTATTCTGGGTGTCCCCTACTCTGTAGACATCTGCAGTTGTCCGGTCGTGCCCCTACTCCACCTCCGCCTCCACTGCCATGGAAAAGCTTTTTCCTCAAGTGTGAATTCGACAGTACTTACTTACTTCAAAGCCTCCAAAGCTCCCCACCTCTCTTCTACCTCCCAACCCCACATGCAGCCTATGCGATAAAGTCTGATTTTCCCCCCGAACTGCATTAAGACCAATTTCTCATCTCCTTCCTAGCCATTCAGTGTCACCCTATGCTCCCAGACCAAGCATGTGTCCCATCCTTCTATGCCACTGCACTTGCAGTTCCTGGTACCAGGAGTCAACAACCACACATCTCCCCAAAACACCCCCTCATGCTGGCTCCTGTGGCACCTCTGGGATGATCACAAATACATGGCATCATTTCTACTTCTAGTTCCTCATACAACTGACCACACAACATGGGTTCTCAAAAATAGAGTCCCTTTCGATTTAACTCAAACAACAGACTCCCAGAATGACTTCGTTTCTGTGGCCCTCCAGAATCACTGCACTCACAGCAGAATGCTAGCTACAGACTAAACTATTCCTCTGAAAGTCTTATTTATTGAAGATGTCTTTCATGGATTTTTTTATAGTAAACATGTGCCTTATATTAGTAAGCAGTATGTATTTGAGGCCAGATTTCAGAATTTTAGCATTTATTGACTAGCATATACAAAACCTGTTCCATACTAGTCAGAAGTTACAAAGGAAAATACAGGCATGTCTCATTTTATTGTGCTTTGCTTTACTGCACCTCACAGATACTGTGTTTTTTACAAATTGAAGGTTTGTGACAATCCTGCGTTGAACAAGTCTAGTGGTACTATTTTTCCAACAGCAAGCTTACCTCATGTCTGTCAGCATTTTTTTAGCAATAAAGTATTTTTTAATTAAAGTATGTACTTTTTTTTTAGATGTAGTGCTACTGCACACTTGATACTCTACGGTACAGCATAACTTTAACATGCACTGGGAAGCAAACCATTTGTGTGACTCGCTTTACTGCAGTATTTGTTCTATTGCAGTGGTCTGGAACTGAACTGAAAATATCTCTAAGGCATGCCTGTAAAAGGTTAGTATCATCGTAAGTTACAATCTCAGAGTTTTGTTTAAATTATTAATAGCTACCATATATTGAGCACTTCAACTATGTGCCAGATATTTTTCATACCACAATCCTCTTGAAAACTTGACAAAATAGATAATTTACTCATTTTAGGTAAGAGGAGACTGGGCCTAAGAGTCACATAAATGAAGGAGCTGGCATTTGACCCAGGTCTGAGACTAAATTGTTCCACAGTGCTTTCTCGGACAGACAGTGACCACCACCACTGCCCAACCACTGGCCCTCTGCTTGCCACAGCCCCCTGCCTTCACCCAGCATGCCAACCACACAGGCGCACCTTATCTGTGAGAGCACTGAAAAACCAAACACCGTGTTTATACTCAGTACAATGCTGTTGTTAAATCAACCCTAGACAAAATCAGACCGAGAACCCTTTCAAATAAAACCTGTGTGTGTGCACACATGCACATGTGCATTTTACTCTCAGCAGGAAGGCAATAAAATAAGTAAAGAAATAAATACTTTTCCAACTGTCCTTCATTTAATGTCAAAAATTGTAAAATCCATAAAATAACTCTCTAGATCTAAATGGGTCTAAACACCATGAAACATTTCTACATCTACTACAATTTCTACCTACTGAAAATGCAGAAAACTCTGCCATCACTCAAACAACTCAAGCAGAATTGGCTCTATATGTAACATTTTTGCAAAATCAGGGATTTTGTTAGTGTGATAATAATCATTTCAATTATTTGCAGCACTTTGACAATATAGACTATCCCTTAGAGTATTTTCTTATATAGGTACCAACACAGGAAAGTGAGTTAGAATAATCTTGGCAGTCAAAATTGACCATTTCAGTTCATCTATCTTGGTTTCAAGTTCCACCAGCTACTGGACCTCTGAAGCCAACAAACAGAGACTCCATAGCAGAATCTGAAAAGGCAAAGTCACGGTACTTACCACATTAAAGTTGCTATGAGAAGACCAACACCTACACAATCTATGAAGACAACCCAAAGGAGGAGCTTTATTGTCTCAAAAAATCCCATGTCCAGCACAAAGCCAAATCCTATAGTAGACACTGAAAGAAAGATTTACAAGATTCATTCAAGTACTTTACTAGGCCTCTGGAGCCACAAACGTATTCCCCGCCCTCCAGATATCCAGAGTCCGGTGGGAGTGGGGGCAGACATGCAAACAAAACTCCCAGGAAGTGTCATTTGTAACTGATGTAGAAATGAATGCTACCTTTGAACACGGCATGGCCACTGAGATAATCTTTTTTTTTTTTTTTTTTAAGTTGGAGTCTCACTCTGTTGCCCAGACTAGAGTACAGCGGCACACTCCTGTCACCCCAGTGTCGACCTGCTGGGCTCCGGCGATCCTTCCGCCTCAGCCTTCCAAGTAGCTGGAACTACAGGCGAGTGCTACCACGCCCGGCTAACATTTTTATTTTATCGCAGAGACGAGGTCTCACCATGTTGCCCAGGCTGGTCTCGAACCCACAGGCTCAGGCAATCCTCTTGCCTTGGCCGCCCAAAATGCTGGGATTACAGGTTTGAGCCACAGTGCCCAGCTTGAAATATCTGAAGTTCACTGAGGAGGGGCCTTGCCAGGCTAGTTCACCATGGTAGCACCAACATTTAGAGCAGTGCCGGTACAGAGAAAGCATTCACATATTTAAAGTTCAGGACCCTACAAACTTCAAAATCTTATGTACTTCAACACCCTAAAGGTAACTGAGACCCTTACATTACAAAACTGGAGAACTCAGACGTAGTTTCTTAATTCACATTAGTACTTTCACACCTCTCACTCTGGATCTGCCCAATTGTGAAATGCAGTTTTCAATTTCAATATTCCTTTTCACAGTAAGTTGGCACCGAGGTACTAATTCACAGTAGTTTAAAAACACGAAGTGAATTCTGTCCCCCACTTTTCAAAGTCCAGAGGTAACAGTTTACCCTGGCATCTGCTTGGGACCTGTAGAATCAAGAATACAACTGTCTTTCCCTTGAGAAGATTTTTGAAGCTTAAAAAAAAGAAAAAATTTCTTCAAATACCCCCAAATTCTGACCCACAACACATTTAAGACAAAAGATCCTCCAAATGACAAGCCTCATCTGAAATGCTCAATGTGTTTTTCAACTCTACCGCAGAAAAACAAACACTTACCACAGAGCCAGACGCTTAATAGGACCAAGAAAGCAGGGTCATCCCTGGCCCACTGGTCTTTTGTCTGTTTTCGGTAATGAAAGTTTCTATAAACCCTCTGTGGGGACGTGAACAGGTAAAGCATCTGCCAGGCAGCAAACTCAAAGTCCATCTGCCGGAAACGAAAAAGTCTTCGCAGGTATTTGTAGCGTTTTGCTCCAGCCGTGTGTCTTGCTGCATCCCTGGAGTTCAGGACTCCATTCCCCTGTGCTGAGGAATTCACTGAAGTACTTGGTAACATCTTCCTAGATGGAAGAAAATAATTTATTTAACCCGTAATCTGAAGAAACTTGCGGCTACCAGCACCCTCTCCCGAGTTATTTGGCAAGGTGGTCACTTTATATGTTCTCCCCAACCCTTAAGAAGGGTCAGGTGTGAAAAGCAAACGTAACTGGTTCTGAGGCTTGTCTTGGGGCATGGGAACTGCAGAGGGCTCGCAGGCAAGGGTATCCCCTCGCCCTTCTGAACCACCCTACCCGGGGGCCATGCGATTTCCGCACTTCATCCCAACTCCATCCCCAGACAGCCCTTCTAGGCAGCTGCCATCAGGTGAGGGAAGGCGGCACAGAGAAGTGGAATGCCGCAGACAGTCGAAACTGACTCAAAATTCCGTGCTCTTAACCACCAGACCTTCCAGGAAAAGCCTCAAGAAGACAACGTCGAAGCCGATTTGAAAACAATGGTACTGAAAAGCCAAAATACACGGCCTATTCACACAGGCCCGCCAGTGTACACCTGGTCACTCGGATGTGATATAAAAACAAAGCAAAGCTCTAATCCTTAGCGTCTTGCTTCCGGGATAGCTCGACAGAGGGACTGACAGCCTAAGCGTCCACCCAACCAGTCGGCGCCGGGCGGCGGATCTCCGCCTCCACGTCGCAGGCCTCCGGGCCCAGCAGCTTCCCGCCGGCCCCGGGCCTCGGGGACGGCGGCCAGGTTTAGCAAATACAAACATGTAACCCCCAGTTACATCTGGATTTCAGAGGGGCGGCGACTGAGGTTGCCGTATTGACTGTTTCCCACGCAGTATTTCGGACGTGCTTATACCAAAAGCTGTTCTTTTCCCTGCTATCCCAGTGTACCTGGGAGCCCTTGATCTTATTCAGCAACTTCCCCGGGCCGAAGGCCGGAAGTGGCCGCAGTGAGGCTAGGCCGCGGGCTGTCAGAGAAAACAGTCCCCGGCGTGAGCCCGAGCCGCGCGCGGGGGGAGCGGTCCTCAGGCCTCACTTGCAGTCCTGCTGCAGCATCGACCCGGTCCGCCGCCGGTCCGGCTTCCCTTCCAGCAAAGCAGCCGGCACCGGGACGCGACGCGTCACGCGCGCCTACTTCCGCCGCGCTCGCGCCGCCTCTCGGGCACCCGTAGTCCCTCCGGCGGGGCCGCCGCGCGTCCGCCGGAAGTTGTTGCAACTGACTTCCGGTTCCTTCTGCCACGGGCGTGGTTCGCTCTCCGCGGTGGAGCCGCGGTTGCGGACGAAGAGAGTAGGGGTAGCTGGTTGCGGGAGGCGTCGTCATGCCCCGGTATTACGAGGACAAGCCAGAGGGCGGAGCGTGCGCGGGCGTGAAGGAGGACCTGGGCACATGTCTGCTGCAATCGGACTGTGTGCTGCAGGTAGCGCGGCCGGCGCTGCGGGTGGTAACGCCGCCTGCGACGGGGAGGCAGGGCTCGCCGAAGGTCTCCGGGTCGACCTGCACTGGCGGCCGAGAGTCCCTGGTGTAGGTCACATCCCCGGTCTACTGAACTTGGGCCGATGCCCTGAGCGAACCGAGCGTCCGTTCTCTCCGGTGTTAGGTTGGAGATAACGATACCCGCCCCGTCGGGGTTTTGTAAAGATTAAAACCTCACGGGCTGAGAAGCGTTTGCTTGCCCTCAGCTAGGTTCTGGAGGCCTTTAGGCGAATACGGCAGGTTTCTTGCTCTCCAGGACATGAGAATCTGTAGAATGAAGTATTTTAGAGGCTTGTGCAAAGCTGGTACATTGTTGTGGCTAGCAGTTCTGTGTATGTATGGGACGTGTGCCAAATGTGCCTTGTGTTGGTTTGGATTCGTTTCTGAGTTACAGTCCTTCACCTTCTCGGGTGCTAAGTTGTAAATGAGGCAACTCCAAATGCTCACGATTTTGTATCTCGTTTCCCCTGCACTCTTCCCTCACTCCAGTCACGGGTCTTCGCAGCACCCAAACCGAATGTATTGAAGCATTTGCAGTGAGGTTCATAGTTGACCTGGGTTGTGGTTTGAAGTTCAAGTAAAAACACAAGTGCCTTTTCCAGTTATAGAGGCCAGATGAGAGGGCAGTCAATTGTGTGCGATTATTTTTGGGCATTGGGGGATGTAGTTTCAGAAAGTTGCTGGTATTTCAGAGTAAAGGTTACCCCTAAGTGGACTTCTACCATAGTTATTAGTATTAGTGCTTCCGCTACGTCACGACTTATGTTTGGTTCACTGATTTTAGCCTTTAGCCAGACTCGCCTCCCAGCGTCTAGAAAAACTTCGGAGTTGTTATAACTTAAGAGATTATCTAGCTCAGCTTCCTTATACAAATGAGGAAACTGATGTGCCCTTGTTTCCAGGCTCCCCTGTCCAGGGCCTTTTGCAGTCTGCTGCTTCGTTCACTGTGCAGTGAATGTTCAGCCAATAGCTAGTAAATGCCTATTAAGTGGTGGCGTGGCATCAGGCACTGGCTATACAAAGATGAATCAGTAACAGTCACTACTTACATAAGCTGGGTCTCACGGGAGAAAGAGACACGTAAGAGTCTAAATTCCTGCCATAAGGGCTGTGTTTATTAAACATTTGTTTAATGAATAGATTTAGGGGAAAATGCTTTAGACCAGTAAAGAGCTGATTTTGCTTCAGAATTTGGGAGCTTCTCAGAGAAGTGACATTTGAACCGAGTCTTAAAGATTGAGTAGTAGTTTATCAAGTAAAGGAGAGGGGGCGGTGGTCGTTGTGGGGAAAATCTGAACGAACAGCAAGTGCAGAGGTGGGGAGACGTGGGAGGTCCTGGAGGAGCCAGTGCCCTGCAGTATGGGAAGAGTGACTGGAGACTTGAGAGGGAGGTTGCAGCCAGGTGTGAGGGCCTGTGTGTGTCAGCGGGGAGAGCTTGCATTTTATCCTGACATTCAGCATCAGGAAGGGCACGGACTTGAGCAATCAAGGAATGAAGTACATAGAGCAGAACCGAGGAAAGAAACTGGAAGTAGAGGACAGTACTGTGGCAGGGAGAATTCTAAGTTGGCCTTTCTCATTGACTGATTTAACAAACATTTATTGAGTGCCAAGCTCTCATTTCAGAGACGAAATACTGGTGAATGGGACACAGTTTCTCCTGAGTAGAAGGTAGATTTCTGGAAGGCTAGAAAGCTGTAGGCAGAGATTATTGCCAGGACACCTGGTATAGACTTCTTTCTCCTCATTGAATAGGTGGCCTTATTGATGCTAAATTTGGTCAACTAAAAGAACCTAAGTCCTGTAGACAGCCCTTTAAATGGAAGTTCGTGTACAGTTTGTGTTAAATTCATCCTGAATGGCGACTTCAACTGGAGTGTAAAAGGGCAACACAACAGCAGGAGATTTGCAGGTCCAGAACAATCTCTTACCTTCTTGGATAGTGTCACTGGCAGCTACCGCCCGCCACTGCCCACTGGGGACTCTGAGGACCAAGAGAAGCTCTGCTGAAGTCTACCTGCTCCGTGTGGCCACCTTATTTATGGTGGAGACTCTTTATTCCTTAGCTTCTTGAATAAAGTTAACCTGATCTCATGGCAATCTTTAACCCACCTGAAACCCATGGCAGCTCACTCTGGAGGGATTCAACAAGGTGCTGCCTGGCAGATAGTCAAGGAGCTGGAGGGGCTTAGAGAAACTCAGAATAATGGTGGTAAGGATATAATTTCCAGTGGGGCTGAAGAAGGGAAGGAAAAGGCAGATTCAAAAGGCATCTCTTGGAGAGACTTCTTGGGACTTCATGACCCCTGGGAGATCACCAAGGTTCAAGCTATGCCAGGGGAACTTGACTCATCACAGGGTATCCTATGTGCCTCCATTAACAGCTTCCAGGCCTGCTGACTCTTCATCATAATCACCTGGAGGTGGGGGCAGCATGAAAGTACAAATTCCTTCGCTGCCCTCATCCCACCCCCAATAAGTTGAAAGTTTCCTAGGTTGGTGCTTGGGTAGCCATGTTTGAGAGCACTGATGGGTCTTGACCTCAGAAGGCAAAAAGCTTAGGATATAGGTTCGAGTGCATGTTATGGAGACCCAGAATAACAGTGGCTTAAATAAGATAGAGAATTCTCTCTTTTGTTCTTGTGCCTGTAGATAGGACCTGGGTTATTTCCCTTAGTCTTCCATGGACCCAGACGCCGTTGACCCTGTGGCTTCAGACGCTGTGGTAGGAGATAGGATTTTACTCTCGTTGCTTTGCTTGTCCAAGATTGCTTTGCTTCCACATCATCAGGTCTAGTAACCTTATGGAGCAAGGTTCTTCCTTTAAGGACCAACCCAAAAGTTTTATTCCTATTTCCCACACATTCCATTGGCTAGAACTTAATCACATGACCACAACTAGCTGCAAAGGTGGGTGCGAAATCGTGCCCAGCCATATTCTGGATAAAGGAAGAGAGGACAACTAGCAGTCTGTTATTCAGGGTGGAGTGGATGATGAACTAATGTTTCTCTTTTAGCTTTAGCGGATCTAGATGGATCTTTCCACCAGGCAGTTGGCAGTATAGGATGAAAATTTGCAAAAAAAGGTAGCACCTTAGATACAATTTGAGGAGGCATTAGCTTATAAATTATAGTTCTTAAAAAAAAACTATAGTTCTAGTCCTAAGTTGCAACCTTTTGTCTGACTCCACATCGTTCATGTGGACAGCACACCCCATTGGCAGTATGGCGAAGTTTGGAGAGGAATGTCATATTGCAAGGAAAATTGCCACTCTGATCCACTTTTAAGAATCACTAAGTAGATGACAATTGAAATCCTGGACCCACTCACACATGCAGAATAGAAAGTGGCCAAGATTCCTAGGGAAAAGGAGCAGCATAGATGTGGTACTCTTTAGCTTTTTTTCCATAGTAAAAACTGGGGGATTGCGACTGGTACTTGCAGAATAAAGGTTTTGGGGAATGGGTGCAGTAATGGGGTTGGAGAGTCAAGACAATCGGCTTGAGGGGAAATCCCTGATTATGTAGAGTGGTTGCAATTTGGTTTACATTTTTGCTGGTACATGAATGTTCCAGGTGTTTCTATTTAAATAGTACTCCAGCCTACCTCATTTATATCATTGTAAAGTGTTTAGTACAAACACTAAAAATATTCTGCTTTTAGGGCACCTAGTTCACAATTTTCACCCTTAAGGAGATGAAGATATCCCTTTGTAGATTTTTTATAAGCATTTTGAAGTAGCCCATGGAAACTGTTTTCAGGAACTCAAGTGTGCCCATAAGGTGCCCAAAAGTTATCTTACAATTTTTTTTCCATTCTGTCCTTTTCTCTTTAGGCACCAACAGTTAAAATGAATTGCGAATGACTTCTTACATAGCTTTCTATTTTCTTCTTTTGTTTAATGTTTTTAAAAAGAACTGTTTCAGAAGAACAATTATTTTGTACTTTGTGAGAAAATTTCCCAGATATTTATATGGTTTTGTGTGCCCTAGGAAGGAAAATCTCCTCGGCAGTGTTTGAAGGAAGGATACTGCAAAGCCTTGAAATATTCATTTTTTGAGTGTAAAAGATCAATGGTAAGTGATTAAAGATTTTTAAAAGCTTACACTGAAAGTTAGCTATATGGAGTTAAATATGTGAGTGACTTAATAGGTATAGAGAAGTTGCAGTGAACTAGTTTGGAAAGATACAGCTTGGAAGAAAGGATGTAGATAATCTTTCTTGCTCTGGTGTGTTCAATGTTAGGTAGCATTCGTGAAAGCTTGTCACTGTGCTAACCATAGCTGCTGAACTTCATGAGTTTCTGAAAGTGTGAGAATGAAGTCTCAGCAAGTATAAATGGGCTAAAGCTGTGTTGGTCACTCTGAGTTCAGGTCATTTGACAGTTATACACAAAACCATAATGTGGAGGTCTAGGCTGTATACACTTGTGCGTTTCACGACTGGAGAAAATGTGTGTTTGAATTTTGAAGTGATGGGTTTTGGAAATAGGGCCTAAAAAGGCATCACAGATCTATGGAGTTCCACTCTAATATTCTTTAATTTAGAAGATCTACAGAGGTCTTTGGAATGAAAACTGACCTTTTCTTGGGGAAAGGAAAGAATGCAATCAGAAATATGAGCATCCCTTTAAAGAAAGCATTCCCTTGGACTTGAGCATGCTTTTGTTTGTTTAGGAACTACACTGCAAATCCCTTCTCTTTTGTTTACAAAAGAAACAAGGTGCAGATATTTATGACTCAGGAGCAGTCATAAAGAACTTGAGCATGTTTGCTAGCTAGTCAGATCCAGGGAGGTTGCAAAGAGAGATTAAATTTGGCCACATTGTTTCCTTTCTTGAGTGACACAATTCTCTGCCATCTTTTCCTGTCATTCAGTTAAAAAAAAGGATTTCCTTGCCTTCCCTCATGCAGGTATTTTGTTAAAATGCAAACCTGTAGATTTATCAAGGATTTCAAGGTTTGTAAATAAAATCCCTGAAATTCTCTACCTGAAGTTCTCTTTGATCTCCAAAAACTTAATCAGATTTTTAAATTTACAGTTTCACATTAGTTTATCTTCTGCAGAAATTTGTAAAAATCTAGAATAAAAAATTAAAAAGCGCTTCCGACCATTTCTAAATATCTACTTTGACACTGGAAAGAGCAGTCTTTCTTCAAGACTGTGATTAGTTCTCCAAAATGAGAAGAGTCATGTCACACCTAAATAATGAAACTTCAGTGATATATACTTAGCAAAAAACAGAAACGTAACAATTTAAATTGTGTGGGTAATTTTGCTTGCTACTTTAGACAGTTGAGCGTGTGTCCCTTTGAAGGTGCCATGGGAAGTTTGAACCTGTTCTTCCCTCATATTATGGAGCAGCTCACCAGCCTGATTATGATTCTCGTGTTTAAAGATTTTTTAAACGTGGCTCTTAGCCACTTCGTCTAGTGCCCAGATGAATAAATGGCTTCCTGTTCCACACTGGCTGTGCTGGACTCACTGGTAGGGTCTGTCTCCACAATAAATCCTTCTTACAGAATGTCTGGGGAGTGATATTGTCTGTACAAATTTTGCCTCACATGCTGACTTTAGAACTTTAATATTCAAATGTATTTCAAATCTTTAAATAAATAGCCACTGATGGGGAGAAAGACCTGGGAAATGTTAAGTAACACATAACCGTTTAAAAATCCCTCAAGTGAATTACTCCTTC
Source organism: Cephalopachus bancanus (assembly GCA_027257055.1). Taxonomy (NCBI): domain Eukaryota; kingdom Metazoa; phylum Chordata; class Mammalia; order Primates; family Tarsiidae; genus Cephalopachus; species Cephalopachus bancanus. Next base: position 872,075 of record JAPVLO010000159.1, on the reverse strand, counting down.
ATAGGCCTCTTGAGAAGTGGCTGCGCTGTGAGGCTCAAGTCAAAGAACATGCTGGTAGCCTATGAGGGAGTAATTCACTTGAGGGATTTTTAAGTGGTTGTGTGTTACTTAGCATCTCCCAGGCTCTTTCTCCCCATCGGTGGCTATTTATTTAAAGATTTGAAATATATTTGAATATTAACCTAGACCTAGAAAGCTAGATTTTCTAGGAGAAAAATACATGTTAGCCCGAAGAAAAAGTTAAATGTAATCTAGATTCTACTTGAGAAGAAAATCCTTACTGATTGCCCATAAGTGGAACTTCTGTTAATGCCATCTTTATTACTGTGTTTTTTCTCGGTAGCTCTGACAGTTGCCTTGTTTATTTTGCCGATAACTGGTTGACTTCTCTCATGTAGTGATACCCATTACCAAAGTTGGATTTAGTTATATTGTACCTAATTTGATTTCATTGCACATTTATTTTCAGTTGGATACCAGGTCAAGATTCAGAGGAAGAAAAGGGTATTAATACCATTAAGTTGAAACCAAGATGAAAACAGCAAAGGATTTTCTTTGGTCATTGACACCCAAAAGCCAAGATAGGAAGCACACTTCTGCTTCATCTGTTCAGTTGGACCAGCTTTTCCCTCCACAGAATGCTGGGAGAATGAATGAGTTCTGGTTATAAATATATAGAAAGTAAATATTTTCTTGATCTGTTATTTTTAGAAGAAAAATGCAATTTAGCAGTATGGGTTGGGAGCATAATAAATGTGTTTTGAGGATCGTTCTAAAGCACAGAGAATGGAAAGATGATTATTTTCATAGTTGACTCTTCAATCAAATTCCATACTTTGTACAGACCACTGATGTAACTGACACAATTGATAACATGGAGCCTGTCCAGAAGATGTCTACTGGGAAAGCTGAGGATAAAACTTTCTATTTAATTCAGTCTGTTCTGAAATAAACTGTTTGATTCCCTAGAGAAGAAATATTTAATTTGCACCGATTCACTGAAGTCACAACCTCAAAACTTCAGTGCTGTCCCTGGGCAGAGCTGATGCCAAGCCCCAGGTGGTGTTGCCAGGGCTCTTCACCATCATCTCCCTGTTTTTCCGTTTCCTGATTTCATTTTCAGGCTGGCCCTCTCCACATAATGGGCCAATGCCAGCTATAAGCTCACATCCTTAAGATCTATGATCCAAAAGGAGAGAGAGAACTTTTCCAGGGAAACAAATCAAATTCTACAAAAGAACTGTCTCTGGTCTTCCCTGCCTTGGACCAGGCCCTGTGGAAAAAGGGATGGGGGCTGTGATCTTGGCCAAGCCTGGATGGGTCATATGCAGTGTCACTGATAACTCCCATCAGAATCACTTTGGAGGACTGGTGGGCCTCGTCCCAAAAGGGGAGGAATTTGGAGCAAATAGAAACAACAGACGTTCTCTATAGAAAGAGTGAAAAACATGAAATGGTTGAAAAGTTGAGCATCACAGCAGTTTAATTCTGGTCACTTAATATAGTAGAGAATAGGAATACAAGTTTCCAGCTTTATTTGGTATTGAAGAATAATGAGCCATGGCTTCTTTATACTGCCACAGTTCACCAGAGTTAAAGCAGTCAAGTTATTGTGTAGCTCACTTTCTTTCTTAAACGTTCTCTGAAAAAGCTGTGAGAATTCCACAGCCTGCTGTGTGTACTACTTTTCACAGGAAAAGGAAAAACGGTGGATTTATTTTTAGTAACTATTGTATACATACTTAAGTGCTGTAGCATTATTAATAAAGTTACTTTAATGAGAAACTCTAAAATGTATTTTTATTAAACCCTGTCTTCTTTGTTGTTTAATGAGAGCTTTATTTATAGGAATTCACATACCACAAAATTTACCCTTAAACCATACAATTTGGTGGGTTTTAGTGCATCTGTGCCCAGAGTTGTGCAACCATAACTAGTCATCGCTCCAGAGAGAACCCTGTACCCATTAGCAGTCACTTCTCAGCCCCTCTTTCCCCCTCACCGCCGGCAGCCACTAATATACTTTTTGTATGATATATGGCCTTCTGTGACTGGCTTTTTTGACTTACCATGTGACCGAGGCCCGCGTGTCATGATTGTTACTATTTTTAAAATATGACTCTGAGATGAATAAGTGGGTGTCCCACACTGGCTGCATTGGACTCATTAGTAGGGTTTTCATAATGTCTTCAAGATTCATCCACATGTAGCATCTGTCTGTACATTACTTTTTAGTGTCAAGTAATATTCCGGAGCATAAATAGACCACATTTATTTATCATCAGCTGGTAGATTTGGGGTTGTTTCCACTTTGGGGCCATTATGCCTAATGATGCTGTGAAGAATGCCGAACAGGTTTTACAAAGACCTATTTCTATGTGGAATTATGGGGTCGTATAATGCCAACCTTTAACAGTTTGAAGAAATGTCAAAATTTCTCCACAGTGGCTATACCATTTTACATTTCCACTAATTATGTATAAAGGTTCCAGTTTCTCCACATCATCAACACTTACTATTCATCTATTTGGTTATAGCCATTCTACTGGCTATGCATTGGGATTTTGATTTGCGTTTCCCCAGTGGCTAATATGTTTGAGCAAGTTTCCAAGAGCTTATTGGCCATTTGTATGTCTTCTTTGGAGAAATATTTATTCAAGTCCTTAGTTCGATTCTCCATTGGGTTGTCTTTTTATTGTTGAATTGTAAGAATCCTTTATATGTTATGGATACAAATCTGTCAAAGATAAGTAATTGGCAAATTCTTCCCAATTTGTGGTTTGTCTTTTTACTTTCTTGATGGTATCCTTTGATAGTTTTGTTGAATTACAATTTAGTTTTTCTTTTGATGTATATCTAAGAAGCCATCGCCTAATCTAAACTTGTGGAAATTTATTTCTGTGTTGTCATCCAAGAGTGTTACAGTTTTACCTCTTAACATTTAAGTCTGTGACTCATTTAAAATAATTTCTCATGCCTTATTAGTAAAAACATTTTAAATTGTGGTAAAATACACAAAATTTGTCATCTTAACCATTTAAAAATATACAGTTCAGTAGCGTTAAGTACCTTCACATTGTTATGCAGTCACACTCCAGAACTCATTTCATCTTGCACAACTGAAACCATATTCATTAAACAACTCCCCTTCACCCGACACTTGGCAGTCATCATTCTGCTTTATGTCTCTATGAATTTGCCTACTCCAACTTCCTTGTAGGCGTAGAATCACATCAGTGTTTGTCTCTTAGCATAACGTCCTCAAGGGCCATCCAGGTTGTAGTGTCAGAATTTCCTTCCTGAGGCCAAATAATACTCCATTGTATGTATACACCACATTTAAAAAAAACCATTCATTCACTGAGGGACCCTTGGGTTATTTCCAATAATATATACATAATAATATATAATGCTGCTGTGAAGATGTGTGAAAAAGTACCTGTTTGAGACTCCGCTTTTAATTCTTGCTGTAGACCCAGAAGTGAAATTGCTGGGGTCATATGGCAATTCTATTTTAATTTTTTGAGGAACTGCCACACTGTTTTTTTTATGATAGCTCTACCAGTTTCCAGACCCATCAGCACACAAAAGTTCCCATTTTTCCACATTCTTGCCTATACTTACTTTCTGTTGTTTTTTCTTTTAAGGGGTCATCTTAAAGGGTACAAAGTACCTTGTGGTTTTGATTTGCATTTCCCTAGTGATCAGTGATGCTGAATCATTTTATGTGCTTGTTGGCTATTTGCGTACCTTTGGACAAGTGTCTATAGGTCCTTTGCCCATTTCTTAATTAGGTTGTTTGCTCTTGTTGAAGTTCCTTGTATATTCTAAATGTGAACCCTCTATCAGACAGATGACTTGCAAATATTTTTTCCAATTTTGTGGATTGCCTTTTCATTCTCTTGCATTTTTTTGAGGCACAAAAGTTTTAAATTTTGATGTAGTCCAATTTTTTATTTTTGCTGCCTGTGCTTTTGGTATCTAATATCCAAGAAATCACTGCACATTCCAATGACACTTCGCACCTGTGTCATCTTCTAGGAGTTTTATAGTTCTAGCTTTTAGGTTATATCTTCGATCCATTTTGAGTTTACTTTTGTGCATGGTATAAGGTAAAGGTCCAACTTCACCTTTTTTGCATGAGGGTATATGGTTTTCTCATCACATTTGTTGAAAATGTGTTCTCTTCCCCACTGAATGGTCTTGGTACTCTTGTGGGAAATCATTTGACCACATAGGCCAGGCTGTATCCTGTATGTATGTATGCCAGTGCCACATTATTTTGATTACTGTACCTCTATAATAAGTTGAAATCAGGAAGTGTGAGACCTCCAGCTTTGTTCTTTTTCAGGATTGTTTGGCTATTTGGGGTTCCATGAGATTCCATGTGAATTTTAAGGGGGATTTTTCTGTTTCTGCAAAAAATAGAAAATCTGGATACACTGAATCTGTGTATCCCTGGGTGGTACTGTCATGTTAATAGTATTAGGTCTCTCAATCCACGTACACAGGATGTCTTTCCATTTATTGCTGTCTTTACTTTCAGAAAAACTTTGTAGTTTTCAATATACAATATTCTTGCCTCCTTGATTCAGTTTATTCCTAAGTATTTTCTTCTTTTTTGATGCTATTATAATTGGAATTTTTTTAAAGTAACCATTTCTTATATTAATATAGCAGGACTTGATGCTATAAAAATATATTAAGTTGACACACACTCCAATAATAAATACTCTTAAGTAATCTTCAGCCTTAAACCAGTCTTTATTTATTGGCTAATTACAGTACAGTGATTTCATACTATGTATTAAGTGGGAGAAGAAGACACAATCTGTCTTTCAGAGATTGCCTCTGAGGAATCTGGGCACCTTTAATCTTAAGAACTAGAATTGCATTTCCTGGTGGCAGCTGTCACCCTGAGAACAGGAACAAGGCAAAGAAAGTATACAGGATTTTGATTCTCCTACACAGGTGCACATAAAGTTAGTTTATTAATGACTACATTTTGAAGCCAGTCATTTAATCCAATATTTAAATAAGCTGTTTTTAAAGCAAAACACACTGCCAGAGTGTGACAGAAGTTCAGCTTTATCCATAAACCCTTCACACAATTACACATTAAATGCTATTTGTATTTAAGCAAGGCATCCCTTGATAAAAAATATGGGATGTGCTACCCCATTGAAAAAGCAAACAAGGAGACAAGTTTTTTCCTACCTAGAGCTCGTTTAAATTCAGGTGAAGCCACTGATGTCCTTACCAGTTGGGACTGTTCTGACATGTCACTTCACTGTTGTGAGACTAACACACACACTAAAGTTTATCCAAAACCAAAAAGGGGGCGGGGGATGGTTCACACAACTTTTAAAACTAGAATACCCCGTAAGTAGACAGGCATCAATGTTAAATGCCTTCAGCACAAAGCTTAGAAAGGCAGAACATGTCTAAAGATAGAAAACTGCCGATTGTTGTCATTTAGTCACCTGGAGTATTTATTTTTTGCTTCCTTTTTTAAAAATTTCTATCTCTAGCTAAGTAATCAAATACAGCTAAATTTTAAACTACTTTGCCAAACCATACTAGTTCAAAGGTCTGAAACTTTTATTTTTTTTGGTTAGGTGAGTGTTTGGTTAATATAAATCATTATTTTACTCATGACAAGTTTTACATCAGACCTCTCAATTTGTAGGCAAAAACAAAAACCCTGCCCTGAACAGATTATTTTTCTAATGGGAGAAAGATTTTAAAGAACAGTGCTGAATAAAAATATGTAGTCGTGACAACAGGTAGCATATCCTCTATGAAAACAAACTGCTTAATCATGTAAAATAAAGACAATATTTTATTTATTTTATTTTTATTTTTTGAGTTGAAGTCTCACTCTGTCACCCAGACTGGAGTGCAGTGGCCGCTCCCGGCCACCGCAGCCTCGACCTGCTGGGCTCCGCCGATCCTTCCGCCTCAGCCTTCCAAGGAGCTGGAACTACAGGCGTGCGCTACCACGCCCGGCTAATAATTTTTTGATTTATTGTAGGGATGAGGTCTCGCCAAGTTGCCCAGGCGGGTCTCGAACCCGTGGGCTCAGGCAATCCACTCACCTTCCCAAAGGCGCGGGATTACCGGCTGAGCTTAAAGTCCCTATTTTAAAATCAGATCCTGGACATCGTAAACAAAACTTTTAATTTGTGGTTTATTTCATAATCCTAAATCAAATCTTTCCTTCCTGTCTCTAAACAGTCCACTGAGACATCTTTCTTAGAGACAATTAGCCCCAAACAGCAAAATCCTTTCTCTAGCAGCTGCTGCTAATAAACTAGAACTTTATATCCTGTGTTCAAGAAAGATGGGCAAATGAAATGCTTCCCCTTCATCCTTATCATCCAGATCCCCTGGAAGTCTTATTTTCCTTTTGGACACGGATTCAGGACAGTGTAGTAAACCCGTGGGGAGCATGGGACTGATCCTTGCTGCCTGGAAGTGCACGTCAGCTTCTCCGGTGGCCTGCCTCGCCCCCGCCAGTCTCTCTCTCTGACCCTCCCTCCTCACTCTCAGCCTCCAGCCGCCACTAATGCTGTGGTGCCCCCCATGGCGCTGTCTTCCATAGCGATTCTAGCAGGCTTCAGTGGAGCAAAAGAGTTTCTACTGTCTTGGGCAGTGGCTTGGAGAGGCAATCCTCTCGTGTGGACAAAGTGCGGAGAAGGCATACTTCCAAAACCAACAGCCTCTGGACGCTCTTCTGACACCTCCTCAAGCAATTCTGTTTCTTTCTCACTTTCAAAAGCTGCCATGGGCCGAATATCATTCATTTCATGTTTTTCCAAGACCATTTCTGGCTTAGTTATATACAGGTACTTAAATGTAGGAGAGGATGCCATTTTCTTTCCCTTATGAGCGCCAACGTGTTCGAACTTCATTCCTTCTGGAAATACGTTTTATGCATCAGTTACCACTTTCTTCCCTGTATTTCAGCAGGGCTTGGTTGGCCATTTCTGCTTCTTCAAATTGCACGTAGGCATCCCGTTTTTCTTCTCGCTCTGTAGTCCATCACAAAAGTAAGTTCAACTGCATTCAGCCCTGCAAAGAAGTCTACAATGTTTTTCTCACTGCACCTATAAGGAAGTCCTCTCCAGCCAACCAGGCCATCATTTACCACAGGTGAAGATCTGACCTGCAAGCTCCTCATGAAAGCATCCACACCTTGTTTATCTCATGTACTTCCACACGGTGCTGACCCATGTACGTGCTGTGCTTATCTAAGGCTCTGCACATCCTGCTCTGTGCTTATCTAAGCTTGCAGGCCACTGGAGAAGCTGACATGCACTTCCATACCCAAGAGGATGCTGTTGCAGACAAGGATCAGTCCAAAATTGAACCAGTTTCAATTAAGGCATCACTCCATCGACTCCCATCTCTGTCTAAGAGAAATACGCATTCTCACCATTGTAGATTCGGCAGTCTGAGAAAAAGTTAAGCACACCTTCTACAGCGCACGACCGGGGCAATCCCTGGGCTGGAATGAGATAAACATCACCTTTTTCTTCTAACTTGGACGGGGCCAATTCATACTCCGGGAGCGCTAAAAGGTCTTCCAGGTAGGTCTTTTGGGCTCCTGGCTGTGGCAGCAGGAGAGCAGGCAGGGCAGTAGGCGGCGGCCGCAAGGGGAGGCCCCATTAGCCTCCGGGGGTGGGGGCCAGTGAGGCGCAGGCTAGGTCTGGAGGCCCGGTGCCTGGGAGGCAGTGCCCAAGGGACAGGAGCCGCTACAGCCGAGTATCCTGCGCGTCCCTGCAGCGCGAGTGGAGGGGACGTGGCATCCAGGGCCAGGGAGGGGGCGCCGGGCTCCTGGGATTGTTTTCTTAACTTCATTTTCGGATTGTTCACTGAATGGTGGGTTTTTAACATTTGATTCTGTCAAACATAGCCAACATAGAAGTAAATACGATGTTTCTATGTTAACAAATGACTCCACAGCCGTTGTCACGTAACTGCCCTCCAGGTCAGTAGACACTGTCATTTTAGCCCTGAATTTCATCAGACTCCTGCTCACCCCCAAGAACACCACTGTCCTCAGGTTTGCCACAGTCTGCTCTTAAGGCTGCCTTCTCCTTTGACTTTTTCAACTTGGCTCCTTGTGATACATTTAAATAACCAATTATACAGAGAAATAAGCAGAAGGGTCGCCTAGAGGACGATTTCAGTTGAATGCCACAAAAATACCATTTGTTCATCTGTTTATTCAATAATCATTTTGATGAGCTCCGACCACTGCATGTGCTCTTGTGAATACAAAGGCGAATGACATGGTGGACAGGATCTAACAGTCATATTTAACACCGAATGAGGGAAACATTTTTGAGGGCCAACTCATTCCATGGGGGAGAAATCACCAGAGGAAGGCATACCTGAACCTTGGAGGAGGAATGAGGCGGCTCAGGAGTGGCCCAGATCAGGGGACTTGGCCACTGACCAGGGCTGTGTGTGGATGGAAATGACGGGATAAGCGGGAGAGAGATTGAAAAGACAGGGAAAGATCCTAGTGGTTGATGGGATGTGAAATGAAAAGGTGACCCCAAGGTGGAAGGTGAAGTCCTTTATCATGGGGTGGAGGGTTTATACCACTTAGAGGAGGAGAGGGCATGGGCACACAAGAGATAAGTAAAATGACCAACAAAATGGTTGGATCTGGACTTTGGGAGAGTCTGGGATGAATCTAGAAATATGGGCGTCACTAGCATATAAGTGAGAACAGCTAAGATTGTTCAGGAAGAGCATCCTAAGAAGAAAGTTATGGACAGAACCCTGGGAGTACCACAATCTCAGTGGTGGGTGGAGGATGACGAGCAAATCTGAGTGAGGGGGGAGGGTCAGAGAGGCAGGTTAACCAGGAAAGAGGCAGCCACAGAAGCCAAGGGAGGGCCAGGTGGCGAGGACGACGAGGCGGTGAAGTGCTGTGTCCATGACACCACCTCTAGCACAGGCACCCTCTCCCAAGCTAGGGAAACGGCAGCATGTTTTCGCCCTCTCCGCCGTCTCCTCAGGTTTTGTCTGTTAGGTGGTACCACAGGCTGTGGCAGACCTGCCTGGACTGGCCAGAAGGCCCCGGGGCCTGGTGCAGGAGGAATCGTGGCAAAGATCGCACTGAGGCACCAAAGGGGACCGGGGGGGGGGATTCAGAGCGAATGGGACCGATGTCATAGCTTGGGCAGTGATCGCTGCTAGTAAGCCCCAGTTACTACCCATTTGCCAAATGTGACAGGGTGGGGAGAGGAGGCATCCCTTCGAGGTGTGGCCTGGGTCTGGGGAACACTTACCGCTCAGACGCCTCGCCGGGACCTTATGAGGGACGTACTGTTGTTGTCCACACTCTGCACGTGAGGGAATGGAGGCTCAGAGAGGTCACGTAACTGGCTCAGACTCACCAGCCAGCGAGTGGCAGAACCAGTACTGGGACCTGTGTCTTTTGCTGCCAAAGTCCATGCCCTTAGCCCCACACCGGGCTGCCCTCTGCTTCAAATCAGGCAAACACAAGGTTATAAAACAGAGTTCCGCATGGTCCCTCCTGTGTTTACAAACATACGCAGTCAGCGTCTGGGCCTCAATGTGATGATGGCCCAGTCAGAGGCAGGCCACGGAGCCAGGCCTTCTAATGTAACAGGATGAATCAGGTCAGACAGGCTGGATGTTCTTGTCAGTTATTTATTTTTGTCATTCTAAGGACTAGCACATTTACAGCATACATGGCTCAGAATGAGCTGAGAATATATAAAACAGTAACTTTATGTTTATATATATTAATACCGCCCGAAACAAATAAATAAAAGTATTGCAACTCACTAAGCTTGGCAAATACAATTGTGTGGGGACAAAACTGTATTATACAATATTTTTACATCTTTAGAGGAAACTAAAGGCAACTGTGCTGCAGGAGCTGACTGAATCCACATCCTTCCCCGGTTTTCCAGATGGCATTTCTCTTTCAACGGGGAGGCATCAGAAGGAGCTCTGGACGGAACCTCTCTTTTCCAGTCACCTGCAAAGCCACCGTCGCTGTGCGTCTGGACACCAGGCTCCCCTGGTGAGAGGAGCCTCCGGCCACCAGGCTGTGCAGTGCATCCTCGCCCCCGGGCTCAGAAACGCCGCTACGCCACTGCGAGCCCAGCAGCAACCCATCAGAGAGAAGACTGCAACGGAATCCTTTCTACATGATTAGCCAGTCTTAGAGCTTTATGGCGACCCATAACACAAAGCAAAACTTGGGGAGATAATCATATAAAGATGTCAACGTGCAAAAGTGCTGACAGGCGTCTCAACATTTGCTATATTCCCTTTGATAAATGCGATACTTAATGCTCTTCAGACAAAGAAAATCTGAAAACAGTATGAATGACATTTAGTTTTAAAAAACGAAAAAAATTTTAAAGGGTAGTGGTGTTAAAATAAAATTTAAAAATGACAGAACTAAAATATTGCAAATTAAATGGAATGGCAAAGAGGTGAAAGGCGAAACCAGCCATCCTGAAACTGCCTTCAAGCAGGGATTGCCGCTTAATAAAAGACACTCTGACACCAGCCACCACCCACCACCTGTGCAGCAGGCTTGGCGGAGGCCTTTCTCTGCCTCCCACGGCCACAGTGAGCCCAGCTGCGAGGAGGGCAGAGAGCGGCATCCCTCATTGAAGTGTCCTCCACACCGGCTTACATCTTCCTCCTGGCAGGCATCAGGGGACAGCAGGCTGTCTGCAAACTGATTTCGGAGCAGGAAGGAATCTGAAAGGTGACCCGGTTCCACCCCACCCCTACCAGATGCCACCTCTCCATGTCCCTGCCAATGAGGTGCCCTCCCTGTGCCTCAGCACCCCAGGCCCAAGTTTGTGACATGTTTTTAAAGGAGCCAAAAGAATAATATCTAGATACTTAGATATAAGAACTTCCAAGAGGTTCACAAATCATTAGGATCAGCATTATTAATATGTGCCACATATAACTCTTTTACAGCCTTTAAAATAACATGTAAACATAATTATCATAAACAAAATCGATAAAACATATAAACCCCGAGGAAAAAACTCTGCTATGTGCAGATAAGACTCATCGTCATCTTACAAAAGATGATCAGACAAAATTTTCTATGAAATTCCTAAGTTTTATGGCCCATAAATCCCTTTCGAAATCCCATTTGAGGAGATAATTTCAACTGTGTCTCAACAGTCATCTTATATAACAGAATAAGAACAGGTAATTAACAATTATTGCAAACCTAAAAATAAGACACTTTTATCACATTCAAACATGATTGTATTGTTTTTTAGAAGTTTTACTGGAAATCCTGCAGAAGAACGTTTGCTGTGCAAATATTGAGGTTTCCACTATCTCTACAGTCAGATTCCCTACTGGAGTGTTGTATCTCAGACATCATCAGACATGCCACATTGAGGTCCTCAAATAAAATAACTCAATGTTCAGAGAAGAAAGGGAGATGTGCCCTGTGGGCATGGGATGACCTGGACATGGAGCTTCAGAGAAAGGATGCAGCCTCACGGGACCTTACTGCTGGCTTTACGTCTCAGGCAGACACCCTGTTCTGTAACTCATGAGGGACAGAAAGAAGAGTGGCCCCAATTGTGTGGGCTACTTTGCAAGTGTTACATTCTAATAAAGTCTTACTGGCTGGGCACAGTGGCTCACGCCTGTAATCCCAGCACTTTGGGAGGCTGGGGTGAGTGGATTGCTTGAGCCCAGCCTGGGCAACACAGCAAAACCTCGTCTCTACAAAAAAGATTTAAAAATTAGCCGGGCATGGTGGCACGGGCCTGCAGTCCCAGCAACCTGGGACGCTGAAGTGGAAGAACTGCCTGAGCCCAGGAGGTCCAGACTCCCGTGAGCTGTGATTGTCGTGATTGCTGTGATCATAACACTGCACTCCAGTCTGGGTGAGAGTGAGACCCCCGACTCAAAAAAAAAAAAAAAAAGTCACAGGCTGATTTACCAATTTTTCTTTCAACTTCTGGTCCCACAGGTGATAGTATAGATAGGTTAATTCATTAGAACCAGTTACCTCACTGCAAGAGATAATGCTATTTCCCCAAAACTTGAGTTAACATTTAACATTTACTGGTCTGCGTAGGATTCAATTATTTGATTACTGTTTACTGTTTTATGTTCAGATTTTTTAAAAGTAGATTGTAATTCAGTGGTCATTTTCTAGTTACTCAGTAAAAATAAGTTAGGTGAGCAATGCCTAAATAGGCATTTGAAAAAAATCTTCTAGCATTTCAGACAAACCTAGCTTGATTCATATAGGTAACTATTGGTGATATCAGTGTAGCTACAACCCAAGGCCATTTAAAAGGCCAGTTATTACTATCCATGCGATTGAGCCAAACATTACCTCCTATTAATTCCAATGGGGGGGAAAAATCATGCTCCAGAGACTCTTCAGTAAAATATTTTTTTAAAAACCACAAAAAATAAAAACCAATCCTTCAGGTCTTCTTGAAGAATTCATATATGACACTAGAGGGTACCCACATTGATTATGTAACAGCTAATTAGAGAAAACCGTGTGTTCAAGTTTCAACTTTTCCGTAAGTCCCTTCGGGAGGCCTGTAATGCTTGGGGAAAGCCTTCAGCTGCAGGGAATTAAATGCATATTTGCGACTTCCAGCATTCTTCATTGTATTTTCTCTTCGACAACCCTCACTGGGGAAAAAACAAGCACAAGAAATGACAGCAGTAAAAAAGGAAAAAAGAAAAGACTTAAACTAAGATGAAATGAACTGATTATTTTCATAACATTAAAAAAAAAGATTGATTAATTTAAATGGGTGCTAGCCTCATTTACAACAAATACATATGCAAGATGGCAGGGTTCTAAACACGGCAACTGAGAAGCACAGAGATGGACGCATGCAGTATGGGGCTGTGAGTTCTGCATTTCCACAAGCAGTGCTCTATCTAAATGGAAGCAAACTCTTTCTTTAAGTGAGTAATGTCTTGCATCTCACGTCTAGTTATTTGTAGTTCTACCATAACCTGTGGCTCAAAGGTTCTGATACACAGCCAATTAAGCAGAAAGAGAAACATCACTGCTCTGACCAAAGCCTTTAAAGAGCTGTAATCGCATCGAATTCAAAAGGCTCACTTCCCTTGCAGTGTCCAACACGAAGCAAAGCCCTGGCTGAGAAGGCTGTTCTCACATGCTGTCTCCACTACGGGACAGCTGCTCTAAGCGCAGAGCAATCCAGTGGGCCCACGCACTGTCTGCAGGGCAGCCTGGCTGTCAGGGCAGGAGTGTCAGGAAGGAGGGACCCCACCGAGGTCTCCTGGTGGCAGCCAGCCACCCTTCTCCTCCAGACGTGCTGCCCTCATGTGGTCACCCGTTACACAAGTGCCACTTGAGCCAGTGAGAGGCCCCAGGCGCCCTTCCCTAGAGAACTTGCTTGTAAGCATCATCCCAGCTGTATTTGATGGAGACTGTCATGACAACCCGTGGGTAAAACGAAGGCTGCACAGGAGGATGAGCTGTAGGCTGGCCTCACATTCTCAGTGAGAGCATCAAGGGAGTTCTCGGGAAATGTTCTGGTGTAGACATAAAATTAACAGGCAAAAGCAATTTTAAATATAAATGACTTCTCACAGCACAGTGTAACTTGATATTTTTATATTCTAAAACTAGCAATGATATCAACTAGTTACCATATTTAGTACAAAAATCTCCCTTATGAGATGTAAAATTTGCAGTTACCAAGAAACAGTGATTTTTTAAAAAATGCAGATTTTATGAAGATCATTATTGTCATGCATTTAAAAAAAATATCAGTGGCAATTGCTCAAGCTTTTTAAAGTGAAAATGACGGTCTCATTATCAAGAAGATGTAAAATATTTTTGGTAAGACAGTAATTTTTATTCAAAAGCTCCAGTATTTTAGAAAATATCCACCTGGTTTTTATTAACTAGTTTGGTAACTCAGATATGCTTTCTTGTCACAGAGACTCAAGTCCTCAGCTAGATGTGCGTTATCTGAGCTGAACACCAAGGCCTCAATGGGCAGGTTCCCCTAGAGGAAATAATTATCATGTTTGCCTAACATTGAGTAACCAAAAATGTATTTCCATCTAAAGCAGAAGCTATAGGTTCCTCTGCATAGTGAATTCCTTTAATCTTTAGAAGCTCTTACGTTAACGGATTATTTCAGATATGGCTTCTCCATTTATATAGAAACATACAAACTTCTCAAAAACCACCATCACTGGTAGACACTAAATTGCCTTGAGGAACAAGGAAGAATAATTAGTAAACTTTGCCATTATCTTTTATTTACAGGTTAAAGGAGCTAATGCCTAGTTTAGCTGGCTGAATACATTAGATATGAAATTGTAATCAATATTTCACTCTCATTCCAATTTAGTTGTTGATTTATATTTACCTTCCCCCAAATGTCTGAATTCACAAAATTTGGCTGATGCAATCAATCCACATGCCGACACTGTCATCCCATTATCTGCATTTTTAGACAAACTGGCACTAGGGCTCGGGCCTAGGCATGCAGAGGCAGGGTGTGCTATGCTGACAGACTTTTCCCACTACAGAGGTCAGCTTGCTGCCCCAGGACAGAACATCTTCACTGATCACACTGGCTGCATGATTTTTAGGAGTCAATAACGTGTTGAGAAGGTCTTGAATAGATTTTAGCAAGAGGGATTTAATTATTTCAAAGCTCCATGATGATTTTGAATTATAGCAATAAATTAGTTCTTTTCAAGGACATTCATTTTTGAAGTGAAAATCAGAATGGAAACCCCAAATTACAACTGATTTTAGGGAAACCTCTGGTTTTCCCTTTCTGGTGGGCTCTTCTACTTTAGAACTCATCTGGAGGCATCAGTGTCTTAGTGGTCCTATGGTAGATATTGGGAGTGGCTGCCTCTCCTAAGGCTTTGTAGAGGGAAAATAGGTCACTGTGTTAAGATCTCTGCTGGAGCCAAGCCATAGGAGTAAGTGGTATCTGTCACACTAGTTGAAAAAACTTACGCAACAGTTTTATAAGACCATCCAAAGAGAGCCACTCCTGGGTATGGTTTCTCTAACTTCAAAAAGCTTATCTAATAAGGAATACCCAGAACTGGTTGACATCGACAATGCCTCGGTGCTAATGTGACTATAGAAACAGCCTAAAAACAATCACCAAACATCCATGACTCCTCTTTCTTGAATCATCTCCCCATCTTTGTTTCTTCTTGCCTATTTCCCACTAAAGCAGATAAGATGCTGGGTATGCATTTTGCCTGATTCATAAGCCTGGAGTGATCTTAGGGTGTCCTTTCCAGTGCTGGTTCTCCTTGACTGCTAGGCACAGTGGACTGCCTTTAGACCCAGCCTCAGGAGGAGAAATGAGAAATCTTATCATCTTTCTCTTAGGTCCCATCTCCCTCTCAACACCACAGCCAAGTCCACACAGGCCATGAAGGTGAGCTGGCACCATGACAGTTGATGGTGAGGGGAGGGTGTCCTTGGGTCCCTTTGGAGGGGCTCCTCTGGCTGGTCACGGCTTCCCTGTGCTGTGTGGTAGGGTCCTGGAGAGGACCTAGAGAGGGCTACAGAAGCACCCTCAGGCCGTGGGAGAGGGAAGGTTGTCACATGTAGTCAGAGGGCCTCCCTCCTCTGTGCATGGCCTCTGTACAGCCACTAGCACCACCCTGGAGGTGGGCCTGGGCACATGTCACCACTGCGATCATCAGAAGCACATTACCCAGAGCTATGGAACAGGAACTGAATGAGGCTGTGAACTCTACGTTCCCGCTTTCATATCGAGCAAACAAAACGGTCTTGGAGAGCTGAAGCGTGTACCTTAATGTCAAAGAGGGCAAATGGGGAACACATCTTTCAAAGAACCATAGACTAAACGGGTCATTGTCCGGTGACTAGTACCATGCTGCCAAAACATAACACCACCCATCAGTTGACATTTGGTGACATACTTCCTACTGAAGGATGTCAGAGCAGCCAACTAACTTATTTTAGAAATGACAAGTAGACACGCTGCACCTGGAGAAGAGTGAACTCACCTACAGTGATGACACAAATCCTAATATGCCCGAAGGGTCCTTCAGTGCTCAGGGGGTCTAGAAAGAAGGGTGTTCCTGGGTAGTGATGAGGCCCGTCTTACACTTTAGAATGCAAAGTCTGAGTTGGGCATTTGCCATTCCTTGATACCTGCCCCTGGGATTCCCAGAACCCAGAATGAGCTGATGCCAAATCAAAGAAACTCCAGAGTAAGGTCTGGGAGTCTGGGAGAGAGGTTGGAGAGGCCAGATTTTGTGGTGGATTGGGTTTCTGTGCATGCCCAGGTGTCAAGTTTCTGGAAAAGCAAACTTCTCTGAATCCACTCCAATTTTTCTAGATTGGTGAAAAGAAATCCACTTCATAGATACAGTGCACAGGGAACCAGCTGGAGGTAGAAACCAGAAGCACAACATAATATGAACCGAGAAACAGAGAAGCTGCTATTCCTTATACAGGGTGTTTGGAATTGTCCCCTAATTTATTTGGCTGCCTTTAAGGTGTATAACTACCCTCTATCACATACAAAGGTTAAGGTTACAACTCATTCCATTTTAGGGTCATTGCCACATTAAAATTAAGAGTGATAAGAGCAGAAACCAAAGCGACCCCTCCTCTCTCACAGTTCTATCTACCACAACTGCCCAAAAGCTAAGGGATCATTTTTTGGGCAATTTTTCTTTGAATTTTTTTCATTATCAACCATATTTGACTAGTAAGAGAGAAAAGATGTCTGGACTTTAATCTGGAATTAAATATGTCATCTTTTAAATGAAAAATGCTATGCTAATAAAAATAAATAAATATATAGATAGATAATTTGAACAGCCACTTGTTGCTATATGCATTAATTCCTGAAATCAGCTGAATGATCCTTTAAGAGTTAAGAGTAAAAATAAAGTCACATGCAACACTAAGTTATCTTTATGTGCCTGACTTGGTACAATGTAGTATTATTGTATTCACAGCTTTGTGTCATCCCCAATTGGAAATAATAAACATAAGCAAGGAAATGTTATGTTTCTGCAAACTGTTTGCTGCTATAATTCAGGGACTACGCTTTGAAATGAAAGCAGAAAGTACATATCCTATTAAATAGGTTGATCTAGATGAGCAGTTATAAAGCATCTGTCTTTTTCTTTTCATTGTTCTTCAAAAGGAAAGGAAAGGTTAGCAATACACTTAAAGAATAGTATCAAATATACAAATTCTCTTCAAACAGAATTCCTCTCTCTTGGAAACAGGGCACATGAGATGTACAGGTGACAGGTAGTTTTACATCCAAAGGTAAGAGATGTGGTACAAGTAATTCCAGGCCAGTTAAATAATGCAGTGACAGGGCACCTTAAGAACATGTTACAAGCACTGAAGACGCTACATGATTTAAACAAACAAGTCCTCTTAGTGAAATAATTTGGCAGATATTTACAGTTCAGAAGAACAAAACATCAAACTGTAAGGCATTAAATATTTCTTGGCAGACCACGCTTTGACACATTCCTTCTGTCCAGTTAGGTGCACGGTAGCTGGACATATTCTGGCACTTTTGTTTTTCTTGTGACTTATTAAATTTTCATAGTGATATTTATTTGCAACGCAATTTGGTCACCAGGTAGGCTATGCTCAGAAAGAGCCACACAATCAGTAAATTGGGGCTCAGAGCTAATAAAGGAATGGAACAGAGGAGGCTGGGGTCTAGCCTTAAGTCTCGGATGGGCACCAGGCCGCTCAAGTTCTTCTGGGTGACTACCTCCCGTGTTCCAATGCTGTGAAAAGGAAAAAGTTTGGGAGAAAGGAAAAGAAAAAAGGAAAGGGAAAAAAAATAAAAAGACACATGCGATGGATTTTTATCAAAAAGTATGGGAAAAGGAGAATCAAAAGATAAGATTAAAAAAAAATGGAATGAAGCCACAACAGAAAGAAAAAATGATATGCAGAAAAAGGTGTGAGAGGAAGACCAAAACAAAACCAGCACAGTTACAGGAAAAAAGGAGAGAAAGAGAAGTGAAAAATAAGAAAAAATACTGCAATCTACTGAAAATAAATACATGTAGGTTGAATGAATGGTTTTCCATGTTCACGCTCTCTCGGTTGGCCAAGCACAACTCCATGCTGCCCTGCCATGCCCCACATGCTGCAAAGACAGGATTTCTGAGAAGCAAGCTGAACATGAAGAACCATTGGGGGTTTGACCTTCTCACAGATGCTGAGCGGGGGGTGGGGGTGGGGGGGAATTTTGGCCAAAGCTGCCTCTTGATTCACTACACAAATGAAAACCATTTACCTCAGGTGCCAATCAAAGGCAGAGCCCGCGCCAGTCCTGCCTGAGGTCCCAGGTTCAGCAGCTGGCAGGGCACGAGCAACTGCTGTCTCCAACTGTGCCAGTCACCATTCTACAAGATGATCCCCAAGGATGGAGTCCAACCCACCCCACCTTGGAAATTTTAGGGTTCTTCCCCCTTTGGGTGCTACAGAAGAAATACACTGAGGTGAGATGGTACCTAGGACCACACGACTCTAGCACATCCCTGGCCACCAAGTGGCAGCAGTGACACAGAACCAGAGGTCCTAGGACACAGCAGGCAGACACTCAGAAGGAGACACTCAGAGGTGGGAGGCAGGAGGGCCAGGCTTTCTCCTCACACTAGTCTTCCCAGCTCTCCC
This sequence comes from Cephalopachus bancanus, assembly GCA_027257055.1. NCBI lineage: Eukaryota > Metazoa > Chordata > Mammalia > Primates > Tarsiidae > Cephalopachus > Cephalopachus bancanus. The sequence goes on along the minus strand of JAPVLO010000159.1, from coordinate 853,354 downwards.
AGAGGAAGCCCTGGAACCGCCCTGCTGGAATGTGCCATTCTGAGGGGGCACACTCCAAGTTGGCGAGCAGTGACCAATCATCACATTTCCTGCCAGGATAGGCTGAGAGGGTCACTGGCTACTTGGGAGGGCCCACTCCGTGCGAGTTTCAGCCCAGTGCTGTGCTGGAGTTGGCTCACAAAGCCCACAGGAGCTGAATCTCTTCCCAACTCCATGTTCAGCGGTGCCACATCGGGAACTTGAAACGGGCCCGAGTGGAAGGATTTATGCCTCAGAAACTGGCAAACACTACAGATCAGGGATGTGGGGGAGAGAGCTGATTTTTGGACATTTACAGCACAGCGCTGGCCACTGCTAACCCTGGGCCTCTAGGAGCGAGACAGCCTGAGTGCCAGCCTGGCCCCCACCCCTGCGCCTGCATGCTCTACTCTTCCATCTGATAAGATGCAAGTGAGAAAGCGAGAGAACCAAAATGTCTTCCTTCATTCAAGGGCAGGGCCAAGGTTTATTACGGCCTTCTCAGGGCTCTCAGCTGAGCTGCAGTGCTGATTATCCTTGCAGTCAGAACTGCCACTGGGCAACCCAGTCACCTTGGGCCTGCAGTTGACTGAAGAGCTACATGTCTTTTCCACATGGAAAATCCAGAAGACGCAGAAGTCGGACATAACAGTGTCACCTTAAAACAGATGCCTGCAGCAAGAGACTAAGACGTAGCAAGAGTCAGCTCAAGGCGGAGGTGAGCACGGGCTGCTGTGAGGCTTCTGGGGCAGGCAGAGGTGAAGTGTGATCAGGCTTTGTTTTGTTTTTATAACTCTTTAAATCTTAATTAAAGTAATACATGTTCACTGTGGGGATTTTAGAAAATTCAGGAAAAAAATAAGAAAATTTAAAAGACACCTGTCATTGGAGGGGACAGTGGGGTTTAGAGAGCCAGAAGGAGGTCAAGGAACAGTCTTCCCACATGGGGAAGATCTGTCCCCACTCAGGATCTCGGGGTCCTTTGCTGTAATGGAGAACAACAATGTGCCCTTTACAGCCTCAGAAGTGTTCAGAATAGAGATAGTGATGGCGCCAGCCAGGGCAGTACCTGGGCACCCGGGATGCTGCAGGCAGCAGTGTGGTTGGCACAGGAGCAATCTGGTGATTTGTATTAAAATTATTAAAACTTCTTACAAAGGTGTATACAACTAAACTTAAGGAGTCAATATGGCAAGTGTGGACAGGAGCGTATATAAGGCTATTCACTCTACCCTTGATGGAAAGCCATACACAGCCTAAACATTCCATGACAGCAGATTGGACAAATTACGGTGGGTGTTTGTGCCTGTGTGTGTTTTTGTGTGCATTTCAGGGATGGATTAACCACACTCATACCATATATATGTACGTATGCAGGTCTCTGCCTGTCTGTGGGAGACTATCCAAATGTTAATAGGGCTACCTGTTAATAGCAGGAATACAGAGGATTCTTTTGCCGGGGGCCTAGAGGACAAGGTGTGTGTGTGTGAATGCCAGTGTAGGGGCTTATCTGGATTTTCTAATTTTCCTACAAGGAGTATCAATGACTTATGGGATTAAAAGTTATAAGAGGTGCTTTGTGTGCTGTAAATCCTAACAGATGTAATAGCTGTCCCGCACACACAGCCCCAAATGGGCTAGAGGCAGGCAGATGGGCCTGCGTGGGTGCAGGACTCAGCGACAGACCTACAGTGGTGCTGTGACTCTCTCTGGAGCTACTTCTGCCCTGGTCTCCTGAGACCTTTGTGCTCAGAGGCAATCAGAATGAATTGTGTGGTTTTTGATAAATCTGTTTAAGAGTCCAATTACTGGACAGAGATCTCCACGTGTCTTAGTACTAACTCAGGCCTCAGCTACTAACTGGACCTGATCCAGAACTTTGCTGCTAAACCCCAGGGATCCCCATCTGCTTCTTTCTCGTGTCTTCCCTGACAGGAGTCTGCAGCTCACCACAGCAGCCCCTTCGCCGCCGCACAGCTAACAGGCACAGATGTGGCTGCTGTGCCCCGGCACCAGGGTCACATTGGACAGCGAGCCTGAGGGTGCCGAGGCTCCATAGTCAGGTCCTCATTCAAGCTCATTAAAACTTTTAAAAAGCACCCCAGAGCAGGGGCCTCCAAATCTCCACTGCTTCTCTGACGCTGGGGCAGAGGGATGGCAAACTTTAACAGAGAGGTTTAGATGAACTTGGAAAGACAAAACAGGGACACAACAATTCCGTTTTTACAAAATGCTGTTATCAAGAGGCAGGCGCTCAGGCATTACTTTTGTGCATTACTGTGAGAAGGTCAAACGGCAGAAACATACAGAAAGGATAAGAGAATTAAACACTTTAAAGAATTTGGTGAGAGGACAAATGATACAAAACATTCAGTAGAAGTGACCGTTGGAAACGAGACTTTAACAGCATTGGTGACTACATCGAAGGAGACGGGAAAACCAGGTTTCTTATCCTTTCTTTTGGTATGTGAGGTGGGGGCTGCCCAGCAGTGCTTGAAACAAGGCATCGACCAACAGTGGACAGTTTTAGTTCCGGGTTTCATTCTGCAAACACGCCTGCTGCCTCAGAATCAAAACATCATTAGGGTGAGGTCGCCAGGGCACACTGACAGCTGTCACCATAAAACACTCATTTGACACTTTGCTCATAAAAGCAAACTGTGTCGACTGCTAGAGAAGCAGCGGAGCAAACCGGTGCAACCTGCAGACGCATTTCTTCCCTCAAGCTTGGAAATGAACATATATATGTAGACACGCATGTCAACAGCAGGTACCTGCTGAGGAAGCACTGGCCCTAAGTCATACCCACAGGCAGGCTGGTGGCCGTGAGGATGCTGCGTGTCACACGGCTGCATCCCAGCTTCCTGTTTTGCTGTCTTACCCCTTGGTTTGCCCACAGTCTACAGGTTTTCAGGGCAGTCCTGCTCAGAAAGGTTGCTAGCTCTTACCCCCTTGCCTTACAAGAGAACCTTGTCTGAATTTGAGAGTGTCAAGAGTTTGACTAGTCTGTCAAACTCGAGTCTGACGGCTGGTGTCAGGGGCTCATGCAGGGCAGGCCCCGTGGGAAGGCTCAGCGGCACTGGCTCATCTGCAGTTTACACGGGCCAGGGCAGGCGGGGCATGGCCTGGGCAGCGGCACTCACCTGCGCATGCACTCCAGGGCCTGAGTGAAGACCTGTGGGGCCATGCCGTGCTCGTGCTGCAGGATCAGGCACTGCTCCAGCGTCACTGACATGGCGGTGCGGTCCTTGGCACTCTTACAGCTGGTGAACCGAACCCCATTAAGGCGACGGCAGACCTGCCAACAGAAAAGCAGGCTGCGCTCAGGAGGGGGCACTCCACAGAACAGCAATACGCTTCACACAGAGATGCTCCCAGCCGGGCCAGTAAGGTGTGGGGCAGTAACTCAGCACCCAGGCCTGGCCAGAGTTTCCGCTTCTGCTCCATGTCCTTCCAGGGCCAGTGAAAGAAACCAAGTCACTTACAAACACAAGGCCGTGGTGCTCACGGGCCCGCCTTCATCCCGGCCATCCCTTGTGTGACTTGCCTTCGCCCACCGGACGCTTCTCGGTCCGGCCTCCCTTTTGCGGCATCGCTGTTCGTTCACTGACCCTTACCAGCTGGCCCCTTCCAAACCATGCCTGGGCCTCTTGTTATATTCATGTCTGACTGCTGATCCCTCAGGGAAAGAGGGCAGTGAAGGTGACCCACTCAGGGGAGGCCAGAGTCACTCACAGGATGCCCACAGTCCTCGGCCAGATCTGCAGGTCTTTCTGGAAGGCAGGGGCTAGACCTGCTGACCCCTGCTCTCTTCCTTCATGCATGGAGACAAGAACAGTTCAGAAGTTCCACTCCCCCTTGGCTACCTCCTGACTACCAGGCTCCTCAGGCCCTTCCAGCCAGGCCCACCACAAACATAGGATTAGTGCCAAGGCACGTCCCTCCTCACAACTGAATGGCTCATATGGTGAGAGCAGCTTCCAGACTGGGAAAAGGCTATCTGAGAGCGCTTCCTCTCCCCCACAGGAAGAACATTAGGGACATGGCACCACTAGCCATGATCCTCAGTACACAGCCACCAAATCCAGCAAGCTCTAAAACAGAATTACTGTTTTTTTGGTAATTTGTGACAATCCCGCTTGGCAGCACAATCAGATATGAGCTGGTGTGAGACCACTTAACAACCTTTATTTATCCCACTTTATGTAAACAGTCATACTTTTCAGTGGGGAAATAATGTAAGTTTGATTCCAGGGTGCTGCTGCAGGCAGGATTATAAATGGCCATGGAGCACTGGAAGCAAGTGAGACCATTTACTGCTGTGGAAGAGACTCAGGGCTGAGAGAAACATTTTCCTGACAAGAGAGGGTGATACTTTATTTACTCATTTTTTTGAGCCAGCGTCTCACTCTATCGCCCAGGCTAGGTGCAGTGGCATGATCACAGCTCACCACAGCCTTAACTGCCTGGGCTCAGGCAATCCTCCCGAGTAGTTGCGACTACAGGTGTGCCCCCCACCATACCCAGCTAATTTTTTAATTTTTTGTAGAGACGAGGTCCTGCTATGTTGCCCAGGCTAATCTTGAACTCCTGGGATCAAGTGATCCTCCCATCTCAGCCTCCCAAAGTACTGGGACTATAGGTGAGCCACCGCACCTGGCCAAGGGTGACAGCTTGGAGTGAGTTGCTCAGGAAAGCTGCAAGGGAGCAGCCTCCACTGCTGCTCAGGCTCTGTGATGCAGGGCAGTGGCTCGGGCGTAGTGGGCAGTGCTGTGCCTCCTCTCTCCTGTGTCCACCCTTCCCCTGTCCTTAGGCCTGGGCAGGGAGCCAGAATACCACAGGGGTCACTCCTGCCAAATCCCAGTGCCAGGTAGGTTTTGCTGCTGCGGGGAAGAATTAACTGCACGCCCTCACTAGGGGTGAGTGAACAACTAGCTAAGAATGGCTATGATACCCAGGCTCAAAGTGGTAACTTGGAATTTTACTAGTAAATTTATGAGAAAATATTTGCAGGGTAAGTACTTGGGAAAACAAGCAGATCAGAACTGCAATGTGCAATAAAGATTGTTTAAAGAGACCTGAAAGGTTACCACAGTCTCCCTTTGAACCTAATAAAAGATGCAACAGGCAATGAGTTGTAGCTAGTGTTGACCACGCAGGCTTCTGAAGGGGACAATCGTCATCAGCTCGGCTATTAAATGCTCCAAGGGACAAAGTGTGTCAAGCTGTCTCAGGCAGCCCCAAAAGAATAAGCTCACAGGCAATGTTCAGCGTCTTCCAGAGTTTTAGAACATACTCGGCGACTTCCTCTCGTGTCCATGTGGAAAAATTTGCTCTCTCCATTCCTGACTGAGATTTTGATTTGTTAATATCATTGTTGTGACTTCGGTAGTGGGCATAGCAATAGCCTCCTTTCCTCACTATAGTAAGTACCTCAGCAGCTTGCCAGAGAATGTCGACGTTCTTATTCTTGCGGGCGTGCACGTTCTGACCCAGAAACCGCAGCAGCTCTGGCAGGCATGTCTGACTCCGAGATCGAGGTAAGCCTGAAAGAGAAGAGTCCATGGGAGTAGGTACTGCCCAGGAATGCTCCCCCACTGGGGCTTCTATGTGGATCAGATTCGATAATCCACATGAAGTGTGTAGAAAGGGGTGGTCTGGCTCATGACAGGATTTGACAAACTTGTCTTTTTTAACTGTATTCACCAATGAAGACCACGAGGACACCCCAGTTTCTGGGCTCCTGGGCTCAGCTCTCACATTACTGACGATCTTTGGCGAAGTCCCTGGAGGACCCCTTCACTCAGCTCTTAATGTCGTGCATCCCAAGCTGGCTGTGGCACAGAACACCTGGGGAGTTTCTGAGACCCTGATGTCCAGACCCTCCCACCACACTCTGGGCTGGGGCCCAGGCATCGGTATTTTTCCAAACTCTCTGGGGTATGACCAGGGCTGAGAGCTACAGCCTCAACAGCGTCAATCACATCTGTGCCAAGTCTCCTTCACTCTATGCCCTGATTTTGCACTCACATCTCTCATGCTCAGTAGAAAAAGAACTCTTGTTTTACCGGGAAGACTGAGGCCGCCCAACCCAAGTTCCTGGAACTTCCTCCATTCACATACCTACCTACCTACCCCCTCCTCTCTTCCTCCTTGCCAGGACACGCCTCGCCTCAGCCCTGCAGGACTTGGGTTTATAGCTCTGTCTTCTTGCATCTTCCAGCGCCTCTTCCCTGGGTCCTTCTCTTGGACCTTTGAGCACTCTGACACCACCTCTGGCACTCCAGAGGTGTGTCCAACATCTCCACCGCCCATCCCTCAAGTCGCTGCCAGTCATCATCACCTGATTCCCTAGCCCACCCCTCACCACACTGAGACTGTCCCCCGAGAGATCACCAGGGGCTCCTCTTCCACAGAGCCAGAGGCCTGAGGTACCCCATGCCCTTCCAGTTCCTGCCTCCTTCCTGCTCACCCCCGATGCCATCTCTGACCCTTTATTGAATTCCTTCTTCCCAACTGGCCTCCAGAGCACAGGCCTCCTCCAGATACTGTCCCCAGCCCCCTTCTCATCCTGCCACTCACAGACCTCAGCTACAAAAGGGCTCCACCTCATGTCTGCACTCCCCATGGGTGGCTGTGCCACAAGCTCAGCTAGGCCAGTGCTGTGCTGTCTCCTCAGCCCTTCAGTGCTCCCCAATGGCACATGCCTCGCTTCCCCAGCAGCTGCTGCGAGAAGCTGCTGAGGAGCTGACCCTCAGTCCAAATGCTCCCTGATGGCTAGCCCCTTCTCCCCAGGCCCACTGTCACCACCAGGTTAGAGTCAGAGTGAAGCAACTCTCCAAGCCAACAACACATTCTGGCTAGATGAATCGGTGAATAGGCAGCTTTTCCCACACTGCTTCCCAGCAAACACTACTGCAGTCATATAGACTCCCTGACATGGCCCAGAAGGTCCTCTGCAGTATCTAACAGGATGGCTTTGGTGACTGTCAATGCACATAGGCCCTGGAGCCAGACAACCCCTTTCTTCGTCTGTAAACAGACACTGACAACCACCTCACAGGGATGTTGCAGGATTCAGTGCGGAAACGGGTGCAGAACTCTTAGCCCAGAGCCTGGCACATCATTGACCGTAAAACTCCACCAGCAGTATTGTTCTACTACTGTTTCCAAACCCTAAGGTCTACAGCACCTTTCAAAAGAACGCAAGTGAAGCCTGTTCGCATCTTCCCAGTTGATGTGTCTTTGGAAACTCCCATTACAGGACATTAGTATAACTCGAGATGGGGACGTGTCTCCTCACCCGTGCGGTGTCCCCTAGGGGCAGTGCTTGCACAGAGAGGCAGGGCACTCTGGGATCTGCTTTCTCTCCAAGGCAAGTCTACGACTCATTCACCATCCGGTCCCGCAGTGCTTTATACAGGGTAGGCACTCAGGGAAAATTTACTGGGTTGAATTTGGGAGAGAATTCCATGTATAAAGATAGTGCTGCAAGGTCCTGGGCTTCTCCTTGAGTTCTGTGGCTGTCAGAGTCATTGCTGCAGCATCTTCACTAGAGCCATGCAACAGCAGAGGGACAACAGCTGTCGCCTCTCGAGCCCCTCCAAGGGGATGCCACAACGGGAGCCATCTCGTCGATAAGCACCCAGCGTCTGCCCAGCATTTTACTTTAAGCACCACGGAAGGAGGTTCATAAGCAGCTCCCCTGGCCAAGGGTGGATAACCCCCAGGCCCTACCAGCAGGTGCACAATGTATGCCACAGAGCACAGCAGTGAGCATCAGCGACTACGACAGAGCACGAAAGCCCCACATCACACAGCTGAGAGGAGGATAAAGAGCAGAGAGAGGAGTGAGGGCTGAGCTGAGGGAGCTTCTCTGGGTGTGGATTCAAGCCAGCCAGAGTCTGAAGAGGTGAATGGGCTGCCGTGTGTGTGTGCACGTGCATGTGTATGCCTGCCAGGATAAAGAAGAGAGAAGAAACAGTGCAAACTACATGCATGTGTGTGTACACACACAGGCAGGGTGAGCTGGCAGTGTGAGTAAGCATGTCTGAGCTTAGACATCCAAAGTGATAAAAAGGTGAGCAGGCAAAACCCATTGTGAATGAAGAAATACTTACAATCCTCGGGCAAAACTTCCTTAAATTGTTCAAAGTAGGAATTTAAGCGCACCAAACTCTCCACATTGATGACTTCTTGCAAAGATGTATCGCCAAACCTTGGGAGATTACAAGGGATGTCATTAGCCAGGTAATGTCGCCTTCTCCTAACACACAGCTGCATGAAAGGTAGCAATGCCGACTCTGTCAGAGGTTTACTGCACCTATCTGAATGCTAAGCGACTTTCCTCCTTCTGAGCATAAAGCCATCTCCACTGTGTTGGTGACTAGTGGGGTGTGTTTACACCCCACTAGTGGGAACACATGTAATCTGTTACAGATGTGTCTAAGAGATTATCAGAACATGACCTGGGACAGACCCAGAGACTGGAGGGCTCTGTCCCATGTGGCACAGGAACTCCTCTCAGGGCCATTTGGCTCAGAGTCCCTGTGTCCTCCTGCCTCGAGGTACTTAGCAGATGAGATGGCAGTGGGGAACGGCTGGGGACACAGCTCTGTCCTCGAATCCGAAGTCACTCTCTGTGTGCAGATGAGCCTGCCTGACTGCCCTTCCAAGAATGACCATGAAGCCTTGCTCTTCCCTCAACATGCAAGTCCACGCTGTGTATACCTGCATGGTGTAAGGGACCATGTCCCAGAAGTCTAAGGGAAGAGGTTGTAGAATGCCACCTGCAAGGAAGGCACAAGGTAGCCATTAAAAAAGTTCAAGTAGTGGGTCCCCAGTGCAGCCCCACCATGTCCCTGCTGAGTGACCTTCCTGAGCACCAGCCTCCTTGTGGCCCTACAACATCCCTCAGAAGGAGGACTCCTGTGGGTCACTCTCCATCCACCACAGCACCCACAACAGTTTTTCCTCTAGGCGACTGCTTTCTCAGGGTTGTCCCTGACCCCAGGCCCATGGCCTCCCCCTCTACAGGCTCCCCCTCAGCTCATAAGTAAGCCCTGCTTACTAGTGTCCTAAGAGCCAATGAAGGAGCAAAGCCTAGCCCCAAATCTCCAAGTCTTCCCTGTCCTCAGGACCTCCTCTCCAGCCCTCCGCTCACAGCCTCCGCTCCTGCCTCAACCAGCTCCAGAAACTGCTCCTGTAGAACCATTGGGATTGAAAGCTGCTGGATACAAGAACCATCATTCCTGCTCCCTGGGGCCACCTCCCTGCTGGGACCCTGTGAGGCTGCCACCCTTCCTGCCATGGGCTCCTTCAGCACTGGTCACACCTTTGGGCTCTGCTTCCTCGACTGGTGCCCTGAGCCCATGCCCAGCTTACCACCTGACCCTGGACATGAGTCTCCTGCAGGTTTGTGAGCTCAGTGGGTGGGCTTGTCTGGTCTACTCTCCTGGCTGCTTTTCTCTCCCACACAGCCCCACTGAAAGCAAACCTTCCATTGCCACTGAAATTGTTCTCCAGCCTGTCCCTTCTCAAAACACGTACACCATCCTCTGGCCTGGATCTTTCCAGCAACCTCATCTCACTTGTCCCCTAATCGCCTTCCGGCACATGCCAGCAAAATGACTTACCTAAAATATAAATGTAACCATGTCCTGTCCTGCTGAAAGTCCTTCAGTGTCTCCCAGCAACCATACACATTTTCCAATCAACGGCCACTGACCACCAGGTTCATCAAAAGGCCCAGCGGGAATATGGCATGCCATTCTGGAGACCCTATTTCCTTAACTGCACGTACTTTAAGATATCTTTTCATACTAAAATACACATACCACATGAATGCAGATGGAAACACAAGAAACAGTCACTTACTAGTGGAAGGCCATTACAGGCTACATACACGCTACACACCCTATCCCCCCGACACCCTATGTGTGCACACACAGGGCACACATACACGACTTCTCTCTGTGCTGTGGCAAGCAATCCTGGAGGAGAGTTGCCAGGCGTAAGCCTTCAGGATCAAGGTGCGACTCTTGGCCTGCATGCAGGGCCTCCCTACTCTTACCACAGCAAGCCTGCCTAGAATCTGGTGCCCCCGTCCTCCATGCTGTTTCTTCCTGCCAGGCCTTTACTCAGTCTTTCTGGTCTGAGACACCCAGTACCTCCTCTACCTCCTCAACTAATTCCTAATTATGCTTCAAAACCCTCTTCAGCCTCCTGCCGCCCCATTCCAGGAAGACCTTGCTGGGTGGCTGGACTGAGAATCCCCTAACTCCCTGCATTTACCTGTCTTCATCATTGTGCCCATATTGCTCTCTCCCAGCCAAGTTCTTGAGCACAAAGACCACTCCTGCCTCTTCCTTGTGTCTCTGGCACCAAAGATAGTGCCGGGTACATGGTCACGCTGAAAAAATATTGGCCAAAAGGCCAGGCTTGGTGGCTCAGCCTATAATCCCAGCACTTTGGGAGGGCGAGGGGAGTGGACAGCCTGAGCCCATGGGTTCGAGACCCACCTGGGCAACTTGGTGAGACCTCGTCTCTATAATAAAATAAAATAAAAAAATTAGCCAGGTGTGGTAGCGCGTGCCTATAGTTCCGGCTACTTGGAAGGCTGAGGCGGGAAGGCTCACTGGAGCCCAGCAGGCTCTCTAGTCTGGGCAACAGAGTGAGACTCCAAATCAAAAAAAAAAAAAAAGAATATTGGCCAAATGAAGGAAGAATGACAATGTCTCCATAATACTCAAAACCTAAAGAGGGGTAAGTATCTTTTCTTTTTTGGAGTACAGAGGTGTGATTGTAGCTCACTTAGCTTTGAGCTCCTGGGCTCAAATGACTATCCTGCCTCAGCCACCCAAGTAGTTGGGACTGCAGGTGTGTACCACCACGCCTGGCTAAAATATACATTTTAAATGTCTATAGAGATGGGGTCTTGCTATGTTGTTCAGGCTGGTCTTGAACTCCTAGGCTCCAGCAGTCCTCCTGCCTAAGCTTCCTAAAGCTCTGGGATTATAGGCGTGAGCTACTGCACCCAGCCAATAAGTACATTTTCTATTTCATCTCCACAGTCACTCCAGCTTCTGTGGCCCCGAGGAGCCAGGACATACCTCTCGGCCAGTGTCTGCTGCTCGTTGATGCCCACGTTGAAGAGGACGGGTTGTACTCGCAGCAGCATGCCACTCTGGATCTCTCGGGGCAGCGTGTCGAACAGTGGGCCTGGCAGAGGGATCCGCACGTTAAACCCATCGCTGGAGAAAGATAGAGAGAGGGAGAGCAGGGTGAGGCTGTGACCCTGGGACTGGGAAGGACCTAGCAGGACTCAAGTGCCAGAGCCCGGCGTGCCCTCTGGCTCACTGATGGCCAAACCAAGGGCCACAGACCTTTAAGTGGTGACACAAACATAGGGAGCTATGGCCAGTGTTTTTAACAGAATGAGATATCATGAAAAGTTTAAAAGGAAGAGTGCACGCATGAAAAGCACTGCTCTGGCTCGGAGAATCTTAAGCCAACGTTTCTACCGATTTCCTGTGATGACGGGCAGCATGTCCGCTGAGGCGTTAGAAGTGGCCTGAGTGACTTTGAAGGTCACGTTCCTCAAGTCCATGATTCCAAGGCTCATGTCCTCCAGCATCGCCAGCTCCTCACCTGGAGGCAAGAGGGAGGGGCTGTCAGGCGGAGGGCCCTGCCATTCCAGGACTCGATGAAGGTGAGGAGCTCAGGCCTGGCTGCGACCAGGGAAGATGGGTGGGGAGGTTGCCAGTTTGGCTCTGGTGGGGGCCTCTGAGCCTCTTCCCCTGTGACTCAGTCCTCTGTGAGTCAACACTGTTACTGAAATTCCATGTCCACATTAAAAAATGCAGCTGGTGGAAACACATGCCACCCTTCCCCACTCTTCCCTGGGCAATCACAGGACTGTGAGGAAAGAAGAAGACATGCAAACGCTCTGAAAGCAAAGCCGACTCTCTTAAAATGGAAAAAGAGATAGTGAAACAGCACTGCAGTGGCCAAATCCTTCCATTACAGAAGGATTGATATTTACTCAGCATCCAAGAACTCTAAATATTAACAAGTACTGTCTTAAAATGGCCCATTTTCACCTTCTCAGAAGAAATAAGCAGAAAACAAGGGTAGAAAAAAGACAGCCTTTTCAGAGGGCCATCTGAAAACATCTGTTAAAGTGTAAAGTGCTCCTAGACTTTACCTGGCAACTCTCCTAGTCATGCAGTAGCTGCAGAACCAGCCCAAGAGTGCCTTCATGCACACATGCCACTGCAGCACTGGAGTAATAGGGACAATTCAAAAACAACCCAAATGCCTTCCAGGTTACTGGCTAAATATCTGGTCTCAACTAGACACAACAAACCAAGGGGTGTGTGTGTAATAGTACAGGAGTGTCCTTTGGTTCATTTGGCTCTCTGTTACAGATTTCCGTAATGTTTGGATTTATTTTAATCAGCACTCATTACACAAGTCCCATGTGTGCCGGCCTGCTGGTGGCTCACCGTAGGTGCTCAGCAGGCTCTCGAACTGGGCCAGCAGCCCAATGGTGTAGAGCTGCCGCAGGAAGCCGTCATCATGCAGGCAGTTCCTCAGCTTGATGATGAAGCCACAGATGAGAGCAGTCAGCTGCAGGGGACACAGGGTGAAGTGGCGTCAGGGTCAGATACCTGATCGCCAAATAGCACCCAGCTTATTCCAGCCCCAGGCCCCTGTTCCTCTACTTCCATTGCTCCAAGAGGCTTCAGCAGCACACCTCCTGTCCCTTGGGGGAGTCTGGGGATGGGCGTGCCCTGGCTCTGGGGCCACAGAGGCAGGGGTCATGGGAGGATGCTTGACACTCTGGGCTTGCTGTTCCTTTCACTCCTGGGCTGGAACCTTCTGAAAGCCCAGAATACATTCCACACAGATTCATACTAGCTCTGGCTGGAAATGGAGTGAGAGAGAACATGGTCAAAGCTTCCTCAGTGGGAGATTTTCTGTGGAATACAACTGGCTTGCCAGGGATGGACAGAGGAAACTGCAGAGAATCAGCTCAAACCAAAATCACTGTTCTCGTTACTAATTTGATTACTGGCAGCTATTACACTTGTTACATTCAATTCAGCTCTTCACATCTCTGAAAGATAACAGGAATCATCAAAACAGAATTCTGCAATGAGCCACAGAGCTAACATCTCACGAACGATGTTTGTGCTGACAGCAAACATCCCTGTTGCCTTCACTGTACTCCCCTGTAGGAAAAACAAAAGGTGGCAAAGAGGTCTGTGTCACCCACCACCCCAGCATCTCCTCAGTGCAGAACCAGCAGATGCTATAGGTACCAGTTCTTCAGGGAGAAACAAATACATATTGATTCAGTTTCTTCCCTGTGTTGAAACCTAGACCTCTCTATTAAATAAACTTAACAGCAACAGCTGGGGGGAAATATGGCCGTCTATGACTTTTTACAAGTGACGGGAGAGGAAAAGGGGCTTCCCAAGCTTGTATTTCTGAAGTGGGAAGTGCCCGTGGCCTCCCTGGCGGCGCTCCCAGGGCTTACGGTCTGGCAGAAGACCACATCACGACGGTACTGCAGGCTCAGGTAGTTGGCTATTGTGGGCGCGCTGTCCTGCATGAGCAGAAAGACCATGGCTTTCTTGGCCTTGTCACTCATCATGGCCACGCAGTCGGTGAGGGTGGTCAGCAGCGGGTAAAGGGCCTCGCTCCATTCACCTGGGCACGGGCGAAGGAGCCATCACATTTAGAAAGAAAGATTTTAAGCATTAGGTTCTGTCAATTTAACAAGTCACCCAACCCCCAACCACTGCACTGTCCTCGCCACTCCCCCCTCTATCTCTTCTGCATCTTCCAGCTCTGCTTGGCCCCCGCTCTATCTGGAACCAATTCAGACTCTAAAACCTCTAGCCCCAAGTCTTTACAGTAATCCCAAACATCCATGCTACTCCAGTGCTGCTCACACACGCCTAGTCTCCTGAATCTACTGGGGCCCTACACATAAATACTCAAGACTGCGCCTTTTGAGAAAAACAACAAAGAAGCTTCTGCAAGTTATGATGAGGCTGGACAATGATTCTGTCTGCAGGGATCTGCAGGGACCCATCTCCTTCAATGCCACTGTGGCTCCTCTACCTGGGGAGGGAAGCACCCAGAAAAGTTCTGTTATCTCCCTTCTCTTGACCCAGGAATGAAGGCAGAGACCCCTCTGGTCCTGTCCAGTCTGGTGTGCAGTTCCTCACTTTCCACATCAGGAGGAAAGTCCATTCTGTGCAGCCCCTGAGTTTTCAGCTCTCAGAGTATCCCTCCCCTTGGGCTCATTTTCTTCCCCGCCCCATCCTGCTTGCCTGATACTATTTCTAGCTTAGCTTTCTTTTAGGAATATAAGAAAACTTTGACCCTTAAAAAAACAACTTTTCAAAAATAGCACCTCAAAGGTAAAAAACAGAGTGAAAGGTATATTTGGTTTTGGTTCTTTTTTCCCTTCCAATTTAGAAGACATTTAGAAGTAAAGCTATGAGCTCATCAGTTATTATTTTGAACAGGTCACTAAGTCCAGAAATAGGCATTTGATCATCACCTCTTAGTGAACCCACCCACACCAAACATGGTGAGAAGCTGTGGAGTAAAGCCTAGGCAGCACATTCCCGTTAGGGTTCGAGCCATAGAACGCACCAGATCATGTCACAGCACTCGGGGAAGGCCACAGGGTTCGGAAACCATGTCACTGTCAGAGGGTAACCAATGTCTTAGGTAAACAGAATCTAAGAGATCGAGAGGAGGAATGTTTGGCTCTGCTCTCTCAAGTCATATGGTTAGCACTTTGTTGAGAAATAACTTAGAGAAATACCTGAAATATGCAAAGGAACTTCTCTATATTCAGTGCTGGGTGAATGCGGGTGTTAAGCACGTGTAGCAGTTCAAAAGTTAGAAATGATAAAACTGTATATACAGGGGCACTGTACGTGGACAGAGATTTCTATCTGTAATGGAAAACAGCAGGCTTGAATTTAGAAAGTCCCGTAGCAAAGAAGTCACAGTGACGAGGAACACTGGACTGAGAAACGGGAAACGTGAGCGCGGGGCCTGGCAGCTGCTGAGCAGGAGTGAACCTCAGACAAGGCCCACGACCCCGCAGCCACAGGGGTCCTTTTGGGAGTGGCACCAAACCATATCCAAGTCTCCTTCCTCCTCTAGGGTTCTCAGAGACCATGTTTTTGTTTCCTTGGAAAACTCTGTTGAATGTATGTCAATTCTATTCAGCAGCTGTTGAAAAAGGCCAGTTATAATTAGGTTTCATTAGCCAAATAGTTTGGTAGGCAGTCATTAAGACTATTGTTCACTAAGAAGTAAATGCTTTTAGAGCAAATGTTGCCAATCTTACTTTGCTTTTCTATTTATTATTCATGTAATACATAATTAATATGCAAATCATAAAACTATCAAAATATACAAGTGGTCTTATTTGACTAAGTAAGCACTTTCCACATAACTTTTTCACTTTGCCTATTTCTCTTTAAGCTAAATTCATAAGAGAATGACTCCATTTTGCTACATTAGGAAAAAGCAATGAAAAAAATTGGCATAAAAGAAGGAATAAAAAGCACTAAGATATCTGTCCTGGAAAAGAGAAGATGTGCACACTAGTAGGAGGTCAGTATGATGTCTGCCTAGGAAAGGGCTCAGACACTTCTGGAACTAACAATTTTAAAAATTGCCAAACAAAGTGAATTTCTTGGGCAGTAATATGATTTCTATTCAGGACCTAGTCAAGTAAAGACATCTGAGACTCTGGAGTTGGTGAAGAGTGTACACTCTGCTTCCTTCATTGAGGAAGTCTTACTGTGGAAAAAAAAATCGGCTCAATGAAACAAATGAGGCTACCAATACCCCACTCCCCCACCTTTTTTTTTTTTTTTTTTTTTTTTGAGTTGAGAATCTGGGACTCTTACTCTGTGACTGGAATGCAGTGGCAAGATTATGGCTCACTGTAGCCTCGACCTCCTGGTCTCAGGAGAACCTTCCACCTCATCCTCCTGAGTAGCTGGGACTAAAGATACACACCATCACATCCAGCTAATTGTTTTATTTTCTTTAGAGACGTAGTCTTGCTATGTTGCCCAGGATGGTCTCAAACTCCTGGGCTCAAGCTATCCGTCAGCCTCAGCATCCCAGAGTCCTGGAATTACAGGTGTGAGCAACCACACTCAGCCCCAATCCACTTTTGAGAGCTAGCTCCTCATCTAGTTGCTAATTGGTGACATTCACTGAGTCATAGTCAATCCATCCACCACACTTTAGATAACTTTGAAGTGGTCTTTCAAATTCATATTCTGCTTCTGCATTTTTCCTCTTCAGGAGGGGAGGGAGCAGGGAAACTATATGTCTGTGTATATGTTTTAGCTCAGATTAAATGCAGTTCTTCAGGAAGAGCCAAAGGAGCTCCTGGCAGAGGACCATTTTAGCCTATTTAGCAGCAATTTTGGAAAAGCCACCAGTGTTTCTGGAAATGGCACAGCTGACATAAAACATGGACGGTTCTACAGGCACTATGTGTTGCTGGGGAACCTACAAAACTTCCTATCAGTCCGGCAAACTTCAGGGCCCAGAGTTGCGGGGCAGGCACACATGCCACCTGTCCTTTCCTGTCCCTAACTGCTGTGTGTAGTCCTGGACTCCACCACCACTGAGGCTCAGGGGACAATTCGGCTTGGTTTGAAGGCACTGGCCTGCCATGGAGGTCAGCTAAGGAAGACTGGAAGCCCAGAGACAGATATAAAGGAAGAGCATAAGGCCCAGGCCCAGGAGAGACAATGGAGAGGAAGAGATCAAGGTTAACTGTGTATTTACCAAGGCCTCAGTGACCTTGAAGGTCAAGGGGATTGGGGCCCAAGACCTGCTCAAGGCTAAAATGACTTTTTAAGAAAAAGAAACTGAGAAGGGGCTGAAAGCAAATTGGGAAGGTTTGATGTGGCTGGTCAGATTAGCCTGCCAACAAGTTACTTCAAATGGAGT
This sequence comes from Cephalopachus bancanus, assembly GCA_027257055.1. Taxonomy (NCBI): domain Eukaryota; kingdom Metazoa; phylum Chordata; class Mammalia; order Primates; family Tarsiidae; genus Cephalopachus; species Cephalopachus bancanus. The sequence continues at coordinate 836,323 of JAPVLO010000159.1, read as the reverse complement.
TCTGGGGTTGCTGCCAAGAGTCACTACAGTGAGAGGATTCACAGTACATGGTGAAGGCCAGGCTTCACTGACAACTGATGGGAACAGTTTGGTATATCCCACAATTATTGGTTGCTGCCCTCCAGATATAAAGCAGGTGTCCTGTTATCTTACATTTATATCTAGTCAGAAATATGCAATCGTCAAACGGATCATGTAGCTGATCATGGAGCACAAGAAAAGAAAAAAAACACCAAACTATATTATTTGGGAAGCTCATGCTCACTCTGGGAAAATCACAAGCCATATCCAGGAAACTCAATATGAACTAGATCAGGGGTTGGCTCACTTTTTCTGTAAAGGGCTAGACAGTAAATATTTTGGGCAGTGAATGCCACAGGGTCTCAGTTGCAATTAACTCAACCCAGGCACTGCCACACAAAAGCAGCCATAGATAGTACAAGGATGGTGGGCACAGTATCCAATAAAACATTATTTACAGGGGCAGACTGTGGACAGAATTAAACTCAGAGCTGTAGCTTGCCAACCCTTGAACTAGAACCATAAACACTGGTTTCTACATAAAAATGCAGCCAAAAAAAAAAAAATCTCATTTTTAGCACTAATTCCAACTTAGGCCCATAGCAATGTCTAAAAAGAATCCTAAGGCTGCATCCAGACTCTGAAGAGAGAATGCTGCATGATTTCGAATGTTACAGCATTTAGCAGAGATGTGTTATCTGAGTGTGTCCTCAGGGTAATGCTCATCAGTTCACATAGGAAATATTCCTGGTGTACACATCTCTAAAACAGGTCACCCACTTCAAGAAACCCAATGCACTCTGAAACATCAATCATCTCAAAAGGCTTCAGCATGTAAAAGTAAAAAAATTTATGTAGTAATCTGCTTCAGGTTATAATTCCATCAGCCCAAATGGTCCTTCACCAAGTCTATAAAGAGTGTTACCATGCCTCACAAGCAAGGAGATCCTAAAATATTTTCCTAACTCTGGGAGCGTAAGGTTATCTTTGATAACTTTGCTGTAAACTCTACCTGAATATTAACAAGACATTGGCAGGAGCCTTGAACGGAAACCACATACCTGGGCTGGACTCTTCAGGAGGGGGGCTGCAATCTGCACAGAAATGGAGGGCAACACGGATGATTAAGGAGCAGCACACAGTTCAAACACGAGCAACTCAAGCCTAGAGCAGCTGACCAAACAGGGAAGGGCCTGGATGCCACTCTGCCTCTTCCCCAAGAAACCTTATAAAGGCACTCCGGCTGCTCCGAGGAGGCCGAGCCCTCTCAGAGGTTTAAAAAAAAAGCCAGATTCTCCAGCATAAACATTCATGTTGCTAATATTTCAACATAAAATGCTCTTCAGGATAAGCGAACTAGCTTATTACAATGTGATAAATGCCACAGAACGAAAGCTCCCACATAAATCACATTGTTGTGACAGAGCACCATGTTGGCTCATAACAGCTGGAAGCAAACTTGTAATGAGAGAGACTGACCAGTAAACTGAGCATTCCCCAATCAGAGCCTACCACTCTGACTCACTGAGGAAGCCTGGGCTCAAACCGACTGCTGAGATCCAAAATGTTAAGATCCAGTAATGAAACCAATATACCAAAAAAAAAAAGGCCTCTATGCCAATCTTTCAAATGTAAAAGTTTTGTGATCTAGGGCAAGTATCTCCAATTAGAATGTCCCTCCAGGTCCTCAAAGAAGATCAATTTACCAATTTTGATTCAATTCATCTATACTGAGTCACAGTGGGATATTCTCATTTCAATTCCACATTTCCCTGAAAAACTGAAATTCCCAGTTAACTGGGTATGCCATCTGAGAGGAAAACTAGTTTGAAAAGGGATCCTAGGAGTGAAATTTTATTTTATGTCTGAGCCTTTTGGTTCAAAAAATTTCTTCAGGATACTGAAACAAAGTGCTTTCAGCTTCCCAAGAACAGCCAGAATCTGGTTTATGGAGACTTTTACAACATGGATTTTCAAGAAGAGGGGTGGCTTGGGATTATTTTTCTTTAATTCTTTAGAAATTACTTCTTAAGCTGGCAAAGGGAAAAAAAAATACAAAGGCCCAGAAGGAAAAAAGGTTCAATCTCTCCATTAGAACCCAAATACCCTGAGACCATCTAGCTGACAAGGAGAAAAAGCCACAGTGGTGTGAAGTGATAGAGAATAGTGATTCCTAAACATCAGTCTCTCTAATCAGGTTATCTCAGGCCTCAAAAAAAAATACAGATTTTTTTCCTTCCCATAATCCCTCCTCCAGGATTCCAAGTCTGTGAAAAAGGAGGAAAGTCCAGGAGCCCGTTTCATGACCTACTGTGATGTTCCCAAACAGCTGGGACCATTCCTGTGTAGGCATCAGGGATTAAATCCAGTTGCTAAATTCATCTTTCAATCAGAGGGGAGAGGGAAGGGGTCTCCTCTGACATGCCTGGACCAGTAGCATGTAATCTGTCTTACATCATGGAGTCTGTTGAGATTTGATGACCACTTATGGACTTTCTCTCCTTGCACATGCAAATTTCGGTACATAACCTCAGGGGTTGTCCAGGTTAAGAAAAACCTGGTCTGGGATTGTTTTGTAAATATTGTATTATACTTATGCCTCATAAAACAGTAGGCAAATTCTATTATTGTCAATGTTGACTTAATCTGTTTTTGTATACATTTGGAAAGTTATAAACATATGGATGAAACTATGTTCATCTTGAGCCAGAAGTGTTGATCCTGCTTCTTGAAACGAAATGAAATTACTCTCAATGAGGAGCTCATTCAGGATTTAAAAAAAAAAAAGAAAGACCTGGTCTGGGGTCTGAAGGCCTTTTCAGGTACGAGGACAGTGTGTGTCTCAGGAAGGCAGCCGAGCCACCAAATCGTGGCGGGACAATGGCAGTGTGCCTTGACAGGAGGGATGTGGGGCACTTGTGAGGAAACGGGGAGGTAGAGAGGCAAGAGGAGCCTTGGTGGCTACAGCTGGCAGGGACTAGTCAGTAGGTCCCCAGCAGAACTCCAGCCCTGGTTGACCCCCACCTGCCAGGCAGGCTCTGATTGGTTCTGTGGGAAGGTGAGCTGAGAGGCAGGCAGTTCCTTAGTGAAAGAGGAAAACCAAGGACCTAGGAGGGGGTAAAGACTGGAATGAAAAGATGCCTTTGAAAGCAGTACAGAGTTGTTCTCATATAATACATAAGTTGGTGTGAACACATCTGCTCATAAAACTAAAACAACTGCTTCAATGACTTGGAAAGGTATAAAGTCACGACAGAGCCAAGTTCTGGCACTGCAGACAAGCAATTCATCAAAATAAGTGGCTCACAGTCTAGTTTTTCTGACTTTCCTGCTCACACTGTGGTCTAAACAGCTTCCTGGCTATGCTCAAGATGTTTAAATTCAGAATTGTCCCTGGTTAATTTAGTGGCATATGGTTTCATACACTTCTTTGAGTACTGCTCAGCAGAGTATGGATCTCTCACATGCCTGCTTCATATTCTCATTATTACAACAGCTGGTTTTTATGGCACACATAAAACAAGTCAACCCTAAATAGCATAAATAAATGTTCATTTAAATAACTTTAAAAGTAAAATTGAATTGTCTATGTTTAAACACAGGATGTGCCTTTAAAAATAGGACATTAAGTTATAGATCTAAAACACATCTGATTAAACAAACTAGCCTCTGCATTTTAAAAAATCCAATAAACTATTTTTTATGCCTGCAGAAAAAAATGTAAAATTACAAACAAGATAATATTAAAGAGAAATAAGTAATGAACTTGCAGAAAATTTTGAAAAGAACAATTTGCATTAAGAAAGTAGAACACGAACAAAGATAGCTTCATCAATCAATCACAGTTTTGGAGAAGTGAAGCTAGAATCCCCCCAAATGGAAAAGTGGTTGACGTGAAGACTGTTGAAACAGAGGTTCGAGTGAGACAGACTGCAGGCAGATTAAAGAGGCAAAGGATATCCTATTAATGGAAGGATTTATCAAGAAGATGGGACAAAGACGCATGATTATACCTTGAACAGAAGTTGCCCAGTTCAGAATTTTAAAACCTTCGTTGTATGAAGCCTAACTCTAGCACATCTGGGTCTTACTACAGCTCAAAACTCCCACAGAAGAACAAAAAGGAGGCAGAAGTTAGGGCTGCTATCAGGTCTCAGCTGTTGCCAGGTCTCAGGTGCAGGTCCAATACCCTCTCCAGGAAGAAGCAGAAGGCACCTGAGTTGCAGGGAGCAAGGACCTGCTTATTTAGAAAACACACGTTCCCCAGCTTCAAGGCTATCCACAGGGTAGTGTCTTGGTATGCTCTGTATCTCTACAGACAAAAGATCGTTCTGAAGTGTGCTGCCTCATGCCAGTATTCTACCATTTACTGAAGACCCCATCCTCAAGGGTGGTGCCAAACAAAGCAACCTAACTCAGCCCACCAGGGGCCCAGGAAAGGGATTCCACTCTCCAACTGTTACCAAGTCCTAAGGTAATGTGCCTCTGCTGGATAACAAGTGCCCAGACAACGCCAACCAGTCTTAGGACAAGTTCACTTTGCCTGTCAACATCCCTCATCCAGCTGTGTCCCCGCATGACTGACCCTTCCCCATTTCATTCTACCAACTCCTAACACAATAGACAATCACATCAGAACGGTGTCTACATCTCGGCTTCCTCAGGTTCTCAGATTTGGTTTACAAACCTGAAAAGCCCAGGAGCCCAATTCTTGCAGCCATGGCAGTGTGTCCCAGGAGGGTCCCGAGGTTCTGCCTTTGGCAGAGATGCAGACTCACAAATGAGCACTGGTTGCATGGAAAGGAAACCAGAGTCTCCGCCCTCAGTGCCTGCTGCTCCAGGCACAGGACAGCCCGCTCTGCCTGACAGCCCTCCCTGCAGTCTGCAAGGTGGAGGAGGGCATGGAGTCAGAAACACAGACCAACAGAAGTGACGCAGCGTGAGGCGGAGGCAGCTCATGGGAAGCATGGATGCATACGCACATGTGGTCAGATGAGGACGGCATGCAGCGGAAGGCATGGTGGAGGGGCATGGTGAGGAGGGGACATCACAGAAGGGGTCTTCTGGTCTGATCCAGTAGGCATGGCTGTTCCGGTTACCTTTCTTGCTGGTGCAGCTGCCCGCACAGGGGAAGACATCCTCGCAGCCCTCACCATGCAGCCGTTCCTTCTGCAGCAGCTTGTCCACTCGCTGAATGATGCACTCCAGGCTCTTGTCCACGTTCAGCCACACTTTCTCCTTCCAAACCAAAGGGACCCATTTGGGTCAGTGCTCCCAACTGAAAAAACTAACAAAACACAAACCAAACCACCCACCACGGATCTCCTGCCCTGGGCCACCATGCTCACTAAAACACCACAAGATTTAGAAATATCAAGATGATTCTTAATTCCCCATTTAAAGTCCTTTTAATGTCCTATGGCCATTGTTTTTAACATTTGGGAGATGTCTGCTAGTAACTCTCGTGGAGGCAAAACAGTCCTCCAGTGCTGGCCCAAGTACCACAGGGTGCTGTCTCATCCCCTGCTCCTGCCACTGCCGACCTCCTACAAGGATCACACACAAACAGGACAGAGACCCCTTTTTGATAGAATGAAATGGAAATAGCCAATCATTTAGGACTGGGGAGGTAGGGAGGAGGTGAGGGAAGGCTGGGAATGATTTGCCAGAGCTGGAGGATTATTTTGCTGCTGACTGATCATTCACTGCTTTACAGAACAGTGCCTCTAAGCAGTAGTCCCAGCAAATGACAAAAACAAGTTGCACCATGTGTCACTCCCTCAAAAGACACAGATCCTATCTCCCAGGGCCAATTCTATGAGAAACAATAATGTGACACAATATCATGGCTCCAAAATCCTCACCCAACCGCCCCAGCCCCTGAGTCCCAAAGGGCTAACAGCAAACAGAAGACTGAGGAAGCAGAAGAGGCTTGGCTGGCCTCAAGGATCAGGAGCACAGAGGGAGCAGACAGCAGGGGGAGGAGGAAGATCTCCAACAGGCAGGGGCTCAGGAGGAAAACCCACCTTCTCTCCAACCAGGTCTGAGGCTGGCCCAGCCCCCAGCACAGTCCTGCCCCCATCTGGACACAAAGGTTTGAAAACAATCTCCCTCCAAACATCGGGGGCCCAAGAGCCATCTGGGAAGGAGACATGGAGCTTGTTCACAAGCAGCCAGCTCTTTAGGCACCTTGGAGGGACAGAGACCAGCAACAGGCTTCATGGTTTCCAACGTGAAACCAGCAGTAGGAAGACAGGCCAGGGCAGCAGACTCACCCACTCCTCCTCGTGCCAGTCCACCTGCAGGGAAGATCGGCTGTTTCTCCCTGTCCACCTGGCCATGAGGGTGTCTTGGTCATTTCTAAGCATCACCTGCTCCTCCTCAGTTGAGGTTGGTGAAGCCTTGGAGGCAATGTAGTCAGGCCGCGCGGCATTCAGCCCATGGATGGAGTTGGCCAGCAGCTTGCAGTCGCAGACTGTGACCAGCTGCCGGGTCTGCAGGGACACAGAGATCAGGGCTGCTTAGCCCAGCCCTGGGGCTGGGGAGGCCTGCCTTCTCTCATAGACAGAGAATGAGCCTGGGGCCCAACACTGTGCTCTTCTTCTGCCCTTCTCTGCAGCAAAAAGCAACTAAAGAGCTGCATCCCTTAGGACATCTGAGTATAAAGGCTGCCACGTGGTCCACTTGGGCTGAGTCTTAGCAAGAATTTCTCACCAAGGAAGATGAAAGGAGGCTGAGAAATCTCAGCCATTCTCTGACCCCTGCCTGCCTCGAACCTGTGTTCGCTAGGGGAAGGGCCTGAAAAGAGCCTGGTGCCCTAGCCTTGGTCGACTTTCTGGCTGTCCTCCAGTTTCCTAGACTATGTGTCCAGGGTTCAGGTATTACTTTCAATCACTGAAGCCTTATCTTTTGTTTCTTAGCAACTAATACCTGAAGTCCTGGGCTCTGAGCAGGTGGACTCCCAGCACAGCATGCCTGATTTTGGAGAATTCTGCATGCAACAGGGGTTCTGTGATTCATACTTTTACTGCTGACAAGTATTCATTTCTCTCCCAGTGGATCTAATTCCTTCATCTTGATCATTTTGCTGTGTAAACACATGTGAAAGATATAACACATTCTGATCAGGAATAGCAGCTCAACCCAGCAAAGCAAATTTGAGTGGGGAGGTGTGATCAGAATCTGTGTGTGTGTGTGTGTGTGTGTGTGTGTGTGTGTGTGTGTGTGTGTGTGTGTGTGTTGACAGGGAGACTGAGTAATGTGAAGAAGCATCATCCATCAAAAGGGTCTGATATGTCCACTCCCTCAGTATGGACTAATATTTATATATTTTTAAATCATGATAGAGTTATGGTTAATTAGAAGCTGGTTTACTGACTGTATATAAGCCAATAAAATTATATTGTTTTTAAGTTATGTCTGTATAATAGCTCAGTTCCTTTTTTCAAGTGCAAGTCCAATAGAAATGTGGCAAAAAGAAAAACAAAACTGCTGATTAGGGTTGTTACTGAGAAAGCAGTAGAACCGTATCAGCCCAAAACAAAACAAGTCCCATGGATTTGCCTGAAGATACATCTGCATGAAGCAACAACTAAGAACCATGTGCCCTGGGTTCTTTCCTTGGCCTGTCCAGTTCTGTGACCACAGACAAATCACCAAACATCTCTGGGCCTTTGTGGAAAATGGAACTAAAGATAGGCCTTCAAGGTCATCCCAATGTCCCTCTCTGTGTGGAAAACTCCTGAGAGCTTCCGGAAACCCAAGGGAACCCTCCAGCCCAAATGCATCAGGGCAACCCAACCTACCTTGTCTGCCAAGATGGCAAGTGTCCGCTCAAGACCAGTGGCAGACCTGTCCTTAGCTGCTCTTGAAAGCCGTTCTGCATAGTAACTAACTTGGGTTTTCAGGGTGTTGATCTGGGCGATGATCTCCTTGGCTCTGACGACGTCCTGTGGTATGTAGATTATGGACTGGCAGCTAGATGGTGTACTAAAGAAAGGATAAGAGCAGATTCTAAGGGGTGCTATTAAGTCCAAAGAGGATGGCAGCATCATCCCAATCCCAGCCACAATTGACCCTGAGACACAGCATTTACAGCATTCTGTGACTCAGGAATGTTTTCCTAGGCTAGTCTCCCTCTTGATGGGCAAAGTAGGTCTTAGGAAAACCTTTCTGTATTATGATAAAAGTGTGAAATATTTTAAAAGTGACTAAGTCTTTTATCTGTATTTGTGGGTGTTGGTAATTTTACATTGTGTATATAAATGTGTATACGGATATTGAACAACATACCTTGTAATCCCCCAAATGCTCATAATCTTTCACCTCTGAATCTCATCTGTTACCTTATAAGCAGTACATAAGTGGAGACGAGGGGTCTGCTTATAGAAGGGGTCTGGTTATCACAGTGAAGGGAGAGACTGCAGTGTGTGTTGTACTTTGCCTCCCAAAACACAAAAGCTGTTTTTCCATCTGACCTGTCAGGACTTAAAACTTTCTGTGAACACACCCATAGTTCTCCTTCCCCGCCCCCACCTGACCCTAGACAGTCCCCAGAAAATTGGGCTTCCCTTCCTCCTCCCTTGCTCCAGGACTTCCCTACTTTGAAAAACAATGTTCCAAAAATAAATACATACATACATACATACGTAAATACATAAAATTTTTAAAAAAGAAAAATAACGTTTCATCAGATGAAGGGAAAGTAAAAAACATGCCAAGTCGGAGGTGAGATCAGACACCTCAATGGCTTTGAAACCCTGGTTCTTCCTCCTTCCCATCTCCTCACCACCGAGCAGCGTGTGTGCCGAGGGATCTGATGTCAAAGGCTACAGTCCAGCCCAGCACAACCAGGAGCCTCTGAAGGACCAACTCTATGTCCCCTTGCTGTGTGGGCCTGTCCAACAGGTTTAGTCCTACTAGATGGTAATGATAAATTGCAGGTCTCTCAGCTTGGATCCCAATAAATAGAACATTATAAGTTTATGTTTCAGACCATCTGAGGAAGCTGAAGAAATCAGGCAGAAGTGCAAGCCACCAATGCAGATGTCTCTCCTTAAAATTTGAAGCTGTCAGCTCTGTGTGGAATGGGTGTCCCTTTTCTCACAAAATGAGAGACACTGACTGGCCCCTGAAGGGCTGCCCTTTAAGTTCTGGGGAAGAGGGAGAAGATGGAGGAGAGAGGGCACCTCTCACCACACCCTCCCACTGCTTCCCCTGGAGATGAGGGTTGCTGGAACAGGGCTGAGATTCCAGTGACCCTGCTGGGCCCTTTCCAGGGAAACCCCAAAGTGGGTCATCGAGACACTGTTGCTGCCCCTTCCCTTGCTAGACTATGGGGCAAACATGCAAACAGAAATCCAAAGCATCCCAGAAAGAAACCACCACCACAAGCCCACACACAATAAAAACGATAGATGTGCCAGAAGCCCATGCAGCAGACCACAACCAAGCCCACATGGCACAAGAGCCATTCCACAGCACAATGTGCACACGACGACTTTCCAATCTGCAATCACTCTTCCAAATGAATAGCTGCCATTTAAGATAATTTTGTCTTCAAAAGACAATCTCAAAGTCGGATTTTTAAAAATCTATTCTCCCTAGGCCTCCAGTATTTAGAGTACATGTATAATATGTGCTATATGTAGATCTACTTTTGTGGTATGTAGATCACTTGAACAAATATATACCCTCCCCTCAGATCAAGAGAAAAAAGTCACCCTGTGTTCTCACAAGTCATGTTCTAAAAATGGTATCTGGGACTTATGCATGTATATGGCAGAGTGAGAAAGGACAAATTTCAAAGAGCTGCTTGTTCAAGGATGATCAGAAATATGCATGTGTTCAACTACCTAGTTCTAAAAACAGGGTATCCACACAAAGGAGAAGGGATGATGGTGTAGACATTTTGCTGCTTTGCAACACTCACACTTCCAGAAGTCTTTTGGGGGTTGGGGTCTCACTGTGTTGCCCAGGCTGGAGTGCAGTGGCACACTCATGGCCACACCAGCGTGAACCTGTTGGGCTCTGGCGATCCTTCTGCCTCAGTCTTCCAAGTAGCCAGAACTATAGGTGTGTGCTACTGTGCCTGGGCTAATTTTTTGATTTTTATTGTAGAGATGAGGTCTCACCAAGTTGCCCAAGAAGGCAGAGAGGGAGAGAGTTATCAGGCCCAGGTTGAGTTATGGAAGATCCTCAGAGGGAACCTAAGGAAAGTTAGTTTCCCAGGAACTTTCCAGACAAGGTTCAACCAAAAATACCTGCATTGGGATTTATCAAGGAGCAGGCCCTAGGGACAGCTGGGTCTTTGGCTCTCATGGTCTCATGGCCCATTCCTCCATCTCTCTTGACCCAACCCATCAGTACTTTACTTGTTCTGTTATGGGAAAGGTCAGGCCTTCAAGAGGCCCCAACAGGGAAAAGGAGGGAAGGGGAGCTGAGGGGGCCACTTCTATAGAGGCAGCTGTGGGTTTCCCTCTCATTTCTTAAGTACCCCTGGACCCTCCTCAGGGGAAAGCTGAAGAGGCCTCAGCCTCCATGTGTGTTGGAAGGGGGTGTTTCCTCAGGACATCCTGCTGTATGATGTCCCCAGAAAGCCCTAACAGCCAGGGCAGGGCCCAGTCACATCCCTGAGCTCTGTTGGTCGGTCACTGCCTCTAAGGCAACAGTACTCCTGGAAGGGCTGCATGAGCCTCTGAACGAAGCCCCCCTATAGAGCCCCTGTTCTGGACCTGGGGCAGCAGGTTTTCTAACCACCATCTAATTCTCTGGTAGAAAAAGTCACTCGGTTGTATTAGTTCTTGGTTTGCTCCCTCCCTCTCCCACTCCCATGGTAAAACTGACACTGATAACACTGTTTGTAAAATCTGCATAAACTTGTAAGTATCATGAAACTGTAGGCTGGCTTCATTTGTATAAGAGGTGATGATCAAGCATAAACTAAAAAGCCTCAAGACTCTTGTAAAAGAGGATGGAAAGGGATTCTCAACTGCACCAATGGACTAACTAGAAATCCCAGTACCCAGGGAGCCTCCTGGGTCAGGCTCTTTCTCATCCTGGGAGAACCAGAACTGAGTCCCTTCTCAGAGTGACTGCAGCAACAAACTGCTGCCAGGTTTTCAAAGTAAAGCAGTCGACTGGAGATTGGCTATTCATTATCAAAGTACATTGCAGTTGGAAGGGAGAGCTCTGTCTATAGAGTATATAACGAGGAGCCCACAGAGGTACTACGGGGAAAGCCCACATGGGTGGGGTGGGGGCAGCACAGGCTTTCTCTGCAAGAGAGCGAGACCCAAACAGACACTCTCTCCACAGACAGAAAACTCACCAACACTCCTCAAAACTGCTAAAGAAAAGAACCAAAATGAAATATTAGCAGTTTGTTAGCAAATACCAAATGCAAAACAAAAAATTTAAAAGTCAAGCTATTTTTTTTATCAAAATGCTTAAAATTACTTATTAAAGCCCCAATATGGGGATGATTAAATTTATGAGTCAAACGTGTTTATTCATTAGAGCAACAGACCCCATTGCTGTGCTCGGCCCCAGGGAGACATCCCACCGAGGACAAGTGACCTTTGCATTTAAAGGGAAGTTCAAATGAAGAAAACCATACCTGCAAATGGTTTAATGATATTAGCGGGAAATTAAATAAAAACTTATATTACATATTTAAAAAATACTAAAGCGGTATCTTGGGGGGAAAGTTCTAAAGTTAACATGCAGAGTTATCAGGTATTAATATCCCCATCTTCCTGGGACAAAGACAGCCAGGCAGCCCCCCTCTCGACTGGCCACACAGCATTAATGAGCATTCTCTCTCATCTCAAACTGCACACTCACACCCTCCACACAGCAACATGCAAAGGAGCAACAGACGCTTTCTGGCTGGCTGTGCAGAGCTGCAGTGGGCACAGGAAGCTTTGTTTTCTTCACATTCCCAAAGGGGCACTGGAGTCTATGAATCCTAAGGCAGGTCTGGTTACCTGGTCTGCCTGTCAGGAAGGACCCTTGGTGGGGAGGAATCAAGGTCAAGCAGGCTGTCTGGGAGCCTCCCACAGAATGCTAGAATGCCCCTTCCTCACCCCAGCCCTTCCGTGATCCTTCTCCTCCCATCTCAGGACTCTCTGGGATCTGGGTTGGCCCAGGGCAGCCTGTGCCCACATCAGAATGGTGACTTCTCACAGCACATTCCCTTGCCCTCCCTGCTCTGCCATCCATGATGCCCATAGCTGCATTCCTGACCCCCTCAGTCACTGATCCACCTCTGATGTGACCTTTCGCCCCCTCCCTGATCCAGTCCATGGTCGTTGTCTTGAGTCATGTCTGCCTGCCACAGCAGCACAGTCAGGCAACAGTCACTGGCTTTATGGCACGTGCTAGAGCTCTCCACCTGAGCGTGGTAGAAATCCCTGATGCTCCCTGGACCTTTGCTCACCTTTCCTCAAGCTATTCCACTCTCAACTGAGAAATCCAACCTTCTCCACCCACACTCTACAGAGGGTGACCAGCAACACCTCAGCTTGTTCCTTCTCACCTCCAAAGTCCTCTGCAACCCCACCTTCTTCTCCTGTCCCTTCTGGACGAATTGTCCAGTCTTGCCTCTTTCCATCTTCTCAGAACCCTGCTCCACCAATGCCTCTTCTCACTGTACCTCATCCACTTTCATCTTTCTAATCAGCCTAACACACACTCAAGTCTTAATTATCCTTCCCAAGCCTGAGACCGCACGCTGTTTTCTCTATTTTGTGCTCTATCCAAGGCCCTTACAGGATCATCTATTCCTCGCCTCCAACGCCTCCTGCAGATCTACTACAACAGCTTAGATTTATAGTTCTCTCCCTCCTACCCTGGGGGGCTGAATGGGTGACTGCTCCATGCTCCCCGGCACCCTTTTTGTGCTTGTGTCAGGCACTGCTCCACGCCCAGTGGTGCTTGCTGACTTGTCTGCTCCCCAGCGAGGCCCTGGCTCCTCAGGGCCAGGCACAAACCTGTCAGCCCTGTGTCCCTGGTCACAGAGCAGGCTGGAAGCAAGACCAGCTGTCCACCTCAGCTCCTCTCCCCCAGCACCACAAATCTGGCCACACCTCACCAGTTGCACTGCTTCTGCCTTGTCCTCATCTGAAATGCCCTTTCTCACCCTGCCTATCTGGCAATTTCCTGCCCAGGACAGTAGCTCTGTGCAGCCCACTGGATCTTATAAAAACTGGGAACATTTACCATTGCTGTCCTTTAGGAAAGGAAACCATGTGTTCCAAGCTTTATGCCTGTGGAGTTCAACTGAGAGACCAGGAACTCCAAAGGAGGCCGAGCCAGCAGAGATTGCACAGGGCAGTCACCTGGAGCGCCACTTTCATGATGGTTCACAATTTGCTGTTCATTTTGCAGGGATGGGACCACTAATCTGGTGCCCTCATCACCCACCCAGTTCAGTCACACACACAGAGCAGCGCAGGGTTCTTATGGCAGCTCCTCCTGCCACGCAAAAGCAGATCAATGACTGGATGTTTTTGCAATCATATGTTGATCTTTTTAACTGGAAGCATCAGACAGCTGTACGAGGGCCACAAACCCTCTCCGGCTACTTACTGTTTCTTGGTCTCTTCAAATTTGTGCAGTTTTTTGCGGAGACCTCCTGACTTAAAACCTTGGCAGTGAGCTGCTGGCGCTCCGATGGTGACGACATCATAGTTCTGATCTGAATGACAGAAAGCTCTCCTCCATTACTCTGGGCTCAGGCCTGTGGACAAGCCAGCTACAGGGATATGCACACAAGTCTGGGATCCTACCCCTCCAGACCATTTCCAAGTAGCCTTTGGTTCCCCTAATCCCACAGCCCAAGCTGTCCAAGGGCCCGCTGGTGCCCAGCACCATCACCTCAGCAAAGAGGCGTTCTGTATGTCTCAAGTGGAATCACACAGGGCTGCAGGAAACCACCTGGAAACACTCACTTGCAGCCCTCCTTGGGAAGGATGACTGATGGGCAATTTTTGGCTACAGAAACACAAGAGTGAAGTTGAAGGGAGAAGAGACAAAAGGGAGGAGTTTGGGCTCTTTGACAGAGAACTTTCAAAGGTCCTTATGACCTATGTCTTCTCTCAGGGAAACAGGGACAAATGTAGGGGCACTCAGGGACCAAATACCCAGGGAGAAAAGTGAAATGGGACTCAACAAGGGGGGCAGAAAAATAGGTACCTGATCCTCCATCGTCTTGAACTCTCATCCTTTGTATATGCAAGTTTGTGGGGACAAATTCCAACTTTTTATCTGCTTTCAAACTGCTTGCTTTAAACGAGGGACCTAAGAAATGGAATATGAGAAAGCAATCGCCATCAATATGTGTCCTGCATTCATGAATATCAAACAGAAAATGGAATCTGGAGGATGCTGCTGCACATATGCAAGTATGTATCAGCAGTGGGCCAGGAAATTCTGAGTTGCCCATTAGCAAATTTTGCTCCCAGACAGCAGGTGTGTAAAATGTTGAAGGGAGGGCAGCCCACTGGCCAGGAGACTGGTTCTGGGTGCTCAGATGGTGAGTGGAGCCAGGGAGAATCAGCTTCAAAAGGCCATGGTAAGGATGTTGCAACTTCCATGACTCAGCTCTCAACTGAGAGATCTGACACAAATATGTGATTTTGGGCAGCACAATGTCAGCACTACTATAAAAACCAAAGTCTTTCTGTTCCAACTCTAGCAACCACTGTCACTCAAGGTCTTAAGAAACTGGTTTGGCTACAGCAACACATCTCAATCCTGAAAAGTGATGAAAAGTCCTGAAAAGCGATGCAATACAGCATTTATTCTAGCACTCTGGAGCACAAACTTAAATATGTTTCCTTGTTTATACTTAGTTGGTTCAGGAGGTTGAAGAATGTTTTATAGCCAGTATCCACAATCTTATTTATATAATCAGAATCCATAACTACTGAAGTCGAGAACCACATGCCTAAAAAACAAAGGGATTACAAATTAAACTGCCAATCATACGAGAAGAAATAAACATTCCATGTAGTGAAAAACACTTAAGTGTACACTGTCAGCACATGACTCACAGACCAGCAGCTGTGTATCTGTATCCTGTCCCAGGAGACTGCTCTCTAGAGCCCAGTCCTTGGGGTGTGTCCCAGAAACCAGCAGCACAAGCACCCCAAGAGCCTATGTGAAATGCAGAGCCCCAGACCTACTTTTATCAGAACCCTCAGGGGATTTGGATGTTCACTGACATTTGAGAAGCTCTGCTCTAGGAAACTCAAGGCTGTGTGGGTTTCACACTTTCCCAATACTAATTGTGCAGCACGGGTAGGGCCCTCAGTTCCTTCAGGCAAATGTTGCTATTTCTCTTAGTGATGTACTTAGACCTGCTCTTTAATCTCAAGCCAAACCTAAGCAACACCACCATGCCAGTCCTGCATTTGGCTTCTTTTCATCCAAGTTCATGGACAGGCTCATATATTCTGTGTCAAAAGTCACATTAAAGGCTTATGATTTTCCTTAAAATCCCGAAGTTTCACTATGTATCGGATCTTTAGGGTGTGGAAGGGTGTGAGAGGAATAAAAGGGAAGAATCTGAAGGTAGAGAATAATTTGAGATGCTAAAGCAACACATAAAGTAATGAAAAACTACAAAAAAAATCATTTTATTTGGAATAAAAGGGGAACAAGTTAAGATCTGTCTTGTTTTCATTTATTTTATTTTATTTTTGAGTCGGAGTCTCACTCTGTCGCCCAGGGGTCCACCGCAGCCCTGACCTGCTGGGCTCTAGCAATCCCTCTGCCTCAGCCTTCCCAGTAGCTGGAACTACAGGCACGTGCCACCACGCCTGGCTAATTTTTTATTTATTATAGAGACGAGGTCTCACCATGTTGCCCAGGCTGGTCTCAAACCCTCAGGCTCAGGCAATCCTCTCACCTCAGCCTCCCAGAGTGCTGGGATTATAGGTGTGAACCACCACACCAGGCCTAGAGTGTTTTGAAAATCAAATGGCAGCCGGGCTCGGTGGCTCAGCCTATAATCCCACACCTTTGGGAGGCTAAGGTGAGTGGATTGCCTGGGCCCGCGGGTTCGAGACCCGCCTGGGCAGGCGAGACCTCATCTCTACAATAAATCAAAAAATTAGCCGGGCATGGTAGCGCGTGCCTGTAGGTCCAGCTACTTGGAAGGCTGAGCGGAAGGATCGTTGGAGCCCAGCAGGTCGAGGCTGCGGTGGCCGGGAGCGGCCACTGCACTGCAGTCTGGGTGACAGAGTGAGACTCCAACTCAAAAAAAAAAGAAAATCAAATGGCATCTTTCAGAAAGAAAAGGTGAAATGTTTGCACTTCACTTTCTGTTCTGAACCTTAAAATGCAGAGTTCTGCTCAAGTTATATGTTCAATAGAAGTACCACTGACTACTGAAATTGGAAAACCTAGAAAACTGCTTTGTCTCAAGGCAAGTGGCCTATATCCTTTTGATCATGTCAGTGGTATTAGACCAAGATGAAGAAATAATACAAACCAACAATAGCCTGTTATGCTATCTACCCTGAAGTTTGTTCTCCGATGGCTGTTTTGGCAGATGACACCATATGAGAACTTTTCACTGGAATTCAGATTTGTCTTTTTAATTAAGATCTGAAAAAGCCCACATTTGAAAGAATTTACACCTACATGAAAAGCTATTTTTAAAAACTCATTAAAGTGTCTGTCAGTGGGAATGTGTGAGCAACCTTGGGTTCCTGATCTCTGGCCCAGAAAGAGAGGCACATGTGTGTTGCAATTGGACAGAACCACACCCACCTTTGTACTGATGGAGGTCTGTCAGGTTCTCCTGGTATGTGAGGATGATGGTCTGGTACTGGGTGACGATTTGGCGCCGGAGGCTCTCCCAGCAAGGGGACAGCTCCCCCAACTCCTCCAGCTCACACACTCTGCAAGCAATACACACAACATATGTCAGCAGTGGGGCTAGCTCACTGCCCTGGAGAGGCACATGAGTCCTACCAGGAGGTCAAAATGTACATGGAAGTATGACTGATAGCCAGGCTGGGCCAGGACAAGGGTTATACTGCCAAACTAAAAGGCAACTAGGTAGGAGGTGAGAACAGACAGCTACATGAAAGGCGGATCACTGACCACACAGGAGAGCATATGGAGAGAGGGGAAAGGCCCTGCCATGGTACCCTTATGACCCTGCAGGTACCCTCTGAGGCACAGGCCCAAACCACAGCCTG
Source organism: Cephalopachus bancanus (assembly GCA_027257055.1). Classification (NCBI taxonomy): domain Eukaryota; kingdom Metazoa; phylum Chordata; class Mammalia; order Primates; family Tarsiidae; genus Cephalopachus; species Cephalopachus bancanus. Next base: position 819,089 of record JAPVLO010000159.1, on the reverse strand, counting down.
CCCATGTTCTGATAAGGTATGGGCCTTCTGCCCTCCCCCTGAGAACAGAGCTGCAGAATATAAAACCCATGGCTGCAGCCTACCACTGACACCTCAGCAACCAGGTCCCACAGCTTGTACTGCTCAATGCCGTCCGTGTTGGTTATGGGACAAGGACTGTGAGGAATGGGCACCTTTGGAAATTCTTCCTTCCATGTCCATGTAAGTAGGAAGCTGTTAGAATGTAAAAGTAGCCCGCCATGTCATTACTGGTCAAACCAAACAGGCCCAGGCTTGTCTTATATGGGTGTACTTGACAGAGGCATGAGGGATAAGACGGGGAAGGGAAACGAGTAAGAAGAAGAGAAGAAAGAGAAGAATTCTTATCTCTAGAAAAATAAAAGCTATAAAAGAACTAAAATATAAACTCCTTAGCTCAGTCAAGCACAGTAGCTACATAATAATAATCATAAAAACAGTTAAAAATAAAAAGGATAACCAAATTGGGAAAATGGGAACTGAAAAAGTATAAAAGGCCTAAATTCTTTATCCTCATCATAGGAAATCAGTAGCTAATCGCTGAAATTGATTAATGAAGAGAATACACACTTATTTAGAAATAGAACAGCAAACACTAAAATTGCTAGAAAAAAAAAAAGACTATTTCTGGGAAGTAGATCAGAAAGTAGAGGGCCCAAGAGTTATGTTTTTAGATAAAAAGCTTTCAGCGCTATTTGGCTTTTTATATTACATACATTGTTTTTCCTTTGAGAAAAGCTAATTTTATAAAAGTTCTTAGGAATCGACTAACTTGTCTGAAATTTTTAGAAAGTTGTGCCATTTTGTTATTATTAAAATAGAAAAATTAATGAAAAAGAACATCCAGTGCAGGCAGGGCTGTGATGTCCTCATCCTCCTGCTGGCCACTGAATGCTGGAGCTCTCTGCCACCTTGACACTGTTGGCTCCTCTCTCTGCAATGTCTCTGCTCCTGTGTTCATGACTGCTTTCTACACCTCGGATGTCAGCTTAATGTCACCGCCTCACAGAGACCAGCCCTGATCACCCTCTTCCTCCCCATGGCCCCCCTTTCATTCCCAGCACATGCTGGCACATCTGGAGCTCCTGTGTGTGGATTCCATTTCTGGTTCTGACCATCTCCCACGGTCTGTTGAGCCCACCAAGAAGCCTCTCACACTGAGCACAGTGCCTGACACATGATTACTGCAAAAAACAATCAGAACAAAACCCTTAAAATGAGAGCACCTGTTAAATGAATGAACTACTTAAAGTTACAATAAACCACATCATGGGAAATTATGCCATAATTAAAAGTTAAACCTCGAAAAAAGAAGATGCATGGAAAAGCATATTGTTGCTATGTAAATATACAACAATATGGACAAACCTGAAATAAAAAATTTTAAAAATTAAAATAACTATTAAAAATATGTGCACATAAAAGGATAAAGTAATTAGCAAAATATTAACAAATGGTGAATTCAGGTGAAAAGTTTCTGGACGCTCACGGCATTATTCTTGTCAATTTCCTCTAAGTTTGAATTTTTTTAAGGTAACAAATTTAAACAAAATAGCTCCATTAAAATAGTAAGATTCTGGTTGCCTTATTTTCTTTCATGTTTCTGATATATTGTGTTAATAATCAATATTGCTTTAGGACAAGCAGTGGAAATGACAGTCTGAAATTGCTATGATTTGAACGTGTTCCCCAAAGTTCATGTGTTGGAAACTTAATCCCCAATTAAGTTGAGAAATGGGACCTTTAAAAGGTCATGGGGGCTCTTTCCTCATTAATGGATTAATGTCATTAGTGACTGGTTATTGCAAGACTAGGTTTGTTATAAAAGCGAGTTCAGCCCTCTCTCACGAGCTTTCTGGCTGTATGATGCCTTCTGCCATAGGATGACACAGCACAAAGGTCCTCACCAGAGGCCAGCACCATGCTCTTAGACGTTCCAGACTCTAGATGGTGAGCCAAATACATTTCTGTCATTATAAATAACTCAGTCTCTGGTTTTCTATGATAGCAGAATAAAACTAAAACAGAGACAGACAGGAGACATATTCTGCAGTGCCTGAATTACCTGTTAGGCTTCTCCCTGCCTTAGGTCTGACAAAATATGCCCTGGGCTGAGAGATGCAGAGGGGTTGAGACTCTTGCTCGTTGGGACCAGAGTGCCCTGATGGGTCATATTCAGTCTTCTGGAGCCCTCATCTGTGTGGCCCTGACCTGATCAGCTATGCCAAAGCTGGAAACTCCTGACCTGATCAGCTAAGCCAAAGAATGACCAATCATTTCTAACTTTCTGTAGGACCAGTAAAAAGGGAAAGGAAGAAAGGAAAGGGATGAGGTTTTGAGTGTTAGGCACACATCTGTAACTTTAAGAACACTATCTTGTAAAACTCTTGCATAGGAGTCTACGACGTAAATGAGCAAATCGAGGCTTTGGCAAGCCAAGACCATAGAGTAGTCCAAGGGCAGAGGAGGCTGGGTTTGTAGGCCAGCCTATCTGACACTGGTGCTTTGCCTACCATGTCTCAGGAAAGAAGGGGGACATGACATGGGTGTGATGGGTGGCTGGTCCTTCCACGTGGCCTCACCTGGCTGCATCTTCTTCTAGCAGGAGCTTCACGAACTGCCGGGGCACATGCAAGGAGAGCACGCTCTCTGCCATCTGCTCCAGGATCCGCAGGTGGTTGCCGTCGGTGGTTGGAAACCGGTACATGCGGCAGATGGCGCCTCCGAAGACTGAGGCAGGATAGGAGGAGACAGGCTGTGTGTGAGCTGGCTGCGGGCTGTGGATCTGCTTCATGGGTCCTCCTCCCCTGGCCCTAGGTGATGCTGACACCCTCAAGTTCTCTTACCATTCATCTCAGGGGATTTAAAAACATAAACCAAAAATTCACTAAGTGACTAAGCCTGAATGTTCCTTCCTGGCAACATACAATCTTCTTGTCCCAGAACAAGTAACTAACTATAAAGTGCAAGCGGCTGAGGACGGGGAGGTTGTCAGTCACTAAACCCAATACAAAACAAGAAAGAGTAAAATGAAGGAAGAACCTCGCTTCCTCAGAGCATTACTAATTCTTTATATGCTGCAAAAATAACAGCACACTAATAAGCAGTAGAGAGGTGACAATCGGGGTGAGTGGCCATGACAGTCATAGGAAGTGGGGAGCAAAGGGGGACCATGGGCCCAGATGGACACGCGCAAGTGGCAAAAGTACCAGTGGAGGAAGCTGCCTACCCGACTTCAGCAGAGTGTCTTTTCGCAATGAGGCATATTTGGATCGGATTCCCAGTGCCTCGGTCAAGCTCTCATCAACAGGCAGAACCATCTAAGAATGTATACAAAAAAGCACAAGGAAACTGTGAGACTCAGATGACTCCAGAGCATTCAGCAGAAATGGTGGCCTAAATATACCATGAAAGAACCTTTAAAATAAATATCCATCCGTAACTCCACAATAAATATGTTGCTCAAGGTACAAATTCACCTTCCAGTATACTGAATGTACTCCACATATACACGATTTTCTAGACATGCATGTCTTCTTAGTCATTTCACCTGGTGTTTTAGGGTTCTGATGCATAAAATGAAAGGAAGGGAATAGATGATGCAAAGGAATTATTTCCAGAACTGACGTTCTGGGTTTATTTTGGGTAAAATGAGATATCTCTGTATTTTACAACAATGACTACTTACCAGTGAAGGGGCTCTTAAATTAGAATTCTCCTTTGAGAGTGTCTGTGTGAGAGACTGTGGATGAGAGGAGGTGCTGGAGGGTGCTTGCTGGAGAGGGAGGAGAGCCGGGGAGAGGGAGAGAGTGCCCAGAAAGTGGCTGTGTGCGAGGTGACTTTGGGGCATGAGTGTGTTTGGGAAGGGATGATATATATATATATGTATATTTTTTTAGTTTATATATATTTTATTTTAAAGATATGGGGTACACTTCAGGATTAGGTATTCAAGTAGATACCGTACAGGTAAAGTTTGGGCCTCCCTTTGGTCCCCACTTTGCCTGGTTTGAGATCAGGTACCCTTATTGATGTTGTGGCCCCGCCCCGCCCCCAGCAGTATCCTGCTAATCCCTTTCTTATTGTGTTATGGTAAATGTTCAGGATCTGCTTATGAATGAGAACATATGGAACACTGTTCTTTGTTTCTGTGATAGATAACTGAGTATGACAGACTCTAAATCCAACCAAGTTGCTACAAAATCCATATGTTTGTCCTTTATGGCTGCATAATATTCCATTGTGTATATGTACCACGTTTTTGTAATCCAGTTCAGTTTCAATGGGCAGCACAGTTGGTTCCATGTTTTTGCGATTGTGAATAGTGCTGCAGTGAACATTCATGTGCAGGTATCTTTTTTGTAGAATGATTTGAGTTCCTCTGGGTAGATTCCCATAAGGGAGATTGCTGGGTCATATGGAAAGTCAATGTCTAGTTCTTTTAGAAATCGTCACACTGTTTTCCAAAGAGGTTGCACTAGTTTGCATTCCCACCAGCAGTGTAGAAGCATTCCTTTTACTCCACATCCTCGCCAGCATCTGTTGTTGTTTGTTTTATTAATGATGGTCATTCTTACTGGGGTTAGGTGGTATCTCAATATGGTTTTGATTTGCATTTCTCTGATGATTAGTGAGGCTGAGCACTATTTCATGTGTCTGTTGGCTGCCCGTATATCTTCTTAAGAAGTGTCTATTCATGTCTTTTGACCACTTTTTAACGAGGCTGTTTGTTTTTTGGGAGGAGATGACATTAACAAAACAAAACAGATGACCTGGGTCTCAAATGTCTCTTAGGTCACACTCCACATCTCCTCAGTCACCTCCACCTCCCCTTCATGCAGTTCCTCCAGCAGAGCTCTTCCCTGATTGTTCCTGCCCTCTAAGAGTGGCCCGTGTGGTGCCCAGAGCAGAGGCAGACTCCAGGGCAGCAGTACCTGGCTGGCCAGGGAGCCCCTTCTCCCTACTTCTGAGATGTGCCTAGGGAGGACCAGAGTGTCCTGCAGGAGGCAGCATCAAGCAGCAGGCCCTTTACTGAGCAAACAGGTTATAAGTCACATAGGCAGGTCCTCTTGTGCTTTCAAGGTGGCATACTCACTCTCCCATTGACAGTGTCCAGAGACCGAGTTACAGCGGGCCGCTGGTCTGACTTCTCCTCCATCTGCCAGCCGATCACAGTGATGTTACCCACACGGTCGCTCTCTGCTGATCTGCAACGAGCAAAGTGTGTGGATGAGCAGTGTTTCAACTGCACTGCTTTTCTGCTTAAGTGTGAAGCCCAGTCATCCTGGATCATCAGAGATCTTGGGAGAGGCAGGGCCCAGCCTAACTGGTCAGTCAGTCAGCATTCATTGCATGCATAGTCTCCCTCCAGGTGAGGCAGACAAGGAAAACACTGGGCCCAATGGAGGGCTGTATCTAAGAGGAGACAAAGTACCACAAGCAAGTGTGGGTATGCCTGGTGGAGTCAGAGAAGGCTTCTCCAAGAAGGAGTCAATGCTACTCCTAAGCTGCCGGCCCCTGGGATCATCACTGCACAAAGGGTGATCTGGATATATCTCAGAGTTAAGAGCACCTTTTCCAGCACTGGACCCCCTTCTGTTCCTTTTCACCCCTCCCTCAGGCTTTGATTAGCTCCCAGGCCTAGGCATGGACTCCAACTACAGAGGGATCAGCCAAGGCTTCCTGAAGACACAGGCAATATCATGCCAGCCTTATCAGTTTTACCCTTAAGATCCCTCAGGGAAAGTGATAGCTGCCTAGGGCCATCTGATTCATCCAGGGGAGCCCCAGGGACACCCCGAGCCTCAGGCTTTTTATTTATGATGTCTAAGTTAGCCAGGTTCTAAATTTTTATGTGGTCACATTTACTCACCATTTTCTCTGTGACCTTTTCTCATTGTTGTCATGCTGGAAAAAGCCTTCCCTGTACTATCTATTCAATAGTCATCTTTAGCTCCTTTTAAAAGGAACAATGTCGATTTCCTACATTCAGCAAACCCAACTAGAATTCATTCTGGCAAATGATGTACCTAAATAATTTTCTCAAACAGCTCTTGCCCTCACACCATCCCTCTCATTTTACCTAAGATTCTCCCATTTTTCCTGAATCAAGTTCACACACATTAAATGCTGCTGCAGAGCTCTTGTTCTGTGGCTGATTGAACAGTCACTGCCTAAAACACTGTCATTACTTACAGTAGCTTCAGAATGTCTCCATATTTCAGTGACTTAATCTTCTTTGCCCTGTTTTTCTTGCTATTTTAGACTATTTTCCCAGACTGCGTTTTTTCCAATTTTTATATTATTTTGAACAAACAACACTGCGTCAGGATTTGGGTGGGAACTGCCCTTAAAATGAGTTTGGAAGGGTTGACAGCTTGATAACTTTCATCCCCCGTCCAGAGACACAGTAGAGGTTCCCCTTGCTTTCATTCATCCCTTCAACAAATATTTACTGAGCACCAGGTACTGCTCTGTGTGCTTGGGATACAGCAATGAAGCAAAGCAGACAAAAATCCTTACAGTCTGGGAGATCACATTCCACTGGAGAGGGGACAGGTAACAGAGAAACACATTTAGTATTATTAAATATGTATGTATCTGGACTTTCCTTTAGGTCTGAGCATAGATATACTCACATTTCCTATGGATGCCACAAATGTCCATTCCCTGATAAGGCTTCTGACGGGTTGAGTAATTCATTTTGCCTCCATAGACAACCACCTCCAGTTTCCGGGAGGAGGAAGGATGCTCTCTCAGTATAGGAAATGGGGCCTTTCCCCACCTGTCCCTAGACCTCATAATTGCAGATCGTTTCAAACAAACAAAATTAAATACCAACCTTAGTGTTAAATGCAACCTATGATGCCTGTCCTGGAGCAGATCTTTGACAACAAATGTTCCAGAGCCAAGTAAATACATCTGAAGAAGACAAGGGAAGAGAGACAGCATTAGAGCACTTGGTTGACTCAGATCTTCTTACTGTGGCCCCAGGGCATTCAGCTGAGTGGTTCCCATAACACATCTCCCCTCTTGTCAGAAGCCCAATATGAATGCTCAGAAATTCCCAAAGACAAATACATTTAGACAAGAGTTAATTTGTGAGCCAGTAGTGAAGTCAATCTGTGTTCACTTCTCACTCAAATGATTACATAATTTTTTAAAAAGGAAGAAAATCCCACAAACCACAGCATTACTTAACTGTTCCCTGAGATCTATCTTTGACATCATACACGGATAGCTTGACTTGTGTCATCTGATTGATAAGAGAGTCTTGAAAGAAGGCAATACTGCTTAGAAATATAGGATTGTTGGTTCCCTAGAACAGAAAAGGAAATAGTAAGAAGAGTTGGATTTTTTTTTTAAGTAATTGCTTTTGAAACACACCATCATTTTCAGAGAGAAACTAACATTCTTACCAACTTGAATCAATACAAATGCTAATGGAAGCATACAATCAAAAACTGCTTTCTAAAAGAGGAAAAAGTAGTGTCACATAGATCATAACAGATCCACATACAACTGATACCACTGCACAAGCTGTGCCTGAGGACTTGTTTCTAAAGGTTTCACACTCAGTAAGAGGAATTTTCTAAAACTGAAATGAAGTTAATGTCCACATGCCTTCTTAGTTTTACAATTTACGGTGTATTATGTATTTGGACCTACTACTTTGGGTTTTTCCTTTAAGATGTACAAACAGACAGATGAAAGAGGAAATGAATGGCTTGAGTGGGTTTATTATGTATTTCTAGAAGCCTGTGTTTGAAATAATTAAAAGCTCTTCTTTTTTTAGAACGAGCTGATAGTTTCAAGATCTTAGGTGGTATTTCCTGGCAGCTTTGCCCTGCCCCACCCTCCCACTACCAGCCCCATAATACCATATTCTCAGGCACTGTGGTTAACTATCTCAGTTAAACTATTCAAGCCTCTGGCCATGTTCTCTCTGCATTCCAGATCAAATCTGTCAAGCCTATTGGACAGCCCCTCCTGGGTGTTCTGCTGGGACCTCAATCAACTCAACCTCTCCCTCTACCTGCCCTTGGTTAAAGGCCAACTCTACTCTTTCCAAGCAGGCTAAAAACCTAAGCGTGCACTCTGGCACTTCCTTCATGGTTCTCAACCATCCAGCAACCATGTACTCCTCTTGTAAGTTCCGCCTCCAGAGTCTCTCTCACAAGTATCTTTTTTTCCACCTCCCCACCCCCCTCAACCCACTGCCGAAGTCAGGTCTTGCATCACTCCCCCAAATGACATCTGGTCAGGTGACTCCCCGCACAAAAGCCTACACTGGCTTGCTTCCGTCTACTGCATTACAAACTTCCTGGCCCTTCAAGGCTTCCATTCCTTGCTCTCCTACTTCACCATCCACAAGCACCAACCAGGATACAGCTAGACCTCAAACTCATGTGATGCTTTCGTGTGGTCACACCTTTGAATAACTACCACAGAACTTCGGCACACCCTTAAACATGGAGTTCCCAGAATGGCTGCCTAGGTATAACCTGGGACCTTGGGACAAACGCAGCCTTGGGCCTGACACCAGACTACTAAGGCAGAATTTCATGAAGCTCTACCCGGAAAGCTCGCTACGACTCTCACAGCTGGATGGGGCCCCAGCCTCCAGGTGCCCTCTTCGCCTTTCTACTCCAACACTTCCCACACTCTGCTGTGGGTAGCTCTGCCTCCCCTCCCTCAAGCTGGTCAACTCCTCAGGGCAGGAACTGTCCCTGATGGTCTCCCTATCATCCATAGTGCCTGGCAGTGTGTTAAAAATGTAGGCAGTGCTCAATAAATGCTTAGAAAACAGGGTTGTTGACTTGAACTTGGAAACAAGATTCCATGAAACTGAAAGGAGGGTAAGCTAGCTTCTAAAAAGGCACAACTAGTGAAGAAGAAATGCGGCTTGCTTGATAATTCTTCACATTACAAATAAAACCCTGCAGAATTTTATAGCAGCAACTTCTACACTTAGTGTCATAATATATGTAATATGCTCAGTTATCTAAAATAATTTTATGAAATTTCCTTGGTAACGGTTTATCATTTAATTTAGTGTAAAGAGTAAACACAACACAAACTCAAAAGGCAGTAAAAATTAAAACCAACAAAAAAAAGGGTATGTCTAAGCAGGAGGGCCAATTAATAGTTAATACTCTGATAAGCTTTAATTAATGAGCACCACTCTCCAAAAGTAGCAGCCAACTGGAGGTGATAAGGAAGAATCACGTCTTACCTTTCAATTTTTTTTTTTTTTTGAGTTGGAGTCTCACTCTGTCGCCCAGACTGGAGTGCAGTGGCCGCTCCTGGCCACCGCAGCCTCAACCTGCTGGGCTCCGGTGATCTTTCCGCCTCAGCCTTCCAAGTAGCTGGAATTACAGGCATGTGCTACCACGCCCGGCTGATTTTTTTGATTTATTGTAGAGATAAGGTCTCGCTGCCCAGGCGGGTCTCGAACCCACGGGCTCAGGCAATCCACTCACCTCAGCCTCCCAAAGGCGTGGGATTACAGGCTGAGCCACCGAGCCCAGCTAGGTCTTACCTCTTAAAAGACAAGCAACCTTATAGGATCACTGTTCAAAAATAACCAGCCAACTTACAAATACAACCAACCTGTAATTGTAAGGGATATGGCAAATAAAAATGCCACCCAGATGAATAAATGTGATGAAAAATATCAATGTACTGAAACACCCATGGGAAAATAGTAATAACTCACGTAACTATAATTTCAGCTACAGATGTTCAGATAACTGAATAGCCTCCCATCAGGGCTAGAAACTAGAGCATGTTGCTGGGCTCGCTCAGAAGAGCAGGACCAGGAGCACCCACCTCAATGATCTCCGTCTGTGCATGCTTCGTCCAGAATGCCTGAGGAGGAGTGGTTACACTCACTGCTACAAAACTATTTGGTTTTCGATCTAGCGATGGAGTATGAAGCTCACTGCAAGCTACAGAATCAAGATGGGACAGAAATGAATTCTTTAAAATCAGGTTCTTTTTAGTTCTCTGTTCCAAACACACACAAAGAAAGCACAAAGAGTATACTGACACTCAATGAGATGATCATTGTCAGCTGTCATAATTTTTAAATCTCTTCTCACTCACTCCCCCTCTCCTTTGCCACCCTCTAAGACAGCAGCACCATAACTGCAGTAGAAGGCTGGGCTGAGGGGATTTTCTATGTCCATGGAGTGCAACACAAAGCCAACTAATCAAAATCTGACCAACTGAGCTAAGAAGCCACAGAGTCTACGAATCCTTAGACAGCTACACCTGCCTGAGTCCTATGACTGCTGTGGCTAACTCTAATCTTATGGTGCCCCATGTGTCTTAGTATATGAATAAAAGTATGCTGGAAGAAAATTAAAATTCTATGACAAAATAAACAAAGCTGTTTAAATAAGCCATTGCTCGTTTATTCTCAACAAAGAACCACTTATATGACAGTGGTCCCACAAGATTATAATGGAGCTGAAAAAATCCTATTGTCTACCAACATCATAGCCATCCTAACATTGTAGTGTAACACTGCTTTTTCTATATTTAGATATACAAATACTTACCATTGTGCTACAGTTCCCTATAGTATTTTATGCAGTAACATGCTGTACAGGTTTGTAATCTAGGCGCAACAGGCTAAACAATATAGCCTAGATTTGTGGTAGGCTGTACCATCTAGGATTGTCTATACTTAATGCCGCTGAACAGCAAACTTAAAAACAGGTAAAATAATACATTTATGCCATGTATATTTTATCACAATTTTTAAATAAAAATTGAGAAACATACTAACTTTAATTTTAAAATACGCTCCTGTATTCATAGCAGGTGAGATAAATGCAAAGGAAAAGCAGGAAGAGGAGAAAGAACTGGATGGAAGGCATACACTAATAAAAATGAAAGAATGGTAGGAAAAGGAAGAATTTAAAGAAAATTAGGAAAATACATACAAAGGGAAGAAGGAGACACAAATTTGGTGGGGTAGAAGAGAGCAATATTGTGATGCTTTCAGGAGAGTTAAGAATGCCTTCCTTCATCACGTTCATTTGGAATACGTTACTGGCTATCCCTGTCCTCTGAAGGGAACCATGATGATCTAACCAATGCATGCAGTCCAAACTGCTCTTTAGTTCTAATTACACTTTGTCTTACATTAATATTGCCATGCCAGTTATCTCTTTTGTTAGCACACACATTTGTGTGTATGTTTTATTTTACATAGTTGCTACTCAAGTAGCTACACACAGATGTTTGTCCCAGACCTCTTATGTTTTTGGATTTTCAATCCTTTTCACATCAGTAAACTTCTGTCTGAAATCATTTGCCTTCTGCTAAGCAACATCTCTCAGCATTGTTTATACTCCAAGTCTGGTGTTGACAGATTTCCTCAACTTCTTTGGTTAGAGAATGTCTTTATTCCACCTCATTGTTGAAGGAAATTTTCTCTAAGGAGTTATTTTCTCTAAGTTCTTTAACTATATTGTCTATGTACTTCTATTTTTTCTGTTATGAAATCTGCCATTAGTCTAATTGTTGCTACTTTGAGTGTTGTGTTTTCTTGAGACTTTTATGGTTTTTCCATTGAGTTTGGCTCTCAGCAGTTTTATTATGAGGTATTTAGATACATTTTCTTTTTATTTATTCTGTGACTTGCTATATTGTATTAGTTTGGGGAGAAATGTTCAACTTTTACTGCTTCTGACCCTTCTCTCTTTATGTTCCTTCTTGGATGCAATATAATATACATTAGATCTTCTCATTGTGCTCCCTATCTTTTTTGGTCCCTCTAATGCTTTTCCCCATTATTTTTATCTCTCTGACTTCATTTTGGAAATTTTCTTCTTGACCTATAACTAAAATGACAAATTTTCTCTTTATGTCTAATCTGCTTTTAAGGTCTATCCATTGATTTTTTTTTTAACTTCAGTTATTTTTTTCATTCTAGACTACCCATTTGGTCCTTTTTATGTTTTGTAGTTTTCGGATGAAATGTTCAATTATATTTTTATTCTCCTTTAACACAGTGTTAAGGACCGAATGTTTGTATCTTACCCCCCAATTTTTTTTTTTTTTTCTTTTTTTTCCATCAGGTTCGTCCTCTGATACAGCCCTTCAAATTTACATTTTGAAATCCTAAACTTCAATGTGATGATATTAGGAAGTGGGGCCTTTCAGAGGTGATTAGGCCATGAGATTCTTCATGGATAGAATTAGTGCCTTTAAAAAACAGAGAGACAGAACTTGCTCTCTCTGCTCTGCTTTCTGCCATATGAGGATACAAGACTATGACCATCTGCAAATCAGGAAGCTGGCCCTCATCAGACAACAGATCTGCTGGTGCCTTAATCTTGGACTTCCCAGCCTTCAGAACTGTGATAAATACATTTCTGTTGTTTAAGCCACCCAGTCTATCATATTGTTATAGTAGCCCATACCAGGACATAGCTGATAACAGTTATATTAGTATCATATCTATTAACTCTAACGTGTGAAGCCTCTTTGGGTCTGTTTCCGTAGTTTGTTGTTTCTGTTCATATTTCTTATCTCCTTGTGTGTCTGAGAATTCATGATTTTATGCTGAATATCACATTTTTAAATATTTTATTTTCAAGATGTGTGGTAAATTCAAGATTAGATGTACAAGTGGATGCTGTACAGGTAAAGTTTGGGCCTCCCTTTAGTCCCCACTTTGCCTAGTTTTAGATCAGGTACCCTTATTGATGTTGTGTCCCCCTCCTCACCTCGAATATTACATTGTAGAAACTATGTGTGGCCTAGGATGATGCTATCTTCCTCCAGACAAAATATGTAATCACTTTGGCCTGGTTATAAGGAACACTAAGCACTTGAAGGTACCTTTATTTATCTTCAGAAACTTAATGGGCCTGCAGTCCCTATGGACACTTGCTTCTGGTTCCCCTTAATGCAAAAGTATAGGTTTTGGATTCCAAACCAAAGTGAGAAGGGTTTCACCAAGTATCCTACCCCTTATGGATCCTGGAACACAATCTCTGTTCCTTCAGCACTGAGAGGTTAGGCAAAGTACTGCTCAGCCTCTAGACCCCTCAGCCTTCCTCTTGGGAATCACTGAAAGCCCTCAAAGGAATAAGTGGGCCTCCATTCTCAGATGCTTTACTGTCCTATCAGTTCTCTGGAGACATGAACTGGATATTTCTTAGATTTTTTTTCATTTTTTCTAGATGTCCTTAATGGTAAGATTTGTTTTGTTTTTTCTTCAAGAAAAAGATTTTGTTTCTCCTTATAATTTGTTATTTTTACAAAGAGATGTCTGCAGTTGACGAACACACTAGGTCCTAAAGTCATCCTTCTCTCACAAAAGGATTCTTCTGTTGCTTTTGACCTGCTGCTGCTCCTCTTTCTGGCTCTGGCTCTGCTTCTATGTCCTACCAATCAAATATTCGAACTCTTGGATTTTTCACATCTCTTCACCCACAATCTCTGTTTCCTGACATTTTATCTTTGAACTGTGGTCTCACTATGTTGCCTAGGCTGGTCTCAAACTCCTGGGCTCGAGAAATCCTCCCACCTTGGCTTCCCAAAGTGCTGAGATACAGGCATTCCTTCGTTACCTTTCACAAATTTACCATAGTTTTCAGCAGTGCTCCTTTGATTTTTTTACATTTTTCATTAATATATAACTTACATACCATAAAGTTCACCCTCTTAAAGTGGTTTTTAGGGTATTCAGAGTCGTGCAACCATTACTATTTAATTCCTTAACATTGTTATCACTCCAAGCAACAGCAATAAGCCAAACCCATTAGCCTCAGTTCCCCTCCCCTAGAAACCACTAATCTACTTATTATTTATATATAGATTTGTCTATTCTGGATATTTCATATAGGTGGAATCATACAATAGGGAGCTTTTTGTATCTGGCTTCTTAAATTAGCATATTTTCAAGATTCATCCATACTGTAGTATCAGTACTTCATTTCTTTTTACTGATAAATAATAATCCATTGTATTAACACATACTGCTTGTTCATTACTAATTGATGGATATTTGAATTATTTACACATTTTGGTTATTATGAATAAAACCCAAATATTATTAACATAAAGTTTTGAGTGGACTAATGGTCTTCTTCTCTTTCATTTTTGAAGGATATTTTTGATGGATAGGGAACTCTTGGCTGTCTTTTTCTTTCAGACATTTGAATGTGTCATCCCACTACTTTCTTCACCTCCACTGATTCTGATAAAAAAAATTCACCATTATTCTTACTGATGTAGCTTATACATGTCACTTCTCTCTTGCTGCTTTCAAAATTCTGTCCTTGGCTTTCAATAGCTTGATTATGGTGTATTAGAGGTGTGGCTGTCTTTGAGTTTATCTCACTTGGACTTCCTTGGTGTTCTTAGCGATGTAGATTAATGTTTTCTATTAAATATGGGATGTTTCTGGTCATTACTTCTTCAGATTTTTTTTGCTCTTCTCTATTTCCTCTCTTTCTGGAATTCCTATATATGTATTAGTACAATTGATGGTGTCCCACAGGTCTCTGAGGCTCTGTTTCTTTCTTTTTTTCTGGATTCTTTTTTCTTTATCTCAGACCGGATAATCTCAATTGACCTGTCTTTGAGTTTGCTGATTCTGCCTTCTCAAATCTGTGATTGAGTCCCTCTTAATGAATTTCCCATTTCAGGTTGATTTGTTTGTTTCTGTTTTTTTGTTTTTTGTTTTTTTTCAGTCAGTCTCACTCTGTCACCCAGGTTGGAGTATAGTGGCATAATCAGGATTCACTGTAGCCTCAATCTTCTGAGATTCTTCCACCTCAGCCTTCTGAGTAGCTGGGACTACAGGCATATGCCACCATGCCGTTAATTTTCTGATTTTTTTGTAGAGACGAGGTCTCACTATGTTGCTTTGGCTGGTCTCAAACTCCTGGGCTCAAGCAATCCATCCATCTTGGCCTCCCAAAGTGCTGAAATTATAGGCATGAGCCACCATGTCTGAGCTTTTTATAATTTATTTCTCTTCATTGATTCTCTATTTGGTGAGACATTCTCATACTTTCCTTTATTTCTTTAGACATGGCTTCCTTTAGTTCTTTGAACATACTTAAAATAGCTGATTTAAAATCACTGTGTGCTAAGTCAAGTATCTGTATTTCCTCACAGAACGTTACTATTGACTGTCTTCCTCCCTCCCACTTCCAACCTATGTGTGGACCATACACATACACTGTCCTCCAAGATTCCCAGGAACATGTCAGAGCTTTTCAAACTTCCTGTGAGCATCTAATTTCCAAGCTTTCACTTTTAAAATTTTTCGATCAGCTTTTTGTCCCAATTGTTACTACCACCTTAGGCAGCTATAACGGTAAAAGATTGCCAGTGGTTACTTCTGACAAACACCCTCAGGAAAAAAAGCTGTTCCCACTGGGTAAATTCTGAGGTAAGTCAAATAAAGACAAGTATTGTAACTGGGGTTTCCCAGATAACTGCCAGACAGGTCAAATAATGACAATTCTCAGAGAAAGGGATATTATTGGCTCTCTAACCCCATTCTGTACCCTCCAGTGACCATTGTTTTTCACTAACTGCAGAGCTGTTGGTTTCAAGTCTGTCATGGAGCTAAGGAGAAGAAGATGGATACATGGCAAGTTAAAACACCATAAATCTCTATGTTCTTACTGATAAGTCATTTTTCTTGAATAAATGCTCCACAGAATTCTACAAACCTTTGGTTAATTTCCACAGTTCCGAAATAACTGATTTTGACCATTTTTGCCAGTATTCTCATTGCCTTTTTGGAAGAGGATTTTTGGAGGTCTTTGCTCTGCCATTTCTGTCCTCGCCATTGTCACCTTATCTTCAAAACGCACACTGATTATTTTTAAAAATTGATTTTTATTTCCAAAAATTAATTTTGGCTCTCTGGTTGTATCTTTGTAATATCTTCTCATCTATCTCTGTGGACTTCCATTACTTATTGGCTACAATAAAATACAAAAGTACTTATATCTTCAGTTCAATGAGTTTTGACAATCATAAACATCCATGTAACCAACATCAAAACAACATAGAAAACCTTTTCATCTGACTAGAAAGGTCTACCTTGTACTTCCCAGTCAATTCTGCAGTTACTTTCTTATTTGCATCACTATAGTTCTGTCTGTTCTTGAATTTCATATAAATAGAACATTTCTGTGATTTACCTATGCTGTTATGTATGTTGATAATTCATTCTTAATTGATGGCTGTATTTCATTGTATGAATGTATCACAAATTTATTTATTTATTCTGTTAAGGGACATCTGGGTTGTTTCCAGTTTTGAATTATTATTATTATTATTATTACTATTATTTAGTTGAAGTCTCACTGTTGTCCAGATTGAAGTACAGTGGCATGCTCATGGCCACTGCAGCCCTGACTTGCTAGGCTCAGGTGATCCTTCTGCCTCAGGCTTCCAAGTAGCTGGAACCACAGGCATGTGTCACCATTCCCAGCTAATTTTTTTGATTTATTGTAGAGATGAGGTCTTGCCATGTTGCTCAGGCTGTTCTTGAACCCCTGAGTTCAGATAATCCTCTCGCCTCTGCATCCCAAAGTGCTAGAATTACAGATGTGAGCCACCGTGCCTGGTTAGTTTTGAATTATTATAAATAAATATGACATAAACATTCTTGTTCATGGCTTTTTGGAGCAAGTTTTCATTTCTTTTGCATAAGCACCTAAGAGTGGAATTTCTGGGTCACAGGGAAAGGAAGATATGCTTAACTTTATAAGAAACTAAGTTTTCTAAAGAGTTTGCATCATTCTACACTCCCACCAGCAATACATATGAGTTCCAGTTGGGTGGGGTTAGTGTTTTTATTTTAACAGTTCCAATAGATGTTTTAAT
Source organism: Cephalopachus bancanus (assembly GCA_027257055.1). NCBI lineage: Eukaryota > Metazoa > Chordata > Mammalia > Primates > Tarsiidae > Cephalopachus > Cephalopachus bancanus. The sequence continues at coordinate 802,196 of JAPVLO010000159.1, read as the reverse complement.
TTGCACTCCCGTGATGACTAATGAGGCTAAGCATCATTTTGCCACATACTTATTTTTTATTTGTACAACTTATTTTGTCAGGGGTCTGCTCAAGTCTTTTACTCATTTTTAAATTGACTTGTTTGCTTTTTTATTATTTATTTGCAAGCATTTTATTCTAAATTTGTCATTCGTAATGTGTATTTTTCCCAGTCTATGGTTTATCTATTTATTTTCTTAATGGTGCCTTTTGATAGACAGTAATTTATTTTAATGAAGTCCAATTTTTATCCTTCCTTTTTTCTTTTTTAGGAAGTGGTAAGCAGAAAAGTGCACCCTCACCCCAAAAAAGCATTCATACCCTAATCCTCAGAGCCTGTGAATATGTTACATTATGTGGCAAAAGAGACTTCACAGATGTTACTAACGTTATGGATCTTCTGATGGATTATCTGGATGACCTCAATCTAATTATAAGAGCTCTTAAAAGTAGAAGAGAAAGGCAGAAGAGTAAGCTATCAAGACATGACAATGGAGGAAGAGGCAGGAGAGATTCAAAGCATGGAAGGCACTCAACCTGCCATTGCTGGCTTTGAAGATGGAGGAAGGGGCCATAAACCCATAAGAGGAATGTGGTGGCATCCATGAGTTGGATCCTAAATTCTAAAACCACAAGGAATAGAATTCTGCCAACAACCTGAATACACAAAGAAACAGATTTCTCCCGAGCCCTAAGAAAGAAATGCAGTCCTGCTGACACTGATTTTGGTGTTATGAGACTCTAAGCAAAGGCCCAGCTAAGCACACTGGATTACTGACCAAAGGAATCTATAAGGTAATACATTTGCATTGTTGTTGTTTTTTGAGTTGGAGTCTCACTCTGTCGCCCAGACTGGAGTGCAGTGGCATGCTCTTGGCCACCACAGCCTCAACCTGCTGGGCTCTGGCGATCCTTTCGCCTCAGCCTTCCAAGTAGCTGGAACTACAGGCACACACTACCACGTCCGGCGAGTTTTTGATTTATTGTAGAGATGAGGTCTCGCCAAGTTGCCCAGGCGGGTCTTGAACCCGTGGGCTCAGGCAATCCACTCACCTCAGACTTCCAAAGCATGGGATTACAGGCTGAGCCACCGAGCCCGGCTTGCATTGTTTTACAGACTAAATGTGTAGCAATCTGTTGTGGCAGCAATAGCAAACTAAAACAAAAAGTTAGTGCTTTTTGTGTTTTGTCCAAGAAATCTTCTCCTGCCCTGAGGTTGTGAGTTTCTTATGTTTTCTTCTAGAAGTTTTATGATTGTATTACTATTTTAAATTCTCTTCTGTTTCTTCTAACTATGCCTCAACAGCCATACCCTGATTTGACTGGTCTACTTGCTCTCTCTCCTCTTTAATGTATAAATACCCTTAAATGGCCTATGGTTTCTCTCTGCCTGCCCTTTCATCAGGTGTTGACATTCATGCAAGATTGGAATATTTGGGTCTTTCAAGTAGTAATGATGGTGGATGAACTGAGATATAACAGGTGGCCAAGCTATAAAGATTAATTTTACTTGAAGGCTGATGGGCCTGTGGCCATCTTTGGAAAATGCTTTCCCACAAGTGACATTCTCTCCTGGTCTCATCCTCTACCCAGCCTACTTTAATTCCTGGCTCAAGCTCATAGCTTCCATGAAATTTTCTTTGAGCTGCTTACAATCATGTCCCTTCTGTTTATCACTTACATCACTTATTTGGCATATTTCCATGGAAACCATACATCTCTGATATGTATGCCTTGTCTCTCCAGTCTAATCATCTGAATCCCAGCTGAACAAACAATACATAAATGCTGAACAAACAATACATAAATGCTGTTGAAGTAAACTGGTAAAACATTTCAAGTGCAGTCACTCGACTTAGCAACTCCATATCCAAGAATATATCCTAGGGAAGTAATCAGCAAAACGGATGAAATGCAGGACCATCAAAATGTATGAATATAAAAATGTATGAAATGTATGAAAATCAAAATATATGAAAATCTATGTACAAGTATGTTCACTGTGATAGTGATAATGGCATCTTAGAAACAATCTAAGTATCTAAAAATAGGAGATGGTTAAAATAAGTATGGCACGGCTGCATAAAATAGACTCGATGTAGGCATCCAAAATGATGAAGCAGATCCCATATACAGTAAAATAAAAAGGTATTTTGTTTCATGAAAAAAGCATGTTAAGAACACTAGGGCCGGGCTTGGTGGCTCTGCCTGTAATCCCACGCCTTTGGGAGGCTGAGGTGAGTGGATTGCCTGAGCCCGTGGGTTCAAGACCTGCCTGGGCAGGCGAGACCTCATCTCTACAGTAAAATTAAAAAAAATTAGCTGGGCGTGGTAGTGCACGCCTGTAATTCCGGCTACTCGGAAGGCTGAGGTGGAAGGATCGCCGGAGCGCAGGAGGTAGAGGCTGCGGTGGCCAGGAGCGGCCACTGCACTCCAGTCTGGGCGACAGAGTGAGACTCCAACTCAAAAAAAAAAAAAAAAAAAAAGAACACTAGGATGAAACGTTTGTAAATTAATAATTTCATCACTTTTACAACCAAAATTAAAAATTTCTGTACAGCACCTGCAAGGATAAAAAAAAGTAATTGGAAGGATATATACCAAAATGCCAACCGATTATCTCTCTCCAAGAGAGTTTTCTTTTCCTCTAATATTTTCTGTGTTAAAGGTTTTACAATGAGCACGTTAAATTTTTTTAATGAAACAGATTTTATTTTAAAAGTCAAAATGTTTGTTCATTCAATCATTCAGTTCCTGTGCCTTTTTATTTTTTTTATTTTTTGAGTTGGAGTCTCACTCAGTCACCCAGACTGGAGTGCAGTGGCTGCTCCTGGTCACCGCAGCCTCGACCTGCTGGGCTCCGGCATCCTTCCACCTCAGCCTTCCAAGTAGCTGGAACTACAGGTGCGAGCTACTATGCCCAGCTAAATTTTTTTGATTTGTTGTAGAGATGAGGTCTCGCCAAGTTGCTCAGACGGGTCTCGAACTCGCGGGCTCAGGCAATTCACTCACCTCGGCCTCCCAAAGCGCGGGATTACAGGCTGAGCCACCGTGGCCAGCTGTGCCTCATTTTCTTAAAAAATGGTGGTAAAATTTACTTAACATAAAATTCATCTTCACCTGTTTAAGCTGTTTCTTCCTCCATGTGCCTAATTAACATGACTATATTACTGCTCTTGGTTCACCACACTGAGAAATGTTGTGATTTCTATTATAGGGGATGAGGATTTTTAACTCAATTATACCAATTCTCATCCTCTTTCTATGCTCATTTTAGCTTAATTGTTTTTGTTCTTTATTTTAAAGACGTGGAGTACAATTCAGGGTTAGGTAACAAATGGTCAATACAGGTAAAGTTTGGGCCTTACTTTGGTCCCCTCTTCATCTGGTTTGAGATCACCCTTACTGATGAAGATCTCCCTTACCTCCCACCCATGGCTGTTTCCCACTACTGCCAATACCTTTCTTATAGTATTATGATAATTGCTCAGGGTCTGCTTATGAGTGAGAAAATGTGGTACTCAGTTCTTTGTATAGATCACTAAGTATTAGTATTTATAAAGATCACTGACTCTAAATCCATTCAATTTGCTGCAAAGTTCATAATTTTGTCCTTCTTATGGCTGCATAATATTCCATTGTGTATATGTACCACATTTTTTATCCAAACTGCTTTTGATGGCAACACAGTTGGCTCCATGTTTTTGCTACTGAAAATAACGCTGCAACAAACATACATGTGCAGTTAGTTATCTTTTTCACAGAATGATCTGAGTTCCTCCTGGTATAGTCCCAGAAGGGGGATGGCTAGGTCATATGGAAGGTTGATTTTTAGATCTTTTAGGAATCACCACACTGTTTTCCACACAGGTTGTACTAGTTTACACTCCCACCAACAGTGTAGAAGTGTTCCCTTTTCCCTGCATCCTCTCCAGCATCTGATGTTTTGGGTTTTTTTTTAGTAATTGATGATGGCCATTTTGACTGGAGTTAGGTGGTGTCTCAATATGGTTTTAATTTGCATTTCTTTGATGACTAGTGAGGCTGTGCATTTTTTCACGTATCTGTTGACTGCTTGAATGTCTTCTTTTGAGAAGTTTCTATTCATATCTTTCGCCCACTTTTTAATACAGCTGTTTTTTTCTTTTCAATGTGTTTGAGTACAGATCCTAGATGTCAGATCCTAGATGTCAGGCCTTTGTCAGATACATAGTTGGCAAATATTTTTTCCCACGGCTCAATTGTTAAATCTACATTCTTCATGATTTAAGTTAAGCAAGTATTATGAGCCATGTTGGATTTCTTTCATTTCTCCATTGTGAGGACCCTGTTTCCTGGATACCAAGACTTCTTTTTGTTCATTCTCTCTTTTGGGTGAAATATATCATCTACTAACTTTCAGAGAAAGAATGCAAGGGAAGTAAATCTGTTTGAGACTCTGTATGGCTGAAACGAGTTTCTTTCTTCCCTCACATATGATTGATAGTCTGGTTGGGTAAAGAATTCTAGCTGAAAGTGTAAATACAGGTGTTATCTCACTGTCTTCAAATTGCCGGTGCCACTGAGACACTCATGCCAATTTAATTTCCTGATTCTTGAATATGACTTGTTTTTTTCCTTCTGGAAGTTTTTAGGATCTTTATTTTATTCTGAAATTTATTCATTTACTCTGAAATTTCACCATGATACACCTTCTTATGGGTCTCTGTTATCATTATGCTGGGCCTTGATAGGCATTTTTAACCTAGAAACATATTTTTCAGCTCTGAGAGATGACTTCTATTATTTTTTAAATAATTTCCTCCCTTATATTCTTTTCTATTTTTGTCTTCTAAATATAGGACCTCCCAGATCTACTCTCTAATTTTCCATTTCTTTCTTACCTGTTTGCTATTTTGCTTTTAAGATGTTACTTATGGGGCGAATTCCTTGATGACCCTTTAAACTTTACTAAAGTTAAAAATTTGGCCAGGCTCAATGGCTCAGCCTGTAATTCCAGCATTTTGGGAGGCCAAGGCGAGTGAATTGCCTGAGCCCGTGGGTTCGAGCCCAACCCAGGCAACTTGGTGAGACCTCGTCTCTACAATTAATCAAAAATTAGCTAGGCGTGGTAGCGCACGCCTGTAGTTCTGGCTACGTGGAAGGCTGAGGTGGAAGGATCACCAGAACCCAGCAGGTTGACACTGGAGTGGCCATAAATGTCCTATTGCACTCCAGCCTGGGCAACGGAGTGAGACTCTAACTCAAAAAAATAATAATAAAATAACTAAAAATAAATTAAAAATAAAAATTTTCATCTATATTTTAAATTTCCAAGATTGTTCTTATTCTCAATTGTTCTTTTTTCTTTACAGTATCCTGTCTTTGTTTTATATATATATATACTATCTTTTCTTGAGTATATACATTATAATTTCTTTGGCATTTTCTGCAATGCCTGTTTCTTCCAAGTTGTTTTTTTTTCTTTCTTGTTGCAGTCTTTCCAAAGGTCTGGTGATCTTTAACTATCTTTTCATTTTGTTTTAAATTAAATTTGAAGTATGATTTATATAGAGAATGTATCCATACACACACACATACACACACACACACACACACAATGAGTTTTAATAAGCACATATATCCATATAACCACCACCAGAGTCAAAGCACAGAACATTTTCATTACCCTAAGGGTTCTCTTCTCCCTTTCCAGTCAGTTCTCACACCAATCCTAGACAACCAATAACCCTTTTTCTATCACTACAGATTAATTTTCTTGAGTTTCATATAATGGAATCATGCAATACACAGCCTTTTGTGTGTGAGTTCTTTCACTTTGCATGTTTCTGAGAGTCATCCATGTGGTTATGCATATCATTCCTTCTCCTTGCTGAATGGCATTCCATTGCATGCACGTACCATAGTTTTCCTGATGGTGAACAACTGGGTTATTCCAGTGTTGGTTGGCTATTATGAATAAAGCTGCAAAGAACACTCACATACCAATCTTTGTGTAGCCACAAGCCCACCTGTTTTTAAGAATGAGGTGCTGCTGAGGCGAGAAGATTGCCTGAGCCCAGAGGTTCGAGCCCAGCCTGGGCAACTTGACGAGACCTCGTCCCTATAATAAATCAAAAAATTAGCCGGGTATGGTGGCTCTCGCCTGTAGGCTGAGGTGGAAGGATTGCCTGAATCCAGCAGTCCAGCAGGTCAAGGCTGCGGTGGCCATGAGTGTGCCACTGCACTTCAGCCTGGGCAACAGAATGAGACCCTGACTCAAAAAAAAAAAAAAAAAAAGGTACTGGAAGGCTATCTGCTACCGAATGGGTCAGGTGGGTTAGGTGGGTTCCAGTTCAGCAACTGGGTGGTTGGCAGGCCTGCTACTGGTTGGGCTCCAGAAGGCTAGGGTCTCTCTAGGGGGCGTAGTAGTTCACTTTCTTCTGAAAGAGTCTCCTGCCTAAAGGCATAAGCCCAGCAGAATTGGGATGAGAAGAAGGTTGGAGGTGGGGGAAGTTATTATTTATAAAAAATTCCCACTAAATCACCATTCGGCCTGGCCACTCATCTCCGCTCCTCTGTGCTGCTGTATTCATCCAGAGTCTCTCTGCTTCTCAAGTTTCTCAAGGGAATAAACCTCTGGACCCTGCAGGGCTGAGGGCATGTGGTGAGAACCTGAGTTCAAACTCTTCCTTATGCAAACTGTTCAATAAGTCCCCGTCTTGGTCTCTTGACTGTTCCAGCACTGGGACAAATCTCTACTTTGGCCTCCACCACTCTCACATTCAAGTCCTACCTCTTTCTGCTACTCTCTCCTATTTACTAGTCCTCCATCTACTCCCTCCTCCCAAGTGACATTCGGGGGCTCCAAGTATGTTCCACTGTTCAGAGATTGTGTTTTTGTTTCTTATTTATCCTGATGTTTGGGATCACTTAAGATAAAGGAGTATTTGGATATATGGTGCTCACCCTGCTGTCATAAAGCTAAAGTCCCTGGGGTCAGTTTTGTAATTTGTAAAAATAATTAAGGTTCTTCTGATGTGGAGGTAGACAGATATGAGGAAATCTCAGCAGGGTTAAAGGCAGCTTCTCCCCATACCTTCCTTTCCCAGTATGCAGCACAGTGCTCAGTCCCCATTGTAGAAACAGTCATCAAGTCAAGGTTGGGAACCCCTCTGAACTTGTTTAGGAACATTTAGTCTGAAATGGGGACATTTTCAGAGTTTATTATTAATTTGATAATAATATACTTATGCTTTATGTGTTTTGAAATTTGTCCAAGTCTTTTTTTTTTTTTTTTTTGGCAAGAGGTGGGTAGAGGAGGGCTTAACTGCCTTGATCTTCTTTGTCTCTCAAATAAGCAGTAACATCCCCAAATAATATGTGAAGGTTTAAACTGGTTCAGCAAGGTCAAGCAGCAGGTTCAAGGCCAGTTAGTTTGACACAGCTGGGACTAGAACCAAGGCCATCTGACTCCCCAGGAGGTGTGTCTTTTATGTCATACCACCACCTGGACATCGTTGCCAGGCCACGGAACAATCCTGACCACCACCAAGGAATGAGAGAAGGGACACAAGCACTGAGTAACGCCAGGCTCTGGAGGAGAAGCATCTCAGGCCTCCTAGGTGAGACACAGTGATGCCATGCTTCCCTGACCCCAGGCTCAGCACATTCTATTTTTTACTACGTTCTCATCAGATCCTAGCTGAGAGGGAGAGTACACAGGTGTCACCACTGTCCTTTATACAGTAGGGAACCAAGGGCTAGAGATCTAAATTCAACCATGCAAGGTCCCGTGGTCCGGGATGACAAAGCTGAGCCCTAAGTCCAGTTTTCTTAACCCTTCCTACCATCTTCCAGAGAGTTGGGAGGAGGAGAGAGGGAGGCAGTCTCTACTGGGCTTACCTCCCTGCCCCAGGTACCTATGGAGACAGCACATCCCCCCAAGGATAGCAGGTCCCATGCTGAGGAGATATGAGTGCTGTGGGTACTGGCCTCCAAGGTCCCTTCCTACCCACAGGAAGTTCACACCTGCGTCAGGGCTTCATCATCTCAGAAACACTGCAGCAATGGCAGCAGCAGCACCAAGTTCTTTGACACAAACTCAGACTGGTGGTAGTATTTTGCTTTCATTTCCGTTTTAAAGAAATGTATCTTTTAAAACAAAAAATTAAAAAGATACTTACCTAAGCTGAATTCCAAAATGGGCTCATCTGGATCTTGTATATTTCCTGAATAGAAAAGAAATAGGGAGGAAAAAAATGCTTCAATCAACTTTTTCCTGTTTTTAGGCTTAATGCTAAAAAACTCTACTTTTTCCCCAAAAAAACTTTTATGCAAGATGGCTTCTTCGACTTCACAACCAAGCCCCACTCTCTTCCTCAGATCTACATGCCCACAACAGAGAGAGCTTTGATCACATCCTGGGCATGCGCCACACAGGCAATGTGAACATTCCCACATTACCTACAGGCAAATGGGCCCTAGAGGCGCCACTAAACTGGAAAACTGATGAGGGCAGGCTGCAGCAGAAGCAGTTTCCACAAAGAGGGCTGACACCGTCCCTGGTTTTCTGGTTCAACCAGAGGGATGCCATACCAGGCACCCTGCAGCCTGAGGCGGTCATGGGAGCTCATACTGCCTGGCTGCCAGATGCTCCAGGAAGTTGGCTCCATCTTCTCAGTGCTGCTACAATTTGGGGTCCACAAGCCGTGAGTTTGTACCAGGAGCCTGGCCTGGGCCCTGTGAGGCTCACCTGCCAGAGAAAGGCCCAGCATGTCAGCTGCCACATCAATGGTGGAAGCCCGCTGCATTGCACGGGCCCTGGTGCCATGGCGAGGGCTGTGCTCTCTTGCCGTCATGATGTCATTGGTGATGATGTGCCTCTTGTTCCTGGGTCAGACCACGCCTGATTCCCCGGGAAGCGCTGTCACCAAGCCCTAATCCCCTAAGGTGGAAGTAGCCCTGAGAAATAAGAGCAAACACTGGTAAGAAACCACAGGGATGGTAACTGAAAGACACTGTGCTCTCATGGAGAACCTGACCTCACGTGGGCGAGATGCAGTGACAGATGAGGAACTAGGGTGGAGCATCTGCTGTTCTAGGTCCCTCCTGGCCACCTCTTTCTCACTTCCCAGCACAGAATACACATGGAATCCCATAAAGAAACTGGGTACCCTTCAACAGAGACATGCCACAGTAAATGATGGTTTCTAAGTAATCATAAAATATGGATTTTGAGAGTTCCTTGTTCATTATGCTCTTCTGTTTCTGAGTCTCCAACAACCTTTAAAATGCAAGTCAGCTCACTACAACCTCTGTGAGAAGGGTGAGAGCTGCCGGAGAGTCTGCCGCTCAAGGCTCCACCAGTATTGCAGAACACTGACCAGACAGCTCATGCTTCTCACCTGCTTGCTTGCCTTCCAGGGTTACACAAACTTCATGTATGTCTCAGTCTCAGGCTTTCTTTCCCACAAAGCATGTAAGTGATAATCTAGACCTAATTGAAGTAGATGGCGCTGTGCTATGGGTGAGGAGGGCTCTGGGCAAAATGCCGCCAGAGGCTAAGTAAGACAGACACGGAGCACGGAGCTCACACTGTCTCTCAGAAGTAGCAGGAAAGGAGTTTTAGGTTTTTCCAACCCTATATGCTTACAATTCCTGCCATCTCTAGAAGAAACCAGCCTTTAGAAGTAATGATAATCAGACTGAGCAACAAGCCTGTTTAAAACACCCTCTCAAGCGTCTCCACATATCCAGAGACTGCCCTGTCTTCTCAAAGGGTGTCCATGCCTCTGCAACTGAAGTACTTAGGCTCCTGCCCCTGGGTTAATTCACCTAGAGACTTACTAGACATGTTTGTCCTCAGATCACGTGGCATTTCTTCATAGAAGCATGTCCAAATCCATCATCTAAAAACAGAGAAGTATAAACTTAACAAGCTGGTCAAACATGAAGTTCCTAGAAACACGGGGAAGCCAAGAGCTACTCCATGTTTGTGTGAGCTCCACACCCCAATCTAACCTTTGGGCTCGAAAACACAAGTTTTGCTCAAACCCAAAAGAATGAGAAAGAGAAAGTGTACATTCCCTCCCCTCGCAGGGGTGATCTGTTGGGAGTCTGGGCCTCCTCTGAAAAGCCAAGCGGGCAGCTGGGTGTGGGTGAGGGAAACGAGGAAACGTGACTGAGTCCCACATTCTCAGTTCACAAACTGCAGCCCCGGGAGGAGCTTCAGGGCCCTCTGAGGTTCTGCTCTTCATTGTCTAGGATGAGACAGGCTGCGCCCAACTCACTGGGCTGCCATGAAAACCAACGGTGCAAGAACAGAAGGCTCTGCCAACTCTACACTGTTGCTGCTGCTGCCTGGCCCCAGTTGCCTTCCTGCAGAACAGAACGCTCAGGCCCCACTAAGTCCCAGCACTGCTGCAGGGCTATTGGACAGGCCGCAGGGCCCAGCTCCTGAGCAATCTCAAAGTGCTGTGGTCTGAGAACTGGACAACAGCAAGAGCAGTGCTCTTGGCCCTAGGCCGACTCAGTTTCTCTCACAGGCTGTGTTCCTATCCCTCCCACTAGAAGGACCCAGGGACCTTCAGCCTGGGCACCTCAGCAGAGGGCAATGGCCTGACAGTGTGGTCATAGTGAAAATCACCCAAGGGAGACTCACTGGTTTGCTGATATGAAATGGTATACAAGTCAAACAATATGCAACACAAGTGGAAAACTTAGAAAGTACTTGGAGTACTAATACTTGTATTTTATAGTAAAACTTGTACAAATTAAGAACAATAAAAAAATACACAAGTGGCAAAAGATATGAATTCATAAAAGAAGAATACATGTGGAAAAATGACTGAATTCAATAATATTAATTAAAGCAATAAGCCAGGCATGATGGCTCATGCCTGTAATTCCAGCTACTTGGGAGGCTAAGGCAAGAAGACTGTTTGAAGCCAAGAGTTCGAGACCAGTCTGAGCAACATAGCAAGACCTCACCTCTTAAAAAAATAAAAATGATTAAAACAATGCTAAATACACCTGTTTTCACTAAATTAGTCCTCCACGAGGCATTTGTTTTTCTAATGAGAATACACATTGCTGGAGGACCTGGGGGAAACTATATAGGGATGTCCTATATTCTTGTTGATCAAATTTTAGAGCAGTACAAGCATTCAGAAAGCAATATGGCATTAATTATCAAAATCTGTTAAACAATAACAAAATTCTCACCAATAATCCAGAACATGGAAATGATCACTGAGCAAAGGTGCTTACTGTAGAATTACTTATAGTAACAAAGCGATCTAAATGCCCAGCTACGGGTAAGAAAAGAATGTTCTCGAAGATACACTTTTACTGCAAAATAGTGTTAAAATTACTGTAACAAAGTCAACATGAAAAGTTCTTCAGCCTCATTCATCATCAGGAAAATGCAAACTGAAACTATGAGATACCCCTGTACACCTACTAGAAGGGCTAAAGTGACAAAGACAGACAATACCAAGTGCTGACAAGCATGTGGAATAACTAGGACAGACAATGCTAGCACAGTGTTACTGGCACAGCCAGTCTGGACAACTGGCCATCTTTACTTAAACCAAATATACACCTACCCAGTGACCTGGTATACAATTCATTCAGAGTAGAACTGCTAACAGAAATGCATACTTATGTTCACCAAAAAATGTGTAGAGAATGTTTAGAGCACCAACATTCACAGTAGTAAGATACTAGAGACAACCCAAGTGTTCATTGTCAGAATGGATGAAACAACAGGGATTGAATCTTAGAAATATCAAAGGGAAAAAGGCCAAGAGTTCGAGATCAGCCTGAGCAACATAGCAACACCTCATCTCTTAAAAAAATAATAATTAGAGCAATGCAAAATACTCCTGTTTTCATTAACTTAGTCCTCCAAAAGGGGTCTGGTGCAAGTCAATTCTAGGCAAGTCCATTTATATGAAATGCAAGCACAGGCTGAAGAATCTGTGGTGTCAGGAGAGCGCTGTCTAAGAGGGGTGATACTGACAAGCGAGGGTATCATGGGGCTCGGGGGCTCTGGTAATTATCTGGGTGACAGTTCCATGGGTGACTTTACTGTGTGAAAATTTATTGAGCTGAAAGGAGTAATTTTTATACTTCAATAAAAAGTGCATGCAATTCTTTTAATGACTATAATAAAGACAACATAGCATGAAAGAATGTTTACGTCAGTTCTGCATCATTTGTGTTTTTAAGGAATTAGCCCACCTCTGCTGTGGTTATAGCCATTTCATGGCACAGAGGAAAAGAGCAAGAGCCTAGCTCAAGACGGTGGCCAGGATGAGGTTGTGATCATGGGGAAGTGTTTTTTCTTCCCTTACAGTCATCCTCATGTCACTGAAGGTTGCACCCATGCTGGCCAGAGGCAGAGCGGCACCCCAGGCATGACTGCAGCTTGAGAAATGAGCTCTCCCTCTGGAATCCCTTCCCAGTGTGTCCTCAGCATTCCATCGCCTGCTCTGCTGCCCTGCTCAATATGTTAGCGAAGGTGACAGTTACACCTTCACTTGGGACAGCGGAGGCAGGGCAGAGGGCCGCATCTGCACCCCAACATTTTGTCAGTCCCAGAGATAACCGCAAACCCATCCACTCCTACCCTTTCTCCCACTCCCCTAGAGGGCCCCGGCCCACCCCACTGGCCTGTTCTTCCCTTGGGAGAGTGGTTTGTATTCTAGACATCATGAGGTTTCTAGAGATAGAAATGCTTAAAGGGCAACCAATCCTCCATGGACTAATTTTACACCTGAGAAGTTCACAGATCAGAGAAACTTTCAGGTCAAAAAGATCTTAGAATCCATTTCACAGTTATTTGGGGGCACTTAATTAGAATCTGCAATTTAAGTCATCAAGATCCAGGACACAAAGCTAATTTGCACAGCTGAACTTGATTTCCCTTCTTAGTCTTATTAATTTAAGGTAATTCACCAAGGATTCCTATATTCCCAAGGTCTCTGTTTTTCTCCCTGGCTCCATTTGAAAACCAGAGCTCATTAGGAAGAAAAACTGCACTTAAATCAAAGCGGACATAGAGTGTGTGGGAGCTCTTTAGGGGACTGGAACTTTTTCTTGAGGTTAAAAAAAAGAAAGAAGCAGTAACTCATGAAATGAGTTACCTCTTTTCCTGCTCTGTGAAGTCATGTGACTCCTTCCGGCAAGAGGATGCAGATTATCAAATCGACAGCAAACCCTGAGGTTCTATCCCACTAATGTCCCTTCCACCCATGCAAGGCAGTGGAGAAGGTGGCAGAGGGAGCAATAAGACAAAGGGGTGTTAAGATTCACACAGGATTAGTGATGGTGGCAAGAACTCTCAGAAGCAGTCTTGGGAAAGATTCACCTGCCTTTCTCCTCCATTGAACTAAGGAATCTCAGGCCTGAGGGGAGTTCTGGAGGCCCCTCTGTCTCAATAACCTCTTGCGGGCTGCTGAGCGGGAGTTCACAGCAGAGGATTAACCATAAGAGCTCCATTTCCATCCATCTTATTTATTGGGGTTCTCCTAAAAATTATTTTTAAAAGGAGTTGCACTGATAAGGTCATGAAAGACAGGGTGATTTTTTTCAAGGTCACATGCAAGTGAAAGGTGAACTATCATCAACCCAAAGCAAAAAGCTCAGGTACAACTGCAGCCCCTCTCCCTGCCCTATCCGGCCAACCCAGTCCCACCCAACCCCACTCTATTGCTGTAAATAGGCAGTAAACAGGCTAAGAGACTTCCCTAAGCCTCTGTTCTCCAAACACAGAGAGAAAGTAAAATGAAAGACTGAAGTGAGTCAGAACATGAGTCAGCAGCCCCTAGGAAAGAGACTTCTCTATAGGAGCAGAAAGAGGAAGAATTTTCTCTCAAAAATCCCAAGGTCAGGATTGCTAAAAACACAGATCAGTGCAGCATCACACCATTCACTTACACTGAAAATTGTTAGTAATAATCTAAGATAAGCAAGTATCACCTTCCTGCATGGAGTCGTTCCAGCATAAAGACCTTTCCTTACAGAGGTTCCCCTGATATGGGAAAGCGGGCCTGTACCTTGTGGTAACGCATTTCCTTGTGTGACCATGGAATGATCATCTGGTCTTATGAGTGCCAGACTTAAACTCCTTGCTTCTTCCATGGCCTCCTGGGTGCCTGGCTCAAGCCTGACAAGTCTAATAAACACCTGTCGTGTAAAAACCAACATCTGTGGCAGAGACTGCACTTGCTCACCCTTGCCTGGCCTTTTCCTACTCTTCCCAGGCACACAGACAGATCATTCTCTCTGGCCCCCTTCCAGTTAGGTAAAGCTGTGTGACTGTGTGACTGAGGGCAGAGGGATAGGCACCGCCTAGATGTAGACAGCAAAGATGCTTAACCTACAGTTCTCTTTCTCCCCTGGATTCCCAGCTGGAAACAGTTGATTGGGTTCGGTAATATGGAGTCACTAGAAGAAAGGAGACTAGGTCCCTGAAACTGTGTGGAGCAGAGGCCCCACTCTCCAGCCCATCCCTACATTTAAAAAAAAAACCTCTGTTACATGAAGCCATTGAGGTTTGTGGGGTTTTATTATAGCAGCCAGTGCTAGTTACTCTGACTAAAGAGTGATACATACCAAGTACTCAAAAACTGGGGCACAATGAAAATAAAAATTACAACTACTAGTTAATACTTACTACACACCACCTCGGAAAAATGATGCTTTGTTCTCTGGAGGAGGTATGGCCAGCTCAGAAGAAAACAGTCCACATGTGGTAAGGAGACTACCACAGGGCTCTGGGAAATGGGAACAGTACAGAGAATAAAAATTCCACTTCAGTAGACAGTCAACCAGAAAAATATTTTGCCCCCTGAGAGATACGGGAAGAAACAAACTCAGTTTCTCCTACTGTACCCTCACAACACAGAACCCTTCTGTGACCCTAGATATATGGAAGTATATCCCCATGTACCAAGCAATCGATTCTGCAGCTGATTTACCAAAGGACACCAGCCAGTGTTCTCTAACTCAATTAGATTTAGACACTATCTACTTTAAGATAGTATCAGATCATACAGATTGAGGCTCAGTCTCACAGTACTGGCCCCTACTTCAGACACCAGTCACAAGCACGGGTTGTCACCTACACTTCAAACTGGCCAGCATGGTTCCCATGACTCCCTCCTAGGGTTCAATGAATTTGCTAGAGCAGCTCACTGAACTCAGGGAAATATTTACTTACTTTTATTGATATTAATATTTTTAGTGATATTGATAATTACTTATTATTACTGATTATTCAGGATATTACAAAGGACACTGATAAGCAGCCAGATGAAAGAGGCATAGGGCAAGACGTGGGAAGGACCCCACAGCTTCCATGCTCTTTCAGGTGTGCCACCCTCTAGGAACCTTCACATGTGTTTAACTACTCAGAAGCTCACAGAACTCAGTCCTCTTGGATTTTTTTTTTTTCCAAAGACAAGGTCTCACTCTGTTGCCCAGGGTCTCCTGTGATGAGATCATACCTCACTATAACCTCAAATTCCTGGTCTCAAGCAATTCTTCCAAGTAGCTGGGACTACAGATGTGCACCACCATGCCCAGCTAACTTTTTAAATTTTTGTAGAGATAGGTATCTCATTATGTTGCCCAGGCTGGTCTCGAACTTTTAGGCTCAAGCAATCATTCTCCCTTTGCCTTCTAAGGTGCTGGGATTCCAGGTGTGAGCCACTGTGCCTGGCCTCCTTTTGGGTTTTTAATAGAAGCTTCATTACATAGGCATGACTGATTAAATCATTGGCCACTGGTTTAACAGCTTAACTTTCTGCCCCTCTCCCCTTCCCTCCCCTCCTCTCCCATCCAGAGATGGAAGAGCTGGAGACTGAAAGTTCCAGCCCTCTAATCACCTGATCAGTTTCCCTGGCAACCAGCCCTATCTGGCAATCTAGGAGCCCCCAGCCACCAGTCATCTTATTAGAATACAAAAGTCACATCACTCCTGAGATTCCAAGGATTTTAGGAGCTATACAACAGGCAAAGGGGCAAGAAGTCCAAATATAAATTTCACAATATCACACTCCCTAATGTCAGGTCAAGCTCAGGACACCCTGAATACATATCTCCTGTTCCTCCCCCAACCCTGAGGTAGGCTTAGACCTCACTAGTCTAATATTGTAGGCTTAGACCTCACTGCTCCTGAGATTCTATGGTGTGAGATGGCTTTAACATCAAGAAGACAGGTTCACTGAAGTGGCCTTAGAGCCACTAATCCAATCAAGGGAACAAAAGTGACTCAACAGGGTCGATCTGTTACCAGTGTCCCATATGAGCTCTGTTTCCATGGGTCTCCTAGAGACAGCTGGAAATTGAGTCTATCCAGGGATTCACCCATACCTGGTCTACACCCAACAGGAGTCTTGGAATCATCATTCTTGAAGACCCCAAAAAACAGAATTGAAAGGACAGAATTGAAACTGAGCAGGAAATGCATTTTTTAAATCTTGTTCCTAAAACCTGTCAGGATGATGAGAAAATAGAAGCTATATTTTGGAGAAATGCATACTTTAGGTAAAATTAACCTTGCCGACTCTGCCTTTTCAGAAACACAGACTTCCTAATGCTAGAGGTATCATAGCGGCAATCAAGTTTGCCTAGAGTAAAGGGAATTTACAAGGCCTAAGACATCATGCATTGGGCAAGGATTGTAGAAGTCACAAAACTGGCAATTACAAAAGTTATGACCACTCAGAGGGGGCGCAGGTGGGGATTCAATCTTCCGGTAAATTGGGCACGCTATCTACAGGGAAGTCAAGGATCCCCCGAAGCTACCCACTGGGAATGCATGGGAGATAGGGGGAGGTGGAGCACTGGAATCCTTTTCACACCCTTCTCTAGGGGCTATGATAATGTGGGCGGGCATTAGTGGGTCTCTGTGTCACTGGATCTCCATGACATCCGCTGGTGGTCAATTAGGAAGTCACAGCAGTCACGTCTACCTGACTGCAACATCTCCAGGGGAAAGAATTTAAGCCAGGACTCGGGGCTATGGGGCCCGCATTCGTCTAGAGTGTAGGTCTGCTTCCTGTCTGTGGGAAGTGAACTTTTCTTACATAAATCTTATCTTCTTTCATCTCTTTGTGTGCTGCAATTCTTTGCATTACTCAGATCTCTGGGTTGCCAGCACGTACCTCCGGCCCGCTGGCTCTGGCAGTGCTGTGCCTTGTCTCTCCATCCATCCCTCCACCCTCATCCTATCCATGCCCTAACAAGAATGATAGCAGTGCAGCCTATGTGCAAATTCCATGACATGGGCACACACCTGAGAGCAGGCACAGGGTGGGTGGAGTACTAATGCCAATGGCACAAACTGAATGGGTCAGAGTCAAAATTGTAACCCGAGTGCCTCACTTCAAAATGCTTTTTTCTCCTCTCTCTCTCCTTAAGACATGCTTGAGAGGTTTCTTTCCTCCTTTTTCCCATCAGATACTTCCTTGCATTGTGTTCACTTATCTAAGTATGTGCTTGCTTAGAAGTTCCAGGGGCTAATCTTGAAGCAAGCCAGACAACAGTGGGATTCTCCCCTGTTTAGAGATCACCTCAAGGCTGCAGTCAATCTACAACTCCAAGATGACACCAGTTCATACACCAGATGGGGCAATAACTCAGGACAGATATTCGAACAAACCACATAGACCAGCACCCACTGTCACTCCTGTATGCTCCTCATACCCAGTTTCCCTTTGTAAGCCCCTGCATGCAGTCCAAAAGTTGGAACGTGGTCTGTTAGAGGCATGAGCCTGGCCATTTTCCTGTTGGCTTTCAGAATAAAGTCACTTTCCTTTCACCATCTCACCTCTCGTGTTTGGCTTTGGGTGGCAAGTGGTCAAACTTGCTTTTGGTTACAGAATGTGGTGACAGGGATAAGCAACAGGCACAGGACAAGGCCAGACAGGAACAGAAGCAGCCTCTCCAAGATGGAGGGCCAGGGAGGCCAACAAACTAGAGACTCTACTATAGGGAAAAGGCAGCACTGGCCAGCATGCAGGCTCAAGCATATCCACTGCCAAAACGGCTTAAAATCTGCTCCCAATCATCTGCTTAGGTCAGTCACCAGTGAAGGGACATGCAGCGCATGGCAAGGACCAGGAAGGCCCGGTGTCCAATTATTCCAGAGCAATAGCCAATGGCGGCAGAAACCTCCTCTGGTTTACATTTGGAATGAATGGGTAAATGAATGAATGAATGAATGTTTCTACATGACAACTGAGACAGTTTAATGCTATAAATCAAGTTTTAATGCAAAGAAAATGATAGAACGAATATAAGGAGTGTGTGGCTAGGGTGAGGAGAACACACCAAAACTCATTCTTCCTTAAATATGGCTGTTTTGGAAACTGCAGCAACTCACCAGGAACAGGAATGCATGTACTCAGAACAGGCATCAGAGAGTGACAGGAGAATCGACGGTGTTTATTCCGGAAGTCTCAGGGGGAGTAGCCTCCCAAAACCTGAGCCTCGACCCTCAGTTTCAAGCTGCTTTTATAGAGCTTTTTGACTACAAGTACAACATACATGGGTTTGCCATTGGTGGGTTTACAATTTTAAATTTAGGACCGGGAACAGTTACTACTACTTCTGCAACAAGCACTGAAGCAGACATTTTTATGAACATTTCCATATGAGGTGTAATAAAACGTGTTTACAAAAACAGAGATTGCAGTTAAGAAAAATAGCATGTAGCTGCTTGCTTACAGCGTACTTACAGAAGCAGAGATGGCAAGCAGTTGTTTTCTTAAGATAAGACCCTTAAAGTCAGCTTTCCTGCCTAATTCCTGTTGTTGTTTTTTCTATCTCATGCTCAACTTGCAGCACAGAAAAGCAAAACAAGAAAATGTTAGACACTGGAGAAAACTGCCATAAGAAGTAAGTGGACAGGGTGGACAGATGTGGTGGGGTAGGCATGGGTCATTAAAAGCAAAGGGACAGGTCATATTAGACCCTGCTAGAAAATTGGTAAGGGGCTCCTTTAATTTGCTCACTTTGGAGACTTCATCCTTTGGCTGCTCCATCCCCAGGCACCCCACCCCACCCTACAATGCATAAAAATAGTGGAAGCAAGCAGTTCTTCCTTTTTTTCTCTCTTAAACAAAGCCAACTGCCTAGGAAAAATCCTAATCTTAAACAAAGTCAAATGTGCCTCCCTACCATAACATACAAAAAATGCTCCCTGCCTCAAAGGCTCAGATATTAACTGGGCAGGAAAGGTCAGATACCCCAGTTATAAGGAATAAGGACACGGGTGGAGGGGACCTGAGAGAAGTAGCAGAAAGGGATGGCCAGAAGGCCTTTCTCACGCCCCTCCTGGGATCTGCCCCAAGGCCATTATCTCCTTCCCCTCTCCCCCAACTCTGGTCCACAGAAGGCTCTGGTTTGAATGTGCCCCCCAAAAGTTCATGTGTTGAAAACTAATAGCCATTGTAACAGTATGGGGAGGTGGGACCTCTAAGAGGTGACTAGGCCATGATCTGCCCTCATGAATGAATTAATGCTGTTCTTTGCAGCAGTGAGAGGGATGGGCTACTGATAAAAACAATGAGTCTCTGACTCCTGTTGGCTTCCACCTTCTACCCTTCTGCCATGGGGTGACCCTCACCAGATGCAGGCACCATGCTCTCAGACTTCCCAGCCTCCAAAACTATGAAAAATAAATTCCTTTTCTTTACAAATTATCCTGGCTGTCGTATTCTTTTTTTTTTGAGTTGGAGTCTCACTCTGTCGCCCAGACTGGAGTGCAGTGGCCGCTCCCGGCCACCACAGCCTCGACCTGCTGGGCTCCGGCGATCCTTCCGTCTCAGCCTTCCGAGTAGCCAGAATTACAGGCATGCACTACCACGCCCAGCTGATTTTTTTTGATTTATTGTGGAGATGAGGTCTCGCTGCCCAGGCGGGTCTCGAACCCACGGGCTCAGGCGATCCACTCACCTCAGCCTCCCAAAGGCGCAGGATTACAGGCTGAGCCACCGAGCCCGGCGGCTGTAGTATTCTATTATAGCAGCAGAAAATGGACTAAGACAGCTGCTGACACTTCTTCTCTGCAAGTTGGACCCTTGGATCAACCTGCAAGGCCCAGAGCTGGGCGCACAAACCAAACCACTTGCTTAGTTAATGCCACTTCAGATCTCTCCTCCTTGGTAGCTGACTGTATAAGACTTGCTAAGTTTCTCTCAGCCTTGGTGTCACACTCTGTGTAACAGGAATAACATGGCCTCACCAGGACACACTGAGGAGCAAGCACATATGTGAAGAAACATGGAAAACATCTACATAAAGCCTGGTTCATGGGATATCCACCATGCTAGGTTCTCGCCTCAGCTTTTTCTAACCTCCCCTGAGAACGGCCCCCCACAGTGCTTGTACTGGAGCCATCTATGAGCCTGGAAGGCCTTTCTCCATAGCTTAGTCTATTTGAGTTTTACCCAACTCTCCAGCTGTCTCAAGCTCCTCCAACCAGAACTCTTTCCCAGGGTCCACGGCACTTTGTTTGTGCTGCAGTTCATAATGGCCATATTTTCTAAATCAAAAATTAGGCATAAAGGTTGTTGCTGGGAAGGAATATGCAAATAGAGGATTGTTCTTTGAGACAATAGGGTTTGGTGGAGTGTGGGGTGGGGGAAGAGATTAAGTATTGGCATGAGGACTGGTGAGCCTCTGCAAAGTGTGTGACCTTCCACAAGGTACTATCTCTGTGCCTCAGTTTCCTCACCTGCAAAACGAAGACACGACTGCTGTTGAAAGGAATTCACAGTCTTCTCCTCAGGGGAGTATATGAGCAGACCCCAGTCCCCTAGGGAAGTGGGGTGGATGCTCAGTCCCTCCAGGCTAGACATCTATTAGGACTATGTTCAGAGAGGGCATCACTATGGTCCTCCTGTGCTAGAAAAGCCAGCTGCCTCCTTCCCCTCAGAGCCAGGGCTCAGCTTGCTCCCACTTCCTGTTCCTTGTACATGTACAGCGCCTCAGCTGGCAGGAGAGAGAGAATCAATCTGAGTAAAGTTCTGACTCAAAGAACACTTAACGTAAGAGCCTGCTGCCAAACATCAGTACTGCTGCTAATGCTCAAATGCAGGGGAGTAATGTGCTCTAGAAAATCAAGCACAGGAAGACGAGAAGCAGACTAGCAATTTTCATCTCTTCTCACCTACAAACACTAACAGTCTAACTTGGTCCCCTCAGTCCCCCCCACCACCCAGCCTGTGGCTCACCAGGAGATATTCAATCATTTACCCCGCTTCCCATTTCCCCAAGCCCTGTTCTCTGCCAGTGATCATGAACCTAGTAATGGCAATGAGTTAACCTCATGGAATCAACTAACACACCTCATTCGTTTAATAATATGGCAACTGTTATAATATAATGCCTGAACCTGGATACAAATGCATATCCCCAGACTCTAATGGAGGGTGTCTGTCACTTTGTGCTACCGTCTGAATGTGTCCCACAAAATTCACATGTTGAAACTTAATCATTAATGTGATAGTATTAAGAGGTGGAGGTTGTAGGAGGTGATTAGGTCATGAGGGACCCACCCTCACGGATGAAATTAGTGTCTTATAAAAGGGCTGGACGGAACAAAATTAAGGTTTGTGAGGACAGCAATCAGTCCCTCATCAGACAACAAACGCCAGCACCTTGATCTTGAACTTCCCAGTCTCTAGAACTGTAAGAAATAAATTTTTTTTTTTATAAATTACCCAGGCTGGGCACGTTGGCTAACTCCTGTAAGCCCAACACTTTGGAAGGTCGAGGTGGGAGGATTGTTTGAGCCCAAGAATTCAAGACCAAGCCAGGGCAACAAAGCAAGATACAAAATCTACAACAACAACAACAAAAAGATGTGGTGTCATGCACCTGTAGTAGCAGCTACTTGGAAGGCTGAGGTGGGAGAACTGCTTGAGCTCTGGCGTTTGGGATTGCAATGAGCTTTGATCTCTCCACTGCACTCCAGCCTGGGCAACAGTGAGATCCTGTCTCTAAAAAACAAAACTAAAAACAAATAGGCTGGGCACGGTGGTTCATACCTGTAATCCCAGTACTTTGGAAGACCAAGATGTGAGGGTCATTTGAGGCCAAGAGTTCGAGATCAGTCTAGACAACACAGCAAGACCTCATCTCTATAAAAAAATCAAAAAAATTAGCCAGGCATGGTAGTGCATATCTGTAGTTCCAGTTACTTGGGTAGTTTAGACAAGACAATCACTATAGCCCAGAAGTTCGAGGCTGCAGTGAGCTATATTGTGCCACTGCACTCCAGCCTGGGCAAGAGAGTGAGATCCTGATACATAAATTAATTTAAAAAATCAATTAATTACCCAGTCTCAGATTTTATTAATAGCAGCCTGAACTAACAGAGAAACTGGTACTGAGAAGGTATAACAAATGCTTAAAAATATGGAAACAAAACCAAAAAAAATATGGAAACAGCTTTG
This sequence comes from Cephalopachus bancanus, assembly GCA_027257055.1. Lineage (NCBI taxonomy): Eukaryota > Metazoa > Chordata > Mammalia > Primates > Tarsiidae > Cephalopachus > Cephalopachus bancanus. Next base: position 779,723 of record JAPVLO010000159.1, on the reverse strand, counting down.
GAACTGGTAATGGATAAAGACTATACTAGTTTTGAAGTGCATGCTCAAAAAAGCCTACATTGCCATGAATGGAGCATAAAGGATGATTCTGGTGAGAGTTTAGAAGAGGAGACCTGTAGAGAGAGCCTCAGTTTCTAGAGATTATCTAAGTCATGATCAGTATACTGGTAGAAATATGGGCGTTCAATTTTTTTTTGTTCTTTATATAAAAATTCAAAAGAGATGAAGTCTCACCAAATAACCAGGTGCTAGTCATGAAGACAATGGAGGAAAAATTCCAAAAGCACTTTGGAAATCTTCAAGGCTGCCACTCGCATCACAGGACCACAAGTGCCAGGTCCTTGAGGGCAGAAGAGTTTCAAGGGAGGTGTCCAAGATACCAGGACCTTGGGGCTTGCTGCCCAGGATTACCTCAAATTTCTACTCCCTGCATTCTGGCACAGTGCTCCCTAACTGGTCCAACTGTGGCTAAAGCGGACCCAGGTCCAGTTTAGGCTGCCTCTCTGGAGGGGACACCCTGTAAACCTTGGCAGCATCCAAATGGTGCCAACTCCACAGGCAGGCAGAGTGTATGAGCTGTAGAGGCATGGCTCCCCACCTAGATTTCAAAAGATTGGGACCCAACCAGAGAAGTACAGGGCAGAGCCACTGCAGTGCGCCCCCACCAGGGCAGTACCCAGCAGAACTGTAGGGTGGGGACACTGCAGAGGGTTTCCACAAGGGCCAATGCCTAGTGGAGCTGTGGGTGCACAGCCACCTGAGGCCCCAGACCTATAGAGAAACCAGTGTGCAATGCAAGCCTTAGAGAGCCACAGGCATGCAACTCTAATGTAGAGGCTACACCCAGCAAAGCCATGCCATCAAAGTCATTGGAAGCCTTGGGGACCCAACCTCTACCCCAGTGTGTCCAGAAGATTATTCTCAAGTCTCGAGATTTAATGTTGTTTGCCTTGATTGGTTTTGAACTTTCTTGGAAAATGTTACTCCTTTTTCCTTTCCTGTTGCCCCTTATTGCAAAAGTGTGTTTATTCTATGTCTGTCCCACTACTGTATTTTGGAAGCACATAACTTGGTGATTTAACAGGCACACGGCTATAGAAGAATTTGCCTCAGAATGAATCATACCTTGAGTCTTCCTCATATCTGATTTAGATGAGACTCTAGACTTTAAACTTTTGAGTTGGTGCTGGAATGAGTTAAGACTTTTGGGGCTACAAGGATGGAATAAATGTGTTTTCCAAGTGAGAAGGACATGAATTTTGGGGAGCAGGAGTGGAGTATGTCTGAATATGTCCCTCAAAATTTTTATGCTGAAATTTAATCACCCACATAATAGTATTAAGGGGTGGGGCCTTTAGGTAGTGATTCCATGAGGACTCTGCCCTCATGAATGAGATTAGTGTTTTACAAAAGTGCTGGAGGGAAAGAGCTGGCCCTTTTTGCTCTTCCACTTTTTGTCATATAAGGTCACAGCAAGAAAACCTTCACCAAATGATAAATGCCTTAATCTCAGACTTCCCAGCCTGCTGAACTGTAAGAAATAATTTCCATTGTTTATAAATTACCCAATCTCAGATATTTTGTTATAGCAGCCTGAACTGCCTGAGACACCTTGGATAGGTGCGTGAATATATGTAAATAACAGGACCAAGGAGGCACTCCAGAACAGAACAAGGCCAGATTGTTTCAGCTTCCGCTAACCCTAGCCCCTCAAGTTTTCCCATCTCAGTAGATAGCAGTTCCTTCCATCCTTCCACTTGTTCCAGGCAAGAAACAAAACCAGCACAGGCCTCCTGACCTCCTCCTCCTCTCATAGCCCATGACCAATCCATCAACAATTCTGTCAGCTCTGTCTTCCTCACGATTTCAATCCCCACAGCACCCCAGCCCCAATGCTCTGGGATCCTGACCACTGTTCCTCCCACCACCGCCAGTCTTGTACAACAGCAATGGTGAGGCCTGTGGACCTTCTAGCAGCATCTTCATCCTGCTCCCACCCCACACTCCTTGCTCCTTAGGCCTCGCCTGGTGTGGCCTTTGCACCAGCCACACTCTCTGGGACTGCTCCTTCTCAGACAACATAGAGGGTAACTCTCTCACTTCCCTTTTTGTTTGTTTGCTTTTTTGTTTGTTTTTTTTGGTTTTGAGTTGGAGTCTCACTCTGTTGCCCAGACTGGAGTGCAGTGGCCGCTGCCGGCCACCGCAGCCTCGCCTGCTGGGCTCCGGCGATCCTTCCACCTCAGCCTTCCAAGTAGCTGGAATTACAGGCATGCGATACCACGCCCGGCTGATTTTTTTGATTTATTGTAGAGATGAGGTCTCGCTGCCCAGGCGGGTCTCGAACCCGCGGGCTCAGGCAATCCACTCACCTCAGCCTCCCAAAGGTGCGGGATTACAGGCTGAGCCACCGAGCCCGGCTTCTCACTTCCTTTATATCCTTCACAAATCCCAGCTTCTCCGGGAGGTCTTTGGGGCAGCCTGGTTTAGAACTGCAGCTCAGCCCCTTGCAGTTCATCCATAAACCATGAACCTTCAGAGGATTTTCTGCAGAAAATAGTTTGAAATTAAGTCACCTTGATTTTTTTTAAGTGCTTTAAAATGTTTGTGCTAAGGAAAAAAGGTGCCAGGGCCTGGGTCTGGGTGCTCACAATCTGGGCGATGAGGGACAGGAGCAGCCTCGGGCTGGCAGGGTCCTCCGGCTGCCTCTGCTATAACAAGCCCTTCCACACCACACACTTCAGTCATTTTTTTCTTCAACACCTTCACTTTCTTGCTATTGCACCTCATGCTGCTGCTTCTCCACACTCTCTTTAATAAACAGTTGAAGGTCTATTCTGGGCTAGGCCTTACAGACACAAACATGAACGGGAGGTATGGCCGGGAGTTACAGCACAAGAAATGTAACAAAAACACGAACAGAGACAACCTGAGGGCTGCACTAGTGGTGGCCAACCCTTTTGTGACTCCTTTCCTTGTATGAAGGGCTGGCTTCCTGCACTGCCCTCTCCAGGCAAACACACCCCTGGATGCTGGAACCAGGAATTCTGGAGGCCTTTTCTTGAGGTGAATCAATGCAGTGCTCCTATATATTATCCCTTTCACTCCCACAAACCAGGCCTCATTTGTAATTTGGTTACCACCTAAGATTCCCACTACCACAAACAAACAAAGATAATGGGACAGTCCACTCTAAGTGTTTAGTTAGAGACAGTGGGCACCAGGGTCAGAGCTGCTGTCTCTCCTACACTGTCAGTGACTTTGACAAGTCCCATTTCTTGCTCCATCATCAACTCAGCCACTTGAAGCCCTCACACAAGTAACAATGTATGTTGGCCAGTAATGCCACAGAAATTTCCAAATAGACATATAAAAGCACTGAGGAAATCACCAGTATCTGTTAACTCCCACATCAAAGAAGACACAAAGACATTCAGCTCCAAGAGGGCCAAAAACTGATGTGATAAAGACAATGGGTTCCCTGTAACCTGTAGGGGTAAGCTTATCTCTGACTAGGGGTGCATAAAGAAGGGAGTTATCATCACACTCCCAGATGCCTCTACCAACCCAGGGGACTTGCACAAAGTTTGGTTCCAGGAGATAGCGGGAAGAATGCAGAGCTTGAACCCATTCCGGCTCCTCCATGGTGGGGGAAGGCTCTAAACCCCTATGGTGAGGGGAGGCTCTAAACCCCAAGGCAAGCTGGATATGCCCATTCGCTGTCTACGGTGGTGACTTCTCTTCCCTTTTCTTCTTTCACCCAATCCTACCTCTTCTAGGCAGAGCTGGCCATCGGAAACCTGGCCTCTGACCTCCTCCAGCTTCCTAGGTGAGCTCTGCCCCAAGCTCTGCTTTTCTCCCCCCCCCCCCCGGAAGAGGTGCGGCCACAGCTGCTCAGGGCTTCTCAGGGCAGAGTGCAAGGTGGTAACCCACACCCCAGCCACAATAACATCCTTTACCTTGCCCTGACAGTGTTTTCCATTCACCCCATGCCCCCACACTCCATGGGGGTTTAGTGATGAGGCTGTCATGGTGAGGACAGGTTTGGTACTCCTGCTATCCTGGCCAAAACACCATATGTAACAGACAGGATACCAGTGATGCAGGTTGGAGAGACCCAACTCATGAGCTAAAGCAGAAACAAACATTTGTCATAAATGTCTGCACTGACTTTAAAACTTGAGCAATGCTGGACGCGGTGCCTCGTGCCTATAATCCCAGCACTTTCGGAAGGCAAGGCAGGAGTACCGCTTGAGTCTAGGAGTTCAAGACCAGCCTGGGCAACATAGTGAGACCTTGTCTCTACAAAAAAGTCAAAACCTTAGCCGCACAGGTGGTATACACCTGGTGTCCCAACTACTTGGGAGGCTGAAGTGGAAGGAATGCCTGAGCCCAGGAGGTCGAGGCTGAGCCATAATCATGCACTCCAGTCTGGGCAACAGAATGAGACCCTCCAACTCAAAATAAAACAAAACAATAAAAAACAAACAAACAAACAAAAACCCTAACCAAGAACATAGCTGAGCTGGCCCATGGACTCCAATGCCAGCAGCACAAACAGCTCTTCTTGGCTCCCCCCTGCTTACCCTTGCCCATCATCCTGCTCTCTGCACATGCGCTCTCTGCTAACGGTGGGACCCGAGGCAGCCCCTCACTTTAAGCTTTCCAGCAGTATCCTCCACAAAGGCCAATTGCCTGGATGCTCTCCAAGCTTTCTCCACGGAAGGGAATCTAAGGACTCAGCCTAAGCCAGGTGCCCCTGACTACATGACTGGGGTCACATTGTAGTACAGGGGTTCGTAATTACCAATGGGAAGAGAGAGAGTTCTCACAAAGGGGTGGATGGAGGCTGGCCAGACTCACCTCAATTCATCACAACTTTCAGTAGCCAAATGAAGAGTCCCCTAAAGCAGGTGTTTCTTAAAAGAGAAAAGTCAAGGACCTCTCAGTGTTAACTAGATGGTTTCATGTTGTTTAAATACGTAACATAAACACAGAATTAGGCCTAAATTCTTTTTGCTTAGAGCTCTTAAATTATCAGAAACCTAAAAGATCTACAAATTAACACAAACCAAACCCCAACACAATTGAACCTGGGTTTGTATTACTTTAATGTGTCAAATGGGTCTGTTTTACAGAAACGATCACAAGCACATAACACTGACTAACTCCAGAAACCTCTTCTGCCACATCCCCTACTCCACCCTTGCCCAGCCTGAGGCCAGAAATGGCCAGAATGGTCACCTCAGGGTCCACCCAGCAGCTATTTGGTCAAAAAAACAGTGGCCAGTAGCCACCATTCCCAAAAAAGTTAAGTTGCTGAACAGGGTGGAAGAGAGAGGATGTAGCTACGCCACTCTGGGCTGTGAGCAGGGATTCAAGGATCCCTAATGGCAGACACTCCAACATTTCATTTTTCTCCTATGAATGAAATCAAGACAGTTACAGAACAAAACACAGCTTTATGCCTTGCTTTGAGAAAATGCAACACTGAAAATGCCAGTTACTGGTCCTTGACCACCACCTCTCCTGCAGAGGAGGACTCACACTGAGCACCACTGTAGTAGGCAAACTCAAGATGGCGCCCGCAACGAGCACCCATCATTCCTCCCTTCGATCTGTTTCTAGTATTGCGTCCTTCCAGGACTTAATATCTGCTGCCAATGCATGTAAACGATCAAGTTTCTCATGTTTCCAACCCATGGGAGAGAGCCAAGAGAGGAGAAGACCGAGAACCACCCAGTCCAAGATGCCTTCTGGTTGCTCACCTGCCTCATCTGGTCTCCATGGAAAGAAACACCTTGTCTAGAGATCTCCTTAGGTACGAAACCTCACTGGGTAGGAAGCTCAAGTGTGAACAACAACAACATGGCATGCAAACACTGGCCACATCCTTCGACTCATCTGGTTTTCACGCAGCACTGCTGGGCAGTGAAAGGATGGCTATTCTTGTTTAACACCCAGAAACCAGGCTCACAATAGAGGGGCTCTCTCAAGGTCACGAGCCTCAGAGGGAAGTCCAGACATGAAAGTAGGCCCCAATAGTCCAGTGCTCTTTCTAAAATGCAGAACAGCGCACACAGCACATTAATTCAAGCTACAGCCAAAAGCTAATAAAAGGCACAATCTTTTTCACTTGTACAGTTCCTCATTTTTAAGCACTTTCACATATATTATTTCAATCTTGCATTGTTTACCGGAATATTATTTTCTTCCCTCTACTCCTTTCCAGGATCCTCTGGGAGAAAACATTTCCGATTCAAAACACACTTAACAGTTTCCCTCCCTGCTTCCACCCAGAATCTTTACAAGCATCCTGTGTGGTTACTCAGTCTCTGACTCCATCCCCAGCTTTCACATTAAACAACACCAGATCCTAAAGAGGAAATGTATCTTCTAGACAAGGCAAAAAAGAGAACTTCAGAATGAAAGCAGATTCCTTTTTAAATCATTCATGTTTGATTTTCATTTTCTAAACTGAAATAAAGCTCCTTGAAGAAATAACTGTTTTTCTTAAAAATATTTCAAAATAAATTTTATTTTTATTTTTTGTATTTATTTATTTTGAGTTGGAGTCTCACTGCTGCCCAGGCTGGAGTGCGGTGGCATGATCACAGCTCATCGCAGTCTTGACCTCCTGGGCTCAGGTGATCCCTCCACCTCAGCCTCCTGAGTAGCTGGAACAACAGGTATATGCCACAACACCCGGCTAATTATTTTATTTTTTGTAGAGACAAGGTCTTGCTATGTTGCCCAGGCTGGTCCCGAACTCCTGGACTCAAGCAATCCTCTCGCCTCGGGCTCCCAAAATGCTGGAATTATAGCGTGAGTCACTACATTCAGCCTCAAAATAAATTTTAAAAGATAAAAATTTGTGAGCAGGATAAATAGACAAAACCTAGCCAACAATACCAACTAATAGTAAAGTTAAAAAAGCAAAAATATTCTGTATTTTTAATGATGGAGACAGGGCTTACATAAATATTGTACAGAAATGGTATATTTCGACAGTTAAGTAGTACGGGAAATGCACTCTCCTCCGGAATCAGCAACTCATAACTCAAGACCAGGTTTCTGTGGTAACAAGTTGGCTCTGTGAGAAGGGCTCCTCTTTTTGTATAGCTACTGTGTTTTATATGTAATTTCTTTCTCTTTACTGTTCCCAATAGGTTTTCTGTCTTCCTGATTTGGTAAGTGAAGAAAGTGTAAATAAAGGTGTTTGGAGAAATGGTCACTGCACTGTCTCCAGGTCTCTCTGGCGACACACACTCCACAGTTCAAGAATAAAGAATGTGTCCTTCACTGCACTGTCTCCAGGTCTCTCTGGCGACACACTCCACAGTTCAAGAATAAAGAATGTGTCCTTCCTCTCCTGCAAAAACTCTTTCAGATTTATCAAGCAAAGCACTGCAGGGAAAGTGAACCTGCTCAACACTCAGGCAGGCCTCGACCAAGGTCAGGCCACTCTTGAGACACAACAGTCCCAAAGACCTGCCCTGTCCATTTCCTCAAACCTGAAAGCAAAGTGTCCCCTTGGAAGGAGAGCTAGGAGTGCATGCCACTTCCCAGAGGGGTTTGGGCAGATCCAGCCTTGAGGCTGTCTGAACCTAAGCCTTTTCTTTCTTTTTTTTTTTAAGACAGGGTCTCACTCTGTCATTCAGGCTAGAGTGCAGTGGCACAACCACAAATCTCCACTGCCTTAAACTCCTGCACTCAAGTAATTCTCCTATCTCAGCCTCCCAAGTAGCTGGGACGACAGGTTTGCACAAACCACATCTTTTTTTTTTTTTTTTGTAGAGACTAGGACTTGCTTTGTTGACCAGGCTCATCTTGGACTCCTGGGCTCAAGTGATCCTCCCACCTCAGCCTCCCAAAGTGTTGGGATTACAGGCATGAGCCATCACGCCCAAGCCTGAGACTTTTCTAAACGGAAAGCGCCGTGTTGTAGTTTGTGACAAGTCAGTGAGCAACCATGAAGCTAGCTTTTGATTGTGTTTATTAGAAAGCAAATTATTAGAACAGTACTTTCATATCCAGGCAACTTTCAAAACTCCATGCTAATGGCCCTTTGGGCAAACAAAGGAAAGACACAGCTCCAAGGGCTTATCTGGTAAGATAATCTTAGGCTTCATGCATCACACCATACAGAATTTCAAGGCCAGCCAAAGCCATGGGCAGCTCAGCCCTGACCTTGCTCCTGCAGACTCCCTCACTATGGTCACTGCAGCACCCTCAGCAGGATGGCACATGGGCCTGAAGAGGCACTGGCAGATTCACTCCAATACATAATTTCCTCCTAGACCACCATTAAAAGAGCAGAACTGATAAGTTCAAAGTTCCATGAGCTTCAGGTAATGGAGTTAGGCAGCTTCTATTTATTTTTACAGTCACTAGAAAAGCTTGCTCCCTAATTCACAAGTGTCAGAGTTGGCTTCCTGAGAATATATAAAATTTTCTGACTAGCAACAAAATTCCATAAAGGGCTATAAATGTGAAACAACAACCACAAATCAATGAAATGCCAAGAAGACAGTTATTTTAGAAACAAGGCAGTAAGCCAGGAGACTGGGGACAACCTGCCCAAGGCCTCCATATGGGCAACACCAACCAACCAATTCTATTTCTAGCTTCCTCACCAACAAATCAAAATCAGAGCGATATCTCAGTCCTCAAGATACCTTGGAAACTTAAAGGGAGTCACGCATTCAGTCAACTTTATTACAGAAGATCTCTGGCAAAGTGGTATATTACCTGCTCACTTTAGCTGTAAAAAATGGAATATTGTTTTAATCATTCACTGTTGGGTGGAACACTCAGCAAAAAAAAAAAATAAAAGGACTTCAGTCTTCTGTATTCTTATTTTAAAAAGCAGCAAGCAGCCCAGAATTTGATATAGGACCTCTCTGGAGAGAGGGTTCTATAGCTTCAGCTACTCAGCTGTGTTGTTGGTTGTTCAGTGTTTGATGTGGCTTGATGAGGGAGGACGCCACCATCGGTGGTCTTCCAGTGGCCTCTCCCATGGTAGCCTGGCCATACCTCTTATTGTAAAGCTAACGGTGGCAGGAATGATGAAACCCCAAAAGAAGAAAAGCAATTTTAAAAAGAGAGTCATGCACTGTAACTTGGAGGCCCGTGCACTTCCTTGGGCAGTGCTCCAAAACTGCCTCCCAGTGCTGCATTTAAGAAAGTCCAACTAGGCAGGGAAAAGTACCAAGTGACACTCAGCGACCCCATGCTTAACAGCGACATCTACCTTCTTCGCATGTGGCACCTCTTCTCAACAACCAGTGAAGACCAGGCCAACAGGGAAGGGACCATGGGGAAGACAGAGAGCAGCCCTAGACTGCTCTGCAGGAGATTATTTCTATCCTCCTGGCAGCTTGGCCTAATGGCCTGAAACACTCTCTGATGCGGGTGCCCACAGGAGCTCCCAGTCTGGAACAGTTCATTCATTTGTTAAACAGGTACTGAGCCAGTACTTATAGGGAACACTCAAATGATCCCCACCTGCAAGGACCCAACAGTTTGATGGAGTAAGGCATTCAGATAAGACAACTCCAAGACAAAATGAAATACATGTCCCATGCTACTAGGGAGGTGAGAAGAAGTTTACAATTTGGCAAAAGATGATCCAGAGGAGTTGTGAACAGATCTGACTTCAAAAGCTACAAGCACACTCAGGGACACGGATTAACTCAGGGTACAGAAAAGTCTAGTGTTCTAAGGGACAGAGAGAATGGGGTTGGAAAGCCAGGATGGAGCTAATTCTGGGGAGTCTCTGATACCAGATCATGGAGCTGGGTTTCAGCTTGTGGGCAATGAGGAATTCCCTGAGTTTTTTGGGTTTTTTTTAAACTATATTTGAGTTCTAATCTGTCAAACTTGGGGTCTTTATTGTTTAAATACATCTGAAAAGTCTTGGTACTCTCTTGTACTATCTACTGGGCGTCTGTAGACAAACCTCTTGCTCACTTGGTAGAAACCAAGGAGGAACCTGCCTAGTCTACAAGGATTACAATGAGCATCATTCCCTTCCAGCAAAGCAAAGAGTGAGCCCCCTGCTCGGGTCTTCTAAGACTGGGTCAAGATAGCACCCACAACAGAATAAACAGGAAACTTCAAAAACAACATATAAAGGCCAACTCCTTTGACCCGGCGGTTTTCAGGGTATCCCAAAGGTCAATTTGTTATCAGCACAACTTAACCTAAAGTCAGACCACGCTTACTATCTCTGAAGGAAGCATTAATTCGGCAAATATAAAATAAAACCTAATATCATGAAAAACAACAAAAGAAACTAAAACCACTAGGTAATTCAAAAGGCCAAGCAACTTTAGGTCTCTTAGCAAAGTCCTTATACCATGGCCATCTTTTGCCTTTGAACTGGGACTCTCAGATGACCTCACTATAAAGAGTGCTGGAGTGACTGCTCAAGAAAGTTGCAACTGTCTTCCCTTTCTTTCACTGTGGTCCTGATCCAGAAATATTCCTAAGAAAGTTTCCAATGAAAATGCTAACAAGTTGGGATATCAACGTAATAATGAGAAAAATGTCAAGAGATACTTTCACCATTACTTCTTTTTCTCTGAAATCTGCAGCTGACTTCTGACATGGAAAGAATACATCAAGAATAAAGGCCCCCACAAAGTGTTTCCTTGTCACATATAATATGTAAAATTATCATATCCAAGGGCAGTGACAGTGAAAGCTAATTAAAGTCTCTACTTGTGCTTTTATATTTTTAAAAAACATTCATGGCAGTTGGGTAATAAAGAGATTAGGGAAAATGTGCCTTCAAAATTCATTTTTTAGAACTGTTCCTATCTCCCATTGGAAGAAACCTATATAAAAACTAAAAACCAGAAACCGGCATGTAGCAGGTACATCCCCCAAGCCACCTCAAGCCTCCCCCTTACCTTAGGCACAAGTCAGGACACTGACAGTGGAACCAGTGTGGGCAGGTCTCCACCAGATGGAAGGCTCTCTCTCTTCTGGAGAACTCAGTCAGTCCAGGAGAACACAGGCTACAAATTCCCACTTGCCCATGCTATATTCAGAGTTGAGCCCAATGTCTCTTTCCCATGTGGTCCCCATACCTATTGCGATGGTCCTGAATTAAGTCTTCCTTTATTCATAAGCTTTACCAAGTGTCACTCTGTGATTTTTTTTTCCTTTAACAGGCAAACATACCCTTTAGGAGACACTGGGCCTGGAGCAGGGCACATGGACCAGAGCATGTTATCTCCATACACAGCCACCAACCAGCTGTCTGATTGTGGGAGAGTCTAACTCTGAGTCCATGTCCACTGTAATAAAGTGGGGTCAATATTCCCACCTTAGAGGTTCTCTGAGCCTTAGACCACAAGTTACTAAGTTAAATTTAAATGACAGTAGGCCTTGCTAAGGGTCAAATGAGATACAAAGGAAAAAAAATATTTTATAAAGGTAGGAACTAGGATTTAAATATCTAAATGAAACATTTTCTCTGGAGAACAACACAGCCTGATGTTGTAACCACTGAGAAGCTTCCCCAAGAATTAGAGCTGGCCTTGCCAGTTACATCTCATATGGCTCCATTGGGTCCACAGACACAGTGACACTGTGCAGGGCCCTGGCCCCAAGTCCATTCAAGCTGTAGGCTGAGCGCACAGTTGGACACTTACACCCTTCAACTGATCACTGAAGGCCATCAATCTAGCCAAGAAACTTACTACTTCTCTGAAAAGGAGAATCTTGTTCTTTTGTCCTTGAAAGTTACAATAGCACAATTAAAAGGCTTTCTGTGTGGAGACAAGGGATATATAGGAAATCTCTATACTTTCCACTCTATTTTACTGTAAAACTGCTCTAAAAAATAGTTTATTAATGTTAAAAAATATGGTTTTCTGACACTAATTCCAGGACAAGGAGGTTTTTAGCTGTCCTGCCCTATATGGTCTAGGGAAAAGGGAGAAAATAAGTCATAAGAAAACCTCCAAACATATCAGTAGCTAAGCCTTTTAAGGCATAAATTCTAGAGTTCTGCATTCATCTAATTACTTGGAGTAACATTCAGAAAGCCTTGAAATTTCAAATAAAGTCAAATAAATATAGCACTCTGTAGATCTTAAACAAGGCTAGATGAGAGGATTAAACCATGTGCCCAAGGAAAGGTTTGCGCAGAGAAAGATTGCAAAGCAGTTCTAAAAATACCATATGGTGATCAACCACCACTGTTTTAAGGGTAAAAACAGGAAAGGGCTCAAAATCCAGAGCATACCTGGCATTTCTGGGATAACTGATGGCAAGCAATTCTGTTCCCCTTTATCACTAGGCCAACCAGACCCCACAGCAAGTTGACAGATGGCTTCTGCCTCTAGGCGAGTTAGTAAACAGATCTGAAGGAAGGCAGAGAAAACATATCCAAAACAACCTTTTTATTTGTAATCATCTTCCATGCTTGTGCTTTTATAACTTTGAGTGGAACTGCTTTCCTAGTTCCTAAGGGGGGCAGAACTTGGTAGTAACACTGGTGGGTACTGAGAAAGAACATGAGACACCACATCAGACATGTAGATTCATCTGCTTACACTACCATTAAAAATATCACAGAGCAGAAGGCTTGACAAGAGATATTTATTTTATTACAGTTCTGGAGGCTGACAAGTCCAAGATAAGCTGATTTGGTTCCTGATGAGGACTCTTTCCCTGGTTTGCAGACAGCAATCTTCTAGCTGTGTCCTAACATGGACTTTTCTCTGTGCATCAGTTTCCTGTGTCTCTTCTTATAAGGACACCGGTCCTACTGGACTAGGGATCCATCCTTATGACCTCATTTAACCCTATTTATCTTTTTACAGACCCTGTCTCCAAATACACCCACACTGGGAGTTAGGACTTAAACATATGAATTTGAGGCAGGGGAGAACGACACACACAATTCAGTCCATAATAATGTAACTCACAGACTACCTGTATCTTCCACTGCCCAAATCCAGCACCTGAGTCATGGAATGTTGCCAGTGAGAGGTCAAGGGCAAGAGGAACTGTTTCTGCTTCCAGAGGGCGCAGGGCCCTCATACTGTGGCAGAGAAACTCAACTCCTCCTCATCCTTTGTCATATCTGATCTGCTGAGTGCTGGGAAGGGGGAAGAGTTACTTCCCAGTTACTATCTCACTAAGTGCTCGGGGTGACATTTGAAACCCAGTATCAAAGAGGGGAGAGCATTGTTTTTGAAAACAGTCACCCAGACACACATGATTAGCAAGTAATTTGTAAAATGTGAGAAAAATTTAGTATCATGAGAGATGTGTGATCACCAATCATTAAGATGTCAGAAGTAAATCCCCCTCAAGTAGCTCACTCTACACATAGGGCTCATTTCATTCTGGGCCACTCACCTGAAAAGGTCAAAAGGGTTCTAATCAACGTCCAAAAGAAGTGTAGCGCTCACCCCTCCCAAAAACAACTGATTTGGGTAACAAGCATAGGGTACAGTGGAGAGGTCAGCATGTTCTTGGAAGTCTCCAAGTGTTAACTACTCCCCAAGGACATAAGACAGTGTTCTCAGAATCCAAATTAAGGAGGTAATGGGAATGTGAAGCCATTAGCCAATTGTCTCTATCTGGTGGGCAGTTGACAGAGGGTCTCCAGGTTGAAACTCCTGAGAGGATAAAATGATAAAACCACTGCCCCATAATAGCAGGAGAGAGACCACAGACCCTGGCTCCAGTGCCAGCTCTGCCATACAGGATGTGCTGCAGAACTGGACTGGACCCCCTCCAGCCCCAGGCTTCTCATATATAAAATGGGAATTCTCAAAAACCTACAGAATCCAAAGTCAGTACTTGGCAAAGTATAGCTACTATTATTCTAGGAAGGGGCCCTGGCTGGGTATCAGCAAGTTTGAGGGTTATGTTTTCCGTATAGACCCCATGGGCACTCTTTCCAGAGTTGGCTCCTGCATGCATCTCCTCTGGGACCTGAATGTGCTCATCTTCATGATCATACCAGTCCAGTCATCCCTGAAGAGACACCTGGGTCTCCAGATTCCTGCCTTCACGCCCCTTTGAGATATACTAACCAGTTGAAGGCAGGAAAGAAGTAAGTGATAAAGGTCTTTTCCAGGGGCGGTATATCAACAGAGCCACCCTTCAAATAAGAGAGATACTACAGTAGAAAAATCTCTGACAGTTGCTTCTGGCCACTGAGATGCAAATTTTTTAAAAGCATACCATACTAGAAGAAAACTGTTCTAGGCCAGGTGCAGTGGCTCATGCCTACCATCCCAGTACTTTGGGAGGACTTGGTGGTAGGATTGCTTTGAGCCCCGGAATTCATGACCAGCCTGGGTGACACAGCAAGATCCTGTCTCTACAAAAAAATATTAAAAATTCGTTAGGTGTGGTATCACTTGTCCTGAAGTCCCACCTGCTTGGGAGACTGAGGCAGAAAGACTGTCTGAGCCAGAAGTTCAAGGTTACAGTTAGCCATGATTGCCACTGCACTCCAGCCTGGGCAACAGAGGGAGACACTGGAAGGAAAGAAAGAGAGAGACACTGAGAGACAGAGAGAGAGAGACAGAGAGAGAGAGATATGAAGGAGAGAAGGAGAGAGGGATGTAACCCCACTGTAAGTCAAGGAGCATCTATACACTCTTCCCTGATTTTAAAGATGATTTTGAACTAGAGAACCATAAAACAGTTTAAATAGAGCACGGACTCAATCCTGTCCATGACTGTGTGCCCCTGGGATCACTTCTCTGAGGCTCCACAGCTCGTCCAACAGTAAGGGGAAGAAAATGAATACAACTCAGGTAGATGACTACATATAAAGGTGCCCTCTCTGGGGGTGCTAGGGTTCCTAGTTTCTTTAAAAATGCACCTGGCTCGCAGCTCCTTTTCAGTTTTCACATCTACTCATTATGACAGGTTCACACTTTTCACTTGCCACCAGGTTATAGCTTCCGGTGTTCTTGTTGAGGGAAATGTACTGTGTTGCTTCTTCAAGGCTAGAGGCCTGGAAGCCAAGCCATCTAGCTGAGAGTGTGTATGCATGTTTTAAAGAAACCAAACCATCCAGATGAGTATGTGTACATGTTTTAAACAGCCAGTGGCATGGGAGGGGAGCAGATCAAAGACATTTGGGTTACTTGCTGCTCCCCAGGCTGCATCCTGAGCTGGGTTCAGGATGGTGGCTCATGAGACCCTCCTGCCGTAGGTGTTACTATGCTAACAGGGTCAGGGAGCAGTGTGCTTTCAGGAAAGTGGTTGCTGCAAATAGAAACCTTACTCCAAACTTAGAAAACTCCACCATCTGATTATGTTACTCCCCACAAAATAAAATTCCCCTGGAAGTGTGTAAAGCTTCTCCTCCTCCCCCTTTTGGAAATACAATTATTAACTGGGTCTCTGCTACAAGTAGGTACAGGCAGAACTTGCTGTTCCTATTATTGTCTGTCTGATCCAGTTTGGACTTTTTTTTTTCTCCAACAATATAAAGAAATGCAACCTCATTTTTAAATTTTCCCCACTGTAATTTTTTTAAATTAAAAAGCTATCATTAAAATGTTTATTTTCTTTGGAAACTGCTTTGTTTTGTTTTCCAAGCAGAAAAAGCCCACATATAATAAAATACTAATTTTGGAAAAAAACAAACAAAAAGTCCTCATGATCTGTTCTGGCACCCAAAGGACTGATGGTTTAAACTCAAACTGTTATTTGGCCAGATGCAGGTACAATGTCTCCACCCCTCACCTAGCTGTAGCCACTGACAAAAAAAGGAGGTAGCTGTTCTCTATTCTGGTCTCATCTGCTTGGAGGCCCTGGCGTTACAGGTGGGTGGTGATTCTAGGGCAAAGAGAAGTGAAGTCCTAGTTTCAAATGGAACAGGAGGAGGAGGGAAGGAATCCCCCTGAGAACAATAAAGGGGTCAAGACTGAACAGAGAAGCAGATGTCTTCAGGGTACCTCACGTATGAATCAGTGAAGTGTCAAACTCCCTCACCCGAAACCCTAAGCTCCAGCTCCATGTTTAACTATGGCACCACAGGCACGGGGACTTGGGGTCTTGCTGTGAGGCCCAACAAAGTAGACTACCGAGGGACGGACACAGCCCCTTCTAAGCAGCACCTTCATCTTCACATGTGGCTACTCTCTCCAAAGCCAGGTACAGTTTCTGAAACCACTTTCATCTCCTCCTTGTGGAAATTCCTGTGTGATAAGCAGCATGGTCAGAAAAAGAAAACCAGCAGAAACACCCAGCCCTTCCAGAGGAGATGCTCAACTTTCTGGGATGGTCAGTGCTGCTCCCATGTCTAGCCTGCTCTGCCTCTAGCCTTCTCCATCTCAGCAACAGCACTGCAGTCTCCAGGTGACTTTGCCATATGGTCTTCTTGCTTCCTCTATTAGTTCCTCCCTCCCTCATACCCAACCCATTCACAAGACCTGGTGACACACCCAAAACCAGATCACTTCTCACCATGGTCATAGCCCCACCTTGGTCCCAACCTCCATATCTTGTACAATGTTACAAGGGCTTCTGGATAAGCTCCATCACCCTCAACCTTTCTAGACTGTCCACCTCATTCCATAAGCATATGGATCCTCTGTAGATGTTAACTGTATACAACAGGAGAGGAAAAAGCAGAGTTTTGCAGTTGCACAGGGGAAGAATGTAAAAACACTACATGAAATACCACATAATCCAAGAACAAAACTCAGACCAAATAACTAAAGATGCCCCCATTGTATCTCCCTCCTCAAAACAAACTACCCCTGTATAGTTACAGAGTAGGGAACACATTTCCATATATCCTCTCAAGAAGGAGAGGAAGTAGATTTTGATTTTGCTATGCTAAAAAGAAAGCAGCCGGATGCAGTGGCTCATGCCTGTAATCCCAACACTTTGGGAGGCAGAGGAGAAAGGATTGCCTGAGCCCAGGGGTTTGAGACCAGCCTGGGCAACTTGGTGAGACTAGTTCCAGCTAGTTGGAAGGCTGAGGCTGAAGGTCAAGGCTGCAATGGCTGTGAGTGTGCCACTGCACTCCAGCCTGGGGAACAGAGTGAGACTCTGACTAAAAAAAAAAAAAGAAGAAGAAAGAAAGCATTAGGGTCAAACATCCCCTCAGAAAGGAATAAGAAATAGTCAAAGGAGATGGCACCTCAGGATTCCAGCACAGCATCCCAGAATCTCCCACATAAAAGACCCCACCCTAATCACCTGAGTTCAGGAGGTGGAGGTTGCTGTGAGGCATGAATGTCATGATCAAGTCATTGCTCTCCAGACTAGGCAAAATAATGAGACCTTGACTCAAAAAAAAAAAAGACTTCATCCCATATCATGTGGTACCTATGGTGTCAACAAATGGTGTGTAAATGACGGCCCTGCTTGGTCCTTCAGCATCCCAAGACCCATCTGAAAGACCCATCTGAGTCACTCAGCATGTGTATGTCTGTTCCTAATATCAGGGGACAGGCCTGGTTCTTGGAATATCCCTCCCATCTCCAGTCTTGTCCACTTTATTCATTAAAGTCATTCAGTAGACGATGCCTAAACCCCTCACCCTGGCCCCAGTGATTCTCCTGAGGCCCAATCCCACATTTCCAAGTTACCCAGCCACCTCCCCTAGACTTCTTGCACCCACTGAAACTTGAGACCATACTCCCTTCAGAACTGGCTTTTTCTGAATTCTTTTCCTTCAAGGTACCACCATTCTTGAGAACTCAGACATATCTGACATCTCTTTCCAACCATCAACTAAACTGGCCAGTCACTGAGTTCTGCCCTCTTCCTTTGAGACTTCTCTGCATTTGTCATCCTCTTTCTGCTTCCCACAATCACCTCGCAGAACGTAGGCAACAGGCTCCAAACTGGCCTCCTAGTGAGGCTGACAACTGACAAACTACATACACCGTTTACACACATACACACGTGTGTACATGCACTCACTTAAAGGCAAGAATCTGAAGTCTTCAGGTTGGGGTGTGATACTTGCATTCTGTCCTCTGCACCTGTAGTTTCCCACCCTACCCATCAGACCTGCAGGAACCAGTCCCAATCTCATCTCTAGTCCTTTCCCTGAAACCCAGCCTCAAGTGACACCTCTCTTCAAAAAGCTCCCACTTGCTTCCTGTATACATAGCTAATCGTGTATCTAAAAATGCTTCTCCTTGGGTTTTTCCCTCTGGTTAGAGTTTACTGCTTTTAATCAAGAACCACTACAAGACTCAGAGAGCAATGAGCAGGACTCACCCACTCAAGATTTTTTTACTGTATCTTCATTACAAGCTGGTAAGACAGTGAAGGACTTAAGAGTAAGAGTAAGAGGTAGTGTGCTTAAACACTATAGAGACAACTTCAGACACAGAGCTCAGAATGAGGTACACATCAAGTCTGTAACTGTAACTATAAAAAATGGGTAGAGACCAAGAAGGAAGTACAGAACTGGCAAATGGAGAGAGATTTTCAGTTATTTCTTGCTGCTATTGCTATTAATACTTAAATGCTTGCTTTTGTTGCCCAGTTGAGTACACGTAAATTGAAATTACAGTAACTTTAGCCACTTGCTGCCCTTAATTCCTAAGACCATTCTCTAACAAAAGGGGTTAGGGTTCTTTGGAGAAATGGCTGATCCTAGGGCTGGGACAGGAAATATACAAAATAAGCCCAGAGCATCTTGCAGTGTCAAAAAGTAAGAAAGTGCTCAAAATCAAGCAAACAACCCCACAATAATGGAGTATGTCAAAAGGACACAGAAACTAACTGAAAGCACTCCCAATAGCCAAAGCTGGAACAACTTTAGCAACAAATTATTGGATTACGTGAGAGTACTGGATTATGTGACAGTTGATCAAAGAAATTAGGTTATTCTTGTCTTACCCAACTAAAACAGAGATGAGAAGCTAGAGGGAAAAAGCACTCTGGGCATATAACATTGCTCCAAGAATGTAATTCTCTGCCAGTCTGGCTGCTGTGATTGCCTGTTGTGACCTGAAACCAGTTTTACCTAACAGCTACCGAAACAATCTGCTGTGACTCTAAGAATAGTTTTACTCAATGCTGTCACCCACCAATCGGAGCTTGCCAGCTCCCCAAAACTTTACCAGTGCCAATGAACTGTCTTTCAAACAAGGATAACATTTCTCCTTTTTGTAAAAGCTCCAACCTTGTCTTTGTTCTTTAGACATACTGAAGACCTTCCAGTTTACATTTATGTTCCAAATCACAATTCATGCTTCTCAAATAAAATGTTTTAAATTTAGATATGTCTCTATATTTTATTTGACTTCAACAATTATATCCCAAAGAATAAAAATATTTCATGAGTCCATATTGATATAAATTACTAAATGATTTTTTTAATGGAGGAGAAGAGACAAAACTCCTGTATGGAAGCAATCTAAATAATTTATGTAGATACTCCTTCCACAAAGAGGTGGAACACAACTCTCCATTCCTTACATGTGGGCTGCAAACAGTAACTATGATGGTGCCACTGAACTCCAGCCTAGGCCATAAAGTAAGACTTTGACTCTTAGAAACAAACAAAACAAAACAAAAACTGTCAAGGTCATCAAAACACAGAAATTCTAAGAAACTGTCACAACCAAGAGGAGTTGAAGGAGGCAAGACAAATAAATGTAATATGGTGTCCTGGATAGGATCCTGAGACAGAAAAAGTATATTTCATTAAAAACGAAGGAAATCTGGGGAGGACAGGGGCAGGACTGGAAATAGTGAGAATCTGCCACGGCAGGTGGGGGGCACACCTCATCAACAAGGCTACCCGCATAATAAACATTTGTATACCTAACCCTGAATTGTATCCCACATCTTTAAAATTAAATTTTAAAAAACTAGGGAATTAAATAACGCATGAACTTTAGTTAATAATTTACCAATTTTGCTTATGATTAAGGTGCCACAATGTACCATGATAATAAAGATGTTAACAACAGGGGAAATAGGGCAGGAGGGGTGATATAAAGGAACTCTCTGTACGGTCTTTGCAACTTTTTTGTAAATCTAAAACTATTCTAAAATTAAGAAGTTTATTTTAAATATAACTTTAGCTCTAAATCAACTAGCCTTTTCTTTTCTTTTTTTTTTTTTCTGTAGTAAGAGTAAGGATGATAAACCCGTACTTTATCTCCCCACAGTACTTAGCTATCTCTGGCCTCCGTAGGGGCCAATCAATGCACATCTATGGGCTGGCACTGGCTTCCAGACTCACCCTTCCCCACTTCTTGCTGTGTGCTGAGGTCACTGTGGCCAAAGCAGGCAGATTCCTCCCACGTCAGCTTCCCAGAGTCTGAGGCCATCAGAAGTAGAGCAATCAGACATCTGAGAAGCAGTTGGCATTCACAGAGCCCTGTCTTGCACTTTATGCAACCTAGCCTTCTAAGAATCTACTTTATTCCTAGACTCCTTCTGATGTAATCTGTACACAAAAATCCAGTCCCACATCCATAAGCTCTTTGATCTGGATCTGTTTTTCCACTCCAGACTTCAGGCCCTATGGGCAACTGAGGAACTTCTGCCAGATAAGGAACCCAGTAGTTTCTACCCCTACTTAGGCCTTTCAGACGCATCAGTGCTTGAGAGGAAGGGGGTACACAGACTGATGAGAAAGGCATGAAAAATCAAAGGGTCTCATCTTTCAGAAGACAAGAAAAGGAGGAGGAAAGAGGAAACAAAGCTAAAGGAGGAGAGAGGACAGGGAAGTAGAGGCTTGGACGAGCAGAAGATTTTCTAAACTTCCTAGACTTTCAGGGCCTTAGAGAGCTCACAGCAGCTCTGCTGTTTCACAAAGTGTCACCAGGATAGATGTGACCCTTATACAGTACATTCCACAGAACTTGGCCTAATTAATGAGTGAGACTTCAGGAAAGAACATTGGACAGTCAACACAATCATAACACTCCATGAAGTTACCCAGAAAAAAAGCTAGACATCGAGCCTTCCATTGTAGGGAGGAATCAGAGAAGAGAAGCCTCCTCTCCTCCAAAGGCCTAGGAAGCAGCCTGTGTGGGACTCCCCCCAGTCTCCACTGAAGGTCAGAATTCAAAACTTTTAAACAGTTCTGCTTCTAATTGTTACACAGAAGGACTTCTACTAACAGTCCTTCTCATTCGGAGGCCCTCTTCCCTTTTAATAAGCAGTAAAGAGGAGAGGCTAGAAATGACAATAACTCTTTCAATAAAAAATAATGTTCATGAAGAAAAGAAATATTACATTTAAGTGGTTTGCAAACAGCATGGTTTAATACTTTAGATAGGTGTTTTCAACAGATTTCTATTTCCTCAGTTACAGATTTACCTCTGAAAAGAGTACTGTAACAGTGACACTCTGGATTAACCATCTCAAGGATGATGAATGAGAAAGTTCCCAAAAGTCTCATTTAAAGGTCAAAATACTTTCAAATTATGAACTACTTATACCTTGGAATCAACAAAATAAAAGAACCGTCTGCTGGATCGGGGCCACCAGAAAAGCTGCAGCACTGTTGCCTAAGTGAGAGCCAGCCCTGAATAGAAAGCTACAATTTTACCCCCTTTCTATCCTAAATTTTTTGGGAAGTCACTATTTGCAGCCCACATAAGAGACAGGGAGTTGTGCTCTACCTCTTTGTGGACGGAGTATCTACAGCAACTATTTAGAATGCTTCTATACAGGGAAACAGCAAATCATGGCTCAGTCATATGGTGAAATACCATGTAGACATCTAAGATGCAATCACTAAGTTTATAACAACTTGACAACTAAAAAAGTAAGATTCCAAGATCCACCAATAAAAATACACAGAAAAACACACACACAAAGTAGAAGAAATTGGAAGAAAATGTACAAAACCATTAACACTGGTAGTGGAAGTATCATGCTTTTCTTTTTTACTAAACTCTTCACAATAAGTATGTTAAATTTTAATAACTGGGGAGCCATACCCACATGGGTCTCTTTAGTGCCTCCATGCTGTGTCCCATCCTTCCCACCTCTCCCACAGGTAAATTTTTCTCTCTGCATCCCATCGCATTCAGCTGGAAGGGCTCTCTTTCCAGAGGTTTCCTCAAATATCTCATCCCTTCCCAATTTCTCAGGACACATCTCTATCACTCACTCCAGTCACATGCCTGTACTCTAGACTTTGAGCTCATAAGGATAGTGACTGGGGCCTGGTCCACACTGACTGCAGAGCCAAGCAAAATGAATATGGGTGCAACAGGGAGGAAAGGAAGCCAAGAACAGGTCACAAAGGAGGAGGGAAGTGGGAGTTCAGAAGGCTGGGATGGAGGGAGGAGACAGTCTCAGAAATGACCATGGGAGAGGAAGTTGAAGGCCCTGAGCTTAGTGACGTTAGACTTGTCATCAGAAGGGAATAGGAGCTCAGAAACTGGTACCTGGGCCTCTCTGGAGCCAGGGTAACCTGGAGTGACACAGGGAAGCAACAGGAGTAGAGAGGACAGCAAAGTCATGGGTCAAGGAGGAAGGGACTCCAAGTTCACCTCTGGAAAGGGACTTAGGATGTGCAGAGAAAAGTTCTCACTCCATTTAAAGGCCTCTGGCTCTCCTGGGAGAACCAGTCATGTTTCAGTTGATGTGAAGAGGCAGGGGATGGGGTTGCTGCAAGGAGGGATGGAGAATGTGGGAGTTTCTTTATGCAAAGGTGGAGGCTCAGGCAGGAGAGTGGAAAGGAAGAACAGACATCACAGGACTATGAACCAAGTTCGTCTGTTGGGCGCAGCCAATTTCTTCACCTTGGATCACACAGCAGTGTCTCACTGTCCAATGGTGCATGGGACCAGAGCAACCAACAAGAAGGTGGGCCAGGCCCAGGAAAAGAAGAGTCAGAGAGGTAGACCAGGCTACTACCTTTAGTCAGGGCTTGTGAGCAATATTAATGAGAAGGTGTTTAAGGCAGAGGCTCAGGGGCAGACAGTGCCTGCCTACAGGAAGCAAACTCAGCAACAAAGGTGGACACAGACCAGCCCGTCCTTCCCACAGGCACTGGGGATAGGCCCAGGCCCACCCCAAGGGCCCCATACACACCAAGACAGCAGGGGAGGCAGAAGGACGAGACACGGAGAGAGCATGATCCATCAGGACCCAGCCACTGGCAGCCCCACCCCGCACTTCACCATCCCCGCCCCGCCTTGGGAGCCCACAGCCATAAGTCCCATTTCAAGAAAGAGCTGTTTTTGACCACAAGCATCACAAGACTGAAACTGAGAATTAATAAGCAGTGCTTGCTTCCTGTGCCCCAGCACAAAGCCTATGAAGGCTGAGTCACAAAATAGAAAGAATTAAATGAATGTAAATAATAAAAAAGCAAATTCAGGGTAATGGTAGCCTGAGAGAGGGTGAGGAAGAGTATGTAGTTTCAACTGTACTGGTAAAGAAACTGTCCTAAGCTTAAGAAAATGTCTTAAGTGGGCATTCACTGTATTATTCTTCCTAATATTTTGCATATAAAGGATTGCCTAATAAATATTTTACTATTATAAGGCATAAGAAGGTACACCCCCAAATCACTATTAGTACAAGTTGAGTACCCCTTATCTGAAATGCTTGAGACCAGAAGTGGTTCAGGTTTTTGGATTTTTTAGGATTTTGAGATATTTGCATTATACTTACTGGTTCAACATCCCTAATCCAAAAATCCAAAACCCAAAATGCTCCAATAAGCATTTCCTTTGAACGTCATGTCAGTGCTCTCAAAAACATCAGATTTGGGAGCACTTCAAATTTTGAATTTTCAAATCAGGGATATTCAACCTGATACTAAAATTTCACTTATTTTTTAATTTTTCCTTTAGAAAAAGCAACATTAAGTACAATTTTTAAAAAAATCTTTAACCTTAGATCAGAAATCAAGTTTCTTTTAAGTGAGAAGGTACACACATATTATTTTGGATCATATCCCAGTGTTGTTCAGAGGCTTGTTCCTGGATGTCACCACACGTGCCCATTGACAGTGCTGCCTTGCTGGTCAACAACCTCCATAAGCAGGCCCACTAGGGAGACACCCCTCTTCTGCCAGGTGTGACACATGGAGGGGCCACTGCACAGCTGCCCACAGGTTGCTGTTTTCTACCTTCCAGAGAGCTGGTTACACCTGCCTCCAGGTGTCCACCTTTCTATTGATTGCTTTCATTTTAAAACCCATTTCCCCATGTGCATTTTAACCCTGTGAACCAGGTGCAAGCGACCCCAACATCCCTCAAGGTCCTCCTCTGACTGGTGCCAATAAGCTAAATCACACCTGGCCAAGATAGTCACAGAAAGTGGCTTAACCTGCGCTGTCCCTCTAGGGTGTGATTTTACCCAGACCCCCAAAGTCTGAGCTCCAAAATGCGATAATGTGCAAATCACAGGCATCAAGGCAGAGAGGAAAGGGAGTAGATATGGGAAACCTTTTAGAGCAAGGTGGGCTAAAGGGTGCCTCACATCACCTGCTCTCCCACTTTTTTTTTTCTTTCTGGCCCTCCTCCCTCGACTCCTCTGCTCCCGCTCAACACAGAGCACTGGTCTACTCTCCCACTTTTAAAAAACATTCCTGCCTACTTAAACTTTTCATGTTTTTAAAGTACACAATATTGAGCTAGTAGGCCAAACAACCCCACTCTAATATGGCAAACTCATAATGAATGGGGAAGGAAAAGCAAAAGGTGCTGCTGAGGAAGTCTTCTGCCAGAGAATGGAAACCCCAGCCCAAGGCAGTGCAGGTAGGTAGGGAACACTCTGATGACCAACTGCCACTCGACCCTCAAAGCCAGCCAAGCATCACACTTACAAGCCACAGCAACCTCCATCATCTTCCTGGGAATCTGAAAAGCACAATTTACCAGGGAGGATAGTCAAATGCTTAGAACTTGCTCCCTGGTAATAAGCCTACTGGGTCATTTAGAAATTAAAAAAGCTTTTCCTCTCCATAAATCTGTTATTGAGGCTCAATGTGATGTCATAAGATCATTTTATATGGAAGACTGTGTCACTGCATCTTTATTCAGTCAGGCAAAAAACATGCCAATCTTAAGCCAAATGCAGCTCCCTAAAGAAACCAGCACCCTCAAGAGACCACAAGATTATCCAGGGGCCATCAGCGATCAGAATAAATGTCTGAAGGAGCAAAGGTTCTGGTTGCCAAAAGTGGTACATTTCATACGTGCTAAGTGACCAAGCTGGCACTGGTACAGGAAATGCTTTGAGGCTTTAAGAAAAAGCATGCAGTTTCTTTCCCTCTAGAGAATTTCAGAGGAAGACATCTTCACTCCACTCAGAGTTCACACCACGTCCACAATGTTCCTCAAACTCTCCTGTTCATTTCCTGGCTCTCTGTGGGGTGAGGGACTACAGTGAGCGATATTCAGCGACACCTCGACCTTGGGATGGACATACCAGATGCAGGAAAATTTCATAGGAGCTCTTGTTAAATTGTTTTACTAGGACTTCCACCTCCAAAGAGTCTTGGAGTTGAAAGATAACAAGCAGGAGACCTTGCAGCACACCTAAGCAACCCAAGGCCAATCCCCAGGTGCTTCTTGACTCTCTCTCTGGTTCTTCATCTGCACATTGGTAATGCACTGCCTGCTTCAAGGGGTGGCCAACAGGGCTCCCCACACAGTTGCAGCCTGCCCAGCGGGTGAAGATGGGGCACATATGGCACCATGACTCCTTCCTAGGCTGGTAGGCCCCGCCCACCCACTTGCTCTTCACAGGCCAGCACAGGAGGAGTTTGGCTGGGGAGACAGACAGGGGTCGCAGCTGGCAACAAGGCAGGCTGATCAGAGACGCGGTGCCCTGGAGTGTCTGAAGCTGCTGGCCACACAGGAGGCTGGGATGGGGCACATTCTGCCTGGCAGGCTGCTGTTCAGAACTAAGTGTGCAAGTGCACTGAAGCTGGCCATCTCGGTCATTCACTCCTTCAGCATACAGAGTGTCCATCAAGGCCTGGGACTGAGTGAGAGGGCAGAGACTCAAAGGAGAATGAACCCAGACTCAGTCCCTGGTCCCCAGAGCTGACAGTGCAGGGAAACCGCAGTCAGCAATGATGTTCCTAACAGGTAAAATTATGACAATGGCAATTTCAGCACAAAGTTAAAGCAAAAAGCTACGTTGTAACACAAGAGTATATGATAGGGCACTGGGTAAAAATCTGGAAAGTCACTCCACCCCTTCCTGAGCATTCCTTTCCTCCTTTGCAAAAGGGAAATGAATAATAATTACCTCATCAGGTAGCTGGGACTTAATAAACTGATCCTAGACAGATACCTGGCACAACACCCAGCACATGGTAAACACCCAGTGAACAAGCCTCTGGAGCCTGAGCTCTCCATCCACCCAAGACAGTCAGGGAACCAGGAGCTCTTTGAGGGGCTCCAACAGAAAAAAATGGCTTTAGATTTCAGCAGAGGGTGAGAGGGAGCAGTCAGAATGCTCCATGCCTGCACTGGCAGCAGGTAGCAGAGAACAGAATCTGGCCAGACAAGGAAGCCTTGCAGCTCTAGCTGGAAGAAACAGGCCACGGGCAGCAACCTGCCCCCTGGGCTGTGGGGCAGTTTCTAAAGCCTTGGGAAGACAGCATCCTGGGAGAGGCTATCTAGGAAGTCACAAACTAGGGGGGGCAAGTTTAGATACAGGTATAGCCCAAGAGAGAACTGACCCACAAACCCTGACAGGGACCCTTTAGGAGGGGCCAGCCCAGGGTCAGGCACAAAGGGGTCCAGAGATCATCACCTGGGAACCAGCTCAATCCAAGCTGGCCAACCAGGAACCAAGGGGACATCTGGGCTCAGTTTTCTTTATTAAGTGACTGGCCTCTTCCGGGAGGGAAACAACTATGTTGTTTTCCTTTGTACCCCCAAATTCCATTTGCAACTATTGTTTCAGAGAAGCTGGCGCATGTCAAATGTTTTAGTATCTATGTATCAGACAATGACAATCAACTGGGAGGGACCCCTCTCCTCACTAAGCTGTGTGTCCACATGGTTTCCTGCACCACACTTTCTGCATCACAGAAACTGTGAGCTACAGGCTGCACATGGGTTCTGAGCCTCCTGGCACACTTGAGAAGATCCTGATACAGCCCACACTATCAACTCGTCAGTAGCAAGTTCACAACTCTGGTTCCCCTGGCTGGGACAAGCTGGTTCTAACCACTGGCCCCACATAGAGATGCCACTGACCATACTATTTATTTACCTCTAACTGGCATGTAATTATTATGGCAAATCAGCCAGCTCCTGGCTTCTATGACACCTTGCTCGACTCATCGAAGTAGGGTAGCTTTGAGAAGTCTCAAGAGGGGCACACAGGAAGAGCCCCTGCCCAGGGCACAACAGATTTCCCCATTAGCACTGCTGTCAGCCAGATGGGGACAGAAGCTCCTCCCCATGTGCCTACAGTTCGAGGTGCCATCAATTAGCACTAAAAGAAGTGGCCCAGTATTTGAAAGGTGATAAAAATAAGTTAGTCTCTTGAGTGGAGAGTGGAGCAAGAATAAGCAATCCAGGGCAACTGAAAGTGTGGTCCCTGGACTGGCAGCAGCAGTAGCATCCAGGAATGTGGAGGAAGTGCCTGATCTATTAAAGCAGACTCCCTCGAAGTAGAGCTCAGTAATCTGAACAAGCCCTCCAGGTAACTGTTAGGCGCCAAAGTTGGAGTGTCTATCTCTAGTCTGCCACCTTAGAAAGATGCCTGAAACTTGAAACAACTATTTCCAGTTAAATCCTAACAATCTACAAAAAACTGGACCTTTCTTTTCTCAATAAATGGAAAAACGGCACCACAACAAGTCAAGGGTGTGGGCTGAGTCCATGCTCAGTGATGCCAGAACCAAAAGCAGAGTTCAGTTCTAGCAGTCA
The DNA here is from genome assembly GCA_027257055.1 of Cephalopachus bancanus. Lineage (NCBI taxonomy): Eukaryota > Metazoa > Chordata > Mammalia > Primates > Tarsiidae > Cephalopachus > Cephalopachus bancanus. The sequence goes on along the minus strand of JAPVLO010000159.1, from coordinate 751,887 downwards.
GCTTCAAGCTTCTACCCCCACTCTTCCACCCCCATTCACCTGATCCTGCTCAGCTGGGGCAGGGATCCCATTCACAGCCACAGTGGTAACTATCAAAAAGGCCAAAAGAGATCACCATGGTTGATTGCCATGAAAGTGAGGGGAGGGAGTCTTGACTCCATTAATTTGGAATCAGAGGTGTGGTCTGCCATCATCCACCTTGGCTCTAACTGCAGCACCGGTCTGGTATAGATCCACTCAGCTGGACTGTAAGGCTGGCTGAGCCTCTTATACCTTAGACTTCCTCAAGCTCCTGGACTAACGGCCTGGTCCTCAGATCAGCAGACATGCCGTCTAGAAACAGAGTCCTGTAAAATCTCCCTGGACTCCCTGGATGTGGTCCCAAGTAAGCAGGAGTCCTCCATCTGGTGGCTGCCCTCATCGTGATGAGGCCTTCACCAGGTACATTTTGTGTGCTAGGGCCTGACTAAAGTTGTCCTCCTGGGTGGCAGGAAGGACACTATGACTGGGTCACTGGGTGGGAGAGAGGACACTGTGACTGGGTGGGAGGGAGGACACAGTGTGGCGAGATAGAAAAAGGAAACACCCGCAAATTAAAAAGTGCACTCTGTTTTAGTTTTAAACACACATTCCTCTCACAGACAGGAGTGTCCAAAACAAGCACATCCTATTTTAGGGATATCAAAGGCAGTTCCTAAAGAGGCCACAAAATAAACCCAGAGCTTAGAGACCAGCACTGCACAATAATAGAAGGGTGTGGGCTGCAGAAAATACAGACAGAGTTGAACCTAACTCCTACTCCAGTCCCATTTTACAGACCAGGAGACTGAGGCCTCAAAAGCCAGCACAGCTGCTTGAGGTACTCCTGACTAAATTCCATCAACTCCACTTCCAGTCCATGCCACATGGCTGTCCTCTCACAGCGGACCCAGGCTGTCCATGTCAGAGGGGCCCTAGGCCTATCCTCCCTCATCCAGCTGTGGTCTCCTGGACAGGATCCACACTCACTGAGGAGGTGGGCAATGGGTAGGGAGAGGTACAAGGTAGGGTGGGTAGACTCTAGGCTGAACAAGAACAGTCACTAACAGAGGGGCTGAGACAGTCATGGCCTTGTTCTCTCACAAAGAGGATGGTTTCTGCAAGACCAACATTGACAGTTCCTGGAGACACAGGGCAGGAACGAGGTGATCACCCAAAATGACCCAAGATCCATTGACATGGACAGCCTGGGTCCACTGTGTGAGAAGCGTGAATCTCCCACACAAAATCCTCCCCTCCTCCAGCAGGGCCCCACACACAAACCTATTACCACTGGGCCACATCACCACACTGAGGGCCTCCCTGACTCTTTTGAGGCTTTGGTTAATCCTCTCTGTTGTTAGGCTGTGGTCTGGGAACACCGTTTCTGAGTATCTCAGAAAAATGCTGTAGAAAGCTATCCCTAGAATTTGGCAATAGGGCCTGGAGCAGACACTTGCTCAGTTTTGGGACTCTGTTGGCCATGCTTCCCCAATCCAGGCAGGAAGACCAAGATGCACCACAACACCTGCTTGGGACAGGACCAAGCACGTGCCTGAGGCGGGCAGTCCAGGGAGGCGAGGACGTCAGGCAGAGCTGCACACAGCAAGCCTCATGTAGCTGCAGAGGTAGGACCACAGACTCTGCAGTTAGACTCTCCTCCGTGTTCCAATCCTGGCTCTGCCACTGACCAGGTTACACCTAACCAGAGGTAATGTATTTAACCTTCTCTTCAGTTTCCCCTTCTGTGAAATAGGTGTCATAGAATCATCTACTTCATCGGGTTCTTGCAAGAACTGGATGACTTAATCCCTATAAATGTGCCTAGCACACAGAAATGCAACATAAGAGGTTGCTGTTATTATTACTATCACTCCTGCTAAGCCCATCTGACAACCCCAAGACCCCAGAGGTTCTTCTATCCACAGAAATGAGGGTTTGGAAGCACTCAGTCCAAGCTGCTGAATTAAGGACAGCAAGGAAGGGGCGGTGAGTACCCAGAGAATAGGAAAATTATACAACAGGAAATAGGGCCTTGATGAAGGACAACAATCTATTAAAAGTACAAACTTAACCTTCTTTCCTCATAGGCCAGGAAAAGACTTGGCTGGAGGGCCCTGAGAGAACTTCTGGAAGTCAGGAAGGAAGGCAAGGCAATCTTGACCATTCCCAGGTGGTGGCACATGAGGGAAAATCACTTTGGTAACCATGAACTCAGATGGAGGTGGACCCCCCTCCCTCTCAGGAGCCACTGAGGGGCAAAGTGAGGTCTCCAGGAATCCCCCACACAAAATCCTCCCCTCCTCCAGCAGGGCCCGCACACAAACCTATTACCACTGGGCCACAGCACCACACTGAGGGTCTCCCTGACTTTATAGTATAGACTGAACACCCAAAGGGGGTATGGTGGGGGACAGCTCTTTCCCAGAGCAATCTTCACCTCCGGGTAGAAAGTCCTTGCTCCTAGGCTTGAACCCTCCTGAGGGAGGGTAAGGAGGGCATTACTACGCAAACGTGGAGCCGTGTTTAAGACTGACTGGGAATCCAGATAGGTGTCATTATAACATATAATCCTAAAGCTTAGTGGAATTATCACTAGCCTGTGTGTCCTGGCAGCACCTGACCCTAAAGCTGGGAGTCACCTAGCACCAAATAAGCAAAACTCAAATTCTAGGAACAATTGAAACTCCAATTTTGAAAAAGTTTCTACAATATGACTCTTCATTAACCTATGCATCTATTCTCATTACATTTAAAAAGTTTTGAGATGGAAAAAAAATTGTCCTGGCACAATGGCTCACACCTGTAATCCTAGCACTCTGGGAGGCCCAGGTGGGAAGATTGCCTTAAGCCCCAGGAGTTCAAGAACAGGCAACACAGTGAGACCTCCTCTCTAAAATAAAAATGTTAAAAAGCCATATTTTTCATACATACACACACACACACACACACACACACACACACACACACACACACACACACATTTCACGTGGCAAGTCTGACTCATTTTATTAAGGAGAAAAACATGGGCAAAATCTCATTGCAAAGACTTGTTACCACAAAGCTACCCGGAGTTGATTTTTAATAAGATTCTGCCATCAAATCTGGATTACTTGTGGGTGGATTAAACATTTGTGAATTAGCCTTGGTAAACAAATGAGAAGATAGTGTATTTGTGGAAAATTTTTAAAAATAAAAACCATCCTAACTGCATCCCACACCGTTATTTGGAATTACTGGCAACCAAGGAGGACACACAAGGCCACTCACAGAGGTCTGTCTTCCCCCACCATGGTATCGCTGCCCCCCTCCTTCCTGAGCCCAGATGTCGAAGGTGGAGAGGAGGGGGTGGGCCATGGAACTCCACCCCTGCCCACACAGCTCCAGTCTGCCAAGCCAACAGCAGGCTGTTAAGACCCTTTCTGGTCTTGCAATGTAATACTGATACCTAAAGTTTAAAAACAAAGCATCTGTAAAAGTTCAATGTGCTGCTAAATTTTACACATAATTGTAACCCAATTAAATATACTTTGTACTACATTCTGACTTCTTTTGCATTATCCATGATTTTGTTTTTATCCAAGGCCCGTGCTCCTTCTCCTACCTCATCTATCATCCTGGTTGGTCAAGTGGTGAATTTAAATAGCTGAGAAAGAGACATGACCTTGGTACTTGAAACACCACCCCATGGTGTTTTAGAGGTCTCTCTTGCAAATCTGATGAGCTGACTCCCTGGTGTAAGTCCCCTCTTTAGCTCTCTCAGCACAAAAAGGATACAGCACAAAGTCCCTCCCCAGGATGGATCTTCTGTTCCATCAACCCTCCCAAGTACCACACCCACATGCTGTTTCTAAAAGCATCTCATGTGCATTCTCCATGCCTTTGCTCAGGGGGTACCCTCCACCCATAACGCTCTTCCTGTTCTTGTTGCTTAACAATTCCTACTCATGCTTCGCAACCAATTTAAACAGCAGTTCCTCTGTGAAGCTCCTCCCACTTTCAGGCAGAAAATAAATACCCTTTGCTCATTGTGATACAGCTCTCTCTATAGCCACAAAGAAGAAAACTCTCTGATATACTGTGAAGCTTGTCTCCCCCAGCTCTTTAGGATGAGAGACTAAGTCATTTTTATCTTTAACCCTTCAGAACTGAGCACAAAGCTGAACCATCGAAGAAGCCTCAAACGAGCTTTAATTAAATGATTAAATAATAGAAAAAAAAATAAAGTGTGTATTCCCAGTGCCTCAGATGGGTTTGGTACATAAAAAAACTATAGGAAAATGCTCTTTATCAGTGAAATAGATCATTAAAAAAAAAGCTGTACCTATAAAATAACAAAACTGATTTTCCTGTATCTCATGTAGGCTGATGCTGATGGCAACGGGCAAAGAGAGGCTCCAAAATGTCGGGGTGATAGTGGCCTGGTTGAGATGTGTCTGCAGCCTACTAGGGCATCACAGTACACCAAAGGCCTAGGGCTGGGGTTAAGAGTCTGGTCTGGGGCTTGCCTGACGCTCACGAAGCCAGAGACTACAGGCAGACCACTCACCCGCTCTGGCTCTCGACATGACACCTGAGACTCCAAGTGTCATGCAGTGCGCCAATATAGGCTCATCTCACCTAGGGCTCTTCAGAGCACTGGTGAAAATCAGATTCCTAACGTATTTCCACATTACAAAGAAGATAACACAACAAAACAACAATAACAAAAACTTCTAACCCCAACTACTTCAGAGAACATCCTTTCGTGTATGAGTCCTGCTTCACATAGCAAAACCTGCTGATGGGTCTCACCAAGCACTCAGTACTGCCTAGGAGGCAGCCCTCATCTGCTACTGCCTAGGAGGCAGCCCTCATCCGCTATACTAGACACCAAAATCTACCTAGCAGCCAGTTGATCATAAAGCTAACAAGAGGATATTAGATACTATGAAGACAAAAAGAACATAATGGGAGACAAATAAAAACCAAAAGCTATTTCATAACCCAGTATCTGTGGCTTACAAACGAATGCATACTTCAGAAGGAAGAAGGGATCTGGAAACAACCATATATTTACATGAGAGAAGTGAGTCCTGTGAATCCTTCTGTAATTTTTGAATGATACCACAGGTACGTAAGACCCTTATATATAGTAAGGTAGTATAACTATGTAAGGTATGTAATACCCTCAAACCAAAGTTTTGAAAATGTCCCACAGTAAATAAATCATATCTCCCTGGATGTGTTATTAGTTTTCCAACACATTTTCATTCAACTGCCTGGTGAAGTGAGAAGACAATTTAAGGTCCAGATCCACGTTTTTATGCTGTGTAACCTTGTGTGGGTGTTTAATGAAAGCTTCTGAGAAGCAAGCAAACTTTACACCCCTCTGTCCTCAGAGGCCCATAAGGCACTGAACTATGGGAGGCGGGGCACCTCCAGGACCTGAGACAGATGAGGGGTGTATGCGTGGATAAGCACAGCAGGTAAGGAAGGTCACAGGCCAGGAGCAAGGGGGTTCAGCCTGCACTCGCAAGATGTCACAGGCATCCACCCCCACTCGCAAGGCTCCAGTGGTAGCAACTGGCCCAGTGGCCATTATCCCAGGCAAGGTCACTCTGACTGGTACCTCTTGGAGGCCCTGATTAATGTGGCCCATTATGGCTAGTTCTCAGAGCACAGAGGGGGAAGCAGATGGCCAAGAACACAGTGTTACCCTCTCTACACTGTATTTTCTCCTGCCCCAGGCACTCCCACTCTGTGACAAGCAGAAATGTAGCTCAGGGCAGCAAAAAGGAGCACCTCCCAGAGAGGGAGGCCCCAGAGCCTGGATGCTAGAACCATCTCCGCTTCATGCTGCGTGACTCTAGGCAAGTCACTGGCCCTTTCTCTGCCTCTGCGCCTGGGATTGTAACAAGAGTTACCTCAGATTTCCAATTCTCATTTCCCTCCTTCTGCAGATGGTTCATGCTGAGGACTCATGGATTCGAAGGCGCACTGAAACCCATCAGTGAGGCCTGGGTTGGGGGAGGTGACACAGAAGTGTCTGCTGTGGCCTCACCCTCAGAAAGTCATCATTCAGAGAAGAGGGTAACACATGAGAAGAAGCTGCATGAAGGAGAGTGCTTCAGCAGAAGAAGCTGGGAAAGGGAACAGATATCTGCATAACTGGCCCAGTTCCCTGGACAGTTGCCACAGAGCTCATTTCCCCACGTCGGATCAGCTTCTCAACTGAACTGTGTACTCTCCAAAGGAGTCTTACTCCCAACAAGACCCAGAGGTGCTGGGTCTCGGCACGCAGACCACAGGGGGCATCTGCCAGAGGGGTTGAGTCTGTGCACGCTGCAATCTGTGTGTGCTCACCCCACTGGCCCTTCCACTCTTGACACGCTTTGAGGGAACTGTCAGGAGAAGTGTTGGGTTCAAGTCCAGCTGTGTGGCTTGTGCCCTCCTCCCTGCTCCACGGACCCCCCACCCCAGGCTCAAGCTCACTGCCTATAATGTGCAGCCCTCCTTGGCCTCCAGGTTTCCACCATGTGGATGATGCTAATGCTCGAGGAAGGGCAGGAACAGGCCTAGCTGGAGAAGAAATCAAGAAAATGGAACCTCATTGGAGATCAAGAAGGGGCCTTGTTGGAGTAGACCGCAGTCAGCTCAAAACTCTAGGTTCCCACACATGAGGGACAATGGCTGGTGATCAGTCAGTGGAATCTCTTTTTTTTTTTTTGAGTTTGGGTCACACTCTGTCGCCCAGGCTTAAGTATAGTGGCATGATCACAGCTCACCACAGCCTCAACTCCCTAGGCTCAGGTGATCATTCCACCTCAGCCTCTGGGGTAGCTGGGACTATAGGCATGCAACACCATGCCTAACTCATTAAAAAAATTTTTTTTGTAGAGATAAGATTTTGCTAGGCTGGTCTCAAACTCCTGGGCTCAAATGATCCTCCGGCCTTGGCCTCCCAAAGTGCTGGAATTACAGGCATGAGCCACTGCACATGGCCTGTTCCTTCCTAAATCAGCCTGGTAGCTTGCCTGGCATATGGTAGAATCCTAGACCTATAATTCTGAACTCCATGGTGCCATCTGTGACTTTAGCCCTGCCAGGAGTTCTTGGGTACTCCTGGGGACCAGAAGGCTGGGGCAAATTTATTAACAGGGTCAACAAATCTTGGGAGGCCTAAACATTTACGAGACATTAAATGAAGGAATTTTTTAAAAAGCCTGCAGGCTGCTGGACTAAGCATTTTAAATCTGCATGGTCCACTTAGCAAACAAACACTGAGTATCTGACCCTAGTTTCTGAAAGCTCAGCCTGAGGCTGGAGCCTCTGAGAGGCAGCAGCACAGCAAGGCCTTGTGTTCAAAACAGCCTCACTTTCATCGATGAGAGTTCAAAATCCTCAGATGGTCTAACAGAAATATTTCACACATGATGAGCTACCATAGAAACCTTAAGTGTAAGTCAAAAAAACATACTCCCACCTGTTAAATATTTTAATTCTACACTTTCTCCTGATAGCTTAGTGGGACTGCTAGGTTTAAAGGGGGGAAGAAAACCTTTTTAAAGCTCAAGAAATATTTTAACCCCACAGGGTCAGTCATCCTTTTCTCCTATGTGGAAAGACTGTAAAATAACTAAAATATTGTTTCTCACAGGACTCAGGTCAAGACATCATTCATATCAGTCATACAGTGGAGCCATAGATAAGCACACACATGTACACATGCACACTTAACACCACAGGTGTCTTTAACACCCACAGCTAAAACTATTTTAGTATGACCTCAAATCAAAAGCTTGGCCTAAACTATTCTGGTTTCTGAAATTACAGGTCAACAAGGTTGTAGTAAAAATAAAACTTCATGGAAAGTTTTATTTGCCGTCAGAAGGAGGGTGATGGTTTCTTTGGAAATGTCTTCCGGCTCCTCCCTCAGCATGGCTCTGAACCATGCCTAACCAGAGGCAGCACCAAGGAAGTGACCACCCAACTCTCCACCACTTCTTCCTCTGGTCTTAGCATCATACTTCTTCCCCTTCCTGCTGCTTTGGTGCCTGGTTGAGAAGGAGAAAGGCCCACCAGGCCTCCCTGCATGGGACTGAAGTACAGCAGGCCAGACCCCTATTGGGAGTTCTTGGGTACTTCCCCAGGAGGAGGGAAGGTTAAGGTCACTTGGGGACACAGACTCATGCCAACTGTGCCAGCTGCTCCATACCCTCCACTCCTTCGAGCTTGGAAGCATCAGCAGGTGGGCCTCGTATGCCTCCATGCCCATGAGAGCATGGAGCTGTTCAGGGCTCCAGTCAGGAGGACACGGTGTAGCTGCACCTGTGCTTGGTCAGCCCCCACAGGCCAGCTCATCCCAACACCACCTCGCAGTTCAGAACTCCTTAAAATGCAGGAACCACCCCTGGGCTAGGACCATAGGGAAATACACTATGAGTGCCAACCATTCCCAATAGCTCACTGAAGCTCTGTGGTCATGAATATAGGGAGACCCATCAACATGGTCACGTGTTCTCCAGTCACAGGCCACTGTGCCAAAATGTGGCTAAGACCAGGCTGTGGCTTCACCAAGTGAAATGTGAAGGGAGAAAGGCCAGGGAGGTCATTTGTCAACAGCCCTTTCCAATCAGTCCTAAGCCACCAATGCCATGGAGCCCACCTCGGTGCCCAGTTGAGTATGCTGTATCTCTGCACACCACCTCATTCCATCTCCACAGCCTCTGAGAGATGGGGGAACTGAGTCTCAGCACCTAATGGACTGGCAACACAGCTATAGGAATTTGAAACAGGCAGGCCCGGCTCATCAGGTGCCCAAGTTCTGAACCTCAAGGGCCCACCACTCTCCCCAGCTGCACCTCATAATACCTCACAGGCAAGGTGTTAAATGTCAGTGCTGGCCCCACCTCCAGATTACATTAATTAGTCTTGGGTGGGTGAAGAGCAGGTTGCCATGTTTTTCAGAAGCCCCCAGGTGACGGTAAAGTACAGCCAGAGCAGAGTAAGTTCCATCACTGTTCCAGTTCCTACTCTTATTCCTAGGCTGTTCTTTGTCTTGTTGTAGTCGACTCATCTCTCTTCTGTTCAAAGCCATCTCAGCAATGACCTTAGGCGCCATCCACCAAGCCTCCTTGGCTGGGACGCCCACTGTGGGCATGATGTAGAGACTCTGGGTCTCTCTGATCCACAATGTTAACCTTGAGCTCTGTGTCTGGTCTCAGCTGGACCCCGTTGTGGGCCATGAGGAATTATAGACTTCTATCCTCATCATCCAGAGTGTATTGTTTCTCCTTCACAATCTACAATCTCAACAGAATCATAAAAAAAGGAAATGTCCCTTTGGGAGGCTGAGGTGAGTGGATTGCCTGAGCCCGCGGGTTCGAGACCCGCCTGGGCAGCGAGACCTCATCTCTACAATAAATCAAAAAATCAGCCGGGCGTGGTAGCGCCCGCCTGTAATTCCGGCTACTCGGAAGGCTGAGGTGGAAGGATTGCCGGAGCCCAGCGGGTCGAGGCTGCGGTGGCCAGGAGCGGCTACTGCACTCCAGTCTGGGCGACAGGGTGAGACTCCAACTCAAAAAAAAAAACCAACAAAAAAAGGAAATGTCATAGTCTAGGACCAGAAATGCAATCCACACTACACAGCACTCACTCAGGTTTGGGTTTTATTCCCATTCCTTCCTCTATTACCCTCCCTCAGTGGCACCTTTAAATGTTGTTTTCTTTATTGAGACATCAAAATTGAGGTATCTAAAGATCTCATCTTCTTACTCTAAAACCTGAAAATTTTACTATTATTCCACTAAGATTACTCAGAGTCGTTACATGTTAAATTAGTTAATGGTCTCATTGTATTAAAAAAGTAAGCTAAGCACTATAATTCATAAACAATTTTAAAACTTAGTTCTGGAATTCCACAAAGAAGGTGAACTTACAAACTATTCAACCAAAAGGCTGCACTTTAATAGCCCATTTATGTATTCTTTAAAGGCTAGAAACATTTCTTTCCATGTGAAATTACCATTAAGTTGGTACTTAACGTTCCCAAGCTAATAGATGCCTATTCAACTCATTTTCTGATTTAAAACAAGACAAATGTATTGTAATACAAGAAAATCAGGTGCATGCTTTATGTGGGCATGCATACACAAGAAAATCAGACGTGAGTGTATGTGTGGAGTATACATGCCAAATTCTGTTACTCAAGAAAAAGAAGCTGCCCATCAAGTACATGGAAGTTAACCAATAGGAGTTCTACACAGACAACACTGGGTCTTCACTACACCTGTTGCCCTGACATGTGGGGAGTGTCACTAACATAGGTTCTCGGTCTTAACTGGTAACACAGTAGAGAGAAAGGATTAAGGAAATAAACAGAGAGACCAAGTTAATAGTGTGCTAGGCAGTCAACAGCAGAGGGAGACAGAGGGGCAAGCATGGCACAAGGCATCCAAGAGGAAAAAAAGAAGCCCTTTCCCCACTACTCTAAGAAACTCAGAGTTCAGAAGCCTGGTGTGGAAATACACAAGTGTGAGACCAGTATTTAAAGAGAGAGAGAGACAGAAATAAAACTGTGGGTCCCCACCAGAAAAAAAAAAAACAGACAGACATCATTACCTGCTGGTGCCCTCCTCTCACTCCTGTGAGTTTGGTGGCTGGACTATCCCTACACACAGCCTACCCGGCATAACCATAAATGAGGGGTTTGAGGGCAGAAAAACCACTGAAGCCTGCTCTGCCATCAGTCACCTGAGTGACTTGACTACTTTGAGCTGCGATTCTCTCACTGGTAAAACGGGATGACACTGTCATTCGGGATACTTAGAGGGTTAAATGAAGTGCTGCACACTGAGGCAGAGCACAGCAAATGGCACTCAGGGAAGTTCCAAAAACACTGGCGACTCACTACAGTCTGTGACAGAGAATGTCTAGCACCCCCTGAGCCAACAGGCCCTGGTTCACAGAGAGTACTCAATAAGGTTAGCTTAAAACTATTAACAGGTCAACGTCCCTTCCTAAGCAACTGGGGGGATGGGTGGGAGCAAGACTTGTGGGAGACAGAGTAAAGACTGGGCAAGGTGAGCAGGGGCCAGCCTGGGCATTCAGCCAGGGAGGCCAAGGGAGAACACCAGAGTAAGACCCGAGCCCAGGGGCCAACCCACAGTCCACTCAAGGGCAGGGTCAAAGCCAGGGCTAAGCCGGGAGGAAAACTCACAGGCTTCCCTGGGAGCAGGGGTGTAGAGAGAGGAGGCAGCAGCAGGCTTTGCTCTCTGTGCAAGTCAGTTCAGGGAGCTGAAAGCCAGCCACTAAAAGACTTCAGGGACCTGTGCCCAGCCACTGAGGGACTTTGGGGACCCGTGCCCGGCCACTGGAGGACCTCAGCGACCCAGGCCAGCCACTGAGGCAGCTGAGAGACAAGAAGAATGAGCTGAACTCACCAAACAGACCTAGGAATATGAACTACTATGAATTTTCATCAGGTTAACTATAATATAGAAATGTAAATCTATAATATCTGCATATGCATACTTTTAGGACTACTTTTCTTTCCAGTGCTTCTCCTTACAGTCCATAATTTGTGGAATGACTTTTAAAATGTTTGTTCTCTGTCTTCTAGTCTGTAGAGTAGAAACGTTGTTTTGTCTGCTACTCTTCTCTTCTGCCTACTAAACTGGCCTGGCACAGGGTAAGCACTCAATAAATGAGTCAGCCCTCCCAGTGCACTATTATCTTTCAGGTACAAGCACAGTCTATCCTATAAGTCACCAGACTTTGCTCATGTGATTTCTCCTTGGCCCGTCCAAGAACTCACAGTGAATGAGGATCCAACATACAGACCTTGCTGGGCCACCTTACCCATATGATTCTATCTAATCCTCACCACGGTCTACAAGTTGTTCTGTCATCAAAATACAGATAAGACAGAGGCTACATGGCCACTCAGCCACAGTGAAACCAGAATTCACTCATTCAAATGTGACCCTATCAGACACAGACCTGGCAGCTAGCCCCAAAACTCTCAATTTTTCTAAGCAATGTAACAACACAGGAAAATGACAGGGGCTTATCTATTCATTAAGTGAGTGCCCAGCAATATCACCCCAGAGTCCAGGAGAGGAAAGAACCATGGCGACTACTCAGCCTCCCCAAGTCTTGGTTTCTGCATTATGCCCACTGCATGTTGGGCAGTACGGTCCTCATACGGCTGCCATGAGATGTAGTAGGTCAAATAATGCTCCCACAAAAAAATGTCCACATTCTAATCCCTAGAATTGTTAACGTTACTTTAAATGGCAAAGACTCTGCAGATTTGATTGAGGATCTTGAGATGAGATTATCTTAGATTGTCCTGGTAGGCCCTAAATGCAATCACAAATGTCTTTATAAGAAGGAGGCTGGCTGGGCTCAGTGGCTCAGCCTGTGATCCCAGCACTTTGGGAGGCTGAAGCAGGTGGACCACCGGAGCCCCAGGTTCAAGATCAGCCCAGGCAACTTGGTGAGACCTTGTCTCTACAATAAATGAAGCAGCCTATAGTTCTGCCTACTTGGAAGGCTAAGGCAGAAGGATGCTGGAGTCCAGCAAGTTGATACTGCACTCCAGCCTGGGCAACAGAGTGAGACTCCAACTCAAAAAAAAGGAGGCTGAGGGAGATTTCAGAGAGAAGAGAAGGTGGTCATGTGACAGAGTGGAAGGAAGCAGAGTCACAGATAGATGATGCTATATAGGATAAAGAAGGACAAATATACGGACTTTGCAGCAACATGGATGGATTTGGAGTCGATCATACTTATTGATTTGTCACAGAAACAAAGAACTGAGTTCCATATGTTCTCACTCATAAGGTGACTTTGAACAATTATAATGCTATAAGAAAGCAACTGGCACTAGTGGAAAACTGTCAGGGTAGGGGAAGTGGGATTGGCAGTTGAGGGAAACTGCCAGGGGAGGGAGGGGCACACCTCATCAACAAGGGTACTTGCATGATTAATGTTTATATACCTAACCCTTAATTGTACCTCACATCTTTATAATAAATAAATTAATTTTTTAAAAAAGACGGAGAAAGAAAGCCGGGGGCCAAGGCCTGCCAGCAGCCTCCAAATGCCAGAAGACAAGAAATAGATTTTCCTCTAAAGCTCCTGGAGGGGGCATGGCCTTGCCGAAATCTTGATTCAGCCCAGTGATACTGATTCTGCACTGTGGGTTCCAGAACAGAATAAATTTCTGTTGCTTTAAGCACCAAGTTTGTTACAGTAGCCACAGACAGCTAATACAAGGGACTAAAAGGGAAGCTGGCTGTGAAGCAATCAGGACGCTGCCTGGCACATGGTAGGAACTTGAGAATCCTAATTAGTGAAGGACACAGTTCCTGCCACCCTCCCTGGGCCACCAGCCCATCCTCAAAAGCTGTGTTTACAGTTACAACCTATGTTGTCATGACAAGTTCTATACCCTAATACAAAAGCTTCTTCATGTATAAGTCTCATTTGATTCTGCCCTAAAAAGGAGTTTCCAAGGCTGCCCAAGGACTCTTAACGTGTCTCATGTAAATACAATTTTGCCAAAGGCATTAGTCTTAAACATTCAGTACTATTAATTCTAATATGTCAGAGGACAGCCTCTGCTGATATCTCATGGCATAGACACTCCTGATTGCAGCCATAAGCAGCTGAGATCAGGGTCATCTAATCTCGAATAAATAAGCACAAGCAATTCTCTCAACCACAGGTCCTGCAGCTGCCAAAGGAGAAGCTGGTGCCCGCGTTGTTAATGTGGGAACTGAGAGCTCCATTCCTGCCAGGGCCAACATGGGAGAAGGGCAGACTAGACAAGCAAAAGGCAGGTGGTTAGCACCCAACCTCCAAACCGCCTGTCATCATCTTTTCATGCAAAGAGCTTTCCCACTCCCCTAAAGTGCCTTTTTGTTCCTTCAGCCCTTGCTCCATGTACCCCTCCACTCTCAGTTTTCCTTCTTGAGGGTTGAGTCCCAAGTGTCGAAACCAACAAAGTACAATAATTCCACTTCCTCCATTGTGCTTGGCCTGCCCTGTGCAGACTCTGGCCCCAGCTTCCCCTGGGCTGCTGCAAGGATGAGGACCCACAATCGTGATCTCTGCCCCATTTGCTTCCAGAGTCCCAACCACCTGTTCCAGCCTGCGCAAGATTTGAAGACCATCCCTTTCACCGACCCACAGCAGCCCTCAGCCACAAAGGGTGGAGCCTCAAAACCTCAAGAGTGTTTTAGAGAAATATAAGCAAAAAGAAGAAGCCTATTCACTTCCTGAAAACAGCCATCTGCAGGCCCTCTGAGCTGTCTTCTTTGTACCCATTCTTCCCTGACCTTCTGCTAGGGCTGGGTTCACTCAGTGGAGATCATGTGCTCTAAGTTAGTTATACCTACTCCAAGGCAGGAAGGAGACAATGGGTGCACACAGACTGAGCCACAGCCAGAAGGAAAAGTCACAACAGCATTCCTGGGCTACTAGCACTGCATACAGCAGACCCTGGGGGAACTAACGTCTAATGTCTGCCAGAACTTCACTCACCATGGAGGCTCATGGCTCCAATCTGTCCTAAACCCTACACTGGGGCTGTAAGCAGCCTCACAGACACACACCTGTGAACCTTCTGTGGGGGAGTTACCATGTCCTACTTCCTGTGCATCCCCAGGGCCAGCTCAGCAACAGTCACTTCCCTTGTGCCTAAAAACTATCTGCTGCCCAAGTGATGAGAAGGGGCGAGTGTGCGCCTAGAAGCCCACCACTCCTTCTCTTCCCAGGTCTCCAGACGGCGCCTTTCAGAAGTCCTCTGCCCCATCACACTGCTGTGAGACGTAATTTCACACCACTCCACATGCCATCTCAGATTCAGAAGCTGAAGACAATCATCCAACATGACTCCAAAATGTATTTACAGTGCCCAGTCGTTCCCATCCCTCTGTGATGCAAGGCACATGGGCTGGAAGAGCTGGCGTGCTGGGAGGGCAGAGCCAGAACCAGCCTCAGCCAGACACCATCACAGCTAAAGTCTAGAGTTCCACAAACACTGTGTGTTCTTGAGACTGGCCGTCAGCAAGGTCCCTCCAGGACCACCTGTCCTCACACCTGCAGTTTGGTCAGCCCCTTGGTGGGCCAGGCAGAGGAAGGCCCCTCTGTTCCTGAAGCTGGATTCAGAAGTGGTCTTGACTAGCTTCATTCAGGATGCTACAGGTTGGTTAAAAAGGCTTGTATGGTCTGGGCTCGGTGGCTCAGTCTGTAATCCCAGCACTTTGAAAGGCCGAGGCAAGCAGATTGCCTGAGCCTGCAGGTTTGAGACCAGCCCGGGGAACTTGGCAAGACCTCATCTCTACAATAAATAAAAAATTAGCCGGGCATGGTAGTGTGCGCCTGTAGTTCCAGCCACTTGAAAGACTGAGGCAGAAGGATTGCCAGAGCCCAGTGGGTGAACACTGGGGCGGCGGTGAGTGTGCCACTGCACTCCAGCCTGGACGACAGAATGAGATGCCAACTAAAAAAAAAAAAAAAAAAAAAAAAGCCTGTGTGTAACTAGGAGGCAATATTATAAAGATGTTTACCTTACAAATAATCATGTTTAACCATTAACCGCCCTCCACTCCTCTAAGACAAAGTCTTCAGTTTATTTCAGGTCATAACTGAAGTAAATGGGGAAGAGCTTCAAATGTCATCTAATCCCACACTCCCCTTCCAGCCAGGGTTATACTCAATCCAGTCAGAGCCCAGGGCCCAGGACTCAAAACAAGAAGTTGCAGCCTTTTTCAAAAAGCTAGCATATTAGTGCCAAGCACAGGCTGGAAAGAGCCCACGTGCATCCAGAGAGCAATGGTCAAAGAATTTGCAGCACAGCCTGGCAGTGGGATGGCATGCAGCTGGGCAAAAGACACAGAAGTCTTCATGTTCTAATGATACCGTCAGAGAGAAGGCACAGTGCACTGTGAGCATGTAGCATGATACCATGGGTGTGGAAATTGCTGTTTAATGTACACACATACCTTTCTGCTGGGATACACACAGCAGGCACTGGGAGGAATACCCAAGAAGCACATGGCATTGGTGTCTCCAGGGAGGGCATATGGATGGCCGAGGGATGGGGTGGAGACAGGCTTTTGCATATATCCTGCTGTACCTTATAATTGTTAAGCCATGAAAAAGGTTGCCTATTGAAAAACATACCGTAAAATAAAATGCTATTAAATTTGTCAAATCAAGCCAAGTACAGGCAGGTTTTGAGGACTCCCATCAAGAGATATTAGTGCACAGCCACTAATGAGAGGGTAGAGTATTTCAAGGGGCCCTTCTCTGGGCAGCATCACCCCTGCAGGTGAGAGAATCAAGAGAGGGCCACGCCTGTCACTGGCAATAACTGCCATCACCTCGGCACCATGCATCCCTTGCTCTCTCCCCTCCACTCTGTCTTCTCCGCTGAGCTCCATCCATCTGTTTGCCTCCCCTGCTACATCAATTCGTCATGTAGCCCAGTGAAATCTATAATCCAAGTGCCAGAGTCCCAGGATCTTGGAGAAAGAGGGCAGTCTAGCAGAATCACAAGCCAACCCTTGTCCCAGGACTTTCTCCCCCTTGTTAGCCACTGGCCGGCAAATTTGACTGTGTTTTATGTTTGCCCTGTACCCACTGCACAGAGACCCCATGAGGTTACAGGAGGAGCGTGGCTATGGGGAAGGTGCAACCTGCTGACGTTGCCCAGTCAGCTATTTCACTGCAGGGACAGCCACGGAGATAATTAATACCATTTCTAGAAACCAGTATTTCTGGGTTTCTTCACACACCAATGCTTCCTCTTCCTCACAGTCAGCACTGTGTTTCACAGGTGGCTTGGAGGGAGTGTAGACTATTCTTCCCCAGTGTTGGGTTTCATTTCTATCATTTCACAGACATGGCTTCACCTCCCAGCACTGTAGGTACCATGGACACCCTGCCCTGTGGTTTGGCATTGTGGCCACCCTGCAACAAGACCCACTGCCACTCAGGATTCAGTGAGCTGTAGCACCCACGGCTATAGGGGCAATCCTGAGTGGAAACAAGAAAGCCAAATCTTGGCCCACAAACCCCCCAACATGGGTGGTTAGAGCACAGGTATGGCATAAGAATTATTATGATCAGGCCAGATATGATGGCTCACGCCCATAATTCCAGCATTTTGGGAGGCCAAGGTGGGGGAATCACTTGAGCCCAGGAGTTGAAGACCAATCTGGGCAACATAGCAAGATCTCATCTCTACAAAAAAATCAAAATATTAGCCGGGCATGGAGGTGTGCACCTGTAGTCCCACCTACTCGGAAGGTTGAGGCAGAAGGATTGCCCGAGTCCAGGTGGCTGAGGCTGCGGTGAGCCCTGATTGTGCCACTGCACTCCAGCCTAGGCGACAGGGTGAGATCCCAACTCAAAAAAAAGAATTATTACAATTGAAGAAAGGGTCTCCCCACACCATGAAAATGACTATGAAACAGCTTTTGTCACTTAAAGTAATAAGGATACAAGCAAAACAAAATTCCAAAGTCATAAAACAGTCTGAAGCCCCTCCAGTCTGAGATAAATGAAGCCCCCATGCTTGCAAAGGGTCGGACAGGTGCCAAGACCCTGGGTAATTTGGCCCTCCCTCTCTGAAGCCTTGTTCCTGATGCGTCCTCCTTCTATTCTCTTAAAACCCCCAGCTTAAACCACAGCCCTCCCTTGACATAGAATTCACCCTTACATGAGGCCCTGTGATGCTCCCCAAGACCCATGAACGAGTGAAGGAGGCACCTTTTCTGTGGGCCCCCACCCTACCAGGCTTCCCTTTATCCTTTAACATCTATAATACCACACTTGCACATATGTGAGGGGGATCCCAAAAACCCCGGAATTGTCTTTTGGAGAGTGGTCCCTTTGTAATTCAGACTTGCACTGCTGGGCAAGTGTTCTAGAACTATTGGCATAAGTGTACCAGCTAGCATTGTTGTAAGAGGCTGCGTTTGGCTTCAGCGAATTTTTTTTTATTCTTTCAATGTGTTTGCCCATTTCATGATGGGTGATTTATGAGCATACCTGCCCACACCATGCTATGTATTCAGCAGTTTTTGACCAAAAAACAGCATGACCTTCTTGCCCCACCCTCCCTATTCATTGGATCACACCTCGAATGACTTTTTTGTTTGTTTGTTTGCCCAGATGAGAAAAGTCCTCAAAGGGAACTGTTTTGCCTATGTGAAAGAGGTGAAACAAAAAACAGCAGAAGGGCTAACAGCCATCAAATTCTACAAGTTCAAAACTGTTTTGAGCAGTGAAAAAAAAATCTCGACAGGTGTACTGCATCAAACAGAGTACTTTGAAGATGGCTGAAGTTTAAACATGTAAGAATAAACACACAATTTTTAATAAAAAAATAATGTGTTTTGGGTTCCCCCCCATGTGTATATGTACATATATATGGAGGAAATTTTACTCTAAGTTGATTAAATTATTAAAAAAAAAACAGGATGACCAAACCCAAAGGTGTACACCTTCTGACCCAGAGGAGCAGAAGCAGCCATAGGTTCCAGCCCACTGAACAGGATTGCTCATGTGTCAAGGACACAAAAGGTCACTGCTAAGAACAGGCTTCTGCCTTTGACAGAGACAGTGGGACAAGCTGACAATTCTGGTTTCTCCCCAGCAATTTACTGTAACATCAGCTGTGCCGCAGTTCTGGTCTCACCTTGCTCTCCTTAAGTTAGACTGAACCTCAGCTTGTCCCCAGGGAAGCAGGCTGTCTTCCCAAAAGAGACTGAGGCTTTTCTTGCTACTTCCAACAGTGTCACAGTAGCTATGTTCATTCATTCACTCAACAAGCATTGACTATACACCTGTTTTGTACCAGGCACAGTGCAACACTCTGGAGATACAAAGAAAAATGAGCTATTGTCCTTGTCCTGAAGGACACTTAAGTCTTATGACACTCCAGATCCGTGATGCTCACAGGGTGTGTCCCAGAGAACTCTGGCAATCTTCACACTGTGAATGCCACTGTGGTACACAATGCTTGCATAAACTGCAGTAAGGCAGAATCTAACACTTTAAGCGATTTCTCCAGACCCTTAAACAGTTACTGTCAAGGAGTTACACACCAAGGAGGAGAGGGTTAGTGGGCCTCCCAAACATGGGCACATGAGCCAGCCATGCGACGCTTAATGCAGCAGCCCTTCTGGGTGCCCCTGGTAGAATAACACACAGATCAGCACACCATGAAGGGGGCAGAAAGGCATTTCCATGAAGTTTGGTGGTCAGCTCTCTTACATAAAATATTTCACTCTCAAATATGAAAAAAAAATATGTTCTTACTAAGAAGAATTGGCTGGCAAAACAATCTGGAAGATGACTGCTAGGCTTAGGCACAGCAGGCAGCAATGATTCATGTTGGGATACCAGGAAAGATGTTGTGTTCATTCACTTCCTGTCAGTAGCCAATCCCAGGGTAGAGAAGGTGAGAAAAGGTTACTCGATGATTTGAGTCTTCTTTAAATTGATGTTTAAAAAAACTCAAAGGCTGGGAAAACAGTTATTACAGATTAACAAATTTTCATCATTAGCTTTAGAAACACAATCAGAAATTCTCTTATTTTAGAAGGCTGAATTCAGGAAGTATCTCTCTGTAAAGATTCTTGAAAGCATGCACATCTATTCCCATGATACCAAAGGATTCTAGTCAGTCTGGAAGCAAAGCATGGTTCCTTCAGGGAGCTCAACTTTCTGGGGTTGCTTACTTGTCAGGGGTGTGTGTGTATAAGCAGTCTGTTTGTGCGTGGGCATTAGGCTGGGGTGGAGAGCAGGTGACAGAAGCTTTACACAGAAGCAGACAAATGCTTATGCCCAGTGGCTGCAAGCACAAGGAAGGGCCCAAACTTCTCCCAATCCATGTTTGTTCCTGGGTCCGATATCCCATCATTGGAGAGGCTTTCTTGACTTGAAGAACTGCCAGCACTTGTATCCTTCTTAAAAGGCGAATGCTCCCAAAAGAACACATTCAATTTCACTGTCACCTGGAACCTGGAACGAACTGGTTATTATATCCCTTTCATCTGAGAGAGCAGATCACTTGGGATCATGCTTCTGAAAGGAAAAATGGGGAGTGTGGACAAGAGGCAGGATGTACAGACAGATCCAGGTGCATTCTCAATTCAGCCAGTGAGGCAGCCCCACCAACACTTGAAGCATACTGAGGAGGTGACTGACTGTGGACGGCTTAGGGCAAGGAGAGAGGAGTCAGCCCCTCCTGCTCCAGAGGCCATGGGTTAGGGGGGATCTGCCTCCCTCTGGGTCCCTCCACTCTGGGGCCTCTCCCAGCTCAGGGCATCTCATCCACTGGCCCTAGTCTGGACCTAGAGTACTGTCTGAAATCCCCCTGACCAGGGCAGCCCTCCCCTTCTGAAAACACCCCACAGGTCCAGAAACCCCAAAGGGATTCTTAAGTAGCTCTAACCTGAGATTCTTGGCACTGGTCCTGAAAATCTAGATTAGATTTTACTATTTCTATTCTTTAAATGAGGAAACTAAGGCATAAAGTGATAAAGTGACCTCTTTCAGGCTCCAGCAAGAAGGCACATGAGAAAGCAAGAATTCAGTTAGCTGCCAGATTCCACAGAGAAATTTCCCCAATATTCTGGTAATACTTTCACAAGTATAAAAACTCACCTTTCAAAAAAGATAACACAGGAAATGGGCAGCTAGCTGCCACCAGTGCCCTCTTCCCTTCCTCCTTAGTAACAGGTCAAGAACTCTGACTTTCAGTTGGCACAGGGCCATTTGCCTCCCTTACAGCTAGGTGTGGCCTGAGGTTCAGTTCTTGCTAAGGAGATACAAGGCTGAAGTTTCACAGAGCCCTCAGGAAGTGTGCCCTCCTCCAACCTGATGTTTGGAATGCCCAAGAGCTGGCTGTACTTCTAGCCTCCATCCTGGAGATGAGGCCCTGGGCCTTACCCTAGGGATGGTAGAAGATATGCTCTGACTGCCTACCTCCAGACCTCAGTATGTGAAAGAGAAATAAATGCCCGTCTTAACTAAGCCCCCTCTCTTCAGGTTCCTTTTGTAATGTGCACCCAGATTGAATCTGAACAATTCTACCATTCCCTACTGATATAAGATGACACACAATGTCAGCATCCTGGAAAGTTGGTAAGTGTGGATGAAGAAGGATACTATTCTAAAGACCCATTTTTCCAGAAAGAGGTCTTCAAATAAAAATGTTTACGTTTACCTCAGGCTCTAGGCTAGGGTGAGAATAATCTCATAAGACCTTTTAAGTGTAATAAGATTCATTTTGTTGTAGAATTATTTTATAACTCCCTAATCTTCCCTTATATAAATTTATATATATATATAAAATTCTCCCTAATATAATCAATATTTATCATCCCAAAAAAGCTAACTAGTCCTATTTCTAGGCCTGTCTGAGTAGCACACTTAAGCAGCTTATGCCAAATTCTTTCTTACTGTCTCAAATGTTTAATAGCTTGACTTGCATATTTAGTGCAGACAAATCAAGGTTATGAGATAAAAATAGTCCCTGTTTTTATTCATTACAGTTAGTCCATTAAGTTAGGTCCATCGTCTAAACCACGGGCTGCTAGTTGCCACAGCAAACACCGGTACAATCCTTAACAGTTTACAAAACAGCCAACCTGTGGGTATGGGACACTGGTTAAAACTTGTGATGCCCAGTTCCCAAGGAACAACACACCAATTACTGCCCTAGGAGTCATATCTCACCTAAGTCTGTGGCTTTTTGTTTTTTGTTTTCATGAGGCAGGACTCTCGCTTATCACCCAGGCTGGTCTCAAACTCCTGGGCTCAAGTGATCCTCCTACCTCAGCCTCCCTAGTAGCTAGGACTATAGATGCAAACCACCACAACTGGCCAGAACTAATCCTATTTAAAATGAGTCACATCCACTATACCTTAGAAACCCCTGCTCTAAAAGGAAAAATGACTGAACGGACTGCAATGACAAGGATGGTCCTGCACACCCTACAGGGTGGCCAGCACCCTGACAGTGGTGGGGCACATACAGGGACACAGCTCAACAGTCAAATCCCCAGTGCAAAAAGCCAACATCGCCCCACAGGAGAAACTTGAGTTTTCTTTCTAAGATGAACGTTAAAACCTGGATGCTCCTTACCAACCAAGTCAGTACCAGAGTCATTTCCAGTGGCATCGCTGCCTCTGAGGCATCCTTTTTCTTTGAGCCCGTCAACCCACCTACACTATTTCACAACCCATCTACTGGCTTTTCTTCTCTCTTTGACCAAAGAGGTTAATACCCAGCTAGGTAAAGATAGTTGACTAATTAAAGAATGATTAAATAATTAAGTTGACTCAAAATGCAAAGACCTTCCTTCCTCCTTTGGAGTTACTCAAATCATACAGTTTGAAGGCACCTGTAAGGGTCATCATAAAACAAGTTGGTTGAATGCCAACTATTTGCAAAACTATTAGCACTGTCAATAAGACTGGCTCCTGCATGTGTAGTCTCTGCAGTGTTTCAAGGAGAAAGCACACAAATGAACCATTGCACTCCAGTCTGGGCAACAGAGTGAGACTCTAACTCAAAAAAAAAAAAACCAAATGAAGAACGTAAAAACTTTCAGCAGTGGCAATATCCCTGAAATATGTTGAAAGCTCAAGTGTTGCCCCTTTTCTTCTTGAACACACAGCACTCACATAGTTGTATCCATCTGAAGCTTTATTTTTTCTTTTTAATCCTTTCATGCTTTAATGAATAACTTTAAAGCCATGTATCCTTTTTGCAACAGACCAGGATGGCTAACAGGAAATACAATAGGTCAAAATAAGGTAAGTGCAGGTTATGGAGAGAAAGGTAAGTGGAAAAGTCAGGGAAGGATGTCAAGCCGACAGAAAGGGAAAGATAGTCCAGACCCAAACCAGAAGATGGGTGTGCATAAATCACCAGGGGAAAGTATCTTGGAGTAAAGTGGTCTCCATCAGTCCGTGGGAAAATGGCAAGGATCTGGGCTTTGTATAAGCCTGTAGTTATACTGGGAATTGTCTGCAAAGCCTGTAGTTGTACTGGGAATTGTCTGCAAAGAGCCTTTGGAGGGACGGGGAGCAGGCTGGAGGAGCCTGGGAAAGGCACTGACGTTCTAGCTGGACCAGAAGAGTCTGGTCTGCATGACACACAGGCAGCTCCCAGCTCCATCAGCATATCATGGATACTCCAGGGTCTCTGATACTAGGTAGTTTCTTCACTCTAGAAAGCTACTGCTGAATCACTGTGGAGGGGAGAGAAAGTGAAAGAATAAAGAGGCAAGATTTCCAAGGCAACAGACTAAAGAAGCACTTCCCTAAATATATTCTGTGTATGTGTGTGTGTGTCTCAGCCCAATGCCAACTCAGTCAAGCATACACACTTCACCTGTGCAGCTCTTAGGCACCACCACAACTTCATTCCACTGTCAGAGAGGATTGGGGGGGTGGGGGACGAAGGGAATCACCTTCACTAGATGAACAAGGAAGGAGCAGGGTGAGATTTAGGTATGACTTCACCAAGTCACTGGCAAATTGGAGCAAAAGCCAAAGGAGACTGCCAGCTCCTTCTATCTACCTGCAGTAGGTACAGTCCACCAGCCCTCAGGTCAATCCATTCACCTACTCTCTCCTCTCTTCCAAGCCACAGGAGTAACAACGCTTGGAAGATTCTGGGGCATCTTGATATTTCTTGGCATCTAGTCCCAACCTAGGTGGGTTTCATCAATCATTTAATTTTACTGCCATCTGATTATCACCCAGTTGTGTCAGGTGAACATTTCATTGAACATTTGTATATACAGAACACAGTCAAGGCAATAAATAAGAAATGTGAAAATACTCAACATTCCATCACATACAATCACAGGTTCCTTTGTGCTTTAAGGGAAAAAAGTGTCAGTAGAAGACAGCTGGGTCAGTGACCACCCGACTGCGAGTTGATGGAGCCCAGACCTCTCCCACTTCCTTCTTCTGCCCCTGCCCACATGCTTCTCTTCTGACCTTTGCTGACAGTCCCCCTGCATCTCAGTACCTCCCTCTTCTGCAACATTTCGCCTCAGGGCAATGCTGTGACCAGGAGTCAGAGATTGAATGTGCTTTAAGTACATCTTAAAAATAGGGGCACTAGGGGAAAGCAAAGTTACCAGGACTGTCAAGTAGAACAGGGCCATATAATCCCCACTAGCACTGGTTCATGCCCTGTGGTTCACAGGTCTGTCCCACTTATATCATTAATCCCCACAAACCCCCTGTGAGCCAAGCACTTTCCCCATTTCACAGATGAGAAAGTTGACTCAGTTTCACATCTGGCACGTTTTCTTCCTACAATCCAGCTTGCCCAAAAAACAGGCATAGATATGCCAAAAATATTACTATGTAAGTTTTGTGACCAGAATCCAGTCTAACATCTGCATTAAATAATGCATTTCACATCCAACTCTAAGCCAGCCAAGGTGACTCAAGAACTGTCCTGCCATTGTTAAGATACAAAGGATTTCAGGGGGGCTCACAGGCAGCAAAGGTCTCATTGATGCCAGCCTCAGATATGGAGACTGACTCTTTCTCTGTAGGCAGAAATATGCTGACCCGCCTATTAGGTGAAGGACCCATCAGGCATCACAAGTTAAATTTTAAACCTCTGACAAATTAACACACTCCCTACCACTGTCTCCCCTGACTCTCAAGACGGCTGTGCAGAGGACACCTCAGCAGGCGGAGCTAGCCCAGGTGGCTGCCTATATGACCATAGATAACAAACAGAACAAGACCAAAAGGTTCAGGACTTCTGACTATCCCCTCTACGCCCATTGGCCAACACAACTAAAGGGTCCTTCTTGTTTTAGATCAGTGGTTCTATGTGAGTCACAGAACTCCAGATCTCGAAGAAAGACACAGACCCTGTCCCAGGGCAAGACTCCATGTGTACATCCAATGTAGCCCCTCCACCCTACAGGTCAGAACCCCCTGCACTCAACTCTAGAGTTGGACACATATTTACCAAAACTCACTGTAAGAAACATTCATGTTGTAACAATATCTAAGATATACCACATGCAAATAACTAAACGTTTTAAGAAGAAAGAATGCTTACCCTTCCTACAGATAATGTGCATAGATATTTCCTATTTTGCTTCAAATAATTTTTTAATGCTGGTTTCAACCGCACATTGATTTCACAACCTAGTGCTGTTTGAAGAAAATGCTGTTGTGGACCCTCCCCCACCCCCTTCCTTCCTCAGTAATTAGTGCAAATGTGGTTAGAGCTCAGTGCAAAACTGCTCCTAAATATTATTTTTATGGTATTTTTAAGTGAGAAAGCAGGATTTACTGAGAGGACAGAAAAGCTCCCAGAGTGGGAGGGAACCCAGGAAGGCTGCCCTATTTTTATGTTTTAAGATGAATCTTTAAAGCCTTAGAAAGTCAAGAAAATTCAGAAATACCTCAGCTCACTAGTTTCAGAAACATTTAAAGTGGTGGGCTACTGCGATCTCATAAATTATACCATGGAGGTGACTATTTATTTCTTCAAAACAAAGTTTGGGCTGTACTTGCAAAAAGGGGCTATTAAGCAGGTCAAACTAAGCAAAGACAGAGAGCACAAACCACCACTGAAAGTAGTCAATTTGGCTGCCTCCAAGCCAATTCTCTAAATATTTCTCAAGCCCCTATTTATTGTATTGTTATTTTTTCCTAACTGAGCAAGGGAGTAGCAGAGTATGCAAACCTCATGCATCTGGACACATTTCACAAATGGCTTCAGAAAGTGAGTCTTAAGAGTCAGCCCAGATCCTTGGTGCCTGCCCAGTGGACTTCATCCCTGCTAGGTCAGAGACAGACCTGGGGCTGGGGTGTTATCAACACTACTTACTTTAGCACCAAGTGAGGATAGGGCCATACTCAGAGGAGCTGGGAGAGGCTGCAGGCAAGGGGGCCAAGAAATAGGAGAGCAGCCGGGCTCGGTGGCTCAGCCTGTAATCCCGCGCCTTTGGGAGGCTGAGGTGGGCGGATTGCCTGAGCCCGCGGGTTCGAGACCCGCCTGGGCAGCGAGACCTCATCTCTACAATAAATAAAAAAATCAGCCGGGCGTGGTAGTGCATGCCTGTAATTCCAGCTACTTGGAAGGCTGAGGGGGAAGGATCGCCAGAGCCCAGCAGGTTGAGGCTGCGGTGGCCGGGAGCGGCCACTGCACTCCAATCTGGGCGACAGAGTGAGACTCCAACTCAAAAGAAAAAAAAAAAAAAGAAAGAAATAGGAGAACAGATAAGGAGGGGACCAAGGAGAACAAAGCTGCTCACGGGTCCTTAAACACTTGCCACACCACTCAGTTCACACTGTCAGCTGACCACCCAATATCCACTCCCCCTTCTAAGGGACCTACTGGACCTACTCTCCTCTCTGAGCTTCAGGAAAAGCCAACCCCGCCTCCAGTCTTAATTAAACTAAGAGAGCAGGTCTCAAACTTGACCTTGAATCAGAATCACTTGGAAGGCTTATTAAAACACAGATTTCTGGGTCCCATCCCAGAGTTTCTGATTCAGCGGGTTGGATGGAACCAAAAAAATGGCATTTCTAACAAGTTCTCAGGTGATGCTGTTGGTTGGAGGAATGAGACTTGGAGGACCACTGACCCAAGCCAATCAGCACCAAGCACTCTCACAGCCTCGTGTTTGCTCCAGGGGAGTCCACATGACCCTCTGCCCCCACAGACCAGAGGGAAAGGCTGGTGGACACTGTGACTGGAAACCCAGTTGATATGTCTCCTTTCCTGCTCCTGCTGGACAAAAACAAGCACAGTCTCACTGACCCTAAAAACCATCTAATAATCATGATTGGCCATAGAATGAAACCAG
The DNA here is from genome assembly GCA_027257055.1 of Cephalopachus bancanus. NCBI lineage: Eukaryota > Metazoa > Chordata > Mammalia > Primates > Tarsiidae > Cephalopachus > Cephalopachus bancanus. The sequence goes on along the minus strand of JAPVLO010000159.1, from coordinate 724,999 downwards.
CAGTGACGACTGGAGAGAGAAGAATCTAGGTCCTTGATGGAATTGCTAAAGTGCTGATAATAAATGTCACTGTTTACCTGGCAACCAAAAGCATCCCATCTGACACACCCCCTAATCTAGAGACCCTTGAACTGGCATCCCTATTTCCTAATAGGACTCAACTACCTGCCTAAATATACGTCCTTCACATTCCCAGAGTTTATACACTTAGGTTATCCTTCTTGAAAATTCAGATTCATGAATTTTTTATGTGCACTCCAAGCACCTGGCACATACTAACTTGTTTAATTTCCCAATAGGCCTCTGAGCTGCTGCCACCATCAGCCCAGTGTTGTGGGTGAGATAACTGAGGCACGGAAAGATTAAGCCCAAAGTCACAGAGCTAGCTGGAGGTTCACAGGAAGTTCAGCTCCAGAGTCCGCAGCAGCGGACTAGGAATAAAATAAGTGGTTTTAAAAGGTGAATGCGCTCAGCAAACAGGATTGTATAAAAGAAGTTTTTGATTTATAAAGCAAAATACTACAGATATAAACTGTTGATACTGAGGAGTCCAGGTAATTAATGTTCATCCCAAACTGATACACAAAGTAAAGCATTTTAAAATTCTATGAAGGAAACCATGCGATTTAACTGCATTTGAATCCCGGCTGAGCCTTCTCAGCAACCCCCAGTGGATTGCCTAACCACTCCCCTCCTCAGCTTCCTCCTCACCACCAAAGCTCACTGCCCGACAGGACCTCACAGGGGATGTCTAGAGAGACCTGGCCTGGTCCTGGCATGCAGGAGGTGCTCAGAACAAGCGAGGTTCTTCTCCTTTAGGACACAAAAATGCATCACACTTAATGGAGCACTCTAAGGCTGCCAAGAACAAAACCCAAAGTTACAGTAACTTCCACAATCCAATAAGACAAAGAAAAACAGCCTAATAAGAAAAAATAGGCAAAGGATATGAATAGGTAATTCACAGACAATAATATATAAATCAATATTGAAAAAAATGTTTTCAGCCGGGCTCGGTGGCTCAGCCTGTAATCCCGCGCCTTTGGGAGGCTGAGGTGAGTGGATTACCTGAGCCCACAGGTTCGAGACCCGCCTGGGCAGCGAGACCTCATCTCTACAATAAATCAAAAAAATCAGCCGGGCGTGGTAGCACATGCCTGTAATTCCGGCTACTTGAGGCGGAAGGATCACCGGAGCCCAGCAGGTTGAGGCTGCGGTGGCCGGGAACGGCCACTGCACTCCAATCTGGGCGACAGAGTGAGACTCCAACTCAAAAAAAAAAAAAGAAAAAAATGTTTTCAATATTTTGGGCAGTTTGGGTAATATAATTAAAACAATAATGTCTTCTTTGCCCACTAGATTGCCAAATTTAACAAAATTTATTCTCTCAATGTAGGCCAAGTTAAAAGAAAACAGGCAGTTTCTAATGGAAGAAGTACAAATTGACAAAATCTCTTGGGGGGCAATTTGGCAAAACTATTCATTTAAAATTACTCTTTGACCCAGAAATTCTACTTTGAGGGATCTGGAAGACTGAAATATTTGTGCTAAAGTGATGTGGTTCACTGATTCCTCACTATTTTTAGAGCAGAAAATTGGAAATAACCTAAATGTCCATCAGTAACAGATAGTTACATAAATTATGGTACACTTATACTCTGGAATACAGACCACACCTCACCAAAAAAAGCAAACTTCTCGTGCAAGTACATATAAGTCTCCAAAATACAGCATATTGTTTAAAAAGCAAATCACAGAAAATTCTGTGTAATGTGACTACACTTATGTTTACAATGACAGCCTCTGTCCTGAGAACCTCTAGAAACAGTGACAACTCAGTACCAATGAGTATGCCTAGTGCCTGCATCTTGGTTTTTAATACCATTCTCCATTAATGGGAACCAGAGCTCTTTGGAGAAATGGTCAATTCCAGGGCTGGGACAGGGAAAGTACAAGCTGAGTCTTTCGTGCCAGAAAGAAAAGAAGTCCTCAAACACTGATGAGCACATGTCAAATGGACATGAGAGCCAGCTTGAAGGGACGGACTCCCACTGGCCAAATCTGGGACAATTTGAGCAATAAATTGTGTAACAAGAGTAATCGACTCTAACCTATTGAATAAAGCAAGATTCCATGAGTCCAGATATATCAATCAAAACATAAATAAGAAACAAAGTTCTTCCTTTTGGTACGATTCCAACTAATAAGTATAGAAGGAAAATGGAATTAGAAAATCACCATCTGCCAGTTATAATAACTGATTCAGGTAAGAAGCATGAATGAATTGTAAAACTAGTGGAGGAAAGTATAAAGAATAACAGTTTATTTACAGTCTCAAATTATCTTCCTATCAGATACACATTCATTACAAAGAGTAATATGGTAACTTTCCAGTGAGGCAGACACCACCTTAATCAAGTGATCAAAGTTAACAGGGTCAGTGAACGGGATAATCACAGCACAGGCCTCCTGATGGGACACGCTAAGAAGACTGCAGCATCAACCCTGTGCTACTCCTGCCAGAAGTGCATAAACTGAATCTAATCATGAGGAAACCACAGGAAACCCAACTGAGGGACATTATCTCAAAATGTCAGTAGTTTTCAAATATGTGGAAATCATGAAATAAAAAGGAAAGACTTGGGAACTGTTCCAGATTAAAGGAGATTATAGAGACAGACCAATGATCTAAGATTTTCCTTTGCTACAAAGGACATTACCGAGGCAATTGGCAAGATCTGTATAAACTTGTATACTAAATAATAGCACAGTATCAACATTAATTTCTTGATTTTAATAATTGTACTGTTGGTATGTAAAAGAATGTCCTTGTTTTTTAGGAAATACACAGTCAACTATTTAGAGGTAAAAGAGCATGAAGTCTTCAACTTACTATTAAATAGTTCGGAAAAAAGTAGTCACACACAGATATGAGAAAAGAATAAAGCAATGTAGCAAAAGTTCACCATTTGGAGAATCTGGGTAAAGAGTATCTAAGAATCCTTTGACTTATTCTTGCAACTTTTCTGTGAGTCTGAAATCATATCAAAATACAAAAAGAAAAGAAAACAAAGTGTGCATATGAATAGAAATTTAGGTAAATTCCTGGGGATCAGGTTCATGATGGCACTTTCCTCAAAAGCAGAGAGAGACAAAATGAAGCAAGACTGCACAGGTGTTAATATTGGGCTCCCCAAAATATGCTCTCCTCACAGAGCTTCTGTTTCAGGACACTGAAACAAACAAAAAAAGTTGTTTTGAAGGATCAAAACAAGACCAGCTCATTAATCAAGTTCCACAAAAGAAGCACCAACATAATCAAGCCTTCTTCACTGCAGATTTGTGCTATTTTTACCTCAGTGAAAGTCAAAGCCTCCTGACACCATGAGTGGTTGATGATGTTGTGGGAACTTTTCTGGAATACATAAGCTGCAAAGAAGTTTTTCATTAAAAACAAAAAACAGGAAAAAACAGTCTTGGTTGAAGGTCTCCCCTTCCACTCTATCTAACTGAATTCTTGAACTGTCAAGCCATGGGCTAGGGAGTGGGGGTCGGCTGGTCCTACACAGTCCTTCAGTCCATTCCTATGATGCAGTCACAGAGAAGGTAACTGAGAATGCTGCCAGGCAGGCAACTGGATAAAGTGCATGCAGGACCAATCATTTTCTGTCACACACATGCTATCTCTCTGGTGCCTTACAGTTTACCAAAAGCTGGCATGTGCATTATTTTATTCCATCTTTTCCTTAAAGCGATTTTTTAAAAGGCCCTAATACAAAAAACAAACAAAAAAAACCCCTAATATTCAGTTTAACAGCAATACTACAAAATACCAATTCAAAACAATGGGATAAACTATAATGTCTGCCCTTGGCTCCAAGTCTAGTCGGAAGACAGGATTTACCTGGGCAGATACAAACCCTCTGAGATGGAATACAACAAGTGAAAAGTAGCTGGATAAGCAAAGTGGCTAGGTAAATATCACTAGTTCCATCAAGGTGCTGGGTAGAAACATAGTGCTCCTTTCCCTTTAAATTTGTCCAATATCTATTTCTTTAAAGTCGTGTCTTCCAGCCAAACCCTCCCAGGAACTTTGGTTTCAGAGCCATGTGAGGCTCTGTTCACATGCAATGCCACCACCCCTGGGTCGCATCATGATTTCCTAGCACTATTCCTTCAACAAGCCAACCACAATAACTTTCTCATGTGTGAGCCCCATCATTCATATCTCTTCCAAGAAAACACTGAATTACATCTGGGAGTCAACATTTCAGCAAAGAACCTCCAACATAAAGGGCCTAGTCTAGATCCCAAAACAAAATTCCTGTTAAAGAAAACCTGTTTTCAGCCAAAGCAAAATTAGGCTTAATTCTAGGACAATCTATTCTATGTGCACTGACCAATGCCAACAGCATCTCAATTCCAAAACACACCTCAGCAAAGGAGGTTCTGTTCTCCCCTTTTAGAGATGAGAGCATTGAGAACCAGAGTTAGCAAGCGGCAGGACCAGAAATCACGCCCAGGTCAATCTCCTCTGGCTTCCCCATGGTCCACTCGGTGAACAGAGGATGAACCAGGCAGAATTTCACCGCAATGTCCAAACCGCCACCCCACCCCCACTCCCTTGGTTTAGATGCCCTCAGGGGCAGGTGACAAATCATATTCTACTCTTAGGCAGCCTCCCAACACAACACATATTCGGTCGCAAAGGAAAAGATAAGATGGGCTTCACAACCGCCTCTACTTCTTTCTTACCCAGAGGAATATTTTCATCATCTGCCATTATGGATGAACTCAGGGCAGGAGGAACACATCATTATGTAATGTCAGAGGGCAAGCGACAAGGGGGAGGGAAAGCTGAGCCCATCAACATTCCCTTCCTTCGCCCACAAAGACATACATTTACCTTTGACATTTAGACAGTCTCAGTCTTCTATGGCTTACCCATTCATGACTGGCTTTTCAAGAGATAGCCACAGATTCCTGCAAATGGCTCAGGCCTCAATTAACTGACAAGCAAAGCCAGAGAGCAAGGAAATAGAAAAAGCAAAGACGCTGGAAATGCTGTCGGGGGCGGGAAGGAGGCGGGCAGAAAAGGGAAGAGGAGTTGCGAGGACGGAGACTAGATATCCTACACGGAGATGCATGTTTACTTTTGCCCGGTTGTGTTTACACCCAAAACACGGGAAGGCCTTCAGCGTCAGGAGTCACTGGATCCAGCCCCGGAGACGCACCGGGCAGGCGCCGCGAATGGGCTCGGGGCGCCGCGACCGCATCCCGCGGCTTCCAATCACATAGCTCGGCCCCCTGCCCCCAGCTGGGGCGGCCTAGTCTTCACCTGGCCAGGGGTCGGCGAGGCTCGGATGGTTCCCGAAAGACGCCACCGCAGGTGAACTGCTAGGCTGTGCGATTTCCATGACAACAGCGGAAGCCGTTCCCGTCCGGCCCAGTGGGGACCAGGACGCGTCCCCAACGCCCGCGGTGCATCCCTGATCCCGGCTTCCCACAGCGGCCGCGTCGCCTCCTGCCCGGCCGGGCCCACCTACCTGGCGCGCCCTGACCGCGCGCCCGCCGCACAGCTGTCCCGCCGTCCTCCGCCCCGCCGGGCCGCGCGCCCGAGTCCCGCAGCAGCAGCGCCGCCGCCTGGTCGCGGAGTCGCGGGCTGCAGGCCTGACGTCAGGTGCTGGTCCCCTTGCCCAGCCCGCGGCGCCCGCCCCGGCCGCGAACCCTCCGCCCGCGCGGCAGAACGAACCCTGCCGCCGCCGCCACCGCCGCTCCAGCACCGGCGCTCAGCCCCGCCCCGGCCCCGCCCCCTCGCGCGCATGCGCGTCACGTGGGCCCGGGCCAGCCCTCGCCCGCCCCCAGGCGGCAGAACCCGGTGGGCGGCCCGGCTGCTTCCGTTGACTTCTACTCCAGGGTTCCGATGAGATCCCACCTTTCCCTGTGATTGCGTGGCCTTGCGTGGCCTGCAAGGAAGTCTTGAGCTTCTGGACCTAAATGAGCGATGGCATTTTTCACCCCCACGTGCCAGGCGGTTTCTGAGGCCCTGACATATCTCCAGGGCGGAAGGCCCTATAGGGGTGCCATGACCTGATGCTTGACGCTAAGGCCTTCTGCCCTGGGGTGAGCAAACGTCGCGAAGTGCAGATGTGCGCACTCCCTAGGAGATTTTGAAAATACAGATTTGCAAAAAAAGAGAGACTGCTAACCTTGAGCGTAAATCCTTCTGAACCCGTTCTGTCATATGTGCATAAATGTGCATTAACAGACTCGCAACAAATATCAATTCCTCACACTTCTACCCCCCCAAATTCTGTTTTTCCGTAGGAAAAAAAACACAGTAGTCAGAAGTTTTGGAAGAAATTGTTCTCTTTAATTTGACTTTAAAACAACATTTCTGCTTAAGCAAGGATGAATACTGTACTGAACATAAACATTTACCTTGTCTTTGAGTCTTGACAGTTCATCAGAAAAAAATATTTATTTTCTTCTTAAAAATTTTTGTCAGGCACAGTGGCTCATACCTGTAATTCCAGCACTTTGGGAGGCCAAGGCAGGAGGATTGCTTGAGCCCAGGAGTGCAAGACCAGCCTGGGCAACATAGTGAGACCTCAACTCTACAAAGATAAATAAATAAAGTTAGCCAGGCTCAGGAGCTCAGGAGGTGGAGGCTGTGGCAAGCCATGATGGTGCCACTGCACTCCAACCTGGGTGGCAGTGAGACTCCGACTCAAAAATAAATAAAATTAATGAAAAAACTCTTACATGAAAACTATTTTAATTGATGTTTGGTACAGATGCAACTTTTTTCTGGAGATGTTTGATCTGTGGTTTGGTTGAGGACATTGAAGTGGAACCCATAGTATGGTGGGCTGACTGTATACATATAACAATATCATGTTTAATGGCCTGAAAAGAAATTCCCATGTAGGATGGTTCTAGTTCCAAAGATAACACTACTCAGCTCTTAATTATCTTATGTAGGTGATCTAAATCAGCTTTTTTTTTTTTTTTGAGTTGGAGTCTTACTCTGTCACCCAGGCTGGAGTGCAGTGGCATGCTCAAGGCCAACCCAGCATCAACCTGCTGGACTCCGGCAATCCTTCCACCTCAGCCTTCCAAGTAGCCAGAACTACAGGTGCACGCTACCACACCTGGCTAATTTTTGATCTATTGTAGAATCGAGGTCTCACCAAGTTGCCTGGGCTGGTCTCGAACACGCGGGCTCAGGCAATTCACTTGCCTCAGCCTCCCAAAGTGCTGGGATTACAGGCTAAGCCACTGAGCACAGCCTAAATCAACTTTCTTATTGCATAAGGTAAATGTTTGTAAATAGCATGGCCATAAAAGGTATTATCTGAATAGAAATACTTTTGAGAGTGAAAGGAAGCCCTATGAACAATTTTTCTGAAAAAAGATGTAAACTAGGGCTGTCCCAGGCAAACTAGGCATATTGGTCACACTAATTTTTAATTATTTAAGTCAGTATGTTCATCAGAATCCACAGGAGGGCTTGTTAAAATGCAAATCACTTGGCCCCACTTTCAGAGTTTTTGATTCAGGGGTGGGGTCTGGGAATTTGCATTTTTAGCAAGTTATGAGAGAATGCTGATGCCACGGGTTAAGAACCCCACGTTGAGAAATTCTGAAGGACTGGAATACTTTAACCACTAGCATACTTCTCAAATAATACTTTCTTCGCTCATGTTGTGAAGCTTAGGGGATGCATAGCATCATGTTTACCAACAAATTTGGCTCCCCTTTCTCTTGATAATTTTCATTCTGTGCTGAAAATGGGGCCTCATTCTTTGTCACACTGAAAACATGATTAATCTTTAAAGATTATCCAGAATTACACACAAGTCAAGTGACAAATGCTATTGGAAGGTTGATCCTTAGTCAGTGTTTGTTACTATGCTAAATGAATGAACATTGAAATTAGACTAATGTCTATTTTTAATCTTTGTAAATTTAAATTTGTTTCTTTTTTAAAAAGCTACTGTTTAAAAACTCTCTTCACTTGGTTATAAATAGCATGGCCATAAAAAGTATTGTCTGAATAGAAATACTGTTGAGAGTGAAAAGAGGCCCTATTACTAATCTTGCTGAAAAAAGATGTAAACTGGGGCTGTCTTAGACAAATTAGGCACATTGGTCACACTAATTTTTTTAAATAAAAATTTTTTAAAAATCCTTCCTTTTCTTTATTTTCTTCTTTCTCTCTCCCCCCCACCCCCCACCCCCCATGCCTCTCTCTGTCTCTCTCTCTCTCTCTCTCTCTCTCTCTCTCTCTCTCCAATCATACCTCACACTTGAGGCCTCCTGGGCTCAAGTAATCCTCCCACCTCAGTCTCTAGAAAAAACTAGTTTCATATTTGTTTATTTTTATTCCATACTATCATCTGCATTTGGTTTTTGATGACATAGGGAGGATCAGACCTAATTCTAAATGGGTTCATTGAATTCTTGTTTAATTTTCATTTCTAACAGATTAATCTTTTCTTTTTAAAACAAATTATACATACAAGTATTCACTTATTTTTAATACCTAGAGGATGTGAACTGAAAAGAAATAACATGGATTTAATATACCCAATGAGCAGCCATTTTTACATTGCCTAAATCTCATGTTTTTCTAGCAGTTCACTTAACTTACCCTCTAATCATTAGCCAAGGACAGAACCAGTGTCTCAAAGGTAGCTATTGATACTTGTTTTACAACCCCCTATCCAGCTTGTTTTGTACTAATTTGCTTTTCTATTTCAAGTATTTGCCTCCACCGTAAGACCCAGGTTAACCTAATCAGCCCTTCTTGACCTTCATGACACTGACAGACCCCATCACCATGGCAGCAGTCATGTGACTAACCCACCCATCTGCCTGCTGTCCATTACCTTATATCAGTACCTGCGCTTACTTGCCCCTTCATGACAATAAGCCATTGGCAAAAAAACATAAAGCAAGAAATGCACATTTTAAAACGATGTATAACACGACCATATTTATTTAAGAATGTACTTATTTAAGAATCTGGAGATATTTAAAGCATAAAGGAGACAGTGCATAGGTTATAAGAAAAAACTATGCCATTTTATAAAAGGGTCTTGAGCATCCATGGATTTGGGTGTCCATGGGAGATCCCAGAACCAATCCCCCATAAATACCTAGGAATGACTGTGTGGTTTTGTTAGGGAATATATGTAGCCAGGAAAACCAACAAACCTGCAGTCATAATAGCTATGAAAACCAGCAGTCTAGCAGTCATTGGAGGGGCAAAAAGGATGTGAAGCACTTGAAAAGTCCCTATCCTGAGAGTCTTGTCACTATTTGATTTATCTTGCAGCTTCCCGAAAAATCTCCATTCTCAGGGTTTGTCTTTAAGATACCAGTTGGAGCTAATAAGAGGCTGACCGAAAAACTTGAAATAAAAAATTAGGAATGAGATGTCCACAGGGGTGGGCAAAGGGGGAGTTTTAAAAAGTTTAACATAAGTTGGGCTCAGTGGTGCATGCCTATAGTCCTAGCTACTTGGGAGTCTGAGGGCCTAAGGATAGCTTGAGCCCAGGACTTGGAGGCTATGTAGTGTTATGATCATGCCTGTGAATAACCACTGCACTCCAGCCTGGACAACATAGCAAGACACCCATCTCAAAAAAAGAAAAAAAAAAAAGCCTGGGCAACATAGTGAGACCTCATCTCTAAAAAAATACAAAAATTAGCAAGGCGTGGTGGCACATGCCTATAGTCCCAGCGACTTGGGAGGCTGAGAACAATAGATTGCTTGAGCCCAGGAGGTTGAGGCTGTAGTGAGCTGGGATCATGCTACTGTGCTCCAGCCTGGGCAACAGAGTGAGATCCTATCTCAGAAGAAAAAAGATTTAACATAGTTCTAAAAATCTAAAAGAACATATGCATATGCAAGATTGTGCACATGTCCTGGAAAGACTTGAGAAGACTGCTTTTTACTTCTAGCTAATCTTGAGGCTTTGAGCAAGCAGGATGTGATGGCTAAGGCAAAGCTGTAAACAGCATGCCTGAGAATTAAAACCATGGCTTGACGTGCACACACTGCCCCACCATAAGCACAAGAAGAGGAAATCATCTATTCCAGCATTTGAGGAAATCTTTGTCTAATCATTAATTAACCATTAAACTAATTAAGCAAGGACCACAAATGACCACAGTGACCTATCAGTGGCTTCGGATGAGAAAGAATACAGACTTTACAAAATTAGTTCAAGGGAAGTGTCAAACAAACAAAAAGCAACAACAACAAACAGTAACAACAACAAATCCTGGGGAAGAGAGAAATATGATTTTCAGAGTTGCCATACTACATTATTTTAAATACCCATATTTGAGCAAAAAGTTACAAGACACATAAAGAGGCAGGAAGAGACAGGCTAAAAGGCAGTTGATAGTTTTTAAAAATACACAAATGGGGCCAGGCTCAGTGGCTCAGCCTGTATCCCAGCACTTTGGGAAGATGAGGCTAGTGGATTGCCTGAACCCGCGGGTTTGCGACCAGCCCAGTCAACTTGGCGAGACCTGTCTCTACAATAAATAAAAAAATTAACCGGGTATGGTAGTGTGCACCTGTAGTTCTGGCTACTTGGAAGGCTGAGGTGGAACGATCACCAGAGCCAAGCAGGTTGACGCTGGGGTGGCCACGAGCGTGCCACTACACTGCAGCCTAGGCAACAAACTAAGACTCCAACTCAAAAAAACCCAAAAACCAAAACAAAACACAAATGGGGTGGGTACAGTGGCTTACGTCTGTAATCCCAGCACTTTGGAAAACTGGGAGGTGGGCAGATTGCTTGAGTCCAGGAGTTCAGACAAGCCTAAGCAATATAGTGAAACCTCGTCTCTACAAGAAAAAACAAATTAATTAATTAATTAACCATGCATATTGGGGCTCACTTACAGTCCCAGCTCCTTGGGATGCTGAGGTAGAGGGATCACCTGAACCTGGGAAATTGAGGCTGCCGTGAGTCATAGTCTTTGTGATCATGCCACTGCAGTCAAGCTGTGGTCATCATGATCGAGCTACTGCACTCCAGCCTGGGTGACAGAGTGAGACACCAACTCAAAAAACAAACAAACAAAAACCAAAACCACAGATGATGGGCTTACTAGACAGAAAACTTAGATCAACTATTATAAATATGCTCAAAGAACTAATGGAAACTATGTCTCAAAAATTAAAAGCAAGTATAAAAACAATATCTCACTAAAAAGAGAATATAAAGAAATAGGAATTACACACACACACACACACACACACACACACACACACACACACGAAACTCTGTAATTGAAAAGTATCACTAAAATGGAGAATTCACTAAAAGGGTACAATAGTGGGATTGAGCTGGTAGAAGAAAAAATTAGGAAACTTGATATTCATTGATATTGCCTAATCTGAGGAACATATAGAGAAAACAAGGGACAAAAATGAACAGTGCCTAAGAGATCTGTGGACACCACCAAGTATATTAAGATACACATATTGGGAGTCCCAGAAAGAGAGAGCACAGATAAAGGTACAAACAAATTTAAATAATCACTAAAAACTTCCCAATTTTGATTTTTAAAAATGAATCTACAAATAATTAGCAAGCTCCAATTGGAATGAATTCAAAGACATCCACACCTAGACACATCATAATGAAACTATCAAAAGCCAGAGATAGAGAGAATATTGAAAGCAGCAAAAAAGAAGCAATTTATCACATGTAAAATATCCTCAATTAAATTATCAGGTACTTTCAAGCTGGGTGCAATAGTTCATACCTAGAATCCCAGCATCTTGGCAGGCTGAAGTGGGTAGATTGCTTGAGTCCAAGAGTTTGAGACATAGTGAAATTTCATCTCTCCCAAAAAAAAAAAAAATCAAAAAGTCAGCTGGTAGCATGTGCCTGTGGTCCCAGCTACTTGGGATGCTAAGGTGGAAGGATTGCCTAAACCCAGGAGGTTGAGGCTACTATGAGCTATGATCATCGTGATCATACCAGGGCACTCCAGCCTGGGTGACAGAGTGAGACCCCCAACTCAAAAAATAATTAATAAATTAACATATAGTTTTCTCATCAGAAGCCATGGATACCAAAAGGTAGTGAGATGACATATTCAAAGTAATGAAAATAAAAACTGCCCCCTCAATTAAAACTCAAAATTGCAAAAAGCACAGCCCCCTCTCCCCCCCTAAAAAAGAAAAGCTGCAAACCTAGAAATCTATTTGGCAAAACTCTCCTTAAAAAAACGAAAGTGAAATTAAGACATTCCCAGATAAACAAAAACTGAGAGAATTCATTTCCAGTAGTTCCACCTGCTAAGAAATACTAAATGGAGTCCTTTAAGCTGAAATAAAATGACACCAGAGAGTAAATTCAAATTCACTCAAATAAAAAAAAATGAAGGTAGTTTTAAATTCAGTTTGCAATGGTTTTCTTCTCTGATTAAAAAGACAACTGCATAACAATAAATATAAATATGTGTTGATGGGTTTATAATGTAAGAAGATAAATTTTTATGACAACAATAAAACAGAGGAGAGGAAAAGGTGCTAAACTGAAGTAAAGTTTGTGAATGCCATTGAAATTAAGTTCTACAAACCAGATTGTTTTAAATTGAGAAGCTAACTGTAATCCCCAGGACCAACCCTAAGAAAATAACTTTATTTTAATTTTTTATATGTAGTGGAATGCAGTGGCATGAACATGACCACCACAGCCTTGACCTGCTGTACTCAGGCAAGCCTTCTGTCTCAGCCTTCCAAGTAGCTGGACCCACGAGCCAATCCTATCACACCCAGCTGATTTTCTGAATGATTATAGGATGAGGTCTCACCAATTTGCTCAGGCTGGTCTTGAACCCCTGGGCTCAGGAAATCCTTTTGTCTCCACCTTCCGAAGCACTGGTGTTTATAGGCATGAACCACTGTGCCTGGCGGAAAAGAACTTTAAATGTGTGTGTGTATGTGTGTGCAGAAAAGACACGAGAGAATTAAAATAGTATAATACAAAATATCTATTTGCCACAAGAGAAATCAATAATGGATGAATAGAAGAAGACAAAGGACATAAGATACATGAAAAAACAAATAGCTAATGACAGAATGGGCTTTAGAAAAACATGATCCAACTACATGCTGCCTACAGAGACAAATTTAAAGGTATAAATAGATTTAAGGTAAAATGATGAGCAGAGGTATACCATGGAAATGGTAACCCCAACAGAGTTCTGGAGTGATCATACTAATAAAAGACAAAACAGATTTAAAACAAAAAACTAGCCGGGCTCAGGGGCTCAGCCTGTAATCCCACGCCTTTGGGAGGCTGAGGTGAGTGGATTGCCTGAGCCCGCGGGTTCGAGACCCGCCTGGGCAGCGAGACCTCATCTTCACAATAAATCAAAAAATCAGCCGGGCATGGTGGCGCACGCCTGTGGTTCCGGCTACTTGGAAGGCTGAGGCGGAAGGATCGCCGGAGCCCAGCGGGTCGAGGCTGCAGTGGCCGGGAGCGGCCACTGCACTCCAGTCTGAGCGATAGAGTGAGACTCCAACTCAAAAAAACCAAAAAACAAAAAACTACTACTGACAAAGACAGACATTTTATAATTATAACAACATCAATCTATGAGGAAGATATAATAATTATAAACATATAAGCATCCACAATAGAGTCCCAAAATACATGTCAGAAAACTTAAAGAAGTGAAGTGAGAAGTGAATGATGTCATGGTAATAAAGATTTTAATACTTCACTTTAAATAGTAGATAAAACAATGAGCAAGAAGAATAAGGAAACAGAAAACTTGAACAACACTATGAGCCAACTAGACTTAACATACCTATGGAATATTCCATCCAACAATAGCAGAACACACATAATGTTCAATTGCACATGAAATATCCTTCAGTATAAATTATATGGTAAGACATTTAAAAAGCCTAAACGGATAAAGAAGGATTGAAGTCATACAAAATATGTTCTGACCACAATGGAATTAAAATGGAAGTCAACAACAGAAAAAAAGTGGGATATTTACAACTAAATAAAAATTAAATAACACAGCTCTCAATAACAAAGTAGTCAAAGAACTCAGAAGGAAAATTAGAAAATATTTTGAGAAAAATTAAATTGAAAGCTCAACATACCAAAGCTGCCTAGGTGTGGGCTTCCTCCGATCCCTCTTTCTTTGCTTATTTTTGTAGCATTGCTTCTAAAATATGTTTGTTTACTCCGTGGTACACAGACAACACATATTTGTCTAGCATCCTGGGGTAAATGAAAAAACCAACTTTCAGCTAGAGGCATCCTGCTTGGCGACTCTGTCCTCCCCCAAACCTGCTAGGGAAGTACCTTCATTACACCAGATGACAAATTCTACCCTGGGTAATGTCAGGAATTTGGTATAGGGGAAAGGGACAGGGAGATTACTCAGCCTGTTTTTGATGTAAGTCTTGGGTCGGAAATCCAGAATGTACGAGTTAAGCTTATAAACACCCAGATTCATCATCCACCCTTTAGGGGCTAACCCTTGAAAACTACATAACCTAGGCTTCTTTGCCAACTGTCTTCTGGCTGGGACGCATTATTGGGAAACTATGGAGCAGGAGAAAGGGAAAAGGCAGCTGTCTCCCACTGGTTTACCTCCCTAGATGTCATCTTTGGCCGTTGGCAGTGGCTCTATCTTCTTGATCATTCCAGCGACCTTGGTGCAGTTCCTGTTGTGATTCCAGCTCCTGCCAAACAGCTCTGACCTCAGGGTTTTGGTAATACCACCACCTCCTTTCATCCCTTGAGCATCCTGAGTTTGCTCACTTCTAGGTTGCTTTGTGATTCCTCATTTGGATTTTCAGCAACTCTATTAAATATCAAATTCCCTCAGTTGAGTATCTAATATGGGCTGTTTCCCTGACTGCTCTCTGATTGAGATGGCATGCAGACATATACATGGCCTTCCAAATATCCCCAACGGGCAAAAATAAAAATATATCCATTGGATTGACCTTGTTCTCTGTCCATATAGCTTTCTCATAAACCTGTGGCAGCTGTAGGTACCTCGTGCAGAGTTTTGGAGCCTGAGTTCTGGCTAAGCAGTATGTACCCATGGCAAATAATGGGGAGGGGACCCCAAATTTGCAACAGCTGCTTTCCATGTTTGCCTAGCCAGCCCCTACTCATCCTTTAAAGTCCAAATATCTTAACTCTTGGTCACTGTCCTTTTTTCTTTTCTTGGTCACTGTCCTTTATTCTCCCAGGCTGAATAAGTTCCTTTCTCCTCTGTATTCTCAAAACAGTTTATACAAATACACTGTAGCACTTTTTGCATTAGAGTCAAGTGTGGACCTATTTCCCTTTCAAGATAGGGTAAATAAAGTGACTTCATTCACCTCCTGCTTTTGGAATCAAGGAACAGTAGGGCATTGCTGAGGGCAGGGACTTGGACTCAATCAACTCTGTTCAGCTAGTGCTTTGCCCAGAGTATAATACGGAGTACACAGCAGGCAATGACACAGTTTTATTGAATTCAGTGGTTTTCTAACATGGATGTATATTAGAATCACTTAGAGATCTTTTAAAAATGTTGGTTGTCCAGTCTTCACCCTAGACTAATCAAAATCAGCATCTATGAAGGTGGGGGCCTAGGCATTGAAATTTTTTAAAGGCTTCCTTGGTGATTTGTGTATGCTTCCAGGATTGTGAACCATTGGTTTAAATAATTGCTTTGCCTTATCACACTTGTTCTTGCTGGTGAGTCCTGGTCTAAAACCCAAATTCCTCTGAAATTCGATCCGATTGAGCAGATGTTTTTGAGTGTCCACTCTATTCCAGTCGTTGTGTTGACAGACTCCTGCTGCTTAAAAGTGTGCTCTGTGGACTAGCAGCACTAGCATCACTAGGGAACCTAAAAATATAAAATATCAGATCCACCCTAGACCCACTGAGTCAGCTTCTGCATTTAACATGATTCCTGGATGATTCGCATGCACATTAAGGTCTAAGAAACGGTGCTGTAGATATTACACAAATGCCAAATTGCTTACTCACTGTGAATTGTATCACACTTCTTCATCTGTTTTTCTTTCCTTTAAAAGGGTATCATATTACATTCTTTACTCTAGCTAAAATGGACCATCTAGATGAAAGCTGGTTGAGAATAGGGAGGAATGAGATAAGATGGTGGATAGAGGATTTCCTGGGAAGGAGGGGAAGAGGGAATCTGTGTTTGGCTCTTGGAATGATGGGAGCATTTCTTGGTACATGAAGGATCAGCGTATGGGGGATCTTTGGAACTGGCTGTTTGGCAAGGATGACTACTGTTCCTGATAGAGCCAATTACTTGGGAAGGATTCAGGTGTGCTGGAGGAATGCTGGGACCTGTGAGCTGGCAGCCCGGAGCAGATCTGGTTGCCAGAAAGCATGCTGGCATTGGTGCCTTTCAAGACAGGTAAATAAAAGCAGAATCATCACCTCATGTTTTTGGGATCAAGGAACAGTGGGGCCTTCTTAAGGGCTGGTCCATTGGGAGTCACAGGTTATCCACAAATGTAACATTTTAAAAATTCTTTTGACTTCACCAATCTTTTTTATTTTTTACAAAATTTTTAGATTCAACAGGCACATGTGCAGGTTTGTTACATAGATATGTTGCGTGTGAGGTTTGGGCTTCTATTTTTTAAAATTTAATTTAATTTTAAAGATGTGGGGTGCAATTCAGGAGTAGGTATACAAGTGGTATTTATTGTACAGGTAAAGTTTGGGCCTCCCTTTGGTCCCCACTTTGCCTGGTTTGAGATCAGGTACCCCCTTTTGATGTTGTGTGGCCCCTCACTCCCCTCCCCACCCACAGTATCCCGCTTATCTCTTTATTATAGTGGTAGATGTTCAGGGTCCGCTTATGAGTGAGAACATGTGGTACTCCGTTCTTTGTTTCTGTGATAGATCACTGAGTATTATAGATTCTAAATCCATCCAAGTTGCCGCTAAGTCCACATGTTTGTGCTTCTTTATGGCCATGCAATATTCCATCCTGTATATGTACCACATTTTTTTAATCCAGTCCAGTTTTGATGGGCAGCATGGTTGGTTCCATGTTTTTGCTGTTGTGAATAGTATTGCAATAAACATACATGTGCAGGTATCTTTTTTTGTAGAATGATTTGTGTTCCTCTGAGTATGTTCCCATAAGGGGGATTGCTGGGTCATGTGGAAGGTCAATGTCTAGTCCTTTTAGAAATCACCACACTGTTTTCCATAGAGGTTGAATTAGTTTGCATTCCCACCAGCAGTGTAGAAGCGTTCCCTTTTCTCCGCATCCTGGCCAGCATCTGTTGTTTGCTTTATTAATGATGGCCATCCTTACTGGGATTAGGTGGTGTCTTAATGTGGTCTTGATTTGCATTTCCCTGATGATTAGTGAGGTTGAGCACCTTTTCATGTGTCTGTTGGCTGCCTATATCTCTTCTTTTGAGGAGTGTCTATTCATGTATTTTGCCCACTTTTTAATGAGGCTGTTTGTTTTTTCCTTTTGGCAGGTTCCTTGTAGATCCTAGATGTCAGGCCTTTGTCAGATATACAGTCGGCAAGTTAAACAGAAACCCCTCCCTCCAAAAAAATATTTGGTCTTCTATCGAACTTTTCATTCAAGTTGTAGGCATGGTACCAACAGGTAACTTTTCAACACTTACCCAGTGTCTGTTGTTATTGCCATTTTTATGCTTGTATATTTCGGTGTTTAGCTCCCACTTATAAGTGAGAGCATGCGTATTCAGTTCACAAATATTTAAAGCCTAATTCTTCTTGTGGTGCTTTCAGACTTTGTTGACTGCCATCTGTAGCAAAAGATGTGGCTTACACCTCCATCAAACATGTGTCTATGTGTACAACAAACACAATTTTGACAGGACAATACTTCTAAGAATGGTGCCAATTAAATCTGTTATTTTCTATTGTGTTCCCTTCACACTTGTCATTAGATTGATTTCATGACTCATTCATGATTGCAACCCACAATTTGAAAAAATAATGTTTTCTACAGTATTGTAGTGCATTTGCAAGAAAGCAGTTGGACACATTCTGCTTGAAGTTGTCAAGCTGACACAATTCCTTTTAGCATAGTTTAGCATGGTGGTTAAATACAGGCTTCTGGAATTCCTTCCTGGCTTCAAAGCTGTAAATTCTGGACAGGTGATGTCATCTTGCTAAGCCTCAATACCCCATCTGAAAATGGATATAATTACCACCCCATCATTCTTCCTCCCCACATTACTCTGTTACCTGACTCACCCTTGGCTATCCTATAGGTAGTAATAAGCAATAGGCCTCTGGATCCAAGGTGTTATGAGAGTGATGCACAGAGTGCACTAGCAGAGCCTGGGAATGAGTGCTACACCCTTAGGAGAACTGCAGGTCACGAGGCTGGTTTGGAATAACATATGCAAAACCATAACCCCTTCTCACTTGCACACACAGGAAGTAAAATGCTTCATTCCATAGTCAAAGACAGATTTTTTTTCCAGCACAATACTTCATTTATTTGTTGTGTAAGTTTGGCAAACACCACAAAAATCCAGTAACATTTTAAACATGTAAAAAAGTCAGCTGCTCAAAAATACTGGGGATTTTTTTTTACATCATTAGAAAAAGACAGATTTTTTTGTACAACTTTATTGAGGTGCAGTTGATATACAAACACTGCAAATATTGAATGCATATAACTGGATGATGAGTTTAGACATATACATGCAGGTGAGATACCATCACCACAGTCAAGGCAATAAACATAGCCATCACCTCCAACAGTGTCCTGGTGTCATTTGGGGTTTTTTTTTTTTCTTTCAGAGACAAGGTCTTGTTCTGTCACCCAGGTTGGACTGCAGTAGTGCTAACACAACTCTCTGTAACCTCAAACTCTTGGGCTCAAGTGATCCTTCCACCCCAGCCTCCCAAGTAGCTAAGATTATAGGTGTGTACCACCATGCCCCTGTTCATTTCTTAATTTTTTTTTTTTTTTTTTTAGAGATAGAGTCTTGCTATGTTGCCCAGACTGGTCTTGAACTCCTGGCCTCAAACCATCCTCCTGCCTCAGCCTCCTAAGTAGCTAGGATTATAGGCTTGAGCCACCATGCCCATCATTTTGCTCTAAAAAAAACTTTTAGAATATCTGTCAAGAAGAAATTAGAGACAGATATTATAAAAAGTTACAAACAAACATCACATGTCATTGGCTTTGCACAGTGAAGATTTATTTCTTACTTCTACCACGGTCTTGTGGGCGGCAGCAATAATTCAGAGATCCAGGTTCTTTAAGGTAAAGCCTGTATGGTAATTGTAAATGAGAAGAGGGTGTGGTACAGGCACACTCAAACCCCTACTCTATTTCTGCTCACCTGCGAGGGTGGCTGGGAGTTGAGGAGAGGAGACCATGGTGGTAGGTGAAAGGAGGGCAAAGCCTTCACTGCATCACCAATGAGATAAGGGAGACGAGAAGGTGATGTGACCACCACCCTATCACCAAAAGCCATCCCACCCACCAAGAGAGAAAAACACTTAGGAGTTCATTTATTATCAGTCATCAGATTGTCAGTCTTACAAATGATGTCAAGACATTCTTGCTTTGGCATCTTGACTTAATTACTAAAAACAATGTACTAAAAAGACCAAACCATGCCTCATTAGCAGTCCTGAAAGTTGAGGTTAGCATGGAGAGAATCATTCTTCCCACTCTAACTGGTGACATCTGTCTTTTATGCATGTTCCCTACCCAGGGGGAGGCACAGGGTGGACAGATGTGCACAGCTGAGCTCAACCTTCCCTTGTGCTAGAAAACCACTCCAAGGACTGGCAGAGTGCCCTTGGAATCCTCTTCCCTGATTACTAGCCTGCCTCTCTACACTGTAATCATGTACACACGATTTCTCTCCTCTGATACGTTTAGGAAAGATATGGGCTGTACCTAAACCACGAAGGAGTCCACCATTGTCGAACTGTTCAAATCTGTGAACACCAATGTCTATTAACAATGTAAGTTTTGCATAACCGCCTGAAATAAATGGAGGAATTAAGCCATTCTGTCAAAGCAGACTCTGCCATCTGGGTCTATGGTTTACCACTGCTGCCAACCACCATGAAGAGCTGGTGAAGAGTGTCTGCATGCCTCAGTGGCCATCCTAGAACCCATGGGAGATAGCACCCAAACATCTTCTAATGTGTCACTTCTAACTTTCTAATGTTGGGCAATTTCACTGAGAATATAAGATTTCTATTAACATGTGAATCAAAATTTGATTTTGATATGTGAAAGTATATCCAAAGTTTTTAAAATTTCCAAAATTCAAAAAAATATTGAAATTCTCATCTTATAATCATTGCCTGGTAAAACAGAACTCGGATTATTTTAAAGGAGCTGCCAAAAGAGCTTTGACCACCTCATAGCCCATTCTTTCAAGATAGACATTCAGTTTTGCTTGTTTGTTTGTTTGAGTTGGAGTCTCACTCTGTCGTCCAGGTTGGAATGTAGTGACATGTTCATGGCTACCACAGCTTCGACCTGCTGGGCTCAGGTGATCTTTCCACCTCAGCTTTCCAAGAAGCTGGAACTACAGGTGTGCGCCACCACACCTGGCTAACTTTTTGATTTATTGTAGAGACGAGACTTCGCTAGTTTGTCCAGGCTGGTCTTGAACCCTTGGACTCAGCAATCTTTTCACCTCTGCCTCCTAAAGTGCTGGGATTATAGGCGTGAACCACTACACCTGGCTGATACCTTGTTTTTTTTTTAAGGAGCTTATTTTTAATATCTAAAACCATCAATGTGCAGGTTGGGGAGCCAGCAAGCTTTAAGGTTGCCACACGATTGAGGGCACTGTCATCAGATTCTTGTCAACTTCAGCTGCCACTGTGTAGCAGTTGCTAGACACAAAGCCTGGTTTCTGTTATAACTGTCTTGTCCTGGAAACAGGCAATTTTTAAAGTGCAATGCTATGGGCATAGGTTTGTTTTTTTCCTTCTTTTTTTAATCAGGGTCTCACTCTGTCGCCAAGGCTGGAGCAGTGGCAGGATCACAGCTCACCACAACTTCAACCTCCTGGACTCAGGTGATCCTCCCTTCTCAGCCTCTGGAGTAGCTGGGACTCACCACCATGCCCAGCTAATTTTTTAATTTTTGTAGAGACGGAGGTCTTGCTGTGCTGCCTAGGCTGGTCTCAAACTCCTGGTCTCAAGCAATCCTCCCACCTCGGCCTCCCAAAGTGCTGAGATTACTGGTGTGAGCCACTGTGCTGTGCCTTGGATTTTTTTTCTGAAGTCTTGATTTGTTGTGATCCTGTGAAATAAATTCATCATGAAATTCCTGTGTGCAATGGACTGAAAGTAGATGTTGCCCCCAAATTTCGTATGCTGAATTTCTAAATCTTATGGTGATGGTATTAGGAGGTGGGGACTTTGGGAAGTTATTATGCCATGAGGTGGAGTCCTCATGAACGGGATTAATATCCTTATTTAAAAAGAGTCCCAGAGAGCTTGTTTGTGCTTCTATCATGTGAGGACACGAGAATAAGGTGCTATCTATGAACCAAGAACAGGTCCTCACCAATCACCTAATTAGCTGGCACCTTAATCTTGGACTTCCCAGACTCCAGAAATTCATGAGAAATAAATTTTTGTTGTTTATAAGCTACCTTAAGGAATTTTGTTTTTGCAAAGACACTGAGTATAGAAGAAGATTATAATCATTTTATTTTATTTTGGAGACAGGGTCTCACTCTGTCACCCAGGCTGGAGCACAGTGGCACAATCATAGGTCACTGCAGCCTCCAACTTCTAGGCTCAAGTGATCCCCCTGCTTCAGCCTCTCAAGTAGCTAGGGCTACAGGTGCATACCATCATGCCCAGATAATTTTTAAAAATTTTTTTGTAGAGATGGACTCTTGCTATGTTGCCCAGGCTGGTCTGGAACACCTGGCCTCAAGTGGTCCTACCTCCTTGACCTCCCAAATTTCTGAGATTAAATTTATTTTTATTTTTTTGAGTTGGATTCTCACTCTGTCGCCCAGGTTGGAGTGCAGTGGCACACTCACGGCCACCCTAGCGTCAACCTGCTGGGCGCCAGCGATCCTTCCACCTCAGTCTTTCAAGTAGCCGGAACTACCGGCTCACACTACTGTGCTAGGCTAATTTTTTTGATTTATTGTAGAGACGAGGTTTCACCAAGTTGTCAGGGCTGGTCTTGAACCTGCGGGTTCAGGTAATCCACTTGCCTTAGCCTCCCAAAGTGCTGGGATTATTGACTGAGCCACTGAACCCCGCCTGTAACTATAATCTTTTTTTTTTGAGTTGGAGTCTTACTCTGTCGCCCAGACTGGAGTGCAGCGGCCATTCCGGGCCACCGCAGCCTCGACCTGCTGGGCTCCGGCGATCCTTCCGCCTCAGCCTTCCAAGTAGCCGGAATTACAGGCATGCGCTACCACTGCCTGGCTGATTTTTTGATTTATTGTAGAGATGAGATCTTGCTGCCCAGGCGGGTCTCGAACCCGTGGGCTCAGGCAATCCACTCACCTCAGCCTCCCAAAGGCGCGGGATTACAGGCTGAGGCACTGAGCCCGGCTTGTAACTATAATCTTAAAGCAAAGCATTAAAACAGAAGACTGAAAGAACAAGAAATATCAGACATGCAGGGTTTTCTCTGGTCAGGACAGACAAAGGAGGACTAGATCTGTTCACCAAAGGTTCTGAGGGCCCTCTCACCTAGGGTGTTGCCTCCTTCACATCGCTTTCATCTCCTGTCATAAATAATTTAATGACAGCAGTAATATAAGCTTGGAGTAAAAAAAAAAAAAAACTGGAAGAGACATATAAGCAGAGATCACTCACGATCTTCCATGAGACAGTGGTGTTAAGATTTAGTGCATGTATCTTCTCACATCTTTTCCCATCACACCTATCTCAGATAGACAGAATGAGACTGTACATAAGAGAACTTGCCAAGGTCACAGGTCTCCTTCTTGTTACCAAATCCAATGCATTTCAACCCAGGGCGTAGATATATGGGTCCATTCTCCTTAAGCCTCCATCATCTTGACTTTGGCTACATTCTAACCTGCTCGTGTGCCTCTCAGTTCTCTGAAGGTTTTGTGAGCATGTTTCTAAGAGTCATCCCACTGATTACATGGCCTTCTAAATGTTTCTTGACTCCATCTCCACCTCTCTACTGGTCAGCCTAGCATCACCTCTCCTGGGATCACTGTTAAGGCCTCGCAACTGGTCTCCCTGAGCCTTCAGATCCTTCTACAGTGAAGTTATGTATGTATTTATTTATTATTTATGTCAGGGTCTCGTTGTCACCCAGTCTGGAGTACAATGGCATGATCACAGCTCACCATAGCCTCTATCTCCTGGGCTCAGATGATCCTCCCACCTCAGCTTTCTGGGTAGCTAGGACTACAGCTACGTGCCACCGTTCCTGACTAATTTTTTTTTTTTTGTAGAAACAGGATCTTGTTATGTCGCCTAGGCTGGTCTTGATCTTCTGGGTTCAAGCAATCCTCTTGCCTTGGCCGCCTCAAGTGCTGGGTACAGGTATGAGCCACCATGCCCAGAGGAGTGATCTATTTAAAAGGAAGCTCAGAACCCTCTAATATCTTTTTATTAACACAGGTAAGGTCTAAACTCCTTAGCACACAAATCCTTAGGAGATAAACTTGAGAATGGGATAACTTCAGATCCCACGAAGATCACCAACTTTATAGGGTGAGAGAAAGATGTGCCCCGAAATAAGATGGTTAGTCTCTGCCTGCCTTTCCTATTTCATTCACCTCAAGCCACTACCAGCAAAGTAGGATGTAGAATAAATGAATAATGAATGAATGATGGCGGCAGCCTGAAATAAGGGTGATCGCTAGATGCTGAGCTTTCAGTAAGTTGTTCCAATGGTCCCAATATCTCTAGCCACAGAGCAGTTGAGGATCCAGCAGGCCAAAGCCCCCACCTCTTTTCACTCTTCAGCTGGAGCTTAATTTCGTCGCCTCCTCAGTTTACAGCTTGGAGCTCTCACTCAGGACTTAGCTAAAAACTGGTCCAGAAATGAATTGGAAGATGGGGTCTTGAATCCTGGTGTGTGGTGATGCTGGACTCTTATCAGATGGGGAAGAAGTAGTGAAGGTGTCAGAGGGACACAGAGGGATGGCTTCCCCCTCCACCATTGTTGGGGATATTCTGGTGCATATTTCTGAGCCCAAAGAATAACCTCAAGAAGCTGAAGGCTTGCCCGGGGAACTTAATGTTAACATGCAGATTTCAAGGTTGCAATAACAGTAGTTCCATGCAATCATTTCAGATGATACAGGCTACTTCCAGGTACAAAACTGAGCTCTGCACAGATGTCAATGTTTCTTCTAGCTAACGGAGGAAAAAAGAGAGTCATTCATCGTAGCCCCTTCTTTTTCATTGTCCCAAACAAAAATAAATTCTATAAAAGCAGTTCCGCAAAAGAAAAGTTTGTTTACAAATTTGTTTAGGATTGGAATTTCCTTTTTTTCCTACAGAATCAATATCATAAATGGGGACAAAATTTTCAGGGAACATGCTGATTTCTTTAAAACAATTGCTCAAATTAAGGTACAGTTGACAAATAGAAATTGTGTACATTTACTGTGCACAATGTGATATTTTGAATACATGATAAATAATTAAATCAAGCGAATCAACATACTTATCATTTGTTTTGTGAGAACGTTTAAGATCTACTTTCTTAGCAATTTGCAAGTATACAATACATTGCTATTAGCTACAGTCACTGTATTGTGCAATAGATCTTTTGAACTTATTCCTCCTGTCTAACTGAACTTTTGTATCCCTGATTAACAACCCACAGCCCTTGATAACCACTATTCTACTCCCTGCTTCTAAGAGTTTGGCTTTTTTTAGAGTCTACATGTAAGTGAGATCAATCATGCAGTATTTGTCCTTCTGCACCTGGTTTATTTCACTTAGCATAATGTCCTCCAGGTTCATCCATGTTGTCACAAATGACATGATTTCCTTCTTTTCTAAGTTTGAATGGTATTCCTCTGTGTATATATACATACCACACTTTAAACATTCCATGTCTTGAGCTTACAGATTTGTTTTACTGATACTATAACAACGTTCCTATTAGAAAATAAAACCAGAATTCCATTAAGATAGCAAGAACCTTTCTCTTCTCTGCTGAAATCAGACTCCTTCGATGGGCCTCCCCGCCCCATCCATCACCCATTTGTTGGGCTTGGGGAGGCAGGGACCCCAGCCTTATGCCGCTTGTGATGGCAGAAATGTCCTGAGTCAGGGTCGTGAGTTAGGGGGGCATGGAGCAAAGCATGGCCTTTGTGGGGACAAGGGATTGGGGGAGGGACGCCAAGAAAAAGATGTGGGCTCTGTCTGCATCTTCCTCTCCTTTTTCTCATCCATCCACAAGCCTGTGGATTTGCCTTTTGCTCAAATTGTGCGCCTTGATCTAAGGGTGAGTGCATTTTCTAAATAGTAAGATTTTTAGTTGGCACTGGTATTACTTTTTAGAGCACTTGATCTGAATGACTTGCAGAAAACAAAAATAAATCACAAGGACAGAACTCTGTATTACACAAAATATGTCTAATTTAAAATATGGAAGTAAGCAGAATCCCCTCCCCCACAAAAAAATAATTTGTAAAAGGCCAAATTAATTCCTGAAATTAGAATAAGTACATCTTCTCAGCCAGCTCCCAGGACTACCGGAAATGTGTGGAAAGGGTGCTGGGTTGTCAAGGTGACTGTGGGTGCTGATGGCATTCAGTGTATATGGGGGAAGGGGGAGACCAGATGCTTTGTATCCTCAGTGGCATGCTGTCTTGTCCAACATGACGACTGCCAAACCCATGGCATTGATCATGCAGAACCAACTTGTGATTCCTCTTTTCTCCCATCGTGAGCATGCTTTCAATGTTCGTGGGAGACACTGGTTCCCTTTCAGGTTCCAGGGTAGTGTGAGTCACAGGACCAGTGGCCACTGGAGCTGCCTACAAAGCACAAGGGCCATGGTTCCCTTTCTCCAGGAAGGACTGAAGACAGGCAGAACTGGAGGAGTCTTGGAGACTGACTAGTTGACCTAATGCCTGTGGCCTTGCCCCAGACACAAAGAGATGTAATAGCCCTCCTGTCTCCCCGTCAGCAGCAACATTAACCCACCACAGCAGTCCCAGAACCCTGGATACAGTACCCTTCATTGACAAAACATCTGGAAATACGGTACCATTTGCTCACTTAACTTCTGTAGCTTCAACTCTGAGCCTGGGGTTGAGTGGGAGAGGAGGAATAAGGAAACTCATTTGAACAGTGTGAGGGCTCTGCTCACTGTTCTGTTACTGAAGCAAGGGGGAAACCCCAAGAACATCTCAGAGTGTGAGCAGCTCACCATGCTGACAGCCAACACGCCAGCACCAAGGCAGACACTGTTATTTTAAGTTAATATATTATTTACTTTTCAATGTGAACGATGGTAACAAACATAAAGTCATTCTTTAAAATCATATAAAATAAATTATCCAACGTAAAATAGAAATTTTGAATTCATGGTCACAGTTAGGAACTCAAAAATCACCAAAATAATTGATTTGTTATAAAATAGATACACATTTTGCATTGGAGGAAATGAAATTCTTGGACAGTTTTTATGCTTATATGTCCCATTACCTCTCTTTCTATAGAAATGATCACCGCACCTGCCAAGTTTTCTTGTGACATTGTAAATCTTAAGGGGTTTTAATTTTGAAAAGCTATATTCTCCACTGGCAACTGATACTGGTCAAGTTAAATATTACTGAAGAACTCAGGAATCAATGCAGTAAGTTATTGGGGCAAGTCTGCTGCAACAGTTTGGTGGGAGTCAAAGAATGATTTTTGATAAAGAACCCATGTCTCCGTTGTCCTGGGAAAGGGAATAATACGCAGTAACCCTGTCTAGATAACACTCTACCTCTCCCTGTTGAGAATTGTCATACTATACTGACCCTTAGAACAAGACTCTTTACTGTCACCTGCTGGAAAAACATTATGATAAATACAATAAATAATACATAGAAAATAACTACCATAATAAACACACAAAAAACTCATGGTAGTGAGACTGTGCAGGACACCTCTTTAGAGGGTTCCTTTTGGGCAGTGCACAGCTAGAGCACTCACATGTTGCAGTCCTAAAAAGCCAATTCCTTCCTCTCAGTTCTAACCAAAGAGTGGGTGATGTACTCCGCTAAAGGGAATACAGGCTATGCTGGACCTAACAGATTGCATGCAGAAGGTGATTTCCTAGGATAATTTTGACTATATCTGATCTTTTCCTTGCCCAGTACTTATATAAGAGGTGACTCTGTTTCTCTGGCATACTTGGACAGCAGAAAATGTGACTGACTCTATTATATGTATATGAATTGGCATCAAATTCGAGGGCAAGTATGAACACATGAAAGACTGCTGCTGAAATACATACATTCTGAGTTTTTTCCAGCTGATTTTAGTTTGCATGGACAGCAGTATGTCTATTCAGGTACTGTGCTCCCTTTCCAGAGGGATGGAGTTGTCATTGGGAAGCGACTACCTAGTCAAGGATCACAATTTCCAGTCCCCTTCTCCCCTAGCCCCGGCATCTAGATACAACAAGATTTTACCAGTATAAGTGATGTGGCCTCTTCTAGGCCAAGGTGATTAGGAAGCAGAGGTGCCTTCCTCATTTTTACTGCCCCATCCGCAGGCTGCCTGCAGAACTCTGAGTCCCAAGGGAGTGCAAAGGCGAAAATTAGCGCCTGGATCCCTGCCAACTGGTAGCATCCATCCTGTACTATTGCATCAGGTATCAAATGTTGGGAATTTATTCATCACAGCGGTTAGAATTACCTTAAGTAACATGATTTGCTATTAATGCATCTTGTCTGCCGCCACTGAGACCAAAGAGCAGAAGTTACAACTGCCTTGATGAAAGAATGATGAAAAAAATGGACGCCGTTCATTTTTTCTCTAAATTGGCAAACAAAACAAAACAAAGTCAAAATTGCTCTTTCTAAATTTCAGAGCAAAGTACTCATGTAGCTCACACAGGTATTCCACGAGAATGTGGTTTGGAGAACCCCTGAGCAGGCGTTTTGGAAGGCTACTTTTTGCTCACTCTTTCAGGAGAGTGGTACCTGGGGCGTGGGTACAGGTGGGGGCAGAAAGTCTACCTTGGCCAGGCCTCTCTAACTATCCTTATTATTGGAGGTGTTTACTCTCACTTGATGCAGGCATAGAGTGTGAGTGCCTGGAACATCTCCAAAGCCCTCTTTTCTATAAGGATGACCATATATCAGGGGATGAGCTGAGGAGAAAGAAATGCCACTGTACGCTGGAATCTAAGTGGGAATTTTAATAAATCCCAGCTCAGCATCAGTACATGAAAGTGTGCAAGTGCTTACTCGCACCCTCCCCCACCCGGCCCCCGTAGATATCTGCTCTTTTTGGAGCTCAGAATGTAGGTTCTCCTTGTCTATTGCTGATTAAGGAAATTCTACTGCTTACTTGTTCTGGTTTAACATTATTAATGAGTCAAGACAGGGTTTTACTCTTTAATTGACTCCATCTCTAACCACTAAATTCAAGATTAACGGACATGGTGAATGATTATATATGTTAAGATCACCTTATACTCTACAGTATAACTTCTCATCTATGTTAGCATTTGAAATTCATCACATTAAAGTGGGTATCTTAACACAGATACCTACCTACCTGTTCCTTGGTTTTGATTTCTAGACACTTAACGTAATTTCTAGACACCTAGCTTTAACTGCACCAAGGAAACTTACCTTCCAGTTTCATTACAACAAACTCATTGCTAGAAACCGTGGAAGAGCTCGCTACTGATAAAAGCAGGATCCAGAATTTGGAGAGCCTAAATCTTATACATTGGGGAAAGAGTATTTTAAAAAGGAATACCAAATTACAAATTCAAAACCATGAACAAAAGTGTTAGTTTGGAATGAGAGAAGTATAATGCATTACAAATTCAAAATGCCTCAAACATCACAAAATCCAGAATAATAATTTATTAGTATTTTATTACTATATTATTAGTCAGCTCACTGATATAACATCTTTGCTACCTTTTTTTTACTATGCTACTCTGATCATTTCTTTTTTTTTTGTAGAAACAGGATCTCTCTATGTTGTCCAGGCTGGTCTTGAACTCCTGTCCTCAAGTGATCTTCCTGCCTTGGTTTCCCAAAACTCTGATCACTTCTTTTTTTTTAGATTGGAAAATACAGTTTATTTTAAAAAGCAAATTAGAGAGAGAGAGAGAGGAGAGAGGAGATTCACCTCACCAAGGTAGGAGAGGAGACCAAAGCTTAGAAAACTTGGTGGCGGCCATGGCTCAAAGAGCACATGGCCACACCAGAGTTTAGTATAGCAATGGCTTGATCACTTATTTATATAGCAACAATTCATATAATTTTTACAGAGAGAATAGAAAAGCAATTTTGTGTTTCCTCTAGAATGATTGATTCAAAATTGTGATTTAAAAATTATAGATAGTTTAGAACCATTGCTTTAATAGACTCTGGTGTGGTCATGTACTCTTTGAGCTTTGGCTACCACCATGTTTCCTAATCTCTGGCCCGCTCTCCTAATGTGGAGAGGTGAATCCTCTCTCTCTTTCTCTCTCTCTCTCTCTCTTATTTACTTTCTAAGTAAATTACATTTTCTAATTAAAAAAAAAAAAGAAAATCAGACACTAGAGTAAGTTTTTTTTTTTTTTTTTGAGTTGAAGTCTTACTCTGTCACCCAGACTGGAGTGCAGGGGCATGCTCCTGGTCACAGCAGCCTCAACCTGCTGGGCTACAGCAATTCTTCTGCGTCAGCCTTCCAAGTAGCCAGAACTACAGGTGCGTGCTACCACGCCCAGCTAACTTTTTGATTTTTTATTGTAGAGATGAGGTCTCACCAAGTTGCCCAGGTGGATCTCGAACTCGAGGGCTCAGGCAATCCACTCTCCTTGGCCTTCCAAAGTACTGGGATTACAGACTGAGCCACCGAGCCCGGCCTAGAGTAAGTTTTTAAAGAAGATTTTCCCAAGCCCAGTCCTCTGACTCATAAAGCTTGAGTGGCATTTTTATTTCCCCGACATAGCTAGACTAGTGGCTGTGTAACTCCCATTCATTTATCTGCTCTCAGAGCTTCCTTTTACCTCATGATTATACCATTAAAAATCATAGATAGTTTAGAAAGGTTTATTTTACCATCACATTCATTATTGGTAAATTGTTGTACATTTTTAGGATTGCTGCTAAATTTGGGGTAGCCTCTATCAAGTATCTTTTCTTAATGAACTAGCATTGCTGCACTCACTATTTGCAACCCTCTCGGGTTTGTTAATTTCAAAGCACAGGAATTCTGACATTTCATGTGATTCTCATCAAAAATATTCGGATGTATTTAAAATTGTAGTTGTTGCCCAATCAGATATGTTGCCAATGTCTATTCCATCTGAGTAGGTGTTGATGAGAACTGCTTACAATTTTACATGTCTGCTAGCTGGAAGAATTTTCTACAGAGTAGTTTCTGACTGTACATCACAAATATACTTTCAACAATAGAAGATGATTTTGATGGACTTGTCTTTTGTGTACCCACATATGTACAAGCATGTTAGGACAAGTTCATATCATGATTCAACCACTGAGCCTGCACCTTAGAGTCACAATGCTGGGTGAATCAGCACAGTGACTGGTAGGAATATTGCAAATGCCGTTTCTGTACTGCAATAGCTAACAGTAACATTGTTATCTTCTTATATTTTAACTAATCAAATCATTTTTGACTCAGCCAACCATTGATCCAGGTGTAAGTTGGAATGATTCAGACAACATACTTGTGGAAGAGTTTTGTGTACCCAAGACCAGTGCATCTTAAACTTTAATGGGCAATATGAATTCTGTAAGGTCTTGTCAAAATGCAGATTCTGACTCAGTGAGTCTGTGGTGGGCTCAAGATTCCATGTTTTTCTAACATGATCTCAAGTTCGCCTGATGGTGCTGGTGAAGGGACCTTACTCTAAGTAGTGATCTCACTGGTTTTAGGAGTATTTTCTAAAATTACTTTAGAAAATTACTTTAGAAAATAAACTTGAGCTCCAAGTTTATTTTCTATATAATTCAGCCAGCAGACTAATGCTATTTGTTTTTTCTGTTTTATTTTTTGAGTCAGAGTCTCTGTCTCCAAGGCTGAAGTATAGAGGCATGTTCACGGCCACTGCAGCTTCTACTTGCTGGGCTCAAGGTGATCCTTCTGCCTCAGCCTTCCGAGTAGCTGGAACTACAGGAGCTCGACACCTCGCCTGGCTCATTTTTTTTGGATTTATTGTAGAG
The DNA here is from genome assembly GCA_027257055.1 of Cephalopachus bancanus. Lineage (NCBI taxonomy): Eukaryota > Metazoa > Chordata > Mammalia > Primates > Tarsiidae > Cephalopachus > Cephalopachus bancanus. The sequence continues at coordinate 693,582 of JAPVLO010000159.1, read as the reverse complement.
ATGAAGTCTCGCCAAGTTGTCCAGGCTTGTCTCAAACCCCTGGACTTAAGTAATCCTTTCACTTCAGCCTCCTGAAGTGCTGGGATTATAGGTGTGAGCCACTGCTCCTGGTGGTGGCTGTTTAAAAAAAAGTAATTATTTAAAAATAAAACTGATTTTTGTTTAAATAACATCTTAAATAGGTGAAGAGTCACACTATGCCAGAGAAAAGGTTTCTCTGAAGTATCATTTGTATAGGAAAGTCAGCATAAGTGCTTCATTTTTTTCCCTTTGAGAATTTTCAGAATAAGCTACAATAGTGAGTAATCAGTTATTTTTAAAGGTTATTACCAATTTGTCGATTTAAAAATATATATTTGATTTAGTTCATGCAGTTACAGTTATGTTTCTTTATGATGCTCAAATTCTCCCATCTTTGGCCAGGAGGAGTGCATTCAAATTGAACGCTACGTTCTACTGACATAACCCCAGGAATTATTGATAGTTCCTTGACTTTCTGGCAAAACAACATGTTCCAGGCACCTCTTGGATCTTCTATATGTAAAATTGTATCTAGAGACTGTGATCTGGGTGCTACAGGTAGGTACGCATTGCTACTGAGTTGCTGCTCTGAGTTTTTCTGGTGAGTAGAGTACATGGTCTTACGTCAATATGTTTTCAGTCTTTTTGATCTTCTGAGGTTGTTCTCTTAAAGATTGTTCAGGAGGGGCTCATGAAAACAATATTTCTGAGTTTTGCATGTTTGTAACTGTTTATCTGCAACCTTTATACCTCAAGGTCACTTTGGCTGGATATACAATCTATGGCTCCCATTTTCTTTCCTTGAATATACAAAATGTATTACTTCACTGTCTTCTAGCATAAAGTGCTATTTTGTAAAGGTCTGGAGGGAATCTGATTTTTCCCCCTTAAAAATGAATGGCTATCATTAATAAAACAAACAACAACAGATGCTGGTGAGGATGCAGAGAAAAAGGAATGCTTCTACACCGCTGGTGGGAATGCTAACTAGTGAACTTCTTTGGAAAACAGTGTGTGATCATTTCTAAAAGAACTAGACATTGACCTTCCATATGACCCAGCAATCCCCCTACTGGGAATATACCCAGAGGAACTCAAGTCATTCTACAAGAAAGATACCTGCCCACGCATGTATATTGCAGCACTATTCATAATAGCAAAAACATGGAACCAACCGTGCTGCCCATCGAAACTGGACTGGCTAAAAAAATGTGATACATATACACAATGAAATATTACACAGCCATAAAGAAGGACAAACATATGGACTCTGCAGCACCTTGGATGGATTTAGAGTCTATTATACTCAGTGAATTATCACAGAAATGAAGAACAGAGAACCAAATGTTCTCATTTATAAGCAGACCCTGAACATTTTCCATAATACCATAAGAAAGGGATTGATAGTAGCAGGATACTGCCGGAGTGAGTGGGTAGGGGTGGGGATACAACATCAATAAGGGTCCCTGACCTCAAGCCAGGCAAAATGGGGACCAAAGGGAGGCCCAAACTTTACCTATGCAATGACCACTTGTATACCTAATCCTGAATTGTACCCCACGTCTTTAAAATTTAAAAAAAGTGATTTTGTCTTTTTGTTCAAATGTCTAAATTGTTTTTTCTTTTCCCTTGCAGGCTGTAAGTTTTACTATACTTTAGAGGGGACCCTCAAAAAACTGGAATTTATTTACAAAAAATTGTCTTTCATCGTACGTGAAACCTCAGTTACCATCAAAGTACTCTCCATTTTACAAAATACACCCATCAAGATGCTTTTACTACTGCTCAAAACAGTTTTGAACTCGTTAATTTTGATACCTTTTAGTTCTTCTGCCATTCATTGTTTCACCTCTCGCTCATTGGCAAAATGTTTCCCTCTGAGGACTTTTTTTTATCAAAAACCAAACAACAAACAAAAGACTCTCAAGGCAAGATTGAGTGAATAGGGAGTGTGGAGCACAGGGGTCATTCATACTGTTTTGGGTCAAAAACTGCTGAACACTCAGTGCAGTGTGGGCAGGTTGTTCATGTAAATCACCCATCATGAGGTGGGCAAATGTGCCCCCCCACCAAATTCACTGAAAATGAACACAGCCTCTGACAGCAACATTAGCTGGTATACTGATGCCAGTGGGTTCCTATAATACATAGGAGGGAAGCCGGTACTAAAACGGGCCTCCCCTCTAAAAGATCATTCTGGTTTTGCTTGGGGGTCCACCCTCCAAAAGATAATTCTCGTGTTTTTTTTTTTTTTTTTGGAGGACTCCCCTCATAATATGTCTCAGTGCCAGCTTTCTGGGTCAATATTCCCAGGATGCAAAATGGTTCAAGCTGACTTTTATTTCAGGAAACTTCTCTGAAATTATAAGTTTTGCTGTTTGCTCTATTTCTGTGCTTTGGCTTACTTGTTTGGGAATTCTTCTTATTATGCTAGATCTCTATTTCTATCACTTTTCTCTCAAATTTTAAAAATCTTTTTCTTTGTTTTCTTTTGATTTTTTAAAAATAGACTTTTAATTTTTATTTTATTTTATTTTCGAGTCAGAGTCTCACTCTGTCGCCCAGGCTGGAGTGCAGTGGCACACTCACAGCAACTGCAGCCTTGACCTGCTTGGCTCTGGTGACCCTTTCACTTCAGCCTTCCAAGTAGCTGGAACTACAGGCACGCGCTACCACGCCCAGCTAAAACTTTTGGGGGTTTATTGTAGAGATGAGGTCTCGCCACGTTGCCCAGGCTGGCCTCAAACCTGTGGGCTCAGGCAATCTTCTAGCCTCTGCCTTCCAAAGTGCAGGGATTACAGGCATGAGCCACCATGCCCGGCCTAAAATAGACTTTTTAAAAGAGTGGTTTTAGGTACACAGCAAAGTTGAATAGAAAGTACTAAGAGTTCTGCTACCCCCTCCATATCAACATCCCTCACCAGAGTGGCACTTTTGTTACAATCAATGAACCTACACTGACACATTATTATCACATGAAGTCCATGGCTTAAATTAGGCTTCACTCTTGGTGTTGTGGATTATTTGTACGTTTTAATACATATTTTCGCATTAAAAAGTTTTTGTTTTGTAGAGACAAGGTCTTACTATGTTGCCTGACTCATCTCAAACTCCTGGGCTCAAGCATTCCTCCAATCTCAGCCTGGCAAAGTGCTGGGATTGCAGGCATGAGCCACTGCACCCAGGCCATTCTGTGGGGTTTGACAAATGTATAATGACATGTGTCTACCATTATAGTATCACAAAGAGTATTTTGGGTACCCTATAAATCCTCCACACTCTGCTCATTCATCCTTCCCTCCTCCTGACCCCTAACAACCACTGATCATTTTACTGTCTCCATAGTTTTGTCTTTTCCAGAATGACGTTTTCATGGAATTAAAAAAAAAAAAAAATTCCTCTTTTGTTCTTTAATTTCTCTAAAACATTGCCACTATATTTATTTGCTTTTGTGTTCCTTCTAATTCAGTCCTTATTTTGAAATGATTTTTGACCTTTTATTACTTGAAAAACTACACTGCCACTGTCACCGTCTTTTCAGATCTCAAAAATCTTAATAAAGTTTCTGTCATAAAAATAATATATATTTTTCCATTGTCACATTGCCTTTCCTTCTCTCTGATCTCCCTGCACCCCAACCATAAGGATTCTTGTGATTACAGCAGGCCCACTTGGATAACCCAGGATAATCTCTCCATCTCAGCATCCTTAATGTAATCATATCTGCAGGATTAGTTGATATTGACATTCCTTCCTGGCTCTGAAGAAATGCTATTGCTATACCCTTGACTCTAGTTCTGGGTGTAAAGTACATAAATATGGATTTACATCCTGGAGGAGGAAATAGAAAATAATCTACATGTAATATCTGGAATTCTTCTGTAAATTTATTTGTCTTTTCTTCCTCATTAATTTATTTATCTAATCATTTATTTATAACAGCATAAATGTATGGACTTTTATATTTTGGGGTAGAATCCAATACTGAGTTTTTTTATTTTGTTGTTCAGATATTTTCACTGTTGGCCATTAGGAACTCTTTCAATTAGTTGCTGTGTCCCTTTGACATATCCCTATCGTTGTGTATGTGTGTGTGGTTTTGAGTTGGAGTGTCACTCTGTTGCCCAGGCTGGAGTGCAGTGGCACGTTCATGGCTAACCCAGCGTCGACCTGCTGGGCTCAGGTGATCCTGCTACCTCAGCTGTCCAAATAGCTGGAGCTACAGGGGTGTACCACTATGCTCAGCTAATTTTTTGGTTTATTGTAGAGATGAGGTCTCACCAAGTTGCCCAGGCTGGTCTCGAACCTGTGGGCTCAGGCAATCCTCTCACCTCGGCCTCCCAAAGTACTAGGATTTCAGGTTTGAGCCACTCTGCCTGGTCTCATTGTGTTTTTTAAAGCACTTTCTGGCACTACAAGATGTTCCTGGCTCAAAGTGTGTTCTCCCTACCCCAATTCATGGATCATCCGTGGATCCTTTTATTGGAGAAAGATTTAGAAACCAAGATCTGGGTGCTTGGTGTGCTCTTTGCAATAAGTATCACTTCTAGGCTTCCTAGGCAACAGAGCTAGGAATAAGTCTATGTATACACATTTACCTACAATTATTTCTGTATCTGTCTACCTGGACAAACAAATAAACAAGAGTTGATTCTGATGTCTCTGATTCCAATCTAGCACTACAGGTTTCATTCTGGCCTTGTTCTTTTACTTATTTGTAACTTCTGTCTCTGACTGTGATAAACCTGGCTCCCATTTTCAACCATTCATTTATTCATCCATGTATGCTTGCATTCATTCATAGTACATATGTAATTTCTTAGTTAGTAGCACATAAGCCCATGCAAAACAAATTTACAACTAGAGTGCAGTGTTCATGTTGCTTCTTTTTGTCTTTAGCCTTACTTTCTAATCAAAGTACCACTTTTCTTTTCTTTTTTTATTGTTCACAATGCTTTAACTAATCTTTTTGCCTTTGCTGAGAGGCTTCAAACAAGTTACAAATTGGACCTAACTTGGCGTATTTGGGAAAACAGATGGATTGGTGAATGAATATCATTTACTGGTTGGGTCTAAAATCTCTCTATCCCTTATCCTCTGTTTTTCTGTCATCTCTTTGAGAATCTTTGGCCCTTTCTCTTTTCCCCCTCCTCTTTCTAGTCTCCATGCTTCTTTCTTATTTTATTTTATATTCAAGAGGTACCTGTGCAGGTTTGTTACATAGGCATGCTGCCTGACGATGATGTTTGGCCTTCTATTGAACCCATCACCCAGGTCGTGAGCATGGTACCCAGTGGGTGGTTTTTCAACTATGACCTCCTCCCTCTCTTCCTTTAGGAGTCCCTACTGTGTGTTGTTCCCATCTTATGCCCACGTGTACCCAGTGTTTAGCTTCCACCTATAAGTGAAAACATGTGGAATCCAGTTTTCTGCTTCTGTGGCAATTGTCTTCGAACGATGTTCTCAAGTTACATCCATGTTGCTATAAAGGACATGATTTCATTCTTTTTATGGCTGTGTAGTATTTCATGGTGTATATGAAAGTGTCATTACTTAGGGCATCATTTTATCCTATATCCTTCAGTAAAGTTATGTCATATATTTGTAATACAGTTAGGTCCATTGGTCACAATTCTCTTTCCATCCTAGAATTGTCTATATCCTGGTTGATATTTTAAAATTTCAGTCTGGGCTTGGTGGCTCAGCCTGTAATCCCAGCACTGGGGAAGGCCGAGGTGAGTGGATTGCCTGAGCCCACGGGTTCGAGACCAGCCCAGGCAACTTGGCGAGACCTCATCTCTACAATAAATAATAATAATAATAAATTAGCCGGGCATGGTAGCACACTTCTGTAGTTACGGCTACTTGGAAGGCTGAGGCGGAAGGATGGCCGGAGTCCAGCAGGTCAACACTGGGGTGGCTGTGAGCGTGCACTGCCCTCCAGCCTGGGTGACAGATTGAGACTCTGACTAAAAAAAAAAAAAAATTCACTCATTGGCCAGATGCAGTGGCTCATGTCTATAATCCTAGCACTTTGGGAAGTGGAGGCGACAGGATTGCCTGACCACAAAGGTTTGAGACCAGCCTGGGTGAGACCTCATCTCTACAATAAATAAAAAAATTAGCTGGGCCTGGTGGCCCACACCTGTAGTTCTGGCTACTTGGAAGCTGGTGCAGAAGGACTGCATGAGCCCAGCAGGTTGAGGCTGCTGTAGCCATGATTGTGTCACTGCACTCCAGTCTGGGAGACAGAGTGAGACTCTGACCAAAAAATAAATAAATACCCAGCACTTTGAGAGGCTGAGGTGAGGGGATCACCCAAGCCCATGGGTTTGAGACCAGTCCGGGCAACTTGGCAAGACCTCATCTCTACAATAAAAATAAATAAATAAAAATAAAAGTCAGCCGGGTGTGGTAGCATGTTCCTGTAGTTCTGGTTACTTGGAAAACTGAGGCGGAAGGATCGATTACCTGAACCCAGCAGGTCGGCACCGGGATGGTCATGAGCATGCCATTGCACTCCAGCCTAGGCGACGGAGTGTGACTCCAACTTAAAAAAAATAAAAATGAGCCGGACTCGGTGGCTCAGCCTGTAATCCCGCGCTTTGGGAGGCTAAGATGAGTGGATTGCCTGAGCCCGCGGGTTCGAGACCCACCTGGGCAACTTGGCGAGACCTCATCTCTACAATAAATAAAAAAAAATCAGCCGGGCATGGTAGCGCATGCCTGTATTTCCAGCTACTTGGATGGCTGAGGCGGAAGGATCGCCGGAGCCCAGCAGGTTGAGGTTGCGGGGGCCGGGAGCGGCCACTGCACTCCAGTCTGGGCGACAGAGTGAGACTCCAACTCAAAAAAAAAAAAAAAAAAGAAAAGAAAAATAAAAAAAATTAAATTTTACTAATTAAAGTTTACTCTTTGAGATGTGCAGTTCTATGTGAATGAACAACGCATGGAGTCATATATCCACCATGCCAGTACGACACAAAACAATTCTATCACATTAAAGATTCCCCATTGTGTTGTCTTTGTGATCAGTCACTCCAATCTCCCTCAGTCCTTGGCAACCACTGAGTTGTTTTCCATCATTATAGTTTTGCCTTTTCCAGAATGTTATATGAATGGAATTGTTTTGCATGAATCGATAGCTAATTTATTTTCATTGCAGAATAGTATTTGATTATATGGATACTATTTTTCTTCCTTTCCACTTTTTTTCTTTTAGAGGCTGGGTTTAATTCTGTCTCCTGGGCTGGAGTGCAATGGTGCAATCATGGGTCACTGCAGTTCGACCTCTTGGGCTCAAGTGATTCTCCAGCTTCAGCCTCCTTAGTAACTGGGACTCAGGCATGGGCTGCCATACAGTTGTTTTTCTATCTATTCACCTATTGAGTGGTATTGTGGCTACTTCCAGATTTGGTGATTATGAATAAAACTGCCATAATCATTTATATACATGACTTTTTTTGTTTATGTATGTATTCATTTATTTTTTAAATTTTAAAGATGTGGTATACAATTCAGGATTAGGTATACAAGTGGTCATTGTACTCGTAAAGTTTGAGTCTCCCTTTGGTCCCCACTTCACCTGCTTTGAGATCAGGTATCCTACTGATGTTGTGTATCCCCTGAAGGGCCACCGCCAGGCGCTAGCAAACCACATCCCCTCCCTTTTCCTGGAAAGGGACCCAAACCCAGCCTCCGCCTAAAATGGTGACCCGGCAAACAAAGGGGGCGTCTGAAACGGCACCTTCCGAGTTCTTCTTCCACAGTCCGGCTCACCCTTTCCCACGCCCGTGAAAAATCCACCAACCTAAATGAAGCTCTGCCAGCGAACCTATAAATGACTGACAGGTCACCCTAAGCCCCTATAAAAGCCGCCGCGCCCTTGCCTCAACGCTACAGCCTGACCCTCAGGCCCTGTAGCCACCCTCGCTCCTACTCATTAAATCTCTTGGCCTTAACGGGTGTTGAGTCTCACTGTGTGCTACCGTCTTTCACCCCCCCCCACCTGGCAGTTTCCCACTACTGCCAATCCCTTTCTTAAAGTATTATGATAAATGTTCAAGGTCCACTTATGAGTGAGAACATGTGGTACTCATTTTGTTTCTGTGATAGATCACTCAGTATTAAAGACTTCCATCCAAGTTGCTGCAAAGACTACAATTTTGTCCTTTATGGCTGCACAATATGCTACTGTGTATATGCACCGCATTTTAAAAATTCAGTCCACTTTCGATGGGCAGCACAGTTGGTTCCATGTTTTTGCTATGGTGAATAGTGCTGCAATAAACATGCGTGTACAGGTATCTTTTTTATACAGTGATTTGAGTTCCTCTGGGTATATTCCCAGAAGGGGGATTGCTGCGTCAAACAGAAGGTTTATTTTTAGATCTTTTAGGAATCGCCACACTGTTTTCCACAGAGGTTGTACGAGTTTACACACCCACCAACAGTGTAGGAGTGTTCCCTTCCCCCCCCACCCCCGCATCCTCCCTAGCATCTGTTGTTTTTTGAGTAATTGGTGATGGTCAACCTGACTGGAGTTAGATAGTATCTCAGTGTGGTTTTAATTTGCATTTCTTTGATTATTAGTGAGGCTGAGCATTCTTTGATTATTAGTGAGGCTGAGCATTTTTTTGAACCTATTCAGTAAACAGTGCTGGGAAAACAGGCTGACAACTTGCAGAAGATTGAAACAGGACCCCTACCTATCACCATACACAAAAATCAACTCTAAGTGGATCAAAGACCTAAACATAAAACCTCAAACGATAAGAACCTTAGAAAATGCAGGAGACGCTCTTCTGGAACTTGGACTAGGTAACCAATTTCTGATCAAAGCCCCAAATGCTCATGCCATAAGAGATAAGATAGACAAGTGGGACCTCATCAAACTGAAAAACTTCTGCAAAGCAAATGAAACCATCAGGAGAGTGGGGAGACAGCCCACAGACTGGGAAAAAATATTTGCCAGTTGTATATCTGACAAAGGCCTAACATCCAGGATCTACAAGGAATTCAAACATCCCCTCCCGAACCCCCCCCAAAAAAACAGCCCTATTAAAAAGTGGGCAAAAGATATGAATAGACACTTCTCAAAAGAAGACATATGAGCAGCCAACAGATACATGAAAAAAGGCTCAACCTCACTAATCATCAGAGAAATGCAAATTAAAACCACACTGATATACCACCTAACATCAGTCGGGATGGCCATCAAGAATTACTCAAAAAACAACAGATGCTAGAAAGGATGTGGAGAAAAGGCAATGCTTCTACACTGTTTGCAGGAGTGTAAATAATACAACCTCTGAGGAAAATAGTCTGGCAATTTCTAAAAGCTCCCAGAACCTTTACAGTTAATTCCCTCTATTAAATTCTCTCTGGTGGAACACCTAGGATGTTTTGTATTTTTTCTGATTGGTCCTTGAATTCTGATATTTGGGTTCTTTTTTTGGCTATTAAAAACAATGTGGCAATAAACATTGGTACATGTCTCTGGATACACATATGTGTATCGTCTTACCTGCTTCTGGCTGCAATGTGCCCTCACACTGAGTGTGTGTTGTCCCCCATTCATCAGCACTTGTTCTTTCTAGGGAACCCATTGCTCTAGAAACATACTCTGGGACTGAATCTTCCCTTATGGCAAGAGCTGAAGTAAGAGTCATTAATATTTTTAAATTCAGGTCTTTATTTTTCCTGTGCAAATATGAATGCAGGAAGAACTAATTATTAAGGCTTTAAAAGTATATACATTTTGAGAAAACATTGCTAGTTACTTTGTTTGATGATATGAGCTTGGATCTATGACCTTCAATAGAACCTTTAATCCATTTTTTAAAAAAGTTAAAATGGTCATATTACCCACAATAAAAACAAGAAGAGACCCACATACATCCAAAATACATACTTGAAAATGCAGCACCTTTTGCACAAACTACATTAGGGCCCAACTGTGTAGCATAGAACTATAACATCAGACCGCAGAGACTTCAAAGTTGTCAAAGCAAAGTGGTGCATTATGTCTAAGAGAAGAAAAAAAAAGAAAGAAGAGGAGGAAGAAGAGGAGAAGGAAGAGGCAAAGGAAGAGAAGGAGAAGGAGAAGAGAAGGAAAGAGAGAGGGAGAAAGAGAGAAGGAAAAAAGAAAGAGAGAGAAAAAGAAGGAAAAACTAATTTTTGGGTAATTCGTAACATGTATGTAAGTGAAGGATGGAACACTGAGGTCATAATGTGAAATTATAGAACTGAAAAGTATCAGTCTATCTGTTCATTGGGAGTAAAGTTTAGTAGGAAAAAAATATAAATCTGCTATAAAATGCTGATGAAATTTTATTTACTGGGTAAAAATAAAAAAGCTAATTTCTGCAATCTACGAGCCTTAGGCCTCAGGATGCCATTCCAAGAGGTCTTGAGGCGTCCTCTTCATGGGTGAAAGGGCAGTTTGCAAAGATATGGCCTAAGGGTCTCATCCTCTAAAGTATTAGTTGCCAACTTTTTTGGCTTAGGACACCATTTCAACCTTCAACCTAAATGGTCTCCCTGAACATGACTTTTTCCTTGAGCTGGAATAAGTCGTTGGACCCTGGCCCAAAGGGGAGGATAGGGGCTGCCTTAGAATCCCTTTGGCAAGAGAGAAGGAGGGGATGTTTCTTCTGTTTCTTTGAAACAGATTCTGGTTTCACAGTGGTTGGATGACAGGGAGTCTAGCTTTGCTTCACAGACTTGAAGTGACCCCAAGTGGGGTAGCCTCTCTTCATCCCACAGAACTTCTACTTGCCACAGCTCTACCAAAGGCCAGGGTTTCTAGGGTCCCAAAGAGCACATGGGGAGATACCAGATACAGAAACACATACCAAATTGTCTTGTGTAAGGTTGAATTTGAGTTACTATGTTGTACCTTTAGTTTGTTATTATACCTACATTATCAGATGGCAGTAGAATGAGGTTTCGGAGGAGGAGGGTGATGAAATAATCTTCCATTTATGAGAAAATCAGATTTAAAAGCCTAAAAATTCCTTCTATAAGAAATAACTTGGAGTCCTGTGTGCCCACCTTCATACACTTTACAAAACCCTGCCTCATGCAGTGTTTCACCTGACACTTCACTGGGGCGGACAAAATGAGTCCCATTTTCTTTCTTTTTCTTTTTCTTTTTTTTTTTCAGTTGGAGTCTTACTCTGTCACCCAAACTGGAGTGCAGTGGCCACTCCCGGCCACCGCAGCCTCAACCTGCTGGGCTCTGGCCTCAGCCTTCCAAGTAGCTGGAACTACAGGCGCACGCTACCACGCCTGGCTAATTTTTGATTCGTTGTAGAGATGAGGTCTCGCCAAGCTGCCCAGGTGGGTCTCGAACCTGCGGGCTCAGGCAATCCACTCACCTCGGCCTCCCAAAGTGCTGGGATTACAGGCTGAGCCACCGAGCCCGGCTGAGTCCCATTTTCTACATGAGAAAACCAAGGTTCTCTCTTGCAGTCACACAGCTTTCAAAGAACGAGTAGACCTGGAATTAAACCCCAGCAAGTTCCATGCCACGTAACTGTGGCCACATAGCATCACGCTGACAGCTGACCCCGTGAAGCAGGAGACAGACACTGCATTTTTACTGTTGTTTGTCCTCTGTCTTTGTAGCATCCCCGGGAGCCTCCCCATCAGACAAGAGGCTGCCCCCACCGATCTTCACCTGGCTCTCCAGTTGGCTGAGACGCTGCTTCACCTTCATCTGGGTGGCGCTGTACTCAGCCAGGAGCCGTGCAAACCTGGTCTGCAGGGTGTCCAGGGAGGACTCTAGGTGTTCCACCTTCTCCTCAATGTCCTTGGGGTCTGCCCCAGCCCTGGCTACCTCCTCATCGATGAGGTTGTCCTTCATCAGAATCTGCCGTCCCTTCTCCTCCAGGGTCTTCTTGGCTTCGGGGTATTCAGTGAGGGCCTCCATCAGGTCATCCTTCGAGAGGCAGAACAGGTCTGAGTAACCAATGCTCCTGATGTTGGCTGTCCTGCGGTTCCCTGATTTGCTCCCCCTGATGTTCAGGATGCTGATTTCCCCAAAGTAACTGCCATCACTGAGCACCACGAACTGGGTGATCCCGTCGTCGGCCACCACAGCCAGCTTGCCCTCCTTAATGATGTACATCTCCTTCCCGATGTCCCCCTTCTTGCAGATATAGTCCCCAGGGCTGAACACGGTGGGCCGCAGCTTCAGCACCAACTCCACCAGCAGCCCCGCCTCGCAGTCCTGGAAGATGCGGACCTTCCTCAGAGTGTCCAGGTGCACATTGATGGCAATCTCAGCCTTCAGCTTGTCTGGGAGGCTCCTGAGCACCTCCTTCTCATCCACCGTCTTCCTGTTGGCCCACAGGTAGTCAAACCACCGGATCACTCTTGTCTCCAAGTCCTTGGTGACCTTGCGGAACTGCATGTACTGCTTGATGGAGTCAATCTTGGCCTGGAACTCTGCCCGCGAGGCATTCATATTCGAGATCATGGAGCCCACGTTGCCCACAATGGTGGCAAAAATCAGAACACCCACCAAGAAGTCTATGACCACAAAGAGATACTCCTCGTCTTTTACAGGGGGTGGGGTCTCACCGATGGTGGTCAGGGTCAAGGTGGACCAGTAGAGACTGTAAATGTACTTCCTGGAGAGGCGCCCATACTCGGGGATTGAGATGTTTGGGTAGACCCAGGAGTCTGTCCCAAAGCCAATGAACTTGGAAATGGCAAAGTAGATGCAGGCATTCCAGTGGATGATGATGAGGATGTACAAGACCAGGTTCCCAATTCTGAACACATTGGGGTAGTTGGTCCTCGTCTCTGTGCGATCAAAGAATTCAAAGAGCCGGGAGATCTTTAGTAGGCGGTTGAACCTCAGTTCTGGGTAGTTCATGCCCAGCTTTAAGTAAGCTAGGTCTGTAGGGACCAGGGCAACACATCCAGCCTGAACTGCAAGGTCTTTGTGTAATGCTTCCACAGTCTGTCAGTATCCCTGACCATTAAGCCTTGTTCAAGGAAACCTAAAGAAAAAGATGGAGGTCACTTGGCACCAGAGATGCTGACTTTTTTGACCACAGCACATGGAAAGATATTTTACATCATGACTACACAACATGTATTGACACATATATAAGTAATTTTTAAAAACACCATTACCACAGGAAATGCACTCTGATATTTTCTGAGATTCTAGTCAATTCTATTTAATATCTGAAATAAAAAGGTCAATTGCATACATTTGAATGTGAATTGGGTATTAGATGATACCAAAGAATGATTAAATTTTAAAAGACAAATGGAATTATATATATATATATATATGTATGTATGTATGTATGTATATACCATCCTTTAAAGTTAGAGATACATGCTAAAGTGCTTACTGCTTGGGATTTGCTTTAAAATATTCTAGCCAAGGAAAGGGCATGGTGGAACAGGTAAAAAAAACATGGGCAGAATGTTGATAAGGCTGAAGCGAAATGAGGGTTCATGGAGATTCATAATACTATTCTCTCTGCTTTTTATCTATGCTTGAAAATATTAATAATAAAACTTTTAAAAAGACACAGGCTATGTATGGCCTACCAAACCGATTTCACCAGTCATGAATGGGGTGCAATCTGCCTTTTTAATTTTTTTGAGTTGGGGGTCTTAGTAGTCCAGGCTGGAGTGCAGTGGCACGATCACGGCTCACTGCAGCCTCAACATCCTGGGCTCAGGTGTTCCTTTCACCTCAGCCTCCTGAGTAGCTGGGATTACAGTCATACACCACCATGCCCAGATACTTTTTAAATTTTTTGTGGAGATGAGGCCTCTTTATGTGTTCTAGAGTGGTCTTGAATTTGTGGGCTCAAGCAAAATCTTCTCGCCTCGGCCTCTCAAGGGCTGGGATTATAGGTGTGAGCCACCACTCCTGGCCTAACCTGCCTTTTAAGAACACTGTGGGGAAAAACAGTTCTCTTTCTTGGTCACATATTATTAATATTTTGACCTAAGGGGTTTTAATTTAATTAATTTATTTATTCTGTTTAAAGGATATGCTTTTTAAAAAAATTCTATTTTTTTTTTTAGATTCAAGGGGTATATGAACAGGCTTGTTACATAGGCAGATTGCCCGATTGTGAGGTTTGGGCTTCTATTGAACCTGTCACCCAGATGGTGAGCATGGTACACAATGAATGGTTTTTCAATCCTTATTTCCCTCCCATCCTTCCCCCTTTAAGGAGTGCTCAGTGTCTGCTATTCTCATCCTTATTCCTGTATACATTCAGTGTTTAGCTCCTACTTGTAAGTGAGAACATGTGATATTCAGTTTTCTGTTTCTGTGATAATTTGCTTAGAATGATGATCTCCAACTGTATCCATGTTGCTGCAAAGGACACGATTTTGTTATTTTTATGGCTGCATAGTATTCCATGGGATGTATGCATCACTGGCATGCATGTAACATTGATGGCCAACTGGGTTGGTTCCATGTTTTTGCTATTGTGGATGGTGCTGCAATGAACATACATGTGCAGGCATCTTTTTGGTAGAGTAATTAATACTTCTTTGGATATATGCCCAGTAGTGGGATTTCTGGACTGAATGGTAAATCTATATTTAGTTCTTTGAGAAATCTCCAAACTTCTTTCCACAGGGGTTGAAATAGCTTATATTCTCATCAACAGAATATGAGTGTGCTCAAGAGACTTTAGAAACTTAAAGTCTGGGACCCACCCATAGAGAATCAGATTGGATTGAAACTGGGCTGGACACTGGGAGTCATGAGGCATTATGATGGGTAAAAGTAGGCTATGGCCTGCCTTCCTTTTTATGTTTTATTTTGTACATTTCCAAACATGCACGAAAGTAGAGAGAATAATATAATGAATACTTTTTAGATTTTAGTGAGCATCAGAATGACCTCAAGGGCTCTGTGAAACACAGTGCTGGCCTGTCCCCCAGAGTTGGTGCTGGGGGCAATTCCAACAAGTTCCAGGTGATGCTGCTGCCACCAGTCCAGGCCGCACTTTGAGGCTAGACTGAGGATAGGATCGCTCCTCCATTAAAACTGAAAATCAAGTTTGCCATCATATATAAAGGACACCTGGATCCATATCGCATTCTTTAGTTATACATGAGTTCATCGAGTGCCTAGAGCATTACATAGCCATCCTTATGCCCATGACCTCTTCACCACTTCTTTAAAATGTCTTCTCTTAATTCTAATGCTTGTTTTCCTTGGGGTACGATTCCTGGCCCCCCTCTCCCTATCTTCCTGCTAAATCCTGGGTTGTGAAGGATAGTACCCAGGTACAAGGGGTGGGTCAATGTCTGAGTGAGGGCGCCTTGTGCCACTGAAACTTGGATGAGTCCAGGGACAGTTGGCCAATGGGCATTCTCAGAACTCTTGTGTCTGTGTTGGCTAATATGATCATAGCAGAGGGGTAGACCACCAGAGCTGGCTAGGTCACTCGTGCAAGCCTCAAACTGTGTATTTAAGGTCTTCTAAATTACAATGTTGGCCACTGGTGTAGAAGCAGATGGGGTGCCACTCTGGCATGGCCAGGTAGTGACCATGGACTTTGGGCGAGTCACCCAGCATCTCTGGTCTCAGCTTCTAAATCAGCAAGGTGGAGGTAATCATGCCTGCACTTTGTGTCTCATGCAGCTGTCCCAGTGAGAAGGCAAGATGTGCTTGAGATGCTTTGTACATGAAACCATACTGAGGTTGGCTGCTGTGAGCCAGTGGTGTTTACACTGACAAATATGGCAGGGTGTTTAGTTAAAAAATCTTGGAGAAAATAATAAAGGTTTCCACCACTTAGGTTACGTCATTGTGCAAATTAGCAAAAGGTATCCCAAGGGCGCACGGTTCAGTTCCTGAGGTGTGGGTGGGTATCACTGCCCACCCCCAGACAGAGGTGATTCAAAGGAAATCATTGCTCACTTAGGCCTCATTTCAGATTTTTAGTTCTCCGCATAGTCAAACTCCCCCGAAAGCCATGGAGTAACATATCCTGGTTCCTCTGACTGTCCAAGAAGAGAAACTCCAAGGTTTACTGAGCTCTCCCTCCTGCTCATCAGAGCTGGAGGGTCCTTTGAGACTGCAATTTGTCCTGCTTATTTCACCGGTGATACAAACGAGACCCAGAGAGACAACTTGACTTACTCAAAATCACACAGCTTATGGGGAGAGCAGGGCCCAGAACCCAGTTGTTCTACCCCTGCTCAGAGTCCTGTCCAAGGGTTTCATGTCAAGAGACGTTAGGCAGCAGCATCCACAATCACAGCTGGAGATCCCCAGACCTGCCTGGCCTTTCATAGTCAAAGGTAGATTATTTCTAACCTACCATGCTGGGTCTCCCTGAACAGTCCTGTGGTCCCCATGGCTCCCTCCCCAGGCTTGGGAATACTCACCTGTCCGAGCTCGCACCAGCATATCCAAGCCATAGAGGATATCTGCCAAGTAGTCCAGGACCAGCCACATCATCAGGTAGTTGGACTGAAGCTCATCAAAACAGGCTCTAAATAAGCCAAGCGAGAGAAGGATGGTCACATGTTGCATGCCTGCGGGTGGGTACTGGCTCTGTGCTGATGACACTGGATTGTTTCATCTGGGAGCAGCTCTGCCTGTGGTGTTACTACCCCAGTGTAATCACCTCAGCTTCTGATGAGGAGATCCAGGCTCTAAGGACCTTTTCTGTCTCATGGTCACAGAGCCCCTATGGAGAACGCTGGGCTTGACCCCCAAAGAATGGCCCTGTTGCCTCTTAGCCATGGGCTCTGAGACTTCAGGAGGTGCAGTTTTCCAGGCCTCACTGGTGGAATCAGGTAAAAGGGCTAAGGACCTGCCTTTTGTGGGGGTCAAATTCCAACAAAGATATGAGCATTTCTGAGAGATTAGTAACAGAACAGGCCAGTATGTCTGTCCTACCTTCTCGATCTTTGTGCTATTTATCACACAAACAGCACCCTCAAACTCTGCCCCTTAACTTCAAGGGCACAGAAACCTGCCCTATAGTCTACTCTGCAGCTTGGTGGATGCAGCTTGGTTGGGGGGAGGATACTTTGGGCTTCCCCAAAGAAGAATAGCGGCTCACCCCACCTCCTCAAAGCCTGGCTTACACCAGAGAGCAGCAGCTTGATATGCACACCATCTTTCTCACTTGCTAGGATAGGCCCCAAGGTCTCCCCCTTTTCACCTGCCCCAGAAACACCTCAGAAGAGCAGGAGATCACTCTTGGATCAGATAATCCTGAAGGTCTCTGCGTTCTTGAGACAGGTGGCATTGAGTCTCCTCTGCATCCTTGCTATAAGGCATGAGCAGGAATGCCCCAAAATTCACCACATGGCTTCCCAAAACAGTGGCTCTGTGCCTTGCAGACTTGCTCAGGAATGCCCCAAAGTCCACTGTCTTCCCTCAGGGGGTAGGATTCACCTCTGCACCCTCATTTGTGTGCTGGCTCAGGTGGGCCTCAAAGCCCCTGCTTACTCTCAGAAGCGCCGAGACCTGCCTCTGCACATCTGTCCTGCAGGCCTGCTCAGGAACGGCCCTAAGTCCTCTTGTCTACCCTCAGAGAATCAGCAGCTGACCCTGCGTCCTTATCCCGTAGGCCTTGCTTACCTCTAGGGAGTAGCAGCTCGCCCTTCCTCCTGCTCTGTAGTTTGTGGACTTCCTCAGAAATGCCCCAAAGCTCCTGTTTGCCCAGAGCAGCACTGGTTGGCCCTGCTGGCCCTTGTTTGGTGGTGTGCTCAGGAATGCTCTGAAGACCCGAGGTTGCTCTCAGGAGAACTAGCTCCCTCTGGCACCCCCACCCTGTAGGCTTACGCAGAAAAGCCCAGGCCCCTGGCTTCCCCTCAGAGCAGCAACATCTCTCCTCTGCAATCGCAAACAGCAGCCTTCCTAGGAGGGGCCCTCAACACCACCTTCTGCTTAGACTAGAAGAGGCTCTCCCCTGTATGCCTACCCTACAGCATGCTTAGAACCATCCCCTTCTCCCTCAGGAGAGAAACAACTTGCCTCTCATTCTCCTCACACAACTCACTTAAGGAGGCCCCAAAGTGCCAAAATCCACACTGTCTCTCTCAGGCTCAGTGCCCCACCAGCTTCAGAGCACCCCGATGGTCCTCTTGGAGAACTTTCTAGTTTTAAAGATGGAGAAACTGAGGCACACCAGCTAAATGGTGGCTGTGAGGGGACCAGAACTCAGGCTTCCTGAGTGAGAACCAGAGCTCTGTCTCCTAGGCCTGGAGTTCTCATCCTTTCTCCTTCTACTCTACTGCCACCCCACCGCTCCCCCCTACCTGCAAACAAGCATACACCAGTTGTAGAAGACAGGCAGGGCAATGGCAGTCAGCCAGCGGTAGTACAAGTTGCTGGAGGGATCCACCACAACCACATCCTTCTTCTTCCTGGAAACCCAGACACACACAGACAGTGCAGCGTGTTGAAAGACTGCAGCTTTGGAGGGTTTGAGAGACCTGGATAAGCTTAGCGAGCCTAGGGCAATTTCAGGTGGAAGCTCATGAAGTGGCTGTCCACAATAGATTCGAGTTTGCGGGTGGTATTGGAGACTCCTCCTTTTCTTTGGGTTCTTGTGTCTCCTCTGCCATCCCATATGCCCCATATGCTGGCCCAGGACTGCAGAGCTAGAGCTGTGCTCCAGAAGAGACTCTGGTGACGTCCTGCCTTCCACTGGACTCAGCAAGTACAAGATCAATTGCTCATTGACAGGGCTATCAGTCTTGGGTTTGGAAGAAGGTTTGTGCATATAGTATTATCCAGTGCCCAAAAGAAGCCCTCAGCTTACCCTGACTGTGTGGACCACTTGTGTGGGCAGACCGAATGTTTGGGGTGGGGGGGCACATGAGCAGTCACATGGGCAATCCCTGTATGGGAAGACAGGCTGAGGTAGGAAAGACTTCAGGGTTCTTCCCTCCCAGCTCAATCCCCAGGAAGCCACAGTCGACTGTAAGGTCATAGTGATGATATTTCCATGTGTCTGTGGCAACATCCATACCCTTTGGGATGCTGGGAATGAAAATGCAAAATGACAATGTCACCGTGGTCGGCTGAGGTCTTGGGAGGAGCTTCGTGAAAATGCCGATTTCCAGGGCCGACCCATATTCCCTCCAGGACAGGGATCTGGCAATGTGCATTTAAACATTGCTCTGATGGTTCTGAGGCAGTTTCTTTCTTGACTGAATTTGGGATCCCTGGAGAATTCCCCTGGGAACCATCTCTAACACCTTCACTGCATTTGTGCTGATGTCGTAAAGGCTCATTTCCAAACACCCGGATCCCGCCTCTCCATCAAAAATCATCATCCTGTGGCTGGGCATGGTAACTCATGCCTGTATTTCTAGCATTTTGGGAGGCCGAGGCAGGAGGATTGCTTGAGCCCAGGAGTTCAAGACCAGCTTAGGCAGCATAGCAAGACCTCATTTCTACAAAAAATAAAAAATGTAGCCAAGCATGGTAGTGCACACCTGCGGACCTATAGTCCCAGCTACTCAAGAGGCTGAGGCAGAAGGATGGCCTGAGCCCAGGAGGTCGAGGCTGCAGTGAGCTGTGATCATGCCACTGCACTCCAGCCTAGGCGACAGAATGAAACCCCAACTCGAAAAAAAAGTCACCCTGGGGATAATGTGGGCCAACACTGAATGAAATAAATTGTGTAGAGTGCTTAGTTTTTATTTTCAGGATTTTCTGCAGATTCGAGTTTGCGGGTGGTATTGGAGACTCCTCCTTTTCTTTGGGTTCTTGTGTCTCCTCTGCCATCCCATATGCCCCATATGCTGGTCCAGGACTGCAGAGCTAGAGCTGTGCTTCAGAAGAGACTCTGGTGATGTCCTGCCTTCCACTGGACTCAGCAAGTACAAGATCAATTGCTCATTGGCAGGGCTATCAGTCTTGGGTTTGGAAGAAGGTTTGTGCGTATAGTATTATCCAGTGCCCAAAAGAAGCCCTCAGCTTACCCTGACTGTGTGGACCACTTGTGTGGGCAGACCGAATGTTTGGGGTGGGGGACACATGAGCAGATTCACAGGGGCAGCCCTTGGCAACCCACCTAAGGCAGCCTCAAACACCTCTCTGTACTTACAAGCTTTCTGGAGTTTCCGAACTGGGAAGAACTCTTTCTGCAGAATGGGATCTTCACATGGTTTCAGGAATCCTAGTCCCCAGCCTGGGACCAAATCCTTTTCCTTGGCTCTGAGTACCCGCTTCAGGGTGACACTAAGACCTCCTGAAAGCATTGCTTCAAGACACACAGTCCTGGACCCCCACAGCAAGGGGTTAGGCCGCCTGCCGGGATCATTGAATCCTCTCTTCTTTTTCATTTTAATTTTTTTTTTGAGTTGGCGTCTCACTCCGTTGCCCAGGCTGGAGTGCAGTGGCACACTCACGGCCACCCCAGCGTCAGCCTGCTGGGCTCTGGCAATCCTTCCGTCTCTGTCTTCCAAGTAGCCATGTAGGTGCATGCTATTGCGCCTGGCTAATTTTTGATTTATTGTAGAGACGAGGTCTCACCAGGTTGCCTGGGCTGGTCTTGAACCTGTGGGGTCAGGCAATCCACTTGCCTTGGTCTCCCAAAGTGCTGGGATTATAGGATGAGCCACCAAGCCTGGCCAATTTTAGTTTTTTAAATAACTTTATTTTATTATAGAGCTGTGGAGTATAAGTCAGGATTAGGTACATAAGTAGTCTGCATGCAGCGGAAGTCTGGGCCTCCAACTGGTCCTCACCAGGTACAATTTGTGTTTTTATGTCTCACCCTCTCCCTCCCACATCCCCCGCAGTGTCCCACAACTGCCAATCCCTTGTGCGATTGCAATTAGTATTTGGGTCCCACATATGAGTGAGAACGTGGGGTATTCAGCTCCTTGTTTCTGTGATAGATCACTAAGTATCATGGTCTCCGACTCCATCCAATTTACTGTGAAGTCCATGAGTTTGCCCTTTATAGTTGCGTTACACTCCATTGTGTGAATGCACCACATTTACCACATTTTCTTTATCCAGTCCACTTTCTTTCTTTCTTTCTTCCTTTTTTTTTTAAGTTGGAGTCTCACTCTGTTGCCCAGGCTGAAGTGCAGTGGCCGCTCCTGGCCACCGCAGCCTCGACCTGCTGGGCTCCGATCCTTCCACCACAGCCTTCCACGTAGCCGGAATTATAGGCATGCGCTACCATGCCCGGCTGATTTTTGATTTATTGTAGAGATAGGGTCTCGAACACACGGGCTCAGGCAATCCACTCGCCTCAGCCTCCCAAAGCGTGGGATTACAGGCTGAGCCACCGAGCCAGACTTAATTTTTGATTTATTGTAGAGATGAGGTCTTGCCAAGTTGCCCAGGCTGTTCTTGAACCCGTGGGCTCAGGCAATCCACTCGCCTCAGTGATGGCCATCCTTACTGGAGTTAGGTGGTATCTCAATGTGGTTTTGATTTGGATTCTCTGATGTGAATCCGCTCTGGAGGCAGTGTCTCTCAGTACTTCCTCCTCTTGTTTTATGTTGTTCTTGCTCTCTTTTCTCTCTTTCTCTTTCCTTTTTGCCTTGTCACTGGATGATGTAGGTGACATTTAGCAAACTTCATATACCAAGGGCATTATTACCAACTGGAGTCTTGCAGTGGCATGGAGAGAGGACATGGCATAGGAAATGGGTATTTTCAGCACATTGGGATGAAATGAGGTTATTGATTTTATTATTATTCTTGAAGTGTAAGGTAAACTACATCCATTAAAGTATACATTGAGAAATTAGTATAACTTCTATAATTCCTGATCTATTTTCATGAGCTCCTGGGAAGTTGTTGGGAGCCGGCCATGGAGGCCCACTGAGCGTTAGGGATCAGGAAGGGCCATTGACCCCGAGACCACTAGGATGCGTTCGGGAGCTATTGACCCCATTTCCTCCCCCTTTCTACTTAGCACTAACCAGATTAAGCTCCTGTGAGCTCAAAACATAAAAACTCTGAGACCGGGATGAACACAAGCTAACTTTAGAAGCTCATTGCTCCCATCCTTCCACAAACTGCAGTTTTGGCTTTCACACAACTTATAATTCAAATTCAGGTCACATCTAAGAGCCTTAGTATTGGTCACAGGCTTCTGGGTCATGATCTTAGGATTTATTGAAGTTGAATAAGGTGTAAATTGTAGAATATAGTTTTAGAAGACAGCCATTTTGTTGAAAGAATGTGGTTGGGTTACTTGCAGGTAGCCCACTGTGAACTTTGGACTGGGCCACATTTCAAACATTCTGTGATGGGCCACTTTAGTTTGTAAAGTAAGTACTTAAGTCTCTATAGAATTGTTTAACTTGGTATTAGTACGAAAAGGGTTTATAGGCAATGTGAAAAGGGTTTATAGGCAGTACAAAAAGGGTTTAAAGGCAGTCATGGATTAAGGTTTCATCGATTAGGTTATGGGATTATACCTGAAAGAACATCTGGTGGGTGGGGAACGCCCCTCACACACCCAACTGTGTATAAAAGACCCGTTGTAATTCCCAATAAACGGCTTCTGCACTAGACAGGCATCCAGTCTCTTTCTTTCTCTCTCTGTCTCTCTCTTTCTTCTTCCCCCCAATCGCCGATGCTGTCTCCAACTTTGGGGTACCCTGAACCTGGCTGGAGCTGGTCTCCGGCAGGAAGTCACAAACAGCCTGAGACTGGAGACATTACAAGATCGTGGGAGATAAACCCAAATCCACACACTGAAGTTGGAAAAGTCACTCAGAGTTTTGAAAGTCATCCGCCAAGCTCTTTGTTCTGAAGCAAAGGGTATGGCCTGTCTGCTATTCTCAAAACCTGTCTCTGAATCAAATGAAAGCCTGAGCCTTGATGAGAAAGCTAGCAAGCAGAAGGAAAGCCAATTTTGCATAGACAGGAACAGGTTTAGGAAGCATACAGTGACAAATCTCAGAGCCATCTGAAGCCTGCACGTGGGGCAGAGTTCAGACTCACATTCAGACTTTGTTGTGCTATGAAACGATTCCATCATCTGTCTGCAGGAGGATCCTGCCAGTGTAGGTTCTCCTCAACACATGACTTTACTCTACTCCCCTTTTTTTAAAATTGGTTGTCTTTAAAGAGCTAGATACCCCTATAAAGTGATACAATGAATAGTTAAAATAGTTGGACACGGCAGGTGTTAATGCCCCATTGAAGAGCTGAGGAAACCAAGACTCAAGGCCAAGTCTTGCCTGCTGAAGGGGCACCCTCTGGAATCCCCTTGGGCCCTTCTGATTCGGCTCTTCCACACTCTGAAAGAAGGCATGGGTTGAGAAATAAACATCTGATAATTAAGCCCTCATTGACAAAGACCAGCCCCCTCTAACCTAGCACTTCCTATGGAATCAAGGATGTGTGCAGGCATGCTTGTAGAAGAATAATCACTACCATTATTTATAAGGGTCAAAAACTGGAAGCAATCTAATCATGCAACAGTGGGAAATTCATCCTCAACTGTGGAGTCCTATGAGGCCACTTAAAATGATGTTGTGGAAGAAAAGTGACATGGGGAAATTGCTTCTAATAGTTGGCTAAGTTAAAAAGCAGACTGCAAAAGAAATTATAATACTAGCTATATTCCTTTTCCATTGCTCCCAGAGTAAATGATCATGAACTTAGCAGCTTAAAAACAACACAAATGTATTATCTCACAGATCTGTAGGTCAGAATTTTAGGATGGGTCTCACCAGACTAAAATTAAGGTGTTACCAGGGCTGTGGGTCTTTCTAGAGACTCTGGAGGAGAATTTGTTTCCTGCATTTGGACTTTTGGCAAAACTCCATTTTTTGGCAATCATAGGGTTGAGGTTCCCATTTTCTTGCTGGCGGTGACGCGAGGGCCATTTCCAGGCTTTCGCTGCTGCTGCATTCCTGGACTCAGGGCTCTCTTCCTCCATCTTCAAAGCCAGCAACAGTGAACCGAGAACTTCTCAAAATGCCATCTCTCTGGTCCTTTGTGGCCGGAAAAGTTTCTTCACTTTGAAGACTGCATGTGATTATATTGGGCCCACCTTGGCAATCCAGGTTAATCTCCTCATCTCAAGGTCCTTAAACTTAATCACATCTGCAAAGTCCCTCTTGCCAGAGAAGGTAACAAACATATTCACGGGATGTGGGGATTAGGGCAAGGGCATGGTTGGGAGTCATTATTCTCCCTTCCCACACTCCACCCTTTGATCCTCAAAGATTCACGTGGATTCACTCCATCTCAAGACCTCCCCCCAACAGTCTCATCTAAGCCTCATGAACTCAAAAGTTCCAAATCTCCTCATCTAAATCCGGCAGCGTAAGTCTCTGGGTGTGAATCAAACTGGGGCTTAATTTCTCTCCATCCGTGGATGTGTAAAACTAAAATAACAAAAGATCTGCCCCACCATGCTCTGTACAATGGTAGGGCCAGCACGGGATAATGGCTACAAGTGTTCTAGCTCAAAGAGAGGGGGGACGGAAGGAAAAAAAATACGCTGGTCACAGGCAATATTGAGATCCAGTCAGGCAAGTGCCTGTATGTTTCAAAACCTGAGATAAATCCTCTGTGGTTCATGGCTCTGCCTCTGGGCTCAAGGCTTTCTGCTCTGAGACATTCTTCTTTTTTCGTGAAAGGTATCACTTGTTTGTAGCTGAGTTGTTTCATTTGCCTGTTTCCTACTTCTAGGATTTAGAAGATCCCATGATCTTCCTTTATTTTGTAGTCTTTCTGTTCCTTAGGGTCTAAGCTGGTTGTGTTTCTGCTGTAATAAAATTCCCAGAACACTATGGGTTATGTGTATCACAAGGATTCACTTCATTAGACATTCATGGATCTTTCTGAGAAATATCTTCTCTATTTCTTTGGCTTCTGCTGAGATAGTTGAGGGGACCTGAGTCACACCTTAATCTCTTCAGACAGTCTGTATGCAATATTCAGATCTTTTAATCTCCTGAGGTACTAGCAAAAGGTTGTCCAGCCACACCCATGGCTTTTTTTCCCTAAGGGATGCTTTCCTCACCGTGAAGCTCTTCAATTTTGTGTCTTTTGCCATTTGAGTATGTCAAGAATTTCCAAAGTTCTGGTTCCTTTTGGCTTAACAGTTTTTCCTACAATTCATTTCTTTCCTCTAGCATGCTACTATAAGCAGCATGAAGAAACCAGGTTGCATCTTCAACACTTTGCTAGAAAATCTCGTCAGTTAAATATTCAAGCTCACTGCATACAAATTCTGCTTTCCACATGACTGCAGGATATCATTCTGCTAAGTTTTCTGCCACTATGAAACAATTCCCCTTCCTCTAGCTTTCTTTCCTTCTTTCTTTCTTTTAAGTGAGAAAGCAGGATTTATTGAGAGGACAGAAAAGCTCCCACAGTGGGAAGAGACCCGAAGGGGTTCCCCTCCTCTAGCTTTCAATAGTCTGCCCCCTTTTTTGGTGGGCCCTGTCCACAGCATCCATAGAGTTTAGATTTTTACCCATAATCTCTTTATAATCCTTTAAGTGTCAGGCATTTAAGTGATTTAAGTTTTCTCTATAGTGCTCCTCATTTCTTTCTGAGCTCTTACTGGCAGAGTCTTCAACATCCATATTTCCACAAACAGCCTTTCCAAAGAAATCTAGACTTGAAAAAAAAGTCATGCTCCTCAAAGTCATGCTCTTCCAGCTTCCACCTCGTGCTTGATTCCATAGTCACTTTGACATTCTTAGATATTTGCTACCGCAGCACCCCACTTCTGGCACCAAAAGCTGTGTTATTAATCTTAAATTGCTGCCATAACAAATCATCACAAACTTAGTGACTTGAAACAACACAATATTATCTCACAGTTTGTAGTTCAGGGGTCTTATGGGACTAAAAGCAAGATGTCAGCAGGCTGCATTCCTTTCTGGAGGTTCCAGGGGAGAAACGATTTTCTGTGTATTTGATCATTGGGAGAATTCTGTTTCTCGTAGCTAGAGGACAAAAGTCCCTGTCCTCTTGCCAGATTTTAGAGGCTGCTGCTTCCTGAGCTCGTGCCCCTTTCCTCCATCTTCAAAGCCAGCAGTGATGGGTGAAGTCCCTCTCACACTGTGACTCCTTCTTCTTCAATTTAACCTCTCTGAACGTCTCTCTGCCCTCCTTCTGCTTTTAAGGACTCGCGTGATTATACTTGGCCCACTGTGATAACCCAGGATAATCTACCCATCCCAAGGACCTCAAATTTAATCACATTTGCAAAGTCCCCTTTGCCATATAAGGAAACCTATTTACAGGTTCTAGGGATCGGGACAGTGGACATATTTTGGAGGAGAATGTTCTTCCTACCACACTAGTCAATATTTGTTGAGCACTTACTATGTATCAGGCTCTATTCTAAGCATTGCATATATATTAACATACATCTCGTCTTTACCCTTTCTTGTAAATAAGATACTATTCCAACCCCTATTTTATTTTATTTATTTATTTTAAAGATGTGGGGTACAATTCAGGGTTAGGTATACAAATGGTCATTAGGCAGGTACTTTTGTTGCTGAGGTGTCCCTCCCACCTCCCCTGGCAGTCCCACCATTGCCACTTCCTTATAGTATTACCATAATCATTCAAGGTCTGCTTAAGAGTGAGAACATGCACTCAGTTCTTCGTTTCTGTGATAGATCATCGAGTATTACAGCTTCTAAGTTCATCCAAGTTGCTGTGAAGTTCATGATTTTGTCCTTCTTTATGGTTGTGTAATAGTCCATTGTGTATATGTATCACATTTGTTTTTTTAGCCAGTCCTCTTTCAATGGACAGCACAGTTGGTCCCATGTTTTTGCTATTGTGATAATGCTGCAATAAGCGTGCGTGTGCAGGTATTTTTTTCATAAAGTGATTTGAGTTCCTCTGGTTATATTCCCAGAAAAGAGATTGCAGGGTCATATGGAAGACAGATTTTTAGATCTTTTAGGAATCGCCACAGTTTTCCACAGAGGCTGTACTAGTTTACACCCCCACCAACAGTGTAGAAGCTTTCCCTTTTCCCTGCATTCTCTCCAGCATCTGTTGTTTTTTGAGTTATTGATGATGGCCATCCTGACTGGAGTTAGGTGGTATCTCAGTGTGGTTTTAATTTGCATTTCTTTGATGATTCGTGAGGTTGAGCATTTTTTCATGTATCTGTTAACTGCTTATATGTCTTCTTTTGAAAAGTGTCTATACATATCTTTTGCCCACTTTTTGATAAGGCTGTTTGTTTTTTTCTTTTCAGTACATTTGAGTTCCTTGTAGATCCTAGATGTCAGGCCTTTGTCAGATATACATTTGGCACAAATTTTTTCGCATTCTGTGGACTGTCTCCCCACTCTCTTGACGGTTCCTTTGGCTTTGCTGAAGTTTTTCAGTTTGATGAGGTCCCACTTGTCTATCTTATCTCTTGTGGCACGGGCATTTGGGGTTTCGATCAGGAATTGTCAACCACTATCTTATAAATCAGGAAACTGATACACAGAGAAATCGGGCAACTTGCCCAAGGTCATAAAGCTGTCAGGTAACTGAGTTGGGATACATATGCTCTTAACAAGTGTGTATATTAAATGTATTATAGCTACCTATTTATTCAACATATATGCCTAGAACAAAGTTGGAGGGATATTGGCCAACACGTTGAGAGGTTATCTCTGACAGTGGAACACTGTTGACATGAAGTGTACTTTTTGTGTGTGTATGTCATGGGTGCTTTTTATTGTCTTCCAAGTTTTCAGCAATGAGTGTCTCAATAAAGTGGATAAGAATAAGAGATTATTAAAATTGTTACACGAAAGAGCAAGAACAGTTACTCATCCTCTGTGATGTGAACCACTGTCTTTCTGCCACTGGAGAATTAATGTCAAGGCACCAGCAGAGGGCGCTACCCTCAAGCTTATTGGGCATGGTTCACTCTGCATGGCGTTTAATAACATTAGGCTCAGCTTGCCTTGTGCAAGTGTTGTGACTTCTGGGTTACAGATCTTGGCTAACTGCCGGGGGCCTAGTAAAGACCTGGTACCATCCAGATGTGTCCCGAAATCCACCCAGAGCTGCCCCAAAAGAACCTGCATAGAGCTGGAAAATAATGCTGGTTTTGGCTGGGAACAGTTTGACGGGGAGGGGAGAAAAGAAAAATTTTCTTGCACCAGAAATGTGATGGAAGAGTGGGGAGGGTGTCCATAAAGAGCTGTTTCCACGTCTAGGTATCCTCATTTGGGGACAGTTCCCAATTTTGTGCCTTGGTCCTTGACTTCAGTGTGGACCCATTAATTGAGCTCATAGGAAAATATTTAAGAACCTGATGCAGCAACACTGTCCATCCTCATCCTTGCCCACACCTTAGCCCCAGGACAAAGAAGCCAAGAGACCCACAAGACCTCTGTCCAAGGTATCCTCAGCCTTTCCCTGTCTTAGAGACCTGCTACTAGGGACTCAAGGGTGTTTAATATCAGGTTTGGCTTTGAATCAAGCATGTTTCACAGTAGTTATTGTCTTATGGATGAAATCTGCTAAATTTTTTCTTTATTGTTGGCATTTTGTCTCCGGATTTGATGTCCAAATTTATGCAAACAAAATGCATGCTTCCTTCATGGAGAGAAACAGAAAAAAAGATTTATGCAAGGAACAGAGAGGGAACCAACAAGAAAAATCCTTGGTCTATCAGCTGGAAGTCAAGAAATTGGCATTTCTGTCTGATATTGATGGTTTTCCCCCAACATTCAACTGAGACCTCCACTCACAGCATTTTGTAAAGAAGTGGTGAGCATGGAGAATTGTGCACACATGGACACATGCCAGTGCAGACATACAACCTCACGCACATGTCACACACTCCCTGGGCTCATGAGTGGCACCTGCGAAAGTCACACATCAAACTAATCTGCCAGCTCAGCATCTGCCGAAAGTAATTACAGGTCACCCTTTCAAGAGACTGTTCTCTGGAAATATTTAAATTTCCTCTTTTCATGCCCTGATGATACCCTCAAGATTGGCCGGAATTGGCCTCAAGGCAAGGTCATTTCACTGGCACACAGCAGCTTGAGGTTGTGGAATTTAAAAATGCATTCTCCTCATTAAGGAAAATATCCGCTGATCTGTAAAGAAGCTCCTTTTCATGCCCAAACATGTAGCTATGTAGAATGTTAAAGTTCAAAGCATTTAGCTGATCCATCTCCTTTGCTTTACAGATAAGAAAAATGAGAGCCAAAGAGATCAAACGACTTTCCCCAAGAAGTCATGCGGACCTTGTCCTTTACCCCCTTCTGTCCAGGGGGATGGATTTCCAAGGAAAGGAACAGGATTCTAGAATATTCTACTGGTGTCTTGGGAGGGTGTGGAGTAGGAACACTTAAGGAGAGAAGTAAAGCCGGGGTTTCTACAGGGAGGAGAGTGGTCCTTGGAACTGGGAAAGGCTAGGGCTCTGCTGGCGGCAAGGGTGAGTACTTACTTCTCCTCGGAGTTGTTGCTGGCGTTAGTGTTGTGTTTGGCCAGGGGCCAGGCACTGCAGGGAGGTGGAGAGAACAGCACGGCAATCTGGACTCTGTTTCCATTACTGGGGACCACTTCCCACCGGGTGATTATTCTAGTACCCTATCCCTCTTCTCCTGGCCCCTTAGGTTCACAGCTTGAAGAATATGGAGTGCTATCATTGTCAAGGCCAAAAATTTGGGGGACAAGTTAGCTCTGGTAAAAGCCTTGGGGAAGAGAGGAGGAACACCAGGCTAAACGGAGGTTTCTGAATAAGTGAGGGTTAACCCCTTAAAGTCCAGTCCAGCTTCCTTTCAATCCATTCAATCTCCTTTCCCTCAACCCTGTGTGAGGTGCTGTGCCAGGCATCTTAAGGGGCACAGAAATGGCCTCTGCCTTCGGGGGCACCTCCACGCCTCTTGGGTAAAGGCAGTCTAACTAACGCCTTCTGCGCCAGAAGAAATATACTCGGTAGTGGCAGTGGCAGCAGCTTGCTACTCTCATTTGCAAAGGCGTGGCTCTCAGAGAATGCCTCCCTCCAAAGTCCAGTCACAGCCATCTCTCGAATTAGCAGGGCAAGGCAAACAATTAACCGTGGGCAGAACTGTCTCTGTTTTCAGTCTATCCTTCCCCTCCCCCCACCTCCTCAAATCTTGTAATTTTGGATCCTGCCACCCCTGATCTATGTGGGAATCTGGTAGAAGGTGGAGGCTGGCTTGGCCCAAACTGGATATCTATTTCCAGCTGAATTTTGCAGTACGTCGTGGCATTCCACAGGAAACGGTATTATCTCCAAGTGCTCACCTGCCAGCATGTTCTTGACATGACTGGTTTAAGAAAGCCAGTGGGTCTCACAGAGCACTGCAGGACGCCACAGGGACTGGAGCCCGTGGCCAGGGACACCCCTAACTCTAAGGCATCTCTTTTATGATACTGGACAGACAGCCAAATAAATACCATTTTGACTGCTCTGCTCACCCTGCCCAAGTCTCCCTCTCCCCGTCTAAGAGACGGCTATAACAGCTTGTGTCCGGATTAGTTCTGCTCGTCTGAAAGATCCCCCAAGGAACTGAAACCCCTGTGGGATGGTGAAGGAGGGAAGTTCAACTCCATGGAGTGTAGCTGCCCGTGTTCACCACATCTCTGTGCCCTTAATTCCACAAGGCCAGAACTAAGACCTGTCTCGGAATATACTTGGCTTAGCAGTTGAGACTTTACCTCCGAAACTTCAAAATCCTCCTTCCCCAGGAAGACATGCTGATGGATCAGCTACCATCCTGCACCATCACCCTCATCTGCCTACCCTGATTCTCCTGGCAAGTGATCAGGTGTCTGCCGCATAGTGGAGGCCTGCCCCGAATGTGGCCCTGCCGCAACTATCTGCTCTTCCAGTCACATTGGGAAATGGACAGAGAATCTAAGGATGTGGGAAGACAATTTTGCTTTTTCTTGCCCAAAAGGAATCTGAACCAGTCTGGCTGGCTAGCTAAGAAACCTCTTTTTCCTCTCCCCTTCCTCCTCCTCCTCCTTCTCCTCTTCCTCTTTCTTATCTTCTCCTCTTCCTTATCTACCCACCTGTCTTTCTGTCTCAGCAGCAGGCAGCATGCAAGTCATGCGGTCATGGTGCTCTGGGGAGGACCAGGGATACGCAGCCCTGGGAACCTGGGACCGCCCTGCACGCATCCCAGCCAGCACCCGAGCACTCCTCAGCCTCCTTCTCACAGCCCAGGGAGCTCGAGGGTTTGCAGCCCAAACACATGTGAAAACTTTAGCCCCGCTCTCCAGAGGGCCTTTGCGTCTGAGTGGAGGATTCACATGACTTTCCCGGGTACCGAAGACGGAATCTGGGTCTCCTAAAGCAGTCACTAGCAAGAAATGACCTTGAACTCTCCTATTCTGTTTTAAAAGTGCCTGTATGGTTTGCAATCCCCTGCATAATCTATGATATACAAATACCCACCCCCATCCCCCACACAAATATGGACTTAAAATGGAAGCCCAAGCCGGGCTCGGTGGCTCAGCCTGTAATCCCGTGCCTTGGGAGGCTGAGGTGAGTGGATTGCCCGAGCCCGTGGGTTTGAGACTTGCCTGGGCAACTTGGTGAGACCTCATCTCTACAATAAATTAAAAAATTAGCCGGGCGTGGTAGTGCACGCCTGTAGTTCCAGCTACTTGGAAGGCTGAGGCAGAAGGATCACTGGAGCCCCAGCAGGTAGGGGCTGTGGTGGCCGGGAGCGGCGCTGCACTCCAGACTGGGCAACAGAGTGAGACTCCAACTCAAAAAAAAAAAAACAACGCCCCCCCCCCAAAAAAGGAAGCCCAGGAAGATTCACGGTGTCTTCCCCCAGATTTCATTGTCTTCCTGCCCCAGGGGCTGCACATGCCCAGTTGAGAAGCCCATCTTCTCTCGTTGGCATAAAAACAGATGGCATTTCCTCTGGAAAATTACATAGGGACCGTCTGTTCTGCAGCAACCCTGCTCATTTCCATCTACACATCTCATAAATCTCAGCATTATCGAGAGGATTCAGCCAAAAGAGAGCTCTTCAACTCCTCCCTCGCACAGATTCTGGGGGAGAGTCCACCCATTCTTGAGGCCGAGGCCAAGTGGAGGTTAGTTTCCCTTCCACGTCTTACCCCTCCTCTCTTCCAGACTGACCCAAGTGTCCTAAAGAGACCCTTGCTGCTGGGAGACAATTGATTCAACCCTTGTTGGCCACACAGGCTCTCTGCAGATCCCCTGCCGGGGAGGCTTGTTGAGAACAAGAGAAAAGGGCAGGCAGCAGCCCTGAGTGCACGTGTGTGCGTCTGGGATGGGAGGCGTCAGCCCCACATGCAGGTCTGTCTCCCAGTCGGGATGAGGGCCATGCAGGAAGACGCACACAGGCCCTGGTTCTGCAGATCCTCCTACCAAAAAGCAAGCACTCTTCCCATCCTCCCACTCTACCCTCAACTATTGTCTCCCCTCCCCCACCTGATTTGGGACTTGGACGACTCCCCTTGAAAATTCTGGCCTACCAGTGGACCTCCTTCCCAGAAAAATGCATGTATGCCTCCCCATAAAATTGGGGGTGCCACTGAGGTACCCACCGAGGCTCATGGTATGCAAAGCCCTGTTTTTGAGCAAGATGGGTCACAGTGCAGTCTAGGTTGAGTTCTTTGATGGGGAGAGCGTTCCCAGCTGAGTTTCTGAGAATGCTATTTCCAGGGGCCATCGCCAGAGCTTCATGTGGGATGACGTCAGTGGTCACATGAGCTGGGCACTCTGGTTCAAGGGTTGCCTCTCTAACAAGGCCTTATGGGTTTGAGCAGAGGCTGTTAGAGCAGGCAGCCCTCCCTCAGAGGCAAAGACCTTGTTTAGGAAGTGGCTCACTGGAATGGTGCTCAGGGCCACTTGTAGGAGGCAGGACCCAGAAAAGCAGATGTGTTCTGCTCTGCCCCGCCTGCTGCAGGTGGCTCTTCCTTCTTTTGGGTACCTTACCTTTTCCCTCTGTCTGGTGGCTCCTGACTGCCCGTGTTGGCCTGGACATCGCTTTCTCGGCTGGATACCTCCTGGAGCTCGGCTCCGCGGAAACGGTCCAGAAAAGAGTCGCGTGTTTGATCCTCGTGGCGTACATGCCTGGATCCCCATGCGCGCAGAGAGACAATGAAGCGTGACACCCTGGAAGGTGACACAACAGGTGCCAAGCAGGAGAGGAAGGAGAAGGAAATAAACAGACACCCCCAACTCTCTCTCATTGAGGACCACACAGAAGCAGAGATGACCAACAGAGAGTTTTCAAGTCATTATAAAATTTAGAGCAAGGCTTAAAGAAAGAAGCATCTGGACACAACCTAGAATCTTTCCCCAGACCTTATTTTGTTTATTTTTTCTTTTACAAACTCCAGTTTTCTCTCCAGACTTGTGTAGAAGTTTCTTTGAAACTTGCCCTGACTCCTCTCCTGGAGCCAGATGCTTCCAGGAGCTCGCCATGAACCCAAACTCAGCCCTGCCTGCTGCCTCCCGTGTCTCTGCCACAGGGGAATGGAAACGGAGACTCAATTCTGTTTCTCCTCTTCTGGATTCTCTGACTTGGCATCTGCAGGGCCCTCTACCAACAGGGTATCTCCAGTTAGAGTCAGTACTGAATAACCTGGAACTAAGCTGGAATTGTCACATACCTTGACCCTTATCACACACGTGTGACCTTAGCCTAAGGGAATACATAGAAGCAACACAATACCCCAGGTAGATAGATACTTATAGCTGTCCCTGTAGACATATTTTGAGATGTTGGCTCAGTCCAACCTCTCTGCTCCAGCTGCTCCCTCACCCATACCCTTCCTTTGCTGAGGGGGGAGAACTTAGGTCATACTCCCCTCTCCAGCCTCAGCCAACAGGACCAGGGATGGACACTGCCCCCAAGTGATCACTCAAGTCTTTCAACTAAGGGCCACTTCAAGATGGAGTTGCGTGTGTCAACTCAAGATCATAGGGTGAAGGCTATTTTCCATCTAGTGCCTGCTGATGTGCAAACAGAGAAAGCTAGATTGCAGGAGACATAGAAACAAAGCACAAAGACTACAAAACTCCATGAGAAAATGAGAGAAAGAGGCAGCTGCCTTCCCAGCACCTCTCCATGAGATAACCTGTTTTGCTAGCTTGTACCCTACTGGTACCAGCCCTTCCTAAGCCTCTTCATTTGAGATGATTTCAAGGTGTTCTCCTCCTTGCAGCCAAAGAGCTTAAGATAGTGCTTTATTAGTACAACAAAAATACCAAACATCACTTAAATGCTTAGCTACCATGGACTAGTTAAAAAATGGTAGAATAGCATCTTCCACAGTGAAAAGTCTGAAGAATAAATAGATAAGTAGGTTTTTAAACAACAATCTTAAGTAAAAAGCAGAAGAAGCATGACTGCAGAAATCTATGGCATTGGTTAAAAAAAAAACATGGTGGAAGGAAGTCATGAGGCCAATGTGTGTTGAGCACCTGTGATGAGCACTTAGCTCTGTCACAGACCTCAAGCCACCTGTGAAGTAGGCATTGTAAGATGCATGTCTAGATGAGACTTGAAAGGGTGAAATGACTTCCTCGAGGTGGGGCAGCTGTTGGAGCCGGGGTACAGATATCATCAGAAAGAGACTGAGCTTGGAGGCTCGCTAATCTTTCACATGCTTTTGCAAGGATATCTGCTGTGGCGTCCAGATGGACACCTGCAGGACCCTGCCAGAGCTATTTGAAACTGCACCCACACAGCTCTCAGCATACCACTGTGTCCACCCAGCAGTCTCCGTGGCTGGTTGCTCGTCCCACCTCCCCTGGTTGGCTTCATTCTGAATTCTTCCAGAACTGCCAAGAACCTCAATGTCAGTTTTGATTAAAACGATTTCAGATCAAGGTGTTGTTCTTAGACTTTCCTGAGCTCAAGACACCTGACCCAAGAGGAAATTACTCGTGAATAGTTTTCGGGCTGTTCTGCTCCGGACCCTCTCTCTTCCACCCCCCACATAACCCTTCTTCTGCCTTCTTT
This sequence comes from Cephalopachus bancanus, assembly GCA_027257055.1. Taxonomy (NCBI): domain Eukaryota; kingdom Metazoa; phylum Chordata; class Mammalia; order Primates; family Tarsiidae; genus Cephalopachus; species Cephalopachus bancanus. The sequence continues at coordinate 658,626 of JAPVLO010000159.1, read as the reverse complement.
TGGCGCACATACTTTTCACTCTGAATTGCTCCCCCTTTCCCAGGTGAAGGCTGAGACCGATTCCAATTGGTTACCTGCCGGGCCCCTGGTCGGTGAAGAAGCTTGCCTGGATGCAGCCGGTCCCCTGGTCTCCATGGCGATTCCAGGCTGCAGTGCTGCCAATGTCTCCTCGCATGGCGAGTGGGTCCTAGGAAATCAAATATGCAGCAGGCTGAATTGATTTCAAGCTCATCCACCTCCTGGACACAGTCAGGAGTGAGCTGGTCAGATGTCCTGCTTAATAAGGAAAGCCGCTGTCACACATCCTCATCCCATGGGCTCCCCGCTTCCGTTCACCTCCAGCAGATGCTGGTTTTGGGGGAAAATGCAGCCTTTCCTTTTACCAAGGAAGGTAGCTCATGTCCAGTCACTGTGCATGGGCTAGGTGAAGGGCAGGGGAGGTGGTGTCAAATGTTGCATGGTCCTCATCAGAGCACAGGGTGGGGCAGGTCCCAGCACTTGCCATCTCAAGCCATAGCAGCTGTTTTCACACAATGATTCCAGAACAAGGATTTTGATTCCAACACATCTCTGCTTATTGAATCCCATCTTCTAAGGCCAGATCTAAGGCTACCTCCTTAGAGACTTTCCCGAGCCTCTCTTCCCCCTCTGTGTGCCGCAATCAGAATACCTGGATGGTTGTTTCTGTGCTTGTCTGTCAGCCTTCCCAGGGACCTACTGATTAAGAGGTGGGCCCTGGAATACAGAACAGAACCGGCCTGGCCCTCCACACACAGCTCAAATAACTCATACAGTATTTTCAACGAAAGTCCACGTCCACTCTGCCTATTTCCAAACTCTAGCCCCTCTCTCCTGTAATGCAATTCAGAGTGAGAAACGTGAGCGTGCCTAGGACAGGTGCCCACAACTTTATACAAGCACAAGTCACATCAGCAGAGTCTGATGTTTATTGAATCACGTGGAATAAGACTAGGAATGTGTTTGGGAATATTCTCCTTTCTTTTAAAACCTCCAAGGCTTGAAGTTTGATTGGCCTGATTAAAAGCCATCCGGGCATTGGCCTCTAGGGATTTGCACTTCGGTCTACGAGTCTTGAGGAGCCCAGGCAAGACAAATTAATTCTATCACATGACCTCCTGCAACCTCATCAGCCTTCTTAACAAGGTGATAACACAGCTGAAGCAGGAGGCAAGAATTAACGTCAGGGAAAAGCTTCAGTCTCTCCCGGGTGAGTGATTAGAAATCAGAGTCCTTAAACCCCAGAGGCTGATCTGTGCCTCCTCCTTTCTACAGATTCCTGCCATCTCCAGCAGCGGGGAGCTCACTGTCAGGACGTGACCTGTCCAGGCCATCTTTAGACAGCTCTACCTGCCTGCAAGTTCTTCCCTCCCTCAGTTTCCCCACAGCACGGCTCCTTTTTCTGCTGAAACCACAGAGTCAGGCAGTATCATCTTCTATGATGGGGGCTTGTGCCGTGTCCGGTTTTCCAGGCCAGAACCCCCAGCTCACCCAATAGGTTTCTGGGTTCTTGCTTGACTGGGCAGGCAGACTGAGACCACTCAAGCTGGGAAGACTTCTTTGTTGGTGGTTACCGCTACTATCAACAAAAACCCGAAGTCTTTTTTTTTTGAGTTGGAATCTCACTCTGTCGCCCAGACTGGAGTGCAGTGGCCACTCCCGGCTACTGCAGCCTCGACCTGCTGGGCTCCAGCTATCCTTCTGCCTTAGCTTTCCAAGTAGCTGGAATTACAGGTATGTGCTACCATGCCCGGCTGATTTTTTGATTTATTGTAGAGATGAGGTCTCGCCAATTTGCCCAGGCGGGTCTCGAACCCACGGGCTCAGGCAATCCACTCACCTCAGCCTCCCAAAGTGCGGGATTACAGGCTGAGCCACCGAGCCCGGCTAAACCCGAAGTCTTATTACACAGGTTGCTGTTAAGTCAAATGACTGTAGTTTGCATACGTGCAATTTATTTTTTGGAATTAAGTATTGGACCTTCCCCATTTATCTGAGTCACTCGATATTTTGGGACCCTTATACACAGAGGAATCACACTCACCTATACTCCCAACACCATTTTACTCTCAAATGCAATACGCAGTTCCCATACCATTTATTGACTGCTTTCTGTATGTCAGCCACACATGTTTTATCATTTAATCCACACGACCCTATAAGAGAGGCAACAGAAACTCAGAGAAGCTGAGTAACTTTGCCAAGGTCACACAGTCAAAGGGCAAAGCTAAGATTCCAATGTTACTTTAAAAGCTGCTCTCGGCTGAGCATGGTGGCTCATGCCTGCAGTCCCTTGAGCCTGGAAGTTCAAGACCAGTCTAGGAAACACAGTGAGACCTCATCTCTACAAAAAAAAAAAAAAAAAAAAAAAATCAAAAAATTAGTCAGGCATTGTTGTGTGTGCCTGTAGTCTCAGCTACTTGGGAGGCTGAGGCAGAAGGATCACCTGAGCCCAGGAGGTCGAGGCTGTGGTAAGTCATGATTATGCCACTGCACTTCAACTTGGGCAACCAAGTGAGACCTTAACTCAAAAATCAATAAATAACCCACTCTCATCCACTCTGTGAATCTGCCCTTATATTTTCATATATAGCAGAGATTAAGACAAAAGTTCATAGGACATGGCTAAGTACTGAGCCCTGTGGCATGCCACCAGGGACATCACTCTGATCCATCTGGTACAATCTGTGGGCCTGCTTCTTAATTCTAAACCACCTGACTGACTTCTCCCACTATGTGCGTAAGAAACCCACTCACAGCTGGGCTCGGTGGCTCAGCCTGTAATCCCAGCACTTTGGTAGGCCGCGACAAGTGGATTGCCTGAGCCCACAGGTTCGAGACCAGCCTGGGAAACTTGGCAAGACCTCATCTTTACAATAAATCAAAAACTAGCTGGGCGTGGTAGCACACGTCTGTAGCTCTGGCTACTAGGAAGGCTGGGGTGGCCGTGAGTATGCCACTGCACTCTAGCCTGGGCGACAGAGGGAGACTCCAACTCAAAAAGAAAAGAAAAGAAACCCACTCACATCTCATTTGTATATACATAAGAGACCCTGTCAGAGGCTGTGCTGCAGTTCAGAGGCTGCCATTCCCTGCCCTCCTAATATTCTGTATTACCAAGGTGGGGTGCCTATTCCAAGGCATGTAGCTCAGTTGGAGGTGACAGAGGGACAAAAGAGTCCACCTCTGGTGTCTTTGGCTCCGAGCAGCTGGCATGGGGATGGTGGTGGTAGCTGCTGACAGCTGGACTGGGGCTTTGTCCCAGCATGTGTGCCTGGAAGACCCCGAGGCAATCCCAAGGATGGAGCTGTCCTGTCCCCACAGCAGCCCCTCAGAGAGCTCTAGGCACCAAGCAGTCTGCCCAGCATTTCCACCTAGTGTGGTTTCTGTTAATTGCACGAGGGCACATCCTGAGACCAGACTTATTTGCATTTGCAGTGGAGGAATCAATGTCCATGACATCAGAGCTGGTGGGTGAGTGAGGAGGGCCCAACCCCCCGGGACTTCAAATCGGGCCTCCACTGGCAACAGCAAGGGCTACTTTGTGTGGCCTGGGTCTGTGACGCCCACTCTCTGGGAGGCAGCAAGATGGGGGGGCCCAGACCCGGGCTCAAATCCACCTGTCCATCAGCACCTGTCACCCGGGTATTCTATGGGCTGGTCTCCTACCCTCTCTGATCTTAGGTTTCCTGCTTTTCATAGAGTAAATAAAGAAAAAATTGTCAATTTCATGTTGACTTAAGTATTGTTCAACCACTCATGCCCAGAAAGGCACATTTAGCCGTGAAGAACAGAGAGAGCCTTACATGACACAAGTTGCAGGTGCCCAAGGGGAACTTTTCTTCCCCTTGCATGCCTCCATTTGTTTCTTGATGCCTGAAATTCTGCCACATCACTGTTTTTCTTTTAGCTCCAGAGTCTTTATCCTTGTTAAATGCCTGGGGGTGTTGTGTTTAAATCATAAACCCAACTAGTGACTTCTCCAGGGAACTGATTTTTACCATGCAGATGGAGGGAGATGGGACGAGAGGAGCAGAACTAAATGTGACATTTTGAGCTCTCGGGAAGACACAAGTACTGAAACAAAGGGAGAAACTTCTGGCAATCAATGAGGAAAGGAGAGCTAGACCCTCCCACGGAAATACGGAGGTTGCAGAGTCAGAGGGCCAGGCTCTGCTTTGCCTGTGGCTGTTGGAAGGGTGTGGGACAAGGGGCCTCAGTCTCTGTGAAATGAGCAGACCAGGCCAGCACACCTGAAATTTCCTCCCACTCGCAGGCTCCAAATCTACAGGGGGATGATGCTTTTGAAGGCAGAGCCTCTCCCCACCCCCTCAAACTTGGTAATTAGCCAAAACAAGAACAACTAGTACAATGAAAAGACTGTTTTTGAAAGACAAGATAATGTTCCGTTGTAATGTTCGGTTTCTAAGTGTATTTGCAGAGGACTGATGCTGGTATGGTAAAGGTTTCTGTCCCTGGGAGAGGACAGATGTTGCCATGAGAACTGGAACTGGTAATTAACTTCGTACTCGGTGGAGCATCTGTGTCTTCTTCTGGTGGGTTTGGGGACATGAGAGTAAACAGAGGTGAACTTTCAGCGCAAGGCTGGAGATTATGATACCTTTTTTCTTTTCTTTTTCTCAAGCCCTGAGGACTTTGAATGACTGGAATGCGCTGCCATCGGTCACATGTAACAGGGAAAGGAAGCCAAGGCATTTTTAAGTCTTCGGTCCTGGAGAACGGGCCAAAAATGGTTTCCTTGGGTGATAATTGCTTTGGGCTCCTCTCAGGGAGTAACATGAAGAAGAAGCCCTATTCTCTGTAGGACACAAACCTCTATCCCCCAAAACCCACTAAAAATAGCTACATCGGGATTGATCCAGGACTTGAGATGCCCTCAGTTCTAGCTGCAGCAGAGAATAGTCTTTATTGCATTAGCCTCGCAAATATGCCAGACAGCTCTTAAATAGTCGAACCAACTAAATAGATATAAATAGAAAAGCAAAACTCAAGACATCTTTATTTTTGGTATTTCTTTTTTTTTTTGAGTCAGAGTCTCACTCTGTCTCCCAGACTGGAGTGCAGTGGCACGCTCATGGTCACCGCAGCCTCTACCTGCTGGGCTCAGGTGATCTTTCTGCCTCAGACTTCCAAGTAACTGGAGCAACAGGCACGAGCCACCATGCCCGGCTAATTTTTTTTTTTTTTTTTAATTGAAGAGATGAGATCTCACCAGGTTGCCCAGGCTGGTCTCGAACCCATGAGTTCAAAGCAATCCTCTCTCCTCAGGCTCCCAAAGTGCTGGGATTATAGGTGTGAGCCACTGAGTCCAGCCTATTTTTGGTATTTCCAGGGTATAAAAATGTTTTAATTCAAATGAGATGTTTTCATCCTTCATTATGGCTTTAACTATGAAAAGAATCCCAGCAATTTAAAAAACAGAATCATAAAACTGGGCTTCTGATTTGGAAAAAGACCTGGGGGCAGGGGTGACTCAGGGGACAGAGACATGGTGGCTCCTTCCTCCGGGGGCCACTCAGCAAAGGGCCACACAAACAGGTTCCCAGCACAGGCTTCTTGATATCATTGAAGAGAAACAGGGATTATTATTTATGCACACCAATTCTCAACTACTTATCTTAAAAGCTCTTAAAAGGACTGGAATTTTAAGGCAAAGACGTGTGGCTTGTCCAAACACCATTCCCTCACCTCCTCGAATAGTGATCTGAAACGTTAAAACTGTTGTGTGGATATTCCGGAGTTTTTTGTTCAAATCAGTCTTACATGAAGACTTCATCTGTGAATGGACGATGCTGGACTGTGTAGGAAGTGAAGGAGGGGACCTGAAACCCAGCCTCCCGTCCTAAGGCTGCTCCACCCCTATCTTGAACATGTACTAGCACTCCTTGGTGACTCCAAGGAACATTCCGAAATCTCTCTGTGTTAACCTACTCCTGCCTCCATAAGTTAAAGTACATCTCTCTCCTGAAGGAAACAGTCTCTGGCTCCTTTTGAAATCTCTGTGGTGTTTCCATGGGATACTGTATTAGTCTGTCAATGAGCTTTTATCATGGCAAGGCCTGAAGTAAGTTCAATAAGACTCAGTTTGTGACTGTCAGACTGAGAAAACATGACTTGGACACGAGTCAGAAATGGCCACTTCCGATTACCTGGTCCAATGGGGCTAACTGAGGTTAAGAAGGAGAAGACTTCAAGCCCAGGAGACCAGAGAAGGCCCACAGGAAGAAGAAATCATTCCAAGACCAACAGTGAGAGTTGATTAACCGCGTAACTACACGGCAGGGGCTGCAGGACCTCTGCACTCCCCATCTGTGTTTTTTTATTGTTGTTGTTGTTGTTTTTTGAGTTGGAGTCTCACTCGGTCACCCAGACTGGAGTGCAGTGGCTGCTCTCGGCCACCGCAGCCTCAAACTGCTGGGCTCCGGCGATCCTTCCGCCTCAGCCTTCCGAGTAGCCGGAATTACAGGCATGCGCTACCACGCCCGGCTGATTTTTTGATTTATTGTAGAGATGAGGTCTCGCTGCCCAGGCGGGTCTCGAACCTGCGGGCTCAGGTTTTAACCTCACCACAATCCTAGGAGGTCATTCCTGGTACTGACTCATTTTTGCAGGTGAGAGAAGTGAGGCTTGGAGTAAATAAGCAACTTTTCAGAGCTGGTCCGTTGCAAGGCCAGTGCTCAACCCCAGGCAGTCTAACCCGAACCTGTGCTGTCAGTCATCATGCTGGCCATGGGAAAGGGGATGAGAAGGAGAAGAAAAGGCATTTTCTCACCCGTGAAGGTGGCAAATAGCATTGTTGAAAGTCATTAATTCAGAGCTCCTGATCACATGACTGACTCCCTAAGTGTGCATTCCAGAGTGAGACTGCAGTGAGTCTGCTGGAAGCCAGAGGCCAATGGCTAGGTTTCAGCGTGGCTTAATGAGCTTCATTCATTTTGCAAAGTCAGACTGGGCTTGTAGGCCACTGGCTGAAGCAGAGCCAGGATAAATCAGCTGAACCATAGTAGTGTCCTGTCAAGCAGGTGTTTTGGGCAGGAGACCCAGCCTAGCCTGCCTTTTCCACTTGAGTCGATCACTGGAAGGAAGGAGCTGGACTGAGCCCCGCTGCTGCCTTCTCTGCCCTCGGGAGTCTGGAAGCTTCATGCAATGCTTGGATACTGCCCATTCCAGGAAAAGGGGGAGACAATGGGGAAAAGTTCCTTTCTGCTTCAACATCTCCCTGATCCTGACAGCCTCTGTCCTTCTCCAAGATCCCAGGAGCCTGACATGCTGTCCTGTGCTTGGGCTCTTTTTCCCCAACACCCAACTGTCTCTTTGGACCTCCCCTTCAAGGGGCTTATTGACTTACATGTGAGCAAGAAACTATGTTAAAACAGGCCGGGCTCGGTGGCTCAGCCTGTAATCCCAGCACTTTGGGAGGCTGAGGTGAAAGAATTGCCTGTGGTTTCGAGACCAGCCTGGGCAACTTGGCGAGACCTCATCTCTACAATAATTCAAAAATTAGCCAGGCATGGTAGTGCACGCCTGTAGTTCTGGCTACTTGGAAAGGTGAGGTGGAAGAATCACCGGAGCCAAATAGGTGGATGCTGGGGTGGCCATGAGTGTGCCACTGCACCCCAGCCTGGACGACAGAGTGAGATTCAACTCAAAAAAACAAACAAACAAAATCCAAAGTTTCAGTAGCAGATAGTAGTCCTAATCATGTTTCTTTTTTCTTTTAAATAGGAGGCAATGCCTTAACCTACAGGAATAAATCCCCAGTGGTGGAACACACGCACTGAGAGAGTGTCAGTTAGGAAGGAGATATTTGAGTAGAATGGGATTTTCTGATGCCTCTGAAGTCATATCAAACATCCTGGGATCCCAGTTAAAATGGATGGAAGAAATAAATATCTGTTGGGATGCTCTGGGATCTTCCTTCCTTTGTCTGAATCTCAGAAGGTGGGGCTCAAAGGCTGCATAAGTCCGCAATAGTGAGGACTCACTCTCTTTGGAAATGGCTGCCTATCACTTATTAGCAAAGTTTGCTGAGGAGCTGGGACGCAGAACCTGGACAGAGAAAAAGCAAAAAAATAAATCTGCATCTGAGAGAGGAAGTGATAAATACAGATGACTGGGAAGAAATGAGAGGTGAGAGCCCAGTGCTGGGGATGTGGGAACCGAGGGACTGTCTTTGCATTTTGAGGCCATCGGATAACATGTATTTAAGTTTCATAGCGGGGAGCAGTTTTCAATTCTATGCGTGTAGGACAAAAACAGCAGAAATATTGGGAAGAAATTTCTCATGGCTTAATCGTCTCATTGAGAATTGACAAACACGAAGGTGTAAGTCCATGTGAACTGAGTAGGTACTCTTCCTGGGTCTTCACTGTTACACCAGGAGCTTGGAAAAGAATGCTGTTCCATTTTTTTAGGTGAAGAAATTGATGAGGTTAAGTGATGGAAAAATTCAGTGTTTTACCAGTAAGTCAGGAACAGGGTTAGAAGTAGAACCCAAGGTTCCAGATTTCTACATGGCTCCCGTGTCAGGATGTCATTGAGGGACTGCTGGCATGGCTGGCAAGGTACAACTCATTCCCTATACATGCCTTGGGCACAGCCTACCTCCTAACCGTTCCCTGGAAGAGAGGGCAGAGCATCTGATTTATAGCACATCTTTGGTGCCCAGGACAGAGACTGGTGCCCTGACAGAGTCCAGTAAGTTTTTGATATATACATGAGAGAATGTGGCAGTTTTGGAAAGTTGTCACTGTAGCATTTAGTCTCCTGCATTTGAATTTTCATTTTCTTAGCTTCCAGCAATGATGTAAATTTTTGAACCTCCTTTTTCACATAAGAATAGAAACTCTTTTACCAGGAGTTGTGAGGATTGAGTGAGATGAAAGATGAAGTCGCAGCTCTGTGAATGCCCCCGCCCTCCAGCCCGAGACCGGCCACCTGTGCCAGACATAGAGTGAGAAGCCTGTCTTACCTGCTGAGACCGTTTTCGGCGCGATCAAGATCCTTGCCCGTGGTCTTTACTGCCAGGTGGGTCAGGGAGGGATGGGAGTATTGGGTGTTGATTTTGGCCATCTTCCTGTTGGTCACATCTAGCCCCCAAGGTGATTGCTAAAATGTGAGCACAAGGCAGATATGTTGTCAGAACAGAGGAGTTAACTGCAAGCCCAGACTGTCATGAACAGGGGCTGCTACTCCATGTGGCCTCCCAGGCAAGTCCTAGCAGGAGCGCCCTCCACCGTCTCGTAGTTCCTGCCACATTGTGGTTTTAGTTAGACGTCTCTGGGCTCTTCTTTCAAGCCCAAGGCACAAACAAGGTCTTTTACTCTTTTGCTTATGCTGCTGTGCTGAAGTGCTGAATGAGCAAATGGATGAATTAGTGAATGGTCAAATAGGTGTCAGATGTAAGGAAACCAAAACCCCTGTGATTCTTTGGGAAGATATAATGTCACCCTTGACCTTGATGTTTTTCTCATTTTCTTATTTTTATCTTATAATTTGGCACACATTTTCATAGCTGCCCCAGATCCTGCTTTAAAACAAACAAACAAAAACAACTAACAATATTTGGCATTCAGAAAAACTTTCGATGGGATGCTAAACCCAATACACATTTCAGCTCATTTAATCCTTCACAGGAAACTTGTGAGGTATTGATGAGTTTGATTTCCATTTAAAGATGAATAAACTGAGACTCAGAGATGCTAAGTAGCTTGTCCATTCAAAAGATAGATAACATCTGTCAATGTGGCGTGATCCTTGTGTCAGAAGGCAGGCCAATGAACATTTTCCAAAGTGTTGGAAGGTTCTCCTATGACTGAAGAGAAAGGAAGCTTATGTAAGGGCAGGGCTGGTGTGATCGGCCAGTTCCATGATTTCTGGACAACTCTTTCAGCTGGACCACACATTCCTGAAGTTCCTCCACAATAGACTAACATGGGCTCCCTGGGGCAGCCACGTGGCTTCACTGTGTCAGATATCAGTAGAGACCACTCCAGAGAAAGGCAGCAGTTTCTAGAAATAGCCCCGTGACTCACTCCGGGATTAATTCCATATGCCAAGGAAGGTCAGGGCAAGGTGCCCAGGACACTGCACTGAAGTAGCCACCATGGGTGTGGGCCCCACTTGGCAAGGCCAACTGACTGCCAGTTACTCTGTTGCAGGAACACAGAGAGGCCGTGACACCGAGGCTATTTGAGGAAGTAGCAGTTTTATTAGTGCCAGCACGACTCAGAGCTAATGCTCCCGGCTGAGCACCCCAGGGAGGGAGGAGAGGGGTCTTATATCTTAGTTTAGGTAAGGGAGGGGGCCGGGTTGTGTGACTATACATTTTCTTTGGAATTTACAAGGTTGTACTTAGCAAAACCAGATTTTCAAAGAAAAAATGGTCTCCAGGATATGCATAACAAGCAGGGGTTGTAAACCCATAACTTCACAAAGAGAGGATTTGGGTTAAGGTTGTGAATTGGTTACTATCTTGCATGTCCAGGAAAGCCATCTTTGGCTACTTGGTTTTCTCAAGCAATACCTGTCTAGCAGGTTTTCAGAGCTTGCAGATTGATTTTTAAAAGGAATACTTTTAACTGTTATCAGCCCCTCTCTGCCACAACTCGAGGACAGCAGCCACTCGGGAGATCCTGCTTCATTTTTGATGTTTGATAGTTGAAGTTTATGAGTTTAAATTTTCTAGTTTTCTCCATAGATCAAAAGGTGTTTTGATTTTTAAATGCTTTGTTCATTTATGTGACAATGAGTGAGTTTCTGGTGGATGGCAAGACATATAAAGAGGAAAAGACAAGTCCTGTTCTCAAGGGTCTGACAGTCTTGCAGGGCAGGTGATGCAACAGGACACTACGTGTTGCACCAAGGAGCTTAGACTTTACCTTGAAACCCCGGAAGGGTTTTCTGTGGTCAGATATGTCAAGGCCACTCTGGCTGCATTGGGGAGGGTGTATTCGGGGAGCATGGGTGGGTGTGGGATGAGCAGATGAAAGAGTGCTGCAGAATCTCAGGGGAGAGAGAACAACTGCCTTAACTGGCTTTGTGGTGTGAATCAGATCAATTAAAAAAAAATACCAAGTGGGTGGAATTGCCAGAACATGGCAATTGATTGGGCATAAGGGGGATGTTGAGGAGGGAGGTACTCAGCACAGTGCCCTGGCAGCTGGCTTGGGGGTGGTAGTGCTGCCTACCCGCCAAGGCAGCGGCTCGGAGAGGAGCAGGTTTGGGACAGAGAATGAGTCTAGTTTGAGGTGCCTGCAAAACTTTAGAGCCAACGTATGAAAGAGCAGTCTTCCACCAAAAGCAATAAACCCCATTTGAAATCACCCACTCCGCACTTTTTTTTTTTTTTTGAGTAGGCGTCTCAGTCTGTCCCCCAGGCTGGAGTGCAGTGGCACGCACTGGGCCACCACAGCCTCTACCTGCTGGGCTCAGGCGATCCTTCCACCTCAGCCTTCCAAGTAGCTGGAATTATTAGCCACCATGCCTGGCTAACTTTTTGATTTATTATAGAGATAGGAGTCTCACCAAGTTGCCCAGGCTGGTCTCAAACCCGTGGGCTCAGGCAATCCTCTCACCTCAGCCTCCCAAAGTGCTGGGAGTATAGGTGTGAGCCACCGTGTCCGGCCTTCAGCACTTTTTTATTAAGTTCTTCCTATGTGCCAATAGGCTAGGAGCTGGGGATTTATCAGAGAACAACATGTGGCTCTGCCCTCAAGGAGCTTAAAGTCTAGAGAGATCCAGGGCAAATCCTAAAGAAATTTTGAGACTCTGTGGAAAAACTATCAAATGACTCTTTGCATATTTCCAGGGAAATTGCACCCAGTACAGTACATTGCCTCTAGTCCATGCCCCTCCCCTCAGTACCCTTCTCTGCATCCTTTGCCCTGCACACAAATGCAGGTCTCAATGCCATTGCGTGGAGGCACACTTCTGTCCCCCCACAGACCTGCCTCCTATTGAGGGCCACTAGATTTAAGATGACACATAAGATTATTTTATTCCAATTGTTTCATGTCCTGAATGGTTGTCTTTTTAAAAAATTTCCTTAAAAATCAGGTTCCAAATAAGGTGCATATATTTTGACCGGTTGATGTATATGTCATTGGTCTTTTTTTAGTGGAAAGTTTTCTATGCATTTCTATTTTTCTTTTTGTGGCAGAAACTTAATTGTTTGTCCTAGAGAGTTTCCTACAATATGGCGTTTCACTGATTTCAACTGTAAAATGTTCCCTGTATACTGGTAGTCATACCCAGAAGCTTGGTCAAATTTGGGTTCAGTTTTTGCTTTTTGGCAAGAATATTTCATATGGAGTAGTGTGTTCTTCCATTAGAAGGCCTATACTATCTGATTATATTTCCCTAGGTGATATTGCATTGCTGATGATAGTTAACTAGATCCATCAATTCATTAGAGACTGCAAATTATCAGTGGTGCAGTTCATAACAGGAAAAGCAGAATAAACACTTATTTCTTTCTCTTTGCTCACCAGTTTTTGAGTTATGACATCCTAAGAGATTGCCCAAGCCGCCCTGTATGTTTTCACATCTCCTGGTCCTAATAAACTCTGGGAAACACAAATGAGAACATAAAACCACTGTCAGTGATCCTGAGACTCTGTTGAAAATGAGAATGGCCATCTAGCCAGGGTCCCTGAGTGCAAGACACTTCCATGTCCACTACTTGTTAATCCTCTGGAAACTCAAGAGGGGTTAGTGATGCTGATTTTACAGATGAGGAAATGGAGCATTGGGTCTGTTTGACTCTGAAGTCCACGTTGTGGTTTGTTTTGTTTATCACACCCATTGCAGGAGATTAGAAATGCACACACATAATTTTAATTTTCAAAAACAGCATGAAGATGTATTCTGCCAATGATGAAGATGACCTTGAAACAAATCTCAGGTGGGAGTCTTAGAGAGATGTGTGAGCAAATCCCAAATGAATGTGTGTTTTCTAGGACTTGACTGGGGAACTAAGAACGCATCATTCTGGACAATTTCTACCTTCTCTTTTTTTTTTTTCTTTAGAAACAAGGTCTTGCTCTCTCTTCCAGGCTGGAATCGCAGTGGGATGATAATACTCCCTGCAGCCTCAAACTCCTGGGCTTGTTATCCTCCCACCTCAGCCTCCCAAGTTGGTGGAATTATAGGTGTGTGCCGCCATGCCTGTCTAATGTTTTTACTTTTTGTGGAGACAGGGTCTCACTATGTTGCCCAGGCTGGTCTCGAACTCCTGGCCTCAAGCAATCCTCCTGCTTGGCATCCCAAAGTGCTGGTATTACAGGCATGAGCCACCGTGCCCAGACTTCATTATTTTTACAATATAACTCAATCCAACATGTTCCCCCAACACTCTCTTTTACTGACTCCTTGCCAGTAATATCCCAGGCACTGTACCTGGACCTGAGGATTATGAAGATGAAGAAGACAGTTCTCTGCTTCTGACAGCACAAAATTGCATTAAGGAAATGTGAAAGACAATAGATGATTTATTTTCATAAAATGGAAAGAAGTCTACTAACATGACCAAGAGTACATACTAGGAAGCAGACATGACCAAAGTCTTGTTAAAAAGAGAGAAGTGGCCGGCTCGGTGGCTCAGTCTGTAATCCCAGCACTTTGGGTGGCCAAGGCAAGTGGATTGCCTGAGCCTGCGGGTTAGAGATCAGCCTGGGCAACTTGATGAAAACTCGTTTCTACGATAATTCAAAGATTAGCTGGGCACGGTAGTGCACGCCTGTAGTTCCAGCTACTTGGATCAATGCTGGGGAGACCGTGAGTATCTTGGTGTTGCCAGCACTCCAGGCTACGCTACAGAGTGAGACTTCAACTCAAAAAAAAAAAAAAAAATGGGGGATGTGATGATAGTCATGTTGTCTTAGGGAAATGAAACTTTTTACTTAAACATAAAGAAGCTGAAACCCTCCAATAATAAGCAACAAGTACTCATTGTAACCTTATTTGGACCCAAAACTGCTTAGGCAACATCCAGGAGAGATTGTAACCCTGTAATTCTTGATCAATGAGAAACTGGGGGAGGGACCCGCACACGAGGAATAGCTTGCTTGCTGTAACTGTTCTGGGTATGCCTGACCACCAGACACCCAATCTTGCAAGACCGTTATTAAAATCTTGCTTCTGCTGCACTCCATATCTCTGTGTCCATCCTTTGATTTCGAACAGGTGGGTTTATTTCTCACAGGAAATAGGTGTATAAAACAACAGAGTGTGTAATAGGTGTGTAAAACTATAGAGTAGTGTAGTCTAAGAGGTGTTGAAATAGAGGTAGAGGTGGTGAGATGCAGTGTGGATAGGGGAGGAAGCTCCCAATTCTGCCTTAGGGACCATTGAGGAGGCTTCCCAGGTGAGAAGGAATCACAATATTTACCTAACATTTTTCAACATTTACCACATGTCAACCATTGTGTTATGTACCTTCAAGGGCTCAGTTGTGACTTTTGCACTCTGGTGCTTATCTTTAACTCTCTCCATTGTCATTGGCCTGGACATCTGCATAGCCAGGCATTTAATATGACTCACCTGTATTCCAGCTAGTCTTATACCTTTCTTGTTCCTTTACTAACTCCAAAAGCCTTGAAGGCAAGAACTACTTCCTTTTACTTAGAAAATATTTTATTCTCCAAACACCCAGCACATACACATAGTAGGTAAAAAAACAAAAACAAAAACAAAAAAAACCCATGTGGTATAAATGGAGGAACAGGTGAGTTATTGTTATGATAACACTGATAATAAAAACAGTGTGTCTGTTCAGTGTCCACTCTTTGCCTGTTACCTTTCTAATAACTTCAAATGTATAAGAACTCATCTGTCCTCACATGATTGTGTGAATGAGTCACACTGAAAATTTCCATCCCACTTGAAAAAGGATGGGAATTTATGAGGGAGAGAACAGTACACACAGCAAAGGAGGTCAACACATATAAAGCCCTTTGCTTTGTACTAAATGTACTTCTGGAGGAAAAAACCCGTGGTTCCCACTCATGATGACTAACCCCTTATACTCATAAACGTCCAGTTTGTGCCATCTGAAATATTACCATCTTCCAAGCCCTGAATACAGCTGACAATACAGGGGACACACAAGGGTGTTAATAGCCCACTGTGGACGCACCACAAGCCCACTAGAGATCTTTCTGAATTATCACTGTGCTTAGTTAGGAGACTTATGCTCAGCTAGAGGTTGGCAGGTCCAATTAGTGAGGACCCAAGTCTGGACCCAAAGCCATGGCAAACAAGCTGAAACCCTAATCAGGGGAACCAAAGAGTACTGGTGGATGGGCCACTTATCCCTGGCCACCATGTTCTCTAGCTGAGACTGATCACTTTTACTACTTGGAGTTTTTTTTTTTTTAAAGTCTTATTTCTCAGAAGTAATATCATTCTGGGTTTCATCCATTTTAGTCCTCTAAAGCTCAGCCTTCTCAGATCACCCTGGACAAATGCACTCAGAAAAAATTATTAGTAAATGTGAGGCTGGACAGACTCACTTTGTCAAATTAAACTCCAAAGACAAGTGGATAACTCCTACAGGTTCTACATGTCTTGGAAACTTTTCTAAAGTACACCTAATTGCCTTGTTCCTTTTCCCCCTGTGCTACCTGAGAACTCTGGAGTAGAAAGGAAATTCTCCAGTGTGAAATTCCCTTATCATTCTGAGACCTGTGAACCAACCCACAGAACAGACATGGGGTACAGGACAGACATTTCTACACCCAATGGTGAGGCCTGGTGATTTCAAGCACTCCGGCTTGTATAGAGAGAAGATCCAGAGTGACACATCTTTTATTTGAGACAGATCATATTTGAAAGACAGTATGAGTGTTCAAGGGTACTGGCCTGAGAGAAAGGTAAGATGGAATCTCTTCTCAGCTCAACCTCCAATTTGGGTAAGTGACTAGCTCTTTAATTTCTTTATCTAATGGCACACATGACCTTATCCACAAAATTCTGATGCACAAATCATTCACTTGTTGTATTGTATTTAAATGTGTTTTATAACTTTCACATAGACAATCAGTGGGACACACATGAATTTGGGCCCTGATACTCTATATATTAAATTTTGGTGTGGGACACATGTCAGTGCTGTTTTTATATATTTGGATTTTTAAAATATTTAAATAGACATTTAAAAATGTTTATGGCACACCTTAAGACACTCTGGAGTAAAGTTAAAAACCATGGGCCTAACTGATTTTTAAAGGTTCTTCCAGTCCATAAGTTCCATGATGTAGCAAAGTACTACAATGCAAATATTACAACTCAGTGCTCTCTCATATTTGATATGTGAATGTGAACTTATGGGGTGGAAATAAAAACATTCCAGAGCTTTAAAAACAGCAGGAAAAATTACATAATGTTAGTTTTTTTAGAAATTGTAAGTATAAGTGAAAATAACTTGCATCAGAACTTACATGAGAGGGTACTTTGAAACTCACATTAACATAAAAAAAAAATCCTCAGCACAAAAACTTGTAAGTTAAATCCAGCACCATATAAAAGAATTTTACACTAAAACCGAGTGACGTTTATGCTAGGAATGCAAATCCAAAATCAGTCACTGTACTATAGCATACTAATAGAATAAAGAGCAAAACTTACATGATCATCTTAATGAACACAAAAAAGCGTTTGACAAAAATCCAGCATGCTTTCATGATGAAGACATTTTTAAAAAAAGGGAGTATGAAGAATGTTCTTCAACCTAAGAGACTCTATAACAAAGCCACAGCTAATAGCATAGCTAATTAATAGTTAAAGTGACAAAAGAAAAAATAAATTAAACTCCATAAAAATAAAATATCTTTGTGTGTCAAATGACATTATCAAGAAAGTAAATAAGTAACTCACAGCATGAAAGAAAATATTTTTAAGTCATATTGTTGGCAAGGAATTTGTATCAAAAATATATAAAGAATATTTATAACTCAATAATAAAAAGACAAATAAGCCAGTTTAAAAAATAGGCAAAGGATTTGAATAGACATTTTTCTGAAGAAGATATACAAATGGCTTATAAGCACATGATAACTTGCTTAATGTATTAGTCAGGGGAAAAGCAAATCAAAAGCAGAATGACATGCTACAGTTGGTCCTTTTATCTTTGGATTCCATATCTGTAGATTCAACCAATCACAGATTGAAAATATTTTTAAAAACCCTCAAAACAATAAGGTGGAACAATACAACAATAAAAAAACAATGCAAATAAAAATTACAGTGTAACAGCTACTTACGTAGCGTTTACACTGCTTATTTCATTTCATTTCATTTCATTTCATTTTAGTTGGAGTCTCACTCTGTCGCCCAGACCGGAGTGCAGTGGCCGCTCCCAGCCACCACAGCCTCGACCTGCTGGGCTCTGGCGATCCTTCTCCCTCAGCCTTCCGAGTAGCCGGAATTACAGGCATGCCTACCACGCCCGGCTGATTTTTTGATTTATTGTAGAGATGAGGTCTTGCTGCCCAGGTGGGTCTCGAACCCGCGGGCTCAGGCAGTCCACTCACCTCAGCCTCCCAAAGGCGCGGGATTACAGGCAGAGCCACTGAGCCCGGCTCATTATATATTTTAAATAATCTAGAGATGAGTTAAACTAACAGGAGGATATATGTAGGTTATTTGTAAATGCTATGCTATTTTATATCAGAGTCTTGAACATCCATGAATTTTGATATTTGAGTGTGAGTTATAGAACCAATCCCCAGAAGATACTGAGGGCTAGTGTTGTTGTGAGACTGCTTTCAGTTTTAGTGAATTTTTTTTAGAGATTCTTTCAACATGTTTGCCCATTTCATGATGGGTGATTTACATGAACAACCTGCCCACACTGCGCTGAGTGTTCAGCAGTTTTTGACCAAAAATGTCATGACCCTCATATCCCACCCTCCTTATTCATCCGATCTTGCCCTAAACAACTTTTTTGTGTTTCCCCAGATGAAAAAAGTCCTCAAAGGGGAACGTTTTGCTGATGTGGAAGAGATGAAACAAAAAAAGGGCAGAATTACTAAAAGGCATCCAAATCGACGAGTTCAAATATTGTTTTGAGCATTGGAAAAAGTGTCTCGGTAAGTGTGTTGCATCAAACGGAGAGTCTTTTGAAGACGACTGAAGTTTAAATATGTAATCATAAATATGCAAGTTTTTATAAATAAATTCCGGGTTTTTGGGGGTCCTCCTTCGTATACAGTTGATTCTTGAACAACATGGGTTTGAGCTGCACAGGTCCACTTATACGTAGAACTTTTTTTTTTCCAATGAATATATTAGAAACTTTTTTGAAGATTTGTGACAATTTGAAATAACTCACTTTTTTTCTAGCTTACTCTACTTGTAGGAATGCAGTATATAATATGTATGACATACAAAATATATGTCAATTGATAATTTATGTTACCAACAGAGCTTCCAGTCAAAAGTAGGCAATTAGTAGTTAAGTTTTTGGGAAGTCAAAAGATACACTCGGATTTTTGTCTGCATGGGAAGGGTCAGCTCCCCTAACCCCCAAGTTGTTCAGGGGTCAACTGTATACACATATGACTTATTGTAAGAAACTGGAGGCTGAGAAGTCCATGATCTACTGTCTGCATGCTGGAGAGTAGTAAAGCCAGAACGTAGTTCTGAGAACAGAAGACCAATAGTGTAAGTCTCAGTCAAGGACAGGGGAAGACTGATAGTATCACAACTCAAACAGTCTGGGAGAGAATGAGAATTCCCCCTTGTGTCACCTTTTTATTCTATTGGGCCCTCAATGGATTGAACGGAACCCACTAGCACTGAGGAGGACCATCTGCTTTATTTAGTCCACTGATTCAAATGCTAATTTCACCTGGAAACACCCTCACAGACACACCCAGAAAAAATGATTAATCTGGACCCTCGTGTCCCAGTTAAATTTACACATAAGAATTAACCACCACAATAAGGATGTGGAAAAACTGGAACCCTTTCATTGATGGTGGGAATATACATGGTACAGCCACTTTGGAAAACAGATGGTACGTTTCTCCAAATGCTAAACAGAGTTACCATATGACCCAGCGATTCTGCTGCTAAGCTTACACTTAAGAGAAATAAAAGCATATGTCTATACAAATTATACACAAAGGATCATAGCAGAATTACTTATAACAGCCCAAACTGGAAACAACCTAATGCCTATAAACTCATAAATGAAAAAACAAAATGTGGTATATCCAATCCACACAATGGAATGTTGTTCAGATGGAATCTTATCTCACAATGAAAAAACTAATAATACGTGCTGCAACAGGAATTAACCTTGAAAATATTAGGCTAAGTAGAAGAAGCCAGACACAAAGAGCCACATATTGTATGAGTTCATTGACATGAAACGTCCGGACTAAGGCAAATCCATAGAGACAGGAAGTAGATTAGTCGTTGCCAGGGGCAGGAGTGGAAGGAATGAGAAAAGAGAGTGACCACCAGAGTTTCTTTTAGCAGTGTTGAAAAGTTCTAAAATTATGTTGTACAATTGCTAATATACCAAAAACCACTGAAATATACACTTAAAATGAATGGCTTTGTTTTTTGAGTTGGAGTCTCACTCTGTCACGCAGGCTGGAGTACAGTGGCACACTCATGGTCACCCCAGCGTCGACCTGCTGGGCTCCAGTGATCCTTCTGCCTCAGCCTTCCAAGTAGCCAGAACTACAGGCGTGTGCTACCATCCTGGCTAATTTTTGATTTATTATAGAGATGAAGTCTCACCAAATTGCCCAGGCAGGTCTTGAACCTGGGGGCTCAGGCAATCCACTCACCTCGGCTTCCCAAAGTGCTGGGATTACAGGCTGAGCCATGGAGCCTGGCCCAAATGAATGACTTTTATGACATGTGACATATATACAAAAAAGAAGTAATGTGAAATCTAAAATCAAAACACTTTAAAAAATGCAAAGCCTTAGCTGGGCTCGGTGGCTCAGCCTGTAATCCCGCGCCTTTGGGAGGCTGAGGTGAGTGGATTGCCTGAGCCCGTGGGTTCGAGACCCGCCTGGGCAGCGAGACCTCATCTCTACAATAAATCAAAAAATCAGCCAGGCGTGGTAGCGCATGTCTGTAATTCCAGCTACTTGGAAGACTGAGGTGGAAGGATCGCCGGAGCCCAGCCAGTCAAGGCTGCGGTGGCCGGGAGCGGCCACTGCACTCCAGTCTGGGCGACAGAGTGGGACTCCAACTCAAAAAAAAAAAAAAAAAAAACAAAGCCTGCAATATCAGGTACAAGGAACTCAAAAAGTATGACTGTCATAAAAGGAGAAATGTCAAAATATCATATGAATAATTGATCACAGTTTTGAGGGCTTATATTACACCAGTCACTGCTCTACAGCTTTTTACATGGATCAACTCATTAATCTTTACAATACCCTATGAGGTAAGGCCAATTAGCATCCCTGTTTTATTTTTAAAAAAATTTTTTTTTTATTTTAAAGATAGGAATACCATTCAGGGTTAGGTATACAAAAATTCATTATGCAGGTACCCTTGTTGATGAGGTGTGCCCCCCCGACAGTTTCCAACTACTGCCAATCCCTTTCTTATAGTATTATGATAATTGTTCAAGGTCCACTTATGAGTGAGAACATGTGATATTCAGTTCTTTGTTTCTGTGATAGATCACTCAGTATTATAGACTCTAAGAATCTCCATTTTATAGATGAGCAAACTGAGGTATACAGTTCATGCAGACAGGACTTTAACAGGAAATCCAATTATAGAACCTGCAAGTTTTAAATCTCTGCCTCTCAAAAAACAACTTCTGGGGCCAGTGGTATTAATGCTTCCTCTATCTGCCCAAGAAAGATTCCAAAGAGCAGCTCAGGTCTTAGACAATGAGGGTGTATCCAATTGTACATAGGGAAATGAGAAGAGGTGGAGTTAGAATCCTATTCTTCCCTCTCCACAGAATGGAGTATAGGCTGCCCCGAACTCAGGAAAGTCCCTGTACCATGATGGAGATGACGTCTGAGTTAGGTGAATTGCGTCTCGTTTCTCATGGCTGAAAGGTGGAGGTCTCCCTCCTGACACTGTGCATTTTTATAACATAAGTAAATGGAAACTTCCAAATGCCAGCTGCAAATTTTCAACTTTCCTGTCTGAGAAGAAAAACTAATATTGTTTCCAAGAACAGGAAGAAATTTGGGGTGAAAGAGAATGCACTGAAGTTGGAACAAGATGATCAATTATGTTACTTAACCAGGAGGAAGGGACCTGTCTCATGCCTTTAAAGAATCTTGGTCTTCCTCTGATATGACTCAGAATTAATGGAGCTCTGGCTTTCTCAGCTCTGAGTGTATTCAGTTTTGAAATTAATGCTTTGTAATAAGATTCAGCTGTTCAGGCTGAGATTCCAAGGGGATGAAAGTGCTTCCCAGAGCTGTGGAACCCAGATCTCTGTAGCCAGCCCTATAGATGCTCCCTACTGAAATGTCCCCCCAATCTCCATAATATCTTGGGCCAGCAAGGCCAAACCAGGGCTTTCCTTCCTTCTCCAAGGACCTGCTTCACCTAGCTGCAAGCAAGCACGGGTGGTAAAGTGTTGGGGTTTTTTTTAAAAATTAACTTTTGTGGTGTGATTCAAAAAGTAATACATTGCCATTATAGGCAGTGATAAGATGATTATATCTAACACATTGAACACTTGTCCTGTATCAGGCACTGAGCTCAGGAATCCACTTCAATTACTTCATTTAATCCCCCAACAACTTGATGAAGCAGGTGTTGTAAATGTTGTGGCAGGCTCTCTGCTAGGCGGTAGATGTACAGTGCTGACTCAGAGAGAGGTGGCTCCTGGCCACTTCAACCTGCTCCTGCCTCTGTCTAGGCCCTGCCTGTCTCCCCAGGACTGCTGAAATAGTTATCTTCGCTAATCTCCCATCTTTAGTCTCTCATCTCTGCAATCCATCAGTGCCTGGCACTTAGCATATGCTCAGTGAATGTGGAATGAATGAGTGAGTCAATGAATGCACTGTCATGACTCCAGGGGCTTTTTAAAATGTAGTTCTAATATCACCCTTCTCAGAAACTTTCAGAGGTTGCCTATTTCCTCCAGCATACAGTCCTCATTTCTTGGCCTGATAGTCAAGACTTTCCCAAATCAGCCTAACCTGGATGCTCATCTAAACCCAATTTCTCACCCTTTCCTTATATGTGTCAAGAATTTTCTTATCCCACCAATTTTGCCTCCTGTATTTCCTAGCCTCCCTTCCAGGCCAGTGGATTCCTCCCATGATGCAGGTACCCCAGCACCTCATAAACTAGGGTACTGCATAAACCATGGGACAAGTCACCAAGATGTTCCAAGTCTGTATGTTGCCACAGCAGAGTCTACCTTCTCACTAATCTACACATCTGCTTACAGAGATTTTTCCCCCCTCTTCCTGGTTAGTTGGTTTCAAGTTTCCACTGCCACACGACCTTCTCTGGGAGGCCCTCCCTGACCGGGAGTCTGTCACTCCCACCTCTCTACTCTCAGGACTCTGTTATCGCCTTCATTTCCACCCCTAAGACAGGCCACCTGGTAGGTTATAGACCTGGTGCACAGCTGCCCCACTCCCTCGCAGACAGTTCCACACCGTGAGTTCCCAGAGGGCAGGAACTGTGTTTAATTAATTTAATTCTATTTCTCCCACTGGACTTTGCCTTGTCCTTTGCACTCAGGAGTAGTCAGTGTGCTGTGGAAGTGAATTAGGTCAGAGGGAAAACTGTTACACCTTGACCTCAGTGAATGTAATCGGGGGATGGAGAAAAAAACCCTCTTGACCCTTCTCAGCCTTGAGGCCACGGTGGTTGGTAGGGGATTAGCAAGGGTTTCAGGAGAATAGGAAGATCTATGTGTTGGGGTGGGGGAAGACGGGGGGGGGGGGAGAACAAAGGTGAAGAATTCTGGATCCCGGTTATTGCCATCCCGGTTCCACTCCCGCTGGCTACCGGGCCAGCGATCTGGGAGAGCTGGAGAAGGGCCTGGAGAGCCTCCAACTGTTTACCTTCCGGGTACCCTGGCGACTGGAGATTGGTCGTCATGGCAACCCCGTAGTCAACCAGATGCAGCGAGGGCCAGCAGGTAGTGAACGAGGACAGAACCGACATAAAAGAGGGAGCATCAAAGGCAAGGGGCACATATAGTCATAGCCCAAGTCCCGGCTACAATGAGTAAGATCCTGCGCCGACCGTCAGCCACCCCCAAAGCCGCCCTTCACCCGCTCCCGGCACCCCGCGCCCAATGATGACCCCTTCTGTGGCTGCACAGAGACCAAAGAGTGCGCGCGCGCGGGGGGGGGGGCATTCGTGGGAAGCAGAGGGAATTCATTTCCCCCATCCCCTCAAAGCAAGCTCCCAGCAGCTCAGTGAAATACCAACACCCCCACCCCCCCGACCTGGCAGATTGTTCTACAACTGGGAGTTTGGCGTACAAGACCCCGTTTACCGACAGCATGCAGGAGACCTCCCACTTCCTGTCCATCTTTTCCGTCGCCGCCCGCGCAACATCTCATCCCCCTAATTCTCACTTAGGGAGTATGTGAAAGAACGCTGTCAATTGTGGCTCCCCGACAACGGTGCTCTCGCTTGTTCTGATGAATGACAGCTTGTGTGTGCGAGGGTGAGGGCTGAGAGTGGGGGCGGAGTTGAGGGGGTGGATAGTCTATCGAGAATGTTCGGGGAGAACTGAGTTGTCCACTCCAGGATGGAGTCCCATCCCGGGCGGGGCACCGCTCCCCGAGGGTTTGAGGTACCAGGAGTCGCCACCCCAGCCTTGCCCCCCTGGAAGACGTTCAAGGGGGCTCGTCCGTTAACGAGAAGGGATCGCCCTTTGCGAGAGAAGGGAGTCCTGAGCCCGCGGATGGCGTGTCCGTGGACTCCGGCTCAGGCCCAGCAGGCCACCGGCTCCGGGTCCTCCCTGCTCGAGCCCCCTCCATCCTCGCCAGCTGCCCGCCACAGGGTGACAAAGCTTAAGTCCCAAGCACAGCATCAAATAGGGAGCTCACAAGGGGAGGAAAAAGAAGCAGCCTCCTCACCCACCCCTCAGCGCCCGTCGGGAGTGAAGGATCGCGGGGCACAGTCCAGACCCCCCTAGGACTTAGAGAATAGGGGTGCTGAGCGGAGAAGAGCCTGAACACAGGGAGCCCGGAGCCTTTATCCGGTTAGGGGATTGCCAAGGATCAGAGGGCCCGTGCCCCTTTTCCTCGCCAACCCAGCTCTAAGCCCCGGGCGCCAAGGGTTATGACTTTATCGCTAAAAAAAAAAAAAGTAACTGCTCGCTCCTCAAACGAATTTTAATTACCGCCTCCCTCCCCCCGCCCACTCTCCTCTCTGGACCCCCACGGTTGAACATCCCCCTGAGTAGCGGGGTTGGGGGGGCGAGCCCCCAGCCGGCGGCTTCCCCGGGCCACTGCCCGCTCCAGCCGCGGACGCCACTTGCCCCCTCGCAGCGCCTGAGTCTAGGAGATGCTGCGTCGCCCCGACCTGGAGCACCGGGAGCGGGGCGCGGGGCAGCTCCTTCCCGGGTCGGAGGGGACCGGCCTCCGCGTGCAGTGTGACCGGAGGAGATGTCCCGGGGGTCGGGTCGCTGGACGCCCCTGCCCGTCTCCTGTGGACGCCCCTGCCCGTCTCCTGTGGACGCCCCTGCCGGTCTCCTGCTTCTGCCTCCCGCCTCGACGGCTCAGCGGGCTGGGCCCGGCGGGGCAGCCGGACGCGAGTAAAAGTGGGTGTAACAGGCTTGGGGAGCATGGGGGCGGCTTCTTGTCCTTTGAACTGCCCTGGAGGGGTGTGTTTGGGGAGTACGTGGGGTGGGAGCAGAGGCGAAGCCTGCCCTTACTTCCACCCGTCTCTCCCGCCGAACGCGGCCCGTTTCAGCACCGGGGCTGCGGACAGCGCCTGCCCGCCCGGGAGCGCAGCCGCCTCCCCCCCCGCGGGGGTTCTGTAATTCACCTCCCGTCTGGAGTCTCCGTTCCCAGCACACCCCCCCCCCGGCACCCCCAAGAACTCCCAGCTCAAGAGCCCCTGAGATCCTTACCCCGCCAAAGTTTGAGCTTCTCCTCGGCACGCCCGAGTGTGCAGAGCGGCTCCTCCTCCCTCCCGGCGGCGCCGCGGGCTCGCGCCCTCCCCCACTCCCGGCTAGGACTCTGCTGGGGGTGGCGGCCTCCCTCTCTCTGGGGAAGTCAGGCTAGGCAGGCTCTGGAGCCTCAAAGGAGGCAGAAGACACTCACTCACAGCCCCGTCCCTCCCAGGGAAGAGGAGGCGAGTCAGAACCAAGAAAGCAGCCAAGTCCGCCTGTCAACTCTGGATTCCCTCCTAACCGCTGTGGCCACCTTGGCCTCCTTCTTGGGAGATGTTTTGCCGGTGGTGTAATCCACACGATGAGCACACAACAGAGATCCGGGCGTTTGACATTTAAAGGTGGGGTTTATATATTTTTGAACCCGTTTAGAAACTTAGGGAAGATTTTGGAAAGAAGTCTCTCTTTAAGAAAATGGGCATATTCCTTGCAGAGTTTTTCGTTCCTTCTATCACACCAGATAACTCCAGATTCCCTGATCTAAAAATCAAAACCCACCAATCCAGCTAGTATTCATTACCCTCTGTTGGAGCCAAAGGATCTTAAAATTGGGGGAGAAATAAGCTTTATTTAATGAAACTCGCTTTTCCCACAGAAAGGATATGTCCAAGGGCACACATCTATCTCCCTGAAGGATGAAGACCTAATCACACTTCTCCCTCACTGGCAGCTGCACGCTCCAATTCTGGATTGCAGGAGCAGGTCCCAGGAAGAATCAGAGCCTTCTTGCCTGGGACAAAGCCTGGACATCCTCTTAGGTTCCAGGTTCTCTGCACTGACACCCTCATTGGGTACACCACAAAAGCAATTCCCACAGCAGCCAGCCACCCAGAGTGTCATTGAGAACTTGGGGCTCATGACGCTTCTTGAACATAAAAGGGGGACTCCCCCACAAACAGAATTAATTTGCGGAGGGTGAGCCTCTTGTAGTACAGGTTTCTCCCAATAGGTAAGTGTTCTAGGAAACCATCAGCATCAGTGTACCAGCTAACGTTGTCTAGAGAGACTGCATTTGGCTTCGGTGAATATATATATAGGCATTGAATCTCAAAAAATATATATATTTTTGAGGGAAAAGTTTTGCCAATGTGGAAAAGGTGAAACAAAAAATGGCAGAAGCACTAAAAGGCATCAGAATTGACAAAATCTAAAACTGTTTTGAGGAGTGGAAAAAGCACCCCAATAGGCGTATTGCATCAAATGGAGAGTACTGTGAAGGTGACAGATGTTTAAACATGTAAAAACAGTTTTTCATAAATAAATTATGTGTTTTTTGGGCCCCCCTTGTGCTAATTAAATTGTCTGTTCATAGAGAAGGTTATGCTCAGGAGGCGTAAAGTCCATTCAGTTCATGCAACACTTGAATGGAGAGATGAAGTGTCTACTCTTTATTGAAGAAATACGGAATTAGAAGTGTGCACACACGTGCTTGTGCACATCACACATCTGAAAGAATCTAGAAAATTTTTTCTTAAAGAAAAGTCAGGCTTAGTTGTTCGGTTTAAAGGAATTCTGGTCGTAGGGGAGCAGATAAATGAAAGCGGTGAATCACCAAAATGAAGTTGAAGCCACAGGAGTTGGAGGAAAGAATTCTCGTTGTATTATTTGGGCTTCTGGAAGGAATCTGAAATTAATTCAACACAAGAGAAAACATAAGCTATGGTCTCTTGCCTCATCAAGGACTTTAGTTTCCTTATTCCAGGGAATCTCTAGCATACCTCAGTTATGTGCAATTTAAAAAAATAGTCCTTATTGTTTGGAAATGCTTTACTTCCTCTGATCCCAATAATTTATGCTACAAGTTAAAGCTGTTTCCTGCTGACTTGTCCTTGGGAAAGACTGGAAGCAGATGATTATTTTCTGTTGTCCAGAAACATTTCAGAGCTTCAAAAGAATCTTAAATCCTGATGTTGGAAAAAGTAACAAGTTATCATGAGATAATTTTTAGACATCATCCTGAAACATGAAAAGGTTCCTTTGGACTTTGTTTCTGAGGTATACATCATTTCTAAGACTTAAGGGATAAAACAAGACTTTACAAAACTAACCATTAAATAGAGAAGTACACTGAGCCTAATGTAATGAGATAGTGTTTAGCAGAGTTGGGCACATGCTTGGCCTTTAGGAAATCCTGTGTGTAGCAATAGTTGTCACTAAAAACTTTGGGTACCTGAAAGATAGAAAGAGATGAACAGAGACTGGAAATGAGTAGAAAGAACCCCAAAGGGATATATCTGTGCATTTGCCTGCAAAAGGCATCCAGCTGTAAGGTCTTAGGCTGCCAGGATAGAAGGTCCAGATTTGGCCCAAGATCCACTCCATGGGGTAGCCGTCCTATTGCTCAAGCTTCACCTGAGAACTGACACAGTGTGGAATGAACAACAATGTTTTGTCAAGATGCAGGACATAACCAGGAGCAGACAATCCCAGATGTATTAGTGGGATGCCCTAATAGGCCCATGGGACCAAGGTACCCAGGAAAGCAAGCCCCAGAAACGCAGAGTCTTGTGCCAGAATAGGAAAACTATGGCAAGAAGGGAGCTACGGAGAAGGCATTGCTTCTTTCTGACAGGGCAGGTGAGATCAGGACAAAGTGGGTGGGAACCTTAGGTGAATCCCAGGTTGCTTCAGTCTCAGTCAGGACTCACTAAAGACGTGGGGAGAGGCTGTGGGAAAAAGAGTAGTACCCAGCTATCAGGATCTGAGGAAGGTTGGAGCTGGGAAACCTGGTGAGACCAGTTCTACCCACCTGTGAATTAGATGCCAGAGAAATGAAAGGATAAATATCAGTCATGCCAAGAGGGGTTGGGTCCAAGCATGAGCAGGTACATGTGTGGCTTAGGAGACTCCTCAGTGATATTTAGGTATAATTGTTTTTGAAATTTCAAAACAGTATGATGGTCTATATAGTCTTCTATATAGATTTTATTTGGTGAGTCAATTCTGGGTTAATAAGATTCAGTGATGTTGCTTGTAGCTATAGTTTCTTCAGTTTCACTATGCAAATATACAAGTTGTTATTTATTCTGTATGCATATCATACACCTTGCTTTAAAAATGGGAGCAAGGGAAGCTAAATTTTTGTTATTATAATTGTCTACAATCTTCCCAGTCCAAACACATTTTAGATGTCCTGGAGACCCAATATTTATAGGTTAGGGTTGAAAGGCACATGATTTTGTCCATAGGTGGGCAACAGGACTGCCGTTTCTCCTGGGGGCCATCTGGTTCCCAGTGTGTTAAAGGACACACAATCTGATAAGTAGATAAGCCAGACTAACAGATGATAAGCAGAAATGCAAAGAGATAAGCCCAGTTATCAGTGGGGGCGAGGAGGGAGAGATGTGAGGGCTTGTTCTGGCAGATGGTCTAGATCCTTGGCAAAGCATAAGGCCATTTGTAGGAATAGCTTTGGGAAATAAAATATTTATGATGAGGCAGGCGAAGTTCCCATGAGAAGCAAGGGTGCATCAGTTTCCCCTGCAGGCATTCTCTCAGTCAGTACAAAGTTGGATGGGGAGAAAAGGCCCCAACTTGGGGAGAAGCAATTGTTTGGGTCTTTAAGGCCCACATTGCCTGTTTCCTTCTCAAGCGGCAGAGAAGATGGCACCGATTTTCCTCATTTACCTGTGGTTGGAAGAATAGAAGGAAAATAAAATAAAATGAATGAATCAGATTTAGAGAGTTAAAAATTGTATCCAATTACCATTAAGAGCCTGAGGAAGACTATGGGACCATGGCTTCTAATCTACCTTGTCTCCTGAGGATCTTTCCCCCGACTTTCAGGTCAGTTTTGCAAGCTGGGGATAGCTGGGGGCTGCCTGTAATCCCCAGTGCCAGCCTTCCAACTCCATCCAAATCTCCACTATCTGATCATCAGTCTCACCTTTCATAGATAATCGCTCTATTTTCAAACTTTGATTCCTTTCAAAATGCAAACAACTCCAGGACATAGAGTGTGGATAAAGAATCAAGCAAAAAGTTCTGGCAGGAAAGACTGAGGAGAGAGCATTTGATGATCCTGCAGGCCAGTGATGGTGTCACGGTGCCATGGCCGGGGGGAGGTGAGGGTAGGACCAGAGGTGGGGAAAGGGCCCAGATGACAGACACAGAACACCAAGGGCAAACATGGCATCCATCACAACCCAGCCTGGTCCTGGCACAGGTAAATCACCTGAGCTTTCATATAAACCTAAAACGTTCATTTTCCACCCACCAAAGAAGGGCAACCACCTTTGCTAATTGTTAAAGCTGGCACCAGCGTACCAAATGCAAGCCTGTTTGAGTGGATTGTGATGTGAATGCCATCAAAGTGCTCATTAATAGATGTGACACGATCTAGGGCTCAGTACTGCTCAATGCAACACTGTCATTGCGGCTTTGGGGAAACATGTAGCGTTTCCTGTATATTTTCATGTGGATAGAATGTGTAGCTAACGCACACTCAGGAAATATGGTGACTAAGTGTATAAATCAGGATTTTAAAAAAGTCTTGAGAGCCTTCGACGATGGGCTGAATAGCTAGACCAAGAACACATGCAATGATCACAAATATAAAGCTCTGCAAGATGGTCTAAAATGTCAGCCACCCAAGTTCAAGAAGAGGAGACGAGGTTAGCAGGCCCCACTCAATATGATGTGAGATCTCCAGATGACGTGTCTCCACAAAAATTGACAAAACTAATGAGAAATAAGACTGACTTAATAGAGTATCACATAGAAAGAGGCGAGCCTTGCTCAGTTCGTGTCTTGCAAACATACTTGGATTATTTTCATCTTAGTTGCCGTATTTTAAAATATGTCGCACAGCTCAGCCTGTATTCCCAGCACCTTGGGAGGCCAAGGTGAGTGGACTGCCCGAGCCCGCAGGTTCGAGACCCACCTGGGCAACTTGGCAAGACCTCATTTCTACAATAAATCAAAAATTAGCTGGACCCGGTAGCATGCACTTGTAGTTCGCTACCATGACTGAGGTGGAAGGATCGCCGAAGCCTAGCAGGTGGATGCCGGGGTGGCTGTGAGTATGCCACTGCACTCCAACCTGGGCAACAGAGTGAGAATCCAACTAAAAATAAATAAATAAATAAATAAAATATGTTGCACAAGCAGCAGTATATTAGTGATAATAGGACTTAAAAATAATACATTGAGTGTACATTTTCTGTTACTTTCTAGTTTTTCTTTCACAGTGATAATAGTAGTAAAGCAAGTACAATTTTGTTATTTTGCTTTGACTTTAGCCTTATAGCTTGATAAATAGCCTATTGTGCTGTATTAGTTTCCAGTGATTTTTGGATCATGGCCAATCAATGATCACTGGCCATGATCCTGGTCAAACAAATAATGTAATTAGCAAAATTATTTACAACTTTGTTTACCTTTTTAATGTACACTTAAATTGTTTCTTATTTTTCCCCCTTTTAAATAGCTGCTGTAAACACGTGTAAAATCTTCTAGCTTTTGTAATTATTTCCTTAGGTCTCAGAAATAGGATTACTCCACAGATATAAACATCTGAATTCAAGAGAAGTTTTAGTAATTTCTATTGCAATCAATCATTTATCAGCTCCACCATATTTTATTTTTAGCAGCATTCTACTTTATTTTTCAAATTTAATGCATAAGCTGTACCTATAACAATTTTAATTTACATCTCAATAAGAAGTAGGAAAGTTGAACGTTTTCTTATGTATATTTATTACTTGTGTGTCTTCTTTGTGAATCACCTATTTATGTCCTTTGCCCATTTACATTAAAGTTTTAATGTTTTCTCTTTCAATTTTCATGAGCTTTTTGTGCAATACTGACAGAGACTTTTTCCTGGTTTATTTTGTGAAAATATTTTCTTAGTCTGCCTGCCTTTTTATTTGAATCCTGATAATATTTACTCTAGAGACTTGCAAACATTTGAAAGCCAAGAAATGCATAATTTCACTGCATATATGAAATCTATTCTCTTTTTGGTGACCTTATGTTTTAATTCTTAATACAATTTAATACTCTTTAATACACTTTGTCTTATTTTGACATACAATCAGACAATTTCACTTGAAATCTCTTTAACTTTGAGCAGAGTTAAATTTAATGCAGGAATCAGATTCCTCATCTATTAATAAAATAAACAATCCAGTTTTCACTTTTATTCCAGAATCCTCCAACAGAATAGTAAATCTCTTTAACTTTGAGCAGAGTTAAATTTAATGCAGTAATCAATTCCTCATCTATTAATAAAATAAACAATCCAGTTTTCACTTTTATTCCAGAATCCTCCAACAGAATATTGAGTGGATCAAATACTTAATTGCTTAGGAAAACTCATTCCTCAACCATGCTGTGTCAGTTTTCAGTTCACTGGCTCCCAGCTCTGAATGTCCCCTTCAATATCTGTTCTGCAATAATGGAATAATGGACAGAATTTCTTTGTGTGTTGCAGTGACCACAATATTAAACTTTCTCAGTGGATGATGTTGGAATGACACTGAAGCAGGAAGGCGCTCTCCTGCTGTTTCTGGTGACTGTATCACAGGTGAATGACACAGGTGTGAGAATGTTGTTGGTGCCACATCCCTGGAATACACAGTCCTTTGATGACCTCCCAGCTCCAGACTGGTGATCATCTTTCTGCAGCTCTTGCAGTGTGGACCCTGCATGCTGCAGCCCTCTTGCCTGCACTGGTGTTCCAAGTTCCTCTGTTCCTTTTCTCCAGGCCTTCCTGCTTTGAACTTTTGGTGCTACAACTCTTCCAACATAAATACCATGGTTCTAGGTCTCCTATTCAGATGGATGGTTCCACCTTCTCTGCACTCCTGTGTGGCTGGCCACTGGTGGAACCCTGCCTGAACTCCAGAAGAGCTGTTCCTGCTTGCCCAGTGACTGCAGACCACTGGACTGTGCAAACCAACCAACTTCTCTGCCATCCATTGGGCTGCAACTGTACCTGCTCCAGCAAGGTCTGAGTGCTAGCTTTGGAGAAGGGGGTCCCTATTATAAGTCTGTCCTTCCTTGGGTATTCTCCTTCAGCCCTAGGGTGCCTTGAAGAGTTTTCTTACATATTTTTTTTAAGTTGGAGTCTCACTCTGTTGCCCAGACTAGAGTGCAGGGGCACACTCACAGCCACCCCAGCGTCAACCTCCTGGGCTCTGCCAATCCTTCCTCCTCTGCCTTCCAATTAGCCAGAACTATAGGCGCGTGCTACCACACCTGGCTCATTTTTGATTAATTGTAGAGATAAAGTCTCACCAAGTTGCCCGAGCTGGTCTCAAACCTGCAGGCTCAGGCAATCCACTCGTCTCATCCTCCCAAAGTGCTGAGATTACAGGCTGAGCCACCACGTCCAGCTGTCTCTTACATATTATAGTTACCCTTTATCATAGTTTAATAATCTTTATGCTAACTTTTTCTTTTATATTTACCTAAATCATCATGTGGTTTCTGTCTCTTGATTAGACCCAAACAGATACACATGCTATGAACCAAAATGTCCTTTATATTTTTTTTCTAGATAAGGGGTCAGAAACCTTTTCTTAAAGGGCAAGGTAGTATTTAGGACTCCATGCTATGTAGTTTCTGTCACAAACTTCAACATCTATTTATGTTTGACAGAATCTCAGCAAATTAAGAATGGAAGGAAACTTTTTTAACTTGATAAAGGTCATCTTAGAAAAGCTTACAGTTAGCACCATGCCTAATTTTGAAGGCTGAGATCAGGTAAGAACATTCACTTTCAACACATCTATTCAGTATTATTTGAAAGTCCTAGCTAATGAAATATAGGAAGAAATAAAAGGAAAAATAACCCCCAAGTGTCATAAAGCTGAAAAAAGATAACTGCCATTATTCACAGATAGTATGGCTATGTATGTAGAAAATCCTATGTAATTTACAAAAATGAGACTAGATGAATTTATTGAGGTAGCAGTATACAAAATTAATATACAAAACTAATTGTACTTGTCAATTCTAGCAGCAAACAATAGACAATGAAATTTTTTTTTTTTTTTTTTTGAGTTGGAGTCTCACTCAGTTGCCCAAACTGGAGTGCAGTGGCCGCTTCCGGCCACCGCGCCTCGACCTGCTGGGCTCCGGCGATCCTTCCGCCTCAGCCTTCCAAGTAGCCGGAATTACAGGCATGCACTACCATGCCCGGCTGATTTTTTGATTTATTGTAGAGATGAGGTCTCGCTGCCCAGGCGGGTCTCGAACCCGCGGGCTCAGGCAATCCACTCACCTCAGCCTCCCAAAGGCGCGGGATTACAGGCTGAGCCACCGAGCCCGGCTGACAATGAAATTTTTAAAACTCTGTTTGCGATAGTACCAAATACATCAATTACTTAGGAATAAACCTAATGTTAAATGCAAGGCTTGTGAACCATTGCTAAGATAAGCTTAAAAAGACATAATAAAAAGATGCACCATGTTATGGTTATGCTTACAAAATCTTAATATTTTAAAGAATTATTATCTCAAGTTGATTTATTGATTCCATGCAACTCTAATAAAAATATTAACAGGCTTTTTAAAATAAAGAAAGTGTATTCTAAAATTTTACAGAAATGCAAAATGATCTTACATTAGACAAAACAATAATGAAAAAGGAGAAAAGTTGAAGGATTTACACTACTTGATATCAAGACTTATAATAAAGCCATAGTAATCACAACAGAGTGGCATAAAGAACAGCTTAATGGGACAAAATAGAAATTCCAGAAAAAAAGATGCATGTATTTATTGTCAATTGATGTTTTTTTATGTTGCCCAGGCTAGACTCAAAACCCTGGGCTCAAGTCATCTTTCTGTTTCAGCCTCTGGTTAGCTGGGACTACAGCTGTGATCAAATTAAAAAAAAAAAATAAAGGTGCTAAGGCAATTCAGTGGGGAAAGGAAATTCATTTTTAAGAAATGGTGTTGAAAAACATGAAACCAGCCCTGCTGCCCGTGTACAGTGGACTGGTTAATGAAAATGTGGAACATATACACAATGGAGTATTATGCAGCCATAAAGAAGAATAAAATCATGGACTTTGCGGCAAATTGGATGGAGTTGGAGACCATCATACTAAGTGATCTATCACAGAAACAAAGAACTGAATGCTACATGTTCTCACTCATAAGTGGGCCCTGAACACTAGTCATATTAGCACAAGGGGGGATTGGCAGTTGCTGGGCACTGCTAGGGGAGGGAGGGAGGAAGAAAGGTGGGAGGCATGTGACAACACAAAGGGTACCAGGTCCACTACCAAGGGGAGTGAGGGCCAGTTAGAAACCCAAAATTCACCTGCAAGCAGTCTACTTATGTAGTTAACCACCCTTACTTGTACCCCATGTCTCTACAATTTAAAAATTAAATAATAAAAAAAGAAGTGGTGCTGTAACAATTAGATATGTTTAATAAAAATGACTCTCCACCCCAATCTCACTCCACATAGGAAAATTGACTTGAGATGGAGTATAGCTATGCCTAAATACAAAAGCTAGACTCCTAATGCTTCCGGAAACAAAAGCCAAGATTATTTTTCATGACTTTAGGGGAGACAAAATTTATGGTGTATAACTATGCCTAAATACAAAAGCTACACTCCTAATGCTTCCAGAAACAAAAGTCCATATTATTTTCATGATTTTAGGGGAGACAAAATTTATGGAGTATAGCTATGCCTAAATACAAAAGCCATACCCCTAATGCTTCCAGAAACAAAAGCCCAGATTATTTTCATGATTTTAGGGGAGACAAAATTTTCTTAAAATAGTACACAAAGAACACTAACCATAAGTAGCCCAAATGGATTGCACTTAATCAAAATCAAAATTAATGGTAGTCAATATCTGTCTGGGGACAGGGAGGCGCACCTCATCAACAAGGGTACCTGCACAATGCTTATTTGTATACCTAACCCTTAACTGTACCCTATGATTTTAAAATAAAAAATATGTATAAAAAAATAGAAAAAAATTTCAAAATTTCTTCTCATCAGAATATACCATGAAGAAGTTAAGCTACAAAATAAATGGTATAAACTCTTCAAAAGTGTCAAAGTTATGAAAAATATTAAACAATTAATAGATAAATAAATAGCTAGATAGACAGATTAATGAACTATTCCAGATAAAAGGAGACTAAAGATAAATAAAAACTAAATACAATGTACGATCTTGGTTTGGGTCCTTGATTCTAGCAAATTGTTTTTCTTTTGCTATAAAGAACATTGTGGAACAACTGATACATTTTGAATAAAGCCTGTAGGTTAGATAATAATATTGTATCAGTGTTAATTTACTGATTCTGTACTGTGGCTGAGTAAGAGACTGTCCTTCCTTGTAATTAGCATTTTGTCTACCAATGGCATTGAGTACTTTTCATGTGTATGTTTGCTACCAATATATCTTCATTGGCAAATGTTTTTAGAAAATACTAGTCGAAGTAACAGAGATAAAGAAACATCATTTCTGTCACTTTGTCTCAAATAATTTTTTTAAAAAGTGTGTTTGTGAGAAACAGAGAGAGACTGATGAAACCAATGTGGCGAAGTGTTAACATTTATGGATTTTGAGTGAAGGGTATATGGAAATTGCTTGGACTATTTTTGCAACTTTTCTGGAAATCTTAAATTACTTCAAGATAAATGTTGAAAAAAGAAATGTATAGATAATCCCCAGGCAGAGAGAAAGTATTCACCATATGTGTGTGTATATATATATATATATTTTTTTTTTTTTTTTTTGAGTTGGAGTCTCACTCTGTCACCCAGACTGGAGTGTGCTCCCGGCCACCGCAGCCTCGACCTGCTGGGCTCTGGCGATCCTTCTGCCTCAGCCTTCCAAGTAGCTGGAACTATAGGTGTGCGCTACCACACCTGGCTAATTTTTTGATTTATTGTAGAGATGAAGTCTCGCCAAGTTGCCCAGGCGGGTCTCGAACCCTCTGGGTCAGGCAATTCACTCACCTCGGCCTCCAAAGCGTGGGATTACAGACTGAGCCACCGAGCCCCGGCCTCACCATATGGATATTTAACAAGGGACTCATTTTCAAAGTATCTAAGACATTTATATAAATTCATAATAAAAGACAACCCAACAAACAAATGGAAGAAATATTTGAACAAACATTTCACCAAAGAAGATACATGATGGAAAATATACACTTGAAAAGTACTTAATGTCATTTGTAGTCAAAATACTAATTACAAATTAGAAATGCAAATTAAAGCTACCATGAGATTTGACTACATATCCTCAAGAACGACTAAAGTTAAAAAACCAACACCACTAAATCTTGGAGAAGGTGTGGAGCAACACATATGCTGCTGGTGGGGATGTGAAATAATACCACCAGTTTAGAAAACTATTTGAAAATCTCTTATAAAACTGAATGTATACTTAGCACATAACCAGCATTTTCACTGGTTATTTTCATTAGGTATTTTCCCCAAAGAAATTAAAACATACTTTGTCAAAATAGTTCATACACAAATGTTCACAGCAGCTTTATTTATAGTAGCCTCAAACTGGAAATAACTCACTGATAGGTTGATAGACAAAAGGATAGGCAGATTGTGATATATTCAAACATGGAAGGCTGTCTGTTATCAAGAAAGGATTACGAATTCATACAACAATAGAGATGATTCTCAAACACATTATGTCGAGGCAGATAAGCCACACACAAAAGTGCACACAGTATGATTCCATTTACATGAAGTTCTAGATAGGCTAAACTAATCTTGGGTGGAAAAAACTCAGAACATTGGTTGCTTGGGGATCAGGATGGAGGCTGACTGCCATGGGACAGGAAAGAATTTTCTGGGGTGAAGGCAATAGTCTATGTCTGATAGGGGTGATGGTGTCTCAGGTGTACAAGACTGTCAAAACTCATTGCACTGAGTGTTTAAGATTTAGGCTTTTTATTGGTTGTAAATTATGTATACCTCATTAAAAGTTGCATTAATTATTTTTAAAATCAATGACCACTGAGAAAGGGCGTGGGGTGGGATGAGAATAAGGTGTCTTTGGTGCCTATGGGTGAGAAAGATGAGTATTCATCCTTAGAGTCCAGACTCAACCTTCCA
The DNA here is from genome assembly GCA_027257055.1 of Cephalopachus bancanus. Lineage (NCBI taxonomy): Eukaryota > Metazoa > Chordata > Mammalia > Primates > Tarsiidae > Cephalopachus > Cephalopachus bancanus. Next base: position 621,432 of record JAPVLO010000159.1, on the reverse strand, counting down.
CAACTCACTTCCTGGGAGTGTTATTCTGCTCCAGGAGTCATGGCTTCCTCCAACTTAAATTGCATTACTAGGCCAGGCATGATGGCTCATATGTGGAATCCTAGCACTTTGGGAAGCCAAGATGAGAGGATCGCTTAAGGCTAGGAGTTCAAGACCAGCCTGGGGAATGCAGCGAGACTCCCAGCACTATTAAATAAATAAACAAACAAACAAATAAATAACATTTTCCTCCATTGCACTTATTTCCATCTGACATTCTGCATATTTTATTTATTTTCTACTTCCCTCTCACTAGTTTCAAGCCCCACAAGGACAGAGATTTTTGTCTCCTTTGTTTATTGTTATACTTCCCAGTGCCTAAAATAAAGTATGGGACATAGTAGCAACTCAATAAATACTTGCTAAATGTGTGAATGCTGACTTTGGATGCCAAACTCCAAGAAGGCAAGTAAAGGGAGCAGTTCTTCCTTATGGCATAAATAGTGGAAATAATACATGTCAAAATGTCTTGAAAATCATGAAACCATAATCACGTTTTAGTGACTCCTACTCTGGAAACAGATCATCCCTTTCCCCTACTCGTGCATAACCACTAGACTTATCTCTCATCCTGCAGATCTTTGTTGTCATGCCTCTTTCATGACAACGCTGGATGTTACACTTCCCTGAAGGACAAAGACTAGGTCTAGTTTATTTGATATAATGATGAGGTAGCTTTATTACCGGGGGTGTTTGAAAACTGCTAATGAGGGGACACTGTTTATTTTGTCTCTGCTGCTTTCTAGAGTAATGAGATGGCACAACAAGAGGTCACAGGCACCTGGAATTTCAAGCCCTGGTTTCAGGGTTTACTTAGCTGAGGAAGGAAGGGTTTCCAGGGAACATGGTTCCGACCCTCTGGAATGGCTCACAGTTTATTATGCACAAGATCCAGTTGACATTTAAATCATGTAAATGTATCCTGCTTATCTGTGAGTGGACACAACACACACATTTGCAGTGACACATAACAATGAATAATACAGGAGACAAGTGTATTTTACATTTGCATTTGACTCTTTGTGAAGTGTGGCTTTTGAATTTTCCTTCTCTATTTGAAGGAAATAGATTCTATCTGATTTCTTACCAAGTAGATATGCAAAGGAATTTATCTTTTTTCTCCTGTCTTTCTCTCCCTCCTTCTTTCTCTCATTCTTTCCACCTTTACTTTCAGTCTTTCTCGTTTCCTCTGCCTCCATTTCATTTCTCCTTCCTTTCTTCTCCCATCTCACCAGTGCTGGGCTTCCATTCACCTTTAGGGAGGAGGGCATCTCTGTTTCCCCCTGTCTCGTGCTGTCTTTGTGTTCTTGGGCCCCATGGTGTTTGTTGGTGCTTGCTGTGATTGTCAAAGAGGAATGGCGAGAGGGACATAGGAGACAGACCTGGAGAGTCTTTAGGGGCTGCTGGCTGCAGTAGTCTCTTCTTACACCCCCAACCCCATTCCCCAAACCTACCCACTGTACAGAGATGGTAACTGAGACTCAGAGTGGAGACTGAGGTTAAGGACAGCTCAAGGTTAACCAGTGAGTTAGATTTGCTATTTACCGATGAACGCCTTTTGTGATCAGTTCCCAATTCTCTCTCTAGTCCCATCTCCTGTCCTATGTGTCCCCTGGGTTCCCCTGATGTTGCGACAGGTGATAGTGAGCCCAGTAGTTGGGGATGATGCCTCCAAACTATTAAAAGGCAAGCACAGGATTTTGCAGAACTATCAAACAGACCAAGGCACTCGAGAGTGAAGGCACTGGCTGACTCCTAGAAATTTGCTTGTAACAATCCCACAGGAATGAAATCTGCCTGTTAATTTAGCGACAGATGATGATAAGACATGACCCTTGTGGTAATAATAAATAACAGGTCCATAATGCTTATTCTTTACTACACACTGTGCAAAGTTAACTCATTAAATTTTATAAGAGCATAGGGGAAACTGATCCACAACTGAGGTGCCCAACTTCATAGGGCTAGGCTGGCCTCAGAGGTGGGCTTTTCTTTTCAAAGTTATGGAGAGAATTTATATATTTAAAAAAATTTTTAATTTTAGATTCAGAGGGTACACATGTGTATTTGTTAAATGGACATATTATATAATGGTAGGGATTGGGTCTCAGGCAGCCTATTCCCCAGACAGTAAACATTGTGCCCCGTAGGTAGTTTCTGAACTCTAGCCCCCCTCCCCACCTTATTGGTGTCCACAGTCTATTACAGCCATGGGTTATTAATCACACATTTAAACTGTGAAACTGTGTCCCTGTGATGTCTGTCACACCAGGAAGCTGGGCTTCTAGGACTTAGAATCTTTCTACCAGACCCCCAGCATAGGGGTGGGAACTCTTAGCCCTTAAAAATGTTGTTGATGTAGCTATGAAGTCCGCAGTCCATTTTAAATCTGTCTGCAGAGTCAGATAAATTCTGGCTTGGAAAGGTTAGGCAGAAGAAATAGGGGAGAGTGATCACTTTGACGTTATCCTAACGTAACCAGCTTTCAGAGGGGTTAACTACTACAGAGTTGCTAAAGCTCATCTCCCCATAGTGATTGAGGTTGAGAGTTCCTGCCTTTTCTCATTGGTTGAACCCAAACAATAATCAGGTGTGAATCGTTGAGGGCTTGATTAAAAGCCCTCAAGGATGGGTGGGCATAATTGACACAAAGTTTCCCTAGACAGAGCCTCGAGAATGGGATCTCCCATTTTACTCCTGATTGTAGCATCTGGCCCACCTGTAATTGTGATATTAACCAGACATTATTGGGCATAGGATGCAAAATACCATCAAGTAGAGGTCAAGTGGCTGGTGACCACAGATCCTGTAATAGGATGTGTTCAGTCAGGCCATACTGCTTGTGATTCTTTGCCTGAGGCCAAATCAGAATGGACAGCGTGGGGTCTTCCTGAAGGCTCTCTACAGCTATTCCTTTCCACTTCCCATTCTTCAGAGGTGCTGACTAGGGAGGCTGGCCTCTGCTGGAGGCCTAGAGTGAGTTATTTCTCTAAAGCACACATACTCCCATCAGAGAATTTTGAAGCTCACAAACAAGGCTGCTTCATCAATAGTCCATTTATTCCACAAATATGTATTGAGCACATACTATGTACCCGGCCCTATGTATGGTATACCCACACCATCACATTCTGAGAAAGACTTTCTACAATTTGCGTGTAGACCGGGGAAGCCTTAAGATCAAGCAAGACACAGACAGCCATTTGTCTCTTGGAATTCAGGATTTTCTGCTGAAGGATTGCTTTGGAACGCCAAACACACCCCGCCATTTTTGGTAGGAGTGTTAGTAATGGCAACAGCAATGACCATAATCACAGGTAAAGCAAGAACTAATGTTTACTGAGTTCTTGCTGTGGAGCCAGACACTGTTCTAAGCCATCTGTCCATTTCATCCTCATGACAGCACTGTGAGGTAGGCACAATTTTCACTCATGATGCCTAGAGGAACGCAAGCCTGTAAGTCAAGAAGTAAAGCAAGTTCTGGGTCTTGGAGGCCTTTGAACTCTCCTGGGACCCAGTTGGAGGATGCTTGTGGCTCAGATCTGAGAGAGAAGCGTAGAAGACAGGCATATCTCCTCTTTGATCACCTGCTTAGCGCTTGGTTTCCCAAGGATCATTTGCTGTCACCTGCTCAGGAACTTGTGTAGAATACAGAATGGCAGGTGCTACTCCAGACACACAAAATTCAAATCTCTGGGAATGGGGCTCAGGATTCTGCATTGTCAACAGGGCAATGTGTAGCACATTACAGTTGCAAACCTCTACTGTAGAAAGTAATTGCCACCTTGGACAGTTTCTACCTTGTTCTATAGGTAAGGATGGAGTACTGGGAAGACTCGTATGTGAGGAATATCATTTTGGATTCCTGGCAGGAGGTGCATCATTTTTATTTGAATGCATGTGGGTAACCCTCAAAGCCCAGAATTTATTTATTTAAAAATTGTGTATTTATTTTTCATGTTTAAACTTCGGCCATCTTCAAAGTACTCTCCATTTGTTGCAACACACCTACCAAGACACTGTTTCTGTTGCTCAAAACAGTTTTTGAGCTTGTCGATTTGGATCCCTTTTGGTGCTTCTGCCATTTGCTGTTTCACCTCTTCCACATCAGCAAAAATGTTTCCCTTTGAGGACTTTTTTCATAGGGAAAACAAACAAAACAAAATTGACTGGAGAGAGATCAGGTGAATGGGGGTGGGGGATGGGGGTCATACCATTTTGGGTCAAAAACTGCTGAACACAGCACAGTGTAAATCATCTGGTCATGAAATGGGCAAACACATTGAAAGAATCCCCCCCCACCAAAAAAAATTCACTGAAGCTAGCCGGGCTCCGTGGCTCAGCCTGTTATCCCGCGCCTTTGGGAGGCTGAGGTGAGTGGATTGCCTGAGCCTGCAGGTTCCAGACCCACCTGGGCAGCGAGACCTCATCTCTACAAAAAATCAGCCGGGCATGGTAGTGCATGCCTGTAATTCTGGCTACTTGGAAGGCTGAGGGGGAAGGATCGCTGGAGCCCGGCAAGTCGAGGCTGCGGTGGCCGGGAGCGGCCACCGTACTCCAGTCTGGGCGACAGAGTGAGACTCCAACTCAGGAAAAAAAAAAAAAAAATTCACTGAAGCCAAAAGCAGCCTCTCACAACAACACTAGCTGGTACACTGATGCCTATGGGTTCCTAGAACACTAACCTAGTGGGGGAAGCCTGCACTGCAAGTAGCCTGTCCTCCAAAAGATAATTCCGGATTTCTTTGGGGCCTCTCCTCATATTCTGAGAACAGAAACACACACACACACACACACACACACACACACACAGAGGCTTTTGATCAGTACAGTTTGTGCTTCCAAAGAATCTCAGAGAGAGGTCTGAAAGCTCATGGCATTCCCCAGCAGACCATGAGTAAATCTACAAAGTAGCAGAGTTACTTTTAAAATAACTGTGAAATGACTCAAGAATGTGAATATACTTAACACTATCGAACTGTACACTTAAAAGTGGCAAGATGGTTAATTATGTTATGTGTTTTTGTTTTTTACCATAATTAGAAAAAAGTGAAAAAAAGCTACCTCAAAGAGCGTGAGGCACCCTGGCATTTGCATCAAAAGCAAAACTTAGAAGGTTCAGAGAAGGCTCACTGAATGCAAACGATGAAATAGCCCCTTGTCTGGGTTTCCAAGATTTGATGGGGAGTGAGTAGAAACCTCCTCACAGGTGTGTCTAGAATAATTCAAACATGAATACAGATAATGCATACAGAATTAGACCGAGGGCAGATCAGCGTTAAGGAGCAGAGTCGAGAGTTGTGTCTTGGGAACTGAGTGCTAATGGAACTTGTGTTTTTCAGGATCTCAGTCATCACAGCAAACAGCAAACGAGGTGTTTCTCTGATGGGCATGAGGTGGGAGATAAATACAGTAACAGAGAGAGGAGGTGTGGAAAAGAATGAAGAAGGAAAGCACCATTCAATTAATTTTCTAGAGCAGTCCCGAGACTATACGTCCCTGTGCCACTATCTCCCAGTTAAAGTTCAGCCCTTGGGAAAGTAAAGGAAAAGTTCCCCTCATTTAGACATGAGCTCTCCTTTGGAGACTGGGAGCTGGCAATGGCGTGTGAACAAATGTCTGATGTTGGCCTTTAGCCTTGGAATATTCCCTACACCTTGGATGGCCCTGTGTGGCCCCTCCTTTGGAAGGTGGTGACCCTAATGTGCCAAGAGACCCACAGGAGAGCAACAGCCCCAGGTGTAGTAGGGTGCTGGTATTTCTAGACCTTATGGGTCCAAAGATCATAGTGCAAGATCCTTCAGGTGGATTTACTCGTGCCCTGTAGGGACTCCTAAGGGCTGCCACACAGCATCCTTCCCACCTCTCACCTTCACACTTTCCATTCCAGTCCAACTAAAATGGGTAGGACAGTGGTCAGGAAGGGCAGACTGAGACTCTTGGGCACAGGTAGGGACTGCTATCCACAGGCAGAATTTCTTCTTCATCAGTGAAGTCTCAGCTTGTTCTTAAGACCTTGCAACTGACTGAACCAGGCCCACCTAGATTATCTTCTGGGATTATGGACTTTAATCACATCGATGAGATACCTTCACAGCAAAACCTAGATTTCCCTGATGACTACTGACATGGAGCAGCTCTTCATGCACTTATGGCCAATCATAGACCTTTAAAAATCTTGCCCATTTAAAAAAAAATGGGTTCCTTTTCAAATGACTGAATTGTAAGAGTTATTTTGATAACTTATATACCAGTCCCTTATCACAGTGGTCCCCAACATTTTTGGCAGCAGGGGCCAGTTTTGTGGAATACAATTTTTTCCATGAACTAGGGGGGAGGGAGGATTGTTTTGGGATGATTCAAGCACATAACATTTATTGGGCACTTTAGTTGTATTATTATTTCATTGTAATGTATAATGAAATAATTATACGACTTACCGTAACAAAAGAGATGTGAACAGAAGTGGCAATAAATCAAAAATTAGCCAGGCGTGGTAGCGCGCGCCTGTAGTTCCGCTACTTGGAAGGCTGAGGCGGAAGGATTGCCGGAGCCCAGCAGGTTGAGGCTGTGGTGGCCGGCAGCGGCCACTGCACTCCAGTCTGGGCGACAGAGTGAGACTCCAACTCAAAAAAAAAAAAAAAAGAATAATGAGCAGGCCATGTGCAAACTAAAATGTGTCCGATTCTGACTGCCACCAGGTGCAGCTATGCAAACGAAGTACATTGTCTCGCCACTCACTGATAGGGTTTTGATATGAGTCTTCAAAAATTGATTGATTATGGTCTCTGTGCAGTCAAATCTCACTGCTGATGTTAATCTGTGTTTGCAGCCACTCCCCAGTGCTAGCATCACTGCCTCAATTCCATCTCAGATCACCAGGCGTTAGATTCTCATAAGTATCATGCAGGCTAGATCCCTCGCATGCACAGTTCACAATAGAGTTTGCTCTCCTATGAGAATCTAATGCTGCTGCCGGTCTGACAGGAGATGGAGCTCAGGCAGTAATACGAGTGATAGGGAGTGATTGTAAATGCAGATGAAATTTTGCTTGCTTGCTTGCCTACCACTTACTTTCTGCTGTGTGCTTTATCAGGTATGTTTTCCAAATATTTTCTCCAACTCTGTGGGCTTGCTTATTCATTTTCTTGTTAGTATCTTTTGTTGAGAAAAATTTTGACTTTTGATGAAGATTCACATAATTTTTTTTTCATTTATGTTAATTGCTTTTTGTAACATGATGAAGAAACATTAGCCTACTTTCATAGTCACAGCAATTTAATCCTATGTTCTAGATGTTTTGTAGTTTTAGCTTTTACGTTTAGGTCTACAATTTACTTCAAGTAAAATTTTATTTATGGGGGCATGATTTATTGTTTGTATTCATTGTTTTCTCACATGGATATTGTTTTTCTAGTTATCATTTGTAAGACTTTCTTTACCTCATCAAATTGCCTTGAGACTTTTGTTGGTAATCAATTGACCATATATGTGCAGGTCAGTTTCTGGAATCTTTTTCACTCAGTTGAGCTCTATGGCTATTCTTTCACCAATGCCACACACTTTAATGTTGAATGTAACTTTAAAGTAGGCCTTGAGATCACATAGGTTAAATCCCCCAACTTTGTTGTGCTTTATCAAGAATGCTTTGGAAATTTTAGTCCTTTTATATTTTTAATATATATTTTAGAATAAGATTCTTAGTTTCTAATAAAAAGCTTACTGGAATTATATAAGGAATAACATAGACTCTATAGATGAACTTGGGAAGAATTGACATCTTAACAATATTGATTTTCCCCCAGTTTGTGAACATGTTATATCTACTCATTTTGATCTTTAATTTCTCTGAGGAATGCTTTATAATTTTCAATGTAGAGGTTGTTACCTTCTTTGGCTAAATTTATTACAAAGTACTTTGTGGCATTTAATATTCTAAGTAAATATTTAAAATTTCATTTTCAATTGTCTGTTGCTAGTATATAGAAATATGACTGAATTTTGCATATTGATTTTATATGCTGTGACTACTAAATTTACTTATAAATTCTAATAGTAGTGCTGAATATACCTTAGGATTTTCTAGATAAATAATTATAACTTCTGCAAGTAGAGATATTTGAACTTATATTCTGATCTTTATGCCTTTTTCTTTTCTTTACCTTATTGTACCGGCTAGGACATTCAGTGCAATGTTTAACAGATGTGATAGGAGTTGGCATCCTCGCCTTGATTCCAATCATAGCAGAAAAACATTCATTGTTTCACCCTTAAGTATGATGACAGCTGTAGATTTGCGTGTGTATATATGCTTGTAGGGAGTTCAAGGGATTTGGGGACTGATCAAGGAAAAATAGATCACCATCGGAGGCAGCAATGCACAACAAGCTTTACTGGGTAGCACTGGTGCGAGTTGAATGAGAGAGCAGGTCCCTCATAGCCTGAGACCTCCCAGAGGCTTATGGTGAGGGGCTACCTCCAGAAGGAGGATAGGAGAACTCCTGGGAAGGAAGGGGATCACAGAGCAGTGTCTGCTCAGCTGAGGTGATACCGCTCAGCTGCAAAGTGGGGAGTCTCTGCTGGAGATCTCAGAAGAGCAGCAGTAACTTGGGGCCTTCTAACTTCAAAGCCCTTAGCAATAGGTAAAAGCTGCCAGGTGAGGTTTCACGGGGTGTGTAAAGCAGGCAGGGTAGAAAGGACTAAACATACGCTTGTTTGGGCATTTGGGAAGTAACAGGATGTGCAAAGATTTGAGTTTGGTGTCAGCAGACTTTTGAGCTAACAGCGTGCATAGAAGAAATAAATAACCTAGATATCAAAGCACAGAGGTCATTTTGGCTCATTTACGTAACAATATCCTCCATCAGTTTGAGGACGTTCTTCTCTTGTCCTATCTTCTTGAGAGTCTGTATTGTGAATAGATCTTGATTTATGTAAAATACATTTTCCTGCACCTATTCAGATGAGCCCTTGCCTTGGAATGAACTGAATTACATGGATTGAATTTTGATTGTTAAAACAATCATTCCTTGGAACTCAAGTTGGTTATGAGGTAGCATCTGTTTTATGCATGACTGGCTTTTATCTGTTTATATACTAATTTGCTTTTATTGTAAATTTTGTTGTGATTAGAGGTATGCTGGGATCATAAAACATGTTTACAAGTGTTTTCTCCTCCTTTAGTTTCTTTACTTTTGTGTTTGCTTATTTAGTGGCTCAAAGACAGCACAAACTTATCCTTTTGCATTTCCGGAAGTCAGAATTCTAAAATCAAGATATTGGCACAGATTTCTTCTGGACGCTTCAGAGGAGAGTTTGTTTCTTTACCTTTCTAGCTTCTAGAGGCTTCTGGTCCCTTCCTCTATTCCTCCCCTATTTTTTGAAAGAGTTTGTGTAAAATTGTTACTGTTTCATCTTTTAGTGTTTGATAAAATTTAGCAGTTAAACCTTCTGGGCTGGGAGCTTCTATTATGAAAAGGTTTTTGCTAACAAATTAACTTTCTTTAATAAATACAAGGTAATCCATATTTTCTGTTTAATTTTATGTCAGTTTTGATTATATTTTTCAAGACCTATTTCATCACAGTTTTTGAATTTTTCTGGGATAAGTTCGTTCATAATATTATTTTATTATTTTATCATGATATTAGTGTCTACACCCTCTAGTAGTGATAAACCCTCTTTGGATTTGTGCTATTTCTTTTTTTCTTGCTAATTAGAGGTTTATCTATTTTGTTAATTTTTTTCAAATAATCAAGTTCTTTTTTCCCCCAATTAATCCGTTTCCAAATATATCATTTTACCTTGCAATTTCTTCTTTGCTCCATGGATTTTTAGAAATATGTGTTGTATTTCCAAGTATTTTGAGATTTTAATAAATATCTTACTGTTATTGGTTTTTCATTTAATTGCATTGTGATCCAAGAACACATTTTATATGATTGCAATTCTTTTAAATGTATTGGAACTTATTATTGCCAAGCATATGGGATATCTTGGCAAAAGTACCAAGCACACTTGAAAATATATGTTTTCTTCATGATTTGGAGTATAGGTCAAGGTAGTTGAGATAACTTTTATTGGCTTTTGTTTGTTTTTGGTTTTGGTCTACTTGTTCTATGAAGTGTTGAGACAAAAAAGTTAAATTCCACACCTATATAAAAAGCAGATATCTTGCAACTACATATGTTCATTTGCCATTCCACCAGTTGCACTTTGTGCCATAGTTACCATATATATTATAGATACATTAAGGAAATTAAGAAAAAATATTTAACATGTTTATGTAGATATTTACCATTTCAGATGCTGTTCATTCCATCCTTAAGATCTGATTTTCTATCATTTCCCATCACCCTGAAGAGTTTCTTTTAGCATTTTCTACCATCCAGTTCTTCTGATTATAAGTTCTTTTGGCTAATTTTTATCTACAAATGTCTTAACTTTGCTGTCATTTCCGAGGATATTTTCACTTGATATATAATTTTGGGTTGAGAAATTTTAATTTCTTTCAACACGTTAATGGGATTTGTCCACTGTCTTCTAGCCTTAATTGCTGATGAAAGGTCATTGGTTTCTAATTATTCTAATAATTTCTAATTATTCCCCTTTATGTAATGTGCCATTTTTTTTCTGGAAGCTTTCCAGATTTTCTTTTCAAGTTTGCCTTTCAATATTGTGACTATTATGGAATGATTTTCTTCTTATTTACTCTGTTTGAGATTCACTGAACTTTTTGAATCTATAAATTTATGTCTGTCAACAAATTTGAGAGACTGCCAGTCATTATTTCTCCAAATATTTCCTCCCATTTCTCTATCCTCCCATTAAAAAAACTCCAGTTACAATGTGTGTTAGATCTTTTGATATTTCCTCACAGTTTCCTGAAGTACTGTTTATTTTTGAAAAAAATTTTGTGTCTCTTTTTCAGACTGGGCTATTTCTATTGATTATTCTCAGATCTACTGATTCTTTTCTCTGTCATTTCTACTCTGCTCTAAGTCCATCCAGTGAATTTTTAAAGGTTGAGATATTGTTTTTTTAGATCAAGAATTTTCATTTGCTTATTCTTTTATAATTTGTTAAAAGCATCTTTTCCTTTACCTTGATGCACTTCATTATTATTATACCTGCTGTAGAATTCTCATCTGATAATCCAATATCTGTGTCATCTCAGGGCTGACTGACTTATAACCTTTTCTCTTGAAACTGGATCATGTTTCCATAGTTATATATTGAATAACATAGCATTTTATCCCAGACTTCATAAATGTTAGATTGTAGAGACCCCGAATTGTTACTTTCCTCAGAATATTAGTTATTTTTGTTAATTGCAGATAATTAATTTTGTTGAACTTAAACTGAAAATATTGCCTCTTGGGTAGCAGTTAAAATTTCTATTTAGCTCTTTTAACCTTAATCTTTTTGAAATCTGTCTGTGTGTGTATGTAGTCAGAGACTTGGGCAGAGTGGTTCTGTCTCTGGATCTCTCTTTGCAGGGATTTTCCCTGTACTTTACAGCAGCCGGAATTTTCCCAAAATCTGTTTTCTGCAAGTTTTCATCCAGAGATTAAGTCTCCACATGTGGTACTTACCATGTCTTATCTCCGCCTGTCCTTAAGTTAATATATGTAGTAAGGATGCTCACCACATCAGGATCTGATTGCTTTGGTCCATTTTAAAAAACGAGAACCATATAAAAATAGTGGGAATTTGATCTTGTTTTTGTAAAACGACTCTATCAATTTTTGGTTGAATGGAAGTGGTTGCAATTCTGAGTGAGTTCTCAAGGTGCTCATCAGAAACGTTTGCCCAAATTTTGCTCTTCGTGTGCTTCATAATTGAAAACAGCTGCTTAGAAATGTATATGCTGCCAAAAAGCGATGTCATGAATAGGTGTGATTCTGAACTTCAAAATGAAGTTCATGACTATGTATGGGGTCATGAAGAAAATAAATGCTAGAAAGTACATGATTTTGAAAGATTTTGTGGGGCTGCATTACTAGTTGTGCTGGGCCACATGCAGCCTGCAGGCTGCAGGTTGGACATACCTGCTCTGGAGTCTTTGGGTGGTTATTTGTATTTTGTCCAGAGTATATATTTATCTATTGGAGAGTTCTGTGATAAGAGTTTACACAAACATACTTGACTAGAACTCCTCTGTCTTTCATTTTGAAAGGTAGTTCCCTTGGACATGCAATTCTTTGTTGAGAGGTTTTTAATTTTTCCCCTTTTTATACTTTGCCATTCCAATAGTCTCTAGTTTCATAAGACATTTACTATTGTTTTTATTTGGATTGTGTCATATTAATACATGATCTTAGGGATAACTATTATCTTTGTGATGCTGAGCCATATTATCTAAAAACAAGGGTGTTCAACTCTATGTTTATGTCTTTCAAGAGTGTTTCAAAGTTTTTCACATATTGGTTTGGCAAATTTTTTTAATTATTATTTTTTATTATAAAGATTTGGAGTACAAATCAGGGTTAGGTATACAAACATTGATTATGCAGGTACCCTTGTTGATGAGGTCTGCCCCTCCCTCCCCCAGCAGTTGCCTTCAACTGCCAATCCCACTCCCCCCACCGGGTTATGCAAATTTCTTGTTAAGTTTATTCTAGACACCATTCATCTTGATTTTTTTTGAGAAGTCATTTGTAATCATGTCATTGTTCCCCTGAATGTAATAGATTGTTCTTTTCTGGCTGCTTTAAATATTTCCTTGTTATCTTCTTTTAGCAGTTTGACTCTGATGAGCATAGGAGTGGTTTTCATGGTTTTTATCATTCTTAGAGTCCCTCAGGCTTCTTGAATCTATTAACATTTTCTACTATATTTTTGAAATTTTTAGACATTATGTCTCTAAATATATTTTTTCTTTCTCTATTTGTGTCTTCTCCTCTCTGGGACTCCAGTTACTCCTACTTTGAAATGCTTAAAATTATCCCATAGGTCGCTAAGGTTCTGTTTTCTTTTCTTCAATACTTTTTTTACTTTGCACTGATTGATTAATTTTTAGTAATATATCTTCCAATGTAATGATTATTCTATTCTCTCCATTTTGTTGTTCAGTTTAGTGTATATTTTGTTGTATTTTTCTGCTCTAGATGTTTCCACTTGTGTTTTAATAATTTCATTGCACTATTGAGAGTCTCTACTCAGTTCTTCATTGATACTATATTTTTTTCTTAATTCTTTGTATATATTTATAATAACTGTTTTGATGTCTACTATACAACATATGGACTCAAAGTTTTTATTGACAATCTTTTATCCACAACAATAGAACACTTTTTCCTGTTTCTTTACATGTCTACTAAGTTTTGGTTCAAAACTGGATGCTGAAAATTGATTTTTATGCTCAGAGGTTCTGCAGGATTGACTGCAGGACTTGAGTATCTTTGGATTTTTATCTCATGAGGGTCCTGGAGCCAATCCCCTCGACATACTGAAGGATGAATACATGTTGTTTTTTTTTCTGGAGTCTATTTGATTCCATTACTCTATTTGTATTTTCTTGTACTAGTGCCATACTATTTTAAGCATAATGATTTTTAAGCCTTTTCTTACTCTCACGTTTATTTTTCATATGAACTTCACGATCAACTTTTCTAGCCTCATAAGGCATTTACTATTGTTTATATTTGGATTGTGTTATACTAATACATGATCTCAGGGAGAACTATCATCTTTGTGGTGTTCAACTTTATGTTTATGTCTTTCAAGAGTGTTTCAGAGTTTTTCACATATTGGTTTTGCATATTTCTTGTTAAGTTTATTCCAGGCACCATTCATCTTCATTACTCATAGGTCCCATATTTGTGAATTCACCTACTTGCTAAAATTTATGTATAATCCCAAATTAATGCTCAAGGTACCTTTGCAGACAGGTGCACACTCAGAGCAATGAAAAATCTGAGTCACCTAACTGCCCTCTTGTTTTAGCTCTCCTCCTGTAAACATGCTAATCATGTGTTGAGCATGAGTAGGCTAATGAATCAACAATATATATGAAATGAGATGCATTTAAGTAGAAACACACATCAAACAAGTTTGTGTATGGATCAGTTGATGAATATATGTGACCAGAGGATTAGGCTCATAGGAACCTAATCTTGTATTTCCTTTGGGAGCAATGACTCAGTGTTCAGTGTGAGAGGCAACTTTATAGAACATAACTACCATAAATAATGAGAATTAACTGCATTTTGTTTTCTTTGTTGCTATTGTAAATGAAATTCTCTCTATCAACATATGTACTCATATCTTCTAATTGATCATTTATTTGCCTATATTGATTTCTGCCCCTGGCTTGTGATTCAGACCAAATGTAAAGGGTGGCCATAAAATCTGGTTACACAGCTATTATTATGTGTGTATGTGACTTTCTTTCTTTTTTCAGATTGAACTGCTTTTATTACTTCTTCTGGTGTAGTCTAAATGTATAGGTATGTTAGGTGAAAAACCAAACACACAAATCACCTGAGGCAATTAATATATCCAGGTGCATGTACAGGGATTTATAAAATGCATTAATATGCCACTTCCATTATTCAATAAGGTAAATATTTAAAAGAGATCTAAACAATAAGAAAAGAAACTTTTATATATAGCCCCAGTCACCATTTCTGGTACTCTTCATCATCTGTGGCATTTCTAACAGAATGTCAACTGAATTTTCTTCTTATCATGGTTTTATTTTCCTGCTTCTTTCCTGCCTGTCTTTAAACCAATCTTTGATTGGATGTCAGACATTATGAATTTTACCTTGTCGGATGGTGGATATTTTTGTATCCCTATACATATCCTTGAGGTTTGTTCTGGAACACAATTTGGAAACAGTTTGATCCCTCCAGGTCTTGCTTTTGAGCTTTGTTAGGTGGGACTGAAGAAGTATTTAGTCTAAGGTCAGTTTTGCTCTACTATTAATCTCCTTCTGTGTACTTTATCTGGTGCCTTATGAATAATGAGGCTTTCTGCTCTGTCTGTAGGAGACAGGAAACAGTCTCAGCTCTGTGTGAGCTGTAGGGATTGTTCCCTCTAATCTTTCTGAGTGGCCTTTTCTCTGGCCTTCAGTAATTTCCTCAGAGCAATGCACTTACCAGCTGAAGACTCAAGAGGATCACTCTAGAGATCTCCAGGGTTCTTTCTCTTTGTAGTTCTTTCTTCTCCAGCACTCTACCCTGTGAGCTCCAGTTGCCTTGGTCTCCTCAGAATCTCAGTTCCATCTCCTCAACTTACAGAAGCTGCCAGGTTCTGCCTCGGTTTCCCCTCCCTTTGCGGTAACCTGGAAACTGTCTCCAGAAAGTGAGCAAGGGCACTCAGAGGGCTCACCTATTTGTCTCTCAAAGCTCACTGTCTTTTATTGCCTGATGGCCAATGTTTCAGAAAATTGTTGTTACAGACATTTTATCAGGTGTCTTAGTCGTTTTGGTGTAAGCGTAAATCTAGTTCCAGTTATTTGATACTGGTTGGAAGTGAAAGTATACTGTTGTAATTGCAGTTCTCCCCATCACTTTGAAAGAAGCATTAGCAATGAACGTATCATATGATGTCATTGAACACATCTTGTACTGTAATGTAATGCCAATGCACTATTACTGTGTAGATTTTCCCTGCACATCCTCTACCACCAGACAACAGTGATTAGTCTAATAAGAAAGAGGAGATGGAGCGAGAGAGAGATGGAATAGAGAGAGAAGATAACCACCTTCCAAATGTCTGATGGCATCTCTCTGGAGCCTGGCACATTGTCAGCATTCAATTGCTTGGTAAATAATTGAATGAATGCACGCAGGCTTTCAGGAATAAATGGATGAATGCCTGTGACTGGAGGGTTTCTTTCCTCCCTCACTTGTTCTCTATGCAGATCAGACACCCTGCTTCTTTCAGACTCTCCTCCCAGGCTACAGCTCTCATTAGCGGAGGCTGTTTCAGAGCCTTCCTGCCAGGAAGGAACCTCTGGGTTCTGGGAGGCAGATGCCTCCCCACACACTGTCCCCTGCCTTGTTTCATTTCCTCACTCCTCATTCCTTCCTCAAGGCATGATTATTCTTAGCCTGATGCTGAGCTGATGTTCCTTATTCTTTCATATTTTTGGAAGTAGATTCTTCCTTTAATTTATTTACCACAATCCCGGTGACCCCTCACTTTCAGAAGTGCGAACATCACTTTTAACTGGATTGTGAATTTTTAGAGTATCAGAACTGTGCTCTATCTTTTCTGTTTGCAAAAAGCATCCAATTTTTTTTTTTTTTGAGTTGGAGTCTCACTCTTTTGCCCAGGCTGGAGTGCAGTGTCATGCTCCCAACCACCACAGTCTCAACCTGCTGGGTTCAGGCGATCCTTTTGCCTCAGCCTTCTAAGTAGCTGGAGCTACAGCTGTGCGCCGCCACATCCAGCAAATTTTTAAATTTATTGTAGAGATGAGGTCTTGCCAAGTTGCCCAGGCTGATCGTGAATCTGTGGGCTCAGGCAATCCTCCAGCCTCTGCCTCCCAAAGTGTTGGGAGTGTAGGCGTGAGCCACTGTGCCCGTCTGATATTTTTCTTAATGATAATCTTTAGTCTATTGTTATCTAGCTCCAGGGTTACTACTGACTGGAAAAAGGGAATTTGGTAGTGCTATTTCACTTTTGAAATTAGTGAATAGATCTGAATTTTTGCATATCTCATTGCTAAAATGTACTCAAAGTAAACAGTAATAAACAAATAAACAGTACAAATAAAGCAGTTTTGAAATGTTTCCAGTGTAAGTGTTTTTATTCTGGTTTTGCGCTCAATTAGAGGTACCTACAACAGACTACAGACAAAAATAATTAGGAACAGCTCAATTAAAATGCCCAAAAAACAATAAAATGGGGAATGTTAAGTCTTGTTAAGATCTTGTTAAGGGAATGTTAAGATCTCAGATAAGTTACCAGGGCTTAATTTCAGTCCTAACATTGAATGACAAAAATCTCTAATTCTGATGAAATAATCAATTTAAATAAGACTGTGGGCTTGTTCCCTAACTATGCTGACTTCCAAAAAACTTGAAAATCCTAATGACAGTCATCTGTCAGGTTAAAACTTCTGGATGTGAAAAGTCTACCAGAAGATTGAATACAGTTTTATAAGGACAGGGGATAAAGTAGGGTTAAAAAATTGTCAGGAAAAGCCAGAACAAATATGCTTAAATAGGGAGGAGAGGCAGACAGGGGAGCTGAATCTCTGTGACAAACAGGGTGAGCACAGTGGCATCGGGGGGCCTTACCTCCCAGAGGGGCTAGTTCCACAGTGTCAAGGGCTGAGGTCTGCTCCACCTTGGAGGAACGCTGGCTCTTGTAAACACAGCGGTCACTAAACTACTTTGAGGTTTCTTGCAACGGTCCTCAGCCCTTTGCTACTATGGGTGACTCGATGAGGTCCGGGTGGGGCAGCTCGAGGTGGAGGTGTGCCAGCGATGGTGTAGCTGGCTGAGTCTTAGATCCCTGGCTGAGGGCCATATCTGAGGAAGTGGAGGTCAGCATTACTTAAAGGCATTAGGGCTTTTGCTCTGCCGGGGCTTACAGTGACCTAGAAACTGGAGAGTGATCTCATATGCACTATTCTTGAAAAAAACTCAGGGTGTTCCGGAGATAAATGATGTTGTCCTTCCCACCTCCCCCACCACCTTGGGCTTGGGGTGTGTCTTGGAGTAGGACTTCTGGGACCTGGTGCCGTGGGAAGAGCCATCTGAGTCCGAGGACCCCGTCTTCTGGAGAGGTGGCATCTTGGCAGGTCTCTTTTTCTTTCTTCTAGTATTCTTCTGTTTTGGCTCTTTTGCGTCCCCAGTGTCAACATCTTTCAGTGGCCAGAGACAGAAATCAGAATTCCTCGTTTCCATATCCTTTCTAGAGAGAGAAAGAGAACAGAGTTACCCTGTCTTGGTGGCTGCAGTGTCCACAGGGATGTCCAAGCTAGCTCCAAGGGTGCTTCTCAACTCTTTGTCTACACCCTTCTTCCCGTGTTAAGAGTTTCTGGAGTGCTATTGGCCAATACTTTAGGTTGGAGTTAATTCCACTCAGTTCACTTCCATATGCCTTTGCTGTCTGGGAGTCTTATATGGTATGGAGAACCTAACTCTTTGGGCCCGTCCCTGACCAAATCAGTGAAGGGACAACTCCCAGCCCAGAAACCCCTGGGAGTTCCTCAGCATGGAAGGGGATCAGCTTGGCCCCATCACAGCCCAGCTCATCCCTGAACTGGAGCCTTAGACATTCTCTACATTCTCTACATCCCTGGGTTTCTCTGATGACTTCAAGGTGTACTATGATTTATACCAACATTTAATTGAAAAAACTTAGGTGTGACTGTGAAGTCATAGAGCTAGACTTAGTATTTAGCACTGGACAAAGATTATTTACCCAGAAGTGTTGTCCTTCGAAAAAGACATTTTGGGAACACCATGACCTAATTTGGAGACATGCCACCCTGGTTCACTGTGTTGGGAACTCACCCTTGTCAGGGCCTTTAGGGTAACTTAAAGACACCAGCTGCCTTGTGTTAAACATAGTTTTGTTTCCATAATTAATACTGGCTATCTTGATCACCTTGCCTTTGCTCTGAATAGATTTTTTTGTTTTGTTTTTACTCTGAATAACTTCAGACCGTTGTTGCTTCAGATCATTAGGAAAGTTGTCAGGAAAAAACTAATAAGCTGGAAAAAAGATTTTTCTAGTTATTTCCAAATAGAAAATTTCATCACTCAAATCCCTCATCAAAGGATCAGGATTTTGTCACATGTGATAACGCTCAAAGATTGCCTCCAAGACTCAGGACAGAACTTCTAGGAGAGACTAAAAAGTTGACCTAAGCATAGCAGTAACATTGGAAAAAGGGCTTTCTGGGAAGCCACAAACAAAATTATCTTTAAGTATGCGGCCGGAGCTTGTGTAGATGTATAAATTCTGTGACATCAAGTTCTAAGAGACATCTTGAAATCATACTTTAAGGTTGTATTCACCATCCCTGCTCTATGAAATCGAAAACCTTATCCATCACATTACCCTCAATTATCCCTGAAATTGCTACCTTCCTGCAAAGCAGACTGAGTGGATATATTCCATTTCTTTTTCACAGGTTTTCTCTATTCCCCATGTGTGAGGATTGGTTACAGTCTAGTCCCTAACCATCCTTCCTCTCATAAGGAAGAGCAGCAAGAAGGAGGAATGGGAAATAGGGTGTTTTTCAGGCATACTGATAACATTGAAACAGCAAGGTAGGGAAGAAATCTACCTACCCGCTTGAGGGCCTCTGGGAAGAACAAGAGAGAGCAAGGAGCAACGTGTGGGTAGCCCTCAGTAGGGCATAGGTCACATAACTTATGGACCACCTGAGAAATGGAATTCTAGGCAGGCAATAACGAAACAAGAGGTGCCATTGTCATGGAAAGACATAAATAATATGTTAAGTGAAACGAAGTTATTTGTTTTGACAAAATGCAAATTATGTTTCATTTTTGTTATGAAGTTTGTGAGTGCATAAGAACGACTAGAAACTCTTTGCATCAAACTGTTCAAACCGATTTCAGTAGACCTATACTTTCTCCACGTTAAAAAAAATTTCTGCAACTGTCATACATGATAAGGAGAAACAATAAAGCCTTTGATTTTGAAGAAAAATAAGAATTACCACAGCAGGGAAAACACTCTAGAAAGATGTATACCAAAATCTAAATGGTGATTACTTTTGAAGTGTGAGACTATAGATGGTTTATGTGTTTTTTTCCACTTGCTTTTAATTTATAAATTATACTACCTATGCATTTCTTTTGGAATAAGAATAAAACAAGTTGTCAAGATTAGAACAAAAAGCATGCAGGGGCCTTTATATGAATCAAGCAGAAACTGCTTGGCCACTGTATTTCATTCTCCAGGATGAGCGATGTTGCCTGAGTTCAAGATATTTCACCAAGATATGTCACCTTATGGGAAAGAGTGAGAGCAGGGAGCAGGGTAGATGTGAATCTGATGTGAAAACACTCATCCCCTTCCCACCTCACTCTGTTGCTTGACCCAGTCTACTCGGTGGAAGAGAGAGGGATGCCATGGTCCTGACTTCTAGCCAGCAACACTATCCATCAGCACACCTTGAAAAGACTCACTAAATGGCTTTCTTTTGCTCAATCTCATACCAAAACAGAATTCAGTTAGGTGCTCTATTGATTATTTTAGGCTACAGATTTGGTTGAATAATACAATAGACATATGGTAAATATGTGTGTGTGTGTGTGTGTGTGTGTGTGTGTGTGTGTGTGTGTGTGTGTGTGTGTGTGTGTTGGGACTGTGCCTTTTACTGACTTTTCAGAAGAGGCTGGTTCCACTTCTGTGGATCATCCACTCCATGCTATGCTCTCCTGGACTCAAAACCCACCTCACTCACTTGATCAAGCACTGTCAGTTTGCCAGTATTCTTTGCTGGTTCCCTGAGGCTTCATTTGTATTAGGCCCTAAGTGTTTCTGACAGCAAGGCTGTCTTAGAACAAGAGAACCTGTGGAGTGGGCACTGGATAGATGTTTGATGAGGACCAGGAGGTCTTGAGTTTTAACAGTTGAGGGGGCAGAAAATGAAGAGACTGATGAGAAAAGACTGTTGCCATTTGAATTATCACTGGCCCTAAGGGCTCATGGATCTCTGTGACTCCTTGTGCTCTCCTGTCTCAAGTCACGGACATTATAGCATGCTTTCTGAAAGAAGGCAATGGCATTTGTCCTTCTGGATAATATAGGACACTCACAGACAGGGTTTACTGCTGAACTGCACGTTTTCCAGGGCTTTGCTCCAGCATAGGCAATGGGACTCTTAATCCAACCAGAAAAGACACAAAGAGCAAATGACACACAGAGGCTTAATGGTTTCAAATGCACAGCTCCCTCGAAGGGAAAAGTTGTCAGGAGTGTCCAGGCGCGATTAAGAGAAGTGATTCATCTACTGTAATGTCAGAGGCAGTGCTGAACCTTGAAGTTTCAATCAATGACTTAATTTCGCCGCTGTCAGGAAGGCAACGTGAGGCCACAATACTACTCAAGTCAAGGAGAGTGTTAAACAAGGTGGAAGTTACCATTTCCATTGGGTCACGAGCTTAAATCCCAGTGGCTTCATGCAAAGTTACTAAACTGTTCAAAAGAAAGATAATGAGAGAGTAATACTTTGTGTAATGGGAATTGGGGAGCCAATCACAGACCCAAGCAGACCACACCTGAGCCCTGGGAGGGTCTCCCTTTCTGCAGACTCAAACACAGCCATGTCCCCAAGACCATACAATGACAATCAAGCAGCGAGAGAACATTCCTTGCCTCCAGGGTCTCAGTACTCAACAACTTCCTTCAGATGCCTGATGATTTCTCTGGAGCACAGAGAAAATGATTAGTCCTATTTGGTTTTCCTGAGATCATGTTTGGAAATTATTATTATTCTTTTAAGAAACCAAACTCCTGAAGAGTCTTCTTAAGGAGGAGTCTCAGAGACTCCATGTAAACATGGTCACACTGACATTCTACTCAAGCCTTGCTCTATTGAGAATGAGGGGAGGAAGGATTCCATACCTACTGGGAGGGACTTCTAGTCAGTTACATGGCACCAAGTGTGTGTGCATTTAGTTCAGGCCTGCCAGAGGCCCCAGGCTGTGAATGCTTAAGTTGTGCCTGGTAGAGATACTTCCTCCCACTGGAGAAAACCAGAAGCTGGAACAGCAGCTTCATCAGGCCCCTTCCCCTGCAACAGCCAGAAGCCACAGCCCAGGAAAGTCTTGGTTTATGACTCCCCTGCCCTGGTGAGAGTAAAGGATGTCAAATGGGGGAAAATTCCCCTGTTTCACTTGCTTCTTCAGTTATTGAGAAGATTACGTGGGAGAAACTACCTGTGTGCTCTCCAAATGGAGAAAGTTACAGACAAGTGACTAAGGCAAAGGCTCTTCTCAGCATAAAAAGAATTGCATTTTAACTCTAAAATAGTGATTGACAATGTTGAGTTGGGTGAAAATGGGCAACACCTAGTTACATCCATTTATATTCTTTTATTATGTACTATAATTTGAATGTCGTATTGGAGCAGAATTTTGAGATTAGCAAAAAATGTGCTATGATTTTAAATGAAATTCTCTCTCATAAAAGGCATCTCTGATGACACAGAACGTAAAAAAAAAAAAAAAAACCTGAGCGATGCCACTCATCACGATGCAAGGGAAAGATAAAATCAGTCCCAGCCTCATATGTTTCACATTGTAAACATGGTCACATTGACATTCTCTCCTTCAAGAACAAGTCATTTGGAATTTAGCAATAAGGATAACATATTCTGCAAGCCAATCCTGTTAAAAAGGCCTTTAAGAGTCATTTAGGTGTCCAATTTTGAGTTGAAAATGAGCATCTGCATCAGCTTTGGCCATGTTTGATTAACTTTGAATCCTTCGTCCTCCAAATCCTTTTCTTCTTATTTTTCACAGTGCACCACCCTCAGTTAGGAACCACGAGAGGGACCTGCAGGTAATACCCTCAGTCACCACAACTGAAGGCTCCAGGAAGGAAGGAAAGGAGGAGGGACAAGGATGGAGAGCAGGACATCGGGCATCCCAGTCCACCCAGCAGTTTGGGTGGACCGATTATTCCTTGTCTTACCCCCAAGTGGATGGTCACTAATAGATTCAATATTTTAAAATTAAATTTAGCCAAATAATGTTTCGTTGAAGATGAAACCTACAGTACATTTCTTTAATAGCCCATGAAGAAAGTACCAGAATTTTTTTTTAAAGGCCTCATTTGATAGAATGTTGTGAAGACTTACTCATGGGCAGCCAGCGGGAGAAACATTAATAAAGAGCTCCTGAGGAAAGGACCTACCAGAAGGAAATTGCAGTATAGAGATAAAATAAGACCTACACCTTTATTTTTGTGTTCAGTTCCGCTAACCCTTCTTATAGAAACAGACAGTGGCTCAAGCCTGAACTTAGCAGGTTGAATGTGACCTCTGCTTAGGAGAACTGAACTCAGTCTCTTGTTCCTGGAGAGACATTCAGAGCAAAAACCAGTGGAAATTACAATGGGGAGACAAGGAAGTCAATGAGCGCTTCCACCGTGAAAAGCCTAGAAGCGAGTGGGAGGGTAGGGGATGGGAAACAAAGGCTCTTCTCAATAGAAAAAAATTTGCATTTTAACTCTAAAATAGTGATCGATAATGTAGAGTTGAGTGAAAATGGGCAACACCTAGACTCATCAGTTTATATTCCTTTTTTATCTACTGTAATTTGGATGTCATCTATTTGAGCAGAATTTTGAGATCGCAAAAAGTGTGCTATGATTTTAAATGAAATATACTCATTAGATGAAGAATAAAGAGGATTTGTGCCTACAAGGTCAATGCAAGGGAAATTTTCTTTAATAAAAGTCTCTGCAGGATGCAGTGAGACCATCTCACTATGAAGGATTGCTGGGGTGCTGGGACATTGCATGGTAGTGGCAATGCCTGAGTTCAATCTTGGAATTCCCCAAGTGGCTAAGAGCAAGGAACAGCATTCAAGGGAGGGAATTCATAATCTATATGGAGACCTGAAAAAGCATGCGGGGGGGGGAACCTACAAGCAGTTTAATGTGGTTAGTGTGCAGAAGGCAATGGTGGGTTGGTTAGGAGGTGGCTAGGGTCAAATGTGTCTCGGCAGGCAGGCCTGGATCAGACCAAGAGGCTACACTAGGATAAGAAGGGGCAGAGGGAGGTTCTGAAGGACTTTTGAGTGGGAGAGGGGCAAGCACAGATCTGCATGGGAGGAAGTTTACTCTCTCAGTGCTCATGGAGAATAGCCGAGATTGTGGCAGGAGGAGCCTGGAGGAAATGAAGCTTCTTGCAAGTTAGGATCACTGTAACCTGGAGATCCATGGGATGTGGTGTAGACAAAGAGAAGCAGCCAGAGATGGCTATCTGATTTCTGGCTGGATAGTTCTGTGAAGGGTGGGTGTAAGGGTGAACTGAGATGGAAAAGGCCCAGATGGGAGCAGGTTTGTGAGGAACTATAATTTTGGTTTTAGATGTGCTGAATTTTTGAGATTCTGTACACTGAGATAGAAACATCCAGTGGAAGGTTGGAAATACGCAATTCCCATCATGTGCTGAACACCTGCTTTTTGTCAGGCAATTACCATTTCTAATCTTCATTGCAGATGCCAGGCAAAGACCATTTCTAATCTTCACACCATCCTAATCTTGCAGATGCCAGGCAATGACCATTTCTAATCTTCATACCACCCTAATCTTGCAGATGAGAGAACAAGCTCAGAGATGATGAGTGACTTGCCCAGGGGCACAAAACTAAGTGAGGATGAGGCTGGGACATGAAACCAAGTCTCGGGTTTCAATATTCTTCCCCCCATAGTTATCTGCCGTGGCTGCACGTTGCAACCAGCTGGTCCCCATTGCAGGTCTCAATCTCGGAGTCCTTGATTCTGATGCAAGAGCACAGAAGAACAGTCTGGGTTGGAGGAGAGATGGAGCCCTTAATGTAAATGGAGTCATGGAAATAGTGCGTGTCGGTGAAATCAGGCAAGGAGACAACTCAGCGAAGTAGAGCCATGATAAGCCTCAGGAGGTGGGTTAGGGAGGGAAGGAGGAGCTGATGGTGTCCAGTAGGCATGCAAAAGCAAGCACAGCCAGTGTGGGCAGAGCTCGTGGTTCAGGCACATGGGTGGTCTTGAGTGGCCTCTGGAAATATTGTCCACATGGGGGTAAGGGTGGAAGCGGATACCCAAGAATTAGGGAGTGAATAGAAGACATGAGAGTGGAGACGTCAAGTTCACCCAGCTGCACATGGGGATTGGCAGTGAAGGGAAGGGAGTGTGCTGGGTCACACTGTGGAATGAGGAGAGGTTAGTTATTTAGGAATGTGTGTGTGTGTATGTGTGCACGCACAGGTGCATGCATGTGTGCATTTGTGTAAATAGGGGAAGCAAACCTGGTGTTTTGCTGAAGTAAAGGATTCAGTGGAGAAGAGCTATGAAGAGAAGGGAGAAAAACCCAGGGATAATCAATAGAGCAAGAACCCAAGACAGATAGGGACCAATCAGCCTTGAATGAAAAAAGGAACACTAATTTTTGGCATTAGGGAGAAAGGTAGAGATATCCACAAGCCCAGTGGTGGGAATAAATAGTAGAGGGAGAGAATGTCTGATGGTTTGTTTCGGTTGTGAAGTAGAAGGTAAGGTCATCGGAAGATGAAGGTTAGCACCCAAGGATAGCCTGAAATCTCAAGGAGAAATTGGAAGATGATTCCTGGATCGCTTTTCCCAACCCTTGCTCAAAATCCACCTTTGTCTCTTTTTATGCCCCTGATTCCAAGGTCATGGCTCTATGACTCCAACTTTATGCCTCTCGTTGGCCCCATGACTTGGGGTGTTTTTTTTGCCCTGTAGGCCCTAATTTTTTCATATTGACTTGGCCTTAGTTAATCTTTATTTTTATTTTTATTTTTATTTTGAGTTGGAGTCTCACTCTGTCTCCCAACTGGAGTGCAGTGGCACACTCCCGGTCACCACAGCCTTGACCAGCTGGGCTCTGGTGATCCTTCCGCCTCGGCCTTCCAACTAGCTGGAACTTCAGGCACGCTTAATCGATCTTTATATTTTAGCAATCCTACTGCCCCAGATGAAAACAGATTTCAGAAACAGATTAAAAGTGCAAAGATATACTTGACATTCAAGGGATAAAAGGTGAGTACACTTACACTTTTGAATCCTCCTGAACTGAGAGTGACTTTATATGAGAACAAGAGAGAGCATACTTGTTTTGGCTGATCTTAATAAGTGCACTCCGAGGGCACAATTCCTGTAATAATAACAAAAGAGTTCACTCAATTTAAGTCAGAAATGTCCACAATTCAGATATAATTCTATTCTAGCACAACCCATTATAATAGCTGCTCATCACTATTCTATAAAGGGTGACACTTAAGAGTACAGTTTAAATTCAGAGTCTTGCTTGATAATTATTTTCTGAAGTCATTACTGAATCCTCTGTCATTTCTCCACATTCTGGATCAATTGCCAAGTCTATCCACGTAGGAGATGCACACACATGTACATGTGTGCACGCGCACGCGCATACACACACACACGCCACTTCATATAACCAACTTCCAATCTATATTTCAGCCTTGATTATTTTTTTCCTGAACGATTATGACCCTTTTGCTGAATGTTCTACTTTCAGCCTTACTGGGTCTCTACAAATCCCCATCAGAACTGTCTCCAGTGTCCTTCCTCTTGACCACACTACTCTAGCCTCCAGGGCCCCGTGCCCTGTGGGTAAACCCCAAGATCCTTCCTGAGGCTTTCCCTTGATCTTAGACCAACTGCCTCATCTCACCCAGCACCCTGGGGCGTGCTCTTAGAATGCCCCTTAGTTCCTCCCCCGCAACCCCGTGCATAGTAGAGATCCCCAGAGCAGTGCCACATGCCTGGAATAAGAATGCTTTCCCATGTTCTGCCCTTCAAGACTTCTTCTTTACTGGCTTCCAGACAGCTCTAGGAAGCTCCATTTTCTCTAAGAAGTTTTTCCTGGGCTGGTGAGAAGACCTCCTTTTCCTCTTGTTCTGTCAGATTGGATCCAATGCTTTTAGGGCCACTGGCTCTGATGGTCTTTCTCCTGTGCCTTTAACCCTAAAATCTGTTTACCATGCCCCACTCCTCGACAGAACTGCCTCATGACACAGTCAAAAATTTACTGGATATTTTAAATTCTGTATGGTGGGCAGCTGGGCACAGTGTGCAGGCCACGGAGCCAGACAGTCTGGGTTCAAATACCAGCTCAACTGCTTACAGGTATGTGATGTAAACTCTCTGCTTTCAATTTCCTTATCTGATAATGAAAATAACAATAGTCCCTACCTCACAGTATTCTGAGGATTCAATTGTCCACTGTGTGTAAAGCACTTGGATTAACATCTACTGCTTACAATAAAGGCTTAATAATACCACTAGCCTCAGTTACTTTGGTTTTTGCTTACCAATCTGTTTCACTTGCCTGTTTACTTTCCAGACATGTTAAGTGGTCCATCAAGACCATGTCATTTTCCACTAGAAATCTCATTCATTCAAGTAATTTAAAAGACAATGTGAGACTCTTCACTGGGGCAGTGTTGGTGGGGTGGGGCCAGTGGGTGGGAGCAAAGGTGAATAAGATGGTGTTTCTGTCTTTAAGTGGTAGGAGATTGGTGAGGAAGCCAGCATTGGAAAAGCGCAGTGCAGAAGGGCAGAAGAATTCTGAGGGGCTCAGCAGGAAGTCACAATTGGGCAGAGTCTTTAGGGTGACAGGAGTTTCTTATGGAGAGGAGATGGGGAAGGCAATTCAGGAAGAGGTAAAAGCCCACTGTGTGGGGAAAGCAGCGAGCCTTCCACTTATCTGGAAGTCCAGATCATGGAGCAGACTGCAGCAATGCTGGGGTCATGGTGGAATTCTTTTTGAGGGTGACAAGAAGTGTGAGTATGGGGGAAGTTCAAGCAGGCAAATGATATAATCAGATTTGTAAACTGTCAAAAAATTATTCTAAAACTTTAGAAAATATATGTCGAGAAATATATGATTAAGGGAGGATTTCTTAAGCAAATACTGAGAGGGCAATTCATGAAGGAGAAAATGGATCAATCTGACTATATTAATATTTAAAGCGTCTCTGTCAACAAAGATTCCATGCAACACTATCTATACAAAAGACAAGCAACGGACTGGGAAAAGAATTTTGACTGTATATAGTGTCAAGAATTGCTATCCAGAGGACACAGAAGACCTCCCCAAATCAATAAAAAAAGACTAACGATTCAATGGAAAAAATAGATGCTTAGCAAACATCTGTCCAATGAGCAAATCAATCTAGAGGTAATAGGGTTGACTGAATCACTTTTGCTCACTGGCCAGGGGGTGTACAGGAGGAGAAGATTTGAGAGTAATGCTACTAACCATTGCAGCCATATCATCACTAGTATTACCTAATCCCTGCATGTCAGACTGGCAGATTTTTTACGTATAGTTTCCTTAAGCCTCACAATCAGCCTGCAAAATATAGATAGATGTAAACATAGAACGAGGCCATTTTGGTTATATCAAAACAGTCATTTCGAAAAGACTTAAAAACTTGTGTTGCAAAAGCAGAGGTAGTTTAATGATGCTGAATACAGAAGTTTAATTAATGAGGAAAGCAGTATCGCAAAACAGAATGGCCTTAGATATTCTCACCACATCCCAAGGAGGCACTTGTGCCATTATACACACTGAATGCTGCACCTTCATCCCAGATTAATCAGAGAACATAACAATAATGCTGGACCAAATGAAAACTAGTGTCAGTGCCATAAGTGATTCAAATGTACATGTAAGGAGGTGCTTGGGAAGGTTTCATATTGGTACTCAAACATTTTCTCTTGGATCCTGCTGAGTCTTAGAGGTATTGTGTCAGGAATAGGAAGTTTCCTCCTAACTATGTTAATAATCGGAGTCTTAATATATGTCTTCTTCAAACTTTGTATGGGATGCACTGCCAGGATTCCTAAGCTTGTAACCAAATCTCTAAACCACAAAAATCACCAGAGGGAAGAAGCCATACACCTGTTCAGGCTGAAGCAGTAAAACAGATATAACTTCATGATGGTTATCACGGCTTTAACTGACAGTGGGGAAATGATGAAGAGACCCACTACTATCATGATTGTTATAATGTTTAGTTGCTAAGCTACTGCCATCATGAACCCGTGTTCCTTAAAATTATAAGACTGTGCTGACCCTCCCTGGAACAGAATGAGTCACTGATTCCATGGTTGTATTCACATAGTTAGTAAAATAGATTACTATTCATTTCTATAGTTACAATTATATTAATCTTGTAACTGTAACCAGTACACTCTTTTGTGGTACCCACTGGCTAATGATGTACCACAATGAATAATGTTTTATTTTGTGGTAAGCTCCACTAACTCCTTTGCTTAGAGTTAGTGATAAACAAAAATTACAGGTTCCTGGTAACTGGTTCCAGGAATATGCAAGTAATGAGTGTTATTGATGAAATGCAATTGTAATTGGAATCTTATAGAATGTTTTGTAAATTGCATAGTTTGATGTTAATCAATAGCAAACGCCAATGCTTATGCACATAAAATACAGACTGTAGAATCCGAGGAGCTGAGCTGGCCTTGGTATCTATACTGGCTTATCTCCCTGAATTCCGAATTCAGAAAAAAATTTCCTTCTTCCCAGTTCCTTGCCTCCCAGGTTTCATTGGGAAGCGAGAGAGCAGCCGTATGTTCTACAGAACATTTCAGATATTTAAAATATCCATTTCATATGTGATGAAACTGAGGCTCAGAGAGGTGAAGCAATCTGCCCAGGTCAGACAGCTAATGAAGAGCACAGTGAGTGTTCACTGACTCCAAAGGCAAGTTTTTTTTGTTGTTGTTTTTTTTTTTACTGCAAAGCCTGTGTTTTCCCACTCTGCTCCACTTCATGCCTGTCCCCCCTCATCTCCCCAACCCTTACCAACTCTGGAGGTGGTACCTAGGTAGTTATGAGGTAGGGACTCAGGTGGCGGCACCCCCAATACAGAGAACACAGGAGGAGGTAGGTACTTGGGGGGAAAGGTGACACACTGACTTTGACACCTTGAGTTTGAGATACCTGTGCTCACCCTGAGGGAGGGCTTGGATGGAAATGCAGGGTTGGAACTCAGGGTGGGAGTAGGGACTGGTACTCCTAGCATAGAGAAGGTGTCCCAAGATGGAGGCTTGCCTTGAGAAATGGACTGTGAGGAGGTAGAGGAGGATGGGGCAGGGAGGAACTCAGGAGACTCCTCAGTCTTCTGGGTTGGTAGAGGAGACAAGGCAGGGGACGTTAGAGAAGGAAGAGGAGGTGGAAGAGGAGGAGGAAGAGGACAGGGACTGACAGAGAGTGGTGCTGCAAGACGCTGGAATGAGCCTGCCTGACTGTCAAAGGCAAAGCACAGTTCAGCAGCAAGAGCCAAAGATTGTGCAGTACAGGAGTCACACACCACGGCGACCTCTGTGAGGGCAGAGTCTGTGTGACAGAGTGGGTAGGACCCAAGCCACAGGGGGTGGAGGGGCAGGGAGAGTAGACACAGCCGGGGAAATCATTCTTCAAGACATCTGACAGTGGGAAAAGCTTGGTATCACCCAAGAGAAAGCCGTTTTCTAAATGAAAATCTACTTACTCTCCGGTTGTTACATTTCAAAACTGTGTACAATTTTTCTGTGGCCACATGCTGATCTGGAAGTGCTATGACAATGGCAGGGACGTAGAAGTCAAATCCTTGGGGTATCATAATTTTGGCAAATACATAATCTCCAACCTGTAAAGCAGAACATATTTCATAGCAAATATTTTGCTTATAGATTGTATAGACAATGTTAATACAAGATTGTTTTAAAACACTCTAAGACAACCAGCAGGAACTGATGCTAAAATTCAGGTACACATTTTTTTTTCTCAGTGAAAAAATAATTCCAAAATTCTCTGGGATCACTGGGCCACATCTGGAGTTTTGTGATCAGTTTGGAAAAGCCTCGTTTTAGTAGGACTTATACAACTGACAAAGGTGAAGTGGACAGCCAGCAAGATGGTGAGGGTTCTGGAAGCCACATCCTACAAAGACTGGTTAAGGGAAGCTGGGGTGTTTGGCATGAAAAGATATGAACAGCATCCTCCAGAAGGGCTGTCACTTAGTCATAGGAAAAGAGCAGGTTTGTTTAATGTCGCTCCAAAGCACACACTTGGAATTCATGGGTAAAAGTCACAAAGAGAGAACCTGCAGTGGAAAGAGAATCTTGCAAAGGGGCATACAAAGGCTGCTGGGCTTTTGTCAATTGTCAGGGGACACTTGCACTGTTGTGTGCCATGAGTCTGGCAGCAAACAGCAACAGACGGCCAAGGCGAAATCCTGATCGCTTCTCTGACACTTCTCTTTCAGGTCACACTGTGCAAGAAATAGCAGCAGTGGTGTTTAGTGAGGCTTACCTCTACATCCTGGCCTTGGCTGAGAATATATACCTATACATATACTTAAATATATATACCATATATTTATTTTATTATTATTATTTTTTGGATTGGGGACCCACTCTGTTGCCCAGGCTGGAGTGCAGTGGCACCATCATGGCTCATGGCAGTCTTGACCTCCTGGGCTCAGGCAATCATTCATTTCAACCTCCAGAGTAGCTGGGACTACATATGTGCTCCAGCACATCCAGCTAATTTTTAAATTTTTTTGTAGAGATGAGGTCTTGCTATGTTGCCCAGACTGCTCTCGAATTCCTGGGCTCAAGCAATCTTTCTACCTTGGCCTCCCAAAGTGCTGGATTTACAGGTGTGAGCCACCACTCCTGGCTTGGTGCTGGGATTCGGATAGCAGCAGAAGGATGGAACAGACACGGCACAGCTTTTGTTAATTTATGAGCAGCTGAGAACACATTAGTCTGGCTCACCCATGGGGTGCAAATTTTGGGTAATGCATCATGGCATCATAGCCTGTTTTCAACTGATCACAATTTCAAGGAACCTACTGCCTCAGCCTTTGTTCTTGTGTATAATAGAATCTTTTGCAGTTAAAATGTCAAGAGCACTGGAAACTACAGTAATGCCCTTCCCCCAGTCATCCATTGTCTTATAAAGGGACAAGGACCTCAAAGTTCAGAGAAAGCAAGTCTGTGCAGCTATGACCTACATGGCAGGGAGTTGGCAGGTCAGGGTCATGTACAAAGACATTGCCAGGTAATTGGCCTGTCCAAACACAAGCTCCCTGCAAGAGCTCACCTAAGTTCAGCAAAGGGCCAAACACTGGCCTTACCATCCCCTATTATCCAACTTCTGTAAACCACATCATGGAACAGGTACCTGGAGCAGCGGACAGGGCATGGCGCCTCCCACAGGCGTGATAAAGGAAGTGGACACAAGCTTGGTGTCTCCATACCTGAAGCTCACCAGTGCTTGGTTAGGGCTCACAGACTTCTTCACAACCCCTGGAGGGAATCAAAGAAAAATTAAAATATAAAGATGAATATTGTCCGTTTCCTTTGGCTCACATCACCTTATTGGTCACACTGAGTTATAACATTTTGCCTGTTTAAATCAGTGTACCCCTTGGATTTCTCCATTGGATACGGTAGGGTGTCTGCTGGGTTGAACAACTCAGAGTGATAAAGCACCTGCTGAGATGGGAAGCCCAGAGAACGAGTAGAGCTTGTTCACCCAGCATCACCAGCATCTGTCCTGATGGGAACATTCTTAGAAACAAAGACCCTTCTCCTGAACACCTCCTACCATCTGATTTCCTTATTTATTTTAGCTCTACTTTCTTCCTTGAAACTGAAAGATAGAAAACAGATGCTGTTAGATTGTGAAAATATAAAGGAAATATGAACTCCCATCCAAATCAGTTTTTTTAAAAAATTTTATTTTAAGATGTGGGGTACAATTCAGGGTTAGGTATACAAATGTTCATTATGCAGGTACCTTCGTTGATGAGGTGTGCTCCCACCTCCCCTGGCAGTTTCCCACTACTGCCAATTCCGCCCCCCCTCCCCTGGCAGTTTCCCGTTACTGCCAATTCCTTTCTTAAAGTATTATGATAATTGTTCAAGGTCTGCTTATGAGTGAGAACATGTGGTACTCAGTTCTTTGCTTCAGTTTTCATCTAATATTAGACAAATGAAAATGTAACATTGAACACATCTTACAGCTTTCCCCAAACATACAGCCAAAAGGGAAAAGAGAAAAAAGAAGCAAGAAATTTCTTTGTTTTTTAGATATGCTAAAGGGGATATGTAATTTATATTATAGAATATAATATAGGATATGTATTCTTTGATTACATAATATACTATTAGAATACAATTACATATTATAATGACAAATAATTATTAGACTAGATCATTATTATAATTCCTGTGTTAGGAATCACATTTTTTAAATCACTTACCTGACTTGAAATTTACATCCCCACTAAAAAGGGATTCTAAACATAGAGGGAGACATTTTGACATTGGACACTTCCCTTGGCAGTAACAGCAAGAGACAGACATGCACACACATGTCCCCGCTTAGCCCCACAGCATGTGTGCCCAGCTCCTCTGCCTTGGCTTACACGCTTGCCTTGGCAAAACCTCGTGTCCTTTTACATGGCAAAGAAACAGCTGTTGGGTTTCATCTTGATCCATGTCTCTTGTTTTAAATGGTTAAAGAAGTACAAATCCTTTTTATTTTTTATTTTTAACACACACGTAAAAGCCAATTTCTATTGTGTGTTTTCTTATTGGACTAAAATGTTTAATTTGGGTTTTGCGTTTTTCACACATTTTCTACCATAAACTGACTTTACCGTTTTCATCAGAAAAATAATCACTACTTTCTATTATAAAACAATTAAAAGCCACTCCTAATTGAGAATGAGGGGACTCATCACATCCCATATACTTGTGTGTCCCCCAGCCCCCATGACTCAAATTCTTAGCCTTCTGAACTTAGCAGTATTCAGTATTAATCCAGTAGGCAATTTTTCAGTTGTTTGCCTATGTCAAGAAGTTGTGACAGAGACAATATGGCCCACAAAGCCTAAACCATTTACTTTCTTTTATAGAAAAAAGTTCGCTAATTCCTACTCTGGATCATTGGATCTAAACTTTTTTGGTGTGTTAGGATGATTTCTTTTTAGTTCCTTCAATTCTGTTTTCTTCTTTGTACAATCTCTATAGACGTGGGTTGTAGATCGTCTCCAGACATTGGTGTAGTTTCTTACAGTCAATCTTCAAACTCAGTCTCACAGGGTTCCCCTGTGGCTGTCCTCCAGGGAGCTGGAGGATCCAGAGCTGGCCTGTCCAGTAACTGCTAAGCCTCTATACTTGTTCATTCTCCACTGAGTTAAGGAATTGCTACGACTTCTTATGTCCTGGTCAAGATCAGCTCCAATTTTTGGCTTCCTTACAGTGCACTTTCTCTCTTCCTTCAGTCCCAGAGAGGTGAGCCTGTGTCTCCTGGCTCTGAAATCTCTCTGAGATCTGTTTCAGGGCCTGGGCTCTAGAGAGTGGACAACCAGAAGAGCCTTCACTGCTTTCTCCCAGTGGAGGCTGGCAATCTTTCTGGGGATGCATCGGCTCCCTACCTTGGCCAGAGGGCTCTCCTGTAGTCAGCTGGGGAAAGCGAACACACTCCTGTTGAGATCCTCAGCAAAAACGTTGCTGGTGCTTGGAGGTCAGAGAATTGACGAAATAGTCTGAGCAGACAGCTTAAGGCAGTTCAGTTGGTGAAAGGTGCATGAATAGTTCTGAATCTTTGCTTTAAGCAGGTTTTCTCAGGCTGGAGACTGGATATTTTTTTTTAAACTCTGGCTCTAAGAGCTTGCTGATATTCAACATGCGACTTAAATTCCGCTTCCTCAAAAAGGCTTTAGCTTTGCTGCAGCCCGAGCGTCTCTCTACCTGCCCCACCTCCACGGCAGAGTCATCCTACACTCTGTCATCATGTTCTTTGCTCCCTTTAGTCTCAGCGGTTCCTTTCCAGCCCACTGTGCTGATTTCTGCCTCTTTGACTTGATACGAATGGTCCTGAACTGCTGTAAAATGGGAAGAGGCTTCCTCCACTCCCAGGAGAGGACAGCAGATGTTTATATATAGATAGCCTAAGAGGAGCTGTCACACGGGAGGATAGAAGAACTCTATGCCACTAACAATGTGTGTACATCCCCACATTTAATCCACACAACACTCTTATGAGGCTTTTAATCATCTTAAATCCCATTTAAAAAGACAGGGAAGCCGAGGCATAGAGAAATTAATTAACTCTAGTCATGTGACTAGTAGGAAAGAGGCAGAATTCAAAAAAAAAATTAAAGAGTAGGATTTTCTGACCTTAAATTATTACACCCAAGAAAATATTGATTTGAGCCCCTTTCCATCATCATAACGTGTTCTTATGGCAAAGTGCAGAAATCACTGTAGATTTCCTGAAGTCAAGTGCTTCTCGCTGAAAAACAGGAAGGATGACCCAATTTCCACAAATAATGATTTAAAATAAGGTTTTGAAATGTATTTTTCTCCTTGCCATTCAGCATCTGGATCAGCCAGATGCTGGCTTGCAGCTTCTATTCTGCACAATGCAGTTACTTCCTCAACTGGATAATATACACTGACCCCTGGAATAGAGTTGGTCATGTGGAAATCCCTGCCATGACCCTGAGAATGGTGGCAACAGCCAGTCTGGCCAGCTCTGCTCCAATGTGGACCTGGCTTCATATGGTGGACACTCAAATTCAATTACTTCAATCCCACCTCCTATTGAGGTGCACTTTAAAGACAGCTATTTTTCACTAAAAATGTTTAGGAGGTTTGGAACAACAGTTACTAGAAAAGAAGTTACCAATGAATGTCATGCCTGTGCTCTATGAAACTCTATTTGGCTTTCGTTTTTTGCATGAGAAAAAGACAGCAACTCACAGTGACCAGGTGATCTAGATTAATATCACCAATAAGGATAGATGGACTTCAAGTATCCCTGGATGGAATGTCCTGAGAGGGACACGACATCACTTAGGTAGCATTCTGGCTAGAAATGATAACCTAAATCTAATCTAATCCAACTTGAGGAACATTCTATAAAATAACAGGCTTATTCTTAAATAATATCATGATCATGAAAGATAATAGGAAAGGCTAAAGAACAATTCTGGATTAAAGAAGACTGAAGAGACATGCTATCTAAATGCAGTGCATGATTCTGGATTGGAACTTGTACTGGAGAAAATAAATGTGATAAAGACCATTATTAGGACAGTTAACAAAATCAAAATATATAAAGTCTTATGATAGTGCTAAATTTTCTGAATTTATGCTTTTATTGCTTTTCTATTTAGAAATTATTTTACTTTTAGAAATACACATTGATATATTAAAGGATAAAGAAATATAATGTGTTACTTAATCTCTGATAGTTCAGAAAAATAACGTGTGTGTATGTGTGAAGGGGAAGGTGAAGAGGAAGATAGAAGGGGGTCAGGAATGTGAGACAGAAAGAGAGAGAGAGAGAGAGAGAGAGAGAGAGAGAAATAAGATAATATATGTGATAAAATATGATCAAATGTTAAAAAATCAGCAAATCTGGGTAAAGATCATACAGGGGTTCTCTGTATTATTCTCACAACTTTTCTGTATTTTTGAAATTATTATTTTAAAAAATAACTTTATGAAAGTAAAAAGTTGAAATTCTCAATGAAAAAAAGATTAGTTGACTGGGGAGAGAGGACACAGAAACTAAGTACATCTGGATAACCCATGGACTGCCATTTAATTTGGCTGAGTCAGAGTTTACTACCTACATGCTAATCAAAATTACTGACTGTATGACTAAATTTAAATGTTTATTTCCTCCAAGCTGACTTATCTGAGTTTAATCACAGCTGCAGATTTAAAATTCCCGATTAGTCAGATCCTATGTGGCTGTTAGGAGGACAGCATGTGTTCTCCGCTTCTAATTGAACATTTAAAAAAACTGCTTTGGAAGTGGCTTTGGCTATTGCTTGTGGCTGTGATATTAGCCCCGTCTCCTCTGCTCCCCCAGTAGATCTTTCACATTTTGTCATTACACAGGGTTGGCACTGCATAAAAGTTCAAGCCATTCTGCTTTTCACTGGGCCCCTGGCCAGCAAACTGTTCCCCAAGCCCTAACACAACCACTTGGAATCCAGTCCTTTGCAGTATTTCCATTCAGCTGCCAGATTTCCATTCAGCTGCCAGCCTCTCCAAGGCTCAGATTCAGAAAATGAAGTTTCTCAAGCAACGATGGTCTCCTATAATCATCTCTCAGCAAATCTGAGCCTCAGAGAAATGGAAGATTCTCAGCCCCTGTTCTTGTAAAGAAGAGATTCATGCTTTAGCCCATGTGCTCCTCTCAAATGCTCAGATCCATATTTAAACTCATCCAGGCAAATCCAAACAACATTTGCCATTTTAAGTAAGATGTCCCCATTGTCAGCTCTACATATATGCCTGCTGGAAACCAAAATCCTGCTGAAGTATTTTTTTCCCCACCTGAAAAGACTATTTAATTAAGTTTAAATAATATTTTTTCTTTTAACTGGTGATTGATAAGTCATGCCTACAGAAGGTCAGCTACGTTTCTGCAGTATAACATTTTTGTCTAACAGAGGTCCTCAAAGTTTTGTTCCAGTTCTCTTTTCTCTACAGACCCTTCCCATGATTCCAATGATGACTTGTATGTTGATGTCTCTCAAATCTCTATCTCCAGATAGATTTTCTCTCCAGACTCTAGACCCATATCTCCAATTGCTTCTCTGACACCTTCAGTTGAGCATCTCATAGGCACCTGTGATTCGGCATATCCCAGATACATCTCAGCCCTTTCTGTCCACACCATCATCTCCTGCTACTACTATTATCTACCTACTACCCCAAGCCAGGAAGCAGAGTGACATCCTAACCCACTTTGGGTCCACTCTTCACACAGAAGTGGGAGGTATCTTTTTAAAACTTTAAAGTCCTGATTTGTATGTCACCTTCCTCAGAAACTCTTCATTAACCACTGTACTTAGAATTACAGCATTCACTCTGACATTCTCAAACCCTATGTGGTTTGAGTTTTCTCCAGAGCACTGTATCTGGCATACTACATATTTTACTTGTTTATTTCATTGCTTGTCTGTCTCCCTTACTAAGAGGTAACCTCCATGAAGACAAGAATTTGCCCAATACATTAGATCAGAACTTTCAGAATATTATGTACAAGATCATAGTAGGTATGTAATAAAATTTGTTTACTAAACAAATGAGATATTAAAATAAATACATTATTTTGGCCACTTCTTTTGCCCCAATTTGGGGAGATACCTCATCATGTTATTTAAGAATTGAAATATCAGTGTTCCAGGAAAAGCACAGGTTAAAAACTCTGGCACCCAAGTTATTTAACAAGAGTCTCACAAAATTAAAAAAAATCTACCTGGAAAATAAAAACCATTTTCATCACATCTTGCAATAACCTTCTGGCCTTTGAGGGGATCTGGTCTTTTTGATTTGATTTTTTTGGTCGGATTTCCTTGTAATTTCTTTTGCTGAAAAAGACAAAGCAGTAATAATTGATTAGAAAAACTAAACAGATAGTGAAAATCATAAGTACTGGGCAGTCTTGAATTTTCCACTGAGAATCATATTATTGAAGAATTACAGAATGCACTTTTACTATATATTCACTTTGGAGTACTTTCTTTTCCATGTTAACTAAAAATTACCCTTTTGGTAAAGGCAATGTATGTCCTCCACAACTTTTATACTTTAGCTCAAGGTAAAAGGAGAATTTGGTGACTAATTGAAGAAAAGAGAAACAGAAAAATTATATATACATCTAGAATTTCTACAATTCTATGCCAGCCTCAAAGTTGGAGAGCAAAGACTACTTCTTTGACCATGACCTGTACTTCTGCCTTTCTAGAATAGTGAGAGGTCAATGGGTTCTTCAATAGAAAAGACCATGAGCAGTATGAGTGAGACAAGCATGGAAGCACAGTGGTTTATGGAAATATCTAACCTTACTTCTTCAAGACAGACAAATCCTTCTAATCATTGCCTTACAAAGAGGGAAGAAATCCATGAACTGCAATTTGCTAATAAATGGATTATCTTTGTTTCTTTTACTTCTTGGTTGGTGCAACGGTGGATACTAGAAGGCAATGTGACAATGGAACACAGCAAACTTCTGAGAGAAAACAACTTTCAGTCTAGAATTCTAAGTCCAGGGAGACTGCCAATCAAATTGAAAAACAAAATAAAGACATTTCTTGTCATATCCCTAAGCAGAAACTTTCCCCTCCCATCCATCCTATCTAAGGAAGTTTCTTGAAAATGTACTTCAGTGAAATAAAGGAGTACACCAAGAAAGAGAGATACAAAAATCTAGAAAATAGTAGAATTCAGCCCAAAAAAACAGGGAAGAGAATTCCCAGAATGACAGCTCTGCACAGGTCATGATCTGCAGGAAATTTCCCAAGAAAAAGAAGTCTTTGAAATCTTGAAAATATGGCTGAGCTCAGTGGCTCATGCCTACAATCCCAGAACTTTGGAAGGCCAAGATGAGAGAATCGCTTGAGCCCAGGAGTTTGACACCAACCTAGCCAACATAGTGACACCTTGTGTCTACAAAAAAATAAAAAAAAAACCTTGCTGGGCATGGTGGTTTATGCTTGTAGTCCCAGTTTCTTGGGAGGCTGAGGTGGGAGGATCGTCTGCCTGAACCCAGGAATTCAAGGCCATGGTGAGCCATGATTTGCCCACTGCACTTTAGCCTGGGCGACAGAGTGAGATCCTGACTAAAAAAAAAAAAAAAAAAAGAAAGAAAAATATTGAAATTAAATGTATATACACACACAAGTTTGCACATATAGTTAACATATGCAAAATACAATTGTTCAAATAAATGACAAACTAAATTGTGGCATAATTTTACATACCAAAGGACAAAAGGTAAAGAAATTCCTTTGCTTGACACATTATTCAATTGATCAGCGTATCACATAGGACCTTAAGGGGGAACATGTGCTCCCAAACTGTGACTTGTCCCAGAGTTGAACAACATTTCTCCAATCATAATAATGAAAACACTCTTTTGTAGTTTTTTAAAGTAAAATTGTAAACATTTGCAATACACCTTTGGAAAGAGCACAGCGTTGCCAACACAATGACTTAAGTGTGGAATGAAAGGGAAAAGAAAAAGCAGTGGCACAGATATCTCCACCAAGAGTCAAGATTGAAGAACATTATGAAACTTGACAGATAAAGAGAGCAGTTTAAATATATTACATAAAATGCTACAGATGCAACCAAAAGAACAAAAGTTAATATAAAAATCCAATATTAGGAGTAGGAGAAAAAGTGATGACAGCAAAATCATCTTTTTCATATAGTGGGATAAAAATATTATTGAAATATAATACATTGAAACATTGAGAAATATGTGAAATAAATACCTCAATAAAATTTAATAATCAGGAAATCTCAGAAAGGAAAGAAATGAAGCACAGAATGCCCTTATGTTCTGTATAAATGAATCAAAGTCCTAGACTCTAAGGTGCACATGAGCAGAAAAGACTCAAAGCAGCACACATAGCAAAGGCTTTGAGAATTGCCCAAGTTCCAGACTACCAGAATAAATCTTGAGTGATGTGGGCATAAGGCAGATTCAAAGAAAAGAGCACAGGCTTTTGAAACTGAACTGACACAGGAACCACGACCCATAGAGGGTAAAACAGGACTTGTAGTTCAAACCTAACCAAATTTGACAAAAATTAAACAAATTCAATCTTTACCACCACTGCCCATAGAGGGTAAGACAGAGTGTGTAGTCTAAACCTAAGCAAGTTTGATGAAAATCAAACAAATTCAATCTTCACCGCAGAATTTAAACAGGATCCATAATCTTTTTTGTTTGTTTGTTTTTCTTTGAGTTGGGATCTCACTCTGTCACCCAGGTGGAGTGCAGTGGCATGCTCACAGCGACCCCAGAGTCGACCTGCTAGGCTCAGGTGATCCTGCCACCTTAGCCTTCCAAGTAGCCAGAAGCATAGGCATGCGCTATCACACCTGGCTAATTTTTTTGTTTATTGTAGAGATGAGGTCTCACCAAGTTGCCCAGGCTGTTCTGAGTCATAATCTTAAAACATAATATTCAAAATGTCCACCGCACAATCAAAAATACAACAAAAAACAAGCAAATATGACAAATTATCAAGGTAAAAGGCAATCAATAGATCCCCACATATGCTGGAATGATCAAATAAAGATCTTAATTTGGCAATAATAACCATAGTCCATGAAGTAAAAGTACATACACCTGTAATAAATAGCAAGCTAGTTTTACTCAGCAGATAAATAGAAGCTATTAAACATAAATGGGAAATTTTAGAAGTAAGATATATATTATCTGGAAAGACTCGATAGCAGAATTGATGTAACAGGAAAGAAATAGTGTACTTGAAGACAAAACAACAGAATGTATCCAATTTGAAAGAACACAGAAAAAAGTTTCAAAAAATGAACAAAATCTCCTTTCCTTTTTCAAATAATCTCAAGCCCCTTTCCTGTTTCAAATAATCTCCTCAACACCCAGCTCAATTATAGCTTTTCTGTTAAGACATTGCCCCTAGGAATTTTCAGTTAAAGCAAAGAAAAAGACTGTTTTATTATTTCCAAATGGCACTACATGAATCAAAGTTAGAGTGAAAACAGTAGCATCGTTTTGATTTGTTAAGTTCAACTCTGACATTCTATTTTTTATACCTGACAACTGATTTTTAACAGAAAATCCCAATCCCTCCCTACTAACTGCTCCTTAAAAAAATTCCCCAAAGCCTTTATTCTAGCCAGAATGTTCATTATTTTTAATTCTCAATCAATTTGAGGACCCATGTTCTTGCAAAATGTATTAAAAATGAATTACTAAAAAAATAAAATAACAAACATATAAATAATTTGATAAAATCTATTTCAGGTAAGAGCTATTTTAGGATTCTGAAAAGCAAACATGCAATAATACTTGAGTTTGTAAAGAAGGCAAGAATTCAAAGTACACCAGACTTGTCGTGAGTTTACCATTTTTTCTCGCTACTATTTCCTGCCTGATATCAGGATGGTCCAAAACCCAGAAGTGGGCACCAAGATGCAGACAGAGCTAGCTCTAGAAGTTCTCTAATTCTAACTTAAGGAATGAGAACAGGAACTCCTAACACTCAAAGAGAATACAAAAATTGCCCTCTCTTTCTTTTCCTCCATTCCCACACCACAGTCTCTAAGCAATCCTGTGGAAGTGGCAATAATACTGTAGGCCTAAAACAGCTAAAACTCTGAAGGAAGGGAGTTTTCCTATTTCCTATCTTTCTGTTGGAGTCTCACTCCATTGCTCAGGCTGAAGTACAGTGGCATGCTCAAGGTCATCCCAGCATCGACCTTCTGGGCTCAGGCAGTCCTTCCACCTCAGCCTTCCAAGTAGCCGGAACTACAGGCACACGCTACTATACCCGCTAATTTTCGATTTACTGTAAAAACGAGGTCTTGCCAAGTTGCCCAGGGTGGTCTCGAACCCGCAGGCTCAGGCAATCCTCTTGCCTCAGTCTCCCAAAGTGCTGGGACTACAGGCTTGAGCACCAAACCTGGTGACATTTTGATTTCAAGAAGGTGGGGTGAATT
This sequence comes from Cephalopachus bancanus, assembly GCA_027257055.1. NCBI lineage: Eukaryota > Metazoa > Chordata > Mammalia > Primates > Tarsiidae > Cephalopachus > Cephalopachus bancanus. The sequence continues at coordinate 579,153 of JAPVLO010000159.1, read as the reverse complement.
CACATTGTTGTCTCTCTGTTTCCTTTCCTCTCCCTCTTTATCCTCTATTTGGCTCCAGATGCAAGCACAGTAAGTAGAAGCATGCAAGTGGGCTGGGTAAATCAAACCCTAGATTCATGGCTGGAGTACTGGAATGAGGAATTCTAGGGAACTGGAGATTTCTGGGAAGATCATTCATATAGAAAAGGGAAGGCTAAGTATCAACCCAATACCAAACCAGACAAAGATATCACAAGAAGACAAACTAAGACCATTTTCCTCATGAATACAGATGCAAAATCCACAAGAAAATATTAGCAAATAAAGCCAACAACATATAAAGATTATACACAATGTTTAAGTAGGATTTATCTCAGGAATGTAAAATGGTTTAAAAACCATATTAATAGAATAAAGGATAGCAATTAATGTAATACACTATATTAGTGGAATAAATAATCATAAAACTATATGATTATTTCAATGCATGGAGAAAGAGCATTTGACAAAATCCAACACCCTTTTATGATAAAAACTCTCAGCAAACCAGAAATAGAAAGAAAATTCCTCAACTTGATAAAAGGCATCTATATAAAACCTACAAGAAACATGGTACTTAATGTTGAAAGATGAGATGATTTCCCCTTAAGATCAGAAGACAAAAAACTCTTGCCATTTCTATTCAAAAGTTTGTTGAAGTTCTAGCCAGTACAATCAGGCAAGGAAAAAAAAAAAGCCTCTAGTTTGGAACAAGCAAGATTGTCTTTATTCATAAATGAAATGATCCTATAGGTGAAAAACTCTAGGGAATCCACCTAAAAGCTGTGTGAATTAATTAACAAGTTCAGCAAGGTGTCATGTTACAAGATAAATATATATTTTAAAATTATTTGTATTTCTCTTTTTGAATGATTAAAATTGATAAGTTATATTAATATGATTTCAGTGGTGGGGTATTTTTATACTGATTAAAAATGGATTATATATATATATATATATATATATATTCCCAACTACCCAGAGTATTTGTATTGTGAATGATATTATTAAAAGCATTTAACACCAAGTAGGTTAAAAAAAATTAGTTGTATTTCTATATACTAGAAATTAACACTTTAAAAATAAAATTAAGAAAGCATTCCATTTACAATAACATCAAAAATCATATAATATTTTGGAATGAATTATCAAAATAAGTGAAAGGCCTAAACACTGAAAACTACAAAACATGACTGAAAGAAATCGAAGATCTAATAAGTAGAGTGATATATCACGTTTATGGATTAGAAGACTTAACATTATTGAGATAGCCATTTTTTCCAAGCTAATCTATGGACAATATAATTTATATCAAAATCCCAGCAAGTTTTTTGTCTTTTTGGTTTTTTTTTTCCACAGAAACTGAGAAGTTGACTCTAAATCGTACATGCAAATGTGGAGAATCCAGATAAGCCAAAATAATTTTTGTTTGTTTTTAATTTTAAAGATGCGGAGTACAATTCAGGATTAGGTATGCAAGTGGTCATTGTACAGGTTAAGTCTGGGCCTCCTTTTGAATAATTTTGAAAAATAACAAATTTGGAGGACTTGCACTTTTTTATTTCAGAATTTACTAAAAAACTGAGGTCATCAAGAAAGCATGATACTGTTATAAGGATAGGCATATGAATCAGTGGAACAATGTTGAGAGTCCAGAAATAAATATTTATATTTATGATCAATTGATTTTTGACACTTTGGAAAAAAGTTTGGAAGTTTCTAAAAACAGTGGCTCATGCCTGTAGTCCCAACACTTTGGTAGGCAGAGGTGAGAGGATTGCCTGAGCCCAGGGATTTGAGACCAGCCTGGGCAACTTGGTGAGGCCTCATTTCTACAATAAATAAAAAAATTAGCCAGGCATGGTAGCATATGCCTGTGGTTCCAGCTACTTGCAAGACTTAGAGAACTGAAGTGGAGGATCACCTAAGCCCAGCAGGTTAAGGCTGCGGTGGCCATGGGTATACACTGCACTGCAGCCTGGGCGACAGAATGAGATTCTGTTTACTCAAAAAATAAAAAATAAAAACAAACAAAGCTACCATACAACCTAGAAATACCACTACAGTATTAATTATCTAGCAAGATAAATGAAAACTTATAACCACACGGCATTATTTACAATGATAAAAGGCGTAAATAATTCAAATGTTCATTAACTGGGGGAATGAATAAACAAAGTGTCGTACAGTCATACAATGGAACATTATTCAGCCATATATATATATAAATATACAATGGAATATTATTCAGCCATTTATGTATATACAATATATATATTATATATAATATAATATATATATTACAGAAAAAGCAAATTTATATAGAGAGAAGTTAATTAGTGGATACCTGGAGCTGAGAGTGTGAACAGAAATTGACTGCAAATAGGCATGAGGGATCTTTTTGGGATGATGATAAAGTTCTAAAACTGGATTGTGGTGATAGTTAACAACTTCGTCAGTTGTCTTAAAAATCATTGCATTGAAATTGATGAATTACACATCAACAAATATGGTTTTCTTAAAAGTAAAAATAGGTGGTCATTTATTTTTGGTTTTCTCTCACAGTAGTTTGCATATACCACAGTGGGCTGAATGACTGAATAACACAGAAACTTCTGAATCTTTTAAATCAAAAGGTAAACCAAAAAGACCCTTTTCTCCAAATTGCTATACTGCAGAAACTGGTTATCTTCCATCCTAGATTTTTTCCCCCTTCTTTCTTGACCATTAACTTATTAATTCTTGGGGTTTTTTAAAGGAAATTAGTCCTCCATTTCAGTTACAATGCCCAGCAAAATCCTTCCCCAGTCTCTCTTCTTCATAGACCATTAACTCCTCGTCTTCTTCATGACACAAAGTCCAATATAAAGTTTTTTCATAGGCATTTTGATGCCAACTTTCTGCAGTGCTTATAGCTATATAGTTATAGCCATGTATTTGCAGTGCTATAGTTATATCATAAATAAAGCATTCAATGCATTTTATGAGTTCATCTGCAGACCTCCACTTAAGGAAGTCTCTAATTTATGAGGCAATTGACTATAAAAATTTAAATAACTTCAGGCAGTCTGAACACCATTTGCTCTTGGGTCATTATTCATGTTCAATACAGCTTGGGTTCTGGAAATAAGTGTGCTCATTTCCATGGTGCCCCGATGTGACTGGGTTTTGTCGCAGCCATCCATCATTTGGATCTGTTTGGAGATGTTTTTCAGGTTCATTAAAAGAAGTGGGAGTGTGGTTTATAACCTCAGAGATGAAAACTCAGAGCCAGGTGCTCAGAAGAGAAGAATTAATAAGCTAAAGGGTTAAGGTTTCGTAAAGGAACTGTGGGATATTATTAAGTCTTCAAACATGCATGGCTGGTAGCTCTTGCAGCCGTGGACAAAAATGAACACTGAACACTACTCTGTTGTTTATGATATTTCCGTTTGGCTAAATGTTGCTTAAATCCCTCCCTTCTCATGAAATTTCCCCTTTTACTGAGGCAATCAGAATGTCACAAAGAATTGCCCAACATCACTGGTAGACAGTGAATGTCATCTGCCTATTCCTGGTTTTTCACTCAGAGGAGAAATCTAAGCACTCCTTTCCATGGGAAATTCAGAACGAATGGCAGCCTGCAATGACCTTGAAGAGAGGAGCCTGGACCAGGAGATAGGAAAAACAGTATTAAGAGCTGTTCACCTTGCTGTGTGACTTTGGGCAATCTTTTAACCTTTCTGGGCCTCGGTTTCTGTATATGCGAAAAGAGAAACAAACTAAATGATCTTCAACGCCCTCTAATTTCATAATTCTGTCCAGGAGAGTCCGCATCTGTACTCCTGGAGAAGTTGTCAGGCCATGTTTATGCAAGGACAGGCATGCAAGCATGCTAACCTTGCTTGCAGTTTTTACAGGATGAGGGAAGTGTACTGGCCAGATCAGTGAATGTGAGTAGCACAGTTTTTCTGTCTTCAAACTTCAAGGAGATGCCCACAGCACAATTTCTTAGAGCCCGCTCTTCGGAACATACCAAGTTAAATCAGTTGTAGTCTAAAAGTCTCACCTTTACATAAAGTTTAACTTCCAAAGCCACCTTGCTTCATGCCACAAGTGTTCACATCAAAGACCAATTAGCCGGAGAAATAATGCTGGTCACTGAGGCCACCAGACAACCTCTCTGCCTCCAGATGGACAACAACTATAATTCCACAAAGATGTCCACATCAATTCCAGAAAGGCATTTTTTTCCCTTTAAATTTCACCAGTATGACCAGTCGTTTATTAGAACCTATGCCTGGGTACATGTAAAGAACTTTTTTACAATTCTGTGTAAGTAGAGTCACATAATTTATTTAACTAGCCCTCTTTTATCTATAAATTCCAAATATTGATTCTCTCAATGTCCTAGCCAGAAGATAAAGGAGAAAAAGGAGAAAATTGCTTTCTACATTTTCCGAATAGGCCTGGAGGTATGAATCTGGGAACTCAGTTGCCTAAAATCACCAGAGAGCTTTTTTCCCCCCATAGTTGCCACTCAATTCCCAATTTATCTGATACAGAGCAGCCATTTGCTCTGTGAGGACCTTCTCTCTGTATGGACGATCACAATCAATGGCAGCAATGTGGAGTTCCATGACCCTCATTCTTAACACTGCAAACGCCACCTAAGTGATATCTTTCTAAATGGCCAAAGATATCATTTCCCTTCAAGTCATTCATACACTTGTGAGTTCACCTGAAAGGAACAGGATGGATATACTGAAGGACTCTGTGCAAGTAACTCACACTGGCTCTGCTTTTGTTTTCAGCTATTGGCAAGAACTCATTTCTGGTTGATTCCACAGCACAGAGCTTTATGGAAGGAGCCAGTCATCATGATTCATATTTATCACATGGCACAATCAGTGCTGTTGTACTTTCAGGACAAAGCAGAGTGGCCATGGCTAAGCAAGCCCATAGGCCAGCTTTCATACAATGATTCATCCCATAGAGATAGAACATAGGTTTCTCAGGATAAAAGCTTATTAGAGCAGCTAGACACGCCATCCCTTTAGGCAGAATATTGACAACTTTGTTCCAGGAAGATGATATCCTGCTGTTTTTGAATCTTGCCAAAGACTTTAGAGATACTATAGAGCTCACACCAAGTAACACTCCTCGATGCAGTTCCCTTCCTGCCTCAACTATACATACACACAACATACAAGCAAACCACTGGGGTTCAAAACAGACATCCATGAATGATAAGAGTCAAAGAGAATCAAGAGAGAGCAAGAAATGCACCAAATACATAGGCTGACATACCTACAGGCTTAGGCACACAAGAATAGCTGCATACAGTTTCAGTGAGGAAGTCCCATGAGTGAGGACACTGGCAGTAGGGATGCTGAGCACTGGGTGATTTGACTTAGCTTGTCCTCAAAATTCAGATAACCCAATTCACTTCGTTGCCAGAGTCTATGACCAGGTGACGGGCCTAGGGCCTCGATGGTTTCACCCTCCTTTCATTTAATCACCTGATTTCAAGGATGTGATTTTGGGCTTGAGTTTGTGGAGATAGTAGGTAACTAAATGTTTGATGCTTTAACATTTTCCACATTGGGAACAGGACACATTTCTACAATTTAACTAGAAGTAGTGTTTAGCTCAAAATCTTGTGAAAGACCCCCTACTAAATATGTCTCCTTCCCCATTAACTCTACCAATCAAAACCCCCACATTGTCCTAGCAGAAGCTCCAGCATGTTCCTCAGTTCATGTTTGTCTTTAAGGTCATGTAAGGTCTGTGTAACTGCCCTAATCAAGATAATATGCCTAGAGTCAGGAGGGTTCTGACTCTTCCTCTCCCTAGGACACCTAATTACAAGACCAGAACATCCTCAAACTGTCTCTTGGAGAATTCAACTTCCCTGAAAACCTTGGTGAACAGGACGGGGCCAACCTGGAGCATTTTCAGACCTTTAAGTTCTCTTCTCATTTAGATTTACAGGGTTTTTTTTCTACCCCGAAAGTATCAGGAGTCTCTTTTTAAAACATCCCCTTTAAAAAGAGACTCTAGGGAGAGAATGAAAACAGAAACAAAAAAAACACCACCTTACAGGAAAAGGTCAACCAGGAATAATAACCTCCCACCCAGCCTCTCTAGGCCTTGGAGTGAGTGGCCCATATAGATGGGTTGGGAAGCCTTAGTGTACTTTCTTTCCCAGGACATTTGCACATTAATAGGAGGCAAATATTTCTTCACTTATTTAGTGAAACTCTAAGTGGAAACTCCTGCCTCTGCCCAACAGGAAGCGAGGTCTCCTTGCCAGCTTCCCCCAAGTACAGCCTTTCTGGGCTGGGGCTCACGGAAAAGCTGGCAATACTGCATGGGAGTCCAAGGCTTAAGGGGACTTAGCCTTGCTTTAAAAACCAGAGGGAGGAAGAGGAGTGCTTTCGTGGAGACCCTTCCTCTCCCACCCCACCTCCTCAGGGAACAGTATAACTTTCAAAAACACATGACGAGAAACACTCATCCCTAAAACTTCAGCGCAGTTTCCACTTTCCTCTCCAGAGGCTGTTTCTGAGCGAGCACAAACCCAGTGAGTTGTCTGGCTTTACCCTCATCCCAGTTAGTGGTGCTCTGTGCTGTGTGAATGACTCCTTAAGATAAGCAAGAAACAGTTCTACAGATGAAGCCCTGAACTGGGAAACATTCCTTCTCCTCCCTAACCCCAGGGCAGCACTAGCAATGGGTCATGGAGAAAAGCTCATCACTCTAAAAGTAAAATCTCCAACCAGACATTAACAAAGAGCAATTCTGAGGACTTTTATGAAAAGATGAACCTGTGTGTGTGTGTGTGTGTGTGTGGGTGTTTGTGTGTGTGTGTGTGTATGTGTGTGTGTGTGTGTGTGTGTGTGTGTGTGTGTGTGTGTGTGTGTGTGTTTGTAGCAGCAAAGGAATCTAATAAGTATGCATTATATTTAAAACCAAACAAAACCAAAAACGATTTCCCTAGCTTGAAAAGCAGACCTGTTATACCTTCTTAGGGAATATTCCCTCGCTGCTCTAAAAAAATCAAAGAGAGAAAAATTCTGAATGTTTAAATCTGAAATTCACCTAGGTTTTGGGATTTATAATTTGGGTGTTGCTGATACAGTTATCCATCTCTTGCTACCCTAGAGAAGAACAAAAACCACACATTGTAGCTGGTTTTGTGTCACTGCCTGATATATAGACTGCTACCAGCTACCTGCTTCATACAAATATCTCACCCAAGACTGTGGCATACAAATAAATTCTGGGCCTTTAAGAAAACTTTCCAAGACACCAATCTCCCTGGGCTGGCTATTCTGTCTCTACCCACTTGCCCCCCAAATCCAGTCTCTGCCCTTCCCCACCCTGCTCTGTTCCCCCAGAGGCTGGCCCCAGGGGCTACACCACTCTATTTCCATAGCTGGCTGGTTCTGGAAGGGAGCACGAGGTGCTGGCAGAGACCAAAAGGCAGGAGGAAGGAAGAAGGTCAGGGTATTGTTTCCAGCTCCCTCCCTGCTGTGTCTCTCTAGGGCTCCCTTCCACCCCACTGGCAGACTCCTCTCACAGGGCCCCATTAACATCTTTCCTTACCAAGGGAGTGGCAGTAGTGGGAAACTGTGGGAGGCACATCTCATCAACAAGGGAACCTGGATAATGAACATTTGTATACCTAGCCCTGAATTGTACCTCACATCTTTAAAATAAAAGATTAAAAAAAGAAAATTAAACAAACATCTTTCCTTCCCTTATCCCTTCAAGTCTAGGGGTGATAACAACTTCCTACAGTTGCTAGGGCCTGGATGCCTCCATATCGTCTGTGGACTGCCTAAGACCTACCTTCACCTCTGCAAAGTCTCTTCATTACCATTTCTTTACTTGACCTGAACAGGATTGGGATTCTATTTCCTATCTGGCTCCTGCTGAGAAGCTCAGTTGTCTCCCTTCTAAACAGTGACCCCGGCCAAGCCTGTTTACTGCGCATGGTAGAATTCATACCTCAGAACGAAGATAAACAGAGGCAAGAGAGTTCCAGGGTGTGCCCAGCTGAAATCTCTAGGGAGGAGGGTTGCCTTTAGTGTTAGAATGAAAAGACAACATGACAGCTGGTTTTATCACCTCGGGGATCTCCAGAGTTGACACTCCCTTCGCTCCTGAACATGAAGATACTAGACAGAAGACTTCTCAGACAATAGAGTGTATGGGCATTTTCCTCCTCTTTTAAAAAGTTTTCTCCAGTGACCGGTAATCCTGGGCAGGATTATCTCCTTAAATGCCAGTCAACTGCGGCACAATCATGAGGTTGGCCACATCTTCTCTTTGGCATTCTCTCATGCTCTCTGAGTTATCACTTCACCCATACCCCCTGCACCAACCTTAGGGGCTCACCTGGGGTCCCATTTCCAGATGCTGACTTATCCCTGCAGTGCTGTCTGGGGATAGTATGGCCATAATGTGCACATGTCATTCTTTCTGTGGTGGCAGTATCATCAACGTACAACCCAAGCTTGTTAAACCCCCGCCCTCATACCAGGAGATGAGGTCTTACTCTACTGAAAAGCTCACAGCCACTGGGGAGCTAATCTTTCTACCAGACCAAATATCAGCAGAATAGACTATAGTTTTTACTAGTGGAATAGGAAAGGTTGACTAGTTGGTTAGGATGTGATGTCTCCCAGTTCCCTTTAAAGGATGGCACTTGAGAATCATCCATTTACTATCTGGAAGCATGGATAAAAACTGTATATATTCTTACTTCATTTTATGTAACTCAAAGAAATTTCCCTCTAAGTTTCCCCAATTAATAGTGCCAAAGTTATAATCCAACATAAAGTTCTTAAGTTCAGATGGTCTCTTAACACCATCTCACCCAGCTCACCTATATTCCCTTCCGATGTGCATTTTCCTAACACTCTCTCTCCTGCACAGTTTTCCATGGAGTGGAGCACTCAGTTCACCATTCCTAAAGACCGTAGACTCCAGATTCCTTGCCAATCATGACTTTGAGAAGCAAACATGTGCAGCCAGCTGTGTGGATACATTTCCAAGACCTCCATCAGGGTTGTTTACAGCTTTAAAAGATTTTCTGCCTCCAAATTTTCCCAGATGGTTATGTGTGGGAGAAGCCCTTTGGATTTCTCTGGGCCAATGGATTTGCTCTGGAAAATAAATCCTTATTTACTAAAGAAATGTTGCAGGACAGCACAGCTGGCTACCCTTGACCAGGCTCCCGGGGAATCTATGAAGGGTTAATTATAACTCACAGATGCCCTCTGGTGATTTCTACTATTGCTATTGCTCAGCTCTGAGGGCTCAGGATTGGCCAGCGAGGGTGAAATCTGCAATCATGGTAGCAAGAAGGGTGCTAGTGGGGGGAATTTTCAAGGGAAATTAAAAAATTTTCTCCTTTCATTACATGGTCAGTGAGCCAAGCACCTGTCACAAAGACAGTGGCTTATGGAGATACGAGGAAATCATTATACACTCAAACATGGAATATGCCCGGTGCCAATTGCTGGGCAGAGCAGCTGGGAATAATGATTCTCATGTTAGGCTTGACCTGGGGCTGGCCAGGGAATGACTACTGGAGCAGAAAAAGTAGGCATGGACCCCTGGACATGGCATTTGTAGATACGTCTTCTTCGGGTCCTTACTGACAGAAAAATCACGAAGCCATTCGGAGTTCAGGAATCAGCAGAGCTGCTATGTTGGAAGCCAAAGTCACACCAGAGGATGGTATCAGAAAGTCACAGACATCCAGACTCCCTTATGCAGTCTGAAGAGGGCCAAAGGCAGTGACCACAGCCTTTTGGACACACATCAGCAGTTTGTATTAAATCCCACTCCAAAGGATTTTGGGCCACCTTTTGCCACATGTTACTGGCAGACTCTAGAGGGGCTTAACGATGAACAGAGGGTACAATTATTTATTTACTTATTTTTTTCATGTTATTTAATTTATTACTTTTAAAATTAAAATTAAAAAATCTATCAGGTTCAAAGGGCCACAGGGCCACAGGGCCATAGGACAATAGGGTTGATTCTTTCCCAGGAATAATCATCTTGGTCATTACAGTATTTTATCTTTTTACTCTGGTACAATTATTGATCAAAATCTCTGGCCTTGGATAAAAGAATTTAAGATGAGACTGTATTTCTATATAAATAAGCAAAGATGATTTGCATCTACGATGAATTTTTCATGCCAGAATCACAGAAAGCCAATGTTTATCACGCTAAAAGCTGAGACTTGTTAGTGGGTCATAAGATCAAATCAGCAAAGAGTGATGAAAATGGAATTTAAAAATCTCAAAACATATCACACGTGGGAGGGAGAAGTATCATTTTAAGGAAACTATACAAAAAATCTTCCACTGCAGAGGGCCGTGCTAAGAATAGAAAGATCGCTGAAGATAAGCAGCCCAACGATGATCCCCTGTGCCCAATTCATTTCCTATGGTCAATTGTCCTCAGCACCTGGGAGTTCCCCTGAACAGATGGTGAGGAATTGGACACCATGTATGGGGGCAGGGAAGTGAAGGGAGACCTTAGCTGCTAATCACGAAGGGGACAGCAGTGGACCCAGCAATACCATCACACAGACAAAATTCCTTCTCCCATGCTTCTCACCCCTCATGTTCCCACCCTCTTTCTCCTTGCCTTCCCTTTGAAGATGTAGAAACAAAAGTCTTCACTTCCTGTATTGACTTTCTTAACTTCTACGCACCTCTCCACGCACTTACAAACAGGCTTCTGCTTCTACAATTCCACTGATGTTGTTCTGGCTAACATCACTAATGAGCTCCCTCTTACCAAATCAATTGGTTTTTCAGGCATCCTTCTGTACGACTTTTATTTTTTTTTTTAATTAATTAATTTATTTTATTTTAAAGATGTGGGGTATGATTCAGGATTAGGTATGCAAGTGGTCATCGTACAGGTAAAATTTGGGCCTCCCTTTGGTCTCCACTTTGCCTGGTTTGAGATCAGGTACCCTTAATAATGTTATGTCCCCTCCCACCCCCTGGCAGTTTCTGGCAATTATCAATCCCCTCCTTATAGTATTATGGTAAATGTTCAGGGTCCACTTATGAGTGGGAACATGTGGTACTCAGTTCTTTGTTCCTGAGATAAATCACTGAATATTATAGACTCTAAATCCAACCAAGTTGCTGTGAAATCCATAATTTTGTTGTTCTTTATGACTGTGTAACATCCCATCATGTATATGCACCACTTTTTTAAAAAATCCAGTTCAGTTTCAATGGGCAGTACAGTTGGTTCCATGTTTTTGCTATTGTAAATAGTGCTGTAATAAACATGCTGGTGCGGGTATCTTTTTTGTAGAGTGATTTAAGTTCCTCCAGGTATATTTCCAGAAGGGGGATTGCTGGGTCATATGCAAGGTCAATTTCTAGTTCTTTTAGAAATCTCCAAACTGTTTTCCATAGAGGTTGAACTAGTTTGCATTCCCACCAGCAGCGTGGAAGCGTTCCCTTTTCTATGCATCCTTGCAGTTATCTGTTGTTTGTTTGATCAGTGATGACCATTCTTACTGGGGTTAGGTGGTATCTCAGCGTGGTTTTGATTTGCATTTCTTTGATGATTAGTGAGGCTGAGCATTTTTTCATACGTCTGCTGGCTGCTCGTATGTCTTCTTTTGAGAAATGTCTATTCATGTCTTTTTCTCACTTTTTGTTGGGGCTGTTTGTGTTTTTTCCTTTCAGCACATTTGAGTTCCTTGTAGATCCTGGATGTTAGGCTTTTGTCATATATACCACACAGTTAGCAAATATTTTTTCCCATTCTGTGGGTTATCTCTCCGCTCTCTTGTTTCTTTTGCTTTCCGGAAGTTTTTCAATTTGATGAGGTCCCACTTGTCTTTCTTTTATCTCTTATGGCATGGCCTTTGGGGTGTTGTTAAAAAATTGATTGCCTATTCCGATTCCATAAGGGTGTCTCCTGCATTTTCTAAGATTCTTGAAGTTTGGAGTTTTAGGTCTTTGATCCATATGGAGTTGATTTTTGTGTATGGTGACAGGTAGGGGTCCTATTTCATTCTTCAGCACGTGGTTAGCCTGTTTTCCTAGCACCATTTGCTGAATAGGTTTCTCCTCTCCCCAGTGGCTATTTTCAGAGGCTTTGTTGAAGATGAGTTGGTTGAAAAATTGAGGTTTTGCTTCTGGAATCTCTATCCTGTTTCATTTGTCTATATAACTATTCTTGTACCAATACCAGGCCGTTTTGATTATTATAGCCTTACAGTAAAGTTTAAATCTGGAAGTGTGATACCTCTCGCTTTGTTTCTTTTGCTAAAGCTATTTGTGGTCATTTATGTTTCCACATGAATTTCTGTATTGTTGTTTCCAGGTCTGAGAAGAATGATGTTGGTAATTTAACGGGTATAGTGTTGAATCTGTAGACTGTCTTTGGTAGGACAGACATCTTAACAATATTGATTCTTCCAATCCATGAACACGGAATATTTTTCCATTTGTTCATGTCACCTTTGACTTCTTTGAGCAGTGTTTTGTAGTTTTCATTGTAAAGATCTTTCAATTCTCTGGTTAGGAAGATACTGAGAGGTATTTCATTTTTGTGTGTGGTTATGGTGAATGGGATTGTGCTTTTTATTTGGTTCTCTGCCTGTTTGTTGTTGGTGTATAAGAATGTGCTGTCTTTTGCATGTTTACTTCGTATGACTTTTCAAAACTCCTTGACAGTAACTTTAATAATGAGATAGCAATCGCAGATGATATATGCTGTGTGCATTTACTGTTGAGCACTTAGTGCTGCATGCTGAGCTAAGCAAATGATGAGCATTGTCTCGCAGTCTTCTTTTAGCGTGGTACTTTGATTTATTTTTATATTTTAAAGATTAGGAAACTAGGCTTAGAAGGCTTGAGTAAGGTCACACTGCTAGAAAATGGCAGCACAGAGATTCGCGTTCAGGTCTGCCTGATTCCTACCTCTCATCTCTCACACCGTAGCTCTCTAACCTGGTCCTCCTGCTTCTCTGTCTTGGTCCCTTTCACTGTGTCGTCTACCTTTCTCAGCAGATGTGTCTTTGAAATGACCTCCAAATCTGTCTCCTTAATTTTGACCTCTCTCCTAAGCTCTAAACACTGTGGTTGTCTAGTGGCCTTTTTCTCTGGATGCCCTGCAAACACCTAAGAATCAAGAGGACACAAAGTGAATCACCTTCTCCTGAAAACCTGTTCTTCCTCTCATTGTACCCCTATGTTCATTCTTTCATTTATTCACCGAAATATTTATGCATGCCTACCGGATGCCAAACTTGATTTCTAGGCACTGAGAGTGCCTGGCACAATGGCGTAACAGACCAAGTCTCACCCTCATTCTAGTGAGGGAGACAGACTCTAAACAAATGTGTACATGAAGTCAGGTAGTAAAATGTGCTGTGAAGTAAACAAAATATGGAGAAGGGTAACTAGAAGGGCTGACCAGGGAACTCCCTGAGGAGCAGAGGTGGGATGGAAGTGATACCTTGTCCTCTCCTCCTCCCATTGTCCAAGACAGAAGTTTCGTGGGCATCTTCGACTTTGCCCTCTGGCTCACCTCACGCATTCAACTTTCCAACAACTCATGGCTCTTCTACCTATTCCTCTGCTCTGTTCCTGCGTGGCTCAAGGACTCCATGAGAACATTGCACCTGATTCTTTGGTCTTTTTCCTCCACGGTGGGTCTCATCCCACTCCCCAAACAATCTTTCTAAGACACAAATCTGTTGATACTTTTCACTTGCTGAAAACTCCTCCCTGAGTATCCACCTTCCTACAGGCATTAGTCCCTGATCCCAGCAGAGAGTTCCAAGTCCCTCATTCTCTGAGATTCCCTTTTCCATTTTGTCTCCTGCTGCATTCCCTAGTGAATAACGCAAGTTCTCCTTCACATCCCTGCCTTTGCGAGGCTGTTTCTTGCACTCAGAACGGTTTTCACACCACCGTCGCCAATCCTTATGCATCTTTCCAGATCTAACTGCATTATCCTTCTTCCTTAAAACCTTCCTCAGCTCCCCAGGCAAGAGAGGTCATTTTCCCTATCTTTCAGTTGTTGGATAGGTATGCCTCTGTCGTCGTATTTACAGTGCTCCACCGTAAGGATCTGCATTTCACTCACTCAAATATTTTTTTTCAGTGTCCACTGTGTACCGGGCCCCATTCTTGGTTCTCTGGATACAGTCACAAATAAGACCACACCAGGAATCACAGAGGTGATGTTCTATTCTGTCTGTTGTTGTTGTCGCTGATGTTTTTGAGTTGGGGTCTTAGTCATCCAGACTGGATTGCAGGGACACTACCAGGGCTCACTGCAGCCTTGAACTTCTGGGCTGAAGGGATCCACCCTCCTCAGCCGCCCAAGTAGCTAGAACTACAGGCATGCACCACCATGTCCAGTTAATTTTTTTTTTCTTTTTGTAGAGATGAGGTCTCGCCATGTTGCCCAGTCTGGCCTCAAACTGCTAGGTTCAAGTGATCCTCCTGCCTCAGCCTCCCAAAGTGCTGGGATTATAGGCATGAACCACCATACCTGGACTATGATGTTCTATTCTAATGTCTCCTCTTATGATGTTCTATTCTAATGTCTCCTCCACTACGCTGGGTCCATGCTTTCAAGATAGTAAACCCGCATTTGTATCTAATATATAGTATCACCTTGGGGGATACCATGGAGAGAGAGAGAGAGAGAATGAGACAGGTTACTCACTGCCTGACACCACTTGTACCAAGTAGAAAATCTTATCCATAGTAGGAAATGAACAAATATTTCTGGATGAATGCCTTATGAAAATTATTTTATTCCACTTTGTGGTCAGAGGATAAATAGAACAATTAATGCAATTAATTCATATACTGTGAACAATGAAATGAGCCTTTGATTGACAAAATTCCAGAAAAATTCAGTAAAACATACTACAAGGGGGAACCCCCAAAACTCAGAATTTATTTACAAAAACTTGTGTGCATTTATTCTTACACGTTTAAATTTCAGTCACCTTCAAAGTACTCTTTGTTTGATGCAGTACACCTATCAAGATGCTTTCTTCACTGTTCAAAACAGTTTTTGAACTTTTCAATTTTGGTGCCTTTTAGTGCTTCTGCCATTTTTTGTTTCACCTCTTCCACATGGGCTAAACGTTTCCCTTTGAGAACTTCTTTCATCCAGGGGAAAAAAAGTAAGTCACTCAGGGAAAGATCAAGTGAATAGGGAGGGCGGGGTATGGGGATCATGTCATTTTTGGTCAAAAACTCCTGAACATTCAGTGCAAGTGTGTTATCATGGCGGAAGAACCAGTCGCCTGTTTACCACAACTCGGGACGTCTCTTCTGCAAATCATGATGCAATCTTCTTAGAACTTCCAGGTAAAAACTGTGGTTGACCGTTTGATCTGGAGGAACAAATCCTGAGTGCACAATCCTTTTCACATCAAATAAACAAATAAATGATCATTGCTTTCACATTTGACTTCACTTGTCATGCTTTTTTTGGGGGGTCATGGGGAAGTAGCGGTTTTCCATTGGCTAGATTGTTGTTTCATTTTGGGGTTGTAACAGTAGCACTAAGATTCATCTCTGATTATGACTTTGAGAAAAAAAATCAGGGTCAGCCTCCAACTGCTCCTTAAATGCGCGATGCACCCAAGCAATTATCTCTTTGTTCAGGCATGAGCATGCGAGACACGAATTTTGTTGAAACTCATTTCATGCCTTAATTTTCAGAAAAAATTCACTGACAGGAACTCCATGACACCCCAGTCCAACAAGAATCCAACAACAGTCTTCCAAGATAGCTTGATGAATTCTTACATTTTTTTTCAGACTGACCAAAGGATGCCCAGCACGAGATTGATAGTCAATTGACACTTCACCTCATTTAAAATGAGAAAACGATTTGTAAACTTGTGTTTTACTCAGAACAGCAACTTTGTAAGCTTCTGTACCATAACAACCATTTCTGTACCATAACAATGCATTTTTCCCCAACAGAAAACAAAATTTCACTACTGCACATTGTTCATGTCAAGCACCTATCATGAAATGGGCAAACATGTTGAAAGAATCTTAGCAACAAAAATTCACTGAAGTGGAATGAAGCCTCTTCACAGCAATGCTAGCTGATACACTGATGCCTTGGGTTCCTAGAACATTTATCTAGCAGGGGAAGCCTATATTACAAGGGACTTGCCCTCCCAAAGATAATCCCAGTTTTTTGGTGGTTCCCTCTTGTATCTTTCTTCTGAATCACGAAGCTTCCTTTCATTCCATTAGCAACACTCTCAATTTGCAAACTGACTATAAGTACAGACAAAAAAAATAATGTTAGCAAATTATCTGTTAGGCAGTGGTGGTATTTTCATAGTTAAATACAGGAAAGTCCATCATTTGGGACCCATTAATGGTCTGTTTTCCTCATTAGAATAAGGCCAGGACTTAGTCTGCTGTATTCTAAGTACTTCCACTGCCTAGAATAGTGCTTGGTATTTCATAGGCACTTGCAAATATGCCAATGAATAAGTAAGAGAACAAACAGACAAAAGGAAGCACAATGACAGGAAGAGTATATTTTCAGGGAGCGGTAGGTAATTCACTTTTGGTACTCTTGATTCTTGGGTGTTCACTGGGCATCCGGGTGAGGAAGACCAATAGCAAAATGTTTGGAGGTATGAGATGGTACTTCCCAAAGAAACACTGAACAATTCTTTGAGAAAATAATTTTGTTTGAATAATAGTAGTAGACATACAATGTTTTGTTATGAAATTATTGCATTCTGCACAAAAGATAGCTTTTTACATTGAAGGAAAAAATTTGATTATCAGAGGAAGAAACGAAATGCAAGAAAAACATATTTAAAAAAATACAAAAATCGAGAACAGGAAAAAAGAATTTTAAACCAGGCAAAACCTGTATCCTTTGGCAAAGACTGAACCCAGAATGAAGAGCTCCAAAAGTCAGATCTTTGGATATGATCTTTAGATTATCATATAGTCAACATCTAAAAATTATCTGGAATTCAGTAAAATTTTGGATGGACTATTCTTTATCTTTGTTCATTTTGTGCTGGTATAACAGAATATCATAGACTGAGTAATTTATAATAATCAGAAAAGTATTGGTTTACAGTTATGGAGACTGAAAAGTGAAAGATTGAGGGGCTGGCATCTGGTGAGGGCCTACTTGCTGCACCATAACATGGCAGAAGATATCATGTAGAAGGGGAGTGCAAGAGAGGTCCAAACTCATTCTTTTGATAAGAATCCAATCCCATGATATCAGCATTAATCATTTTATAAGGGCAGAGCCCTCATGGCCTAATCACTTCTTAAAGGTCCCACCTCCCAGCACCACCACATCAGGGATCAACATTCCAGCATATGAACTTTGGAGAACAAATTCAAATAATGTTTAAGCAATGTTTATGAACACCCATACACAGTCATAGAGGTTGGTTTTGTACTGGCAATATGTATTTAGAGCCTCCAAATGTTTATATCCTATGATCCAGAAATCCTATATTTTGTTAAGACTATCTCGTAACAAAACGATTCAACTGTGTGTATCTTAGGAGTCATGAACACATTATGTGAAAGAGCAGAAATGTTTAACAGTCAGTGAAGAGTTAAATAAACCAGAGTATATCCACATCATGGAATATTACATAACCACTGACCATATCAATCTGAAAATTCAGTCAAAACAGGAAAAGTTTATGAAATAATGCTCAATTAAAAAGCAGGAATATAAAGTAATTATGGACAGTCTGACTGCATCTATGTAAAAAACATTTACTTAAGGAGAAAAAAAAACTAAAAGGAAATTCTCCAAAGTGGCAGCAATAAGGCTGTCAGATTATAAATTATTATTTTCTTTTTAGAAAGTTTGTTTAATTAATAATAATAATAGTTCTAACACTTATGAGGGGCTTTCAATACTAAGTACTTCACATGCTCATTTCATCTTCAAAACAACCCTATGAGACTGATACTAATAATACTCTTATTTTAAAAATAAGAAAATTGAGGCTTATGAAGACTGAGTAACTAGCCAAAATCACACACAGATTAGATGGTAGATCTGAGGTTAGTCCTTGGTCTGGCACCTATCCAAGTCCAGGCCTTTAGTCACTACATCTTATACTTCTATTTAGTTTTGTTTTTCAGTTAAAAGATGTATTGCTTTAAAAATGAGGCCATAATAAAATCACATGGCATTTCTTTTCTAATGAAAAAGTACAAAACCTTAACTGAATTGGCTCTAACTCTTTTAGAAATCAGTATGTGGAGAGAGAGAAAGATGCCAACATTGCAATGACAGTGACTTGGGACAAGCAGAGAGCAAAAAGAAACCTCCATAACACCCACCTCTTCCATTGCCTTGTTCACATAATTATTCTTGGCAGCTTCATGGAGTTCCATGGCTTGCTGGATGTACATTTTTCCAACTAGGATTTCATTTTCCAGCACCGACAGTTCTTTCAGTGAAATGGGCCAATTCAACCGTTCTAACGCTTGGTTTACAGCTGTCTTGTTTTCCAAGTACCGTATTGGTTTGTTTGCGTCTAACCTAAAAAATACAAAAAGAAAAAGAAGAAGCAAAAAAGCAAAGCAAATGACCATAATGGAAAAAATATGGTAAGATGGCTTCTTAGTAACCCCTCCCTTGAGAAACATCTGTTGAAATAGGTATCAGATGTCAGATGACAGAGTCACAGTCATGCTCTCTGGTCCATCAGGAGCTTGATAGCTTGCAAAGCTTAAAAATAACCATGGATGTAAATTATGGTAGTTATTTTCCCCCATTACCTCATTAGATTATCTGATTTTAAAGAAGCTTGATACACATGAAATTTTTTCAGCAATTTTTTTTTGGCATATTTGCAGCCTCACATCTGGCAGAACCAAACATGAGTTTCAAAGAGATTTCATACAAGTATGCCTAGCAGTAACTCTGAAAGACAAAGCAAAACAACCCCCAATGTTTGTCTTGATTTGGTAATTCTTACAATAGCTCATTTTAGCTATCTTGAACTCCTTTCTTCTTTGCAAGACTAAATAGGCCTAAACTTTCTGGCTTTTCTCTTTTGATACATAAGGAACAGAAGCCAAATTTCTGTAGCTGAGACACTACTGAGAAAGCTAGAATGGCATAAAGGCCCAGGTCCTGGATTCTATTTCCAGTCTAAACTGCTTCTGAGTCAGATATTCCTGAAAGGGAAGAGGTAGAGAGGACAATTCATAATTATTGTTATTTTATTGCTGAAAGCTCCACTTACTCCTTAAGATATTAAATATTGGAAGGGCACAACCTAAACTCAGCATAACCACAGGACTCAAGTCACAAACAAAACTTGTCTCCAGAAGACAACAAAAATTCTTACTAAAATTCTAAATTGGAAGAATGGGAGCAAGATGGTGGAATAAGAAGCCCCAGCCCCTTGTTTCCCCTCAGGGACTGACTCCTCAACAATATACGGACCAAATTGCCTTTGTGGGAGTTGTAGTTATCAGTTAAGAGGTTGCAGAATCTCAGAAAAGTACAAAGCCAAGAAGAGTCACATAGAAGAGGGTAAGAAAGTTTGGTGCATTTTGCCTGCCTTAGCCCCTCCCCCATCTCTCGAGAAAAAGGCCCAACAATTGGGAGGAAAAAAAAAAATAACACACAGCCGGGCTCGGTGGCTCAGCCTGTAATCCCGCGCCTTTGGGAGGCTGAGGTGAGTGGATTGCCTGAGCCCGTGGGTTCGAGACCCGCCTGGGCAGCACAACCTCCTCTCTACAATAAATCAAAAAATCAGCCGGGCGCGGTAGCGCATGCCTGTAATTCCGGCTACTTGGAAGGCTGAGGCGGAAGGATCGCTGGAGCCCAGCAGGTCGAGGCTGCGGTGGCCGGGAACGGCCACTGCACTCCAGTCTGGGCGACAGAGTGAGACTCCAACTCAAAAAAAATAAATAAATAAAAAATAATAAATAAATAAAAATAACACACAACTCCCAAATCCTGGCTTCTCCCTTCAATAGTGGAATGTGCATCCCAAATTCTTGTCTTTAGGGGGCTGCCCAAGGGACTGGTTTCTGTCTTGCCTAACTCAGAGAACTGATGGGAACAGTGGCATATTTTGGATGCTAGGTTGGAGGTCAACAAGAACAAAAAAGAATTCCACTGTTTGTTATGGCATCAGAGATAATGTAGTACTGCAGAAAGACACTAGGGGGAGCAAAATATTACAGGCTCCTGAGAAGAAAAAGGTACAAATCTTTTAAACTGAGAAATTACACATTCAAGCCCAGAGAAAATACATCTCCAAAAGATCTGAGAGATCACAAGAATCTCTACTTAAGGTGATTGCTGACGGTCTCCCCTGTAAGAAGCCAGTCTGTAAAGACAGAAAGGTGGCTGTTTTTTCAAATATCTTAATCTCAACTAAAGCTCATAAGGCACACAAAGATATGGACAAGGGCATACAAAGAACCAGGGAACCAGCTCAAAGGAACAAAATAAATATCTAGAAATGAATGCTAAATAAATGAAGATATATTAATTACCTGCAAAAGAATTTAAAACAGCCATCTTAATGATGCTCAATGAGTTAAAAAGAGAATAAAGATAACTGATGAAAATCAGAAAAGTGATGCACGAACAAAATGGGAATATCAACAAAGAAATAGAAACTATAAAAAAAGAACCAAACAGAAATTCTGGAGCTGAAGAATGCAATAACAAATGAAAAATTCACTAGAGAGGACTCAATAATAGTCTTGACTTGATCAACAGAAGAATCAGTGAACTTGAAGTATAGATTTTAGTCATAAATTGTCATAAGAGACAAAGAAGAATATTACAAAATGATAAAAAATTCAATCCACTAAGAAGATACAATTAAAATATACATTCTCCTAGCATCAGAGCTCTTAAGTGAAATAAATTTTGACAGAATTGAAGAGAGAAATAGACAGCAATCCACTAATAGTAAAATACTTCAGTACTCTACTTTCAATAATAAATAGAGAAACCACACAGAAGATCAATGAGGGAAAAGAGGACTTGAAGAACTCAGACTGATAGTACTTAACCAACATATACAGAACACTCCACTAAACAACAGAATACATATTCTTCCTAAGGGTACATGGAGTGTTCTTCAGTTTAGACCACATGATAGGCTGAAAACAAGTATTTAAAATTTTAAGAAGACTGAAAGCCTAAAAAACTTCTGTTCTGACCAAAATGAAATAAAGCTATAAATGATAACAAATGGAAAATTGTAAAATACACACATAAGAAGAAATTAAGCCACACACTCTTAAACAATCAATACGTCAAGGAAGAAATCACAAAGGAAATTAGAAAATATCTTGAGATAAATGAAAATGAAAACAGAGCATATCAAAATGTCTGAGATGCAGTGTAATCAGTACTAAGAAGGAAGCTTACAGTGGTAAAATTTCTGTTAAAAAGGGAAGATCTCAAATTAACAATATAATTTTACTTCTCAAGGAACTAGAAGAAGAACACATAAACGCCAAGTTAGCAAAAGGAAGAAAATAATAAAAATCAGAGTAGAAATAAATAAAATAATGTGTAGAAAAAACAGAAAAAAGACATTAAAAGTTGTGGTTTTTTTTTAAAAGATCAACAAAATTGGCAATGCTTAGCTAGATTAACTAAGAAAAAAGAGAGAAGACTCAAAATAACTAAAATCAGAAATGAAAATGGGGACATTACAACTGATGCCACAGGAATAAAAGAAGATGATAAAAAAACTAATATGAACAATATTACCCAAACAAATTGAATAACCTAGAAGAAGTGCATATATTCCTGGAAACATACTGCTTAGCAAGACTGAATCATGAATAAATTAAAAATCTGGACAGCCCAATGACTAATAAGAAGACCAAACATATAATTATAAACCTCTCAACAAAGAAAAGTCCAGCACCACATGGTTTCACTGGATAATTCTGTCAAACATTGAAAGAATTAACACCAATCCTTCTTAAATCTGTTTCAAAAATTGAGAGTGGGGAATATATCCCAAATCATTTTATGAGACTGGCTTTACCCTGATACCAAAGCTGGACAAAGAAACTGTAAGAAAAAAAAATTCGGGTCAGCATCCCTGATGAATAGTGCTGCAAAAAATCTCAGCTCAACAGTAGCAAACCAAATTCAACAGCACATTATAAAAAGAATACACCATAAAAAGTGGAATTTATTTCTGGAATGCAAGGATGGTTCAACATACAACAATTAATGTAATACACTATATTATCAGAATGAAGGACACAAATCACATGAATATCTCAGTTGTTGCAGAGAAAGCATCTGACAAACTTCAACATCCTTTCATGATAAGAAAACACTCAGCAGAGTAGGAATAGAAAGAAACTGCTTCAATATGATGAAACCCATACCTAACATTGTACTCAATCTAAAAAACTGGAGACTTTTCCTCTAAAATCAGGAAAAAAGGCAACAATGTTCACTTGCCCTTTTGTTTAACATAATACTGTAAGTCTTAGAGAAATTAGGCAAGAAAAAGAAATAAATATACACAAATAAGTAAAGAAGAAGAAGCAAAATTATCTCTACAAAACACATGATTTAATATGTAGAAAACCCTAAAGATTCCACAAAAATACTGTTAGGATTAATAAACAGTTCAATAACATTGGAAAATAAAAAAGCAACATGCAAAGTCAGTTGTGTTTCTATACAGTAACAATTAACAATCCCAAAAGGAAATTAAGAATACAATCCTACTTACAATAGCATCAAAAAGAATAAATTAGAAATAAATTTAACTAAGGAAAAGTGAAAGATTTATATACTGAAAAATTATAAACCATTGCTTAAAGAAGACACAAATAGGTGGAAAGACATCTTTTGTTCATGAATTGAAAGACTTAATTGTTAAAAATGTCCATACTACTCAATGTGATGTATAGATTCAATGCAATCTACCCCATTGGCATGTTTTTGCAGAAATATAAAAAATTAACCAGAAATTCATATGGAATTTCAATGGACCCTAAATAGCCAAGACAATCTTGAAAAGAAGAACAAAGTTGGAGGCCTCATACTTCCTGATATCAAAATATAATACAAAGCTACAATATTCAAAACAGTGTACTGTTTCCAGTGAACAGTAATCAAAAGAGCGGTACTGTCATACAGGCAGACATACTGACCAAAGTAACAGAAAAAAGAGCTCCAAAACAAACTCTCATGTGTCATGTCAAGTGAGCTTGGACAGAGGCCGAGGCTACACAACAGAAAAAGGTCAGTCTCTTTAACAATTGAAAAAACTGAGATCCACATGCAGAAGAATGAAGTTGGGCCTTTACCTCACATCATATACAAAAATTAACTCAAATATATCAAACACTTAAACTATAAAACTTCTAGAAGAAAACACAGGGGGAAAAGATTCATGACAATGAATTTGGTAATGCTTTTCTATATAAAACACCAAAAGTTCAGGAAACAAAAGAAAAAATAGACAAATGGAACCTACATCAAACTTAAAAACTTTTGAGCATAAAAGGAAATAGTTATGCATCAAGAGAGTAAAATGGCATCCTACAAAATGGGAGAAAATATGTTCAAATCATTTATCTGAGTAGGGGTTAATATCCAGTATATATAAATAACCCCAGCAACAATAACAACAATAGTAACAAAATAACCTAATTGAAAAATGAGCAAAGGACTTGAATAGACATTTCTCCAGAGAAAATATACAAATGGCCAAGAAGCATATGGAAAAAATGTATAGTATCATTAACCATTAGAGAAATGAAAATCAAAACCACAATACAATATCCCCTCATACCCATTAAGATGGCCACTATGAAAACAAAATAAAATAAGAATAAGTGTTGACAAGGATGTGGAAAAGTTGGAACCCTGTGTGTTGTTGGTGGTAGTATATAATGGAACAATTGCTGTGGAAAACAAATGAAGTTTCCCCCAAAATTAAAAATAGAATTGTCATGTGATCCAGCAATCCTCCTTTGGATTTCAAAATAATTGAAAGCAGGAACTCAAAGAGTTATTTG
The DNA here is from genome assembly GCA_027257055.1 of Cephalopachus bancanus. Classification (NCBI taxonomy): domain Eukaryota; kingdom Metazoa; phylum Chordata; class Mammalia; order Primates; family Tarsiidae; genus Cephalopachus; species Cephalopachus bancanus. Next base: position 555,061 of record JAPVLO010000159.1, on the reverse strand, counting down.
CATACACATGTTCAATGAGTATTATTCACAATGCCAAGAAGTGAAGTAACCCAAATGTTCATCAACAGATAAGTGAAAAAGAAAATGTGGCATGCACATACAATGGAATATTATTCAGCCTTAAAAAATAAGAAAATATAGTTACGTACTGCAATATGGATAAAACTTGAGGACATTATTCTAAATGAAATAAGCTACTCATAAAGAGACAAATATCATATGATTCCACTTACATGAGGTATTTTATGTAGCCACACACACAGAAACAGAAAATAGAATGGTGGTTACCAAGTATAGGGTGCAGAAAATAAGGAGTTGTTCTTCAATAGATATAGAGCTTCAGTTTTCAAGATGAAAATGTTCTAGACATCTGTTTTACAGCAAAGTGATTATAGTGAATTCTAGTCAACTATACACTTTATGATTCAGATTAAACTCTGTTTATGTTTTTAACCACAATTTAAAAATTTTAAAAATCCAGGCCACTGCCTTGCTAGACTCTGGTGTGGCCGCATGCTCTTTGGGCTATGGCTGTTGTCATACTCCCTGGCTTTCGCCCCCTCCCCCACCTTGGGGAATTGAATCCTCTCTCTCTCTCTCTCTCTTCATTCTCTCTCTGGTTGACTTTTAAGTAAACTATATGTTTTAATATGAAAAAAATAAAAATAAGAAATCAACATTTAAAAAACCCAAATTAATATTCTTGGATTATGGTTTTGTTTGTTTGTTTTTTGAGTTGGCTTCTCACTCTGATGCCCAGGCTGGAGTGAAGCAGCACACTCATGGTCACCCCAGCATCGACCTGCTGGGCTCCAGCGATCCTTCCACCTCAGCCTTCCAAGTAGCTGGAACTACAGGCATGTGCTACCATGCCTGGCTAACTCTTTTTTATTATTATTATAGAGACAAAGTCTCAACAAATTGCCTGGGCTGGTCTTGAACCTGTGGAATCAGGCAATCCACTTGCCTTGGCCTCCCAAAGTGCTGGGATTAAAGGCTGAGCCACCAAGCCCGGCTGGATTATGTTCCTAACCTGCTCATGGAGGAAAAGCTTTCTACTGTTAATAAACTCTAATTAAGGGAAAAATATCAGGGAAATACAGGTGGTTTCCAGAGGTTTGGCATGAAAGAAGAAAATCTCATTCTTGTTCTCAGCTCTTTCTTAAATTAAAAGAGCTGTGATATTAGGTTCAATGAACACTTACAATACTCTACACTGGATTATGAAACTTTGTGTAAATTTTGTAGTTCCTTTGCTAAATGAAATTTTTCAAAGCTTAGCTATTTTAAAATAAGTATTGACCTTCCAACACTCCATTGTCTAAGTGCATCTTAGCAGTAAAAAATAAAAATTAATTCTTTCTCAATTTATAAAAATTAGATATAGTTAAAAACTATTCTGACTAAAAAATACAACTAAATAACAGATATTATTAAGAAGAAAAGCAATCATTCCCTGACTTCAGATACAGAAATTCAACTATTAAAACTCTTAAAGGCATCAAAAAATTATAAAAGAAAGAGAAATGATAAAAAATCCTTAAAGTTTATATCCAATAAATAGACTTTATTCATAAATTTATTCAACAAATATTTACAGCATGCCTGTTCTGTGCTAGGCATGCTAGGCTGTTAGATACTGACTGAATATTCTTCAAAGAATAAATAGCCATCATTTCCAGCCTTGTAAAGTTTACAATCTGGTAGAGAAAGAAAATAAGCAAGGAAAGATTAAAAAATATAAAATTATAAATTATGACAAATGCCAAAAAAGCAAATAGTTCCAAAAGAGAGATAAATAGGAGCGCTGATGAAATGACAGTCACAAGGAGCCTGTCATCCAGAGAGTATGGAGGGGACACCAAAGCAGAAGGAGTAGCATGTGTGAAATGAATAGTTTCTAAATCTCTAAAATTTAAACCTTTAACATCTAACTGAACACTTGTAGTATCCCAGGTAGTGCTTGATGAAGATGGAGGCTGGCATTTAAGGAAATCCCTTTCAAATAACTGGCTGACGACAGAGATAATGGAATAGAGACTTCAGTAACCACACATGGCAAAGAATATAATTTTGTAAAAATAACTTGGAAAAATACTAAACAGATAACTGTAGCCTTTTTAAGCAACAACATTTGATGAGAAAGAAGGAGTTTCAGATTTCCAGAAGTACCACATTACAATATCCAAAATATTTAATTCTCAAGAAAAAAACTACTTAACATAGAAAAAAAAGGAAATATGGCCCATTTATGGGAAGAAAATAAGTTGACAGAAAGAAGTCAACATTGGATTTTCTATTTTTAATATGCTCAAGGAGGTGAAGAAAACTATGGACAAAGAACAAAAGGAAATCAAGAGAATGATGTGTAAGCAACTAGCAAATATCAATACAAAGATAGAAATTATGAAAGGGAACTAAATAGAAATACCAGATCTGAAAAATACAATAGCTGAAATAAAAAATTCATTAGAGAATTTCAGCAGCAGATTTGAGGAGGACCAAGAAGAAATCAGTGAACTTAATTTGAATTGGTTCTTTTTATTATTAGATTGTTCATTACTGGCAAATAGAAACACAACTGGTGTTTTTATTTTGACCTTGTATCTTGCAACTTTATTAAATTTATTAGTTCTAGTGGTTTCAGAGGTAATCGATGGGATTTTCTATATGTAAAAACATGTCATCTGTGTATAGCAATAATTTTATTTATTTCTATTTGTAATGGGTGGACTTGGTTCTTTGAAAATATCAACAAAATTGACAAACCTTTAAATAAACTGACTAAAAGGAGAGAAGACACAATTACTATTATCAGAAAGGAAAGCAGAAACATTACTATTGACCTTACAAAAATCAAAATAATTACAGAGAATACTATAAACAACTGTATGACAAAAATTAGATAGTCTAGATGAAATGTACAAATTTCTGGAAACACACAGATCACCAAAACTGACTCGAGAAGAAATAGATCATCTCAACATCCTATAACAATTAAACACATTGAATAAGAAATAAAACAACAACAACATCAAAGAGAAGTCCAGAAGCAAATGACTTAACCGGTGAATTTCTCCAACATATAAATAATTAACAACAATCCTAGCTTAAACTCTTCAAAAAAAAAAAAAAAAAATAGAAGAGTGAGAATACTTCTCAGCACAGTCAACAATATCAGAATTACCCTGATACCAAAGCCAGGCAAAGATACCAGAGAAAACAACAGATCATTTTCCTTTAAGAATATATACATAATGTGTCCCATAATTTTAAAATAAAAAATTTAAAAGTTAAAAAAAGAATACATACATAACATCCTTAACAAAATGCTAGTAAATCAAACCCAACAGAACAGTGAAAGATTATATACCATAACCATGGGATTTATTCCAGGAATGCAAGAGTAATTCAACCAAAGAAAATAAAATGCTTTAACGAACCACATCAGTAGTGCAAAAGAAAAAAAACCCACATAATCATCTCAATAGATGCATAAAAAGCATGTGACAAAATTCAACACACACACACGCACCTTTTATAATAAAAACAATCTGCAACTAAAAATAGAAGAGAATTTCCTTAACACAATAAAGGGAATTTATGAAAAACTGGCAATTAATATCATACTAAATGATGAAAGATGGACAGCTTTCTCCCTATGCTCAGGAACAAACAAGAATGTTCTCTTTCACCACTGCTGTTCAGTGTTATACCAGAAGTCCTAGCCAAATCAATTAGGCAAAAGAATGAAATGAAAGGCATCCAAATTGGAAAAGAATAAGCAAAATTATTTCTATTTTCAGATAACATGTTTTCACACATAAAAAATCTCATAGACTGCTCTCTAAACCACAAGAACTAATACATTCAGTAAAGTTGCAAGGTACAAGGTTGAAATAAAAACACCAATAGTGTTTCCATGTACCAGCAAAAAAAAATCTGAAAATTCAATTTTAAAAATCCAATTTATAACAGCATCCAAAAGAAAAAAAATAAATTAGAATGTGAAAGACTTGTACACTGAAACTATAGAACATTGCTGAAGGAAATTAAAGACCTAAATACATAGAAAGACATTCTTTGTTCATGGGTTGAAAGATATAATATTGTTACAATGGTAATACTCTCCAAAGCAATCTACAGATTCAATGCACTCTCTATCAAAATTCCAGTGGCTTTTTGTTTTTTTGCAGAAATGGAAAAGCCAGTTCTCAAATTCGTATGGAATTTCAAGGGGCCCTGAATAGTCCAAACAATCCGGAAATAGAAGAACAAAGTTGAAGGACTCATACTTCCCAATTTCAAAACTTACTACAAATTTGCAGTAATTAAAACAGTGACATACTAGCATAAGGATAAACATACAGATGAATGGAATAGAATAGAAAGTCCAGAAAAATCCCCAAACATTTATTTATGGTTAATTGATTTCTGACAAGGCTGCCAAGACCATTCAATGGAAGAATGATTAGTCTCAAACAAATGGTGGTGGGAAAACTGAATATCCACATGCAAAAGAATGAAGCTGGAACCCTGCTCAATCCCTATACAAAACGTCACTCAAAATAGATCAACAACCTAAATATAAGCACTAAAACTTTAAACATATTTGAATAAAACAAGAGAATAAATTTTCATGAGTTTGCATTTGGCAATGGATTCTTAGATTTGACACTAAAAGCACAAACAACAACAACAACAAAAAGATAAATTGACTTCTTAAAAATTAAGAACTTTTTGACATCAAGGGATTTTATGAAGAATGTGAAAAGACAACAGATAGAATAATACTGGCAAATCATATATCTGATAATGGTTTAATGCTCAGAAGTTTTACAACTCGGTTGCAACAGAAACACAACACAATTTAAAAATGGACAAAGGACTTGAATAGACATTTCTCCAAAGAAGATACACAACAAACACATGAAAAGAGGTTCAACACCATTGACCACTAAGCAAATGCATATCAAAACCACAATAAGATAGCCCTTCACTCCACTAGGATGACTTTAATTCTTTAAGAAAAGGAAAACAGCAAGTTTTAGTGAGGATGTGGAGCAAGAAGAACTCACCATATGACCCAGAAATCTCACTACTGGGTATTTATCCAAAGGAAAAGAAATTGGTTTATCAAGGGATACCTGAACTCCATGTTTACTGCAGCACTAAGGACAATATCAAAGATATGAACTCAACCTAAGTGTCCATCAATGAATGAATGAATAAAGAAAATGTGGTATATATGCACAATGGAATACTATGCAGCTATAAAAAAAGAATAAAATACTGTCATTTGCAGCAGCAAGGATGAAACTGAAGGTCATTATGTTAAGTGAAATAAGCAGGCACAGAAAGACAAATATCATATGTGGGAGCCAAAAAATGTTGATCTCCTGAAGATAGAGTAGAATGATAGTTACCAGAGGCTGGGAAGAGTGTATGTGTGTTGGGGAGGAGATGAAAAGAAGTTGGTTAATGGATACAAACATACAGTTAGATAGAAGAAATGAGGTCTACTATTTAATAGAACAGTAGGGTGACTACAGTTAACAGTAATGTATATTTCAAAATAGCTAGAAGAAAATATTTCTTTGTTTCCAACACAAAGAAATAATAAATACTCTGATTTGATCATTACACATTCTATGCATGAATCAAAACATCACATGGACCCTGTGAATATATACAATTATTATGTGTCAATAAAATAAATAAATAGTTTACAAAATGGTGTAGCTGCTGGGGAAACCATTTTGATGGTTCCTCAAAAAATTAAGCATAGAATTACCATGTGACCTCAAAATCCATTCCTAGATATATGTCCAAGAGAAATGAAAATATATGTCCAACCAGAAACTTCTACACAAATGTACATAGCAACATTGTTCATAATAGCCAAAAAGTGGAAACAACCCAAATATCTATCACTAGAATAGATAAATAGTGATATATATGCATACACACACACACACACACACACACACACACACACACACACACACACACGCATCGTACTGACACATGCTACAACTTGGATGAATCTTGAAAACATTAAGTTTTATGTTAACCAAGTAAAAGGGACTAGATACAAAATGTCACATGTTGTACGATTCCTTTCATATTGTGTATCCAAAGTAGATGAATTCATAGAAACTGAGCAGATGAGTGGTCACCAGGGGACTGGGGAGAGGGGAATGGCAAGTGATTATGGGTACAAGGTGCTTTTCTGGAGTGACCAAAAAAATTGTTTTGAAATGAAAAAAAAAAGGTCATGGCTTGCACAACATTGTGACTATCCAAAATACTACTGCATTTAATACTTTAAAATGTTTAATTTTAGGTTATGTGAATTTCAGCAAAAATTTTTTTTAAATTAAGAAGGGAATGAAATGGCTTACTTTTCTTTTTCTTCTTGAGATAACGCTCGCCAAACAATTTTGTTCAAGCGCCTGTTGTAAAAAAAAAAATGAACGACAATTTAGTAGGAATACTTGATTTCCCGGAAACAGCTGACTCCAGGCACTGCGGGGGGAGCTTAGCTAAGCTCCAACCCCATTAAACCAGACAGCATTATGTGTGTAAACAGATGGAATGTGAATAGCTCCCCAGAATCACTGCAGAAGCCTCCTGGCTTTCCAGCAATTGTGTCAAATATTAAAGGAGGTCCTGGCTCTCAGCATAGTCAGGTAAAATTCAGGCTGAGTAAAGGCAGTAAACAAATGGGTCCTCATTATCTTTGAAGATGTTTCCAGACACCCATCATTTTATTTTCCTAAGAAAAACATCACTGTCCCCTTAGCTTGCCGTTGTAGACATTCTTCTCCCTGGATTCCCAGAGCAAAAGAGATTAACAGGGTCATCAATAATAGGATCAGGACACACTTTAGAGACCAACCATTTCCAAACGAGTGGGGCAGACAAGTGAAGCATTTTGCTCATCCACGCCTTCTAGTTGGTGGTGCTGAGACGACAGCTCACCACTGTTCACGATTTCAGAGAGAAGCTGTCAACCCAAGAGGAAAGCAGGAGATTGGAGCTAGTAGTTTCTACAGGGTGGTGACAGCTCCTCTTTTTGTTACCAATCAGCGATGCTTTTAGAGGTTCCAGTCTGGTTCTGTACCGTTATATCATGACCCCAAAGCAGGCAGGCTTCCAGGACTGCAGGGCTCCAGGAACACTGTGAACTGATGGTCCATTTTTAAAACATTGCTTCAATCAAATGAGATCAGTGAACACTCTTCAGGAGGCATTCTTCTAACCAGTGTGGCCAACAACAGTGGGACACGGTTTGGGGTGGAGGTGTCATTCTGCCGTGCTCTCCCATGATGAGCCTGGTGAGAACTTGGGAAGGGAGTCTGGTGTGGTGGTGAACAGGACGAACTCTGGAGCCCCAATGCCTGGGTTCAAACCTCAGTTAGCTTCCTTCTTCCTAGTTTTGAGACTTTGGGCCAGTATTCAACTTTCCTGTAAAATGGGGATAATAATAGTATCTCTCCCTCCTAGTGTTGCTGTGAGAATTCAATGAGCTAGCATGTGCACAGCACACAGATTGTGTCTGACACAGATAAATGTTCTGTAAGTGATAGAAAAGAGTCAGGGAGAGGGAGAGAAGCCAGCTCAGAGCTTCTGTCTCACATGAAATTTTTGGTTCAATGGGGCCTACTTGCAAACGGACTTTCTTTAATCATGTGGTTTATGTAACAATGCTCAAGGCTTCTAAAACTTGTTAAAAGGATTTGTGGTTTGTATTTTGTTTTCTTGGGGGATGCTTTTCTAAAAAAACTATTAAAAATACTCTTAAGTCTAAATGATAAAAGGGAAGCAGTGTGGTAGAGAGGCTGAGAGTGTAGCTAAGAGCTTTGGAACAAAGTTCTGGGTTCAAATATTGGCATCCTTACTCTACTCCTTACTGTGTGTTCCTGTGTTATACAGCTTTTTGAAATTCTGGTTTTTCATCCATAAGACAAGAATAACATCACCTGCCCTTGGTATCCTTGTGAGGATTAAGTGAGATGTATATATAAAGTGACAGGAATAATTCAATGTTCATTTCCTCCAGGTTCTGAAAAAGAGTGAGGCTTAGAAGCCATTGGTGAACGTGGTTCTAGTTTGCTAGAACATGTCTCTAACTTTAATTTCATCCTTCCGAAAAGATTTTTCCAAGAGCCTCTTTTCTTCACTCCTGCTATTTCCCTATTTTCCATATTCACTGAAATATTTCAGTGGCTCCACTGACTGGGAAGTTGACTGCAGGAAAGCTATTAAGCGTGTGGTATGGTGGGAATTTCGATGGGATATGAGAGGGCACTGGGTATGAAGGCCTCTCTGAGGCTGGTCTAGCCCCGCAATTCAGGGATTCTACTAGTGACACTTTTCCTCTTTGTTTATTGTAGGAAAGTGAAACTTGGTGAAAGGGTTACATTCACTAGCTTTCTGTATCTCTAGTTCTCAAATCTGCTTGTGCCAAGAATTGACTCATTTGCAAAGCAAATTGTAACAAGTGACACTTCAGAAGCCTGGTGAGCAGCCAACCAGCCAGCCAGCAATCTGGAGATCATAAGTAGAAATTAGTAAGCATGGTCTCCAAGTCAGGTTAGAATGGATGCATCTCCTGTGGATCTGAGAGCTGTGACCTTGACCTTAGACTTGCAGTCAAGGTAACCTGGAGAAAAATTACCCCAGAATCCAACCAGCCTTGGTAATTTTCACCCAAAGCTTATGCTCAGACAAACAGAGCCAGAATAGCTGCCTTGATTCTTAAAATAATGAAACAGAAGGACTCCCACACATGGGCACAAAGTATGATAAAAATAGTTAGTTAATGCCATTATTTTGGCCAGAGAACTGGGAGCTTCCCATGTCTGACCATCTCTAGCCATATGGATTTAAGGTTATATGAAGGTTATACTTAAGATTACGTCTGGCTTACTTTTGGTGGGAAACTCCTAGGAAAATTATCTTGGGGATGGGGGTGGGGGGGTAAATGTTTCATCTGTTACTTTTCATATTTTTCATATATTGAGAAAAGTAGAGCAAAATGGAAAAGGGAAGTCACATTTATACCAACAAAAATTTCAAACACTATTGAATGCAAAAAATTAGGAAGTTTTGTTATATATAATATTCACATTAATATTATTAAATAACAATGTTAAATACATTATTTTGTATAAACATCATATTAAGAATACCAAATAACTAATAATAATTTAATCAAGAATTTAAAATACTATTAAACAGCATGTCATGTTAAAATTAATGTTATTACTACTAATAATATAGTGACATTTCTCTATAGAGTATCAAAAGTTTTTCCAGACTCACTCATTGGAAGTCAGAAGTGGGACAAATCGCTTACTATGTCTGTATTTTGATTTTTGACTTCTTTGAAAAGAAGTCTTCTCTCTCACTTGGGAATGGGAGTCCCTGTCCTTCCTGAAACACTTGAGAAAAGGTTAATGTGGTGGAAAGAGCTATATGCCTATTATACTCCATGTATCTATGGTCATTATAGGATCAGCAGATTCAGGGAACAAAAGGGAAAAGTAATTATCATGAACTGCTCTTCATATGTGATTTACATAATCCTCACAACAGCCCTGTGAGAGACATTCTGTGAAAAGGGAATCTGAAGCTCATGAGTGTCACATATTTGCCCAGAGTGGTGTCAGGACCAAGAATGAAACCCACCAGAACTGTCTGACCTCAGAGTTCTAGCTTGTGGCCCTGCACCAGGATTTCACATACCAGATAATTATAAACTTAAATATTTGAATTAGTCAAGTAAATTACATTAGAATTTAAATGGTCTTATATTACATTTTGACTAACCAAATTTGAAAAATTTTAATAACTAAACTTGAATTCTATCAAATTTGAGTAATCAAATATATATTTGTATATACACACACATGAACACACACAGACGCCTGCTAGGAATAGGGGTAAAGGAGAAAGCAAAGCTGGTCATGTCCCTGGCCTCAGGAGTTGACATCCTAGAAGGGCAGAAATAGTCAACAAGCCACCGGCCTGTTCAGAAGCCCTGAGGGCTCCAAGGGCCACACACAGGGTGGGCAGTGGAGAAGAACTACATAAAGGCATCTTTGCAGAGGCCCATTGGTGCAGAGACAGGCAGGGATGAAAGACCTAGCTGAAGACAGCAGCATAACAGGAAGAAGAGCGGCAGAGCAGGAGACCAGGAAAGTCCTGCCTGGAAGTCTCAGACTCCTAGGGAAGGGTGAGCCTTGAGTAGTGCATCTTGCTTCTAAAAGAAAAATCAAGGAGAGGTGAAGACAGCAATGCTGAGAAGCCCATGGAGGCCGTTGAAGGAGCCCAGGTTCGATAACCCCAAGTCTCAGGTGAGGGCAGTGGAAGAGGTTCATGTTTAAGGGAATTTGGAGAGGCCAATGGTGGGGGCATGGTGGGGAAGGGTGTGACATTGGACTGGATTGTGTGCTCCCTGTCAGGCCTTAATGTTTGTTTTGAGCACACATTAGACACACTGCAAAATGACAATAGACCAATAAATGCTGGTCTAGACCACATCATTAACTCCATGTACTTTATTTCATTTCTCCCACCCACATGGTGGTAAATGAAAATCCAACGGTACTGCTTCCAGAACTTAGGACAGGCTTGCCTGAAGAAGCTGGGCATGATTGAAGTTTAATTAAGTGATGTGTACCAAGGGTTAATTAAGTTCTGCAGGGGTGGAGTGGGGAAGTGATTACAGCATGGACAAGGGTGAAGACTGGGTCAGCTTCCCCTGTGAGGAGTGACATCTGTCTCAGCAAGGACAAACGGGTTATTTCAGAGCATGATGTTCACCATAGTCAACTTGATCACAGCCTTGAACTTGATACAGAAAAATGGTAAATAATAATATATACTTATGTTGTCTCCTTATCTCATTATTATAAAGTTTTATGTTACTTTACAGAATGTTAGATGTGGGAATGATCAAACTCACTCTGCTAAAAGGAAAACTTTAAAGATCTCTTGGAAACAAGAGATTTCTATAGACTTTTTGGAAAGAAAAAATGGTTTCTTTAAAACCCTGTTGAAAATATTCAGGTACAGAACTTAATGTAGTGTATGGTATATAGGAGGCCCCATGTTAGCTGCTGCCACTGTTGTTGATATTTTTTATAAACAAGTTTTAAATAGTTGCAGCTAAAACAAGATTTTGAAAAAGCTCAAACAAACAAATGCCATATTCCTTAAAGAGCAGCCAGGAGTAATACTCACTTTTCATAGGACTTAATTGCCTGTTCCACTTTTTGCTTGTAGATATTGAGCTTGACTCCTTGGGGGTTAATTAATGTCATCTTATTTGTGTCATTACACACATGTGCCAGAGGGAACACCTACACATCAATGATAGAGAAAGGAAGGTGTCATTTTATAGGTCAACACCTACCTTCAAAAATTTATCTACAAAGTTGTATAAAAATTTATTTACAAAGATGTATATGCTTTTTTGACCATAAAATCAATACAATGTAAATGTAGAAAAATTAGAAAATATAGCAAATCACAGAGAAAAAATAAGAATCAGAGATATCATTGCTAACCTTTTCTTTCCAATTTTTAAAACTACATATTTTTAAAATAACCACCACGACCATACACACACACACACACACACACACACACACACACACACACACACACAGCAACAAAAAAGCAAAACTGTTTCAGAAAATTCTGATCAGAATTGAGTATTATCTTCAGAAGCCTTTGTCAAATGGGTAAAAAGGAGTAATAAGAAATATGATCTCATTGTTCCTTTTTTGTAAATTACTAGTTGGGTTAAGTATCTTTTTCATGTGTTTATTTTACATGTGATTGTCTTTTGAGACTATTTGATGATAGCTGATATCTTTTGACTGCTTTTTTATCCACTTTTGAGATATTCTTACACACGTCAAACAAAGAATGCTTAGTGATCAATAAATCACATTCTATAAGAATACCAGAGTACCAGAGTTTTTGAGTTTCTGTCTGTACCTGGTACTTCTGGGTTTTAGGAAACCTTTTATTTCACTCCAGGAAACTCCAGAGGTGAAAATGGTAAACATTGCTGGTTTGGTAGAACTTTGAATTCTGGTTTCCCTCCCCAGTTTGGGGGAGGATTTGACTTGAAAGTTCAATGATAGCTCCTCCATGTATTCTGTCCAAGATTTATGGCTGTATTCAAGGGGAGAAACAGGGAGGAGCATGTTTACCCCATCTTCCCTAGAACTGAAACCCTCCTTCATTCTTTTCTTCTCAACTCTCCTTTCATCTTTATGGTACCTGTAATTTTATGTTTTCCTATTTGCATATTACCTATCTATCACCAGTAAAATGTAAGCTCTATAGAACAGAAACTTTATTTTATTTGCTACTGTTTTTCTATCACTTAGAATAGTACAGGACATATAGTGTGTCTTCAAAAAATATTACTAGATAAATGAACAAATATATGTTCACAAAAGTCATATTGCATATTTTAATATTTAAACAGAAAAGAAAAAAAGCATATCAGGAAAATACTAAGCTATGCTACTATTGTTCCAAAATTGTATATGATTCTGACCATAGGAGCAGGTAGGCATTTTGGAAATGTGAGAAATTACTTTTATGAAGTAAACTTTTACTTTTAATCAAGATGATGTAGTTCATGCTTTTGTGTTCCCCTTTGCTGCTAAAATCACACCAAAATTTTATTGTTATTGTTTAGGAAAATAATACATAGAAAGAAAGAAAAAGGAAATAAAAATGTATGATTGATAAATAGATTTCTAGAGACAAAAAGCTGAGCAGAGATGTAAGCAAGTGAGCAGAACTGAATCTGTGGGCTTATTAGCTATATTAAAACATGGCAAGGCAGTGGGATCTCAACTCCTAGCAAGCTAGTAAGACCATGAGTGTTCTGTAAAACTAGGGCCTAAGTCAGGTTCAGTGTCTGACGTCAGCACAGGTATGAGGATGGCTAAGGAAATTAACAATCAGAATGTCAATTCACTTGAGAATTAATTTTATGAGTTATCTAAGAATTACTTTAAATTAATTATGATTAAAATTACTTATGATTAGGTTGTTCAAATATGTCACAGCCATATAAAAGTATAAACACTTACTGAAGTGCCATAAGAAGAAATGGATGGGAAAAAACAATAAGAAAAAAACTATCTTAGGGAAAAAAAAGACATAGTAATCAAAACAAAAAATCATCTTAATAAATGAAAAAATTCTAGACACAATAAAAAAAGAACCAGCGAACTGATTTATAGTACTGAAGACTTTCCCCAGAATACAGTGCAGACAGACAAAAGGAATATAGATAAATAGATGAAGATGGAAGATGAAGAGATCAAAACAATTAATAAAAATTTCAAAATAATAGAGGAGAATAAAAGATTGTTAGGGAAGCAATGTTTGAAACCATCATAGTTGGGTTTTCTACAATCTGAAAAAAAAAATAAGTCGTCAAATCAAAAGTCAGCCCTCAGCAAAATAGACTAAAATTGAAACTATACATGAACATATCACAATAAAACTGCAACATATCAAATCTAAAAGAAAATCTTAAAACAACCCAAATAAAACAGTGTATATCAAGGAGTGACATATATAACAGATAATAGATATTAAAAGGTAACATTTTTAAAGTGCTAGGAGAACTTACTGTAATGTAATATATTGCAAAAATATCTAGTTAAACTATCATTCAGTAGAGAAGGGAAAACTAAAGATGTTTTTAGATATACAGAGATGTATAGCTGAAACTGTTAACAATGTTGTTGCTCATTGTTTTTGAGACAGGGTCTCACTGTTGCCCAAGTTGGAGTGCAGTGGCACAATCACAACTCACCACAGCCTCGACATCCTAGATTCAGGTAATTTTTCTGCCTCAGCCTACTGAGTAGCTGGGACTACAGGTGTGTGCCACCATGCCTGGATAATTTTTTGATTTTTAGTTGCCCAGACTGGTCTGGAACTTCTGGGCTCAAGTGATCCTCCCACCTCAGCCACCCAAAGTGCTGAGACTACAGGTATGAGCCACCAAGCCAAAATTTTTTACTCTTGAAAGTTAAAAAAAGATTACTGTGTATGTTCTAAAAGCAGAAGTGAAACTCTCAATCACAGTAACTAGATTTTTTGGGGGGAAGGGTTTTTTATGACTCGCTGAAAGGTACTGAAGCTCCTGGTTCTGAGAGGAGAATAACAATACAAATAACTTAAGTTTTAGTTAAATAAAATTTTGTATGTTAAACTTTTAAATTAATCACTAATGGGATAAAAATGCAAAATATATTAATTTTGTCATTAAACCATCAAGACTAACACAAACCAAACAATCGGCAAAGATTTAGAAAACATAAAGGAAGTTTAAAAGCTGCACAGTCCATGTACCCAATAGTAACCAATAAACACCAAATAGTTTTATAAAACAACTACTAAATAAGCTAAGAGAGGACATTGGCACTCACACAATCAAGGGCCTTAAGATCATTGAGGCAAAAAGCCAACAAGTAGATTCAGAACCTTAACTTGACACATGATCAAATGGATTTAATAGACAGCTACAGAACACTCCCACCCAACATCTACAGAGTATACATTTTACTCATCAGCATATGGAACATATTCCAAGATAGATCACATTCTCGGACATAAAAGATTATCAGAGATCACTATAAACACCTGTATGCAAATAAACTAGAAAATCTAAAGAAAATGTAAACCTTTCTAACATCATACAACCTCCCAAGGTTGAAACAAGCAGAAATTGAAACTCAAAATAAACCAATAACAATTTGGAAAATTGAGACAGTCATAAGAAACTTCCCTACCAAAAAAAAAAAGCCCAGGACAGATGGCTTCCCAGCTGATTCTACAAGACATACAAGGAGGAGCTGATACCAATCTTTATTGAAAGTATTCCAGGCAATTGAGAGTGATGGAATTCTTCCCAACTCATTTTATGAAGCTAATATCATACTGATATTTAAACCTGGCAAAGACCCAACAAGGAAAGAGAATTACAGGTCAATCTCTTTGATAAACATAGACACAAAAATTCTCAATAAGATTCTAGCAAATTGGATTCGACAACACATTTCAAGGATCATCCACCATGATCTGGCGAACTTCATTCTTGGGATGCAGGGCTGGTTCAACATTTGAAACACCATAAACATAATTCAGCACAATAACAGATGTAAAAACAAGAACCACATAGTTGTCTCATTAGACACAGAAAAAGCATTTGACAAAATCCAGCATTCCTTTTTGATTAAAAACCCTTGAGCACCTAGGTATAGAAGGAACATTCCTCAAAACAGTGAGAGCCATCCTCAATAAACCCACAGCCAACATTTTTGCTCAATGGGCAGAAGCTGGAAGCGTTCCCCCTAAGAACTGAAACAAGACAAGGATGCCTACTCTCACCTCTCCTATTCAATGTAGTGCTGGAAGTCTTAGCCAAAGCAGTCTGGCAAGAGATGGAACTCAGGGGTATCCAGATAGGAAGAGAGGAAACTAAGCTTTCCCTCTTTGCTGACAATATGATTCTATACCTTGAAAACCCTAAAATGTCTTTCAAAAACTTTGCACTGATAAATGACTTTAGTAAAGTCTTGGATTACAAAATCAATGTGAAAAAGACAGTTCCATTCCTATACATTAGCAACTGGCAAGTAGAGACCCAAATAAAAAGTACAATCCCATTCACAATAGCCACCAAAAAAATGAAATACCTTGGCATCCACCTAACCAGACCTTTACAACAAAAACTACAAAATGCTGCTTAAAGAAATCAAGGATGGCACAACAAATGGAAAAAAAAAAAAAAAATCCCATGTTCATGGATTGGAAGAATCAATATTGTCAAGATGTCCTTCCTACCCAAGGCAATCTACAGATTCAATACAATACCCTACAAATTACCAACATCATATCTCAGAGACCTGGAAACAACAATACAGAAATTCATATGGAAACAAACATGCAAAAAACACAAATAGCCAAAACAATCCTCAGCAAAAGGAGCAAAGCAGGAGGAATCACACTTTCAGACTTTAAACTTCATTACAAAGGTACAGTAACCAAGATGGTCTGATATTGGTATAGGAATAGGCACATAGGCAAATGGAACAGGACAGAGATTCTGAAAGTAAAAACACAGTCTCTCAACTAACTCATCTTTGACAAAGCCACCAATAAACATTATTGGGGAAAGAAGACCATATTTTGCAAATGGTGCTGGGAAAACTGGCTAAGCACATGAAGAAGAATGAAACTGAACCCCCACCTATCACCATGTATAAAAATCCACTCAAAATGGATCAGAGACCTAAACACAAAACCACAAACTATGATAATCCTAAAAGAAAATGTAGGAAACACCTTTATGCACATCGGAGTGGGCAACAAATTCTTGACCACATTTCCAAAAGCGAATGCCATAAAAGCTAAGATGGATAAGTGGGACCTCATCAAACTGAAAGACTTTTTGCACAGCAAAGGAAACCATGAAGAGAGTAAAGAGACCACCCACAGATTGTGAAAAATATTTGAAACTTATGTATCGGACAAAGGCCTAACATCCAGGATCTACAAGGAACTCAAGTGAAATGAAAGGAAAACAAACAACCCCATTAAAAAGTGGGCAAAGGACATGAACAGACACTTCTCAAAAAAAGACATACAAGCAACCAACAGACACATGAAAGAATGCTCGTCCTTAATAATCATCAGAGAAATGCAAATAAAAACTACAAAGAGATACCACCAAACTCTGGTAAGAATGGCTATCATTAATGTCAAAAAACAACAGGAGCTGACGTGGGTGCAGAGAAAAGGAACACTTTTACACTGTTGATGGAAATGTGAACTAGTTCAACCTCTGTGGAAAACAGTGTGACAATTTCTAAAAGAACTAAAAACTGATCTTCCATATGGTCCAGCAATCCCTTTCTTGTGAATATACCTAGAGGAACATACATCTCTCTACCAAAAAGATACCTGTACATGCATGTTTATTACCTCACTATTCACAATAGCAAAAACATGGAACCCACCTTGCTGCTCACTGAAAGTGGAGTGGATAAATAAAATGTGGTACATATACATGATGAAGTATTATGCAACCATAAAGAACAGCAAAATCATGGACTTTGCACCAAATCCATCCATTGGATGGATTTGAAGACCATCATACTAAGTGATCTATCACAGAAACAAAGAACCGAATCACGCATGTTCTCACTCCTAAGTGGGCCTAAAACACTAGTCACATTAGTACCAGGGAGGGATCGGCAGTTGGTGGGCACTGCTGGAGAGGGAGAGAGGGAGAGAGGGAGGGTGGAGACAGAGAGGCATGTGACAACACAAAGCATACCTGGTTCACTACTGGAGGAATGAGGGCCAGTTAGAAGCCTAATCTTCAACTGCATGCAACCTACTTATACAGTTAACACGCACTTGTACCCTACATCTCTATAATTTTTTTAAAAAGCTGCATAATCTAACCTTACTAAGTCTCAATCACATGAATTTACCATGTGGCTTCTAAATCATCCTTTTCAAGGGGAAGAAACTAGAACAATGGACTAAGAGGAGGAAGAACTGGACTTTGAAAATGGAATGAAGTTTGTAAACGTGAAAAAAAATCTTACTTCAAAACAGCTGTGTCACACAAACTTCCAGAGGAAAGAAGATGAATCATAACAAAATGAAAGACCCTTACATTTTTCCCTCCCCTGGAAAAAATACGCCTTTAGAAGGCTATTAATAGCTCTCCAAGTTTGCGAACTTACGGCATAACTGCAAATCAATAACAGAATATTTAGCAACATTATAAATATTTCACCCCGATAAGCCTGACTCCTGACTTAAGAAAACCCATTGTTTAGTGTTCTACTTCCCTCTTTTGCGAACTTGGATCTCACGCCTTGCATGGCCATCGTGTGCTCCAGTGTGGTGACAGCTCAGATTTAGCTTGTGTGCGCCCACTCTCATTCCTTTCTGTATGCAGACTCAGAGAAAGATAGTCATACTCCACACTTTGAGTCTCTGATCTCTGTTTTTACAACATGGTGGTCACATGGAGAGCACATGAGATATTCTCTTTATGATGTCAAATTTAGTGTGATTTGTGAGATCATAAGTGGGTTTCTCATAGTGACTTGGGGGACAGAGTCATGGCACCCCAGCTTCTGTCAGGAGGCAAGTGAGGAGGGAAGTGAGGTTAATGAAGAAACTGAGAGCTCTAGGTGAGGGAGGATAAAAACCACCTGATCCCAGCACCTTTGAAAATTGATTGCTTACTATTCTTATAATGCAAATCAAGCATAATGGACTAATGAGGTCTCTACTGGACAATATTTGATAACAAAAGGTAGTCTCAAGATATTTCCTACTTCAATTCCCTTGAGGTTAACCTAGAAGCTTTACCAGACTGATATTAATAGTCACACCATTTGTGACAAGATTTTAACTATGAGAGAGGTAAAGGTAGAGGTAGAGGCAGAGAGGATGGGGGATGAGGCTTGGAGAGAGACAATCGCTGACCGTTAAGGCAAAAGAAATTGCTAGAATTCATGAACAGGCCAATTTGAGCTGGTTCTGTTAGAATTTTTCCCACTGTTAGATGAAATAAGCTATAAGCAACCACTGTACTTTAGAGCAGCTTTATCAATAATGATGATAGTATTCCTCCCTAGTCTCTGCTGGGCACTGGGCACTCTCCATATTTGCTTAATCAACCCTTCTATAGACAAACACATCTAATTGCCATTTTGTTATAGGCCTTTCCTTGTCACCAAACTCTGTTGCTCCTTAATAAAATACTAGTTTCTAGCACAATACATGTACAAAGCAACCATTTATTAAATACACGAAAGACTAAAACTATATGTAAAAGTAATGTCTGAGATTCAATTTTTACATTTATCTAACTATAAAATATAATTAAGCTTGGATTCCACCAAATTTGAATTCTTGGTCATTGAGGCATGGGGCGAGGTGTAATTTTGCTATTTTTAAAGAGGTATTTGCTAAGAATATGAATAACGTGAAAAGGATTTTATGAGCTATATATAGTCTACATAAGAAAGCTTCACAAATGATAAACAAATTGAAAACTAAAATGAAATGCCATTTAGCAAATTTTTGCATTTGTTTTTACTGTTTGCTGCTCTAGGTGATAGCAAAAAGATATGACAATGAGCACTCTTAAAATTCCAGGTAAACTACCCCAAGATGAGAGGAATAGTTAAATAAGCTGTAGTGATTCATATTATTTAACATTAGGGTAACCATTAAAATCCATCCATCCAAAAATGATCATTACTAGGAAAAATGTTCTTAACATATGCTAAACAAAGTAGAATACAGAACTGTACACACAGTTGTTATTAAAGCAGGACAAGTAGAATTCTACCTGACAACATTCCAGCTGTGTTTAAAAGCAATTCCAAAACACTTCAAAATTGAGAACATAGTGTGAAACTGGTGATTATATATGTATTGTTCAGTCCTGACTGAATTCACCAACTTCACTGTTTTTCAGCTATACCAGTTTTCCAAAAAATATCCCAGAGTTTACTAGCAGAATAGACAAGAAGAGGTTCTGATTGGATATGTGCAATGGAAACACAAAAACTGTGTAAACCCCACACAGGTGAATCTTTGAATGTAGATGTAATGGCTTTATAGATATTGCTAGGCGCTACTTTTCTAAATGGAATATCTACAGACTCCATAGAACAAAAAACTAAGGCAGAGCCACAAAACTAATTGGGCAAACACTTAAATACCCATGAAAATATGTTACTACAGTGTAAATTATATCTCATATCTTTTAAGTCCAAACTTTTAGAAAATTAAATATTATTTTCAATTTAAGTTTCAATTAAAATGCTAGCATTTTAATTGGTATAGTAGATGCTGGCATGGAATGATGTGCATGAGTGGTGGTTGAGTAAAAATTCAGGTACAAAACAGTATGTTTGGTTTGACTTCATTTTGGTAAAACAAAGAACAAACAATATATGCACACACGTGTGTGTAAATGGTGACAAAGATCTGACCAGGTAGATAACCACAAGATGATAAGGTGATTCATTTGTGGCAGATTATAACTCTATTTTAACTCTATTGTTTCTTTCCTTTTCACTTCTCTGTATTTTCTGATCTATTTATAAAATGAAAACACATATATGTAGCTTTTGATGTCATTTTACATTGAAAAAACTTTTCTATCAATATATAGTTTTGTTGTGTTCAATGCTACTATATTTGAAAGCAACAAAATGTCAAGATTTAAGAGCAACCCTGACCTCTGTGTATCTAACATTCCTTGTCAGCTGAATGAAGAGATGATTAGTCACCTCATAGGTTGCTCTAAGTTTTAAATGAGATACTGTGATGATATCAAATGCTTTACTCAAAATCTAGTATGTGACGAGGGTTCCTCACATGCTAGATTAGGGACCTTCCCATGGTACTTTAGGAATAAAAAACAGAACTAGGGTACAAATCTGAGATATATGACCACACAATTATACATAGAACCCAGAGAAAGATATAGCCGGAAGCCTTGATGGGATGGGATGCAATAAAAGACATTATGATAACAATGATGACGATGGATGATGAAATAGACTTTCCAATGATGCAGACTAATCTTCCCAAATTATTTCAATTTTTTTGTCAAAGCAATTGGTAATAACGATATTTAAATTATAGGTTCATCAAATTGCTAAATTAGTGTTATTCTGTATATAAGTTAATCTTCTTGAAAGAGCTACAATAAAATTATCAATTCATTTTGCATCTTGTAATGAAGAGTTGCTAGGGCAACTTCTGCTCAATACTTCCTTTCCAAGGTGACAGATTTGACGTTGGTCCAGAAAATACTGAAAACCAAAACAGCAAAAGAGCCCATACATAAGTCATGAATGAAGCAAAGAGCTGGAGACAAAGCCAAACACTGCTTTATGATTCTATCCAGACAGATGTGACCATGCAAAGAACACAGGAAGGAAGAGTCAACTAAGATTCTCAATTAAGTGTCAATTAAAAAGTGGGTTAAGATTCAAGCATGTTTCCTTTTCAGCTTCATTCTGCTTTCAGTTTTCTTTTTCATAAAATGTTAGATCCAAATCTCAAAAAGCTACACATCCCATGGAGTGGGAGATATTTTAGATTATTGCTTTGGTATTTTTCCATTGATAGCTGAGAGTCTCTCCAGTCAGAGAAAATATTAGGGAATAAAAGATACGTATGTACTTTGAAGGTGAGATTGGAATTTATTGCAGTCCATTTCTATCATCATCATGATTCTTGCCCTTAATATGAATACAGGAGGGCAATTACACTGGGCAGTGTGCTGCCTACCTGCAGGTTTGTGATGAAATTTTACAAGTCCATAAAAGGCACCCAGAACATGTGCCCATGGAATGCATTTGAGAAAAGTTCATCCCTTTCCATTGACTTTGCTTTCTAGAAGCAGAAGACTAGAACATTCTCCTGAAGAACAAGACCCTCCCATTTTTTCCCTTATTGATAATCCAGGCAGGAATCTAAAGACTCATTCCTGACATTTTTCTCTCTCTCAGCCCCACATTGTTTAGCTCCGTTGACTTGACAATAAAGCATCTTGTATTCTCCCCAGTGTTACCACTGGGGCCAGGGACCTAGACCTTGCCTCCTGACTGTCCCTGTCTTTCCAGCCTTATGCCTCTCCAGCTATTCTCTGTGTGGCAGCCAAAACCCAAAATTAATCTTCTGTCTCCTCTGCCAAAAACCCTTCCATTCCCCTCAGGATGAAGTTAAAAATTCTTTAATCAAGCCCCTTTCTTCACTAGTTTTATCACCTTCTCTAGCTACGTTAGACTTCTTATGGAATGACAAACTTTCACAGTCCCTTAGTCTTCCCTCCAGCTTCCCCACCGACTGGGACACTCTTTCCAATCTCTGCATCTTCACCACTCCTCTTCCTCCAGGTCAGAACTTGGGTACCACTCGCTAAGGCAAGCCTTCTGAACTGAAACTGGGTTAGGGGACTCTCCTGAGTCTTCACTTAGCCCTTCCCAATCATCCCATCTCACTAGAACTTCTTCTCTCATTTTCACTGCCTTTTCCTCCATGAGACTCACTTGGGCTTGCGTAGAATCATTGACTTTCCTGTTTGGCATTGTCTAGAGTCCAGCACAGGCCTGCAGTAGGCACATATTTCTTGAGTATTTGCATATTGAGATCCAACATTTATTAAGAGGCTGCTAAGTATTGTCCATTATATGCATTATTTCTTTTAACCCTATAATAATCCCAGAGTAGGTATATTATTATTCCCAGGGTACAGATATATTGCATATGTCCCAGAGAGAAAACTTCTGATTGTTGAACTGAGTACTAAGTTTACTTCTACGGCATATGAATCTGTGAGAAAGGGGCGGGTTGTATAAGGATTTTATGTCTGCATCATACTTCCAGGATTTTCAAAGCATTTCTAAACTCATAGGACTAATAATTATCAAATATTATAGAGAATTGCTTTTAGGGAAAGTATATTATTTTACGCTGTTGGTGGGTATTAAACTAGTGGAAATCTAAAATGCATTTGGAGGATGATTTGGATTTACCTATGAAAATGTATTTATTTTTAATTTTATTTTTAAAATATGGAGTACACTTCAGGGTTATATCTATGAAAATTTAAAATGCATATACTCTCTGAGTTCAGCAGTCTATGAGGGAATCTATGCCAAAGATAAACTTGTACAGGTGTCCAAAAATATGTGTGCAAAGGAATCTGTTGCAGGATTGTTTGTAATAAAGGACACAATGTAAGTTTCATGAATAATGGGGAAGACCCTGCAATTAGTGAGAATGAGGTAGACCCATATCTGCCTGTGTGGAAAGGTCTCTGACATAATTTTTAAAATATAAAATAACCAATCTATATGATATTATCTAATTTATGTTTATTAAGATTGTTATATACATATGAATACACATTTATACATATGTTGTATGTACAAAAAGTACTGGGAGGAAATTCACCAAACTATTCAGAGTGTTTCCGTTGTGAATGGGAGTAGTTGTAAGAGAAGCTTCCACATCTTCCTCTAAAGACTTCAGTGTGGTTTAGATTTCATATACTGAGAATGTATTCATATATTACTTATCAAATACAAATAAAATAGTTAATTAAAATTAAGTTTTCTTTATATTTACATACATTTTACCATGTGTTTTTAGGTCTGTTCTTCTTAACTTTTTCTCAGTGTATAATTAATACATGTTCAAAGTACTATAATAAAAACTAACAAGTATATAAATTAAGGGAAAAAATCTCCAGCAATCTCACCATCCAGCTAACTGTTAACATTTTGGTAAAAGAAAAAAGGAGAGAAGGAGAAAGTACTATGTCTATATCATATCTATGTATAACCAAATTTTTAACATACTATATATGAAGCTTTATAATCTTTCTTTCATGCAGCATGATATTGAGAGGTTTTCTGCATGTCATTACTTATTCTTCAGAAATGTGACATTTAAAAAATGCATGACATTCCATTTTATGAATGTATCTACTAGATATTTTGGTTGTTTTCAGTTTTCTCATAGTTAGATACAAGGCGGCAGTAATTATTCTCTGCATGTATGTTCCATATCTCTGAATATGGAATATATTACTATTAATAGAATATATTATTATATGAATTCCTAGTAATATATGAATTTACTAGGACAGAGGCAAGCGCTTAAGGCCTCTAAAATTACTGAACCAAGATTGCACTAATCCCACTAGCAGGATATGAGTTTCCATTTCACCCTATCATTGCCATTACAGTAAGTTCCCTACATATGAACCTTCAAGTTGCAAACTTTCAAAGATGTGAATGTGCATTTGCATGTCCAGTCATGTAAGTCAGTTCATGTGTCAGGTGTACATTGTTAAGTGTGTGCATCCTCTACAAGTAGTTGTGCTTGTGTGTACTTTACTGTTCAGTACTTTACTTACTTTATCATATTTTACTGTACCCTCCTCTAGTCAGTACTCTTCTTGCCTGTTCATTCAACGCC
Organism: Cephalopachus bancanus; assembly: GCA_027257055.1. Taxonomy (NCBI): domain Eukaryota; kingdom Metazoa; phylum Chordata; class Mammalia; order Primates; family Tarsiidae; genus Cephalopachus; species Cephalopachus bancanus. Next base: position 530,968 of record JAPVLO010000159.1, on the reverse strand, counting down.
AGTCCCTGTATACCAGCTGTTGTACTGTACTGTACTACTCTACTTTTCAAGCTACTATACTTTAAGATTTAAATTTTTTTTATTTTTTGTGTTTGTTCTTATGCATTATTTGTGTGAAAAGTATTATAAACCTATTACAGTACACTACTATATAGGTAATTGTGTTCATTGGATACCTAGGCTAACTTTGTTGAATTTATGAGCAAATTGGACTTATAAATGTGCTCTTGGAATAGAACTTGTTTATATGTAGGGGACTTACTGTACTATTTATTAGTATTTTTTAACCCTACCAATTTGGTGGGGGAGGAGGTATAGGTGTCTAACTGCTTTTCAATTTGCAATTTTTTCTAAGTGCATATATTTGATTACCAGTAAAGTTAAATATTTTTGTGTATGGTTTTGAATTTTTTCCCTAGATTTTCCACTGAGATCTTTACTATTTTCTTATTCCTTTATGGTGTGGACATGTGTGCATGTGTGTTTGTATACTGAACACTAATTTATACACACACACTGATGTATACTGATACACACTTAAGATATTACTCCTGTGACCTTTTTATCTGCTGTATATGTTACAGATATTTTTTCCAAGATCTGCCCTCATTTTGTTTATATGTTTTTAAGCAAAAAGTATTTTTATGTATTCGGCCTATAAATCTTTCCTTTATGGTTCTTTCTTGTATTTTATGCTTATGCTTCCCTGCCAACCATATTTTTTTAATGAAATTTCCTTTTCAATATATCTCAAGTTGCTGGGAGGTTTAGATGGAGGCTTGATAAGACCAAGAAAATTCTATCTCCAGGGAGAGCTCCCTAAATATATTTTGTTCCAAATAAAACTCAGGAATGTGAATATAACAAATGCATAAAATATGAAGAAGTTGTCACCAAGCTTTCTAGAAGAAATAAATCAGGGTTCATTTATTCTCTGTTGCTTCTGGAAGAAGTTCAAATAGGAAGTTCATATCTGACTAACCAGGTAAGCATTCACTGGATTTATAAATTAAATCTGCCAATCACAAGGGTCATGGCCAGTGACAGGACCACTTACCCTGAGTCAAAGTAGTCAGGACCCAGCCTAAAAAATTACACACACACAACCTCCAGAGAATCAGTCACTGGTCATGTCAAGACAGGATGCAGGTCAAACTCCATGGATTAATAGAAAAAAAAAATCACCAATTCATCTGCTTCTTTCAAATATATCAAATCTCAGCTATTTCAAGGCTAGTTAGTTAAGGTCTTTTCTTTTTCCTTTTTTAAAGTTTTCTTGTCTTTGAATTTTTTTTTTTTTTTTAGTTGGAGTCTCACTCCGTTGCCCAGGCTGGAATGCAGTGGCACATTCATGGCCACCCCAGCGTTGACCCGCTGGTCTCAGGCCATCCTTCCACCTCAGCCTTCCAAGTAGCCGGAACTACAGGCGCCCTACTACACCTGGCTAATTTTTTTTTATTTATTATAGAGATGAGGTCTCATCAAGTTGCTCAGGCTGGTCTCGAACCCATGGACTCAGGCAATCCTCTCATTGCAGCCTCCCAAAGTGCTGGGATTATAGGTTTGAACCACTGAGTTTGGCCTCAGCTTCTTTTTATGGAAAATTCCAAATTAAAAAAAGCAGAAAAAAATAGTAGAATGAGACTCCCCCACCCTAGTATTCCTATTATCCAAATCTAACAGTTATCAACTCATGGTCAACCTTTTCATTCACTCCTCTGCCCCCTCTACTACTCCTACCACCCAGATTATTTTGAAGCAAATCCCAAATATATAATTTCCTCTGTAAATATTTCAGTATGAGACAGGTCTTTAATGATATTGTTTCTACTTAATGACTGTAAAACCCAACATGTTGCTATTGAAGTCATTAGTTGCTGTTATATTCCCCACAAAGTACTGGGGTTCAACCTTCATGCCTTTATTTCTTTGGTGTTCCTCATCCTACTGCAGTCTGGCTGCTCCACTAGAATTATTCATGTAAAGACAAGAACCTCATAGTTGCCAAGTTCAGTGAAAACTTCTATACATACTTGGCCTTCCTCCATATTTAACCCTACCATGTCCTCCCACTGGGAGCTCTTTTTCTCTTCTGGGGAACTGAGTAGTACCTTCTGGTGGTCATTTTGCTAGCGTGCATGCTCTCTCTCTCTGACTTTTTCCTTTGGGGGCTTTATGATGCAAAAGATGCCACTCAATTTAGGAAGAGAAGGTAACAAAGGAAAGACATCATCTCTCACGAGTTCTCTCTGTCCTTTCATAATGGACAATGTTCACTTATAACTCTGACCTAGAGTTTTTAAACATTTCTACAGCTCCGCACTTCTAACCATTAGCAACGAGACATAAACTGCAGCCCCCAAAAAGCCCGTTTCCTCTCAGATAACAAAAGGAATTCTTAAGTGCCTTTTTCTCTCCCTTTTAATGCCTTTACAAATAATTTTCGCCCAATGGCTGGAATATATTTCTCTTACAACCATACAAGAAACTGAAGTGAACTATTACTTATTTGAGCAGAAAATAAAAAATACCTCAAGCAGGGATATGTGTACTATCAGTTTACCTCATCAAAGACTTTAGAAACGACATGCTTGTCCAGGACAGGGATGTAGGTTGGGCTGTGTGGGACCGCGGTCACTGACAAGGCGTCCATGATGGTGAGTTTCTTGGCAGCCAAGCCATAGGTCTTGAGCCAGTTTTCTGAAGACATAGCTGAAGAACTAAAAACACAGACAATTTTTAAAAAGTATATTAGAGATGGGGCCTCACTGTGTTACCCAGGCTGGCCTCAAGCAATCCTCCTGGCCTTTAGCAGTCCTCCCACCTCAGCCTCCTAAAGTGCTGGGATTACAGGCATGAGTCAAGATGTGGTATCTTAAAACTTACAACATAATGGGTAACAAACCAAAACATAACAAAACTGTCTTTGTAAAATTAAGCACTCACTCGTGGTCATAAACTTGACTTCCTTCTTGAGTCAATCCTTCTGACGATTTGTTATCCAGACACTCATTTGTCAGCAGGATGCTCATTTCTGTGGAAGAGGAAATAGCAGTTGTATTTTTTCCTCATGTATGAGGTTTATATCAAAATGCAAAAGTATCCCACTTGTCTCAGTTCAATTGTGACTGAAACAATATTTGGACCATATTTCAGAGAATATAGCTTGATCTGTCAGAGGGGGTTCTCAGGCAAGATGACTTTGCAGTTTGTACTACAGACCAATGGCACACCACTGTTTTACCTCTCTACCTCATTCCACATCCATTGAGATCTCTTTCCATGAAGAATGAAAAATAATCATTCTCTCATTCTCCAGAAAACACACCATTAAACATGTTCAATAAAAATGCCATTAACCCATGATTGTCCCGTGTTGACCTCTTAGATGCCCCCAAATTACACAGAAAAGCCTTGGTCAACATTTTGATTTCTGATAGTTTGTTTTGTGGTTCTTCAGCTCTGTGTAGAAAACTAAAAACCCTATGAGCTCCTGTTTAGCTGTAAGTTCAAATTTTTAAATTAATATTCTGGCTGTTAAATGTATATCCTTATACAAACTTGTATTTATAAATATGACTTTGTTGAATGAGCAGCATCTAAAAGGAGGGATATTTGGGTGTGAGCTAGTCAAATTCCTAAGAAATCATATGCTAATCATCATTTGGTAAGTCTTTTAAAGACTGTGCATGTAGCAGACTTAGGAAATGTGACAGGTTAATTGAAACCGAGGAAAAGATATCACAGATCAGCACTGAAGAAAATGGAGTTTGATTAAGCTATGACTAAGTAGCAATAGGTGTTATTTGTCACCCAGGTACTTCCTATTACCTAGGGGATTGGGTGTGTGTTTGTGTTTAGCTGGGATTTCAAATGTATCAACTATTTAAAATATAGAGGAAAGTACTATAGGGGTTGAACTTTTCCGAATGTATTACTTTAAGAATGATAATTTTATCAATAGCGATAAAAATTCAGTGGAAAAGATATATTTAGCCCCAAAATGCTAACAATTCTGACCAAAGAGGGGCTCATTGGATGGTATTACCTGTGAATGAAGGGAAGAAAATAAACCGACTATGAAGTATTAGAGTTTCAAATTCAAATCACAGAGTGGCAGTAAGCATTACTACTGGCACTGTAATTATGTGAGCCACGTGTGTATTAAACACCCAAATGCCATCAGTGCATGTCTAGTCCTAAAGACATAAAGCAGGGAGACCTGACTCACAGGGATTTTGCTTGAAGAGGAAACAATTTGGAGACATTTAAAATTTTGTTTTCCCCAAACATGTCTATACTCAGTTCTTTCAGGAATTGATACTGCAAAGGGAGGCCAGCTGGACCTCCTGGGATGGAGACCTTTTCTAGCTTGCCTTTGTCACTTGGAGCAGTCCTCCAGCTGCTGGAGTTGGAGAGGCCATCTTTCCTTTCACTGCAAGCTGAGCTCTTGAGGGTGGACATCTGGCTCCTCAGTAGGCTGGTTTTGGTTGATTCTGTGGTTGTCACAGGGAGAGGGGTTAAAGGAATTTGGGATGCAAGGAGATATTTCATAAGATACAGCAATTTCCCTGCATCCTTAAAAGAAGAGTGCAACTTTAGTTTCCCACTCCCTCAGAGGAAAACGCTGCTGCCGTGGCTTGCTCACTTTATCTGAGTTCAAGCTGTGTCCCTCTGACAGAGAAATTTACTTCCAAGCTCATTCAGGTTGTTGGCAGAACTCAGTTTCTTACAGCTAAGTATTAGGTTAAGAAACCAAGTAAACAGAGAGGAGACGAGAGACAGTTGGCTCAACAGCAACTCAAGTTTATCTGAAGAAAGACCTGCACAGAGGACACCAGATGAGACTGGAGCCCAAATCCACTTATAGGCTAAGGGCAATTTATAATGGCCAGTGGGGTGTTTTTGGCGGATAGCTTGTTGCTAGGGGGTAGCTAAGGAAGAAGGCTTGCAGTTAGCCCAGCTGTTGCTTCTGGGCCCAGCTGGTAATTTTCTATCTAGGTTTGTAGCAGCAAAATGGCGGGGACTATCTAAGATGACCTCTCTAAGGCTAACACTGTAGAACTGAAGTCTCCATTCCCTGGCAAGGGGCCTCTCTCAGCTCCTTAAGGCACCCACGTTCCTTTTCACATGACTTCTCCAACTTCAAGCAAGCAATAGTGCACTAAATTCCTCTTGGGTTGAAATCTCTCTGACTTTCTCTTCTGCCACCTACAGGAAAAAGTTCCTGCTTTTAAGTGTTCATGTGATTACCCAGCTATGTCTTTAAGTCAACATAACCTGATCATGAGAGTGATGGCTCATAGCATTCAAAGTTTGCAGAGCTTAGGGCGGCGCATCTTTGGTGAGTCATTCTAGAAAATCTTCCTACCACAATTGCTTTCCAGACCTTTATTTATGCTATTTTCTACCCTCTTCTGTATCCCTTCTGCTAGCAAATGACAATGACTAAATAGTGACTTAATCTGTGCTTTAGAGGACAATGAGGTTGTGCTAAGTCATCTTGATTACTTTTTTTTTTTTTTTTTTTTTGAGTCGAGGTCCTACTCTGCCACCCAGGCTAAAGTGCAGTGGCTCAATCACAGCTCACCACAGACTTGACCTCCTGGGCTAAGGTGATCCTTCTGCCTCAACCTCTCAAGTAGCTGGGATTATAGGCACGCACCACCATACCTGGCTAATTTTTTGATTTTTTTGTAAAGTAGAGATCTTGCTATATTGCCCAGACTGGTCTTGAATTCTTAGGTTCAAGTGATTCTCCCACCTTGGCCTCCTAAAGCGCTGGGATTGTAGTCTTGAGCTACCATGCCCAGCTTTGATTACTTTTTATATGTAATAACATAAATCACACTAATTGTAAATGTATTCTGTACTTAGAATGTAAAGACACAAGTAGCAAGGCTTTATGTAAGCATTTGTGAATGAAACATGTCCATGGTTTCATCGAGAGGTGAAATTCTCCTACAAGAAATTAGATAATAGGAGTGAAGATTAGCTGATACTATGCAAATACTATCTTTTGCACAGAAAAGTAACATCAGTGGTTTCCAAGCATGGAGATGTGAGTGTGCTATGTGATACTCATTGTTTTTCTAGGCAACAAAGGAGTAAGCCCTGGTTTGATTGCCTTTGTGACCAGCAGTTAAGAAAGAGACATTTTCTTGGGAGCTATATGAGAAAAAGAGATAAGTGATCCCATAGGAGAGCTGAGCTCCTGCCACTGACCACACTGGTAGGCCACCTTGACCAAAATTGCTGAATGAAAGCAACCAGATTTTGTGTGTGTCAAATCAAAACGAAATTTAACTCCCAAAGTCCCCAAACATAAACACTGTACTTTTCCTAAAATACTGCTATACTGATGAAAACATATTTAACTGGCAGTGGGCTCAAGCATTTAACTACTTCCCAAACTCTGAATGGTCAGTAATGACATTTCATCACTCTTCTACATAAAAAATGGAAGCAAAATAAAAATTCAGCATATGATTGCCTCTCAATACCAAGGATCTCAAATCTAAATGAAATGGTGGAAGTGATAATAGGCCACTAAAACATTTAAGGCAAGTAGCAAATAGCAACTCTAACAAAGACTTGGGTTCACTGAGTAGGCAGGCAGGACTGGAAAATAGGATGCAGTCATACAAGTGGCTATGTGGGATCCCTGCTTGTCCCTGTGGACCCAAGACACTGCTCTCTGGTACAGAGATACCAGGAGCAAGTAGACAGATGTTTAAGAGGGGCCAAGCTTCAGTAAGTGGCCCATTCCAGGAGGACTCTTGATCCTTGTGGGTTCAAGCTCTCCTACCCTTCTCAGAGACATGAGGACACCCAAGAGACAGCAGTGAAAGAAGCCATGACAATTCCCACCCCCTACCTCTCTACTGCCCAGAGACAACTAACATCCTGGCCAAAAGGCCCCCTCTGTCACCTCAGGCAGTACCAGCAGGGACCAGTAGAAGCCCCCAGAAAAACAAGCATCAAAATGATACCATAAAGGCTGTGGTATTAAATTGCCATTGGAACCACAGCCCACAAAAGTAGGTCAAAGCCTACATGTTAAATTTAAATAGGGTGATTACTTCCTAAAATAAAAGGGTTAAGTAGAATCCAGAATTCCTAACATAATAGACAAATGCCTAGGATACTATTAAAAATCACCCATCATATCAAGAACCAAATTACGTGTTAAATGAGAAAAAACAAATGATGCCAACACCAAGATAAATCAGAAGTCGCAATTATCTGACAAGGATTTTTAAACTGCCCATAAAAATGCTTCAGCAATTAATTACAAATTCTCTTGAAACAAATTAATAAATAGAAAATAAAACCTTTAACAAGATTGAAAAAGACAAGACAGACACAAAGCACTAATATCAAGAATGAAATAGTAGACATCAATAAAGATCTTACAGCCATTAAAAAAGGTAATAAAGGAATATAACAAACAACTGTGCCCTCATTAATTTGATAAATTGGAAAACATGGACCAATTCCTCAAAAACCACAAACACAAAAACTCAGCCAAGGTGAAAAGGTGATACAAACAATCTTAAAACCATTAAAAAATAGATTCATAGTGAAAAGTCTCCTGGAAAAGAAATTCCTGAGTCCAGATGACTTCATGATAGTTTTACCATGCATTCAAAGAAGAATTACATCAATTTCTTTCAGGAACAGAAGAGGAGGGACAACTTCCCAGCTCATTTGATGAGGACACTATTAGCTTGATACCAAAGCTAGATGAAGGCAGTATTAGAGAGAGAGAGAGAGAGGGAGAGAGAGAGAGAGAGAGAGAGAGAGAATCACAGTCCAATAGCTCTCATAAACTTTGACGCAAAAATCCTCAACAGAATATTAGCAAACTGAATCCAGCAAGCTTCAACATTTTTAAATCAATCAGAAACTAGGTATGTGGGAAGCTTCCTCAATTTGATAAATATTTTATTTTATTTTTCCTAGAAGTTTTAAAGTTTTATATTTTATTTTTAAGTACATGATCTAGTTGGGTACATTTTGTATATGGTGTAAGGTTTAGGTCAAGTTTCTCTCTCTCCCCGCCCCCCACCTCACCCCTACTACTGCTTTTACCATAGCACCATTTTTTAAAAAATGGTATACTTACACGATTAAATTAATTTTGTACCTTTGTTAAAAATCATTTGGACATATTTGTATGGTTATATCCAGGTTCTCTATTCTGCCTATCCCTCTGCCAATACCACAGTGTTTTGATTAACGTGGTTACATGGTAAGCCTTAACATCAGGTACAGTAATTCCTCCAACTTTATTATTTTTCTCAGAATTATTTTAACTATCCTAGTACCTAAAGTCTCTGCATACATTTTAGAATATGTTTGTCTACACCTAAAAAACATTTCTGGTATTTTTATTAGGGAATTTTATTAAACTTCCAAATCAATTTGGTGAGAATTAACATCTATGACATCAATTCATCCAACTCATGATTTATTTAGATCTTCTTTGATGTCTTACAGAAGAATTTTGTAATTCTTAGCGTACATCTTCTGCAAGTATTCTATTACGTGCATACCTAATTGTTTTATTTTATTTGAGGTGTTTATAAATGATTTTTAATATTGATTTCTGCAAGTTCACTGTTAGTATATCAAAATGCAATTGATTTTGTGTGTTGATCATGTAACCAGTGGTCTTGCAGAACTCACTTAATAGTGCTAGGACCTCTACCCTTTGCCATTGATCTACATAAACAGTATGCTATCTGCAAACAGGGGCAATTGTATTTATTGCTTCCTAATCTTTCTGGATTTATTCCTTCTTCCTGTCTTGTTGCAGTGATTAGAACTTCTAGGACTATGTTGAATAAAGATGGTGAGAGCTGGCATCCTTGCCCTTTCCCCAGTCTTTGGGAGAAATAATTCAGTCTTTCAGCATTTAGTATGATTTTAGCTGTAGGGAAGGATACGCAAGGGAGGTAGGCGTCGTTATAAAAGGGCTTCATGAAAGAATCTTGTGGTGATGGAACTCTTCTATATCTTGACTGTGGTGGTGGAAACACAAACCTACACATGTGGTAAAACTGGATAGACATAAACACAAACCGTCAGACCCTCACTCACAAATGAGTACAAGCATAACTGGGACAATCTGAATAAGACCTGTGGAGTGTATCAATATCAATATCCTGGTTTCAATATTGTACTATTATTTTGTAATATGTTATCTTGGGGAAAACAGAATGAAGGGTAGGTGTATGGGATCATGTGAGTATAAAATTATCTTAATAAAATTTGAAACTAAAAACCCAGCCGGGCTCGGTGGCTCAGCCTGTAATCCTATGCCTTTGGGAGGCTGAGGTGAGTGGATTGCCGGGAGCGGCCACTGCACTCCAGTCTGGGCAACCGAGTGAGACTCCAACTCAAAAAAAAAAAAAAAAAAAAAACCCACAGGTTTAGGGCTTTCTAAAAAATACTGTGTGGGTTTAGTTTTATTCTCTCTTCTTGCACTGAAGAAAGATCAGTAAAAAGTGAAGCCATTTTGTTCACTGATACCTGCGTGGAGGACTTTCTTCTTCTGAATCTTTTGATCCGAAAGGCCCCATGATCCTTTCAACATATTCAGAGGTGAGGTTCTCATTGACTCAACGTCAACTTGAGCTTTTGCACATTTTTCTGGGGTTGAAACCATAGAACAGATTTCCTTTTGATGCCTGTTTTGATATAGATAAAAAGTTGACCCAAAAAAAGAGCATAAAAGTAGGGGAGAAAATTTCTGTCAGGAAGGCAGAGTTAAATCGATACATTCATGCTGAACACTGCAAACTTAAAGAAGTGAGTTTTCCCCCATTTGGATTTATATAAAAATAGTCATTTATCCCTGCCCCATGTGGAAGAGTAGACAGGGCCCAGTCCTGGAGCCAGAAGATATGGCTTACATCAGAGGTCGGTCTTTCCCAGCTGTGTGACCTCACTGAAGTCACCCAGTCCTCTCTGAACTTCTTTACTTTCCTCATCTACAAACTACAGGAAACTTCACCTGGACACTGACTCTCCGGGGCTGATGTGAGGATTAATATGAGGGAGAGCTGGTTGTAAACATGTAGCATTACAAAAGCCCATTTTTCTAACCAAAATGTCAACCAGCAACCTCTTGTAAAGGCCAGAGAGAGGAACTTCTGCCCTGGACCTCCTATTCCACCACAGGATCATGGGGAACCATTCTGGAGACAATATGGGACCAAAAACGCTTGAGTATTTCCCCAGACATCACCTTCTCTGAAGTTCTGAACATAGCAGTCATTGAAAGGGAAGTTTCTAGAACCATCTCCCGCTCCAACACTGTATAGTGTGCCCTCCTCCTTCACTCCTCCACCAGCCCCTCCCCCCAGTACCTCCAGGAGCACTTGCCCCACGTCCATAACCTGCATGTGACCTTGTCCATACCATGCATCCCACAGAAGAAAGAACTGGCTTACATTCATTTGCGCACCCCTGTTCTCCTGGTATATAATTCGTACTCAATAAATGTTTGAAAAGAGACATGGGGGCTGTAACTTTTTTTTCATCTGAAGGAAAACTAGAAAAAGACAGTTTTATTGTTGACCATAGTCGACATAAGTGAGAGAATTAACTTTCCTCAATGTTGTTATGTTATAAGGAAATATAGAAACATGATATCTGTAGAATGAGGTGCTATCTTTTACTGTTTCCTTTATATTAATTCTGAGCTCTTATTATGTGCCGGGCTACCCTCGTTTAATCCACTCAATCTTATGACTATCATTTTCATATTAAAGATAAGGAAACTGAGACTGTGTGAGGTTAAGCAACTTGTCCAAAGTAACCTAACATGTAACAGTTGGAATATTAAAACGTTTCTCTAACTACAGAATCTTCTCCCTTTGGCCCCCAAGAAAGGGGTGTGTGTGTGTGTGTGTGTGTGTGTGTGTGTGTGTGTGTGTGTGTGTGTGTCTATAGAGTGCATCCACTACTTAAATAGCAGGAACAGTTGACTAGCTAATCCAACTTTCAAGCAACTGCTGGTCATTTTATCCTGAGATTTTATCTATCTATCATCTGTCTATGTATTTATGTATCTATCTATCTATTGAGTCAGAGCCTCACTCAGTCGCCCAAGCTAAAGTTCAGTGGCATGATCTCTCTCTCTCTCTCTCTCTCTCTCTCTCTCTCTCTCTCTCTCTCTCTATCTATCTATCTATCTATCTATCGAGTCAGAGCCTCACTTAGTCACCTATGCTAAAGTTCAGTGGCATGATTCCGGCTCACTGCACCCTTGACCTCCTGGGCTCAGGTGATCCTTACACCTCAGCTTTCTCAGTAGCTGGGGCTACAGGCGCATGCCACCATGCCTGGTTAATTTTTTTTTTTTTTTTTTGTAGAGATGAGGCAACACTATGTTGCCCGGGCTGGTCTGGAACACCTGGGGTCCAGCAGTCCGCCTGCCTCAACCTTGCAAAGTGCTGGGATTACAGGTTTGAGCTACCATGCCCAGCCAGTCCTGAGATTTTAAAATTTGATTCAACATAGAAAAGAAGACAGTTAAGTTACTGGCTGAAAATACAGAGAAGGTAACTTGCATTTAAGAGCTGCTCATTTATTTGATTCTTAGTGCATTTATTCAAATTTTCTGAGTTTAGAAGGCATATCTGTGCTTTCCCAAATACTTACAAAATAATGCTATAAAATATCATTATAAGATAGCCATTATAATATTTACCTTTTTTACTGATTCCACAATCATCCCCTGATCCCATCCAGTATTAATACTTAATTTGCTAATTTTGATGAATAAGAAACTCTGTGAATAAATGTATTTTCTTTTTTTTTTCCTTCCTATTTTGTTATCACACTTTTGAGTTAAAAAAAAATCTCCCCTGGCAGGGTAGGGTGTGACACTTGAATATCTGTACAATGTTAAATCATTTGAATAATGATTTAAGTGTTGGAATGGTTTTGATTTTTGCTTAAAAACTACTAATTAGAAACCTAGTAGAATTTAGGGTGAAGACAGACCTGAGAAATCAACAGCCTAAACCCCACTGCCATGGCCACCATTTTAAAGAAAAAGAAACAGAGTCCCACAGCAACAGAGAGGGGTGGAGAGAAATTAAGGAACTTGCTAAGGTCACACAGGTTGAAGTCCAGACCCCAGGCCTCCTGGTCCCTGAGTCAAATCTCTACCACACAGCACTCCTCTCTCCCCTGTTACTGCTAGGGCCTGGGGTCAAGGGAGCTATCCACATTGCGTGGAGATTATAAAGGTGAATATGTGGCCTCTCAAGCCCATTGCTATTAAATTATGAATACAGCTTGCTTTATTAAAAAAAAAATCTAACTTATGCTATGTGATTTGTTTTTTGTTTTTTGTTTTTGAGTCAGGGTCTCACTCTATCACCCTGACTGGAGTGCAGAGGCACACTGCTCACAGCCACCGCAACCTCGACCTGCTGGGCTCAGGTGATCCTTCTACCTCAGTCTTCCAGGTCGCTGGAACCAGAGGCATGTGCCACCATACCCAGCTAGTTTTTTTTATTTATTGTAGAGACAAGGTCTCTCCATGTTGCTCAGGCTGGTCTCAAACTCCTGAGCTTAGGCAATCCTCTCGCCTCTGCCTCCCAAAGTACTGGGATTATAGGCTTGAGCCACCAAACCTGGTCTATGTGATTCTTTTCACTCAAAGAAGTCTCATGAAGCATTTCAGGGAGGAAAAGAATTAGGAGGGCAAGCAGAGCATCTGACAGGACCCAGCGACGGGGAAGCCAGCGGTTGGGTACACTCACTTGTCTCCTTCCTTTTCTCCATTGTACCACCAGTCCATGATCAAGGACTCAGAATAAAGGTTTTGCACCTTCTCCAGGTCGCTGTGTCCCTGCTCTATTTCCTTAATTAAAAGAGTCAGATCTTCGTTCTGCCAAAATGAGAAGAGAACACTCTGTGAGACTAGATAAAAGTGTTCAAATTTCAAACTTTTTTTTTGTTTTTTGAGTTTAGGTCTCGGTCTCTTGCCCAGGCTGGAGTTCAGTGGTGCAATCATAGCTCACTGCAGTCTCAACCTCCTGGGTTCAAGCAATCCTCCCACCTCAATCTCCCGAGTAGCTAGGACTACAGAAGCATACCACCACGCCCAGCGAATTTCAAACATCCCTAACAGAAAGCCAACTGCATTAGTTTCAATTTTCTAGAATTTAATATGAACAAAATCATACGGAAAATACTCCTTTTAGTCTGGCTTCCTTCACTCACATAACTATTTTTGAGATTCATCCATGTTGTAGCGTGAATCAACAGTTCATTCCTTTTTATTGCTAAGTTGTGTTCTATTATTTACTAACTACTATAATTTCTTTATCCATTCACCTGTTGATGTTTCCAGTTTTAGCCTATTATAAACAAAGTTACAAACATGTGTGTACAAGTCTTTGTATGGACATCTGCTATCATTTATTTTGAGTAAATATCTAGCAATAGAATGATTGGACCATATGATTTGTGATGTTAAACTTTTAAAGAAAAAACAAACTATCTTCCAAACTGGTTGTGCCAGTTTCCATTTCCACAGTAATGTATAAGAGTTTCAGTTTCTCCCCAGCCTTGAAAACACTTGGCATGGGCAGCTTCTTTTATTTTAGCCATTCTAAAAATTGTAAAATGGTATCTAATTGTGGTTTAAGTTTGTATTTCTCTGATGACTAAGGATGTTGAACACCTTTTCATGCTCTAATTGGCTATGCATATATCTTTTTTCAAAATGTAGTACCTGTTTAAATCTTTTGCCTGTTAATTGGGTTTCTTTAAGTTTTGAGAGACCTTTACATATTTTGGATACAAGTTCTTTATTAGACATACAGTGTAAGGTGTTTCCCCCACTGTAAAACGTGTGTTTTCATTATCTTGGCATTTATTTTAATGAGAAAAAGCTTTTAATTTTGATCAATTCCAATTTATCAGCTAATTCTTGTATGGGTCATATGCTGATACCTTATCTTAAAAAAATCTTTGTTTAACACAGTGTCACAAAAGGTTTTTCATATTTTCTCCTCTAAAAGAAGAAAAACCTAGGATTTATATTTAGGTCCATAAATTATTTTGATTTAATCTTTCAGTATGGTATGCGGAATGGATCAAAGTTCATTTAGTTGCATATGGTTGACCAATTATTCTAATACCATTTGTTGGAGAAAAAAAAATCCAAACCTATCTTTTCTCCACTGAATTGCCTTTGCACATCTGTTAGAAATCAGTTGTACCTATATGATATATATATGATAAGTCAGTCTTTCTCTATTCTAATTTATTGGCCTCTATATCTAGATTTATACTAACACTACACTGTCATGATTACTATAGTGTTACAGTAAGTTTTGAAATTAGGAAGTAATAGTCCCCCACCTTTGTTCTTTTTTTTTTCTTTTTTTTTTTGAGGTAGGGTCTCACTCTGTCGCCCAGACTGGAGTGCAGTGGACGCTCTCGGACACCGCAGCCTCGACCTGCTGGGCTCCGGCGATCCTTCCGACTCAGCCTTCCAAGTAGCTGGAATTACAGGCGCGTGCTACCACGCCCAGCTAATTTTTTGCTTTTATTGTAGAGATGAAGTCTTGCCTGCCCAGGCGGGTCTTGAACCCACGGGCTCAGGCAATCCATTCACCTCACCCTCCCAAAGGTGCGGGATTACAGGCTGAGCCACCGAGCCCGGCTTCTTTGTTCTTTTTTAAAGCTGTTTTTGACTGTTTTAAATCCTTTCCATAGAATCAGTTTGCCAATTTTTAATTTTTAAAAAAGGCTGCTGAAATTTTATTGGGATTGCATTGAGTCTATAAATCAACAGGGAAAATAATGAGCATCTTAATATTATCGAGTCTTCTTGCCCATAAATAAGATATATCACTTAGCAATGTTTTGTAGTTTTCAGTGTTTAGTTTAACATATTACGATAGACTTATCCCTTTGTGTTTCATACTTTGATACTATGGTAAAGGACATTTTAATTTCAATTTTAAACTGTTCTTTACTAACATGTAGAAACAATATTCATTTTTTGCATATTGACATTGTATCTTACAAACTTGCTAAATTTTCTTATGAGTTCCAATAACTTTTTGTATATTTCATTAAATTTTCTACATAGACGGCCATATTTTTAAAAATATAGTTTTACTTTATCCTTTCCAATCTGAATGCCCTTTTCCCCTTACCCCTGCTGATTTATTGTACAAACTAGAACCTCTATTACTGTGTTGAACAGGAGTGGTAAGAATAGACATCCTTGTAACTTTCCTGGTATTAGGGGAAAAGCAAACAATCTTTTACCATTATGTTAGCTATAGATATTGCTAGAGATTTTTCATAGATGTCATTTATTAGATTGAGAAAGTCCTTTCTATTCATACTTTGCTGAGAGTCTTCATTAAAAATGTGTACTGGATTTTGTCAAAAGTGTGTCTGCATAAATTGGGATGATTGTACATTAATGTGGTAAATAGCATGTTGATTTTTCAAATGCAAAACCAACCGTGCATTTCTGGAAAAAACTCAACTTGGTCATGATGTACTAAACTTTCTACATATTATTGAATTTAACTTGTTAAAAATTTTTTTTTTTTTGAGTTGGAGTCTCACTCTGTCGCCCAGACTGGAGTGCAGTGGCTGCTCCCAGCCACTGCAGCCTTGACCTGCTGGGCTCTGGCGATCCTTCCACCTCAGTCTTCCAAGTAGCTGGAACTACAGGTACGCGCTACCACACCCGGCTAATTTTTTGATTTATTGTAGAGATGAGGTCTCACCAAGTTGCCCAGACGGGTCTCGAACCTACGGGGTCAGGCAATTCACTCACCTCAGTCTCCCAAGGTGCGGGATTACAGGCTGAGCCACCGAGCCCGGCTCAATTTGTTAAATTTTATTTATAATTTTTGCATCTATATGCATAAGGCATATTAGCCTTCAAATTTCTTTTTTTTAACATATGGGGTCACAATTTATTATTATTAATTGTGTCAGCTCCTATAATTTTTTTTTCAATAACTTTAGGGATACAAATGGAAGCTAAGCTAAGGGTCTGCAAAGGTATATGTAATGGTATAACGGTATAACTGGAGACTCGGTGGCGGGGGGATAGGATGAAAAAATCAGCTATCACATACAATGTGCACTAATGTGGATGATGGGTACACATAAAGCCCAGACTTTTTCAAATTTATTTTCTTATAATGTCTTTGTGAGGTTTTCGTATTAATGTTTGCCACATAGAATGAGTTGAGAAGTAGTCCCCTCTTTCAAATTTCTGGAAGAGTTTATGCAGAATTGATAATATTTTCTCTGTAAATGTTTGGTACAAATCAGCAATGAAGTCATCTGGGACTGGAGTGTCCCTTGTGGAAAGGATTTTAGCTACAAATTTTAGTTTCTTTGATAGATGTAGGACCATTAGGTTTTATGTGAACACGAGTTTTCGTTCTCTGAAATATATGCCCAAGAAACCAAGTACTGAGTCATATTGTGATTAAATATTTAGTTTTTAAGGAAACTACCAAGCTCTTTTCCAGAGTGACTGTGCCGTTATATATATCTACCGAAAATATATTAGTGATCTAGTTTCTTCCCATCCTTTCCAGCACTCAGTTTTTTCACATTTTAAAAAATTTTAGCCATTCTGATGGTTGTGAAGTGATATCTCATGGTGGTTTAATTTGCATTCCTTTAGTAATTAATAATGTTGAGCCTCTCTTCATGTCCTTATTTGCCATATGTAGCTCTTCTTCAGTGAAATGTCTGTGCATGTGTTTTGTCTATTTTCTGATTGAATGATTTATTTTTGACTGTTGAGTTTTTAGAATTCTTCATATATTCTAGATACTGGGACTTTGTTTGATATGTCGTTTACACATACTTTCTCCAAGTCTGTAGATTGTCTTTTCATCTTCTTAACAGGGTCTCTCACAGAGCAAAAGCCTAGCCTTAAGTCCTCAAGATTTTTTCCCCCACTTTTCTTTCTAAAAGTTTTATAGTTTTATGTTTTACATTTAAATCCACAATCCATTTTGAGTTAATATTTCTGTGAGGTTTAGGTTAAGCTTCATCATCTTGCCTATGAATGTTCAATTGCTCCAGCCATCTGTTGAAATGGCTACCCTTCTTCTATTGAAAGGTGCTTTTGCACCTTTGTCAAAAATCTGTTGGGCATGTGTCGTGTAGGTGTATTTCTATACTATTTCATTGGTCTGTGTGTCTATTCATCCAGGCTGGAGTCCAGTGGTGTGATCATAGCTCACTGCAGCCTTGAACTACTGGGTTCAAGCAATCTTCCCACTTAAACTTCCTAAATAGCTGGGACTACAGGCACATGCCTGCAGGGTTAATTTATTTTTACTTTACTTTTTAGAGAAGGTGTTTTGTTATGTTGCCTAGGCTGGTCTCGAATTCCTGAACTTAATTTAACCTCCTACCTCAGCCTCCTAAGTAGCTGGGATCATAGGCATAAGCCACCGTGTCCAGCAGAGAAGTAAACTGGGTCTCTATGCCTACAATCTGATTTAGTAGCTCTGAAATGGAACTCAGGAATCTGGTCAGGTGCCCTAGGTCCTTGGGCTACATTTTGAGAAACACTGGTACATATGTTGTTAAGTGGTTTATGGGCTCGACTTAGTTTTCATTGTGATTGCTTTTTCGTATTTAAGGTATTGTCCATGGGCCTTGAGCCTGTAAAGCTCAGATAACGAACGCTTCCTTCTTAGTTCATCAAGCTCTTACCTGAACAGTCTCTAGAGGAACAGGATCCTTGCAACCAAAATTGTAAAAATGAAACTCTCCTCCAGTCAAAAAAGCAAGCTCTTTCAAAAATCCATTTGCAATCTCATCATTGTAATTAAAAGAGATGGTATAAATCGGAATTTTCTGAAAAATTTTGACTTGGTCAATAACCATTTCAGGAGGCTGAAATCATAAATTTTGAGAGAGAAAGGGGAGGTGGAAAGGGAGAAGAAAAGGAAGAAAAAAAGTAAGACACGGAAACCCTTCATATTTACTATAGATAGTGAGTTTCTCAAATAGTATCCCTTATACAGGGGTGAGTGGTTTTCTATAAATGTGTCAATTCAATTTAACAAAGAAAACACTGATGGTGAGCGTGCAAAGACGGATAAGACATGGTCTTTGCCTTCTGGGATCTCTCAATTTGGTGGAGAAAATAAGCTAGGAGAAAGATCTGGCTAACCAAATCACTCAATTTTAGGTGCACCTCAGCTTAGAGTCCTGCTTTCAAAGCGCTGCACTCGCCTTGAGATCACTTAAAGTAGTGGTGTCAGAAGAGAACACGCTGACCATTGGGATTCCACAGAGTAGGGTCCCTGGATTCTTAGCGTGGCTTCCAAAATGTCTCTGCCAAAAGAGCTACTTCCAGTTTCCTACCTGCTTTGGTCAACTTGCTTCCCACAGAGAATGAAGGAAGAAATTTATTAAAGGCCCTTCCATGTGTTGGACATTCATCTTAGGGACTGAAAAAAGCTGACAGCCTCTGTGAGGAAGGCGTACTAAGGAGTTCTAGGCTGAGTCAGGCTTCCTCAAGGACATAGGAGCTAGTCAGGGAGTGGGCCCTCCACGCCACTGCCCGGGGCAGCTACTGAAGTGAGTGGCTGGAAAGGGTCAGAGTTCATCAGGCTGCAGTGGTGAGAGGCTTGCTTCAACTTTCTGAGTCTGCTCTTCAAAGTCCTGAGGATGTAAACCAGCACAAGGAATCCTCAGGGGGCAGGACAAGAATGGCTTTTTCCCACTGCAGGAATGGAGCACCCCTCTGCCATTGAGGAGCATCCCGACCCTCTGCTCAGTTCCCCAACACCACACCGGGGCACTTAAAACATCATGCCCATTTAGCATGATGGGACCACCTGGGGCCAGGTGCAAGTGGGGGCATACAGTGATACACGTGACAGTCTCTCACACTCACGCATTCAGTTGTATGAAGTAATGGAAATACTCCACAGAATGATGCCTGAGCTAGAAGCTCACCCACAGCCTGCCCAGCTGAATGACCTCAGACAAATGCCTCTCTAACATGAGTTTCCACATCTGTGGCTTAGAGCTGATACTCCCTCCTTGCTATAGGGAGTAAATGGCATGATGATCCCATGAAGGCATGTCACAAAAAAAGTCTTTATTGAGCACCTCTTATGTGCCAGACAGTGCTGTCAGCCTCAGGTGAGGCCAAGCAGCCCACCTAAGTGGCTTGCCCCTCTTCCTTCTCCGAGCCTAAACTGATGTGCAGCCAGAGCATTCACCGGAAGGCAAGAAAGGCAGGGATCGGTCTCCTCCCTGCCTGAAGGAGGGCTGTTGGTACAGGCTGATCACCCTGCACCCTCCCCATCCCCATGCTAGGCTTTATGCATTCGTTTTTGTTTAGAAGGTGTGATGCACTCATCATGTCTATTTTCTTGATTTTGGCCAGGACAAGCCCCTCACTTCCAAGAATTCCCAAAGTGAACACAGCCAAAGTTGCCCTGGCTGTTCTCAGCAAAAGCCCTGCCGTGTCAATTTGTACCTACAGATGTTCACCAAAGGACACCTATATAACGTGTATCTGATTCTATTTGAATGAAAAATAACATATCTAGATCCTTTTGGACCTGATTAATTTTAAAGACTGTGTCACTTTATAATGCTGTCCTGGGCATTTAATAAGCAAGCAGTAAGCCACTGTCCATGTAACTGAACCCAGAACAGTATCTCTGTGTATTCTCCCAAATATTCTGCTGAATATTAGGATGAATAACATTGGTCCTACCTGTTCCTACAAAGTCAGTGAAGACTTAAAAACAAATGGAGATTGAGTGGGACATCTTAATATCTTCTACATAGAACATGAATATCAAATATCCATTTGCTTTTTTGAGAGAATCTGAGGGACAGTGCAAAATAAATTGTGTGTGTGTAAAGGGAAGTACTGAATATAGACATTCTTAAGAGTTTGTAAATTATGTTTTGGACAGTTTGCATATTTCCGACTCCTACTATTATTCATATGCTTGGCTCTCCAACTTGGAGTGGATCACAGAAACTTTGAGAATCTGGTGAAGTCTGTTGATCTTCTCCCCAGGGGAAAAAAATGTTTGCGTGTATTTTTAATATATAATTGGGAGATTCCAGAGACTCGCAAGTCTCTGATGAACTGTTGATCAAGAATTCTTCTCAATACTCTGCTGGCAGGGGCGGGACTTGGTACATCCTCTTCACGGGGGCGACTTGGCAATACCCATCAGGACCCACACCTTTCAGCTGAGACCACTTCTCAGAGTTTACACTATAGATATACCCACACACATGCAAAATGATGTATGTACAGCATCCCTTTTGCAGCACTGCATGTAATGAAAAGATTGGAAACAACTTAAATACCCTTCTCCAGGGGACTGGTTAAATCAATGATGGAATAGTCATGTGATGGGGCTGTATAAAAGAATGAAGAAGTTCTTTATGAAATGATATGAAGCAATCTCCAAGTTATATTGTTTGATGACTAAAGGTGCAGAATCATGTGTATAATATAATAACATTTTAAAAGTGGAAATATATACATAAATACATTTTTGCTGCATAACATAAACTGTCTCTGCAAGGAGGTAGAAGAAACTGGTGGCGTCAGTTGCCTTCTAACTAGTAACAAGGGTGAGAGGGATAATTTTTTTCTCTATATGCCCTTTTGTAATATGCACTATGTGAATGCATTTCTATTAAGTATTAAATAAACAAAAAGAGTTTTAAGGTAGAACTTTTGCTAGATCCATATAACGGAACATGATGCCATCATTGAGAAAGATGCTTTTGAAGACTTTCTCATGCCTTGGGAAAACGCATATACCAGATGAGAAAAAAGCAGAACGCAAAATGGAATTATGAGTGATTTAAATTGTCTCCTGTTTTATGCTTATTTAGATTTTCTAAATTTCCCATAGTATAAATAATGTTTAAAAATCATGAAGAGAGGGTGCCTGATCCTAATCCAGGCAAAGTGAGATCCAACAAGATACCCCAAACTTTACCTGAACCTAAACCACTTATGTACCCAAGCCTGACTTGCACCTCACAACTTTAAAATAAAGCAAAAACAAAAACAAAAAAATCAATAAGAGTTTATTAAAAAGAAAAAGACATCTTTCCCGGATGACTCTCAAATCAATCTTCAGCCTGCATCATTCCCCAGATCCAGCCCCATATTTCTGAACACTTACACACTATAGGTGTGCAAGCTCAACTTCCTCTACTTGCAACCCCTAACTCTGCTTGTTCCTTCTTTTTCAATTTAATTTTCATTAAGTTTCAGTCAGTGAATAACATAATCATTGTAAATCAGATATCGGTCACCTTGACTCCTTTTTACCCTGCTTTCACCTTCTCCTCATCCCCTAAACTGGCCACGTAGTCCTGTTGGTGTCTCTTCCGTCATCTCATCTCCAGAGACACTCCCTCCTCCCCATTCCTGCTGCTCCTGCCTGAGGCTGGGCCTTACTAGTTTGGGTCCAGGTCCTGGCAGCAGGCTTTAGCAGCGCCAGCCTTTCCCTGGCACGACTGAGGTGTTTCTAAAATACAAATGGAGGGGGATAGCTCTCTCTTCTCTGAGCATTCCCCACTGAGGTGACACCCACCCTTTTAAGGTGGCATTCAAGGACCTTCACAGTTTCCTCCAACCGACTCTCTTGCCTCAGCCCTTACCCTCTTCCATCATTGCCCCACACTCAGCTTGTTTCTTTAGGTACCCCACATATTTCTACACCTCTTTGTCCCATCCCTTTTTCCCAGGTCACCAGTAATCTCCTCTAGTCAGAAAATCCCTTCTCCTCCTTCCAGTTCAAATGTCCTCTTCTTGGTGGAAACTTCCCTGGCCTTCTCTCCATTTATACAGCAGAATTAATCACTTTGTGCTCCTAAACATAGCTTAGGCAACCCCATTGCCCATATTGTATCAGAATGAACTGTTTACGTCCAGCACATTCCCCAAAGTATAAGCTTCTCTAAGGCAGGGATGAGACATTATTCATCTTTGCAGCCTCAGACCTTGGCATCACACATAGAATATAAGAGAGACTCAATAAACTGCTTCTGAGTGGAAAATAAGATGATGAGGTTGATGGGAAAATCATTCAAACAACGTTTTCCTTTACACCATACAGTTCTGCCATAAATTTAAACCTGTAGTAAAATTCAGTTGCTTTACTTTCAGCCCCAAACTATTTGACACGGGATATTTTCGAATATTTGCCTAGCAGTTTGCATATGTGATAATCTCTACAGGCTGATCCTAATTCATTTCAGCAGTTCATTTGCAACACACCGGCCTGAAAATTCTTACATTTGTGTAGTGCCCAGATCACTAGCTTTTCATCACAAAGCTCAAAAGAAGATGAACAGACTCCTCTAAAACTTTTCAGATATTTTCCAGTTAGGCTAAACGAAACAAAGAATGCTTCATTAGCAAGGTATGTTTTTTGTTTAAATGAGTACTAAGTTAGAATTAGGGATAAAACCAAGGACATTGTTCAGTGACATGTTTAGATTCAGAGTCCCCAAAGGAAGAAAATCAAAAAGAATCTCCTCACTCTTAGTTTGTAATAAAATATAAACCAGTCTTCAATGGAAGGCAGATGTTTCCTTTCATGGGGTTGGTCTCCAGACTATGGGTGTGTGTCACATTAACCAGACAGCATTCACTGTCACATAAATTCTCCTCGGCGATTCAGTAGACAAAGGAATTCCTCAGCATATTTTCTCACCTCAGTTCTGAGTCCCTGAGCCAAGTATATCTCAACAGTTTTTTTTTAATGGCAGTTGAAAAGGTCCCTAACGCCCATTCTCAGCCTTCACTCTGAGAGTACTGATGAGTTCATCTTTGTTCTCAACTTTGATAAGTACCTGATCAGGTCTGCCATCTGTCAGAAGGTAGATGACTTGTGTTTCTTTATCAGCAAAAGCAATTTGCAGGGCACTCAGGGTGTTTGTGGAACTTCCAATCTACGGAAAAAAGAGAAAGACACCAAGGACATACTTGAATCTCGAAAAAGATCTCACAAACAAGTATTTATTTTCTGCTTCCAAAGACAGAAGAAAAATACTTGTGAAATAAAAGATAAATTAAAATTATATTGAGATAATAATTTAAGCCCAGTGATTCTAAGAGACCAAATCCCTGGGTGTGCCATAAAAGTCTCTATCCAGGCAGTCTAATGACTGTCAGAAGACAGGACTGTTGATTCCTGGCTTGACAACAGAGATCTTAATGTAATTTTATCTTTTTGTGATTCTATGTGAGACACTAACTCAGTTACTGCTCACTCATCTGTTAACAGAGCTTAGTGTGCAGCCTGAATATACCGTGGTGGGGATCATGCTTGTTTCAAAACAGGATTTACTCATGATATCCAATATTTGGCAAACTTGAGTGTGGTATCATTAGCAATCTAACAACAGACATATCTAACATAACTTGATTCTATACAGGTTCTGGTGAGATACATACTTTTAAGTGCATGAACATGTTATTAGTAGGTCTTTTGTGAATGCAAGGTATTGAAGGAGGGACTCTAGGTGCTTTACATATGGTGGGAATGAACAAACAGATATCAGTCAAAATCAGAGTCAATAAAAAGACATCCGTCATAACCCATTCTTTCTCCTACACCTGGCATTAATCATAACACCATTCACATATTAAATGGTGAGAGTAAAGGCATCTCAGTGGAAGTAAGGTTTGTACACTTAACTTGCAGCAGTAAACTGTCTGTATCAGTAGGCTCTGATAAGTATATGTGTAAGGAAATACATAGAACAATGATTAAGAAAATGATACAAAGCAATACCCAAAAAACCAATATAAATACATCAAAATTAAACACCAAAAAAAAAAAAAATGCCCAAATAACCCATAGGAAAGCAAAAAAAAAAAAGGGAGAGAGAGAGAAAAAAAGAATAAAAAGAATAAATGTAATTAAATACATCAATAAAAATAAGAACCACATGACTATATCATTAGATGCAGAAAACGCTTTTGATAAAATCCAGCATCCTTCTTGATAAAAACCCTCAAACACTTAGGTATGGAAGGAAAATATCTCAAAATAGTAAGTGCCATCTATGATAAACCCATAGTTAGCATATTGCTAAATGGACAGAAACTGGAAATATTTCCCCTGAAAACTGGAACAGGACAAGGCTGCCAACTCTCACCCCTCTTGTTCAACATTGTGTTGGAAATCCTAGCTAGGGCAGTTAGATAAGAGAAGGAAATCAGGGGTATCCACATAGGAAAAGAGGAAGTTAAGTTATCCCTCTTTGCTGATGATATGATCCTATACCTTGGAAATACAAGACAATCTGTCAAAAACCTGCTAACACTGATAAAGGACTTTGGCAAAGTCTTGAGGTACAAAATAAATGTGCAAAAGACAGTTGCATTCTTAAGCACCAACAAGTAGGCAGAGACTCAAATTAAAAACATAATCCCATTCACAATAGCCACCAAAAAAAAAAAAAATTCCTATCCAGAGAAGTGAAAGACCTTTACAATGAAAACTATAAAACACTGCTCAAAGAAATCCAAGAAGACACAAACAAATCTAAAAATATTCCATGCTCATGGATAGGAAGAATCAACATTGTTAAGATGTCCATCCTACCAAAGGCAATTTACAGATTCAATGCAATACCCATTAAATTACCAACATCATTCTTCTCAGACCTGGAAATGACAATACAGAAATTCATATGGAAATATAAATGACCATGAATAGCCAAAACAATCCTTAGCATAAGAAACAAATAAGATGTATCACACTTCCATACTTCAAACTTTACTATAAGGCTACAATAATCAAAATAGCCTGGTATTGATACAAGAACAGGCATATGGACCAATGGAACAGGATAGAGATTCTGGAAGCAAAGCCTCAATTTCTCAACCAACTGATCTTTGACAAACCTTCCAACAACAACCACTGGGGAGAGGAGAACCTATTCAGTAAATGATGCTGGGAAAACTGGCTGATCACATGCAGAAGATTGAAACAGGACCCCTACCTATCACCATAAACAAAAATTAACTCTAAATGGATCAAAGACCTAAATGTAAAACCTCAAACTATAAGAACCTTAGAAAATGCAGGAGACACCCTTATGGAAATTGGAACTGGCAACCCAATTCCTGATCAAAACTCCAAGTGCCCATGCCATAACAGATTAGACAAGTGGGACCTCATCAAACTGACATGCTTCTGCAAAGCAAAAGAAACCACCAAGAGAGCTAGGAGACAGCCCACAGAATGGGAAAAAATATTTGCCAACTGTATGTCTGAAGAGGCCTGACATCTAGGTTCTACAAGAAACTCAAATGTGCCGAAAGGAAAAAAACAAACAGCCCCATTAAAAAGTGGGTAAAAGACATGAATAGACACTTCTCAAAAGAAGATATACAGGCAGCCAGCAGACACATGAAAAAGTGTTTAATCTCAAGAATCATCAGAGAAATGCAAATCAAAACCACACTGAGATACCACCTAATCTCAGTAAGAATGGCCATCATTAATAAAACAAGCAACAACACATGCTGACTGGTGAGAATGTGGAGAAAAAGGAATGTTTCTACACTGCTGGTGGGAATACAAACTAGTGCAACCTCTTTGGAGGACAGTGTGACGATTTCTGAAAGAACTAGAAATTGGCCTTCCATATGACCCAGCAATACCCCTATCGGGAATATATCCAGAGGAATTCAAATCATTCTACAAAAAAGATACCTGCACACACGTTTGTTGCAGCTCTATTCACAATAGCAAAAACATGAAACCAACCATGCTGCTCATAGAAGTTGGACTGGATGAAAAAAATGTGGTACATATACACAATGGAATATTATGCAGCCATAAAGAAGGACAAACATATGAACTTCGCAGCAACTTTGATGGATTTAGAGTTTATCATACTCAGTGATCTATTACAGAAACAAAGAACAGAGTACCATATGTTCTCACTCATAAGTGGACCTTGAACAAATATCATAATACTATAAGAAAGGGATTGGCAGTAGTGGGATATTGTCAGGGGAGGGGGGTGGGACTGGCAGTTGAGGGAAACTGCCAGGGGAGTGGGGCATACCTCATCAACAGGGGTACCTTCATAATGAATATTTGTATGCCTAGCCCTGAATTGTACCCCACATCTTTATTTATTTTATTTTATTTTAGTTTATTTTAGTTTAGTTTAGTTTATTGAGTTGGAGTCTCACTCTGTCACCCAGACTGGAGTGCAGTGGCCGCTCCCAGCCACCACAGCCTAGACCTGCTGGGCTCCAGCGATCCTTCCGCCTCAGCCTTCCAAGTAGCTGGAACTACAGGTGCACGCTACCATGCCTGGCTAATTTTTGATTTATTGTAGAGATGAGGTCTCGCCAAGTTGCCCAGGCAGGTCTTGAACCTACGGGCTCAGGCAATCCACTCACCTCAGCTCCCCAAGGTGCGGGATTACAGGCTGAACCACTGAGCCCGGTTTACCCCACATCTTTAAAACAAAAAAATTTTAAAAAGAAAAAGAAATGAGAAACAGAAGAAACACACAGAACCAAATAAAATGGGAGACTTAAGCCCTTAAATATCAATAATTATGCAAATGATAAACATGTAAATATAACAATTATATGACAAAAATTGAAGAGTGGACAAAAACATGACCCAGCTTTATGCTGTCTATGAGAAACTCAGTTCAAATATAACACATAGATAGGCTGAAAGTAAAGGAATAGAAAATATATATTATGCAAACATTTATTGTTAAAGAGGAGAATTAACTACATTAATAGCATACAAAGTAGACCTCAAAGCAAAGAAAATCACTAGGGACAAAAAGTAACTTTACATGATGATAAAATGCTCCATACACCAAGAAGACAACAATTCTAAATGTGTATGCATCCAACAATGAGCTTCAAAATACATAAAGCAAAATTCAATGGAGCTGAAAAGAAAAATAGATAAATCAATCATGGTTGAAGGCTTCTATACCCCCATTCTGAAGGGCTGTCAGAATATGAGCAAGGATGTAGAAGAACCATCAACTAATTAGATCTAATGAACATTTATAGAACACTCTACCCAACAACAGAATATCCATTCTTTTCAAACAAACATTGAACATTCACATCAATAGACCTTGAGTTATAGAATAACACTTAACACATTTAAAAGAATTGAAAGCACAGAGTATGTCCTCTAACAATAGTGGAATCAAAATAAAACTCAATGACAGCATGAAAATCTCCAACACAATACTTGAAATTTTAAAAATATGCTTTCAATAATTCATGACCCAAAAAGGAAATCACAAGGAAAATAAACAATCGAACATAATTGAATGAAAATTAAACAAAAACACTTACATGTCTTGTGGGACTAAAATTGAAATTGTAGCATGCAGTTAACACAGTGTTGGCAGGAAAATTTATTGTGCTAAAAACTTACATCAGAAAAAAGAAATTATCTCAAAACAATAATTGATATTCCTACCTCAAGAGCCTAGCAAAGTAAACTGAAAGCAATAAAAAGGAAAGAAATAATTTGATTGGAATAGTAAAACAATAGAGAAAATTAATGAAATGAAAAACTGGTTATTAAAAAAACCAAAATTGAAAAACTTCTAGCAAGATTTGCAAGATAAAGAAAAAGACACACATCACCAATATCAACTATAAAACAGTGTTCTTACAACACCTCTTACCATCACTGACAGGACAATAAGAGAATATTATGAAAACGGACATCTTGGAAGAAAAGGAACTGTTTCTCAAAAACCACAAACTACCAAAACTTCACCAAGATAAAA
Source organism: Cephalopachus bancanus (assembly GCA_027257055.1). Lineage (NCBI taxonomy): Eukaryota > Metazoa > Chordata > Mammalia > Primates > Tarsiidae > Cephalopachus > Cephalopachus bancanus. Next base: position 503,119 of record JAPVLO010000159.1, on the reverse strand, counting down.
CAGATGACCTGAATATTCCCTTACCTATTACATAAATTGAACTTGTAATTTAAAAACTTCCCAAAAGAAATCTCTGGACCCATATGGCTGCACTGAAGAATTTTATCAATCATTCAAAGAAGAATTAACACAAGTTTTACTCAACCCACTCCAGAAAAAATAAGAGGATGAAACATTTTCCAACTCTTTATGAGGCCACCAATAACCTGATACCCTATGAAGCCCTGACACCCAAACCAAAGACAGCATACCTACAGACTACAGAACAATACCTCTCATGAACTTAGACATAAAAATTCTCCACAAAGTAATAGCAAATTTAATCCAACAATGTATAAAAGGAATAATAATATTTCATGACCAAGTTGGATTTATTCCATGTATGCAAAGTTGGTTCAGAATTTAAAAATTAATCAATGTAATCCACTATATCACAGGTTAATGAAGAAAAATGGCATAAGCATATCAATTTATACAGAAAGCGATTTGACAAAATGCAATCCCCCTTCAATATAAAAATCCAGTACATTAGATAGAATGGAATTTTCACAATCTCTAAAGAGCACATACACAAAACCTGCAGCTAGCATCATACTTAATGGTGAAAGGTTGAATTCTTTCCCTTTATGACTGAAGAAAAGGCAAGTATGTCTGCTCTCACCATGTTTATCCAATATCATCTTGGAAGTTGTAGCCACTGCAATAAGGCAAATAAATAAAAGTCATAGAGGTTAGGGGGAAAATGAAATGCAACCATCTCTTTTTGAAGACTATTCAACTGTCTATGTAGAAAATTCCGAGAAATACAGTCATCTCTTGGTATCCACAGAGGATTTGTTCCAAGATCCTAACTCCCTGCACCACCTGTGCATACCAAAACCCAAGGATGCTCAAGTCCCTACTATAAAATGGCATAATAATTTGCATACAACCTATGTGCATCCTTCTGTATACTTTAGTTCATCTCTAGATTACTTGTATTACCTCACACAATGTATGAGGAGGAACCCAAGAAAAAACAAAATTATTTTTTGGAGGGGGCGCTTTGTAGTACAGGCTTCAGCCCCGTAGGTAAGTGTTCTAGGAACCCATTGGCATCAGTTTACCAGCCAGTTTACCAGCTAGCATTGTTATGAGAGGCTGTGTTCAGCTTCTCTCTCTCTCTCTCTCTTATATATATATATATATATTTTTTTTTTTTTTTTAAAGATTCTTTCAACTTGTTTGCCCATTTCATGATGGGTGATTTACAAGTGCTCCTGCCACATCATACTGAGTGTTCAGGAGTTTTTGACCCCAAACGGGTCAAACCCTATACCCCATCCTCCTTATTCACCCAATCTTGCTCCGAGTGACTTTTTTGTTGTTTTCCTGGATGAAAAAAGTTCTCATTTTGCTGATGTGGAAGAGGTAAAACAAAAAATGGCAGAAGCACTAAAAGGCATCAAAATGGAAAGGTTCAAAAACTGTTTTGAGCAGTGGAAAAAGCATCTTGATGGGTGTATTGCATCAAATGGAGAATACTTTTAAGGTGGCTGAAGTTTAAACATGTAAGAATAAATACACGATTTTTAATAAATAAACTCTAGGGTTTTTTTTTAGTTCACCCTCATAAATGCTATGTAGTAGTTATACTGTATTTTTAAAAGTTTGTATTGTTTTTTATTCTTCCCAAATATTTTCTCTCTTTTCTTTAAATGAGAAAGCAGGATTTATTAAGAGGACAGAAAATCTCCCACAGTGGGAGGGGACCCGAAGGGGTTGTCCCTTCCCAAATATTTTCAATTCATAGTTAGTTGACTCCACCAATGCAGAATCTGCAGATGTGAAGGGTTGACTACATACAAGAAACAAAAATAATAATGAATAAAACTAGTAAGGTTGAAAGCTACAAGATCCACACTCAAAAACCAATTGCATTTTTCCAAACTGACAATGAACTGAAAACCAAAATAAAAAATGCAATGCCACATACAGTTACTCCAGAAAAATGAAATAGTATACACTTACAGGATCTGTACACTGAAATTACAAAATTTGGATGAAGGAAATCAAAGAAGACCTAAATGCTTGGAGAGACATACTGTATTCATGGATTGGAAAAGTCAACACAATAAAGATGTCAATTCTTCCTAATTGAATCTATAGGTTTTAATGTAATTCCTATCAAAATGTCAGCAAGGTTTTTAATAGCCATAGAGAAGTTTGCTTTAACATTGAAAACAAAGGTCCCAGAATAGACAAAACAATTCTGAAAAAGAAATGAAAGCATAAACAACCACAAATAGCCAAAACAATCCTTAGCAAAAGAAACAAAGCAGGGGGTATCATACTTCCAGACTTCAAACTTTACTATAAGGATACAGTAATCAAAACAACCTGGTGTTGGTACAAGAATAGGCACATAGACCAATGGAACAGGATAGAGATTCTGGAAGCAAAGTTTCAATTCCTCAACCAACTCATCTTTGACAAAGCTTCCAACAACAACCACCGGGAGAGGAGAACCTATTCAGTAAATGGTGCTGGGAAAACTGGTTGACCACATGCAGAAGATTGAAACAGGACCCCTACCTTTCACCATACACAAAATTTAACTCTAAATAGATCAAAGACCTAAATGTAAAATCTCAAACTATAAGAATCTTAGAAAATGCAGGAGACACCCTTATGGAAATTGGAACTGGCAACCAATTCCCATTTGGAATTCTAAAGGTCAATACCTTAAGAAATAAGATAAACAAGTGGAACCTCATCAAACCAATGAGCTTCTGCAAAGCAAAAGAAACCGTCAAGAGATCAGGGAGACAGCCCACAGAATGGGAAAAATATTTGCCAACTGTATCTGACAAAGGCCTAACATCTGGAATCTACAAGAAACTCAAATGTGCCAAAAGGAAAAAAACAAACAGCCCCATCAAAAAGAGGGGAAAAGACATGAATAGACACTTCTCAAAAGAAGATATATGGGCAGCCAACAGACACATGAAAAAGTGTTCAGCCTCACTCATCATCAGAGAAATACAAATCAAAACCACACTGAGATACCACCTAACCCCAGTAAGAATGACCAACATTGATAAAACAAACAACAGATGCTGGTGAGGATGCAGAAAAAAAGGAATGCTTCTACACTGCTGGTGGGAATGCAAACTAGAGCAGCCTCTCTGGAAGATAGTGTGGCGATTTCTGAAAGAACTAGAAATTGACCTTCCATATGACCCAACAATTCCCCTATTGGGAATATACCTAGAGAAACTCAAATCATTCTACAAAAAAGATACCTGCACACCTATGTTTGTTGCAGCTCTATTCACAATAGCAAAAATATGGAACCAACCATATTGCCCATCAAAGCTGGACTGGATTAAAAAAAATGTGGTACATATACACAATGGAATATTATGCAGCCATAAAGAAAGACAAACATATGGACTTCGCAGCAACTTGGATCGATTTGGAGTCGATCATACTCAGTGGTCCATCACAGAAACAAAGAACAGAGTACCATATGTTCTCACTCATAAGAGGACCTTGAACAATTATAATGCTGTAAGAAACGGACTGGCAATAGTGGGAAACTGTCAGGAGAGGGGGGTGATATTGGCAGTTGAGGGAAACTGCTAGGGGAGGGAGGGGCATACCTCATCAACAAGGGTACTTGCATAATCAACTTTTGTTATACCTAACCCTGAATTGTAGTTCTCATCTTTATAATAAAAAAAAAAAAATAAAAGCAAAGGAGTAGTTTTGTTGTGGTTGTTGTTTTTTCTGATCTTAAGGCTCATTATACAGCTATAGTTATCAGGAAATGTGCTCCTAATGGAGATATAAACACTGATAACAACAGAACACACTAGAGAACACAGACAAAGACCCACAGATATATCAATTTTAGATTTGCCAATTTGTCTTTGGTAAAGAAGCAAAAGCAATTCAATGGAGGAGAAATAGTTTTTTCAATAAATGTTGTTGGAGCAACTGAGTAGCCATAGGCAAAAAACAAAAATAAAAACAAATCTCACACCTTGTACAAACATTAATTCAAACAGATCATAAACTTAAAAGTAAAACATAAAATTATAAACCTTCTAATGAAAAAAGACACAGGAAACAATCTTTAGGACCTAAGATTAGGCAGTCTTTAGATCTGACATCTTGAACTGAATAAAAGCAGTTACAAAATATAGCAAAATTTTTGGGATAAAACTTTGTGTGCTACAGCAGTAGATGGAGGGATATTTATATCATGAAATTCTTAGATAAGAAAAAGAGATCGCCGCAGATCCAGCGCCCAGAGACACCAGAGAACCCACCATGGCTTCCTTCACGCCCCTGGCCTCTGGCATCCTGTTGTTGCTGTGGCTGGTGGCCCCCAGCAGGGCCTGCACCTGTGCCCCACCCCACCCACAGACAGCCTTCTGCAGCTCCAGCCTCGTCATCAGGGCCAAGTTCGTGGGGCCCCCAGAAGTCAACCAGAACACTTCACACAAGCGTTATGAGATCAAGATGACCAAGATGTACAAAGGCTTCCAGGCCTTGGGGGATGCCGCTGACATCCGGTATGTCTACACCCCCGCCATGGAGAGCCTCTGCGGATGCTTCCACAGGTCCCAGAACCGCAGCGAGGAGTTTCTCATCGCTGGAAAACTACGGGACGGGCTCGGGCACATCAACACCTGCAGTTTCGTGGCTCCCTGGAACGGTCTGAGCTCCTCTCAGCGCCGGGGCTTCACCAAGACCTACTCTGCTGGCTGTGGGGAATGCACAGTGTTTCCCTGTTCCTCCATCCCCTGCAAATTGGAGAGTGACACTCACTGCTTGCGGACAGACCAGCTCCTCCAAGGCTCTGAGAAGGGCTTTCAGAGTCACCACCTTGCCTGCCTGCCACGGGAGCCAGGAATGTGCACCTGGCAGTCCCTGCGGTCCCGGACGGCCTGAATCCTGCTCCCAGTGGAAACTGAAGCCTGGACAGTGCCCACCCCCTTCCTACTCCCATCTTTCTCCCAGACAATGAAATAAAGAACTACTACCCAGCAAAAAAAGAAAAAAAAAAAAGAAAAAGAGAGTTCTACGAAAAAAAAAACAAAGCAAGTAGAAGGGGGAAATAATAAACATAAGAGCAAAAATCAATAAAATTTAATTAAAAAAATAGAAAGTCAATTAAACCAAAAGCTGTTTAGTTTTTTAAAGATATAAATAAAACAAAACTTTATTAAGTAACCTTGGATTCACTAGTTAACTCATTGTCACAATCACTTTAAAAAAAATCAGATCACCTTTAAAAATATATATTTATTTTTCTTTATTTTATTTAATTTACTTTTTTGATTTTTATTAAAAAATTGTCTTTAACTAATTAAAATAGAGTCAGGATCTTGCTATGTTGCCTAGACTGGTCTTGAACTCCCGTCTCAAGCCATCCTCACAGCCTCACCCTCCCAGAGTGCAGGGATTACAGGGGTGAGCCACCGTACCTGGCCCCATTTTCTTTATTTTTACAATTTATTGTCTACCTACCTATCTATCCAACCACCTATCTGTCTAGTTTTAGAGGCAAAGTCTTGTTTGTTCGCCGATGCTGGAGTATAGTGAAGCAATCTCAGTTCACTGCAGCTTCGATCTCCTGAAACATAATTTGACCCACTGCTGTTTTTTGAGTTATTGATGATAGCCATCCTGACTGGAGTTAGGTGGCACCTCAGTGTGGTTTTCTTTTTTTCTTTTTTTTCTTATTAATGATAGCCATCCTTACAGGAGTTAGGTAGTGTCTCACTATAGTTTTGATTTGCATTTCTCTGATGATTAATGAGGCTGAACAGGTGGAGAACCAAATAAAAAACAAAATCCCATTCACAATAGGCACAAAAAAAATCAAATACCTTCGTATCCATCTAACCAGAGAAGTGAAAGATCTTTACAATGAGAACTACAAAATGCTACTCAAAGAAATCAAGGATGACACAAACAAATGGAAAAAAACCCATGCTCATGGATTGGAAGAATCAGTATTGTCAAGATGTCCACCCTACCCAAAGCAATGACAGATTCAATGCAATACCCATCAAATTATCAACATAATTTTTCACAGACCTGGAAATGACAATACAGAAATTCATATGGAAACAAAAAGAGCACAAATAGCCAAAACAATCTTTAGCAAAAGGGACAAAGCAGGAGGTAACACACTTTCAGACCTTAAACTTCATTACAAGGCCACAGTAATCAAGGTGGCTTGGTACTGGTACAGAAATAGGTATATAGACCAATGGGATAGGACAGGGATTCCAAAAGTAAAAACATGGTCTCTCAATCAGCTCATCTTCGATAAAGCCACCAATAACAATCACTGGGGAAAAGAGACTACATTTAGCAAATGGTGCTGGGAAAACTGGCTAACCACATGCAAAAGAATGAAACTGGACCCCTACCTATCACCATATTAAAAAATCAGCTCAAAATGGATCAAAGCCCTAAACACAAAACCTCAATCTTTAAGAACCCTAGAGCCGGGTTCAGTGGCTCAGCCTGTAATCCCGCGCCTTTGGGAGGCTGAGGTGAGTGGATTGCCTGAGCCCGCGGGTTTGAGACCCACCTGGGCAGCGAGACCTCATCTCTACAATAAATAAATAAATAAAATCAGCCGGGCATGGTAGCGCATACCTGTAATTCCGGCTACTCGGAAGGCTGAGGCGGAAGGATCGCCAGAGCCCAGCAGGTCGAGGCTGCGGTGGCCGGGAGCAGCCACTGCAGTCCAGTCTGGGCAACAGCGTGAGACTCCAACTCAAAAAAAAAAAAAAAAGAAAAAGAAAGAAAATGCCATAAAAGCTAAGCTAGACAAGCCTTTATATTTAAAGTCAACAAAATTGAAAGAAAAAATAAAACCTCTTCAAACTAACCAAGAGAAAAAAAAGACAGTAGACAAAAATACCAATATCAGAAATGAATAAGAGGACATCTCTATAAACCTCACAAAGATTAAAGGAATAAGTGAACACTGCAAATAATTATATGTCCATAAAGTCAACTCTTTGGAAGAAATAGGCCATTTATTCCTAAGAAACAAATGACCAAAACTAGCTCAAAGAGATGCAGATAACCTGAATAGCCCTATATCTATTAAAGACATTTACTCCATAGTTTTAAAACTTCTAACAAAAAACAATCAAGGCTCACATGGTTTCATTGGCAAATTTCACCAAACAGTTAAGGAAAAATAATATAAATTCTGTACAATTTCTTCTAGAAAAAAAGAAGATTGAACACTTTCCCATCCATGCTATGAAGGCAGAAATTTCCCCTGATACCAAAATTAGACAATAATTTCTAAGAAAAGAAATCTACAGAACAATATTCCTCATGAACATAGACACAAAAATCCTTAACAAGATATATTAGCAAATTTAGTGTAGAATAAATATATTAAATGTATAATATAGCATGCACAAGTGGAGATTATCCCAGGATGTAAGGTCAATTCAGTGTTGAAAAATAACTCAATGTATAACTCACCATATAAACAAACAACAGATCAGTTCAATATATGCAGAAAACACATTTGGCAAAATTCAACATTCATTTATGGTAACAATTCTCAGCAAACCAAGAATAGAAGGGAAATTCATTAACAATAGAAAGCACATCTACAAACACCCTACAGCTAACGAAGTATTAAATGGTGAAAGATTGAATGCTTCCCCTCCAAGATCAGTAACAAGGCAAGTATGTCTTCTCTCACCACTCCTATTCAACATCATACTGGAAGTCCTAGCCAGTGCATTAAAGCAAGAAAATAAATAAGTAAATAATATATGGGTTGGATAGGAAAAAATAGTCATCTTTACTTGATAACATCACTGAAAATTCACCCCCCCCGACAAAAATCTACAACAAAGTTCCTAGAACAAGTAAGTTGAGATTAGCAAGGTCAAACAATAAGAGGCTAATATACAAAATCAGCTGTAATAAATAATTAAAATGTATAATTTAAAAAGTATCATTGATAATAATAACAAAAAGACTTAAATAAATGGAAAGACACAGTGTTAACTGTCAGTTCTTCTGAATCTGATCTATAAACAATGCAATCTCAATAAAAATCCCAGAGATACTTTTTTTTGTTGATTTTAAAATTTATAAGGCTGGTTAAAAAGTTTATAAGGCAGCCAAAAAATTTTGGAAAGAAGTAAAAAGTTAGAAGACTTAGGTTAGCTGATTTTGAAACAGTAATAAAGACAATTATGATGTTGTCAAAAGAATAGATACCTAGTTAAATGAAACATAATTTGACCCACACAGACATAGTCAGATGATTTTTGGCAAAGAAGCAAAGGGCAATTCAAGGGAGAAAAGTTATTTCAATTAATGGTGCTGGACCATACCTCATACCTTATTTTTTAAAATGAACTAAAAATGGATTCTAGTCATAAATATAGAATAAGAAATTATCACATTTTGGGGATGAAAACAGATGAAAATCTGATGACTTGGGTTTAGTGGAGTATTTAGCTACAGCACCAAAAGCATAGTTCATAAAGAAAAATAGGTAACTTGCACTTATCAAAATTAAAAACAATTGCTCCAGGAAATATCCTAGTAAAAGAATGAAAACACAAGACACAGATTAGGAGAAAATATTTGCGATCTGAATATCTGATAAAGATCTTATGTCCAGAATACAATGAAGAAACTCAATCTTTTTTTTTTTTTGAGTTGGAGTCTCACTCTGTCACCCAGGCTGGAGTGCAGTGGCACACTCACGGCCACCCCAGCGTCAACCTGCTAGGCTCTGGCGATCCTTCTGCCTCAGCCTTCCAAATAGCTGGAACTACAGGCGCGTGCTGTCACGCCCGGCTAATTTTGATTTATTGTAGAAACGAGATCTCGCCAAGTTGCCCGGGCTGGTCTTGAACCCACAGGTTCAGGCAATCTACTCACCTCAGCCTCTCAAAGTGCTAGGATTACAGGCTGAGCCACCGAGCCTGGCCAGAAACTCAATCTTAAGAAAACAAACAATCCAATTTAAAAATGGGCAAAATGCCTGAACAGATACTTCACCAAAGAAGATATACAGAGGTCAAATATATACAAAAAGTATGGTGTTAAGTAAATGCATGAAGTAAATGCAATTAAAACCACAATAAGATACCACTGAACATGTCTTAGCCATATTAGGGTGTCTAAAATAAAACAACCTGACTATGTACAATACTGGAGAGGGTATAAAGCAATTATAACTCTCATACATTGCTGATGAAAATGAGAAATGGTACAGCCACTTTGGAAAATAGTTTGGCAGTTTCTTATAAAGTTACACATACACTTAGCATACTAGCCAGCAATCTCATTTCTAGGTATTTATTTATATCCAAGTGAAATGAAAACTTATAGTTGGAAGCCATTCTCCATAGATCTCTTGCATTTCTACGTATCTTGCAACAGAGGCAATGTCTGTTCTGGTCTATCTTTTCAAGATGTTTATACAGGGAACAGCCTTGGAAAATAGAAATAAAGTCTCTCTGCATAGCAAAGAGCCGGCATGCTTATTGTGTGGTATAAAGATAATATTTAACTCCAGATCAAAGGGCCAGCATGTTTATAGTCCATTATAGAAGATTTAGTTTCTTTAAGATCAGGGTCCTTCTTTTTCAATATAACCTAATGAGTATGCAAGTGTTACCTGGCACTTATTGTTCCACCTTCTGGGAACTAGGATTCAGGGAACTGATGCAAGAAAATGCTAATACTCTGGTACAGCTATCATTGTGAGTAAAAAAAAAACCGTTGGTCTCTGATCTAAGAGCCTTGGGCATTCTGCTAGCATCCATACTAGTTGGCAAGTAAGGTAAAATCTCAGATCCTACACCATTCTTGACAAATATTCACACAAAAACTTGCAAGCAAATGTTTACAGCAGCTTTATTTATAATGCCCCCAAAGACAAATAACACAGATATTCTTCAATAAGGAATGCATAAACAGTTTTGCATCCATACTCATCAGTAAAACTCCACTGATCAATAAAACACAACTGATCAATAAAAAGGAACAAACTTTTGCTTCATGAAACAAGCTGGATGAAACTCAAGTGCATTTGGTAAGTGAAAGAAGCGAGAACCAAGAGGTTCTCTTGTACTGATTCCATTTATATGACATTCTGAAAAAGAAAAAGCTATAATGGACAGAGTAGTATATCCATAGTGAACAGCAGAGCGGAGAGGTTCACTACATGAGGACATTTTGGGAGTGATAGAACTGGTCTCTTTGGTACTGTGGTAGACAGAGATGACTCCATGCATTTGTCAAAATCCACAGACCTAGACACCAAAAAGAGCATTTCACAGTATGTAAATTAAAAGATGATTCTACTAAGATGTAAAGGGAACCCAAGATGGAAATAGAGCCAGACTATGACCAATGGCTCTCACTGTATCACTAATGAATGACATAACCACACTGAAGGGATCGGGTAAGAAAGTACCTGACTTAATAACTTAGGAAACATTTTTTGACTGGATGCTGTGAGGCTACACAGAAAAAGAAATGTACTCAAACACTATAGCCAAGAAATTAGTTCCTTGTAGAGTATGAGTTAGCAAGCCTGAAATGACTTTATATGTACACTAGGGTTGAAAATAGAAGTAAGTAGATTATAGGTAATAAGAGTCAGGTTCCTCATCTTTAAAGACATTGTAAATAGGCAAATAGGTTCATTATGAATGAATACTGTGTCTCTGGATCGAAGCTAGAGGAATCAGTATGAATGTGTGATTTGTTTATTTAATGTAAATATAGATAGAAATATAAATACAGAAATACAGATGTGTGTGGATACATGGTATATTACATTTATATATGTGATATCTATATATAATAGGCCATGTATATACATATATATGTGCATATGTATGTGAACATATATATATATATATATATATATATATTAGAAATAATATATATTTCTATTTCTGTCCGAGAGGGCCCAGAAGCAGTGATAAAATCCAGTAAAAATAAGCATACCTACATGCCTAGGTCTTGAGCATTCGCTAATAAAAGAAACCAGGAATCCTTGGAGAAGTGATAGATTACAGGGTTGGGAAAATACAAGATGATCATGAAACTTCCTGGAGTGCCAGAAAGTCAAGAAACGTTAAAGGTAAAAAAAAAAGAAAAGAAAAGAAAAAATGGATGGATGTTTAAAGTACAGGAGAGGCAGCCTGAGGGAGTTTCCATTGGCCAAAGAACGAACAAGTTTAGTAACAAAATAAATAATAATAATATTAGATTATAACTCAGAGTAAAAGGAATTATTCATCAGTCCAAACTACAAAAATACATACATTAAAAAATTAAAGGTGGGAAGGGGAAGCTCTCCTTTATAGAGCAATCGAGCAAAAAAATATAAAAGGAATGAAGGAAATAGAAAATCACCATCAGTTCAGTAATAATTACTATAGGGAAGATCCACCATCGAATGCTGATATTAGTAGGCAAAAGTTTAAGGAAAAAATATATTTGCATAAACTCAAAGTACCTTCTCCAAAACACTTATTCACAAAGGGAAAAATTAGTAACTTTACAGGGGAGAAACCTGGCAGACACCAACTTAACCTAATGATCAAAGTTAACATCATGATAAAGGGCATATCTATACCATGTGTGTCTTGCCATGATGCACTGAAAAGAGCACATTGCCTCTGTAGTATTTGTCTCCTAAATCCATAACCACATTCTTTTTTTTTTTTTTTTTTTTTTGAGTTAGAGTCTCATTCTGTCGCCCAGACTGGAGTGCAGTGGCCGCTCCCGGCCACCGCAGCCTCGACCTGCTGGGCTCCGGCGATCCTTCTGCCTCAGCCTTCCGAGTAGCCAGAATTACAGGCGCATGCTACCACGCCCGGCTGATTTTTTGATTTATTGTAGAGATGAGGTCTCACTGCCCAGGCGGGTCTCAGACCCGCAGGCTCAGGCAATCCACTCACCTCAGCCTCCCAAAGGCGCGGGATTACAGGCTGAGCCACCGAGCCCAGCATAACCACATTCTAATCATGAGGAAACATCAGCCAAAATCAAACTGAAGAATACCTACAAGATATCTGTCATATGACTTTTGCAATCCTGGACAGGATCCTGGAAACATAAAAGGGACATTGGTGGAAAAACTGATGAAGTCCGAATAAAATCAGTTATGTAATTAATAGTATCCATGTGAGTTTCTTAGCTTTGATAATTATGCTATGGCTATGTCAGATGTGAGCATTAGAGGAAGTTAGGCAAAAGATAAATGGGAATTCTCTGTATACCTTTGCAACTCTTTTGTAAGTCTACAATTATTTCAAATGTAAAAATTAAAAGCAAAACCAAACAAACTACTCCTATAGGATGTGTGCAGCAGAAATGTAGTTCAGATGGTAAACAGAGCCCAATCTCAGTAGTCTTTTGTTGACAAGCCCACTGTTGAAAGGATGGTGGCCAAGCTGGGAGAAAGCCAGAGAGAATTCTGGGAAAGATGGTCTGGAAGTGGCACCTATTTTAAATCTACCTACACCCACTTCCCTCACCCACCTCACTCCTCCCAACTACTGGGCAGGTGCTGCGACAGGTTTTGCTTCCCTGGCCTTAGGAATGGCTGTGGCTGTTAGGGGATCCACGGCTCGCTGACACCAGCACAGAGCAGGCTCAGAACACCATGAGCGTTACTGGGTTGATTACTGGACCAAACCAGTTGAAAGAATAATAGAAGAATTTGGTCTTCTTTATTATCATTATTATTACCTTTATTTATTTTTCATTGACAAATAAAATATATACTTTTGGTGTACAGTGTGATCTATATATACACATGCATTGTGGAATGTGGAATGGTTAAATCAGGCTAATTAACATATCCTCACATACTTTTTTTGAGGTGAGGATATTTAAAATCCACCCTCTTAGCAATTTGCGAGAATACGGTACCCTGTTATTAACTAGAGTCACCATGCTGTACAGTAGATCTCCAGAATTTATTTCTTCTAGTCTAACTAAAACTATGCACCCTTTGACCAACATTCCTCCATTCTCACCCCGCCCCTGCCTCCAATCCCTGGTAACTACCATTCTACTCTGCTTCTATGGGTTCAACTTCTTTAGATTCTGCATATAAGTGAAATCATGGGGTATTTTTCTTTCTGTGACTGGCTTGTTTCACTTAACATAATGCACTCCAGGTTCATCCATGTTGTTGAAACTGACAAAATTTTCTTCTTCTTTAAGGCTGTGTAGTATTCCATTGAGTTTATATACCATATTTTCTTTATCCCTGGGCTTTTAAAAAATGAGTTTTGGACATTCAACAGACAGCAAGGGAGCATCAATGAAGATTTTTAAGGAGGACAGAATCATGCTTTATGAGAATATATGTTTTCAACTAAATGGTTAAGATCTAAAGAGATGGCTGACTGTACTTATTCGTTATTTTACACAAAGCAGAACGCAACAGTGTTTTTATCCAATGAGATTACATATATAATATCTTGTTATCACAAATCCTAAATTAGTAGACTTTGAATTAACAAGGTATTATCTATTACTCACAGTTTGTGAAAAGACAGAATATACGTCACAAGTAATTTTTTGGTTCAATCCTGGACATTTAACAAATTAAGTATGAATTTAAGATTTTTTCCCAGGATAAGGTGGAGAGTTAAGTCAAAATCTTACAGGCATTATTATTTTTTATAGAACAAATTTTCTCCTCATTTCACAAAAAAATCCCAAGGGAACCTTGGTGCATCTCAATGGTAGTATAAGCACTGCTTTGGTTAATATTTAGGGAGATCTGTTCATGTCCATTTGTGGCTTTCTGTCAAGTCTGGGACTCTAAGCTCAGGCACTGAACTATTTTAAAGATGTTTGTGATATATATTTGACTTTATTGTGTGTGTGTGTGTGTGTGTGTGTGTGTGTGTGCGTGTGTGTATGTGTGTGTGTGAAATGGGGTCTCGTTATGTTGCATAGGTCCAAACTGGACTCAAATTCCTGGGTTCAAGTGATCCTCCTACCTCAGCCTCCCAAGTAGCTGAGACTATTGATGAATACCATCATACCTGGCTCCTATACTTGACTTTTTTTTTTTTTTTTTTTTGAGTTGGAGTCTCACTCTGTCGCCCAGACTGGAGTGCAGTGGCCGCTTCCGGCCACTGCAGCCTCGACCTGCTGGGCTCCAGCGATCCTTCCACCTCAGCCTTCCGAGTGGCCGGAATTACAGGCATGCGCTATCACGCCCGGCTGATTTTTTTTTGATTTATTGTAGAGATGAGGTCTCGCTGCCCAGGCGGGTCTCGAACCTGCGGGCTCAGGCAATCCACTCACCTCAGCCTCCCAAAGGTGCGGGATTACAGGCTGAGCCACCGAGCCCGGCTTGACTTTTTAATAACAACTTTTAGTTTCAATTTTACAAATATCTGGAATGCTATATGGCTCTGGAAAGCTTTTAAAATTAAGACAAAGTCAAGACAAGAGAAAATTTAGATAAAGGAAAGTCCTTCTCTATAGTCTGAAAATGCCTAGAACGGTAGGTTTAAAGTCTCCAAGTAAAATGCAGGACTCAAGGAAGTTATTTCATCCTCTTACTGTATCCTCCTGCCTTATTTCTTCTTGCTTTCGGTCCTAAACACTCATATTATACTGCGTGTTTCCACAAGTTCATTACTATAGAATAAAATCCAATGTAAAGAATAGCTACAATATACCCCCTTGAAACAATCATGAAACTTCAGGAAAATCACATCTGAATGTCTGAGTACAAAAAAAATTATATTTTGATATATATGAAATATATATTTCATAAAGGAGCTGAGATCTGAGCCAAGGGCAGAGCTGGAAATAGAGACTGAATAGAAGCTTATGTAAGCTCTGTGATATTGACAAATGAGATTGGATTCATATGACCTTTGTCAACAAAATGAATGTCTATGTAAAGCCACTGCCATCCTTGAGGTACAAAACACTTCTCAAGAATTTCTATCCTGTGAATAAATCCGGTACACAGGCGAGAAGTTTGGGTTTCTTCTCCCAGATTTAGTCTCCGTTTTACCTTAATGTCTCTAATCCAGGACTGAACTTGTTCCAAGTTATCTTCATTGATTTCAGCAAGTTTTCCCCGCCAAGCTACTGCTTGACCATCAAACTTCACAAAATTGAATTTGCTTTTATATTTCAGCTGTTCCTGTAAGAGATCATTATTATTTAACCATAAAAGCACTCAAATGTAAACAAAGGTTAGGGCAGCTCACAGTTTGATAAACTTTAATCACCATGATACGTATTTTCAGATCATGAAGCTAAAAATTACACTCAATACAGAAAATGTTTTCCAGTATAGACATTTAAATAAAATGTATACAGTTTGCATGTTAAGACCTTTACAAATGTATATATGTGCATATGAATATATGTCACATACATGTATAAGTCAACATATAAAGTTACATTAACTATTGACTCTAATACTAACATTAATGGTATATCAAATAAACACGCTAAATGCAATATGCTTAATGAAAAGAAATCTAAAACAATATCATTTCAGTCATCATCTTTTGGGTAAGACTTTTATTTGGTTACAGATTTATTCACTTGCCCATATTTCTCCAGTAAAGATTTGTCAAATTAAAAACTGCATTTTGTTAAGCAAAAAACAAAAACAAAAAACCCTCTATTTTGCATTTCTCAAATGCTCCCCACGGTCATTTCTGTAGTTAATACTTACATCTATATTATGAATTCATGACAGTACTATGATACTCCTTTATATTTTGAAACTAGAAGTACAGAAACTTAAACAACCTGCTTCAGGTCATCAAATTCAGAGTCAGCACAAATACAATGAGAACTGAAAGCTCTTAAACATCAGTTTACACTCCTCCCATAGGCTAGTGCATACATCATCCCTAATAAATATTTGAAATTAAAATAAAAATGCCAAGATTAAGAGTATCTGGAGAACAATGAAGGTATGTGTATACCACAGTTATCAGGATAGAGAAAATCTGAAACAATGAACAAAGAAATCCCCTCAAGCTACCCATGTGTGATGGAAAGAACCCACTGGAGAAAGCATCTGCTTGCAAAGGAGAATTAATGAGTCTCTAACCGGCAAAAGAGAGGAGCTTTTCCTGAATTGGCTTTCTTATGAATTTTTTAGTGCAAAATGTCCCTGTTCACTGCTCATGACAACTACATACAGATAGATGAGGAGTGGTGGAGACGTATTTATGATACACAGATCCCCAAATGTGTAAACCTTGACAATTCCGTCCAACCTGTATGAACTGAATGATCTTGTCCTTCACAAAGTCCAGTTTGCTCTTCATTGAATGAGATGTATCGATGAGGACATAGACACCATCATTATGTACTTTTCCAAAGAGGATTTGACTCCCATCCTGTAGCCATTTAATCCTAGACAGGAAATAGGTTGAAAGTGAATAGGTAGAGCCTACAAGAACAAGAGCATCTTCCTAGGAACTTAACGATGCATCTACAGAGGATAGAGCTGTGCTATATTAGTTAAACCCAATCTTCTGTGAGCGGATTATTTACTCTGAGGTTTTTCTGTTGAAAAGTCTACACTTAGACTGTCTCGCTTATCATCACCCTCCACTACCCCTCATCAGTCCAAGCAAAACAGAACTAAGAAAATGAACATGACAGAGAAAAGAAAGGAAAAGGTGCCAAAGAAAAAAATAAGAACTTTTAGTCATCTGATATTTTGAGGCCCTCAGCTATGACTTCAGACCATTTGTTCTTTTAGTCCTGCTGACAGCAGTCAAGCTAGTAAAGCCAGCACATTCCTGCAGCATTAATGAAGCTTATAGGCAGTACCAAGCACCCCAGAGTCCTGCAAAAACCAAGGACCAGGTGGTTATGTGAGAAGTACTGCTCCTGTGGTCCATGCTCAGGTTCTCATCACAGGATTATTAAATTAAATTCACAACTGCAGGCAAAGCCTGGAGGGTGTGGGTGGGGAAAGAGGATAGAAAAAAAATTGAAATTGAGTTCAGGGTTCAGCAAGGCTTAGGCAACGACAATTTGTAGGGCAAAATGCTGAAAGGGAGGTTATGGCACAGAAACAGGGAGAGAAAGAGAGTGAGAGCGAGAATGGACAAGCTCCAGAGATCTCTGAAGGGTACCCTTGAAATTTTGGCTAAGTAATGATCAAGGCATGTGTGTAAAGAAACTATTGAAGCTGAGGGGCAAAAGCCACCAAAAAGGAGCAGGAGGATCAACCCCTCAGAGCTCACACAAGGCTGAGAGTGGTTGGTTCATCTACCATCAGGCACACCTCCTTAATACATGAGGCATCAAGTAGAGTCCTCCAAGAGTATTATTGCCTTAGTAGTAGGACCAAATTAGCCCTGGCTAAAGGTTACCTTGGACATGTTCTAACATAACTTAAAACAAGTCCTAAAGAGAGCAAACTTATTTCAAGCAACTTAACTGTATCAAGAATATACATTAAAAATAAGAATAACAAAACCCAGCATCTAACAATGTAAAATTCAAAATGTCTGGCATCTAGTAAAAAACTACAAGGCATGCATAGAGCAAGGAAATATGATCCATAATCAAAAGAAAAATTGATCGCCGGGAGTGGTGGCTCAGCCTGCAATCCCAGCACTTCAGGAGACCAAGGCGAGTGAATTGCCTGAACCTGTGGGTTCGAGACCAGCCAGGACAACTTGGCGAGACCTCGTCTCTACAATAAATCAAAAATTGGCTGGATGTGGTAGTGCGTGCCTGTAGTTCTGGCTACTTGGCAGGCTGAGGCAGAAGGATTGTCGGAGCCCAGCAGGTCAACCATGAGCATGCCACCACACTCCTGCCTGAGCGACAGAGTGAAACTCTGACTCAAAAAAAGAATTCTTTTTTTAACTCTTTTTAATTCTTTTTTTAATAATTGATACATAATAACTGTACATATTTATAGGGTATAATGTGATGTTTCAATGCATGTATACATAGTATTATGATCAAATAAGGGTAATTACTATATCCGTCACTTTAAATGTTTATAATTTACTTGTGAGAAAATTCAAAATCTGCTTTTCTAGTGGTCTTGAAATATACACCACATTGTGATTTGATATAGTCACCCTACTTTGTAGTAGAACACCAGAACTTATTCCTCCTGTCTAACTGTAACTTTGTACCCATTGACCAACCTCCCCTGGCACCTCCATCCCTCCAACTCTAGTAACCCTAACCCTACTCTCAACTATGAAGTCAGTTTTTTAAGATTCCACATATACATGAGACATATACGCGAGACACCACATGTACATGTGGTATTTGAAGAAAACATCAGTAAAACACTTCACGAACTCAAACTGGGTAAGGATTTTTTGAGTAAGACCTCAAAAGCATAGACAATAACAGCTAAAATAGATAAAGGGCATTATATCAAATGAAAAAGCTGCTGTACATCTCACCAACAAGGGTAACTACACGATGAATATTTGTGTACCCAACCCTGAATTGTACTCCACAATTGCAAAATAAAAAAATTTTAAAGTTAAAAAAAAAGAAAAAGCTGCTCGGTGGCAAACAAAACAATCAATCAAGTGAAGAGAAAACCTGCAGAATGGTAGGAAGTATTTACAAACTATGCCTGTTACAAGGGGTTAATGTCCAGAATATATAAGGAACTCAAACAAGTAAGCAGCAAAAAAAAAAAGCCCAAATAATATCACTTAAAAATGGGCAAAAACCCTAAATAGACATTTCTCAAAAGAAGAGAAATTGGCTAATAGATATATTTTTAAATGCTCGACACCATTAATCATCAGAGAAATGCAGATCAAAACCATGAGACATCACGTCACTCCAGTTAGAATGGCTATTATCAAAAGACAGAAAAAAGAAAAAAAAAAATGGCTGGGCCAGACTCGGTGGCTTAACCTGTAATTCCAGCACTTTGGGAGGTCGAGGCGAGACCTCCTCTCTACAACCAATCAAAAAGTAATTTAGCTGGGTGTGCACACACTGCAGTCCCAGCTACCGGAAGGCTGAGGCGGAAGGCTCGCCAGAGCCCAGCAGGTCAACGCTGGGGTGGCCGAGAGCGTGCCACTGCATTACGGTCTGGGTAGGGAGTGAGACTACAACTCAAAAAGAAAAAACAATCGTCGGGTGCAGTGGCTCATGCCTGTAATTCCAGCACTTGGGGAGCCAAGGTGGAAGAACTGTTTGAGCCCAGGAGGCAGAGGCCAGCCTAGGAAACATGGCAAGACCTCGTCTACAAAGGTCAAAAAATAAGCTGGGTGTAGCGACACATGACTGTTGTCCCAGTTACTCCAGAGGCTGGGGTGGGAGGATCGCCTGAGCCTAGGAAGTCATGGCTGCAGTGAACTGTGATGTTGCCACTGCACTCCAGCCTGGGCCATAGAGTGAGAACCCAACTCAAAAAAAGAGAGCGAGACAAAAAATAACAAAAGCTAGCAAGGATGCAGAGAAAAGTAAATTTTCATACACTATTGGTAGGGATACAAATGAGTACAGTTTGGAAATTCCTCAAAAAATTAAAAATAGAACTACCATATGATCCAGCAATCCCATTACTGGGTTTATATGCAAAGAAAATGCAATCATTATGCTGAAGAGATATCTGTACACACATGCTCATTGCAGCACTATTTACAATAGCAAAAATATGGAATAAACCTAAATGCCCAAATAATGATGAATAGATAAGGAACAAGCCAGCCTTAATTCAGAATGAAATCCTGTCATTTGCAGCAACATGGGTGATCCCAGAAGACATTACGTTAAGTGAAATAAGCAAGGCAGAGATAGGCGTTCTCGTTTTCAAATGATTATTGCAGACTGATACAGTACTGGTTTAAGCTCATTAGATTTAGTATCTGGTTTAATCCATAGAACAAATTTATAACTGGCATTAGTATTCCCACTTTATAAATGAGGAAGGAGGTACATAAAGACATTAATGAACTTGCCCAGGGTCACACAGCAAGCAACAGAGCTAGGATTCGAATCCAGCTATTTCAAACCTCAGAGCCCATGCACCAAAATGAATTTGGCCTAAAACTGTCCACTGGAATCTGGGACAAGAAAGCGTGAGGGTAGATCATTCCCATGAGGCTGACCCTGAGGTCACACCATTAGTATACGATACTCATGAGCATTACCAGATTTTAAGGGCCCAGTAGGGTTGAAAGGGATCACGTGATCCCTTTCATGATTTTAAGCTTATTTCTAAAACATATCTATTATTCAATTGTATTCAAATATCTCACAACGTTATAGCAGTTGCCTTGAAGTGTAATATTCAAGAGTACAGAGGACACTATACTGTGTACAATACACCCGCAGTACCCAAAAAATGCAAGACATAAGCAGAAGCAATTCTTAACCTCCTCCAGTGATATATAACCAATGTGATAGCTACATATTTGTTTGCTGTTTTCAATCATTTCACTGGTATGAAGATAGCTTGGAGTCTGAGTTCCAACATTCCCCTTGTTAACAAGGCTATCAGCAAACCATCAGATGGCAACCTTGACTTGACAGTGTTTACTGGCCATTTCTCCTGGTTGAGCTTTTACTTTTATATGATGGAATACTTTATTCAGCCATAAAGAAGAATAAAATCCTGTCATTTGTGAGAACGTGGATGAGTCGGGAGGACATCGTGTTAAGGAAAATTCGTCAGGCACAGAAGGCCAAATATCACATGTTCTCACTCATGTGGGGGCTAAAGAAATATTTTTAACTCATAGAAGTAGAGAGTAGAAGTATGGATATTAGAGATTTCAAAGGGAAGCAGAGAGGGAAGAATGGGAAGAGGCTAGTTAATGGATACAAAACTACAGCTAGATAGGAGGAATGAGTTCTGGTTTTCTATAGCACTGTAGGATAAATATGGTCAACTATAATTTATTGCACATTTTCAAAAAGCTAGAAGAAAGGATTTTGAATGGTCACAATGTTAAAAAATGTTTGAGGTGATAGATATGCTAATTACCTGATTTGATCATTATACATTGCATACACGTATCAAAATTTCACTCTGCATCCCACAAACAGGTACAATTATTACGTGTCAACTAAAAATAAAAGGAGGAAAAAGAGATCAAACAGGTTTGAATTTCAAGAGGGACTAGACCACTTGTGCCTTCCTGCAAATACACCAACCTCCTTTGGATCTGGGCCAGGACCATGTAAATTTTCTTGCTGTACCACCTGTATTTCTCCTTGGTAATGTTGACATGGACCAAGCTCCCATCCTTCCAGGGAGCATGGACGAACCTGCTGCAATATTTTGCATGGACTGTCTTCTTGCTGGTCTCCTAAGGAAAGGACAAAGGACAGAGCCATTCAGAAACCATTTAAGGGAAAGATCTACAGATGGCACCTTCATCTCTTAGTGCTCAGTAACATTGTAAATCATTCAATCATTAGTTCAACCGAACATATTTGGGGGCCTCTCCATATGGAGCTCTGTCCTAGGTGTCATGCACAAGGGTCAGAAAGACATGTGTGATCGCATCTGTGCCACAGAAAAGCTAATGATTCCAGCCAGTAGGGAGACACTAAACACGCGCATACACACACACACACACACACACACACACACACACACACACACACACATACACACACACATACACACACACACACACACACAAGAGAGAGAGAGAGACAGAGGTATTAGTAATGCAGAGAATTAGATATTCTACCAGGTTGAGTGAGTAAGATGTGGGCAAGTCCTGGCAAAGAAGAAAGAGCTCACAGTGGAAGTGGACTGGAGGGCCAGGGAGACCATTCTGGAGGAGGTGGAACCGAGACTTACACAAAACCTCTTTTCATGCTTTCCCCAGCTGCAAATGAAGCAAAGAGGCCAAGAGCCCCATCCCACATCTAGCATCTTCTACTGAGATGCACAGAACTGGTCCAAGGGCAGCTCCCCACCCCCACCCCAAGGAGTGCTCTCATCATCAGATCTGGCTCTACTATTCATCCAGCTGGTGTTCATCAAGCATTCCTCCAGGCCAGGAGCACTTTTAGGCACCAGGAATACAACCCAAGAACAAACACCAAAATTCCTGCCTTCAGAGAGCTCACATTACAGGAGAAGAGTCAGATAATAAGCAAATTGTGATATATTATGCAGGGTGATGACAAATAGAGAAAAATAAGGCAAGGAAGGAGATATAGGGCTGAGGAAGACAGGGCTGGCGAGGAGAGGGAAACTCTTACAGAGAGTGTGAAACATGAGCAAAGACCTGAAGGAACAAAGTGTAGGGTCCAGAGGAAGTCAGAGGACATCGCAGGGGCCAAAGTCCTGAGCTAAGAGCCTGTCCGGCATGTCTGTAGAACTTTAGGAAGGCCAATATATCCAAAAGAGAATGAGGGAGGGAAGAAAGAGTGAGATGAAATGAGGAACACGAGGAACACGTGAGGAGGCGGCCAGGCGCAGTTCCCATAAAGCCTGACAGCTGATGGAAATGACTCTGGCTTTTGCTCTGTTTAGAAAAGGGACCCCCTCAGGACTTTAATAGGAGCAGTGACACAACTCATTTATGGTATCACAGGATGACTCTGGTTACCCTGTTGAGAACAGGGCAGAAGCAGGGAGTCAGGAGGCCAGTTAGGTGCATGGCCCAGGGCAGCAGCAGCCCTGGTGAGAAATGGTCAGACCTTGAATGGCAGATACATTCTGAAGACAGAGCTGACAGGATTTAGTGAGAGATCAGAGGTAGGAATGAGAGAAAAGAGAGGAGTCAGGAATGATTCTGAGGTATTCAGCCTGGGGATCTGAAAGAATAGAGCTGGAACAAATTAACAGGGGGAAGACTGCAAGAGAGCAACTTCGAAGGAGGAAGCTCAAGATTTCGTGTCTGGTCGGTGTAATCCCAGCACTTTGGGAGGTCGGGCGAGTGGATTGCCTGAGTCCGTGGGTTCAAGTCCCACCCGGGGAACTTGGTGAGACCTTGTCTCTACAATAGATCAAAAATTAGCCAGGTGTGGTAGCGCGCACCTGTAGTTCTGGCTACTTGGAAGGCTGAGGCGGAAGGATCGCCAGAGCCCAGCAGGTTGAGGTTGCAGTGGCCGGGAGCGTGCCCCTGCACTCCAGCCTGGGCGACAGAGTGAGACTCTTAACTCAAAAAAAAAAAAAAAGATAGATTTTGTGTCTGATGTGTCAGGTTTGAGATACCTATTAGGCATCCAAGTAACATGACAAGTAGTCAGGAGGAGATCTGGGAAGAACCTAGGACTGGAGGCATACATTTGGAAGTCCCACCCCTGGCATGCACAGGATATTAAAAGCCATGGGACCGGATGTGATCACCTAGAGAAGGACTATGGAGAGAGAAGAGGTCTGGGGACCACGCCTTGAGGCTCTCCAGCATGGAGTTGGGGTACGGGAAAGAAGTAACAATGAAGACTGAGAAAGAAGAACCAATGAAGCAGGAGGAAAACCAGAACAGGTGAAAACAGGTCAAGAAGAAAGAGACTGAGCAAGGACCCCTGGATGTATCAGTTCAGGTATCCCTGGGAGAAGGGGGTTTTGGTGGAGAGATGGGGGCTTTTTCCTGATTGGGCTGGGTTCAAGAAAGCACAGGAGGAGAAGTGAAGAATTGGAGAAAGAAAATGTATGAATCTCTTCTGATGAACTGAATTTGAAAGAGGAGCAGAGGACTGAGGCAAATGAGGGAGAGTCAGAGGCAAATATGGGAATCGAGAAGATGTTTCTAAGATGGGAGAAATAGCAGAATGTTTGTATGCTGAAGGGAAAGATTCAGAAACAAGGGCAATATTGAGGACATGAAGTAGGAAAGGGAGAATGGATGAAAGAGGCAAGAGAGATCCATGTACACACAGAGGGAGTGGCCTTAGACAGGACAAGGACAATCCAGCCTGTGAAAAGGAAAAACAAAGGTAGCGCACACAGGTGCAGATGTGGGAGTTGGATATGGAGAAAGATATTCATGATATTCACATTCGTGTTTCAGGACATGGGAAAAAAGCTTCCGTGCTGAAAGTGAACATGGAGGAGGAGGTGCTGGACATTTCAGGAGAAATGTAGAGCAAGAGGCCAAGCAGATTGCTAGGCAACACGAAAGATCCACCGACATTAGAGGGCATGAATTTAAGGTGAAGCCAGGCATCATGGATGGGCATTTTCCTTCTCTTTCTGCCAGTGCAGTGAATTAATTGCACAGGCATAAACCAGAAAGACAAAGAGTTGGATTTAACCAGGGTTCAATTTGGAGTTTTTCCAGATGGGTGCAATCGTGTAAGAAGGGAAAATTGGTTGAGGATGCATGGGAGAGGCAAAGAGATGGAGAGGACAGAGAAAAGGTGTTAGAAACAGTAACATGCATATAAGTGATCAGTAACATGCAAAAATAAGTGATCAGCAAGTAGGACATTTAGAATCGAGGATGTGGGTTATGATTAAGAGTTATTTGCAATGACAAAGTCGAAGTCATGCCTCAGGTAGGAGTGGCAAAGGAGTGAAGGAGCAAGCCGTTGGAGAAGAGGAGGTCAAAGAAATGAAAGATTGGAGTATAGGAAGGATCTTCCACATGGGATTGCAATCACTAAGAACTAAAACAGACATTAAAGCCAGTGACAGCAAGAGAGAAGCTGTCATCTTCAAGGACTGATGAGGTTGAGCTAAGGCTCAGTAGGTGACAGGCATTGTAGCGAGTGTGGTAAGATACAGTCTGATAACAAGGGAAAAGGGAGGGAGGGAGGGAGAAGGTCAAGAGGGAGCCAAGAGGAACGAGGAGGCCGCCACCTGCCAGGGCCCACAGGTCCCAGTGGAAAGGGAGAGAAACCAGCTGCCCACTCAGGGGCTGCCAGGAAACAGGGTCCTGGAGAGGGAATCCAGACAAGTAGGGAACAGGAACATTTCCGAAGACTGGAGGCTCTGAGGGGTTTGCTGATGACTTCAAGTCCTAGAGGGTAGAGTGGAGGGATTTTAGGAGTTAGGAAGGAATACAGAAGGTCAAAGAAGTGATGTTTGAGGCATACAGGGATGAGAATTCAGGACTCTCATGAGAAGGGGCTGAAGGACTAAGATGAGATCAGCGCCCACTCCCAAGGCGGGCGGAGAGGGGAACCACATCTCTGTCGCAGTGCAAGGATGGAAGGAGAAAGGTGTCTTCTCTTATTCTTGCCACATGCCTGGCATTGTCACCAAAAGAGTTCTCCATTCCTCAATCCTCTCACATGGCATATCCCAAGTGTGTCTTATATATAGCCACACGGAAAACCACCAGATCATATGCTACATAAAGGCAAGCTTTGTGTCACATGGCAGCATATCCCTTTGCTACATAACAAAGCTTTTTGGGTCATTGATTTCTCAGTGTCAATGGGTTTCCTGTATCTGTACCTATAAATTGGTTTTTATAGTTAAACATTTAGGGGGTCCTGCCCAGTGGGAGTCTGGAGGAACTCTAAAAAAAAAAACACCTACCTATTTAACCACCTCATTTTCTCCCTACTTTATACACATCATAATTTTAGGTGTAAATCTAGTTTCAAATATGTGTTCCCAAATTGTCCCATTTTCACTAATATTTGTGAAAGAGAATAGTTGTGCTATATAATTCTCAACCTACTATTATTGGTAAGCACAAAAAATTTGAGGTAAAATTCTCTTTTTATAAGTCATTTTCTTCAAACTGGTCCTGTGAGATTTCATTTGAAATTGTCAAGAAAGAATCAGGAGACAATTAGTATTAGAGCTAGCTTGAGTGCACTGCATTGCCATGAACTTGCAGTTCTAATCAAAGGGGATTGATATTTTGAAATATCAAGGGTCTAATGTATTTCTAAAATGAAAATTTAGTTATGTATGATTTCCTGAACATTACTGAGTAATGTCTGCAAAACCAGAAAAGTGTGCTGGGGGAGGAAACCCACAAATGAGATTTTCCCTGCACTGTGACAATTACTCTGCATCCTAGGACAAGCCAGGAAACAAGTCTTGCGTCAATTCTGCATTTTTCTAATTCAATTTTTGTATTTTCCTCCTTTCAGTTCATTATAAACACACAGCAGTAAGACGGCAGGAACACAACATGGTGTGGCTAATGTATCCCCAAAGGAAAGCATCCTTCCTGGGGAGGGCATGTGGTGCTCTGTGGTCAGCTGTTGGAGCTACAGACATCTCAGTAATGATCGTGACATTGAATTGGAGTCTTCAAGAATACATAAAGTGACACAGAGTAGAATGGTGGTGCCAAGAGGCTAAGAAAGGGAGTGAGTAGGAGGAATAGAAAGAGGTTGGTTAATGGGTAAAAAATACGATCAGATAGAAAGCATCAATTCTAGTTCTATAGTACAGCAGGGAAATTATAGTTAGCAATAATTTATTGTATATTTCAAAATGGATCAAATAGAAGAACAGTAATGTTTCCAACACGAAGAAAAGATAAATGTTCGAAGTGATGATATCCCAATTACCCAGATTTGATCATTACACATTATAGACATGTATCAAAATATCACATGTACCCCCAAAATATGTACAGCCACTAGATATCAATTTAAAAAAAGAAGAAAGTGACTCTGTATTTTGGGAGGGCCTGACGTCCTGTCTGCATGTGGCTCCTTTTAAGTTCACTTTACTTTACAGTGTGTACCTGGGAATTTACCACCTCCTAAAAGGACTTTTTTGTTTGTTTGTTTCTTTGTTTTACAAAACTGCAGTATTCATTTTATCCTGATTTTCTGTTTCATACTGTGACATTTCGTAGTATTTCCACACTTCTACACTCTGGACCCAGTCTTCTGGTACCTGTCCTACACCTCGCTGTTACTCAGAGTGTGGCCTCTAGACCAGAAGCTTCACCATCCTCTGGGGATTGTAATGGATGCACAATCTTGAGCCCCACCTCAGACCTGCTGATTCATACACATGATACTAGAGTTTAGAAGCTGCTGCTATTGCGTATCGTCTTTCCATTGGGAGCCAGAGAGGGCACTAAGAGAAGCTACATTCCCATAAGACCCACTGGGCACGATGAACTATACAGTTTTCAAAGTTTTCAGTAGACACCTACCTGGTGCTGAAAACCTTTGGAAGATCTGATTCTATATTTACTGGGATTCCCCTATTTGCTGGCTGGTAGTCACTAGAATGATGCAACTTTATGACAATGAAAATACAAGAGCACCATAGCAAAGCCTGCTTCACCAATGTTTCCCTCTTCTACTCAATATGAGGAAACAAAGGGCTTCACTATTTGCACTAGTCTGAGACTCATAGTGCCTGATTCCTACAAGCCCAGCCCTTGGCTTAAGTATAATTCACTTATGCTTAGAAATCATTCCCAGACTTGATCTCCACCCTCACAGTTACCTTTTAGAGAAGGGTGAGGTGGGAAGCAGAGGGAATCCTTGCTTCGTGGAAACCCAAGCTGGTTTCCCTCCCTGCTGCCCTTCACCATGGGTCCTGCTCTTGGTTTCTGACCTGAAGGAGGCCTCACCCACCCAGGGGTTAAAGGGAGGCCACAGCCCCTCCCAGGAGTTCACTTCACCTACCGCACTGGTCTGTATGGTCTCGTTCTCTGGTTTGGCTTTTATATCAACAACTCCATCAGCATGTCGGAAAGAGCAGTCAGCAAGGATATCATAAAATGACAGTTTCTGGGCCTTCAAGCCATACTTCTGCAGCCACTTCTTAGAGTCCCAGGTGTCTTCTGGGTTTGACACACTCTCGACCGAGGTTGTTCCTGACTCTGTTTTTGAAATCACAGCTCATCAGCTATTGATATTGCTCATGCCATTCATATCACACCCCCAACTTAATACTTACCAACTTGGAACATGTTTTTTGTTAGATATATAGGCCATGTTTCATTACAGAAAACATGCTTTTCAAAGCAGGACTGGAAAATAATTAGTTCACAAGACTGGAAAGCAGGATATCGGTTACTTCATCTCACTCCCTGCTCTACCTAAGTTGATTGGCCCCATGCCTGAGTGGAGGAGGACAGTAGACTAAGGCTGGGTGTTAGTAGCTATGTGTGTAAAGTTGGAGTCAGAAGTTCTGGGTTCAAGTCCTGGCTCCATCACCGGCTAGCTTGAGCAAGTTGCTCAAACACTGGGTGAGTCATTTCATTTGGCCTCTCTGAGCTTAGGCAGAATTCCTCATCTGCAGATGGAAAGTATTATCTGCTTGGCCTTCCTAGGTGTATTGCAGCAATTCAGTGAGAAAAGTCATGTGAAAGTCCTCCACGTACAGTGTAGCACCTTGGTAGGGTGAAATTGATCACAGTGAGAGTATTTACAGAGTCTGAAAATCTGCACATCCTACCAGGTCTTCTTTAATTCCAGGAAGTGGGCTATTAACACTCACTTGCACACTACTGGAAGGAAGGCAGAAAGGACCCTGAGTTTTAATCCTTATAGGAGCCCTAGGAAGACCAGGATGGGGTGCTAGGTAGGGAGATGCCTATTTTTTTTAACAGCATGTACTGTCATATATGAGATCCATGAGCACTACGGGTTAATTTGTTTCCACTCAGACCAGTGACTCTCAACCCTCCATAATGGAATCCACTGAAGAGCTTTAAAAAATACTGATGACTGGGTTCCCTTCATTAGATCCTATCTTAATGGGTCTGCGAGTGTGACCTGGATATTGGGATTTGTCAAAGTTCTCTAGGTGATTGTATTGTGCAGCCAAACTTTGCAACTGGCTTCAGGTGGAAAGAGCTTTCTCAATTACAACTAACTTGGATGGATTTAGAGTCTGTAATACTTAGTGATTTATTACAGAAACAAATATCTGAGTACTACACGTACTCGCTCATAAGTGGACCCTGAACATTTATCGTAATACTATAAGAGAGGAATTGGCAGTAGTGGGAAACTTCCAGGAGAAGGAGGGGGGCACATAACATCAATAAGGGTACACAGACTTTACCTGCACGATGATCACTCATGTACCTAACCCTGAATTGTACCCCACATCTTTAAAAATCAACCCAAACAAAACTCCATGAGTAATGTTTCTACCAGACACAGGTGCAAGTGAAATTATGCTGTTAATTTAAAAGTAGCACTCACTAAGGGAAGCAAAAATATAACCCAGACCTACCGATTACTATATTTAAGGGAATATATAATTAGATAAAGATTTGAAGAAATAAAACACTTTATAGTCAATTGTTTCTCTATAATATGTAAGGATCTGCCCATTAATGCTTCATGTGATTTATGTCCTTGAATTTTAATAAAATATATTTGAGAAAATTCACTTTGAAACCTACCAGAGTTAGAACTTCTCAAAGAAGCTTGCTCTGGCTTTTGAACTTTAAAATAAACCTGGCATCGAAAGCCCCTTGGACCACCATCCCCAATTCCAGTAGTTTGTTCCTACATGAATCACAAAGCATCATTTCACTTTTCTCAGAATCAAGCGAGAAGCTTCCCTAAGCTTCTAATCCCTAGGGTTTTCCTAGCACACTCTCCTGCATCACGAGGAAGCAGGAAGTTGCTGGTGTTGACAGGGAGATCAGTCAGCCTTCTTGGAGAAACGCTTTGGGTGACTATTTTTCCTCAAGTTATTGTTAATTACATTCCAAGTCTTTGGTTCTTTTTAAAATCTACTCAGGAGGACATTTTCTTTTCTCCCTCCTTCTAAAAAAATCAGTAGATATTGCAGGAAACAAATTTTTCATTCAATTATCTTCAAAGCAACACACCCTTTATTACATTCTTTTGCTCTGTTTTGGGTTGCCTTCTTTGAAAAGAGATGAGAGCCCTTGATCAAGCATAAATTCAAATTTATCATAAAAGAACTTGTACAAACACATTCAAAACAATCCTAGCAAGAGTTTTTAAGGCGCCAGAGAAAAACTGTTGACTCCTAGCTTCACCCAGGATCTGGCAGTGTTGCCCTTGAGTTTAGGATTCAGGCTCCCAATTATCATCTGAAAAGGAGGTTCAGGAAGACTCAAAAGAAAACAAGGAACA
Source organism: Cephalopachus bancanus (assembly GCA_027257055.1). NCBI lineage: Eukaryota > Metazoa > Chordata > Mammalia > Primates > Tarsiidae > Cephalopachus > Cephalopachus bancanus. Next base: position 473,122 of record JAPVLO010000159.1, on the reverse strand, counting down.
GTCAAGCAATCAAAAGCAAATAGCCTGGGTGCTCTAATGCTGAAGAAAGGAAAGAAAAGGGGGGAAATCTTTTTCACTTTCATTGCTATTTGCACCAGTTACTGGCTGAGCCTCATTTTCCCCAGGAGGGGTAGGGAAAGACATCATCTGTTCATTAGCACCACTTACTAAAGGGTCCTTTCCATTCCCCTGCAGTTATCTTAATTAAAAGTGTTGCATGAATTCTCACCTACAGAACCTTCATTTGTTGTAGAGGTGTGAGCTCAAAGCTAATCCTGATTGCATGGCTTTTCTACTCCACTGGACGGATCTCTAAAGATTTTCTTTCAGTTATGGGCAAAGGAAGCCAATGGCAGAGCACATCCATGCCACAGAATTAACCAGCCCGGTCCTCTCCACCTTACTTATCAATTTCAGGCCATTTCTCAATGTGTAAGTCCTACTGAACAATGCTTTTGAAAACCATCACTGCTATAGCCAGGACCTCAGGCAAAAAGATAAGTTGAGTATAATTTATCAGTACCCACTCTCTCCCTCTGTCCCTCATCCACCTACCCTCAAGGTTCAGTTCAGAGGCATTCAGCCATCAGGGATTTATCACTACCGCGACTGTCTTCCCTCATCTTCCTCCACTCTTCCCTCATCTTCCTCACTGAATGTGACTTGTCCAGCACCTCATTCCTGCCATTCTAGAGATCTGTCAAGGAAACCTTCAAGGGAACTGTCAGTTAACGATAAATAGAGTTCTAAATCTGGAACCAGCCCCAGAAAACATCAAGTCTGGTGTTACAGTAGGTTCCACAAAAACTGCTTCTACTACGTGTCAGTGGCTGCTACTCAGAAAGAGGGTTCCATGGGCAAAAGTCCAGGGAGCTTAAAAAGAAACAGTTTCAAGGGGTTCTTGATCACAGGACTCTTCTACGACTTTCTTACGAGAATGAGTAGTGGGGCTCACCACAAGTAATCCAGAGTTATTTAGTCCCAGATTCTTCCTGCGTGGAACATTTTGGAGGGTTTGTATTTGATAGATTACAGCTTGGTATACACTGTCCACCACTCTTGTGATCACAGTGAACAACCCTTGGCCATCACATGGGAACTGGTACAGGAAAAGAACACTGTGAACTAGTTAAAAACAAGATGGAAGGGAGGAAGGAAGGAAAAGGGGAGGGAAAGAGCAAAAGAGGGAGGGAAAAGAACTCTGTGAAGTAGCTAAAAAGGAAGGAGGAAGAGGAAGGAAGGAAGGAAGGAAGAAAGGAAGGGGAAGGGAAGGGTTACAGAATTGAGGACAGCTGGGAAGGGAGGGAAAAAGAGCAACTATCAGGAAAAGAAATCTGGGTCTCACCTGCTGGTGAGATGGATGAGGTTTTCAGCCCTGTGAGCCAGCTCAGCAGACAGCAGCTGCAAGGGCTGTGGGTTTTTGAAGGTGAGATGAAGCCCATCCCAATCTGAGACCCAGGGCACAGGTGGTGACAGTGTGGTGCGAGAGAGCAGCCTGTCCCTGGGCAGTTACACCTTTTGTCTTATGTACTTGCTAATCGACATTTTCTGTTCATCTACACTTGCTAAAGCACCACGTGCTGAGTATATTTGCCTGGCACTGCAGGGAAGCCAAGAAAAGGTTTGGCTTTTTGCAGGGGAGGAGGGCTTATTCACTGTGGAGATCTGAGTAAATATTCTTTGGAGTGCCCAGGAGTTACACACATGAGCTGAATGAAGCCCAGTGAGATGCAGTGATGTGTCTGAAGTCACATATCTAATATCTAATATGTGACTGAGTCCAAATGGGCAGTTTTCGAGTCTGCTTTTGTGTAGACTGTCCTATAACTTTGGAAAGGCCTATTGAAGTATGTAATAATTAAGTTCAATAGGAAAGAATCCTGATGGATTCTAGGCTCTTTCTCTCCTAAAATATTGTAAAATGAGTTTTTTTTCAAGTTGGAGTCTCACTCCGTCACCCAGACTGGAGTGCACGGCCACCCAGCATCGACTTGCTGGGCTCCAGTGATCCTTCGCCTCAGCCTTCCAAGTAGCCAGAACGACAGGCACACACTACCATGCCTGGCTAAATGTAAAATGAGTTTTACTTCATATTTATATGCTTGTAAAATCAAAGTAAAATCTCTGTTATAAAGAAGGCTCCATGGCTTACCCTTGTTTAGAAACCAGTGGAAAAATGATGCCAATCCGAATGTTCCTAATTCCAATAATCCTCAGGGGGTGGAGGTGGGAGGGAAAGAAAGAAAACGAAAAACCCAAAGAGTCAGAAAAGAAGCAGACATAAAAATGAAGAACCTTGAACACCAGTAGCAGAAACAACACAGAAGAGGAGTTAATGCCTTCTTAAAGACATGATTTTACATTTCTCGCACCTTCTCTTCTGCCTTATAATTCTAAAAGAAGAAAGCTTAAAAAGAATTACTTTAGATGCAAGCTGTGAATGAGGTAGCTGCAGAAAGAATTTTTCAAACTATAGCATCTGCCAGTGGCTGCTGAGAAATACGGAGTAGTTGATTCAATGACAAATCTGCATGAAGACAAAAGAAACCACTACAGGGAACACAGACTGCCAGAGAAGAATTACGAAGACCATATTTTAATGTGTCTACATCTAAATGGACACTTAAAATAAATTGAAAATAGTTGAGGCTTTGTGAGGTAGGAACAAATTGTACCATAAGCAATTACTTCTTTGAAGATAGCTGTGACATCGCAAGATAAACACAGACCAATTCAAAATGTTTGGTACAATATGGAACAATTGAGATTAAGAAGTGAGAAAAGGATTGATGGAGTTTGGCAAATTTAGACAGAGAGACCTGAAATTTGTGTGATAAGCAGTGATGATGGAAACTATGAAACATAGTGGGAATGCAGGAATTAAACCAAGACAGAAAGCTGAATCTGCCACCCTTGGAAAATGAAAATATTTGCCACCTTTTTGATCTTGCATTACTGTTGCCAAGGTTTATTTTTTAAAAAATCTTTAGTCAGTATATTTATCTCATGCAGTCTTTGTTTGTTTGTTTGCTTGTTTGTTTGAGTCAGAGTCGCACTCTGTTGCCCAGGCTGGAGTGCAGTGCATGCTATGGCCACTGCAGTGTTGACCTGCTGGGCTCCAGCGATCCTTCCATCTCAGTCTTCCAAGTAGCTGGAACTACAGGCACTCACTACCATGCCCAGCTAGTTTTGTTGTTGTAGAGACGAGGTCTTACCATATTGCCCAGGCTGGTCTCAAACCTGCGGGCTCAGGCAATTCTCTCACCTTGGCCTCCCAAAGTGCTGGGATTACAAGCTTGAACAACCAAGCTGGCTATCTCACGCATTCTTAAAACAATTTTGAGATATAATTTATATACCATAAAATGTAATCTCTTAGAGTACATAATTCAGTGGCTTTTTTTTTTTAGCACATTCACAAGGTTGTACAACCATGACCACTGTTTGATTCCAGCACATTTTTATCATCCTCCCATAAAACCTCATATCTATTAGAAATCAGTGCCTATTTCTCATCTCTCCCCATTAATCTACTCTATGAATTTACCTAATCTGGGCATTTCATGTAAATGAAATCATACAATGTGGTGCCTTTTGTGTCTGGGTTCTTTAACAGCATAATGTTTTCAAAGTTGATCCATATGGTACCAATTATCAAAATAAAATTATTTATTATGACTGCACTTATTCCATTTTAGGGCTATACCACATTTTGTTTATCCATTCATCAGTTGATGGACAGATTTGGATTGTTTCCACTTTTTGGCTATTATGAATAGTGCTACCATGAACATTAGTGTACAAATCTTTATGTGAACATATGTTTTACACTCTTTTGGGTATATATCTAAGACTGGAATTTCTGGGTCATATGCTATCTCTATGTTTAACATTTTGAAGATATGCCAGACTACTTTCAAAACAGCTACACTATTTTACATTCCCACCAGCAATGTGTGAGAATTTCAATTTCTTCATATCTTGCCAAAGCTTGTTATTGTCTCTTAAATTATAGTCATCATAGTGCAGACGAAGTAATATTTCACTTTTGTTTTTATTTGCTTTTCTCTAATAAAGTGTTGAGCATCTCTTCATTTGCTCATTGACCATCCGTACATCTTCTTTGGAGAAATGTCTATTCAAATCCTTTGTTTATATTTTATTAGGTTATTGATCTTTTTATTGTTGAGTTGTAAGAGTTCTTTATATTTCCCGGATCTAGAGCCTTATCAGAGATATGATTTGCAAATACTAACATGTTGTGCATTGCCTTTTCAATTTCTCGATAGTGTCCACTGAAGCATGAAATTGCAAATTTTTTGAAGCCCTATTTACCTATTTTCTTTGGTTGTCTGTGCTTTAGTTATCATAACTAAGAAACTACTGCCTAGCATAAAGTTACAGACATTGCACCTAGATTTTCTTCTAAAAATTTTATAGTTTTAGCTTTTACATTGAGGTCTTTGATCTGTTTTCAGTTAAACTTTTGTTTATGGTGTAAGGTAGGCGTGCAACTATACTCCTTTCTTTTGTAGGTGGATATCAAGTTGTCCTGGCATTATTTATTTAAAAATTATTCTTCCCCCAATCAAATGTCCTGACACCCTGGTTGAAAATCAGTTGACAGTAAATGTACAAGTTTACTTCTGAATCCTCAATTCCATTGACCTATATGTCTAAATTTATGCCAGTACTTCAATATCTTCATTATTATAGTTTTGTAGTATGTTTTGAAAATGAAAAGGGTGTGTCCTACAACTTTGATTTTCTTTTTCAACTATTCTATGTCCCTTTCATTTCCATTTAAATTTAGGATCAGTCTGTCAATTCCTGCCAAAAAAAAAGCCAGCCAGGAATTTGTAAAGATTGTTTTGAATCTGTAGATCAATTTTGGAAGTATGGCAATCAACAATATTAGGTCTTCCAGTTCATGAACATGATTGTCTTTTAATTTGTTTAGGTCTTATTAATTTCTTTCAATGATAATCTGTAAGTTTCAGTGTACAAATTTTGAAACTTATTTTGTTAAATTTATTTCTAATATTTTAACTTGTATTTTAATATTTTTGATACTACCATATTGAATTATTTTTAAGATTTCATTTTAGATTATTTACTGCTTGTATATAAAAATACAATTGATTGTTGTGTATTGATTTTCTAGTCTGCAATCATGCTGAACTCATTTATTAGCTCTAATAGTTTCTCTGTGGACTCCTTGGGGTTTCTACATATATGATCATGTCATCTGCAAATAGAAATAGTTTTACTTCTTATTTCCAGTCTGGATACTTTTACTTCATGTTCTTGACTAGTTGTGCTGGCTAGAATCTCTAATACAATGTTTAAGAGAGGTAGAGAGAGCAAACATCCTTGTCTTATTTCTGATATTTAGAAGAAAGCATTCAGTCTTTCACCACAAGTATGATGTTAGTTATAGGTATTTAATAGATGCTCTTTGTTAGGTTAAATAATTTTTCTTATATCCCCAGTTTGTTGAATGTTTCATCATGATAAAACATTCAATTTCATCAAATGATTTTTCTGTATCTATTGAGATAATTATGTGGTTTCTGTTTTTATTCTATTAATATCGTGTATAACATTGATTGGTTTTCATATTCCTGGAATAAATTCCACTTGGTCAAGTTGTATAATTCTTTTTATATGTTGCTGGATTTAGTTTGCTAGAACTTTGTTGAGGATTTTTGCATCTATATTCCTAAGAAATACTTTAGTTTCTTTTCTTGTAATGTCTTCATCTGGTTATGGTATCGGGTAACATGGGTCTCACAAATTGATTTAGAAAGTTTTCCCTCCTCTACAATGTTTTTAAAGAATGTGTACATAATTGGTGCTAATTGTGTAGCACTATTTATATTAACCAAGATATGTAATCAGTTTAAGTGCTTATTAATGGATGAATGGATTTTAAAATATGGCATATATACACCGTGGAATACCATTCAGCCATAAAGGAGAATGAAATCCTGTCATTTGTATCAACATGAATGAATCTGGAGAACATTACATTAAGTGAAATAAGCCAGATGAATACCACATGATTTCATTCATGGGGAATCTAAAAAAAACTTATCTCAAGAAGTAGAGAATAGTAGTTACCAGAGGCAGAAGAGGAGAGAGAAGGAATGAGGAATGGGGAGAAGGATACATTATAATAGTTAGATAGGAGGACAAAATTAAAGAAACCTATTATACAGCAAGGTGACTATAGTTGATTATTATTATGTTCTTGAAAAATGCAGAGAGCTGATGTCAAGTACTTTCACCACAAATACGTTAACTATGTGAAATAATGCAATTGTTAATTAGCTAGATTTAGTCATTCTAGAATGCAAAAATACTTCAAAACATCGTGTTATACAAGATAAACACATACAATGTTATCTGTAAAATTCAAAAAATAATTTTTTAAGAATTGGCATTAATTATTCTTTAAACACTTGAAAGAAGTCACCAGTGAAGCCTTTTGATTCAGGCTTCTCTGTGTGTAGAAGATTTTTTAAAGTTACTCAGCCTTTTATGGCAGATCTATGCAGAATTTCAATTTCTTCTTGAGTCAGTTTTGGTAGGTTTTTGTCTTTCTAGGACCGTGTCCATTTCATCTAGGTTATCTTATTTGACATACAGTTGTCCATAGTAGTCTCTTATAACATTTTTATTTCTGAAAGTATGATAATCATGCTCCCTAATTCATTCTGATTTTAATAGCATGAGTCTTCTCTAGCTTTTCCTTTTTTACTTTTTTATTGGTTAGTCTAACTATGGATTTGTCAATTTTGTTGCTCTTTTAAAGAACCAACATTTGATGTTTGGATTTTCTCTATTGTTTTTCTATTCTCTATTTCATTTATACCTTCTCTAATCTTTATTATTTCCTTCCTTCTGCTTGTTTTCACTTTAGTTTGTTCTTCTTCCAATTTCTTAAGGCAGAAGATTATTGAGTTGGGATCTTTCTTCTTTTTCAATATAGGTGTTTGCAGCTAAGCACTGCTTTAGTTGCACACCATAAGTTTTGGTATGTTAACTTTTTGTTTTAATTCATCTCAACTAGTATTTTCTAGTTTCCTGTTTGATGCCTTTAACCCATTGGTTATTTAGAAATATGTTATTAATAGTCACTTATTTGTCAATATTCAAATTCTCTTCTCTTATTGACTTTAAAAATTTCATCTATTGTGGTCAGAAAAGATACTTTGTATAATTTGAATCTTTTAAAATGTACTAAAACTTTTTAATGGCCAAACATATGGCCTATTCTGGGGAATGATACATGTATACTTAAGAATATTTATTCTACTGATGTTGCATATAGGGTTCTATAGCTGTCTAGGAGGTTTAGTTATAGAGTTTCTCATTTCTCTATTTCCTTGTCAATCTTCTGCATAATTGTTTTATCCATTATTGCAAGTGGCATAAAGAAGGTTTCAATTACTCTTCAACTTCTCTAGTTGAACTATAGAAGACCTTTCAATTCTGCCAGTTTTTGTTTCTTATGTTTGGGGGATTTGTTGTTAGGCGCATATATTTATAATTGTTGTATCATCTTAGTAAATAACTGACATTTTTATTATTACCAAATATTCTTCCTTGTCTGTAGTAAGAATTTCTGTCTTAAGGGCTGTCTGAAATTAGTATAACCACTTCAGCTCTCTTTTTGTTACTGTTTACATGGTGTATCTTTTTTCCATCCTTTACTTTCACCCTATTTGTCATTCAATCTAAAACATGTCTCTTGTAAACAGCCTGTAGTTGAATCATGGGTTTTCTTTTTTCATTTGCTTATCTTTTCCATTCAATTGAAACATTTAATATATTTACACTTTTTTTGGTGATAAAGCCTTGCTATGTTTCCCAGGCTGGCGTGCAGTAGCTATTCACAAGTGCACTGCAGCCCCAAACTCCTGATCTAAAGCAATCCCCCTGCCTCAGCTTCCCAAGTAGTTGAAGGTACAGGTGCATGCCACTGTGCCCAGCCAATTCATTTACATTTAATATAATACATGATGTGGTAGAATTTATGTCTGCCATTTTTTATTTGTTTCCTACATGTCATATTTTGTTATTCCTCTATTCCTCTATTATTGTCTTCTTTTGCATTAAGTAGATATTTTCTTGTATTTCAATTTAATGTACTTGATATTTATTTTACTATTTCTTAGTGGCTGTCTTGGAGACTATAATTAAAATCTTAATTGATCAAAATATAGTTCAGATTAATACCAACTTAATTTCAATAGTATACAGAAATGTTAAATCTAGATAGCTCCATTTCCTCCTTGCTCCATTGTGCTGTTATTCTGATATAAATTATATCCTTATATTTGTGTTCCCACCAGCAAAGATATAAATTATTGCTTCATAAACTTCTCTTTTAAATCAGGTGAAAAAAGAGTTACAAACAAAAAAATACATTTATACTATCTTTTACATTTACCCACATAGTTATCTTTATTGGTGTTCTTTATTTCTTCATTTGGATTCAGGTTATTCTTTAATTTTTAAAATTTTATCCTGAAGGACTTTCTTCAGTATTTCTTGTATGGAAGGTTTGCTAGAAATACATTTTCTTGGGATTTGTTTATATTAATTTCTCCCTTTTTATATAATGACTTTGGTGGATACAGTGTTCTTGATTGACAGTCTTTTTCTTTGACAGCTACATTCCACTGCTTTCTGGTCTCCTTAGTTTCTGACACAAAATCAGTTTGTCAATCTTACTGAGTGTCCCTTTTAGATGATAAAATCCTGTTGCTTTCAAAAGTGGTTTTGTTGTTGGCTTTCAACAACTTGATTATGATTTGCCTAGGTGTGGATATCTTTTGAGTTTGTCCTGCTTGGAATCCCTTGAGCTTCTGGGATGAATAAATTAACATTTTCCACAGATGTGGAAAGTTTCCAGCCATTATTTGTTCAATTATTATTTCTGCTACTTTCTTTCTCCACTATCCTTTTGGGACTCCCACTGTTGATAGGTTTTATGGTATTCCATAGGCCCCTGATGCGCTGCTTATTTTTGCTGTTGTTTGCATTCTTTTCTTTAGACTAGGAAATCTCAGTTGACCTATCTAAAAGTTCATTGGTTTGTTCTTCTGTTTTCTCAAAGCTGGTGTTGAACTTCTCTAGTGAGTCTTTTCATTTCAATTTTTGTACTCCAGAGTTTTTTTTTTTTTCAACTCCAGAATTTCACTTTGGTTCTTAATTTCCCTCTCTTTTCTCTCTCTCTCTCTCTCTCTCTCTCTCGCTCTCTCGCTCTCTCTCGCTCTCTCACTCTCTCTAGCTCCCTAGCTCTGTCTGAAGAGACGTTGTTCTTATATTTTATCCCTTGATTCTTGAGACATAGTTTCCTTTAGTTCTTTGACATATTTAAAATAGCTTATTTAACATCTTCATCTAGTAAAGTCAATGTCTGGGCTTTCTGATGGACAGTTTCTATTGATTACTTTTGCCTTTTTTCCTATGTATGGGCCATATGTTTTTGTTTCTTTGCATGTCTTATAAATTTTTGTTGACAACTAGACATTTTAAATAATAAAATGTAGTAACTCTGGAAATCAGTCTCTCACCTCCCCAGGGTTTGTTGTGGTTCTGTTTGTTATAATTTGTTTAGTGACTTCTGAGGTCTAAAAAATCTGTATTCTTTGTATGTGTGGCCACTAGAGTCTGTGTTCATTTAATTCAGTGATCAGCTAATAATTGAACAGAGATTTCATTAAATGCTTTGAACTGTCCTTTGCCAAAGAGTGGTGTGTGTATTGGGCCACACTTTCAATGCTGCAGCAGTTTACAACTCTGTCTCAGCTTTCACTTCCTGCTTGTCCAGAGCTTCAAGATCATCCCAAGATGATGGCTTAGGACTTCTTAAAACTTTCTGGCATATGCACAGCCCAGCCAAGCTCGTAGCTCTATGCATGTGCACAGCCTTCTAGATTCTCAGGAATATATCAAAACTTTTCAAATGCCAATGTACATCACTTTCTTCAGCTTTCTCTGTTAAGCTTTTCAGCTTTATCTATTGTCTGTCCTGACTATTATCCACAACCTCAGGCAGCCACAAAATTAAACAATCACCTCTCATTGTTTTCGAAATTATTCCCAGGGAAAAGGCTTTTCACACTAGAGAAGCTCTGAGCTAGGTCAAATAAAGACAACTTTGCAAGTGAGGTCTCCCAGAGAATGATCAGACTAGTTAAATAATGAGAATTCTCTGGAAATGACACTTTGAAGGAACTCCAACCCCACTTTGCCCCCTCCAGTGGCTGCCAGGCTGCAGGTTTCCACTACTACAGCAAGCTGTTTTTAGGATTAGTAAGGAGCTGAAGAGGGGGAATGTGAATAGGACAAGTTAAAATGCCACAAGCTTACTGTACTTACAGAGATTCAGTCACTGAATCTTAATAAACACTGCCCAGATTGCTGTACACCTTTGGTTAATTTCTAGAGTTCTGAAAATGTTGGTTTTCATAATGTCCTTATTGTTTTCATGGAGGAAAAAAATTTTTGAAGGTCTTTAACTCTGTTATTTTTATCCAGGTATTTTTAGTCTTTTTATAATTAAAGGGTTCAAATATACTTAATATAATTACTCAATGAATTAGTTGTGCTTTTCCACAGTCACTTTTTAACTTTGACATTTCATCATTCTTGTATTACATTCCAACATCTTTCCTAAATTAAATGTGTCACTTCTACAAAATTCTAATCAACCAAATCTTCTCTCACATTTTGGGGAAAATTTTTGAGCATCAATTCTGAGTTGTGGGAGCATTACAACTCAGAGTATTAGTTGTGGTGTTCAGATGCCACGTGTGCTTTTTTTCTGAGACACAGAACTCACTATCCATGAGAAAATACATATTTGAGTACACATAGTCTTGGTTCTTTCTAGCATTTTCACTTGTGGCTTATTAATTGGCCTTGCCAATGTTCTCTTGGTTATACAGAAAGCTTTAAAAGTATAAAGGAATGTTGGAGAAAATGTAAGTTCTGGGAAGAAACATTATTTTATACCTTGCCTTGCCCGAAGTGTGAACACTTTGACAATTGTGTCATTTGCTTCTGGTTGCGTAAGAAACCAGCTGTGCTCTGCCTCATCTCTTCTTCAGTTCTATTTGAGCAAAAGGAGAAGGCATTCTTAAGAAGGCAAACATGTACAAGTGCCCTGAAAATTAGCTTGTTCTTCTCTCAAACCACAAGTTATCATGTTGGTAAAAGAGTCTTCATCTAGTATACTGATTAATCATCTACTGCTAGTACAGAACAAAAAACTCACATGATATGCTTTTCTCTGTGGCTATCAGAATTTAAAGAACTTGGAGTCAAAGATTCAGAAACACGAGATTTCCACTTGGTATGTCCATTTTTATCTTTATACCAAGAATGTTCACTTCACTCCAGCAGTATATTGATCACAGTGATCTGAAGGCCAGACCTGCATAGCCAGTTGTCTCCTGTTGGGTCTCTCAATGACACTTTAGTCTTAATAGGTTCGAACAAAAGTTATCATGTTGCCTCCAAACGCAGGTCTCCTCCAACATTCTCTCAGCTTGGTGAATGGTACTGTATCCACCTAGAAGCTTGCTTTTTGGGGGGGGAGGGAGGAGTCATAGCCTCACTCTGTTGCCCAGGCTGAGTGCAGTGGCAAGATCACAATGACCACAGCTTACGGCAGCTGTGATCTCCTGGACTCAGGAGATCCTTCCACCTCAGCATCCCAAGTAGCTGGGACTACAGGCACAACCATGCCTGGATAACAATTTTTTTTAAGAAACGAGGTTTTACTATGTTACCCAGGCTGATCTCAAACTCCTAGGCTCAAACAATCCACTCGTCTCAGCCTCCCAAAATGCTGGGATTACAGACATGAGCCACCGTTCCCAGCAAAGCTTCCTATCACCCCCCTTCCTGTCAATTCAACAACTGAACCCTCCCTGATATCTGCCTATTTATCACCTTCTTCACATGCTACCACCCTAGCCCAAGATACCCCATCTCTATACTATCTCTACTCACTTCCCTCATCCTTGTTTGTTCCCTCCTCTTCAATTTATTTCCTGCCACAGTGACTAAAGTGTTTTTTTTTTCCTAAATGTAAATCTGATCCTATCATTTCCCTGATTAAATCCCTCTAGTGGCTGACCATTGCTATGAAATCGAGGGCTGACACCTATATTGTGGCCTCTGGAGGCAGCACAATCAAATTCCTGCCCACCTCTCCAGACTCCACTGAACTCTTAGTTCCAGCCACACCCATCTTTTTCAGCTATTCTAAAGTGCCATGCTCCTCCTTGCCTCAGGGCTTTTGCATATGCTGTAATTCCGCCCGGCATACATTACCCCTACTTTCTCCCATCCCTTCACCTCATTAGCCTACCTCCTCAGTCCTCAGATATCAACTCCAAAGTCATTCCCTCAAGAAACCTTTCCTTGACCCTAGAGAATAGTTCAAGAGCTTCCACTTTTCTTTAACCATAATACCCCAGACAGTAATTATACTTTTGCATTCATCTGAACTTTGTACCTTCACTGAGCAAGAAAAGGTCCTTGTAGGTCTTGCTTTATGAGGGCCTGTTTCACGTCTGTTTTATTCACCATTAGGCTCAGCATATAGCACAGAGCTACATATCGTAAGCACCAAATAAATGAAATAATAAACAAGTGGATTAGCCTTGTTTTAAGCTATCATTACATTCTAACTCTGTGCCAGCACAGTTCTAAATATTTTACATGTATTTTCTCATTTAATTTTCATAATAGTCACATGGGCTAAGTATTATCATTATCATCCACATTTTGTAAATAAGAAAACTGAGACCCAGATAATAAATATCTTGCCCACCATTGCACAGCAAGAGTAGGCAGAGCCGGGTTTAGTATCTTTCTAATTCCAAAATTCTATGTACGTCACCATCATCACCCAGGACTGCAAAGAAACCTTGCCAATTATTTAATACACTGCCAATGAAAATAAACATCATTCGCCTTTTCATTTGTTTAAAAATCGTGTGCTCAGAACTTCCTTAGAGCTACTGGTGGAACTGCCTTCACAGTTTGACTGAGGCTCTGGCCACTTCCTTGTCTTTTGACATTGAGTTTAATAGGTTGAAATAAACACGTATTCCAAGTCAAATATTGAGTCTCAGATGGTAATCCTTGGGACTAACTCTGTTCATGATTAAAGCATAACTACACAACATGATTAGGCTAATTATTTTTAGTGGGTCACAAAATGGCTGTGAAGGTTATTCCAAATAAAGTGTTCCGGAAATATTTTGAGTAGTAGCATCACCCAAAGCAGGGTAAAGCTTTCCTAACTTGGAACACATTATTTAATGTTTTGTGAAAAAAGCCACCTTCTTGTTTGAGAGTCGTTCTTCTCTCTCTCTCTCTCTCTCTCTCTCTCTCTCTCTCTCTCTCTCTCATCACACACACACACACACACACACACACACACACACACACACGCAATATCAACACCAACATCTCTGAACAGCTCTGCACCTCAGGACTAACCCATGCCTTCCTCTTTCATTTATCAACAGCTGCAGTGAGGTATAATTACATATAATAACCCATGCACATTTAAAATGTACAAATCGATACGTTTTGATGTATGTATGGTTAGGTTTATGTTTTTCATCTTGCTATTTGTTTTCTATTGACTCTATCTGTTCTTTATTCTCTCTTTTTTTTCTGATAACTTTTGGATTGAGTATTTTAAATTTCATTTTATTTTCTTTGTTGGCTTGTTTTGTCATTTTAGTTTTAGGTTTAAGTTACACACACCTTCAATTTATCATGGTCTAACTTCAAGTAATATGTCACTTCACATATATGTACTAATGATAAACTCTTTTAGTGTTTTTATGTCTGAAATGTTTTTATTTTGCCTTTGTTTTTGAAAGATATTTTTGCCAAATAAAGTCTTAGGTTGAAAGTTTAAGGTTCTTGAAGAAAAGACACTGTTTCACTATCTTTTTATTTGAAAGAGAAATCTGTCATCTTTGTCTTTGTTCCTTTGTATATAACATATCTTTTTTTTTTTTGCTCAAAGAAATCAAAGATGACACAAAAAAAAAATGGAAAAATATTCCATGCTCATGGATTAGAATAATCTTAACATTGTTAAGATGTCCATCCTACCCAAGGCAATCTGCAGATTTTCTGCAATACCCATTAAATTACCAGCATTACTCTTCTCAGACCTGGAAATAACAATACAGAAATTCATAAGAAAACATAAATGACCACGAATAGTCAAAACAATCCTTAGCAAAAGAAACAAAGTGGGAGGTATCACACTTCCAGACTTCAAACTTTATTCTAGAGCTACAATAATCAAAACAGCCTGGTATTGGGACAAGAATAGGCATACAGACCAATGGAACAATATAGATATTCCAGAAGCAAAACCTCAAGTTCTCAACCAACTTATCTTCAACAAAGCCTCCATTAACAATCACTGGGGAGAGGAGAACCTATTCAGTAAATGGTGCTAGGAAAACTGGCTGACCACATGCAGAATATTAAAACAAGACCCCTACTTATCACCATACACAAAAATCAACTCTAACTGGATCAAAGACCTAAACGTAAAACCTCAAACTATAAGAACCTTAGAAAATACAGGAGACACCCTTATGGAAATTGGAACTGGCAGCCAATTCCTGATTAAAACTTCAAATTACCATGTGATAAGATAGACAAGTGGGACCTTGTCAAACTAAAAAACTTCCGCAAAGCCAAAGAAACCATTAAGAGGGCAGGGAGAGAGCCCACAGAATGGTAAAAAATATTTGCCAATTGTATATCTGACAAAGGCCTAACATCTAGGATCCACAAGAAACTCAAATGTGCTGAAAAGAAAAGACAAACAGTCCTGTTAAAAAAGTGGGCAAAAGATATGAAAAGACACTTCTGAAAAGAAGACATACGAGCAACCAACAGATACAAGAAAAAATGCTCAGCCTCACTAATCATCAAAAAAATGCAAATTAAAACCACACTGAGATACCAGCTAATTCCAGTCAGGATGACCATCATCAATAACTCAAAAAACAGCAGATGCTGGAGAGGATGCAGGGAAAAGAGAACACTTCTATACTGTTGGTGGAAATGTAAACTAGTACAATCTCTGTAGAAAACAGTGTGGCAACTTCTAAAAGATCTAGAAATCGACCTCCTATATGAGCCCACAATCTCTCTTCTGGGAATATACCCAGAGGATCTCAAATCACTCTGTGAAAGAGATACCTGCACCTGCATGTTTATTGCAGCATTATTCACAATAGCAAAAATATGGAACCAACTGTGCTGCCCATCGAAAGTGCACTGGATTAAAAAAATGTGGTACGTATACACGATGGAATATTATGCAGCTATAAAGAAGGACAAAATTATGAACTTTGCAACAACTTGGATGGACTTAGAGTCTATAATATTCAGTGATCTATCACAGAAACAAAGAACTGAATACCACATATTCTCACTCATAAGTGGACCCTGAACAATTATAATGATACTATAAGAAAGGGGTTGGAAGTAGTGGGAAACTGCCGGGGGGGGGGCACACTTCATCAATAAGGGTAACTGACCTCAAATCAGGTGAAATGAGGACCAAAGTGAGGCCCAAACTTTACCTGTACAATGACCATTTGTATACCTATCACTGAATTGTACCTCACACCTTTAAAATAAAAATTAAAAACAGAAAAAACAAAACAAAAAAAAACCATCTGTTTTTCTCTGATTGCTTTTAGAGTTTCCTCTGTATTACTGTTTTTAAGCAAATTAATTAAGATGTCTCCAGATGTAGCTTTCCTCATTTTCTTGTACTTAGCATTCCTTGACCTTCTTGGATTTCTGGGTTTGTGTTTGTAGTTTTCAAAGTTGGAAACTTTTTATTAAATATTTTTCTGTCCCACTCTCCCCTTCTCTTTTTTTTCCTTGGTAATTTTATCCACATGTATATTTGGCCACTTATAGTTGTCCCACAGCTCACTGATGCTCTTTCTTTTAATTTTTTTTCTACATTTGTCTCGCTTTTGGATAGTTTCTATTGCTGTCTTCAAGTTCACTAATCTTTTTTCCTGCAATGTCTAATCTGACATTTATCCAATTCAACATGTTTTTCACCTAAGATATTTTCTTCTCTAAAGGTTTTCATCTCCAAAAGTTTAATATGTGTCTTTTTAAATATCTTTCCTGTCTCCACTTAACTTTTTGAACATATGGAATACAGTTATAACTTTGAGTACATTTTCTGCCAATTCTAATGTCTGTGTTAGTTCTCAGTCAGTTTTAATCAATTTATTTTTCTCCCAAAATTTTTTTAAGAGACAAGGCTGAAGTCTTGCTCTGTCACCCAGGCTGGGTATAGTGGCCCAATCACAGCACACTGCAACCTCAAACTCCTGGGCTCAAGTGATTCTCCTGCCACAGCCTGGGACTACAGGTGCAAGTCACTGTACCGGGCTGATTTTTCTCCTTATTAAGGGTCACATTTTTCTGCTTCTTTTCATGTCTGGTAATCTTTGATTAAATGCCAATCATTGTGAATTTTACCTTATTAGGTATTGGATATTTATGTATTCTTATAAATCTTCTTGAGCTTTGTTCTGAGATGTAGTTATGTTATTAAGAAATAGTTTGTTATTTTCATGTCTTGTCTTATTGATTTCTTAGGAGGGCCCAGAGCAATGCTCAGTTTAAGGTTAATTATTTTCCATTACTGAGGCAAAACTTTACCAAATAGTCTACCCAGTGCCAAACGAATTATAAAGCTTTCATTCTGGTTTTGTAGCATTATTCACAATAGCAAAAATATGGAACCAACCATGCTGTCCATTGAAAGTGGATTGGATTTTTTAAAATGTAGTACATATACATGATGGAATATTATACAGCCATAAAGCAGGACAAAACTGTGAACTTTGCAACAATTTGGATGGACTTAGAGTTTATAATATTCAGAGATCTATCACAGGCACTATTCTTTGCCCTTTGTGAACTCCAAGTCCTTTTCTTCCAATTCTTTCTAATGGCCCTTTCCCAGATTCAGGTTATTTTCTCACATGCATGACTTGATAAGTATTCAAATGAACTTTCAAGGCCGACCCTTTGCAAATGTCTGGACTTCTCTCTCAATGTACCTCTCTCTTCTCAGTGCTTTGTCCTATAGATTCTAGCTGCCTTGGTCTCTCCAGACTCTCAATTCCATCTCCTAAACTCAGAACATTTGCTCAGCTCTCTTTGGCTTCCTCCTCTGTGCACCATGGCCTGGAAACTCTCTCAAGACAATAAGCTAGAGAAATACAGGGCTCATCTTTTTTTTCCCATGTATCTTAGGGATCGCTGGCCTTCTTTCCTAGTGTTCAATATTCTAAAAACCAATGTTTCATATATTTTTGAAAGGTTTTTTTTTTTCCTCCAGGAAACTCTCATGTCTTGCTCTTGGTAATTATAAAAAGTCAAAATTACCAATGTCCAGAACATCTAGCCACACCATCTTCTTATTCCACATATCAGGCTGGTGAATCATCCCTGCCAGAAAATGCCCTCCAGGCACTACAGTTATATTTGCCAGCTGACCCTTGAAACAATGCATTCAGTTCAAGGGGATGCATGGGGATATGCCCAAGAAGGGTAGACTTTATTTGGTTCACCCGATGGCTCCATGTGGAACAGCAGCCCATCTGATCTCCTCTGATGTATGCTTTCTCCTCTCCAACTAGCTACCTTCTTTCCTGACCTGTAGGCTTGATCAGCCAACTTGAGGAAATGGCTTCTACCATCACATGATGCAATCCAAGCAGGGTCCTGGACTGACACAACCTTTGTATCAGTAACCCTGGGTTTTGGATGGGCTTAGAGCATGTTAGACACTCTATATGTGCCTCCTGGGACAAACCAAGGTTATAAAAGTTTAGATGGCTATCCAAAGGAGGAAAGGTCCTGGTTACATTTTCTTTTTTAAATAGAAATTGTAAATTTAAAACATTCTTCAAACATTTCTGCTTGGAGTTATTTTGGTTTTTAGCTTTTGGTATGTGTGTGTGTAGATTGAAACAAAGGGACAATGATAGATTATTATCCAGTTTCTGAGAACTGCAAGTCATCTGTTTCCTTTAGAAATAGCATCAGCCGGGCTCGGTGGCTCAGCCTGTAATCCCGCGCCTTTGGGAGGCTGAGGTGAGTGGATTGCCTGAGCCCGCGGGTTCGAGACCCGCCTGGGCAGCGAGACCTCATCTCTACAATAAATAAAAATAAAAAAAAAATCAGCCGGGCGTGGTAGCGCATGCCTGTAATTCTGGCTACTTGGAAGGCTGAGGTGGAAGGATCGCCGGAGCCCAGCAGGTCGAGGCTGCGGTGGCCGGGAGCGGCCACTGCACTCCAGTCTGGGTGACAGAGTGAGACTCCAACTCAAAAAAAAAAAAAAAGAAAGAAATAGCATCTAAAATCTTTTGTTAACCCTTAAAACTAACAACATCAACCAGAAATACTCCCTATGTTATTCTGCTTGGGCTGCCATAATAAAATACCACAGGCTGTGTGGTTTAACCAACAGAAATTTATTTTCTCAAAATTTTGGAAGCTGGAAGTCCAAGATGAAGGTGCTGGTAGCATTGGTTTCTGGTGAAGACTTTCTTCCTGGATTGTAGATGGCTGCTTTCTCCCTGTGTTACCACACTGCCTTTCTTCTATGTGCTTGTGAGAACAAAGAGGGTGTCTCTCTTTCTTCTTATAAAGACACCAATCCTATCAGATTGGGGCTCCATCCTTATGACCTCATTTAACCTTAACTGCCTCCTTAAAAGCTCTACTTCCAAATACAGTCACATGGGAAGGGTGGGGCTGCATCTCATGAATTTGGAAGGGAACATAATCCAGTCCATACACTCTCTTCCCCTAAATAAATACCTTAGCAGCAGGATCCCCATTATCTTTGCCTTGCTTTAGCCTGGGTCCCCTGCTTCATGTTCATGCTCACAGGATGACAGACCCTCTGGGTTCTCAAATGGTTGTCACTACAAGTGGACAACTCCTCCGTACAAGCCTATTAGGCCTCTCATTAGGAACCCCCAGAGAGCTGGTCCTGGCAACACAACCACAGCCGCTAGTGCCTCCATTCTAAGTCAGGACACTCAGTCTCAGGAAAAAAGACACCATCATCAGGAAGTTATCAAATCACACAGGGCAAGCTTGCCCATGCCGAAACCTCTCCCTCACTGCACAGGTCTCTGTCCCCATTTCAACCACATTCCTGTCCCCAGCCAGTCTGTTCTCCTTGCTTTCTTCCCCCACCGTGCCTCTGCAGTATAGGCAGTCCCGGGAGACACTACATACTGGCAGTGCCTTCAAAATTAGTCGCACATTAGGCTCACCTGGGGAGCTTTCAAATATTCCGATGTCATCCCATAAAGATTAAATTGAAACATCTGGAGGTGAAAGGCAGATATCAGTATCTATACTGATGGCCAGGGTTTTGAATCCAGGCATTATCACTCACTACCTGTGTGGCCTTGGGCAAGTTACTTAAGCCAAAATGGAGATAACAGTACTACCAACTCCCATCTCATAAGATTGCGTAAAGATTAGCTAATTCTTGTGAAAAGCCTAGAACAGTGCCTAACATGTAAAGCATATGCTTTTAGGAATAACTGTATTTCTAGGTGTGCCCTAAAGGAAACCGGTGCCTTACAGAAGAAAATCCTCTACTAACTCTAGAATCCATGCAAGAGAATCAGTACACTGACTCCCTAAGTATGAAAGAGAAAAGAGTGAGTTGACATCTTTACAATAGTTCTTCAGTGTGGATATCATTATAATCCTTTTTCAGAAGAATAAACTAAGTCTGAAAGAGATAAACTCAAGTTAATCTATTGATGGAGTTGTGCTTTATAACCAGGTCTTTTTCACTCTAAAACTCATGTTACAAGAAAAAATGTCTTGGTTGAAGAGAGAAAAAAAAGGTGGGAGAAATACTACTTGTAGTCAACGTCGTTCACTAAGAAAAATGTAATGAGCTTGTTTCTATGGTGAAGTTGGGGGTCAGGAACACTTCAAACATTAGGGAAGCACTTTTATTTTTTCAGGATAAAATAGGTGCAATTAAATAGTAGAAAGTAATGTTAAGATGAATACATCATCGCTGCTTTCTTTTAACGTTCAACTAGGCAAGAAAGCCTCTATTCTGCATTTTGGACTGAAAACCAGGCTCTACCTTGGCCTGTAATCTCTATGTACATCAGTTTCCTCATCTGCCAATTGAAGATACTAACAGCAACTCCCTTACAGAGTTATAAGGATTAAATGAGCTAAATATAAGCCCAGCCTTTAGGGCTGAACCTGACAGTAAGTGCTCACTGAATGGTCATCATCACTGTTGTTATTACTATTTAGAGAAAGCAAATTAGTCTTCTGAACTCCAAAACTTTAAGTGGCTATTCTAAATTAGATGAAAGAACACTAAGCTAAAGACCAGAAGTCAACTGGATTTTAGTGGTTTATTTTTTATCTTAATAACTCAAACCGACATTCACCTTATCCCTTCCAGATGAATATTCCCTACTCCTTCCCCAGCCTGTGCTCCCTTCTGCAGCAAGGTCCCAGATCATGCTCAAAGAAAAATGATTTCGCCTTTCCTGTAGGAATCTGACAGTGAGTCGGATGGTTGCTTGCCACAGACAGTTTGGACGTGATTTAGTCTGTAGGCAAGGGTCAAGGTGAGCTGATCTGATCACTGGTTCTCCTTCTGCTGTTCTTCACTGTAGAGTCCATGCACCTTGGCAAAGAGTCTCCTCTGAATCCTCTTCTCAATTAGGCCTCAATTTTTGTTCATCTTTGTAATGCCTTATTTTAGCAAAAAATCCTGCTAAGTCAGTTTAGCCAGAATCCCCCACCCTCAGTGTCTGATCACTTTAATATCTGATCAGGTTCCTCATTCCCACAATCATCTAGGTGACGTCTGATCACACTGGCCTGTCTTCAGCAAAAATCCTGTCAAGTTGATTTAGCCAGAATCCTCCTGTACCCTTGATGCCCCTGTCAGGAATTTTTCATCCACTTACCCCCACCCTGTTCCTTGGCTATGAATCCCCACTTATTCGTGTTGTATTCAGAATCGAGCCCAGTTTTATGCTGAGGTCTGTTTTCCCCTATTGCAATGGTTTTTGAAGAATCTGTTTTTACAGTTTTAACTACTGTCCAGCTCTGTTCTTCTTTAACAAGTCTCACACACACACACACACACACACACACACACACACACACACACACACACACACCCTGCTCCAGTGCAGCACTGGAAGCTCTCTTCAGCACCTCCTCACAGCTGGGCTATGGAGCTGTCCTTGATTAGAAACATGCAAACTGCCCCAGTCCTCAACTAGTCACATTTACGACTCTGACACTAGTGACCACAAAAACCATAAATAGCACCAACCAGAGTCTACTGTGGCCACAGTGGACTTGGGAGGCTCGGCCACCAGCCTCTGGATCTGGGCCAGTGTGCTGCAGGCTTCCTCCATTTCCCTCCAAATGAGAAACACGTCTTCTCTGACTCCAGCTCCTGGAAAGGGAGACACAGTGTGAGCGGCCAGCTGAGACAGGCCTAAGAACTCTCCAGCAGTCGCCAGCAGGCCTGGCACATTCCAGCCAAATTTCTAGAACATTTCTGACCATCAAATTCCACTTTCCCCACTAATTTCTTTCTGAGAATCAGAACTTAAATCCCCAAGCAAGTGTTATCACTCCAGTAAATCATAAATGCAGACTTTAGGATGCTATAAATGCTTGTAAACTAAATATTTCTAGCAGCCAGGATATTTTCAGATGAATTATTGATAATACTCAAACAAGATATGAATAAAAACATTCAAAAGTGCCTCATAAAGCCAGGGTCACTGCTGCGAAGAAGGGAAATTCAAAGGCATATGAAAGCAACAGCACTTAATCTTTTCCTGAGATAGCTGAGATTTTCTGCTTCTTTGAAATCACCTTCTCAAGTCTTTATTTTCTCCTAATGAAACAATAATTGTTTGGCCTCCTTTCCTGGACCTCTTTTGTCTTGGTTAAGGGTTAGGTTAGGCTGAATGATTTTTTTTTTAATGACACGGCTTCATGAATTGAGCTATCTTTGTTTCTCAATCAATTCCACAGGGTGGTAGTCCAGGGTTGGTATAGAGACTCTGCCTTAATCAAGATGTAGGTTCAAAAAAGTGTGAAGTTTAGCCTAAAGCTACTTCTTTACATATTTTTAAGTTCCACTTAGAGGTTTCTCTGAAAACTTTCACATAGTGAACTGTAATCCAACTGAATGTATAAACAGACTGTAGCCTACTTTTGTGCCAATCACCAAGTTTCAGCCAATCAAAGGTTGCCAACTATTCAAACCATGTTCAAATGAGGTAAACACTAAGCTGTCTCTCAATTCCGTATTTTGTACACCACCTTCCTTTTTCTGTCCATAAGTCTTCTTCCATCATGTGGCTGCACTGGTATCTCTCTGAATCTGTTGTAATTCTGGGGGCTTCCAGATTTGCAAATTGTTCTTTGTTCAGTTAAACTCTGTTAAATTTAATTTGTCTAACATTTTTCTTTTAGCACAGATTAGCGCTTTCCAGAGGTTAAGGAGTATGTAGTGCAAGAGAGAAATGGGTGTGATGATTAAAGTACACCAGGTGGGATCCTGTGGTAGTAAACTAAACTGTATCCTGGTTGTGCTATTGTACAATGTTACCATGGGGAAACTGGGTTAAGAATACATGGGCATCTCTATCATTTCTTACAACTGTATGTGAATCTACGATTATTTCAAAATTTAAAAAAACACTAGGCTCTTTCTTTCTCACTTTTCCATCATCCCAACATATCCTTCTGTCCTCAGACTCACCCTGAGGCAGGGTAGGTAGTACAGGTTAGGCATAGAAAAATTCTTACAGTTTTTAGTTTTTAGTAAGAAAGCTTCCAGATATCTTGCTGGCAGACTGAATTACCCTGTGGGTTGTAATGTGAATTCAATGTGGACTCCGGTCCACCTCACTCTCTCAACTCACCAAAGGAAAATCCCATTAAAGTGGTTCCCAGACTGTGAATCAGAAGACACAGAAATGATAATAAGACTACCTTTTAGCTGATGAACTTGTGCATTCAGAAGTCTAGCAAATCTCCTACAAAGGCAAAATGCATATTCTAGAAAAGACTGTCCCCCAAAGAAACTATCAAGAAAGCAGGGAGACAGCCCACAGACTGGGAAAAAAATATTTGCCAACTGTATATCTGACAAAGGCTTAACATCTAGGATCTACAAGGAACTCAAACATGTTGAAAAGAAAAAAACAAACAGCCCCATTACAAAGTGGGCAAAAGATATGAATAGACAGTTTCTCAAAAGAAGACGTACGAGCAGTCAACAGATACATGAAAAAATGTTCAGCCTCACTAGTCATCAAAGAAATTCAAATTAAAACTACACTGAGATACCTAACTCCAGTCAGGATACCCATCATCAATAACTCAAAAAATAACAGATGCTGGAGAGGATGTGGCAAAAATGGAACACTTCTACACTATTGGTGGGAGTGTAAACTAGTATAGCCTCTGTGGAAAACAGTGTGGTGAGTCCTAAAAGTTCTAGAAATCGACTTTCCATATGACTCCACAATCCCCCTACTGGGAATATACCCGGAAGAACTCAAATCACTCTACAAAAAAGATACCTGCACATGTATGTTTATTGCAGCATTGTTCACAATAGCAAGATCATGGAACCAACCGTACTGCCCATCAAAAGAGTACTAGCCAGGCTCAGTGGCTCAGCCTATAATCCCAGCACTTTGGGAGGCCGAGGTGAGAGGATTGCCTGAGGCCACGGGTTTGAGACCCGCCTGGGCAACTTGGCGAGACCTCATCTCTACAATAAATCAAAAATTAGCCGGGTGTGGTAGCACATGCCTGTAGTTCCAGCTACTTGGAAGGCTGAGGCGGAAGGATCGCCAGAGCCTAGCAGGTTGAGGCTGCGGTGGCCGGGAGCGGCCACTGCACTCCAGTCTGGGTGACAGAGTGAGACTCCAAATCAAAAAAAAAAAAAGAGGACTAGATTTTAAAATGTGGTACATATGCACAATGGAATATTACACAGTCATAAAGAAGAACAAAGCCGGGCTCGGTGGCTCAGCCTGTAATCCCGCGCCTTTGGGAGGCTGAGGTGAGTGGATGGCCTGAGCCCGCGGGTTCGAGACCTGCCTGGGCAGCGAGACCTCATCTCTACAATAAATTAAAAAAAAAATCAGCCGGGTGTGGTAGCACATGCCTGTAATTCTGGCTACTCGGAAGGCTGAGGCGGAAGGATCACCGGAGCCCAGCAGGCGAGGCTGCAGTGGCCGGAAGTGGCCACTGCACTCCAGCCTGGGCAACAGAGTGAGACTCCAACTCAAAAAAAAAAAAAAAAAGAACAAAATCATGAACTTCGCAGCAACCTGGATGGACTTAGAGTCTATAATACTGAGTGATCTTTCACAGAAACAAAGAACTGAGTATCACATGTTCTCAACCATAAGCAGACTTTGAACAACTGTCATAATACTATAAGAAAAGGATTGGCAGTAGCGGGAAACTGCAGGGGCTGTAGGGTGCAGGGAGGTGGGATTGGTAGTAGCGGGAATCTGCCTGGGGAAGGGGGGTACACCTCATCAACAAGGGTAGCTGCATAATGAATATTTGTATACTTAACCCTGAATTGCACCCCACATCTTTAAAATAAAAAATTTAAAAGTTAAAAAAAAAAAGAAAAGACTATCCCCTCGCCTATCAGAGGCAGGGAAATGGCAAATCTCCCTGGAGCAGCAGTTCTCTGTGTTCCAGCCTCACTAGCATAACATAGGTAGCTATATCTACCTTTTCGCAAAAAGCAAAAACATAGTCTTGCCCCAAGACTCCCATGCCAAGGCATGTTCTTCTATACTTTTCTCTCTCTTTGGTTCTCTATTAAACTTTTTTTAAAAACTTTGTTGGCCGCTCTGAAACTCGTTTCAGGATCAAGTCAAAGAGCCCACAAGTTTTGCATCATACTCCACCCAGCATCAGCCTTACCATTCAAGATGACTTCTACAGTACCAAGCAGCATGTCCTGATTATAGTTTAGAAGTGGAAGGGACACTGGAAAGGCCAATAAGCACATCCCCTGACAGAGTCAGTCCCTTTCAGGCACCCTTCCCAGAAGTCCTACCCCTTAGTTTCATTACTTAACTGCAACCAGATCTGCATCACATGACTCCATCTGGCTCCAAGGGAAACTGTGAAATGAGGTTTTAAGCAGGGTGCACTGCAGCCCTAGGTAAATTTGGGGTTATGTCCAAAAGGAGGAAGAGAGTGGATCTGGGCAGCAACTAGCAGGCCCTGCCCCATCACTGGAACTTGTTCTGCTGCGGGATGCACCCAGCAGCCTCTCTCTCCTCATTTACTAAGTCTGAATGATAGTTCACAGAGGCCTGAGATCCCACAGCCACAAGAGAATGAGAAACCACCATTTGGTCTGGGAGGCACCCTAGAAGATTCATCCACCCAGGCCCAAAGCCACCCTAAAACCCTAAGCCACCAATTCAGACCAGAGCAGACCAGAGTCGATGTTTCTGAATTTTAAAATATGGTCAAGAAGGGCAGGGCAGAAGGAAGGAGACATTAAAGCGCTGGCCTCATGAAGTTGGCCAGATCAAGTGAGAGAGTATTAATAGCTGTGTTCATAAAGAAGCAGGTGACAAGCTCTGACAGAGATGGATGGCCCCTAGGTTTTGCAGCCATCCACTGCCCAAAGAGTGAAATGAGATGTGTACTGAGCTCCATGTTGGAACTCCAAAAATATCACACATTGCTGCCAAATGCAAATCTTAAGCCCACAAGCCTTCTGACCTCGATAAAACCAAGAGCGATTTCCAACTGCTTGCTTCAGTGTGGAGGTGTTAAGTAGCAGGATTTTCTCTTAAAATGTTTTAAATGAGTCAAGGCTTTCCTCTAGACTTGTCAATAATATCTTAAGATGGGAGTCTACCACAGGACTGCTCAAAGAAAAAAGTTCCAAGGAAACCCAGTTGGCTCTTGATCATCTTGGGACAGGGAAGTGGGTCTCCAAGACAGCAGCAACCCAGACATGCTCCCTATGTGGGCAGCATCTGGGATTATCACTATACCAGTTTGGTGATCGTGATGAGGCAGCTACATTGCTACACTGGTGATCGGAGAAGAAAACTATTTGACTCGCTTTGCTTAAACAAAACAGGCAGTGGGAAGGAAAGCCCGGGGCAGTTAAAGCATCACTTAGAATGCACAGATTTTATTTCAAGTTATTCCACAGGCACTCAGGGGGCTGCCAGTTTCATCGGGGTCATGTCTAAGGGCTTAGCTGGGACATTAGCCAGCCACAGCTGTGGGAAAGAGTCATGCTGGAGATGGAAGAGAACAGAGGATGAGGCACAGGAGACCACACTGTTCAGAGGCTCTGTGAATTTGAAAATCTTCAGGCTAATCCACAGAGAGACAACACAGAGCCTCATGTATCTTGACATCAGGGTGTAAGCCAGCCAAGGCCTGCCTGACACAGAAGCTGGATATAGTTCTTCATAGAGATATCCAGGAGTCTTAAAGGATTCTCCAACCCAAACATCTCTAAAGAATTCTCCAACCAAAACACCCCTTTCTGGCACCAACTGCTGACCTCCCCATATGCCCTGTGGCAAACCACTTGAAGACTCCTGTTAAAATGCTAACGTCACCTGGGAGAGATGTCACAGTCAGCTGCTGGTTTTTCATTTACACCTGGCACTGACTTCTCTGCCTGGCTAGTTTGACAAATGAGATGAGACCCAGGACAGAGAAGTTTTGATGCGGTGAGAGAAGAGTCCACCAAGTACTTGCTGTCTACCACCACCTCCCTCTCGAATCGTCTGCATCTTGCCAATAGAACAAAGACCAGCTGTCACAGTCCAGTTCATTAACACATTCATTTAGCAAATACGTGTTGAGCGCCTACTATGTGGTGGCTGAGCACCGCCGGTGCTGGGGATACAGTGTGACCAGGGCTTCACTCCCTGGGCTGGTGTTGAGTCTAGGGTTCAAGGTTCCCATAACACTCCTCTAAAACTCGGCAGCCATGAACCCAACCAGCGCACTCTCCACCCAGTCCCTTTGAGCCCTGTTCTCCCCTGGCCTCCCGGGCAGGGGAGCGAGCCCTCCACTGTACTCACTCCTTTCCACCCATCACTTGAGGTACAGTCCTGCCTCCACCATCAAGCTCTGCCCAGCCACCCCAGGAAACAGTGAGCTGCCTCCTGCTCCCCCTTCTCCACTCCCATGGAGTAAACCAGTGCCCCATTGGTCTCATCCTCTTGCTGCCAGGACACTCAGGCAACACCATTAGTGAGACTGCCCGTGTGCATAGTTCCCGGCCGCCTGTCACTCCAGCCTCCAACTCCAAAGAACACAAAGAAGCAGTAGCCGGCAATGGCGACATCCTTCTATGAATGACCTTGAGTTCAGTCTCATTGAAGTCAGCCCTTCACAAACATGATGCTTATTTTTATTAGACAATTGCCTACAACACAGCTCGCCACTCAGCGGTGTGTCCCCAACCCACTAACTGTCAGGAGCTGGAGTCTGTGACTCTCCTGTGGTATTTAGTGTGCGATCTTGGATTGCTATGTATGTTTGCACGGGTTGACTTTGCTCACTGGGTGGTAAATGTGCTTTCTTTCTTTGTATTATCCACAGCATTTACCCCAGGATCTGGTGTTCTCTGTAGCAATTTCTATACTTCCTTTTTATTTTTCTTTATTACAAAGAAACAGCTATTGAGCGTCTAGTACATTCTTTCCTCATGGAATTGCCCAGATCATTTGAACACATGGCTATGCCCTAGGTGTACCAGACATTGACAGTGACATGCCCTAAAGCATGAAGACATTTCCTTCCCAACTATCTGAAATACTATTATTCCAAAGGTGATTAGAGAGAAACCGGTCCAGGGACAATTTAATGTTGCTCTGGGAGAGGGCAGCCCAGAAACAAAACCACCTTCAGCAACCTTTGAGTCCCAGACCATTCTCTTGGTCCTGCTGCGGGCTCTTGGTGGCCCTTGCGCCCCGCCAGGACTCCCAAGTGAAGGGCTTGCTGGGTGGAAAGGTTGCTGTCTGCCTGAGCATGAAAACTCCTATTCAGTCGTGTAGCTCTGAAAGACCTGAATATAACTATAAACATGCAGCATTTTCAGGAAAAAGTAGCACAGACTTCTATTCTCAGAAAGCAATATGACATTTAAAAAAAATAATAAACTTTGAGGTGTTAAAAATTCCCAGAGGCCTACAATTATCATGACGATCTGGTGAAAGGGGCACATTACATCCATAAAGGAATTGGAAGTGGTGAAATCCGTAGTTTTTGTTATGATGAAAAAATTTCCAGCTACTTGCGTTGAATTATATATTAAAATGTTTTGTTGTTGAGAGGTACTTAAACATCTGCTGGTGTGATCCGGCCCCACGGCTGTACTCTGTCCCACCTCATGGAACTCAACCACTAATTAATTTACAGCAAATAAAGAGTCATCCCACCATCTGGATAAATGTCTAATGTTTTCTTGGGGAAACGAATAGATATATTTCATAAGAGCCATTATGTTATCTTAGAAACAATTTCAAATATGAAGTATGGGCAACTCAAGCTATAATCTAATATCTGACTGTGGTACTGTCTCCTGGGCCCTGTCCTTCTCTTCTAAGTGGAGCACTATAAAATGCAAATGTAATGCAGTCTATTTGTCTCAAATTCACTTAGAAAACCTGAAAATAAACCAGCACTATTCTCCTCATAGTAAAGAATAGGTACTCCCCCAAACTCAGGAAGAAACATGATCCCAGGCTCTGGGGCACTACCAGGCAAGAAGATGATAAGCACCCAGGCAAAGAGATGGAGAAGCAACAGCTAAAGAACAAATGCAAGAAAAAAAAAAAGTTCATCAAAAACATTTAGTTGAGCAAATCTATCTTATTTAGACTAGCCGATACCATTTATAAGATACCAACTCAAGGGATGAGTGTTTTAATGAATGGCAAATTCAGGGGAACATTGTGAGTTTCCTTTAGAAAAAATTTACCAAAAAAAAAGTTTTTTTCAGCTTTTTCGTCAAAAACAGGATTAAACTTCTTTCAATTCCATAAGACCCACAGTGTACAAAAAGAACAAAAGACAGTCATGGGCTGTTCCCTAGTTTTTCATCAACAAACTCTGAACCGATCGACAAGCCAACAGCAAGGCTAGGACTAATGTCACTGGAGAGCAATCCTATGCTGGCAGCTACTCAGCCTTTGTGTCAACAATGGCCATCTTTGTGACAATGGTTGACGGACTTCCGGGTGCTGAGTCTCATTCACATAGACAGGCCTGTCCACAGCTCTGCCAGGTCATGTAGGAAAGAACATATTCTAGGAGATAATTTTCTTCAAACTCACAAGAAACTAACTTAGAAACCAAGAAGAGAACATTTTAAAATAGCCTCATCACAACAGGACAATCTAGTTGGAAAATCACCTCCACTCATTCATTCAACAAAACTCGATCCATGCCTATTATATCCAGGCACTGGAAATACAGAGCAAACAATCTCAGCACTGAAGAGGCTCTCACTCAGTGTGGTCTCTCCAGAGTGTGGTTCTCAGAACCTGTGTTGGAAGCCCCTGAAATACTTGTGAGTGCAGATTCCTAGGCCCTACCTTAGATTCATTCTGAGGGTGGGGACTCTGGGAAACTATACTGTTAAAAATATCCCAGTATTTTTTTTGTAAAGTTCACGAAGTTTAGTCTAGTAGGTAGAGATCAGTATGTGAACAAATTATTACTTTCCAAAAGAGGGGAAAACTAAAATTTGCTGTATGCCTGTTATGTACCAGCCACTGTGCTGAGCATTTAGACATATTACCTCGTTGACTCACAGCAATTGCATGAGCGAGATCACCATCCCAGTCTTACAGATGAGAATCTCATGCTTCAGAGACATTAAGGAATTTGCCCAGGAGCACAACAAGTAGTGAAGGCAGGACTCAACCTGTCTGTCTCCAAAAGTCCCCACACTCACTCCATACCCAGACACCATCCTTGGGTATCTTGGAAAAGTCCCATGATGCAAGATCTATGTAATCAACCCTGATATGCTATGTGTTGGTCATTTTTAGTTTTCTTCAAGGGGCTTATAAAATCATCTCTTCCTAGAACAGAAACTACCCAGTCTGTAATTATGATGTAGAGATGATGGTTAGTGAGCTGTGTTCCCCAAGCCCAGGGCCTCAGGTGACATTTTGATGAGCAGTGGCATGCATCTGCTGGCTCAGCTGTAATCTGCCTGCACTGGGATCAGCGACCAACTGCAGGACAGGTCTGCTGGGGTTATGAACTCTGAGAGTTACCAAGGGCTGGGCTTTCCACTCTCTGCATGTTTGTTTCACTCTTCAAATTATTACTTCCTTGAGGGCAGAACCACGTTTATCCAGTTTTATAACTGCTCTCCACGGTAACTCCCTGACACTGGTTTGAGACTTCCAAATAGGCTATTCTAAAACATAAGCATCTTGAGAAGCAGGGCCTTCTTTTTTCATCACTGTATTCCCAGAGACCTGCAAAGCACTCAGCTTTCAATAAATGTGGAGTGAATCTGTCACCCTGAAATCAGAACAAGTTTATTCAAGTGCAATCAGAAATTTATACTGGCTCTCTTTTCTCTAGCAATTCCATTTAATTTTTCAAAGATTCTTAAGGGGTTTCTTTATGTGACATGTGTTGTTAGGTGACGCAGGATACCTAGATCCATTTGATTATTTCAGCATGAGTCTATGGAGTTGATGACACTGGCTGACCCAAACCCTGGGCTGAGCCCAGCCCTGCCCAGAGCCAAGACTGCAGCAGGAGCCTAGAATAAACAATGATCCCAGGATGTAAGCCCAAGACTGGGGCAAGAATATAGGCACTCCCTGTACAGAGGGACTTATACTCTCATTGGGAAAACGAGACCTGGACACAAATAGATGAAGGTGTGAACAGAGGAAAGAAAAGTGAGGCATATTTTTTTTTTTTTGAGTTGGAGTCACACTCCAGCACCCAGGTTGGAGTGCAGTGGCACACTCATGGCCACACCAGCATCGACTTGCTGAACTCCGGTGATCCTTCCACCTCAGCCTTCCAAGGAGCTGGAACTACAGGCACACACTATCACACGCAGCTAATGTTTTCATTTATTGTAGAGACGAGGGCTCACCAAGTTGCCCAGGCTGGTCTCGAACCCGCAGACTCAGGCAATCCTCTCGCCTCGGCCTCCCAAAGTGCTGAGATTACAGGCTTGAACCACTACGCCCAGCCAAGTGAGCAGTTCTTAAATAGTTGTAGTGGGAGGGCGCAACCTCTAAATCACAAAGCAGAAGCAAAATTGACATTCTGAGGGTCAGGAGTTTCCTGATGGGGAAGGAAACACATCTTTTATTTCTTTTTAATCTCCTCCTCCTCACCCCTAGTCTCTAAAGCACACAGGAGATGCTTAATAAATGCTAGCTAACTAACCAAAGGACCATCTCAGAGCAGCAATAAGAAATCCATGACACCCAATTGAGAGCAGGGGTAGGACTCTGAAAGTAATTAAAGTCTCTCAGCCTTGTAAACTGCAATGTGGCAGCAATTTTGGAAGCCCAGATGCTCTGGTTCCATTCACTGAATTCGACAAAATCTAGGAAGAAGGAAGGAGACTTCTAGAATCTCCTGCCTCCAGTAAGCCATTAACAGGCACCAATCAGTGCTTCTAAATTAAATTGGAGATTAGAAACAAAGAAGCAATGCCAAGACTGAGTGATGGGCCAGTAAACTCTAAACATCTAATTAAAGATCACAGGTGTCTGCCAAGAACAAGACTTGGTTATTTTTTCTTTTTAAGCATAGCAGCCTGAATGTATCTTCAAGTAAATAAAATTTTGTCTCATCATATTTAGTCTTAGTTCATGCATTTTTCTTCACCAACACACACAGAAGATGCAGTTTCCAAAAGCAGAATCAACCAATTTTTTATAACTACAATATTTTTGGACTTAAGAATAATACCGGTGGAACAGAGAAGCTTTTCTAATACCATTTTGCCAGGAGTACTGGAAACGAGCAAAAATACTCTATGAAAAACATTGCCTTTTGCTATTATGTTATACTTGCTCCTTCTAATTTACTCATTGCAAAGTCTTTTTCCCTTGTCTTGTAAGCAAAATATAATGGTGAGCACAGTGAGCTCTGTTTGCGGGTTCTGATCAATAAGCAGGGGCTGGCCAGATACTATGCTGAGAGGAGCTGAAGCCAAATAAG
Organism: Cephalopachus bancanus; assembly: GCA_027257055.1. Taxonomy (NCBI): domain Eukaryota; kingdom Metazoa; phylum Chordata; class Mammalia; order Primates; family Tarsiidae; genus Cephalopachus; species Cephalopachus bancanus. The sequence continues at coordinate 440,728 of JAPVLO010000159.1, read as the reverse complement.
TACAGGCTCACTGGGGAGAGTGATAATGGATTGACTAGTGATGCCTGCCATGGGAAGGGATGGTCCTAAAATTGAAAGGTATGCTGAATTATCCAACCCTGCTCTACTGGAACCATGAGAGGATTCTGTGCTGTGAGTATTTTTTTGAGTTATACATAGGAAACCACATTAAAGTTAAAATGATGCCCCAAATGTTTGCAATTTGCCTCTTTTCTGTCCCTCAGGTATAAAATATGATGCTCTGGCTTAAAGTGAGAGCCCAGAGTTCTGACCATGGCTTTCATCCTGGGTGCTCAGTCCACCACCAGCCTCCTTGAATGTCCAAGTCTGAGGAGACTGACATCATAGGCCATCTCAAGTAAGTTCACCGTCAGCTTCACGGGTTAGTGTGGATTCTGAGCTAGCTGCACAAATGCTGAAATTATTTAACTTTTTTTTAGCCTGATGTCAGCCCTCTAGAGAACATTTTTACTATAAGACAATTTTTCTAATCCATATTTGCTATTTCAGTTCAGTTAAAATTTTCAAGGGCATATCACTGAACTCAGTCTAACAACAGATAAGTGGGTGAAAGTCATGCCCAGAAAGGACTTCACAGTATACTCCTACCTACCATTTAGTTGGATTCCAGTTCTGTTAGAAGAAGGACAGGTGCTCCTGATTTCTTCTAGAAAAGCCCCAGCAGCCTGTTCCTAGTATCAACTTTGATTAATAAACCCACTTTCCATTAGGACAAAGTTTAACAGTATAGTATTCACTCCCTTGCTCCAAATTCCAATTTCCACCCATCTTAGGTAAATAAACCATTAATTATCATGTAAATAAGCCATTTATTATCGACTGTCCTAAAAAGACTCTTTGTGACAGAAGTTGCCATACCCTTTGGATTATTTCATTTTGTAGAATCAATGTCTACAAAAAAAAGCCCACTTGGAATCCTAAGAAGGAAAGAAGAAAGCTATCACTAATTGAATGTCAACCAATTTCCCAAAAAAAGTATGAGGAAGATGTTATTATTTTCACTTTTATAAATGAAGAAACATAATTCAGAAAGGTAAATTAACTCGCTTAAGGTCATACAAGCAGTTAGTGGTAAAAGTAGGATTTGAATCCAAAGTTGATTCACTTTCCAGCAAACACTGTCTCCCAAAGCCAAAAAGAAAAAAAAGAAAAGAATCACACAGGAGCAGAAGATTGTGATAGTATTATTGTTTGTCAAATCTTTACTTCTTTCCTCATCCCAATGTGACTGGAGTAGACCTCTCCACTTCATTGATATTGGTCGTGGTTATGTGATTTGCTCTGGCCAATGGAATGTTGATGGATAGAACATGGGCCAGGGCCTTAAACATGATCCCATGGCTGTCCTTGGCTCTTGCGCTCATGCTGTTCGCCACCATAAGAGTATGCCCTGGGTAGCATACTCATAAAGGAGGATACGTTCATTTTAGATTAATCCGACTGTGGTTGGCTTACTGACCAAGGGAAATAATCAATCAAGAAATACTGACCAATCAAGAAATAATGGCTGAAAGTTTTCCAGATTTGATGAAAACTATAAATCAACATGTTCAAGAAGCTCAATAAACCTCAAGTGCAAGATACATGTCACCAGAGTGGAGAGAAGGATCAGTGGCACGTATTATTCTTGAAAAGAAATGGTAAGAAGCTTCAGAGGGCAAAGAAATAAACAGAAGAATCAGGGAAGATGTACGTCAGTATTCCTCAACCTCCAGTGTCAGTATCACCTATTAAAATCACACCTAATAAGTGTGAGAGAATGATGGTGAGAGGAACAGAGGAGCTGAATTTTCTTCCAGACTAGTGTGGGGAAGCCAGACACAGTGAAGGCAAACAGAGGATTCCAGAAGGTAATGGGAATGGAAGGGTATGCCTCCCCTAGAAGTTCATAGAAATCTGTGGGAAAGTGTCTTCAGGCAGCACCAGGTCACAGACTCTGGATTGGAAGTCATTTCTCTTGACCCTTGAGTGGGGCAGGCACTTCCCATCACATCTGAGTCTCATTTGCACCCATGCTCAAAAGGGGCCCTGACTCAACAGGTGCCATGAGCCTTAGTCCCTTTCCTGCCCTCTGTCTTCACAGTCTTGAGAGCCAAAGAAGAGTGATTATGAACTCTTGGGGGAGGGGGTAATGTAAGAAAAATTTAACATGGAATATATTACTTCATGTACCACTCTAAGCAGCACATATTGTCTGTGTCAAAACACTAGAAAAGCTTTCCATCCCTGATAAGAGCAGTCCTGGAAAAATCAAACAGAAAAAAAATTAAATTGGGGAAGAAATTCTTCCAAGGAATTAATTTACCTATAAGAATCCAAAGTAATCACAGAATAAATAAATAATTTTACATGATGTATCCATTTTTACCTGTTTAATGAAGCAAGAAACAGGACAAATTGCTCTCAGCCTACAACTACTTCTTGTTTTTCTCAGGGGAAGAGGTTGATACAAGGACTATCCCCAAAACACAAAGCCTATGAGTTGATTCATATATAATTAACTTATTTGTAGATACCTTTACAATTTATTTATGAAACTAATTATAAGAAATGCAGATTCCTCCAAGTATCCACTTACCAACATGCATCAAATATCAGACTTAAATGAAATTAGAATTTGTAGTTATACATTTATCTAATTTATGCAGGCTCTACTAATTTAGGTTGAAGCAGTTAAAAGTCCTTTGGAAATTTTAGAGAATAATTATAGCTTTTCAAATCTCCAAAGGATAATCAATATTATTGTTTCAAAAATTTAAAGGCTTTTATACACAAATAGGCAAAGCTACAGTAAACAACCTGCTGATACATCTCAATCTTTTGTTTTCCTTTCAAACTGTACCACTGAAGCTACCCAAATTATTTTAACAAAGTGGGAAAGGGGGAAGAGAAATGAGAAAGGAAAGTAGGAAAATGTATTTGGGGCAAAACCCAAAATGTTTAGAATGCCAATGGACACCGTAAGAAAAATAGTGTGCACTGAATACCACAGCACAGAAACCAAGCATACATGTGCTCTTACCTTAGAAGATTCAGTATAGCAACATACAAAATGGTTTATTTGGATAACATCAAACCTATTTTTCACGCCTACAGTAAGTATACAGGGCAGATAGGAAAACAAATTAAGGTCAAAAGGTCATGACTAGCCTCAGACGAGAAAGGGAAAGACCCATGAAGCAGAGCAGATGGTCCAGGAGCAAGTCCATCATATATAAGAATATATTATGGGGGCTGGTTTTTAAGATGGCGACAGGGCAACCCGGTGTCTGAAGCCCTCTGCAAGGGAGATCTGCAGTGGGTCTCTGACTCTCGCCCCGGAGGGCTGGGGACCTCAGCATTGCAGCCTGCTCTTCAGACAGAGCTCGGCCATCGCCACCGCTGGAACATCGCAACGACTGGACCTTTTTACTGCATTGCACTGTCCCGCCGCCGCCGCAGCCCCTCCCCCCGCCAGTGCTCTCGTTGCTGCCGCCGGCACTCCCATCGGCGCTGCCGCGGCCTCTGGGACGGGTAGCTCATCACAACCCGGCCCGAGGAGATCCACACCAAACCACTTCAAGGAAGAACTGCTGGGATCGCTGCCACCTCTCCTGCTCCAAGACTGTCCTGCCCACCCGGCATGGGGCTCCTGTTGCCTGCTCGGAGGCAGGCAGCCATCTTGTTCCTGTCCGGCCCCACCCCCTCTGGGGCGAGCAGATGAGATAGCACCACCTGCTGGCGATTCAAGGTAACAACACCAAAACGGGAGAAACAAGCTTGATAAAGACATAGACCAAACTTCTGAACCGAGGTTAATCTGAACTGTCTTTCACAGCAGATCAGGGAACTGACCCTAACTGCAAACTAATTTACCAGCTTGAAAAGAAAACTAGAAATCAGACCTGAAAGGACATTGGACTTAAATGAAATGTCTCAGAGTGTGCTTCATTGATTCTATTAGTTTAATGACTTAATTCTATTCCTACTGTATTGTTCCCTTTTTTCTCTTTTCCTTTTCCTTTTCTTCTCTTTTCTTCTGTCTGTAAACCATGTCTTTGTATGGAGGAACAGCACACTAATAAGGTGGTTGGATAGCTGGTATGTTAGCATCACTATATGTTTTATTTTTGTTTGTATGAGAGTTGGTTCGACTGTCGCTGTGGTCTATCATTTATATCTGTTTCAATATAGGCCTCTCTCTCTATTTGTTGGCACACTCGTTTGTTTCCCCCTTTACTCCTCTATCTCTCCACTCCCCTCTTCAACCCACTATCTGCTCCATTCTCTCCCCTCTGCTAACCACATTTTATTTCAGGGAGTAAACCTACAGTCCCACTGCATGGACAGATTCCAGGGCAGTGGGAAGTGGGTTCCACATTATCCACACGCCTGTCAGCGAATACCAGGACCTGCAGACAGATTTTGAATCACAGCTCTCCCCTTAAGTACATCTCAAAACTGCAAAAAGGACCACCTCCAACCTACAGTGCAACTCCAGAATTGAACAAAGTAGGAGGACATACATAAAGAATAGGAGATTGAACAAACAGAAGTAAAACCAATCCCTTTACCCCTGAATAACAGAATTAAAGAAGACGGTGACGTGGAGGGAAGGAAGAAGTAGGGAAGTGGAAAAACCGCACAAATGAAGAAAAACCAAAAGAAGAATATAGGGCTTACACAGACCCCTGGGAGATCAGACAATGAGAAAACAGATTCTGGAACACAGACAATGAAGACTCCCCAGAATGACTGGCTACATGCAACAAACCCAGACATCAAAACATTAATGGAGAGAATTAAAAAAATTGAGGAGAGACAAGAGGAAAATAGGAAGGAGCTGTTGTCAGAAATGACAGCAGTAAAGAATACTGTGATGGAAATGAACAACAGACTAATAAGCATGGAAAGCAGAATCAGCCAAGCAGAAGAAAGAATCTCAGAGCTCGAAGACCAAAACACAGAACTAACCCAAACTGTCAAAAGCATAGAAAAAAGGCTCAAAAAGACGGAACAAAACCTGCAAGAGATGAATGATCACTTCAAGAGACCAAACCTAAGAATAATTGGGCTTCCTGAGGCAGAAAGAGAAACAGAAGCCACACTGGAACAAACATTTCATGAAATCATTCAAGAAAACTTCCCTCATCTCATTAAGGATGAAAAAATTCAAACACAAGAGATTCAGAGAACCCCTCAAGACAACAAACGAGAAGACCAACTCCCAGACACATAATAATTCGCCTAAACAAAGTAGCTATGAAAGAAAAAATCCTAAAGGCAGCAAGAGAAAAAGGCCACGCGACCTACCAGGGAAAACCAATTAGAATAGCAGCAGATTTATCCACAGAAACCCTTCAGGCCAGGAGAGCCTGGAGCCCTATCTTCAAAGTTCTAAAAGAGAAACAATTTCAACCAAGAATAACCTACCCAGCCAAACTTAGCTTCATTAGTGAGAGAGAATTGAAATCTTTTCCAGACATCCAATCCCTAAGAACCTACGCCGCCACCAGACCACCTCTACAAGAAACACTTAAGAAAGTACTGAACACAGAAGAAAAAGAAAAAAGAACAACAGCATTCTTCATAAGAGTACAGGCAAAAGATTAAAAACACACATGAACCAACTCCAAAACCCAAAGAAAGACAACAAATAAACAGGAACAACTCTGTAAGAACCTTATGGCAGGGATCAACTCTTGCATTTCAATTATTAGCCTAAATGTGAATGGACTAAATGCACCACTGAAAAGACATAGATTGGCAAAATGGATAAAATATCATCAGGCAACAATCTATTGCCTTCAAGAGACTCACCTTACTAGAAAGGACACCCACAGACTCAAAGTAAGAGGATGGGAAACAAACTTCCAGGCGAACGGAATACAAAAGAAAGGAGGAGTAGCCATCTTAATTTCAGACAAAATACCCTTCAAACTATTAAAAATCAAAAAAGAGACAGAAGGCCACTACATAATGATAAAAGGCTCAATCCATCAACAAGAAATATCCATCCTAAACATATATGCACCCAACATAGGTGCACCAACTTTCATAAAGCAACTTCTTGGAAAACTAAAGAAAGATATTGACTCTAACACTATCATAACTGGGGACTTCAATACCCCACTCACAACCCTAGACAGATCATCAGGACAAAAAATCAGCAAGGAGATCCGGAACCTCAATGTGACTTTGGACCAAACGGATTTAATTGATACCTACAGAACACTCCATCCAAAGACCACAGAATACATATTCTACTCATCACCACATGGAACATATTCTAAGATCGACCACATACTCGGTCATAAATCAAGTATAAGCAAATTTTAAAAGACCGAAATTCTACCAAACACCTTCTCGGACCACAGTGGATTAAAAATAAACATTGACACCAACAAAGTCCCCCCCAAACCCACAAAGACATGGACACTAAACAGCATGATGCTAAACAACTCCTGGGTCAACGACGAAATCAAAACAGGGATCAAAAGATACCTGGAAACAAATGAAAATGAAGAAACATCTTACCAAAATCTCTGGGATGCCCTGAAAGCTGTAGTAAGAGGGGAATTTATATCCCTACAAACACACATGAAGAAAATGGAAGGAACAGAAATTCACAACCTAACAAGCCACCTAAAGAAGCTGGAAAAGCAAGACCACAAAAACCCTAATTTCAGCAGAAGAATCCAGATCGCCAAAATAAAAGTCCAAATCCAGGACATAGAAGACAAAAAGATAATACAAAAAAATCAATGAAACAAAGAGCTGGTTCTTCGAAAGGGTAAACAAGATTGATGGTCCCCTAGCTAGACTGACCAAGAAAAAACGAGAAAAAAGCCAAATAAACATAATCAGAAACACAAAAGATGAAGTCACATCTGACCCTGAAGAAATACAAAAGATCATTAGAGACTACTACGTACACTTGTATGGAAACAAACTTGAAAACCATAAGGAGATGGAGGACTTTCTGATATCACACAACCTACCTAGGTTGGAACAAGAAGAAATTGAGACCCTAAATAGACCAATAACAATCAAGGAAATCGACTACATAATAAGAAAACTTCCTACAAAAAAAGCCCTGGTCCAGATGGCTTTCCAGCAGAATTCTACAAGGTATTTAAGGAGGAGCTGATACCAATCCTACTGAAGGTATTCCAGGCAATTGAAAAAGATGGAACTCTCCCCAAATCATTTTATGAAGCCAACATCACATTGATACCCAAGCCAGGTAAAGATCCAACAAAGAAAGAGAACTACAGGCCAATATCTTTGATGAACATAGATGCTAAAATTCTCAACAAAATCCTAGCAAACCGGATTCAGCAATACATCTCAAAAATCATCCACCATGACCAAGTAGGCTTCATTCCTGGCATGCAAGGCTGGTTCAACATTCGTAAAAGCATAAATGTAATTAAATACATCAACAGATGTCAAAACAAAAACCACATGATCATATCATTAGATGCAGAAAAAGCTTTTGATAAGATCCAGCACCCCTTCTTAATAAAAACCATTGAACATCTAGGCATACAGGGAACATACCTCAAAATAGTAAAAGCCATCTACGAGAAATCCACAGCCAGCATACCCCTAAATGGACAAAAATTGGAACCAATTCCCCTGAAAACTGGAACTAGACAAGGATGCCCACTCTCTCCCCTCCTGTTCAACATAGTATTGGAAGTCCTGGCTAGAGCAATCAGAGAAGAGGAGGCAATCAGAGGTATTCAAATAGGAAAAGAGGAAGTCAAGTTATCTCTCTATGCAGATGATATGATGGTGTACCTTGAAAACCCAAGAGAATCTGTCAAAGGCCTCCTTACATTGATAAAGGCCTTTGGCAAAGTCTCAGGATACAAAATAAATGTACAAAAGACAATCGCATTTCTCTACACCAATAATAAACAAACAGAAACCCAAATAAAAAACACAATTCCATTCACAATAGCCACAAAAAAGATGAAATACCTTGGCATCTTCCTAACCAGAGACATGAAAGACCTTTACAATGAAAATTACAAAACACTGCTCAAAGAAATCAAAGCTGACACGAACAAGTGGAAAAATATCCCATGCTCATGGATCAGAAGAATCAACATTGTGAAGATGTCCAGCTTACCTAAGGCAATCTACAAATTCAATGCAATACCCATTAAATTACCAACAACATTCTTCTCAGACCTAGAAAAAACAACACAGGAATTCATATGGAAACACAAACGTCCAAGAATAGCCAGAAAAATCCTCAGCAAAAAAAACAAAGCAGGTGGTATCACAATACCAGACTTCAAACTTTACTATAAAGCTACAATCATCAAAACAGCTTGGTATTGGTACAGGAACAGGCATATAGATCAATGGAATAGAATTGAGATTCCAGAAGCAAAACCTCAATTCCTCAACCAGCTCATCTTCGACAAAGCCCCCACCACCTACCAATGGGGAGAGGAGAACCTGTTCAGTAAATGGTGCTGGGAAAACTGGCTGACCACATGCAGAAGATTGAAACAGGACCCCTATCTATCCCCATGCACAAAGGTTAACTCCAAATGGATCAGAGACCTAAATGCAAAACCTCAAACCATAAGAACCTTAGAAAAGGAAGGAAATACTCTCATGGAAATCGGAACTGGCATCCAATTCCTGTACAAAACCCAAAACCCACAGGACTTAAGAGAGAAGATAGACAAATGGGACCTTATTAAACTGACAAGCTTCTGCAAAGCCAAAGAAACCATCAAGAGAGCAGGGAGACAGCCTACAGACTGGGAAAAAGTATTTGCCAACACCAGGTCTGACAAAGGCTTAACATCCTGGATCTACAAGGAACTGAATCGTACTGAAAAGAAGAAAACAAACAACCCCATTATAAAATGGGCAAAAGATATGAACAGACACTTCACAAAAGAAGACATTCAAGCAGCCAACAAACACATGAAGAAATGCTCAACCTCACTAATCATCAGGGAGATGCAAATCAAAACCACACTGAGATACCACCTAACTCCAGTCAGAATGGCAATTATCAACAACTCAAAAAATAACAGCTGCTGGAGAGGGTGTGGTGAAAAGGGAACACTTCTACACTGTTGGTGGGAGTGTAAACTAGTGCAACCTCTGTGGAAAGCAGTGTGGCGATTCCTAAAAGCTCTAAAAATTGACCTTCCATATGACCCTGCAATCCCCCTACTGGGAATATACCCTGAAGAACACAAATCACTCTATAAAAAAGATACCTGCACACGTATGTTTATCGCAGCATTGTTCACAATAGCAAGAACCTGGAAACAACCATGCTGCCCATCAAAAGAGGACTGGATTAAAAAATGTGGTACATATACACGATGGAATACTACACAGCCATAAAAAAGAACAAAATCATGAATTTTGCAGCAACCTGGATGGAACTAGAGTCTATAATACTGAGTGACCTCTCACAGAAACAAAGATCCGAGTATCACATGTTCTCACTCATATAATGGACCTTGAACATCCAATGTAATACTATAAGAAAATGACTGATGGTACTGGGAAATTATGGGGGGGGATGGGATTAACAGTAGCAACTATCTGTCTGGGACTGGGAAAACACCTCTTATCAACAGGGTGCCCGAATGAAACGTAATTGTACACCTAACCCTTAATTGTACCCCACAAAACCATAATAAAAAATACTGATTAATTTAAAAAAAAGATAAAAAAAAAGAATATATTATGAAGGATGGCACAAAGGTCAGTGGAGAAAGAAAGGTTAAATGAGTGGTATGAAGACAGTTGTTATATATTTGGAGGAAAATCCATTTATACCCTCACATCACATCATACTTCAAAATAAATCTAGAAGAATCAAAAATATTTTTGCCTTTGTTTTAAACTCAGGCCATAAAAAGCCAAAATTACAATTACAAAGGAGCTATAAGATTTACAGATTGTTGTTACTGTACAAAGTTTAAGGATGCCTATAAAAACAGCCAAAATGAAAAGGAAAATGATAACTGGGATAAATTATCCATAAGTAATGCATCAAAAAACTTAATGCCATTAATATACAAAGAGTTCATACACAAGATCCCAGCAGGTAAATGGGTAATAGACAATCAGGTAATTTACAAAAGAAGTTAACAAATACAAAATGTTCAATTTCACTAATATTCACTACTAATTGACATAAATTTGTCCATCAAAGAATTCGGATGAAAACAATGAGATACGATTTTAGCATGAACGCAGGTTTCATGAAATGGGTATTCCTCTCACACTGTTGGTGTAAATTATATCATATTAAAATATTTTGGGAGCAACCCCTTCAAGTCCCCTCCCACGGTGGGAGCTTTTCTGTCCTCTCAATAAATTCTGCTTTCAAAAAAAGTATATATATATATATATTTTTTTTTTTGCAAAGCAATTCAGTGTGAGAGATTACCCCCACAAAGTTTAAACACTTTGAATTTAAATTCTTTAGTATTTTCACTACTACAAATCTATTTTGAAAACTAAACTACAGGTAAATACACTGCCCAAAAGATAAGTACAGTATTATCTCTAATAGCAAAAAGTATTAGAAATTACCCAGATGACTAATAGGAAATAATTGACAAAACTAAAATACATAACTTTAATGAATAATAGATATTTTAATGTCAACTTGTAAAAGTTCATAGTAACATGGGAAAATACTTCCTACAATATTAAGTAGAAAATGCAATATACAAACTGTCCAAGGTGATATTTATGCTTTATTTTTTAAGAAGTAATGAGAAGACTGATAGAGTGTATACCTAAATGTCCAACAACATAAATCGTTGGGTAGCAAGAATATTTCCTTTCCTTTCTTTCTTCTCCATATTTTCCAATGGTCTATACTATCCTGGGGAGTGCAGTACAGCCAAGTGCTCATGATAGCCTAGGTTCAGCCTGTCCCTTACCAATCGTGTGACCTTGGTAAATTACTCCAAGGCTGTTTCTCTCCTGAAAAATTAAGAAAAATAATATCACTCACCTCACACAGCTGTTGTGAGTTTTAAATAACATAATGTGTATAATATGCCTAGCAACACTTAAGCGTTGACTAAATGTTAGCCATTATAATGAGGGAAACATACACACACACACACACACACACACACACACACACACACACAGTTTTAATTGTCCTAGGGAGAAATGTTTTGAAATAACAGGAGTATTTAAAAGTTTAGTATACTTCATCCCCCTTAGCCAATAATTAGAAGGCTGAAGCAGAAGGATCACCTGAGCACAGCAGGTTGAGGCTACAGTGACCCTGAGCGTGCCACTGCACTCCAGCCTGGATGACAGAGTGAGATCCAACTCAAACAAACAAACAAAAAAGTGATATCATGTTTTCTAGGAGATCAGTGTAACGGTAGGAGAACAAAACAAATGATAAAAGCTATTTTCTAATATTTATAAATTGTATTCTCTTTTAAAATGCCAGAATAGGGGCAACCCCTTCAGGTCCCCTCCCACTGTGGGAGCTTTTCTGTCCTCTCAATAAGTCCTGCTGTCTCTCTCTCTCTCTCTCTCTCTCTCTCACACACACACACACACACACACACACACACACACACCACACGCACACACACACACACACACACAAATAATTCTTTTGAGAAAGTCAATAAATCTACTAAAAAAAAAAGTGCCAGAATAGTATCCCATTTCAAAAGTTATTTTGGGATTTAAAAAATTGATAATAGAGGGACTAAGTGTCCAAATGAGATTTAATCAATTTTATATCAATGAGTGGCAATATAACATATGACACACAAATGTATGACAAAACAAAAGTGACTGATGCTGTCCACTCTGTGCAGTAGATAAAGATATCAGGTTCTACATTTGCTCTTAATGCTCACTCCTTAATATATCCTTAAACATTTATACTTAGCCTTTACTTCTAGGATGAACATAGCTGTATAAGTGAATATCTTTTTCCTTTTTCCAGAAATTATGGATGGGGGGATAAGAACAGAAAAGAAAACAAAAATGCCTTTTTTTCTTACAAATAAGAAGACAAAAATAACATTCAGATAAGGGCTTTTAAGAGCAGTTGAGATGGGCCAGAAGCTGTGCAGAAGACAGCAGCACAGAGAAGTGGTCACCTGGAGTGGTCAAGTCTCACCTAAAGTTAAAGGTGAGCCTTGTTGGCAATGCTGGATGCTGGAACCTCAATGACAAAGTCTAACCGCAAAAGTGTCTACTTGTTTAAGAGAGGCAAAAGAATCAGAGCTTTGCAGAGAATCACCCAGAAAAACTTATGTACAGGAACTACTCTGTCCCTGTAGCAGAAGAGAAGCAGAGAGCCTTTGTGTGTGACTGAAGTTAATTTGCCACCCATTCAGGACAATAGAAGGGGGATAAAATAAAAAATAAAAGTGAAAAAAAAGTGATTAGCCTTGTTTTGGCAACCAAGATTCTTCTTCTTTTTTTTTTTTTGAGTTGGAGTCTCACTATGTCGCCCAGACTGGAGTGCAGTGTCCGCTCCCGGCCACCGCAGCCTTGACCTGCTGGGCTCCAGCAATCCTTCCGCCTCAGCCTTCCGAATAGCCGGAATTACAGGCATGTGCTACCACGCCCGGCTGAGTTTTTTATTTACTGTAGAGATGAGGTCTCACTGCCCAGGCGGGTCTCGAACCCGCAGGCGCAGGCAGTCCACTCACCTCAGCCTTCCAAAGGCGCGGGATTACAGGCTGAGCCACCGAGTCCGGCCCAACCAAGATTCTTATCTGCCACTTCAGGGTCTCACTTGAGTCTGCCAGGACAGTAGGCAGCGTTCCCTACATAGCCAATACACTGGAGCCAGTTCTTCCAGAGCGGATGTCTGCAACCATGGGGGACTGGTGGGCAAAGAGAGGTGTGACCCCTGAAGTCACTGCTACTTAGGGAATATCGTGGCCTAGGATGAGATTAAGCTGCAAAGAACATCACCGAAAACTTTTGTGTCCCAAGTCAGATACAAAGTGATCAGTAGAAAGGCCACTTGTAATTTGCTTAAAAGATGAGGTTCCCTGGCTGCCCAGAAATAGAGGGGTAAGAAGATGATTTTTTTAGGCCTCTATTTCAGATTCTGAAGAAAGGAGGCCTTTTTCAACAGCACCAATCAAAGCCATGCCAGCAGGGGTGAATGAAGATTGTCACCTCAGACAAGGCGTGGTAGTCATGTTTAAAGGTTTTTAGAAGCTAAGGAAGAGGAAATCCACAGATTTCCTGAGAGCCAAGTGCAAAGGCAAGAAGACTCAGCTACCTTCCCTCCAGGGCCACCTCTTAACCCACCAACGGCGATGGGGCCTGGGGCTCATGCCAGGAGACTGTGGATGAGAGAACCAAAACCCCAGGATAAGAAGGAAAGTGTTAGTCTTAGAGAGGAATCTTTTCCAAGGAAGATGCCTAGAGTTCGGGGATGCTCAATGTGCCTCTGTTTTATTTTGCTTATGGATGAGATGACTATTTCATGGTAGACAGGGGCCATGAAGAGAACCCACACTGATTAACAGGTAAGGGAAGACAAGTTGCAGGAGGCTGCATGGCTCTGAGGAGTACCAGAAGGTAACATTGCTCTGGTTCCATAGGAATCTAGGCTCTGTCAGTGCCCCTTCCTCTCTCCAGCAGATAACCAGGCCCATGATAGAGAGAGAGAGAGAGAGAGGCAGGAATGCCCTAATGGAGAGAAGCAGAGGAGTGGAAGGTGCTGGCTACTCAACATAGCAGATCTCCCTGTTTAATGCCCAGGAGTGTGAACAAGGGCAGGCACCCAGCCAACTGTGGCCAGAAAACCAAAAGGGAAAGGTGGCCACGAGGAGGAGAAGCACAGAGAGCTGCAGCTTCAGGTCAGCAGCATCTGCCAGGTTAAATCTCCCTCATTCTCTAAAGCCTCGGATAATGGAGCATCAAGAAGAATCTCTAAGGCAGGAAGTCATCCTTGGAAGAGAAAGGCAAGAAAACTATAAGTGCCCAGATTCAGGCACCCAACTTCTGGGGCCCTGGGATTATGATCCATCCAGCCAGGTATGTGTGTCAAGGTCACACAAATGCAAACCAGAAACCTAGCCCCATCATCTCGAAGGTGAGTTCTTCCTTTCTAGAAACATCGAGATGTGCTTCGGGTAATACCGATGGCTGAGACCATGTCATGAGATATTATAAGTTATGATGCCCCCTAACCCACACACATGTACTTTCTCTTTGTCATTACTCTGTGCTTCCTGGGCTCAGGTGAAATACACAGCAGGGGGAAAAAAAAAACAGGTAGTCTGCAGAATTTCTCCCAATGTGCAAAACAATGGGGTGAGGTCATGAGAAAATACAGTTGTAAACATTTTAATGGATCTGTCTAGTATATCGGAGATTTTGAACAGAAATTCTTGCCAGCTCTGGTTTCTGGACCCTCCCCAAGTTACCACTGAAAGATATTGTCCTGGCTGTGGCTCATATGCTACAGCAGATGCCTCAATGGCAGTCTGAAAAAAGCACGGGGGAGAGGTGAGTCGGGGAAGGCTTCCTAGAAGGGTGATGTTTACGGGGCGGGGGCGGTGCAGAACACCCAGGTCAGGGTGGGGAGAGACATCTTTAAGAGCCCAGATGACAGCAAGTGTGCACTGCCCTCACGAGAGGCTCCAGGATATTTAGACAGAGCTAGAAAAAGGTGAATGTGGGCAAGTGATGAAGATGGAATTCGAAGGTGGAGGAAAGGTCACACGAGCAAGGCCATGCATATGGGAGCCTGAGGCAAAGGAAAATTATACATCCCTCTATTCACGACATCATGTATTTTTAGTGGTTAATTTTTTTCAAAACATTAAAGTAGTTGAAAAAATACTGAAATATAGGAATATTAAAATTTACAACATTAAGTTTAAATATTTTATTTTCATCAAAACAAAATTATTATAATTTCACATTCCTGATTTTAATTGAAGTAAATTCATCAATTAAAGAGTATTTTCAAAATCTGCTCCTTTTCCTATCTCATTTTCAATTGAGAGTTGTAAGATATAACTAAGGAGAGAAAGTAACTTTGAAAGTCTATTTAATGGCCGGGCTCAGTGGCTCAGCCTGTAATCCCAGGACTTTGGGAGGCCGAGGCGAGTGGATTGTCTGAGACCACAGGCTCAAGACCCGCCTGGGCAACTTGGTGAGACCTCATCTCTACTATAAACCAAAAAATGAGCTGAGTGTGGTAGTGTGCGCCTGCAGTTCCGGCTACTCGGAAGGCTGAGGCGGAAGGATCGCTGGAGCCCAGTAGGTCGAGGGTGTGGTGGCCAGGAGAGTGCCACTGCAGTCCAGTCTGGGTGACACAGTGAGGCTCCAACTCAAAAAAAGAAAAGAAAGAAAGAAAATCTAAAGTCTATTTGATGAATAACAACTTTATTTTTGCCAAGAGGTAGCAAAAATTTAAACCTAAAATAATGCATTCTAATACACTTATGCTTTAATTTTTCAATATTTTTCAGTTAAGTAATAACCTGAAAACAAATTAATCATTAAAATAAGAAATAAAAACATGTCCATAGATCCATACATTTTTCATTTGCTTCAGGCTTCAATATGGCCTCACACAGCATTGTTGGACCTTGTCTTTATTTAAAATTGTGATATTTTGATCACCATGGACTTTCTAGCATTAATTTTTTTTAATACTACATCAAAAATTTCAGCAAGCACGTGAAAAGATGCTCAAAGTCACTAATAATTGAGGAAATACAAATTATAACCACAATGAGCTATCACTTCACACCTATTAGAGTGGCTATTATAAAAAATACAGAAAATAACAAGTGTTGGTGAGGCTGTGGAACAACTGAGCACTGTTGGCAGGTACGTAAAATGGTGCAGCCACAATGGAAAACAGTATGGAGGTTCCTCAAAAAAATTAAAAATAGAATCACCACATACGATTCAGAAATTTCACTCTGGGTATATACCCAAAAGAATGAAAAGCAGAATCTCAAAGAGATACTTGTACATCCATGTTTATAATATTATTCACAACAGACAAAAGGTGGAAGTAACCCAAGTATCCATTGGTAAATGAATGGTTAAACAAAACGTGGTGTATCCATACAATGAAATATTATTCAGCCTTAAAAAAGAAAGAAATTCTGACACATGCTACAGCATAGATGAATCTTGAGGACATTAAGCTGAATGAAATAAGCCAGTCACAACAGGATAAATACTTTATAATTGCTCTTATTTATAAATACACAGAGTAATCAAATTCAGAAAGAAAGTACAGCGAGTACAGAAAGTAGAATGGTGGTTGCCAGGGCATGGTGGAAGGGGAAATGGGTGCTATGATTTGTTTTTTGTTGTTTGTTTTTTGAGTTGGAGTCTCACTCTGTTGCCCAGACTGGAGTGCAGTGGCCGCTCCCAGCCACCGCAGCCTCGACCTGCTGGGCTCCGGTGATCCTTCCGCCTCAGCTTTCCAAGTAGCTGGAATTACAGGCACACGCTACCACGCCCAGCTAATTTTTTGTTTATTGTAGAGATGAGGTCTCGTCAAGTTGCCCAGGTGGGTCTTGAATCCACAGGCTCAGAACAATCCACTCACCTCAGCCTCCCAAAGTGCTGGGATTACAGGCTGAGCCACTGAGCCCGGCTTGATTTGAATATACATGTCTCTCCAAAATTCTTATGCTGGAACCTACTACCCAGTGTGATAATATTAAGAGATGGGATATTGGAGACTCAGAATGGGGCGGGGGGGGGAGTGGGTGGAGGGATGAAAAATCACCTGTCGAGTACAAAGTGCACAGGTGGAAGTATTTAAAGCCCAGATTTCTTTGCCACTATACAATGTACTCACATAACCAAAATCTCTTTGTACCCCTAAAGTTATTGAAAACAAAAAACAAAAAAAGTAGGGCCTTTTGGGCAGTGATTAAGTCAGAAGGGGACGGCCCTCAGAAATGGGTTAATGTTCTTATAAAAGAATTTGAAGGGAGTGTCTAGTTTGTCCTTTTTTACCCTTCCATCTCTTCTGTCATCTGAGGAACAGTATTCTTTCCCTCCAGAGGATGCAGCAACAAGGTGCCATCTTGGGAGCAGAGAGTGAGCCTTCGCCAGACACCAAATCTGCTTGGACCTTGATCTTGGAGTTTCTAGCCTCCAGACTGTGAGAAATAACTTGTCTTTATAAATTACCCAGGCTTGGGTATTTTGCTATATCAGCATGAATAGACTAAAGACATAGGAAGTTATTGTTCAATGGGTACAGAGTTTCAGTTTGGGAAAAATAAGAAAAGTTCTGGAGATGGGTGGTGGTGATGGTTGCACCATGATGTGAATAAGTTTTACACTACTGAAAACTGTATGTGCACTTAAAAATGGTTAAGACAACAGATTTTATGTTATGTATAATCTACTGCAATTTCAAAAAATATCCTTTACCTTGATTATAGAGTTGTTGAATTGTTTTGTTGTGTTTTTTGTTTTGTTTTTGTTTTTTGCAACAGCACAGAGCATGGGGTCATGTTAAGTTATAGTCTGGAATCAAAAAAAGTCAATAATAGCAGGAAATTCCTTTCAGATTGGCAGATATGTACTCTGAGCTAAGCCTCTCTAACTCCTCACTTGTTAGTTTCTATCCTCTATACAAGAGGAGACAAAACATTCTCCCAAGAAGGCACACCCCACCCCCTAACTGGAAGGTGGCCTGAGGAAACTGATACTGATAAACACTTGCAACAGTTGGTGTGGTCACAGGGAGAGAACTGATCGGGTAGAGGGAAGAGAACTGCCTCTGAGGCCCAGGTTGGAAATCACACATTTTCCAAACCAAAATAGTCTGACAAGATTTCCGGGAAGTTTTTTGAGTGGGAGAGGTAGGCTTCGACATGTTGGCATTTCTGGGACATTGTGATGGATAGAGGAGGCAAGATCACATATTTAGGATTTGAGACTCTCCCCCAAATTTAGAACACATGATCACTGAAGTGGATTTAGGATGGCAAGCCATGCTGAGCATTTTATTCTAAGAAAAATGTTTTTGTCTGTAATTTGTGTGCTTTACAGGGTTGGGAAGATGGTAGTTGCTGAAAATGTGAGCTATGCAGTTTATGTTTCCCTTTATAACTACGTTGCCAAGAAATAAGAAGGCCAGTGTTAAGCCCCATTTATGGTAGTTGGCACACCTTGGGGAGTTGGTGACATCTCACATTCGTTACTCTGATTAAATCATTGTCCACTAGGCTTAATCTTGTAAATTACTTCCAATAGGTGTAACATACATTCTCAGTTCGTTTTTTCTTAGATCAGCATCAATCTTGTTCATCAATTGGCATTTTCTTAAATTCTCTGGAGATGTCCACTTCATGATCATAATAGAAGTGTCAGTAAGGCTGGGCACAGTCGTTCATGCCTGTAATACCAGCACTTTGGGAGGCAGAGGTGGGAGAATTGCTTGAGCCCAGAGTTCGAGACCAGCCTGGGCAACATAGTGAGACTTCTTCTCTACAAAAATAAAAATAACAAGCCAGGCATAGTGGTGCATGCCTATAGGTCCAGCTATTCGGCAGACTGAGACAGAAGGATGGCCTGAGCCCAGGAGATCAAGGCTGCAGGGTGCCACAAGGGTACCACTGCATTCTAGCCTGGGCGAGAGAGTGAGACTGACTCGAAAAAAGAGTGTAAGTGACCTGAAGTAAGTAGTGCCCTCAGTGAGCTCTGCTTTGGAGAATTAAGAATTTGAACCTGTGGTAGCGCGCACCTGTAGTTCCAGCTACTTGGAAGGCTGAGGTGGAAGGATCGCCGGAGTCCAGCAGGTCAAGGCTGCAGTGGCCGGGGGCGGCCATTGCACTCCAGTCTGGACAACAAAGTGAGACCCTAACTCAAAAGAAGAAAAAAAAAAGAATTTGAACCTACAAAGTGTGTGAGGAACGGGCTTGTGAGGCATCCCCTTCCTTTATGTCCATCTGACAACCTAGCCTGGCATCACAACTGCCTCCTACTGACAGTCCCAGCACCTTCTCCTGGGACTTTGCAACACTGTTATGTAAACAGAGGAGTCTTTCAAGTAGCTGTATGCTGCAGCTTCTCCCCTATCCCCAAAGTGTAGCCCATGCCTTACACTGAAACTAGAAATCTGCTTGATAACTACAAAAAAGGCGGGGGGCGGGGGCAGGTCATCCAGCACCCGAACAGGAACTTTCTTCCCTCCTTTTCTCAACGGTGTTTATTCAGAGTCTTCCACACTGCAATTTCATTAGCCCAAAAGAAAGTCCCATCTCCTGGCTTTCTGAGTAAGCTTCTGTTTTCCCACATGGCAGCCTTATTGCTTGCTGATTTGTGACCGTATTCCCTGTGCTCATGAGGCTCTCTGATCACATTCCTTGAATGAAAGGGGAAGTTCATTCAGCCTCCATAAAATGTGCAGCCTTGGTCCTTGCAAGGCACCAGTCAATCCCACACGCTGTATCCACAAGTACTGCTTTCATCACAGGAAGGACAGCAGAAACCCTCCAAGAACCACAGGCGCCCTCATGGCAACCTTCTTGCTAACCATGCCCAGAGCGGCTCTGCCTTGCCACAAAACTAACTCCAGGATCGACATGCCCAGGGCCATGTCTCCAGAAGATTCCCAAGTTAAGAAACACATGTTGCTTAGGCCATTTCCCTGGGTAATCAACTTGTTCCTGGTTGCTAGGCTGACAAGTTCACCATGAACATCCATTAACTCTGCCCTTGTACCACCTTAATAATGCAAAAGACACAGGTCATCCCTACCTAGTTCTTTATTTCCCAATGATACAGATCATCTGAGGTTATTTGGCATATAAACTATGCTGCTTCTTTTGGATTCCAGGTACCTGGAGGGAGTTTTCCTTTCAGTTTCCTTGAACTCCAAGTCAGCACACTGCCACCATCCTTTGTGGGGAGTACAGGAAACTCTACACACTGTGTTCTCTCAGCAAACGCATGGAATCTGAAACATGGAAGGATATTCAACATTAAGCCAATGCAGAGGTATTTACGCATGCCAAGTCATTCTCTTAGGACTGTGAATTTGCTCTTCTGTGGTGTCAATAGTCTTAATTTTCTTAGTTGCGTTCACTGCTTTTCTCTGTATTTTGTCAATTCCCACAAGCAAAAGACAGGGAGGTGAAAGAGTACAGAAAATTGTGAATGCTTTGGGATCTTAACAGACAGCTCATCTTTACATTAGAGGTTGATTAGATCAACCAAGTGGTATTTCTTAATTCGGGGAAATCGATATTCTATGCTTATATTCATTCTTTTGTTCCCAGGGTTTCACCATGTCAACACAGCTCTGACAAGCCAGGGGCCCCAGCATTGTCCATCAGCTCTGCGGTTCAGAGTAGAAAGCTGTGACCCAGACAGCATTGCCTAATTTGCCTGTTGCTGATGGGCTGCAGTCAAGTTTAACTCAGCAAACACACACTTCTCCACGATGCAAGCCTAAGCTCTAATGAAAAGAATTCCTGTGTGGGCAAGTTTTTAGGGCCTGTCTTTCAGCATACAGTCCAAGAAGCAGCAGCAGCAGCAGCTGGCAAGCAGCTAGGAAGACACGGTTCCCAGGCCCCCACGTAGACCTGCTGAGTCCAAATACGCATTTTAACAAGTTCCCCAGGGGACCCGTGGGCACATGAAAGCTTGACAAACATCCGCATAGTGCAGGGAATGATGGGCTAAGACACACACTCAAAGCCACTTCACAGGAACCCCCAGAGTCAGTAATAGCAGGACATTTCTTTCAAGTTGGCAGAGGTCTTCAGTAATGCGCCTCAGAGCTCCACCTCCGCCTGTCACCACATACTCAACTCAAAGAGAATCCTAAAGCCCTGCTTGTAATAGACACCCGGACAAACCAATGACAGAAGAGGTCTGGGCGCCTCTCCTGGGCTCTAGAAAGCCTGAGTCCTATTTCTAAGGGGTTTTCAGGTGAGACTGGGATAATGACTTCACGGCAATGAACAAGTCAGCCTCTTTCCAGCAGCCCATCTTAAAGCTAATGGACACAATCTGCCTGTGCCCACCCCATGGACCAGTCTGGCTGTGCCCACCCCATCTGGAACAGAAATGACCAGCTTCCTTCTGCCTGTGACCTCCTTGTTGGGCAAGGAGGGGAGACAGGTAAGGTTTGTCCCGGCAGGTCCCACACCCTGAGTGCCAAGGCCTCTGGTGTCCAAGACTCTCCAAGTTAGAAAAGAGAACAGGGCAGATGTTTCCTCTAACCAACACAGCCTTGCTTATGGCACAAGCAACTCACCATTAGGACAAGCTGTTTGGAGAGCCCTGAGAGTCCTCAGAGCACAGCAATGTCCTTAGACAAGTAGTTCCACCCAAACACAGCCTCAGGCACGGGGGTAGCCAGAGTCCAGCCGGAGGGTCACTACGTCAAGGCAGCCTCCTGCAAGCTGAGACACTCAGGACATGTTGCTTCCAGCCAGGTAATAACTGCCCTCTGGGGCCGACAGCCAAAGGAGCACCAGAGACCAACCAGAAGCCACGGAGTATCAGGGCAGGGAGCAGACCAGACTAGGGCACCAGTGGTTGTGGGTCAGGCTTGCACATGAGGGCCCCGAGCTTGGATTGGAAGGCATACCTCCACTTCATGTTTTTCTGTAAAATCCTCCTCCATGCAGTACACAGCCTAAGAGTCCTTAGCTGAACATCAGCTTCTCTTGTGGTAAATTACTCCTTGGGTTCCAGCCTCAGATGAGTTAAGCAGGAAACAGGCAAGAAAGGTGGCCCAGGAAGTTGCCTTTTTCTCTCTCCACTAGTGAAGGTGGGGCAGGGAGCCCCCTTCTCTATTTTGGGGCATTCTGGAGCCCAGAATGTAAGCCAAGTTCCTGATGTTAAAAGATTTCAAAGTGCTTTAAGAGCAGGCAGAACAGTGGCCCTCAGAATCCCAAGGTATTATTAAAAATGAAAACTTCTGACCCTTTTTAGACCCTGAAAATCAGAATCTCTGGGACTGTGGCCATAGAAACTACATTTCAGTCAGACTCTCTGGGCAGTTATAATGCAAAGTGATGGGCAAAAATTCATGTTTTCAGGCTCCCTCTATTAGTGGAATCAGCCTGCAAGGTGAAGCCCAGCCTCTGTATCATTCACAAGTTCCCCACGTGATTGTAAGGAGCACCTGCATTTAAGGACAAGATGCCATCTTACCCTGTTAGGATGGCTATTATCAAAAAGACAAAAAATAACAGATGCTGGTGGGGATGTGGAGGAAAGGGATTTTTTGTTTATACACTGTTGGTGGTGGAAATGTAAATTAGTACAGCCACTATGGAAAACTGTGTGGACAGCTTTCAAAAAACTAGAAATAGAAATACCATAAATTCCTGCAATCCCACTACTGGGTATTTATCCAACGGAAAGGAAATCAAGATGCTGAAGGGTTATCTGTACTCCCATGTCTACTGCAGCGCTATTCACAACAGCCACAATATGGAATCAACCTAAGTGTCCATCAACAGTTGAATAGATAAAGAAAATGTGGTATATATACACGATGAAAACACTATTTGGCCATAAGAAGAATGCAATCCTGTCGTTTGCAGCAGCACAGAGGGAACTAGGGGTCACTATGTTAAGTGAAATAAGCCAGGCACAGGAAGACAAATATCACATGTTCTTGCTCCTTTGCAGGAGTTTAAAAAGTTGGTCTCATGGAGGCAGAGAGTAGAATGAGAGGCGCTAGAGGATGGGAAGGATGTTAGGGTGGGGGAGGGGATAAAGAGAGGTTGGTTAATGGGTGCAAACAGTGGAACAGAAAGAATATGTGCTAGCCGGGCTCGGTGGCTCAGCCTGTAATCCCGTGCCTTTGGGAGGCTGAGGTGAGTGGATTGCCTGAGCCCGCGGGTTCGAGACCCGCCTGGGCAGCGAGACCTCATCTCTACAATAAATCAAAAAATCAGCCGGGCGTGGTAGTGTGTGCCTGTAATTCCAGCTACTCGGAAGGCTGAGGCGGAAGGATCGCTGGAGCCCAGCAGGTCGAGGCTGCGGTAGCCAGGAGCGGCCACTGCACTCCAGTCTGGGTGACCGAGTGAGACTCCAACTCAAAAAAAAAAAAAAAAGAATATGTGCTAATGCTCAATAGTAGAGTAGGGAAATATAATTAACAAAAACATAGTGGGTATTTCAAAATAGCTAGAAGAGAGGATTTGAAACTTTACCAACACATTAGAAATAATAAATACTGTTGGTGATGGATATCTTAAATATCCTGACTTGATCATTACGCATTCTGTGTGTGTAACAAAATATCACACATACCCCATAAATATGCGTAAATATTATATATCAATAAAAACACTTTCTTGGGAGGCTGAGGTGAGTGGATTGCCTGAGCCTGTGGGTTCAAGACCCGCCTGGGCAACTTGGGGAGACCTCATCTCTACAATAAATCAAAAAATTAGCCGGGCGTGGTAGCACGTGCCTGTAGTTCCGGCTACTTGGAAGGCTGAGGCAGAAGGATCACCGGAGACCAGCAGGTCGAGGCTGCAGTGGCCGGGAGCGGCCACTGCACTCCAGTCTGGGCGACAGAGTGAGACTCCAACTCAAAAACAACAACAACAACAACAACAACAAAAAACGAGTGCTCTGTGAGGACATAATACCCATTTCAGACAGGCTAACTTAGGAGGGGACTCTGAAATTATTCTTGTAACCACAGAAGTAGCTGGTCTTTCTCCACAAGGTATTTAAACTTGCACACACACACAGACCAAGGGAGGGGCATAGGTTTTAAAATGTAGGCTTTATTATTATTATTCAGGTACCAAAAGATCAGAAGATTATTGCCATTAAAAAAATAGTTTGTTACAGTTCCTGCTATGGGCTGAATTGTATCCTTCTCACTTTCCCCAAAACAATTCATATGTTGAAGCATTAATTCCCTGTGTGACTGTATTTGGAGTCAGAGCCTATAAGGAGATAAATTAAAAGAGGTCATAAGGGTAAAGCCCTACACGAAGAGGATTAGTGACCCTATAAAAAGAGGAAGAAACACCAGAGAGCCCAATCTCTCCCCCCCACCACCACCATGTGAGGACACTATGAGGAGACAGCTGCCTACAAGGCAGGAGAGGCCCTCAATGAAACCATACTGACCTTGATCTTATACTTCCCAGTCTCTAGAAGTGTAAGAAATAAATACCTGTGGTTTCGGCCACCTAGCCTGTGGTAATTTATTATGGCAGCCCCAGCAGCCTAGTACAGTTCCAAGAGGAGGAGCATGCCAGGCCATGCAGGGTCACATAGAGAAGCATCAGGGCCAACCAGGAAGCAGAGGGAATGAGATAAAAAGGTGGATGAGAATAAGTATTGTGGTTCCCAAGGGAAGGAACGGGCAAGGGAGGGTAAGGAGGCTTAGAATTGGCTAATTTGAATAATTTCAGTGAGCTCTGGGGTAGGAGCTGTCCCAAGTTGTCTGGTGCCTGGCCCTGGGTGATTAGGGTAGAGGACAGTGGTCCTGAGTGTGACAGCCTGGATTGTTTGGTTTGCATATGATTGTGCACCCCACCGAGTCCCTTACTGTCTCTAGGAATTGGCTAGCCTGGACCAGCAAGGCACCAAGATATCAAGAAATCAGAATTACAGAAAATAAAAAGGCATGATGAATATAGGATAGAAAAGAAAAGGTGCACAGAGACTAAAGACTACGCTGGAAAGAGGGTACAAACACAACAGATCGGTTAAGAAGACCACAAAGACTCCAAGACTTCCTGCTGATCCTGTGGAAGCAGGCAGCCCACTTGCTGTCACTCAAGAGCACATTTTCTGCCTACCTGCTGTGGGTCTTGGCACTCAGGTGCTTTAGAAAAGTTATAGTGCCTTCTCCTCTGGCATTGAAGGACACTGTGTAGACTGGATATGGGATCTCCATAGCCCTCTGGAGGAGAATCTCCTTGGATTCTTCAGGAATATCCCCCACCACAAAGTAGTAAATGGATTCAATCTGCAAAACAGTGATAAGAATGATTGATCTTCCTGTCATGCCCTAGCCTTGCGCTGGACCCATTGGCAACGCACTTTCTATAAAACTATCTCTTTAAGAAAAAAAAAGAAGAAGGTACAGGAAAAGCAGCAAGAAGAGCAGTACTGCTCAGTGTTTTGGAAGGACATCAGGGTCAAAGTCAGGAAGTGAGATATTGAAGATCTGGTGCTGAAAGCTCTGTTGGCAGTGGCTACAGTCTTGAGTATTGCATGAGAAGAATATAGTTGGCAGATATGGCAAACAGTTTCCCCTGAGCCCACGAATACAATACCCAGGTTAGGAGAGGCTATTTTCAAGTCAAGAAATGAAAGAGGTATTGGCACAGCCACTGTAAACAGGAAACTTTTTAGCTGTTTCCCATGATGGTACCAGAATTCTACAATGCAAACTCACATCTCCGAATGTGGAAAGGAAGACACATGACCAGTTGGCTTATCCTCTGGCCTCATCTCGTCAGAGACTCACATCCTGGAGAAATGGTCAGAGACCAAGTCCTACACAACCAGGACCTAGCCCGTGACCATTTCTCCCTCCTGGACCTTGCCTTTCTCTGCCATACCAGACCATAAGAATGGGAAAACGAGCAATCCCTCACGAGCACACACACACACACACACACACACACACACACACACGTACACACACAAACACACAATCTCAAACCAGTGATTCTGGGAGATGCACACCTCACCCAGGTAGCAGACAATCCCAAAGAAGTGCTTCCTGCTGAATTTAGAAAGCTAGAAAACTCACCCAAGAGGGCCCCTGTGGCAACTGTCCCTCCCACCCTCACCTCAACCCCACCACTCTTGTTCTTTCCTAGTATTGTGTTTCTGGGGTGTTGATCTCCCCTGCCACGAATGAGCTCTGTAACCTCGGGTGAATGCTCTAACTTCAGTCTTTTACTTGTAAAAAGAGGGAGAATGCGGTTTATTCTTCATGAGTGAGTTTAAGCAAAATGACGTTCACTTATGTGTGTGTATTTATATAAATCTCAGAAAGCAATAAAAACAAGGAGATCCAGAAACACATGTCCTCTCAGCCTGCCCCTAAAAATGTCCTGATATATTGTGTCCACAGATGACTGGGGAAGAAACCCCAGCAAATGTGTTTTAGTGAATAAATAGATGTCATTATCCCTTTAGGATTCATGACCCTCTTCTTGTTCTGATGCCAAACCCCCATGAACCGAAGATAGTCAATAAATGACTCTACCTCAGTGTAAAACCTGGGCTGAGAAGAGGGTGGCCTCATAGTTGGTTCCCAGTTGGTTAGGGTGTTTTGCCTGCAGCAGACAGGGCAGGCTGTGTGCCTAAGAAGGAAGATGGGGGTGGGGGTGAGGACCCAGGCTTGAATTAGAAGGCCAGAGGGAGAGCTGAGACAGGCTACTCAGCAACACCCCTTCTGCCCCCTCCTCAGGTCTCTCTGTCTCAGACCTTTCAACATCAGCATCCTGATTTTATTTTTTTTAACTATATTTTACTATAAATACGTGGGGCACAAGTCAGGATTTAGTTGGGAGGTGAGACTGAGGAATGCTGTAAATTTATTTCAGTCAGTAACCTGGAAGGTGGAAGAAACATGGAAAGAAGGAAGAAACAATGTTTTCCAGATTACTTATTTGGCAACTAACATTGTTCTTCCAGCAAATGCATTCTATTCTATTCCTTTCCCAGTGTTGTATATGACCTTGTGTAAGACATATTTAAAAGGTTCCACTTAGCTGCACTGTTATTTGTTAGAATTTCCCAGATGCATCAGTGCCCAGGTTTAGCATGGGGACAAGCTTATCCTGTCACAAAGATCTAAAATGACACATGGCCCAAGACAGTGGAGCAGACACAGTGTATTTTCTAGGTCTTGTTAGCTCAATGGGGAGGTGAGGACATTCGTCTCCAGGTGGTCTGTCAGCAGTGCCTGACACACCTCCTTTGCTGTGACACATCATGTAATCTCAGCTCCTTTGCTCTGGCAAGAACCCAAGGACCTGGAATCCATGTGCAGAAATGTTTTTCCCTTGAGATTTCATCAAACTAAAAATTGCTGTAACCAAAAGTGAGTCAGGATTTCCTTTCCTTTACTAAGGCTATGGTATTATTCGCTATTCATTAAGTCCACTACTCAGTTTCTTAATTGCAAATGTTTTCAGTCACCTCTCAGTTATCTGTGCTACAGATTGCCCGGTACATGCTTTACACTGAGACCACCTATCCCCCCACCTCCTGCACACTGCCTTTCTGCTTACATATTGACATTTAGAAAAACAGAGAGGATGGTAAATATGCTACCTGTTCCCATCTTCTTCTAAATTGGCAAAATGCCTCTTAAAGCACAGCGGCTTTAGGGTTAGTGGCTCTTTGAGATGATAAGCTGAAAGGAATTATTCCATTCCATACTCACAACAGTCCTGTGGAGTATGAATTATTGTTATCATGCCCAGTTTACAGATGAAGAAACTGAGACTTGGAAAGGATCATTTATTTGATCTTGGAGCTAGAAAGCCTAGGCTGCCTGACCCCCTGAGTTTCCACCCTTGCTGTCCACTGCCATGAGATGGATTTGAGTCCCAGAGATGAATGTGAGTCCGCAAGCTGGGAAAGCAAGATCATGGCACGGAGAAGGTGGCCACAGACAGATACTGTTTTCACTTCCATGGCTCTCTCATCACCCAAGGGTTCAGGCTCCTACCCCCTGGCATCAACACCACTGAGTAAAAGTGGGGCACAGGAGATTGTATGGCTTAAGAGAGTTATCCCCATGAGAATCCACATCCTTAGCAAGTATCTGACTCTTTGAGGGCAAGGGCCAGTCTTGAGGATGAGTAGCCACACCCAGACCAGGAGTAGCCTTCTCATTCACCAGCGTTTCCCTACGGGTTGATTGACACTAGATTTGATTTAAAAAGAAAAAAAAGACACACAGGTTCCATTCAGCTTCTTCAGAGTCAAAAGCTCTTGCCACTTCATAGTGCACAAAGTAATATGGGCCCTTCATGTTTTGATTTGAAATGTCTGATCTTATCTGGGCCATTCATTCTGCAGCTTCATGTGGTAACCTGCATTCTCCCCCACCAAGGAGTCCTTGACATCTTCCTGGCTGCGGCTTTGAGGAGAAAAAGAAACAGACTGGGAATGCCTCCTCCTACGGATTTCCCTCTGCTCTGGCTCTCGAACCTGTGTTCTCCTCCCCAAGGCCTCTGGGTATAAAAATCTCCACTCTTCAAGGAGTAGAAAGTCAACCAGAACAGCAGTGAGAGATCTAGCAAAATTGTGTCTTGTTCTTCATGCAACTTTGAACTCCAGCATTTTTGGCCAACTCGGGACCTCGGATGTAACCTCCAAATCCCCCTATACCTGTGGCAGCCCTCTCCTGGTTTGGCCCACTTGATCTTCTGATTCCCTCTATTGTGGTGACCATTCCCCACTACTTCATGTCTCAGATCCCTCCTCACATCCTTGACCCTGGTCACCCAGGCTTCAGAGTCCCTGTCCCCACCCATCATCCCCACTATAGTCCTGCAAGGCTCAGCAAACTCACCTGCCTGGTCTCACCCAGACCACCTCCCTTCAATTCAAAAAAATTAAAATCTGTGCCATGGGTTGGGGAGAGGAATCTCTTGGGCCCACATCTAGCTCCCACACTCAAGAATGGCAACATTTTCTTTCCATTCCTTCGGTGTTCAACAAACATTAATAGACCCCTTGTTAAGCATCAGAGATGCAAAAATGAAGATTTGGTGCCTGTCTGAATCACTATAAAGAAATAAATGAACTGCCAGTTTCATGGGTTGATGTGGTCAGGACCCCAGCTAACAGTCAGTCTCCGTATGGAATCATGTGTGTCTGTCTTTAATCCACTCACTTGACATCCCAGTGAATATGATTAAAAGAAACAAAAGCTAAAGAGATATATGCCTACAGGTGGATGGAAGAGAGGTCTAGAGAATAAAAACAGAAATACAGGTGTCTTTGGCAGGTGGTCGTGTTCTGGAAGGCAAGCAAAGTTCTGCTGTGAGCCTTTTTAGGCAGCTTAGAACCACACCACCCCTCCTAGTAAGCCCTGGGGAGCTAATAACCTCCAAAAGACATATGTCCTGGACCAGAGCTACTGAAGAGCAGAGATCTTGTGCTGGTCAACACACCTGGGCTCTAGAAAGTCAACGCTTCTCACCCACAGACACTTCCTCAGTACCCACATGCTGCCCTTCCCATGAACCAGGTTCTGTTTCACAGGATATGATAGCAACACATTCATCCATAGTGATCTTCAAGTACAGCCAGGATTTAAACAGATCCCACACCCTGCCCAGGTTCCCCTTAGACTCAAAGACACCTCTGGCATCTCTCGCTGTTCAGTCTTCCTGGCACACCTTGGTTACAAAGCCTGGCACGGGAGGAGGCCAGCGGCCTCTGGGCGTCCTCCTTCACCGTAACTAAGCATATCACTCAGTCCTTTCTCATAAGGACCTGATGCAAAAACTGGACTTGTGTGTTAACTTTTGGACACGAGACAATACCCGCTTTCTGGGTTTTTCTCAAGACCCACTCATGGAGGGAGATGCTAACCCAAAGCAGATTATCATCAGTAGGAAAAGTCTGGATATTATATTTACTGTTAAAAATGTCTTAAGTCTTCAGTCTCTTCTCTTCATATCAACTGCAGCTATCTGGATGAATCTGGAACTCACTGGTGTAAACATGAGGACCAGGCCTTATGGGAACCCATTCACACTCCCCAAACACACATACACACACACACACCACACACACACACACACACACACACACACACACACACGCTTTTTTCTTTTTTTTAGGTCTCATAAAACATAGGGCATGGTATTTTAATATACGAGGCAGTTGCATTTACTAGAATGTTCCTTGGGAACACCCCTGGACAGAGACTACAGGTGGAGGGACAAAGCAGTCTGGGTGTGCTTTGCATGTGCTGCACTACACAGGCTCTTCTCAAGAGCGTTCGGGAGAGGGCTGCATGTCCTCGGCTCGTCGGTGCTATCGTGTTGGGGGTTCTGAAGAAGACCACTGGCCTCGTGGGATTGGCTGTATGTGACACTCCACTTGAGAGGCTAAGAATATTGTACACAATGATTCTTGACGTTCTTGAGCAAACCCCTAAAAATGCCGCCTATAGAAAGTATACAGAACAGACTACAAATGAGAAGCTGGCTATGGTTAAAGCAGAACCAGATGTTAAGAAATTAGAAGGCCAACTTCAGGGTGGCCAAGTAGAAGAGGGGATTCTTCAGGCTGAAAATTAACTAAGTCTGGCGAGAAAAATGATGCAATGGAAACCTTGGGAGCCGTTAGTGGCGGAGCCACCTGCCAGTTAATGGAAATAGCCAATATAATCATTAAATGATTTTTGATGGGAAACTGATGTCATGAAATATTCTGTTATATTAAAAGTGTGTCCATATTATTGACATCTTATAATTAAGAAAACTGAGAGAATATATTTAGGGGACTTGTTAAAATTAGTGATGATGGCAATAGGGTCTTGTAATCAGTTTTTGACTTGTAAAGTGTTCACACAAATGACTTCAAAGATGTGGTTTCTTTGAGCAGAGAGGTTGTGGGGTGATTTGAAAATGAATTAGAAAAATCCCTAAAGATTTTCAAGGCAGAGGCTATCACCAAAAAGTTTCTTCAGTAGTATCTTCAATATGCATTTAATTTTTAAAATTATTCTGATAAAAGAAGAGGCCCTTAATTATTATTGTCTAAACAAACTTATAGGTCACTGTTTGAGGTAAGTAGTAAGAGGGAATATCTTTTAATGTGATAAAATAGCAAAAGTAACTGGTGATAAAACTTGAAAATGTGGTTAACCTCCTTGGCTGTGATCTTATGTATATAAGATAAAATTTAAATATATAATTATATACTGATTACAAAATCCATAAAAAATGCCATTTTATTAAAAGAAAGAGCGTTCAGGTTACATCTGATGATCAGTGTCTGGGACCATCTTTCTTGGTTCTCTTCCATAGGACGCCTAAAACTCACTGAATTGTTCCTTATTTCCTGGGCTGGAATGAACTTCAGAAAAAGGAGAGGCACAAGTCAGACAGAACTGAAACAGAAAAGCAAGGTCACAGAGAGATCTTGCAGTCACATCAGGTGGCCAGGGTCAGCCAAGTTCGCAGACAAAGAGAGCAACCACGAACACACACACACACACACACACACACACACACACACACACACACACACACACACACACACCACACACCCAACAGCCTGTGAAATGTTTCATTTCTTGGCTGCTCATTAAGGTGTCCAAACACATGAAATGTTACAGATGTTGAAACAAACTTAAAAGGCCAAAGAACAAAGCAGTTTGTATCTGGTTCTTCCTTAATGGAAAACATTTGTTCCTTAGGCTTCAGGAGGAAAAACAATGTGTTTCCAATTTCAAGCCCTCACCCTCTGAATTGATAAACACAGGCCAGTGACATTAGGGGCTATCTTTCAAGGTGACAGCACTTGGCCTCTTTCTCTAAGAAAGCAGTTCTGAACGCAGCTGAATAAACCTTGAACCCTACAGAAACCCCAAGCTTTCAGAGTGGAGGAAGCAAGTATTAAGAATCCGCATTCCGCCGGGCTCGGTGGCTCAGCCTGTAATCCCGCGCCTTTGGGAGGCTGAGGGGAGTGGATTGCCTGAGCCCGCGGGTTTGAGACCCGCCTGGGCAGCAAGACCTCATCTCTACAATAAATAAAAAAATCAGCCGGGCGTGGCAGCGCATACCTGTAATTCTGGCTACTCGGAAGGCTGAGGCGGAAGGATCGCCGGAGCCCAGCGGGTCGAGGCTGCGGTGGCCGGGAGCGGCCAGTGCACTCCAGTCTGGGTGATAGAGTGAGACTCCAACTCAAAAAAAAAAAAAGAATCTGCATTCCCGAGGCAAGCAGACCTACCCTCACCCCGGGAGTTGAGTCTGGCCGAAGGACCTCATCCACCCAGAGTTCGTTCCCACTAGCTTGCCACCGCCCCCAACAGTCCCATCTCTAGGGTCACTCGCAGAGACACAGATCCAGTCGCTGAACGAGACATAAAACACCACCATTCAATCACTTTTCCCAGGTAAAGCTTTATCTCCAAAAAGTCTCTATCAAAATGCATGTCTCAGCATGTTAGCATCCCAAAATGGATGGACTCATCAGCTTGGATGTACTTCACCTTGGAAAGTGCAAAGAACTAGGAAAGATTCAGAACATGGATGCTGAGGCAACCTTATTCTCTCACCCTCAGGGTTCTATGAGGAGTCTTCTATCCTGTCTCTCCTCTCCATAAGAGATGGAATGACTACTCTAACTGGCAGGAGGGCAAGAGTGGAATGAATACATCAGAGATGCACGACTATGACCTCACTCCCTGTTCTTTCCCGATACTCAGTGGATGTGAGTAGCACTTGGCCTTCCTGGCACTGGCTAAATGAGTGTCTTCCCTGAGGCCTCGATCACCCCATAGATGGAGCCTAGCCAGGCTCAAGGGACAGGTATTCTGAGTCTTACTTTGGTTGGTCCAGCTCTGAAGTCACCAAAGCCGCTATTTTGATCCCCATCTGGGGCCTGTACCCTATTTCTCAATTGGTTCCAAATTCAGAGGTGAACTGGATTACGACTCACAGAGTTTTTAACACCAAGATGGATTTCCGTGAGATGCTGTGGAGAAGGGCCCGAGGTCAGCTGAAGGGCAGTGTGAAGACACTGAGTGTGAAGA
This sequence comes from Cephalopachus bancanus, assembly GCA_027257055.1. Taxonomy (NCBI): domain Eukaryota; kingdom Metazoa; phylum Chordata; class Mammalia; order Primates; family Tarsiidae; genus Cephalopachus; species Cephalopachus bancanus. The sequence continues at coordinate 407,982 of JAPVLO010000159.1, read as the reverse complement.
GTTAAGCTTGAAGCCACCTTTGTGACCCAGGGCCAGTCATGATCACACACTTACAGTTGGGTCTTTCCCAGCTTCCAGCAGAGCTTCAAGACGGCTAACCTCGCTTACAGTGGGTTCAAAAGTCAGTTCCTCAACCCAGCTGATGGCAGTGGTTATGGATTGTTTGGTCACACGAGTAGCATTTTCCTGCCATTTCACAGGCTCTTGAGAAACCCTGAAAGGACAAACATAGAGTGGTCACTGAACAGTGATCCCTGCTACTGGGCCTTATCGCCATGAGCATCAAACCACCTAACATCCACTTCCAGAACTGAGAAAGAAGAGATCTCAGCCCTCAAGCTACTGATAAAATGGGCAAGCCGTTTAAGGCGGGTTCCCAAAGTACCATGACCTTCCATAAGCTGTACTGACTAGAAAAAACAATGTTTACATGAGAAAAACCTTATACGTAAGTATTAAAAGTGCTTCAAAGAATATTGAGAGAAGTTATTTTCATAAATAGATAGTTATATGTAACTATCTTCCATTAATAGCAAATTCATAAGAATTTGTAGTATTAAGATTTGCAAATCTCCAGCAATTGTATTACTCAAAAATTTTATTTCTAATTCTTTGACGGCGTTGTTTTCATTGTTCTGAAAGATTTCCATCAGTTACCTTTTTAGGGAGCAAAAATCATATTGTTTTGAGTTCAGTAGAGCATTAGTGGTTTAAATCCTGAGACAATGTGGTTAAACTATTTAATTTGAGCTTGGAAATGACTGATGGAAACCTCCAAATCCACAAAAGAAGAGCCATTTGAATTTGTCTCTGTGTTTATAACACAGAGTCCCCCGTGGCCCACCTCCAGAGGCAGAGCTGGCTAACACTGTGGCCCTGTGTGGCTTCCCTGGGTAGAGAATCTGGCTGAGTGGCATATATGTTATAGCAAACATTCCTAGGCAAGCAAAAGCTTTTCAGACTCAAGCACTTAATTTCTTTAACAATATATCTGTGTCAGAAAGAGGAATCTGGGAAAGAACAGAATTAGGCATCATCCCCAAAGATATTCTCTATTTAGCAGAAAATATTTTATTTAAAAAAGAAAAACTCAGGTAGGCCTCCCATCCCTGCCTTATCCAGATGTTTCTTGTCAGGGAGGTGCAACCACTGTTCCAGATGAGAAGTTAGGACTGAGGTCCAAATTTTCTTGAATCCAAGAATCCATAAATAATTGATTGTGAAAACTCTGAATACGGGAAATTCTATAAAACCAGCCACCTGTTGTTCTGGTTGAAGGGGTCAACTTACAGGGGAGGTCAGCTTGAGTTGTCAACTCAGTCTGGAAAAACAGTGAAATCTATGACCTTTGAATTCATTACCCAAGCTAAAATCTAATATGAGTGAAGAGATTTATGGCTTTAAATATATACTCGACATAATTCATATTCAAATATTTCTAACCTTCCCATGCATTGAAGTATGTTCCTAAATCTCTTTTAATGTGAAAGCTAAGATGTCCTGTGCAAAGCAGATAAAATTTTCCTAAGATTTATTCATTGTGGATTTTCTACTGAAATTGTATACTCTAGGAAATAAGATAACACCTCTCCCTCACCACAGAGCTAGCTATGTTAGCTATGCTACTTAACTCCAAAGAGGTACAAATTACTATGAAGTTTCACTGCAAGGCTCTCTTCCTATGGGAACTCACCGTATGATATTGAACTTGGTTATGTGAGCCACCTGCTCCTGGAGGACCATTATTAGAGCATCTCGGCACAGATCAAGCTCCCCCTCCAGTATACCGCCAAAATCCAGCACTATGGTGACACACTGTTCCAAGATGACACCAAAAATCTGCCTGCTTTTGCTGGTGAGCCAGTCCATCCGCTGCTTGTAGCTCTCCACAGCTTGTGTTAAGTGTTCCACAAACTGATAGATCAGTTCTGATTTAGCTGTCAGCTTGATGAAAATTTAAAATAAAAGACAAAAAACAATAAAACAGCACCAAAATAAGTCATCTGAACCACACTGCTGCCATCAAGAACTGTGCACTAATAACAACGTTGCAAGTGATCTTCCAAACCCAGCAGAATCCAGGAGACAGCGTTCCTATCTTTCAACTGAAAGACGCTTGTATGATTTCCCACAGTAGAAAAGATGATGATGTGATCTATTCAAAATGCGGTCCTCTTAAAAAAAAAAAAAAGTTCCCAGATTGTGTTTTATCTTTATAGTTACAGATTACCTTTCTCAGAAAATGCCTGCCCGGGGGCACTTTTAGGTAATTAGGTAGAAGAAAAAGATCATCAAAGGTAGATGGAAAAATATGTCTCCCTAAAAAGTTTCCTAAGTACAACATGCCAAAAATATTTCTGAAAATGCCTCTGAACATGCCAGCACATCTGCCTGGCTTCCTGCAAGGAATGCCATCCCAGCTACTCATCCTTCTGCTCATGAATTTTGTCCTGTGTTCTCCTCTTAGGCTAAGCTCCCTGTCCCTGATCCACCATCGCTGCCACTTACACCCTTAGGAGCTGCCCCCAGGAGGTGACAGAGACTTGAGGACAATTTCTTGCATGCATGAATAAACCATTCTCCGCACAGATTAGGCAAAAGTGTGCAAGGCCTTTCAGGGCACAGGGAGGTAGAAGACAGAAATGAAATGAGAAAACGTTGTGCCCAACTCAGTGACAAATCAAGTTTCAAAGAAGATCTGGTACTCAAAAAACAAACAAAATTTAAAACCTCCAGAATACCCCAGATGCCTCAATGGTTAAGGAAAATGTGCTTTCAGAACACATACTGAATCCCACATTTCCGTGTCTTGGCTCCTTAAACACTCCTTTCCCCTCCCACGTGTCTCTCAAGCACATTCCACAAGCCCCAGCATCACTTCTCTGTGGTTTCTAATGGCCCTTTAAGGCAGAATTCCTAACTCCCTTGCTGGAGTTCACAGCTCCTGCTATACAGAAACCAGACCACAGGGCATGTGGAAGTGGGCTTAGATGGTAAAGGGGCAGACATTTAAAGAGTTCTGTATCAATTTTAATATGGTTCAGATAAAAAAATACATACTTAGTACACCAAGCTCAATATGCCATGGATATTATTGCTTAGGATGAGGCTTAGTTTAAAAAGTAATTTAAGACAGGGCTTGGTGGCTCAGCCTGTAATCCCAACACTTTAGGAGACCGAGGTGAGAGGATTGCCTGAGCCCACGGGTTTGAGAACAGCTTGGGCAACTTGGCAAGACCTCATCTCTACAATAAATCAAAATCTTAGCCGGGCATGGTGGGGTGCATGCCTATGCTTCCAGCTACTTGGAAAGCTGAGGCTGAAGAATCACCAGAGCCCAGCGGGTCAACGCTGGGGTGGCCGAGTGTGCCACTGCACTCTATCCAGCCTGGGTGTCGGTGTGAGACTCCAGCTCAAAAAATGAAAAAAAGTAATTTAAACTGGGCAACCTCCTCAGGTCCCCTCCCACTGTGGAAGCTTTTCTGTCCTCTCAATAAATCCCGCTTAAAAACAAGAAATTAATTTAAACTTTGTAAACATTAGGAAATTACAGTCCCAGTAGTTCATGGATGTAGCTTGAAAACAATAACAAAAAACAGAAGTGGTGGGACATATGTCTCCAACAGACTGTGAGCTCCATGTGGTGGACCAAGGGCTGCACAGAGGCTGACAAGTGGGAGCACGGGAGTCAGGTGCTGTATTGCTGGGAACAAAGGACTCCACTCAGAGACGCAGCTTGCTCTCTCTTCTACCTGCAGATCCTGTCGCTTATTTTCAGTGCTTTTGCCAGATAGTAGCAGCTTGTTCTTGGCTTTCCTTCTCTAATCTCTGTCATATTGATTTCCCCCTTATTCTCAAGGCAAAACAAATTGTTGATACGCAAAGGTTTTCATCTCTGGTCAAGAGCTTTCTGCACTAATCTCTAACAGGCCAAGCTGCGTCCCCAGCTCCTTAGCCATGACTTTCATCACTCCACCACTGTCAAAAGAAAACACCCACCTTAATAAAGCGGTGGCTCAGCTGCATCACTGCAAAGCAGCACAAGCCTTTCCCCACAGTGCACTCCCTGATGTGACCTCAGCACCAAGTCACAGGATCTGTGCATCAAGGGGACTCTGACTTACATTGTATACTCTGCCATCTTCCGCTCTGTAGATCTGTGGAAATAGGCCATCAGCATATCGAGAAGCCACAAGCCTCCCCAGAGAAGTCACATAATCTGCATTTTAAAAAGAAAAACAATCAAAACAATGCATTTCTGGGTGCAGTGGCTCATACCTGTAATCCCACCACTTTGGGAGGTGGAGGCAAGAGGATTGCCTGAGCCCAGGGGCTCGAGATCAGCCTGGGCAACTTGGCGAGACCTCGTCTCTACAATAAATCAAAAAATTAGCCGGGCGTGGTAGTGTACACCTGTAGTTCCAGCTACTTGGAAGGCTGAGGTGGAAGGATCGCCTGAGCCCAGCAGGTCGAGGCTGTGATGTGTATAAGCATGCCACTGCACTACAGCCTGTACAACAGAATGAGATTCTGACTCAAAAACGAAAACAAAAACAAAACAAACAAAAAAACGCAATGCATTAGCAAAGCTTCTTATTTTTATTTCAAAATATTTTTCTCTGACGCTACTCAAATTACATCCCCAGCGACACCAGCAATTTGTGATACTTTTTATTCTGCTCTAAATCATGAAGAATTTCTAGGTCCTATGATAACTGTAATTGTTTATGGTATGTGCAATCTTTTAATACATGAATGAAAAAGAAGAGCAGGGTTAATTTTCTGGTTTCCTCCTCATTCTTTTGTGCAGAATGAGATTAAAATGACAACATAGAAATTGTGTTCAATTACTGAAAACTTTTATTTGGGAGTTGGACTTAGTTTTGAAAATATTAAAAATTCAACTAAGATATTACCTATTGTTCTCCCAAGTGGAGGTTCATAAATAAATCAGTGAAAGAAAGCAAGTGAGTAATAGATTCAGAACAGTCATACCAGAATGTCAGAACCACAAAATTTTCTTCTCTTCAGATTATATGCCCAGTTGTTCAAACATCCATTGTGCAAACCCTTACTGGGCACCTGGGATGTGCGAGGCACAGTGCTTACAGGATGGGAATACAATGTTGCCTAAAACATGTTCCTACTCCTTCACGGAACTAACGGAAGGCTGCAGAGAGGCTTCAAGGACTAACTAGGACTTGGCAGGGCCGAAGATGAGATAAAGCTTCACAGAAATGTTTTTATTGTCAGGATTATTTTACTGCGGCTATTATTATTATTACTGTCACAAAGGTGAGAGAGACAAAGGGGGTATTCATGGTTCCTGCACTTCCTTTTCTCTGCCTCTCTAGGAAGGCAGATAACAGCCTACTGTGGAAAGGTTGAATTTTATAGCTTCCTTGGCCAGGCTTAGCTCCAAATCATAAGGGGTGATACGATTTACAAGTCTTAATGTGCAACTTTCACAATGGTAAAGAGTAAAGAATGGACACTTGAATTCCAGTCGCAATAGACTTCTCAAACTCTAAAATCTCTGTTTCTAAGATTTCAGCTTCTAAGTTAACATTGATGAAGTGACTTCACATCACCGATAGTATTCTCTGTTTACCCAAGGTATTTATCTAGAATAAGGAGAGGGAGCTGTTTTTGAGATTTGAAGGAGGTAAATCTATGGAAGTCTTCATAAGCTGTGTTGTCAATTGAAACGCAAGTCACTGTGAATTCAGCACACAATGATGGTGGAGAAGATTGTATTGACTAATGGTCACACAGAAAACAATGCTAAATTCCGAGCAAAATATAAACACAGCTATTTAAAGTCATCAGATAGCAGTCAAGAACATGCACTCGGGAAGGGGGACACACTTCATCAACAAGGGTACCTGTACAATGAATATTTGTATCCCTAACCCTGAATTGTACCCTACAATTTTAAAATAAAAAATTTTAAAAAAGAACATGCAGAAATTGCAGTGGTATTCATCGTCAAAAGGAGGATATCAACGGATGAGATTTGTATTTATTTAGCAGAAGTGAGAGTTCAGAGTCTGAATCTAGCTAAGTTAACTACCTTTCAGAGTAAAAATCAGCTCTCCATTCATCAACCAATAAATGAATAAGAAAACTGTAGTATATCCATATGGCAGAACGTTATATGGCCATAAAAAGAAATGAAGTACTGAAATCTGCTCTAACATAGATAAACCTTAAAAGCATTATGCTAAGTAAAAGAAGCCAGTAGCAAAAGACCACATATTATAAATTCCATTTATAAAAAATCTATAGAGGCAGAAAGTAGATTGCTTACAGCTCAGGGATGGGAAAGTAAAGAGCTAAGGAGTTCAGGGCTTTTTGTTGTTTTTTTTTGAGGTGATGGAAACATTTTAAAGTTAACTGTAGTGATGATTGACTTATCTGTAAATATACTAAAAACCACTGAATTGTAGGCATGCAAATTATATCTTAATAAAGCTGTTATTATATATAACCAATTTTTAAAAGAATAAAACACTCATTTCTCCTAGGAAAGAGATAATAGAATTGACCCTTGAACAACACAGTTTTAAACTGCATGGGTCTACTGATATGTAGATCTTTTGCAACCAAATGCAGATCAAAAATACAGTATTCATAGAATATGAAACCCACTTATATGGAGAGCCAACTTTTCATATACATGGGTTCTGCAGAGCTAACTGAAGGACTTGCATATGCACAAATTTTGGTACACAAAGGAGATCCTGAAACCAAGGGATATGCCATATACCAAGGGAATACTATACAACTCAAAGTCTACAACCACCCACACTATTCAGCATATGACAAAAACCAGAAAAAGAACAGACAAAAAAAAAAGAAAAGAAAAATGCAACCAATAGTCAAAAGAAAAAGCAATCAATAAAACCTACCCTGAGATAGGCCAGATATTGAAATTAGCAGAAAAGGTCCTCAACATATTTATATGATACATATTTTACATATAAGTAAATATTATAAATATTTATATATAAACATTATATATATATGTTGAAGAGAAAGAAAAGCATGGATACAATAAGTGAACAAATAGGGACCTCAGCAGACACTGAAACAAAAAAAAGGTGACTTTAGAACAATGTCTGTATGGGTTTAACAGCAGGTTGAAGGTACCAGAAAAGTGTTAACTTAAAAAATGTGTCAAGAAAAATTATGCAATCTGAATAACAAAGATAAAAAATTCTCCCAAATTAACAGAACATCAGTGACCTGTGGAACAATATCAAGATGTTTGGCATAACTATAATTGACATCTCAGAAGAAAAGGAGAGAACAAACAGGGCACAAAAATTGATGAGAAGAAACAGTGGCTGAAAAGTTCCAAGATTTGGTTAAAAGCAAGCCTATAGATCCAAGCTCAGCAGCTCCTATGTAAAGTAAGTACAAAACAAAACAAACAAGGCATGCCATAGTACAAAAAATAAGACATAATGCCTGCAATCCCAGAACTTTGGGAGGCAGAAGTGAGAGAATTGCCTGAGCCCAAGGGTTTGAGACCAGCCTGGGCAACTTGGCAAGACCTTGTCTCTACAATAAATCAAAAAATTAGTCAGACACAGTAGTGTGTGCTTGTAGTTCCAGCTACTTGTAAGGCTGAGGTGGGAGGATCACCTGAGCCCAGCAGGTCAAGGTTGCGGTGGCTGTGAGTGTGCCACTGCACTCCAGTCTGGGTGATAGACTCAAAAAAAAAAAAAAAAAAAAAAAGCACATAGCTGAAAACTAAGAATAAAAAGGGAAAAAAATCTTAAAAGCAGTCACAGAAAAAAGATACATTATATACATCTTAAAGTGGGAAAATGTTATGGATTATGATTGATTTCTTAGATGAAAGATGGAGGTCAGAAAAAGGAAAGCATCAACATGATTAAAGGTCAGGGAAGAAATTTCAGCCAAAAATTCTATATCCAGCAAAAATACCAGGGATGCCAAAAAATGTGTGAATATTTTTTTTTATAGATTATGTTTTTTATTGAAAAAGTAATACATGCACTTCATACAAAAAGTTTGACTACAAGAGTATAACAATGAAGCCAGTCTACCTCTGCACACACATATTTGCGTATATATCTTTCTTTATCAAAAAAGAGAGTAATCCATGCACACCATTGTGAGCTTTACTTTTCAAAAATCTCAACAAGTTAAACTTGGAAATAATTTTATTTCAGCACATGTAGATCACTATTATTTCTTTAACAAACCGAATGTGATTTCAATATATGAATATATGCTACTTTATCCCATCCTCTTATAATGGACATTTAGTTTAGTCCCATTTTTTTCATTAATGCAAACAATGTTGCAATGAACACGTGTACATTTATATCTTTGTATACTGTACAAGTATTTTCATGATAAACATTTTCAGAAGGAAAACTATTGAGTCAAAGATAAATGCATCTTTTATACTCATAGTTATAGCTAAATTGTGTCTTTTTTTATTTAATAAATGTTTTTAATTAAATATGTGTGATACAGCTCAGGGTTAGGTATGCAAATGTTCATTTTGCAGGTACCCTTGAGTAGATGGTTTTAATTTACATACAATATGCCACTGAAATTTATTTAAATGCATGGTTTAAATTATGCCCCATCATTATTTCATTTGGGGAGAAGGCTAGTTCTGCTTTTTTTAATCAATTTTTTATTATGGTGTTGTGGGGTACAGTGAAGGGTTAGGTATACAAGTACATTTCATTCAGGTACCCTGTTGATGAGAGGTGTTTCCCTGTCCCCAGACAGATATTTGCTGCCATTAATCCCATCTCCCTCTCCCCCCATAGCTTCCCACTACTGTCAGTCATTTTCTTATAGTATTACATTGGATGTTAAAGGTCTATTATATGAGTGAGAACATGTGATACTCGATCTTTGTTTCTGTGAGAGGTCACTCAGTATTATAGACTCTAGTTCCATCCAGGTTGCTGCAAAATTCATGACTTTGTTCCTTTTTATGGCTGCATAGTATTCCATCAGGATATGGAATTCCACATTTTTTTAATCCAGTCCTCTTTTGATGGGCAGCATGGTTGCTTCCAGGTTCTTGCTATTGTGAGCAATGCTGTGATAAACATACGTGTGCAGGTATCTTTTTTACAGAGTGATTTGAGTTCTTCAGGATATATTCCCAGTAGGGGGATTGTAGGGTCATATGGGAGGTTGATATTTAGAGCTTTTAGGAATCGCCACACTGCTTTCCACAGAGGTTGCACTAGTTTACACTCCCACCAACAGTATAGAAGTGTTCCCTTTTCACCACACCCTCTCCAGCAGCTGTTATTTTTTGAGTTGTTGATAATTGCCATTCTGACTGGAGTTAGGTGGTATCTCAGTGTGGTTTTGATTTGCATCTCCCTGATGATTAGTGAGGTTGAACATTTCTTCATGTGTCTGTTGGCGGTTCGGATGTCTTCCTTTGAGAAGTGTCTGTTCATATCTTTTGACCATTTTATAATGGGGTTGTTTGTTTTTTTCTTTTCAGCACGTTTGAGTTCCCTGTAGATCCAAGATGTTAAGCCTTTGTCAGACCTGGTGTTGGCAAATACTTTTTCCCAGTCTGTAGGCTGTCTCCCTGCTTTCTTGATGGCTTCTTTGGCTTTGCAGAAGCTTGTCAATTTAATAAGGTCCCACTTGTCCATCTTCTCTCTTATGACCTGTGGGTTCAGGTTCTGTTCAGGAATTGGATGCCAGTTCCGATTTCCATGAGGGTATGTCCTTCATTTTCTAAGGTTCTTATGGTTTGAGGTTTTACATTTAGGTCTCTGATCCATTTGGAGTTAACCTTTGTGCATGGGGATAGATAGGGGTCCTGTTTCAATCCTTTGCATGTGGTCAGCCAGTTTTCCCAGCACCATTTACTGAATAGGTTCTCTTCTCCCCAGTGGCAGGTGGTGGAGGCTTTGTCAAAGATGAATTGGTTGAGAAATTGAGGTTTTGCTTCTGGAATCTCAATTCTATTCCATTGATCTATCTGACTGTTCCTATACCAATACCAAGCTGTTTTGATGATTGTAGCTTTATAGTAAAGTTTGAAGTCTGGTAATGTGATACCACCTGCTTTCTTTTTTTGCTGATGATTGTTCTGGCTATTCTTGGACGTTTGTGTTTCCATATGAATTCCTGTGTTGTCTTTTCTAGGTCTGAGAAGGATGTTGCGGGTAATTTGATGGGCATTGCACTGAATTTGTAGATTGCTTGGGTAAGATGGACATCTTCATAATGTTGATTCTTCCAATCCATGAGCATGGAATATTTTTCCACTTGTTTGTGTCATCTTTGATTTCTTTGAGTAGTTTTTTGTAGTTTTCATTGTAAAGGTCTTTCATGTCTCTGGTTAGGAAGATGCCAAGGTATTTCATTATTTTGTGTGACTATTGTGAATGGAATTGTGTTTTTTATTTGGGTTTTTGTTTGTTTTTTATTGGCGTAAAGAAATGCGATGGTCTTTTGCACATTTATTTTGAATCCTGAGACTTTGCCAAAGGCAAAGTGTAAGGAGTTTTTTGACAGATTCTCTTGGGTTTTCAAGGTACACAATCATATCATCTGTAAAGAGAGATAACTTGACTTCCTCTTTTCCTATTTGGATACCCCTGATTGCCTTCTCTGCTCTGATTGCTCAAGCCAGGACTTCCAATACTATGTTGAACAGGAGGGGTGAGAGTGGGCATCCTTGTCTTGTTCCAGTTTTCAGGGGAAATGGTTCCAATTTTTGTCCGTTTAGGAGTATGCTGGCTGTGGGTTTCTCATAGATGGCTTTTACTATTTTGAGGTATGGTCCCTGTATGCCTAGATGTTCGAGGGTTTTTATCAAGAAGCAGTGCTGGATTTTATAAAAAGCTTTTTCTGCATCTAATGATATAATCATGTGGTTTTTGTTTTGACACCTGTTGATGTATTTAATTACATTTATGGTTTTACGAATGTTGAATCAGCCTGCATCTCAGGAATGAAGCCTACTTAGTCATGATGGATGATTTTTGAGATGTATTGTTGAATCTGGTTTGCTAGGATCTTGTTGAGGATTTTAGCATCTATGTTCATCAAAGATATTAGCCTGTAGTTCTCTTTCTTTGTTGGATCTTTACCTGGCTTGGGTATCAATGTGATGTTGGCTTCGTAAAATGATTTGGGGAGAGTTCCATCTTTTTCAATCGCCTGGAATACCTTCAGTAGGATTGGTATCAGCTCCTCCTTAAATACCTTGTAGAATTCTACTGGAAAGCCATCTGGACCAGGGATTGTTTTTGTAGGTAGTTTTCTTATTACATAGTTGATTTCCTTGATTGTTATTGGTCTATTTAGGGTCTCAATTTCTTCTTGTTCCAACCTAGGTAGGTTGTGTGATGTCAGAAAGACCTCCATTTCCTTAAGGTTTTCAAGTTTGTTTCCATACAAGTGTACGTAGTAGTCTCCAATGATCTTTTGTATTTCTTCAGGGTCAGATGTGACTTCATCTTTTGTGTTTCTGATTGTGCTTATTTGGGTTTTTTCTCATTTTTAATGTCAGTCTAGCTAGGGGACCATCAATCTTGTTTATCTTTTTGAAGAACCAGCTTTTTTTTCATTGATTTTTTGTATTATCTTTGTGTCTTCTATGTCCTGGATTTGGGCTTTTATTTTGGTGATCTGGATTCTTCTGCTGAAATTAGGGTTTTTGTGGTCTTGCTTTTCCAGCTTCCTTGGGTGGCTTGTTAGGCTGTTAATTTGTGTTCCTTCCATTTTCTTCATTTGTGTTTGTAGGAATATAAATTCCCCTCTTACTATAGCTTTTAAGGCGTCCCAGAGATTTTGGTAAGTTGTTCCTTCATTTTCACTTGTTTCCAGGTATCTTTTGGTCTCTGTTTTGATTTCATCATTGACCCAGGAGTTGTTTAGCATCATGCTGTTTAGTGTCCATGTCTTTGTGGGTTTTGGGGGGACCTTGTTGGTGTCAATGTTTATTTTTATTCCACTGTGGTTCAAGAAAGTGCATGGTAGAATTTCGATCCTTTTAAATTTGCTTATGCTTGATCTATGGCCAATTATGTGGTTGACCTTAGAACGTATTCTGAGTAGAATGTGTATTCTTTGGTCTTTGGATGGAGTGTTCTGTAGGTATCAATTAAGTCCATTTGGTCCAAAGTCACATTGAAGTTCCGGATCTTTTTGTCCTGATGATCTGTCTAGGGTTGTGAGTGGTGTTAGAGTCAATATCTTTCTTTAGTTTTCCTAGAAGTTGCTTTATGAAAGTTGGCACACCTATGTTGGGTGCATATATGTTTAGGATAGATATTTCTTGTTGATGGATTGAGCCTTTTATCATTATGTAGTGGCCTTCTGTATCTTTTTTGATTTTTAATAGCTTGAAGGGTATTTTGTCTGAGATTAAGATCGCTACTCCTCCTTTCTTTTGTATTCTGTTCACCTGAAAGTTTGTTTCCCATCCTCTTACTTTGAGTCTGTGGATGTCCTTTCTAGTGAGGTGAGTGTCTTGAAGGCAATAGATTGTTGCCTGATGATATTTTATCCATTTTGCCATTCTATGTCTTTTCAGTGGTGCATTTAGTCCATTTACATTTAGGCTAATAATTGAAATACAAGAGTTGATCCGTGTCATAAGGTTCTTACAGAGTTGTTGTTCCTGTTTGTTTGTTATCTTTCTTTGGGTTTTGAAGTTGGTTCGTGTGTGTTTTTAATCTTTTGCCTGTACTCTTATGAAGAATGTTGTTGTTCTTTATTCTTTTTCTTCTGTGTTCTTTCTTAAGTACTTTCTTAAGTGTTTCTTGTAGAGGTGGTCCACCACTCTGGCAGCGTAGGTTCTTAGGGATTGGATATCTGGAAAAGATTTCAGTTCTCCCTCACTAATGAAGCTTAGTTTGGTTGGGTAGGTTATTCTTGGTTGAAATTGTTTCTCTTTTAGAACTTTGAAGATAGGGTTCCAGGCTCTCCTAGCCTGAAGGGTTTCTGTGGATAAATCTGCTGCTATTCAAATTGGTCTTCCCTGGTAGGTAGTCTGGCCTTTTCCTCTTGCTGCCTTTAGGAGTTTTTCTTTTATAGCTACTTTGTTTATGTGAATTATTATGTGTCTGGGAGTTGGTCTTCTCATTTGTTGTCTTGCAGGGGTTCTCTTAATCTCTTGTTTGAATTTTTTCATCCTTGATGAGATGAGGGAAGTTTTCTTGAATGATTTCATAAAATGTTTGTTCCAGTGTGGCCTCTGTTTCTCTCTCTGCCTCAGGAAGCCAAATTACTCTTAGGTTTGGTCTCTTGAAGTGATCATTCATCTCTTGCAGGTTTTGTTCTGTCTTTTTGAGCTTCTTTTCTATGCTTTTGGTCTTCGAACTCTGAGATTCTTTCTTCTGCTTTGCTAATTCTGCTTTCCATGCTTATTGGTTTGTTATTTATTTCCATCACAGTATTCTTTACTGCTGTTATTTCTGACATCAGCTCCTTCCTATTTTCCTCTTGTCTCTCCTCAGTTTTTTAAATTATCTCTATTAATGTCTTGATTTCTGGGTTTGTTGCATGTGACCAGTCATTCTGGGGCTCTTCATTGTTTGTGTTCCAGAATCTGTTTTCTCAGTGTCTGATCTCCCAGGGGTCTGTGTGAGACCTATATTCTTCTTTTGGTTTTTCTTCATTTGTGCAGTTTTTTTCCCCCTCCCTACTTTTTCCTTCCCTCCACGTCACCATCTTCTTTAATTTCGTTATTCAGGGGTAGAGGGATTGGTTTTACTTCTGTTTGTGCAATCTCCTATTCTTTATGTATGTCCTCTTACTTTGTTAAATTCTGGAGTCACACTGTAGGTAGGGGGTGGTCCTTTTTGCAGATTTGAGATTTACTTAAGGGGGGAGCTGTGATTCAAAAGCTATCTGCAGGTCCTGGTATTCGCTGACAGGTGTATGGATAATCTGAGACCCACTTCCCACTGCCTTGGAATCTGTCTGTGCAGTGGGGCTGTAGGTTTACTCCCCGAAATAAAATGTGGCCAGCAGAGGGAAGAGAATGGAGCAGACAGTGGGTTGAAGAGGGGGTTGGAGAGATAGAGGAGTAAGCGGGGAAACAAACAAACGAGTGTACCAACAAATGGAGAGAGAGACCTATACTGAAACAGATAAAAACAATAGACCACAGCTACAGACTAACCAACTCCCATACAAAAAAAATAAAACATACAATGATGCTAACATACAAGCTAACCAACCACCTTATTGGTGTGCTGTTCCTCTATACAAAGATATGATTTACAGAGAGAAGAAAAGGAAGAGGAAAAAAAGGAACAATATGGTAGGAATAGAATTAAGTCATTAAACTAACAGAACCAATCAAGCACACTCTGAGACTTTTCGTTTAAGTCCAATGTCCTTTCAGCTCTGATTTCTAGCTTTCTTTTCAAGCTGGTAAATTAGTTCGCAGTTAGGGTCAGTTTCCCCTGGCCTGCTGTGAAGGACAGTTCAGATCACCTCCGTTCACCACTCTGGCCTGTGTCTGTTTTTCAAGCTTGTTTTTCCCGTTTCGGTGTTGTTACCTTGAATCGCCAGCAGGTGGTGCTATCCTAGCTGCTCGCCCCAGAGGGGGTGGGGCCGGACAGGAACAGAGCAGAGGATAGAAATGGAAGCCTGCCTCAGGGCACACAGGAAGAGACCCACGGCAGGCAGGACATCAGGGTCGCAGGAGAGGTGGCAGTGATCCCAGCAGATCTTGCCTGCAGGGGCTTCAAGGACTGAAGTCATGGATCGCCTCTGGCCCAGGTGATGCGATGTGCTATGGCCGCCACGGAGGCCGCGGCCACGGCGTCGGTGCCGGTAGTTGCTGTGCCTGCGCTGCAGTGGCTGCCCAGACTGCTGCGATGCCCCAGCGGTGGCAACGGCCAAGCTCCATGTGAAGAGCAGGCTGTGATATTGGGGTCCGCAGCCCCCAGGGACAGAGCCAGAGACCCACTGCAGTTCTCCTTTGCAGAGGGTTTCATAGACCAGGTTGCCCCGTCGCCATCTTGCCAGAAGTCTCAAAAATTGTCAATGTGTGGATATTTTAAGAGATGTTATCTATGTATTACTTTTAGTTTGCCATAATCAGAAGTGTCTGGATGCTGATGTGCATCTCTTGTAATTGCAGAAGCCAAAGGTGACTTGTATTCATTTACAATTTTTTTTTGAGTTGGAGTCTCACTCTGTCACCCAGATTGGAGTGCAGTGGCCGCTCCCGGCCACCGCAGCCTCAACCTGCTCGGCTCCAGCAATCCTTCCGCCTCAGCCTTCCAAGTAGCTGGAACTACAGGCACGTGTTACCACACCTGGCTGATTTTTTTATTTATTGTAGAGATGAGGTCTCGCCAAGTTGCCCAGGTGGGTCTCGAACCCACGGGCTCAGGCAGTCCACTCACCTCAGCCTCCCAAATGTGTGGGATTACAGGCTGAGCCACCGAGCCTGGCTCATTTACAATTTTAATTCAGCTTTTTCCTTTCTTAAATGTGTATGCATTTTTTGGCACCCTTTGTATTCTTCAAGAATGAAGGTGAGGACTTTTGTGTCTGGGAAGATGGAGAAAATATACATTTTCCTATTTTCCCTTAACTAAGTACAACTAAAACCATAGATATTACTTATAAAACAGTATATACAAGAATACTGTAAAATGTGGAAAGGAGGAGGCAGATTGGCTAGGGACACTGGGGCCAAAAGAAAGGCACTCTACTCCAGTCAAACACCACACAAAAATAAAAATAACGCAACACTGCAGGCACCACCTTCATTCCCACTAGCAAAGCCTGAGTGGAGAGCTTAGACTTCTACCTTTGCAAGTCTTTAATAAGGTTCCCCAAGCCCCTGTTGAGTCAGTGGCAGAAGAGTCACGATGGGGAACCAGCACTTTCATTCCTGTCAGTCGTTAATAAGCCTCCACACACACCAGTTTCAGTGAGGACATGAAGGAACTCTAAACTCTGCTCCACCTGGCATTAATGAGGTATCCCTCCCCATCCTCACTGGCTGGTATCAGAGCAGTCTAATGATGAGTCGGCTACAAAAAGATAACAAAGACCACTCATCTACAGGGTCAGTGGAGGCCACATGGAGAGCAATAAAAATGTAACCCTCTCTTCCCAGCCAGATGGTATCAATGGAGGCCTAGAGAAAAGCTTGAACTCCCACCACTGCCCATTCTTTTTTTTTTTTTTTTTTTTGAGTTGGAGTCTCACTCTGTCGCCCAGACTGGAGTGCAGTGGCCACTCCCGGCCACTGCAGCCTGGACCTACTGGGCTCCAGCGATCCTTCTGCCTCAGCCTTCCAAGTAGCTGGAACTACAGGCGCGAGCTACCACGCCGGCTCATTTTGATTTATTGTAGAGATGAGGGCTTGCCAAATTGCCCAGGTGGGTCTCAAACCCATGGGCTCAGGCAATCCACTCACCTCAGTCTCCCAAAGGCACGGGATTACAGGCTGAGCCACCGAGACCAGCTGCCCTATTCAGAAAGCCCCTCTTCCTTTGAATGTCAACAAAGGCTAAATTGAGAATCTGGACTTCCATTCTCACCTGGTAATTACAATATGTTGCCTTCCTTTGCCCACCAAAACAGTGTCAGAGAAGGTCTTTTAGGACACAGTTAAATAAGATACAATCTTATTACATCATAGCAAAAATGTTCCAGTTTCAACTCAACAAGAAAAAAAAACTTCATTAAAATCTGGGCAGCCGGGCTCAGTGGCTCAGCCTGTAATCCCGTGCCTTTGGGAGGTTGAGGTGAGTGAATTGCCTGAGCCCGCGAATTCGAGACCCGCTTGGGCAGCGAGACCTCATCTCTACAATAAATCAAAAAAAATTAGCCGGGCGTGGTAGTGCACGCCTGTAATTCCGGCTACTCGGAAGGCTGAGGAGGAAGGATCACCAGAGCCCAGCAGGTCGAGGCTGTGGTGGCCGGGAGCTACCACTGCACTCCAGTCTGGGCAGCAGAGTGAGACTCCAACTAAAAAAAAAAAAAAAAAAAATCTGGGCAAAGGACATGAACCAACATTTTTCAAAAGAAGACATACACGTGGCCAACAAACATATGAAAAAATGGGCTGGGCTTGGTGGCTCAGTCTGTAATCCCAGCACTTTGGGAGGCTGAGGCAAGTGGATTGCCTGAATCCAAGGGTTCGAGACCAGCCTGGGCAACTTGATGAAGCCTGGGTAATGGAGTGAGACTCTAACTCAAAAAAAAAAAAGAATGCTGAACATCACTGATCATCAGAGAAAGGCAAATTAAAACCATAATGACATAACAACTTAATAGCTATTATTTAAAAACTAAAAATATTGTTAAGGATGCAGAGAAAAGACAAAAGGGAATGCATTGTTAGTGGTGATGTAAATTAATACCTCTATGGAAAATCGTACGGAGATTTCACAAAGAACTAAAAATAGAACAGCTCTTAGGTCCAGCAATCTCACTACTAGGTGTCTACCCAAAGGAAAATAAACTATTTTATCCGAATGGCAACTGCACTTGTATGTTTATTGCAGCATGAGTCATGATAGCAAAATCATGGAGTCAACCTAAGTGTCCATCAATGGATGATTAGGTTAAAAATGTGATACACACACACACACACAAAAAATCATGTCTTTTTCAGTGAAATAGATGGAACTGGAAATTGTTTGTTTGTTTGTTTAAGTGAAATGACTACATGAACAGAAAGTCAAAAACTGCATATTTTCACAAGGGGGAGCTAAACAATGGGTATATAAAGATACAGAGTGGAATAATAGACATCAGAGATTCCAAAGGTGTTAGGCTAGGGTGGAGGTGAGGAAGGAAATATTACCTATTGGGTACAATTTACACTATTCACGTTATGGGTTCACTAAAAGCCCAGACTTCACTACTATGCAATATATCTAGGCAATACAATTGCATTTGTACCCCTAAATCAATAAAAGAAAAATAAATAAATGTTCCAGTCTCAATTAAAAAAAAAGTTTCATCATTCCAAAAATCAGAACGATCCCATGAGTAATGAAAAAATGCAACCAACAATATGAACATCAATATGACACAACACCAAGATGTTAGAATGACTGACAAGAATTTTAAAGAAGCAACCATAAAAATACTTCAATAAGCAATTATAAGCATCCTTGAAATGAATAGGGAGTCTCAGCAAAAAACAGAAGATACAGAGAAAACTAAAATAGAAACAATAAAACAAAAAATAGAGTAACTGAAATAAAAAACTCAATAGCAAAATGAAGAAGAAAGAAGAATGAATAAATTTGAAGAAAGAACAATAGAAATGAATCATCTAAACAACAGAGAGAAAATAGGATGAAAAATATTAACAGAGCACCAGAGACATGAAATTACTTAGAAAAAAGATCTCTTATACAGGCAGCCAACAAACACATGAAAAAGTGCTCAGCCTCACTCATCATCAGAGAAATGCAAATCAAAACCACATTGAGACATCACTTAACCCCAGTAAGAATGGCCATCATTAATAAAACAAACAACAACAGATGCTGTCGAGGATGTGGAGAAAAAGGAATGCTTCTACACTGCTGGTGGGAATGCAAACTAGTGGAACCTCTTTGGAAGACAGTGTGGCGATTTCTGAAAGAACTAGAAACTGACCTTTCATATGACCTAGCAATTCCCCTATTGGGAATATACCTGAAGGAACTCAAATTATTCTACAAAAAAGATACCTGACATATATGTTTGTTGCAACTCCATTCACAATAGCAAAAACATGGAACCAACCATGTTGCCCATCAAAGCTGGACTGGATAAAAAAAATGTGGTACATATACACAATGGAATATTATGTAGCCATCAAGAAGGACAAACATATGGAATTCGCAGCAACTTGGATGGATTTTGAGTCGATCATACTCAGTTATCTGTCACAGAAACAAAGAACAGAGTACCATATGTTCTTAATCATAAGCAGACCTTGAACAATTATAATACTATAAGAAAGTGTTTGGCAGTAATGAGAAACTGTCAGGGAAGGGGGGGTGGGATTGGCAGTTGAGGGAAACTGTGCTAGGGGAGGAAGGGACATATCTCATCAACAAGGGTACCTGCATAATCAATGTTTGTATACCTACCCCTGAATTGTACCCCACATCTTTATAATAAAATAATAATAATAATTTAAAAAAACCAAAACACAAAAAAAGAAAAAAGATCTCTAACATCCAAAACATTGAAGTGTCAAAAGAAGAGGAGAAAGAGGATAGGGCTAAAAATATATATATATATTCAAAGACGTAAGAGCTGAAAATTCTCCATATTTGTCAATAAATAAATAAGGCAACAGATTCAGGAAGCTGAGTGACATTCAAAGAGAATAACCCCTCCCCCTCAAAAAAATCCACAAAGTACATAATGATCAAGCTGTAGAAAACTAAAGTCAAAGAAAAAGTATTGAAAGCAGTCAGAAAACAATGACACATTACCAACAGTGAAAAATAAATTCTAATGACAGTGGTTTTCTCATCAGAAACCATAGATACCAGAAGGAAGTGACTCACTATTTTTTAAGTGCTAAAGGAAAAGAACTGTATACCCCAAATCTTATATTTCATGAAATTATTCTTCACAAATAAAGTAGAAATAAAGATGTTCTCAGAAAAAGAAACCAAAGAAATATGTTGCTAGCAGAGCAACTAAAGAATAAAATAAGTACCATAAGCAGACATAAAATGACAAAAGAAGGCACCTTAGAACATCAGGGAGCAACACAATACAAAACTATGGATAAATAAAATAGACTTTCTTCCTCCTCTTGAGTTTTATAAATATGTTTGATGGCTGAACCAAAATTATGACATAGTCAGATGTGATTCTCAATGTATGAAGATAGCCCTATCCTCTTTCTCCTTATTATTACAGATGGGAAGGGCAAAGGGAAAGGAAAAGAAAGTTTCTGCTCATCACTCAAACAGGTAATAATATGTTGATACCAGAAGACTTTGATAATTTATGTATTCATAATGTAGTACCTAGCACAACCACTAAAAAAGCCTTATGAAGAGACACACTAGAAGACACTATTGATAAATAAAAATAGGATTTCAAAAATGTTTAAGTAACCCAAAAGTAGGTGGGAAAAAACAGACAAGCCCCAAACAGAGAAAAAGACAGAAAGCAAAAAATAAAATAGTAGACAAGCCCTATATATCAATAATTACATTAAATGTAAATGGTCTCAATATACAAAGTAAAAGACAGAGGTTAACAAGAGGATTTTAAAATGCCCAACAATATGGTGTCTACAACAAACTTGCTTCAAATATTATTATATTCATAAGTTTAAAATAAAGTGGATGGGAAAATATAGGTCACACAAATATTAAGAAGAAATTAGGATTGGCTAGATCAGAAAAGTAAACTTTATGGCAAAGAATATTACTGGAGACAGAGCAGGACATTATATAATGAGAAAAGTATCAATCCACCAAAAAGACATAGCAATTCTAAACATGTATGTACAAACAATAAAACTGCAAAACATGTGAAGCAAAAATCAACAGAACTGAAGGAAGAAATAGACAAAGTCACAAATATGGTTGGAGGCCTCAGTACAATGCAGTTCAGTACAAGAGAACAACAGGCAGAAAATCAGCAAGAATACTCAGCAACACCATCAATGAACAGGATCTAAGTGACATTTATAGAAAGCTCTATACAAAAACAGCAGAATACACATTCTTTTCAAATGCCCGTGGAACATATACCAAGACAAAGCACAAATTTGGCTATAAAACAAGCCTCAAAAAAAAAGGAAAAGACTGAAACCAAACAAATATGTTCTCTGTATAAAATGAAAATAAACTACAAATCAATAATAAGAAGATAACAGGAAATTTCCCAACTACTTAGAAACTAAGCAGCATGCTCTAAAAATTCCAAGAGGAAGTCTCAATGAAATAAAAAAGACTTTAAACTAAATGGAAATAATAATTCAGCATATAAAGATTTGTGGGACACAGCTAAAGCAATCCCTATAGGAAAATATATCACACTAAACTCTTACATAAAAAACATGAAATCTCAAATCAATAATCTAAGCTTCCACCTGAAGAAACTAGAAAAAGAAGAGAAAAATGAACTCAAGACAAATAGAAGAGAACAAATAATAAATACCAAAGCAGAAATCAATGAAACTGAAAGCAGGAACATAATAAAGAAAGTCAAATATTTTTAAAAGATCAATAAAATTGACAAACCTCTAACAAGTTTGAAAAAGATAAAAAGAGAGACGGTATAAATTACTAATCCAAGAATTAGAGCTGAAAATATAACTAAAGACCCTGTAAACACCAAAAGATTAGTAAGCGAATACTACAAATAACACTTTGCACAGAAATTGTACAACTTGATGTTGTCCAAGAACACAAAAGCTACCACAACTCACCCAGTATAAAACAGATAATTTGAATAGTCTACCAAGGAAATTAAATTTGTAATTTAAAACTTCACAAAGAAATCTCCAGTCCTGGAGAGTTCACTGAAGAATTTTACCAAACACTTAAAGAATAATTAATATTTTTGTGTGAGTAAATGCATTTATTCAATCAGCCGTCTTTATTCCAAGGACTCTGTTCCATGCATTTCTCATGTGCTTTTTTAATTAAATTTTTTTTAACTAAATTTTAAAATGTGCGGTACAAGTCAGGCTTAGGTACATAAGTGGTCTAGGTACAGGTGAAGTTTGGGCCTCCCATTGGCCCTCACTTCGCCTGGATTAGGATCAGGTACCCTTACTTATGTGATGTGACTTTCCTTCCCCTGGCAGTGTCCCACTAATGCCAATCCCTTTCTTATAGTATTGTGATAAGTGTTCAGGGTTCACTTATGAGTGAGAACATGTGGTACTCAGTTCTTTGTTTCTGTGATAGATCACTGAATATGATAGACGCCAAATCCTTCCAGGTTGCTGTGAAGTTCAAAATTTTGCCCTTCTTTATGGCTGCATAATATTCCATCATGTATATGTACCACATTTTTTTATCCAGTCCAATTTCAGCACAGTTGGTTCCATGTTTCTGCTATTGTGAATAGTGCTGCAATAAACATGCATGTGCAGATATCTTTTTCGTAAAATGATCTGAGTTCCTTTGGGTATATTCCCAGAAAAGGAATTTCTGGGTTATATGAAAGGTCAATTTCTAGTTCTTGTGGGAATCACAAGATCAACTGTTTTCCACAGAAGTTGAACTAGTTTGCATTCCCATCAACGATGTAGAAGCGTTCCCTTTTCTCACATTCTCACCAGCATCTGTTGTTTTTTGTTTTATTAATGATGGCCATTCTTACCGAATAAATTCATATGGAAACAAAAATAACCATGAATAGTCAAAACAATCCTCAGCAAAAGAAACAAAGCGGGAGGTATCGCACTCCCAGACTTTAAACTTTACTATAATGCTACAATAATCAAAACAACCTGTAATTGGTAAAGAACAGAAATATAGACCAATGGAACAGGCTAGAGATTCTGGAAGCAAAACCTCAATTTCTCAACCAACTCATCTTCAACAAAACCTCCACCAACAACCAATGGGGAGAAGAGAACCTATTCAGTAAATGGTGTTGGAAAAACTGGCTGACCACAATGCAGAAAAGAATGAAACAGGACCCCTCCCTATCACCATACACAAAAATCAACTCTTAATGGATCAAAGACCGAAAGGTAAAGCCTCAAGCTATAAGAATCTTAGAAAACACAGGCAACACCCTTACAGAAATTGGAATAGGCAACCAATTCCTGATCAAAACCCCAAAAGTCCATGCCATATGAGATAAGCCAGACAAATGAGACCTCATCAAACTGAAAAGCTTCTGCAAAGCAAAAGAAGCCATCAGGAGAGCAGGGTGACAGCACACAAACTAGGAAAAAAAAATTTGCCAACTGTGTATCTGACAAAGGCCTAACATCCAAGATCTACAAGGAACTCAAACATGCTGAAAGGAAAAAAAAAAAAAAAAAACCAGCACAATTAAAAAGTGGGCAAAAGACATGAACAGACAATACTCAAAAGAAGACATATGAGCAGCCAACAGACACATGAAAAAATACTCAGCCTCATTAATTATCATAGAAATGCAAATCAAAACCACATTAAGAATAATTAATATCAATCCATACAACACCTTCTAGAAAACTGAAGAAGAGGAAACACTTCCCAATTCAATTTATGGTGCCAGTCTTACTCTGATACCAAAACCAGTATTTAAAAAGAGAGAGGACAGCCCTCTTTTGGACCTCCTCCTGCTTGGGAGCTTTTCTGTATTCTTCATAAACTCCTGCTTTCTCGAGAGAGAGAGAGAGAGAGAGAGAGAGAGCTGTAGACCAATATTCCTCATGAGTACAGATGTGAAACTCCTTAACTCAATATTAGCAAATAGAATTCAACAATAGATAAATTTTAAAAGAATTTTTAATGTGACCTAGTTTATTCCAAGAATGCAAGACTGGATTAATATTTTTAAAAATTCAATCAATGAGCCGGGCATGGTAGCACGTGCCTGTAGTTCCAGCTACTTGGAAGGCTGAGGTGGAAGGATTGTCAGAGCCCAGCAGGTTGAGGCTGCAGTGGCCAGGAGCAGCCACTGTACTCCAGTCTGAGTGACAGAGTGAGACTCCAACTCAAAAAAAAAAAAAAATCAATCAATGTAATCCATCAGATTAACAGGCTAATAAAGAAAACTCAAAGAATTCTATCAATTGATGAAGAAAAAAATGAACAGAATTCAACAATCATTAATAATAAAGACTCTCAGATTAGTAGGAATATTGGGGCCTTCTTCAATATGATTTTTTTAATCTACAGAAAATCTACAGTTAACATCATACTTAATAGTGAAGGACTGAAAGCTTTCCAGTACAAGGACATCCACTCTTACTATTGTTATTCAACGTAGTACTGGAAGTTTTAGCCAGCACAACAGAATAAGAAATAAGATATATTGATCAGAAAGGAAGAAATGAAACTTTATTTGCAGATGACATGATAGACTATCTAGAAATCCCTTGGAATCTACCAAAAAAAAAAAATGTTAAAACCCTCTTAAGAACTAATCAGTGAAATCACCAAGATCACAGAATAGGAGAATAGCACGCAAAAATCAGATTTCTATATTCTAGAAATGACCATGTGGAAACCAAAATTTAAATTATAACTGCTCAAAAATAAAATACTTAAGTGCAAATCTAGCATGTACAGGACTTATATACTAAAAACTGCAAGACAGCTGATGAAGGAAAGCAAAGAAAATGTAAATAAATGGAAAAATATTCCATGTTCATGGACTGAAAGACTCAGCATAATAAAGATGTCAGTTCTTCTTCAAATGACATATAGGTTTAATGCAATTCCAATAACAATCATAGCAATATTTTGGAGACATGGACACAGTTGTTCTAAATTTTATTTGGAAAGACAAATAAAATTATAGCTAAAACAAGTATAGCTGAAACAATCTGGGAAGGTTGGGCTTATTGGTTCAGCCTATAACCCCAGCACTTTGGGAGGCTGAGTCGAGTAGATTGCGTGAGCCAGCAAGTTCGAGACCAGCCCAGGCAACTTGGCAAGACCTCATCTCTACAATAAATCAAAAACTAGCCGAATGTGGTAGCGCATACCTGTAGTTTCGGCTACTTGGAAGACCAAGGCAGAAGGACTGCCGGAGCCCAGCAGGTCGATGCTGGGGTGGCCGTGGGTGTGTCACTGCACTCCAACCAGGGCAACAAAGTGAGACTCCAACTCAAACAACAACAACAACAACACATCTGGGAAAAGAACAAAGTAGGAGGGATCAGTCTGCTCAATTTCAAGACATTACATAGTTATAGGAATCAAGACTGTGTAGTATTGATGGAGAGAGAGATACAGATGAATGGAACAGAATAAAGAACACAGAAATATGCATACAATCAATTAATTTTTAACGAAGATGCAAAAGCAATTTAAAGTAGAAAGGATAGCTTTTTAAATAAAAAGTTCTACAGCAACTGAATATCCATATGACAATCTATGATGGATTTTTTGTGTGTAGACAGGGTCTCTGTTGCCCAGGATGGAGCACGGTGATGGTAGCATAGATCAACAGATTGCAGCCTCAACCTCCCGGACTAAAGTGATCCTTCTGCCTTAGCCTCCCAAAGTTCTGGGCTTACAAAAAATTGAAACTTGTAGAGAAACAAATTAAAAATAGATCATAAACTAAATATCAAATGTAAAACTATGATACTTCTAGAAAAAATTATATTATAGGGGGTAGCACAAGGGAGACCTTTGTGGTGATAAACAGTTCTGTGTCTTGATTGTGGTAAGGTTACAGAAATAAACACAAGTGATAAAGAGAGTTACACACACATTGTATAAGTGCCAAATTCCTGGTTTTGCTATTATACTATGATATTGTAAGATATTGGAGAAAATGGGCAAAGGGAACATGGGATCTCTCTACACTATCTTTGCAACTTTCTGAGAACCCATAATTTTTCAAAATGTAACATATGGATGTATAAATGAATGAATGAAGAAATGAACGAGTAAACAAATATGAAGGCAAAATAAAGACAACTTCAAATAAACAAAAACTAAGAAAATCTGTCACCAGCAAACCTGCACTAGAAGAAATGCTTAAGAGAAATTCTTCAAGAAGTAACAGATAAAACTTCAAAGCTTACAGAAAGGAAGAATATTGTAAGTGGTAAAGACGTAGATCTCAAAAGGTTGTTTTTTTCTTCTTAGTTTCTTTAAAAACAAGTAATTTTAAAAGCAAAGTTTATGATGCTGAATTACAGGATTTATATAATGTATGTAGAAATAAAATGTATTTTTTTAAAAACCCACCAAAGACAGGAGTGAGAAGTGAGGTATATCTGTTGCAAAATTCTTCCAATTTTACATGAAGTAGTAGAAAATCTGCTTTTAGTAGATGATAACAAGTTAAGGATGTAATCACTAGAACAGTCAATGAAAATATAATGCAAAAAGGTAAGCCTAAAAAATCTGTTAAAATTTAAATGGAAAAATAAAAATGTAATTCAATGAAAGACTAAAAAATATTTATTTAGCACAAAAGAAGGCTGAATGAAGAAACAGAGAGAAACAAAGATTGGGAAAATAGCCAACAAGTAGCAAAATGGTAAACCTAAATTTAAGTATATCAGTTATTACATTAAATGTAGAGAACAACACTAATTGCTATAGTTTGGATATTTGACTCTCTGAACCTCATGTTAAAATTTGATCCTAGCTGGACTCGGTGGCTCAGCCTGTAATCCCGCGCCTTTGGGAGGCTGAAGTGAGTGAATCGCCTGAGGCCGCAGGTTAGAGATCACCTGGGCAACTTGGCAAGACCTCATCTCTACAATAAATCAAAATGAGCCGGGCGTGGTAGCACACGCCTGTAGTTCCAGCTACCTGGAAGGCTGAGGTGGAAGGATTGCCGGAGCCCAGCAGGTTGAGGCTGCGGTGGCCAGGAGCGGCCACTGAACTCCAGTCTGGGTGACAGAGTGAGACTCCAACTCAAAAAATAAAAAAAATAAAATAAAATAAAATAAAATAAAATAAAATAAAATTTGATCCTCAGTGTTGGAGATGCAGCCTAATAGGAAGCGTTTGGATCATGGGGGCAGATCTCTCAAGAATGGCTTGGTGACATTCTTGGGAGAATGAGTGAGTTCTAATTCTCACAAGAACTGGTCATTGACAAGAGCCTGGCACCTCTTCCACTCTCTCTTGCCTTTTCTCTTGACATGTAATCTGCACACGTCAGCTCCCCTTTGCCTTATACCATCAGTGGAGGCTTTCCTGAGGCCCTCACCAAATACAGATGCTGGTGCCATGCTTCTTGTACAACCTGCAGAACCATGAATCAAATGAGCCTCTTTTCTTCATAATTACCCAGAATCAGGTAATCTTTTAAGGCAACACAGATAGACTAAAACTAATTAATTAAAATACATTATAAGACTGAGTTTAAATGCAAAAGCACTCTTTAAGTATGGAGACTATTGATACTTAACATTAAATAACATAAACATGGCCAGGCATGGCGGCTCAAGCCTATAATCCCAGCACTTTGGGAGGCCAAGGTGAGAGGATTGCCTGAGCCCATGGATTCGAGAACAGCCTGGGAAACTTGGTGAGACCTCATCTCTACAGTAAATCAAAAATTAGCCAGGCGTGGTAGCGACACCTGTAATTCCGGCTACTTGGAAGGCTGAAGCAGAAGGATGTCTGAGTTCAGCAGATTAACTCTGGGGTGGCTGTGAGCATGCCACTGCACTCCAGCCTGGGCAACAGAGTGAGACTCTGACTCAAAATAAATAAGTAAATAACATAAACACATATGCCACGTAAAGCTTAAGCATAGGAAACTACAGAGACTATATTAATATCAGAAAAAGTAACCATCAAAACAAAGACTATTACCTTAGATAAATATGGCAATTCAAAATTATTAAATTTTATCAAATCATTAGAAAGACACAGCATTCCTAAATATGTATATTTGGAACTTCAAAATACATAAAATTGATAGAATAAGGGAGAAACTGATAGAACTAAGGGAGAAATGGATAAATTCACTAAGCAAAAAAAAAAAAAATCTCTCTAGCACTTTCAACCATCTTGATCTAATTAACATTTATAAGCAATAACTAAAAACTATGGAATTCACATCATTTTCAAATGTTTATGAAATGTTTGCCAAGATAGATGCTGGCCATAAAACAAATCTCAGTAAATTTCAAAAGACTAAAATCTTACAGATTATATTCTCTACTCTCAATGGAATTAAATTAGAAATACAATAAAAATAAGCTACCTTTAAAAAGTCCTAAAATATATGGAAATTAAGCAGCACATTTTAGAAAAGTGTATCCAAGAAAAAAAGTGTATCCAAGAAAAGGAAAAAAACAATAATAGCAAAATACTACTGATCAAGATTTGTGGCATCAGCTAAAGCAATGCTTAGAGGAATACTTATTCTTTCAAAGTAAGTAGAAGGAAAAAAATAAAGTATTAATGAAATATAACACAAAAGGTAGAAAAACAAAAAACTTAAAATTTGTTTTTTTAAAGAATTATGGTATTCTCCTAACAAGACTTATTAAGGAAAAAGTATATCGGCATCCATAATGAAAAAAATTAGTATCATTACAGATCCTACAGGTATTAAAAGTTAATAATGGCATGTTATGAACAGTGTTTTGCTAATATATCAGAAAATGCTGATGAACTGGACAAATTCCTTGAAAAACACAACTTTCCAAGTTGGCATGACATAGAAAACCTGAATAGTCCTCTATTTATTAAAGCAATTGAATTTTTTTATCAACTTTTTCCCACAAACAAAACTCCAGGCCCAGGTAAGTTCCATTTGTGAGTTATATCAAACATCTAAAGACAAAATAATACCAATCATGTACAAACACCATCAGAACCCAGAGGAAGGGGAACACTTCCACATTATGTTATGAAGCTAGTAGAATCTTTTTTTTTTTTTTTTTTTTTGAGTTGGGGTCTCACCCTGTTGTTCAGGCTGGAGTACAGTGGCACAATCACAATTCACCCCAGCTTTGACCTCCTGGGTTCAAGTGATCCTTCCGCCTCAGCTTCTTGTGTAGCTGGAATACTAGCACGCACAACCATACCCAGCTAATTTTTTTTTTTTTTTTTGGTAGGAATGAGATCTTGCTTGTTGCCCAGGCTGGTCTCAAATTCCTGGGATCAAACAATCTTCCTGACTCAGCCTCCCACAGTACTGGGATTATAGGCGTGAGCCGTCGTGCCTGGCCCCAAGGCCAGTGCAATTTTAATGCTGAAGCCTGACAAGGACAATATAAAAAAAGAAAATTACAGAAAAATGTCTCTCATGAATTTAGATTTTTTAATTCTTATCAAAATATAAAGAATTACTATTTTTGCTGATATCATTGATGAAATTATATTTATTTGAAATATGAGATTAAACTGCTTCCAGTTTGTTTTCTTATATGGGAATCCCACAGACCTTGACTCTGGCAGACCCCATTGAGGTATTGAGAGGGCACAGGGCCCTTGTGAAAGGACATATATTCTAAATCATGGCCTGATGCCTGAAGAGCAAGGCCTTACCATTAGAACGGGCCTCCAGATCAGTCTGTAACAACCACATCCCCAGATCTTCCTTTTTACTAGAATGGAACAAAGTTGCCAAGGAACTGGTGAAGAATCTGTTTTTTTTTTTAAGTAGTAATTACTCAGTAATTAATTAATGGATTAATTCAGAATTACTGAATAAAATCCTAGTAACAGGAATTGCCCCAATTAAAGGAATGTTCTTTGGGGGAATGTTACTAACGTGTTGGATAGGGAAGCTTCTGCCAAGTGGGCTATCTCACACCTTCCAAGACACTCAGTACCCTGGTTCCCAGTCCCTATATTTCCATAGTACCCAATGTCAATACATTATTAAAGTGTGTGTGTGTGTGTGTGTGTGTGTGTGTGTGTGTGTGTGTGTGTATGTGTGTACTGGAGGTGCCAGAAAATGTATGCACATTTTAAGAGATGTTGTCTATGTATTATATGTATTATTTTAGTTCCCCATAATCAGAAATGTCTGGACGCTGATGGTCACAACTTTGCACACTTCTTGTCATTGCAGAAGTCAAATGTGACTTGTATTCATCTTTTGTTATCATTATATAATGACTATTACAATTTTAATACAGTTTTTTCCTTTCTTAAAATGTGTATACATTTTTTTGGCTGACTCTCTCTCTCTCTCTCTATCTCTCTCTCTCTCTCTATATATATATATATATACTTATATATATGCATATATATATGCATATATTTTTTTCATACATTTTTATACTTCCTTTGGTGTGTGGTATTACCAGGAGTTAAGAACCAATGTCATTCTGGTCAATGCATTTAGAACAAAACAGACCAAAACATAAAGCATGCCACAGTAGGAAAATGGTATGCTCTCCCTAAAACTGCACACAACTATTGTCTTAATCAATGGGCTCCAAAAGTGGTTTGCACATTCCAGTAGATGAACAAAACATCTGCTGGAGTATCGGTAAATGCAAATAACTTCTATTTACTTCTTATTTTGTCTTTTAAGAAAGAAAGAATAGAGATGAGGGCAGAGTGATATGTCAAAACAGAATGTTCCAGTAACCATCTGGCAACACTAATTTGAACAATTATCTGTGCTGTGTATCTATGGTAACTAATGGATGCCATAGAAACATAAAGGATTGTAAGAGACTATTATGAACAATTGTACACCAACAAATTGAATAACCTAAAAGAAATGCATAAATTCCTAGACACATACAACCTGCTAAAACTGAATTATGAAGAAATAGAAAATCTGACCAGATCAATAACGAGTAAAGAGATTGATTAAGCAATAAAAAGTCTCCCATCAAAGAAAAGCCCATGAGCCAATGGCTTCATTGCTGAATTCTACCAAACATTTAAAGAACTATTACAAATTCTTCTCAAACTCTTCCAAAAAACTAAAGAGGAGAGAATACTTCCAAATGCATTCTGAGGCAGCATGACCCTGATACCAAACCAGACAAGGACACAACAAAAGGAGAAAATTACAGGCCAATATCCCTGATGAACACAGATGCAAAAATGCACAACAAAATATTAGCAAACCAAATTCAATAACACATTAAAAAGATCACTCACGACTATCAAATGGGACTTATCCCAGAAATGCAAGGATGATTCAACATATGCAAATTAATAAACATGATACATCATGAATAGAGTGAATTTTAAAATATGATTATTTCAATAGGTGCAGAGAAAACATTTGGCAATATTCAACAACCCTTAATAATAAAAACCCTCAACAAATTACGTTTGAAAGGAATGTTCCTCAACACAATAAAGGCCACCTATGACAAACTCACAGCTAACATTATACTGAAAAGGGGAAAGTTGAAAGTTTTTCTTCTTAGATCTGAAAGGAGACAAGGATGCCTACTTTCACTAATTGTATTCAACATAGTACTGGAAGTCCTAGCCAAGGCAATTAGGTAAGAGAAGGAAACAAAAGGCATCCAAATTGGATAGAAAGAAGTTAAATTGTCCCTATTTGCAGATGATACAATCTTATGTATAGAAAACCCTAAAGACTCCCCCAAAAGATAATCTGAATTAATTTACAAATTCAGTAAAGTTTTTGCAGGCCATCAAATCAACAACAAACAATCAGTAGCATTTCTATATACCAAGAGCAAGCTCTCTAAAAAGATATCAGGAAAACAATTCTGTTTGCAACAGCTACCAAAAATAAATAAATATAGAACTTAGGAATAAATTTGACCAAGGAAGTGAAAGATCTCTACAAGGAAAACTATAAAATATCGATAAAAGCAATTGAAAGAGACACAAATGTAGAGATACCCCATGTTCATGGATTGGAAGAATTAATATTGTTAAAATGTCCATATGACCATATGACCCACAGCACCCTATGGATTCAGTGTAATATCTATCAAAATACCAATTATACAGAAATAGAAAAAAAATTCTAATGTTTGTATGGAACCATTAAAAAAGGCCAGAATAGCCAAAGCAATCTTGAGCAAAAAGAAAAAAGCTAGAGGCATAGCACTACCTGGCTTCAAAATATACTACAAAGCTATAGAAATCAAAACAGCATGGTACTGGAAAAAAAAAACCAGACACAAAGATCAATGGAACAGCATAGAAAGCCCAGAAATAAATCCACACATTTACAGTCAACTGATTTTTGACTAAGGTGCCAAGAACACACAATGGGGAAAGGACAATTTCCTCAATAAAAAGATGTTGAGAAAACTGTATATCCACATGCAGAAAAAAGAAATTAGGCCTTTATCTCTCATCACATACAAAAGTCAACTCAAAATACACTAAAGACTTAAATGTAAGACCCCAAAATATGAAACTACTAGAGAAAAACAGGGAAAAAGTTCCATGACTTTGGTTTGGGCAATGATTTTGTTGGGATATGGCCTCAAAAGCACAGGCAACAAAAGCAAAAACAAACAAATAGGATTACATCAAACTAAAAAGCTTCTTCACAACAAAGATCAACAGATAAAGAGACAATCTACAGAATGAGAGAAAATATTTGCAAACCATACATCTGATAAGGGATTAATATCCAAAATATATAAGAAACTCAAGAGCAGTAATACTAATAATAGTAATAATACTAATGACCTGATTTTAAAATAGGCAGAAGTCCTAAATAGACATATCTCAAAATAAGTAATAGAAATGGCCAATAGGGTTTTTTTTAAGTTCATATCACTAATCATCAGGAAAAAGCACAATGAGATATCACCTCATTCCTGTTAGAATGGCTACAATCAAAAAGAAAACAAGTGTTGGCAAGAATATGGAGAAAAGGGAATATGTACACAATGTTGGTAGGAATTTAAATTAGTATATAGTATGGAGGTCCCTCAAAAAAAGAAAACTAAAAATAGAACTGCCATATGATCCACCAATCCCACTACTAGGTATATATCCAAAGGAAATGAAAACAGTATGTTGACGAGATATCTGTACTCCCATGTTTATGGTAGCACTATTCATCGCCAAGATATGGAATCAAACTGTCTATCAACAGATGAACAGATAAGAAAAATGTTGTATATCTGCACAATTAAATACTCTTCAGCCATAAAAAAAGGAAGGAAATCCTGTCATTTGCAACAATGTGAATGAGCCTGGAGGACATTACGTTAAGTGAAATAAGCCAGACACAGAAAGACAAATACCACATAATCTCACTCATGTTGTAGAATCTAAAAAATGTTTACCTCATAGAAGTAGAGAGTACTTGGGGGGTGAAGGGTAGAAAGATGTTAGTCGAAAACATATAATTACAGTGAAGAGAAATACAGTCAAGAGATCTATTGTATAGCACGGTGATCATAGTTGATGATATTTTGTATTCTTGAAGAACATAAAAATAGTGCATGTTAAGTGTTCTCACCACAAAAATGATAACTATTTGAGGCAATGCATTTGTCAATTGGCTATTTTTAACCATTCCAAGATGTATATGCTCTTCAAAACATTACATTGTACATGATAAATACATACAATTTTATCTGTCAATTTAAAGAGTAAAAAAAGGATGAAATTGAGCTTGATTTAATATGTGCATCAACAACTGTATATCTACATAATATACATATATTGGGGCGCATGTGCAAGCATTTTCTACTGATAGGGATGTGAAATCAAAGCAAGTTCAGAGACCTGGGGCCTTCAGAACTGATACAGCCTCATCAGAGGCTAAACAGCAGCATGCTGGTTGTTTGCGAGAACAATACCTTCACAATGTGGGAATCCGATCTGTGACAAAATTTGCTTCAAGGTCAATTTGCTGCTCTTAAGCCCATGCAGTTGAAGCCATTTCTCAGATGAAATGAGACTCTGCTCAGCCCAGACTGTTTGGGTGTCGCTCGGTCCCTCCTGCTTCTGCAGCTGCTGCTCAGAGATGGAAGAAGATGAGCTTGATTTCTCCATCTCTGACAGGATCTAAGTCACAGGGACCTTCCTCCTGTAAGGGCAATTGTCAAACATAGCCTTTCTGAAAACTTGGAAATAATCTAACATCAACAGAGGATTGGCTTAATAAAATGTACAGTATACTCATGAAGTGTAATTCTATTTATCAGTTAAAATGATAATATGGAAATATACTTGCTGGAAAAAAGATTTCCATGTGAATTGCTAAGAGGTATCCATAAAATTCAATATACAGATGTATATACACATATACACACAGAAAAAAAATCTAAGCCGGTGGCTCAGCCTATAATCCCGCGCCTTTGGGAGGCTGAGGTGAGTGGATTGCCTGAGTCTGCGGGTTCAAGACCCGCCTGGGCAGTGAGACCTCATCTCTACAATAAATCAAAAAATCAGCCGGGCGTGGTAGCGCATGCCTGTAATTCCGGCTACTTGAAAGGCTGAGGCGGAAGGATCACCAGAGCCCAGCATGTCGAGGCTGCGGTAGCCAGGGAGCGGCCTCTGAACTCCAGTCTGGGCGACAGAGTGAGACTCCAACTCAAAAGAAAAAAATCTAGAATATACACACTAACAGGCTTATAGTAATTTTCTCTGTGTGGTGGAAATATATGTGGCTTTTACCTTTTCTATATTGTTTAAAATTCTGCATTACTTGAACATTTCTAAAATAGGATTTACTTTTACAACCAGAGAAATACAAAGTTCCTCCATTTTGGAAAAATAAACACTCTCCTCAGAACCTTCATTGCACATCTGTATTCCAATCACAGTCACACTTGAGATTTTGCTTCTGCCAAGGATAAAATACTTAAGGAGAAATACACCTGTTCTACCTGGCTGACTGGGAGCTAGTAGCAGAGTGGAAATCAGACCACAGCTCAACCCAGCTAGAATACATGTATCCACTTTCTGAATGTTTTATTTTTGGGGGGCTTTGATCTAAAATTGAACTTAAACGTTCTGGCTCATGCAGTCATCTGTTCTAGCATCAACTGGACTCAAGGCAATATGTAACATGCTAAATTTATCTAGACCTGCCTAAATATAGCCAGTGTACACAAGAGGAAAGGAGCGGCCAAATTGCAATGCAATCTCAACCCACTCACCACAACTGGGCAGGGCCTGGTAACTTGGAGGAAGTGTGGAAAGCTCTGCTTACTTCAGTATCCAGAGTGTGCAATGCATGTAATTGAGTCCCTGAACTGTAAAACTTTTTAACAATGACAATACCCCTTTTCCTCATTTCTAAAACTTTAATCATACTTCCTGAAAGTCTCGGTGTTGTGACATGGACATTCAAACATGAAAATCAGCTGTATCAAGCCAGGAAGTTTTTGTGAAAAGAAGTTAGAAGTTATTAGCAAACACTTGTTTATCATTGTTATATGCAATATGCATTTAATCCTAATAATAACCTTATAAGGTGGGTACTACTTTTATTCCCATTTTGCACATGAGGATACCAATACAGAGAGGGGTTAACTAACTTGGCCACAGTCTCACAGCAGGTAAGGGGTGGAGCTGAGATTCTGACCCAGGCCATTCAGCTCCAGAATCTATGTTCTGTGGTCCATATTGCAATGGAAAGAGCTGCAGCAACTTCCATTTGTTGGGCACATACTGGGCTATTTGCTCTATCTCACAGATTCTTCTTAACCATATCAGTTATTCACTGTTAACACCCTGCTTACATTTGAGGAATCGAAAGCTTCTAGGATGTAAGTAACTTGTTCCTAAGTTCTGCTATAGCCAGTAAGTGACAGAAGCGGAAGTCAAAGCCATTTCTTAACCACTCTGCTATCTTTACAACTAACCTCCTCCAGCCCAGCCTTATGGGTCAAGCTTACAACTGCATTCCAGTAGGACTGCTTTCTAGTAGTGTCCAGGTCCTCATTGAAGACAAAGAGCACTAATCTTCACTCTCAGAGCTCAGGCTCAGTAAGTTTCCTGGCTTGTCATTCTCACACTTATAAAGAGAGTGATTTCCATTTCAAGGTTTATGTGAATTTCTATTGTCCACATATGTTGAATTCCAAAGGTATACACATTCACATCACTGGTGAAGATACTAGCATCTTTCTACAAGGGCTCGATTTGATGAGACTGTTATGGTATTATTTGGAGAGCATCATGTAGGGGTGGAAAAGTTTAGAATCAAAGCTCAGTGTAAGTCCAATGTGCCACTTTAGGCAAGCAATTCCACCTACAATAGTAATGCCACCTGCGTGCCCTAACTCCCAGGTCTACTGCAAGGAACAAACATGATGATGTATAAGTTGTCTGTGGACAAGCATCCGATATATTGGAGAGAGCTATATGCAAATAAATTATCTAAAAATAATTATCCTTGAGTAATTTTGTTTTGTTTCATGAGATCCACTCTTACTCCAAGCACTTGTTTTTTTTTTTTTTTTGAGTTGGAGTCTCACTCTGTTGCCCAGACTGGAGGGCAGTGGCCGCTTCCGGCCACAGCAGCCTCGACCTGCTGGGCTCCGGAGATCCTTCCACCTCAGCCTTCCAAGTAGCCGGAATTACAGGTATGTGCTACCACGCCCGGCTGATTTTTTGATTTATTGTAGAGATGAGGTCTTGCTGCCCAGGCGGGTCTCGAACCTGCGGGCTCAGGCAATCCACTCACCTCAGCCTCCCAAAGGTTTAAGGGAGCTCTTTTACATGAACTACCCTCATAAGGTTTTCCAA
This sequence comes from Cephalopachus bancanus, assembly GCA_027257055.1. Taxonomy (NCBI): domain Eukaryota; kingdom Metazoa; phylum Chordata; class Mammalia; order Primates; family Tarsiidae; genus Cephalopachus; species Cephalopachus bancanus. Next base: position 371,716 of record JAPVLO010000159.1, on the reverse strand, counting down.
AGTGGATTTTGGAAGCTAAAAAAGGGGTTCAGAAGTGTCACCAGTTTTGTTAAGACAAAAGAACTCAAAATGTTTTTGACCCCGAACAAAAGACAATCCCAAGTTTTCCAGCCTAGTTTAAGGTGCATGCCAAGTCCCTTTTGCACTCATATGACTTTTTAAGACGTTAATTTTAAGAAGGTGTAATTGTTTCTACTGGATCTGAGAACCTGTAGGGTTCATTCTGATTCAGACCTTAACTCCGGGATTCTGTAGGCTGAAAATATCTACATGGTCAGAAATGAAAGTAACTGGAGAAAACAAGGAAGGAAAGGGAGAAAGAGCATCTCTCAACAGAAGGAATCATTCTCCTCAAATGGGATTTAAAAACCTTCTCTGAGCCGGGCTGGGTGGCTCAGCCTGTAATCCCGCACCTTTGGGAGGCTGAGGTGAGTGGATTGCCTGAGCCCGCAGGTTCGAGACCCGCCTGGGCAGCGAGACCTCATCTCTACAATAAATCAAAAAATCAGCCGGGGGTGGTAGCACATACCTGTAATTCCGGCTACTTGGAAGGCTGAGGCGGAAGGATCGCCGGAGCCCAGCAGGCGAGGCTGCGGTGGTGGCCGGGAGCGGCCATTAGGCGACCGAGTGAGACTCCAACTCGAAAAAAAACACAAAACCTTCTCTGTGAGAGCAAGGAAGCCTGCCTAGAGCAAGGACCTAACAAAGAAACCCCTTCTCCTGCCACTCCCCGCCCCCACCGCAAACACTCACAGCCCACCTGCTTTCCCACCTGCAAGCTGGTCTCAGGTGGTTTTTCTATGTGGACTCTTAGCCAGCAAGACCCATTTTAAAAGCTGCCTCCTCCATTAAGCCTTTCCAGCTGCCCCTCAGCGACCTTCTGCAGGGCTTTTCTGGGATAAACCCTAACGTTTGCTTTGCTACTTCATCATTATGTCCTTAGGCACTTCAGGTTTATCCTCTCCAGACCTAAAAAAGGTTCAGTGACTACAAGGGTGAATTCTACGAGGTTTCTCAGCACAGAACCTTACAGACAGCAGGCACTTTGAGCGTTGAAATGAAGAAAATCCATCACTCAGAACTACTGAAAGAATCCTGACATTTTTTCAAGCAAGGCAAAAACTCACAGTTCTAATAAGGCTACAATCAGAAAACAGTTGACTCTAAAAACAGACATTATTCTCTGGATGTAACTCTGCTATTTAGTTATTTACTATTATTCAGGGTTTCTTCCATCTCAAGTTATTACAGATTGGGGGACCAAGGAACCCAGAAGTAAAAAAAAACCACATACCACAGTTGAGCAGTGCCCTAAGTTTTAAAAACTATCCCAAGAGCCACAGAGTTTGGGGAAATAAGAAAGTAGAAGGAGGAAGCGTAAAAGGGGAAAAAAGGAAGTGAAAGTTTGAGCTGAAGACAGGAGCAGCCCAGGCAAAGCTTTGGGGGAGATAGAAAGGTTAAGCCACCACTAGTCCAAAGGTCCCAACTAGAGGAAGTAGGGGCTCCCCATACAGCCAAGAAATACTCTTCAGCTGCCGTCAATGAGGCTTGTAGAAGTCAGCGTGTCCTAAAAGAGACGGGCGCGGTGGCTCACACCTATAATTCCAGCACTTTGGGAGGCTGAGGTGAGAGGATTATCTGAGCCCACGGGTTTGAAACCAGCCTGGGTAACTTGGTGAGACCTCCTCTCTACAATAAACCAAGAAAAATTAACCAGGCATGGTGGCACATGCTTGTAGTTCCAGTTACTCGGAAGGGTGAGGTGGAAGGATCGCCTGAGCCCAGCAGGCAAGGCCAAGCTGCAGCATGCCCCTGCACTCCAGCCTGGGCAACAGAGTGAGACTCCAACTCAAAAAAAAAAAAAAAAAAAGATAAGGTCCTGTGTGGTCAGCGATTGAGGAACAGTGCGGGATTAGAGTCCATTCATTCAGTTTAAACATTCTGTACGCTTTTATCTGCTTTATTATCAATACTCCAAACTTTCTATATTCCTGTTAGTTTCTGAAAAAATTCTGGGCTAGGTGGATCCATCTCGTGATTTCTGTGAGTTTTGAACTATGATTGTTCTGGGAGGGAAGAAAGCTGGAATGAGGCTCCATGATATATCCTGTGCAACTCTTCCTCAGAAACCCTTCGTCTCCCTCAACCCATTTTTTTTCTCCCCTTGAAGGGCAAGGCAAGGCTGTGATCACTGACTCAAAAAATGTGGACAGAGGCAAGGAGACTGAAACGAACTGTCCCACGATTGAGAAAATAGGGTCAAGAAAAGAAAATCTGAGAATGACTGGAACATTTTAGAAGGAGGGTCGTTGCTGAGAAGAAATAAACCGAGCGCTCCCAAGAAAATGAAAGAAAAAAACTCCACCAAGAGGAAACTAAAGCTGATTATTAATTTTTATGCCCGTAGAAAAGGGATGAGAGAAAATTTTGTGATTGTGAAACCATGTACGTGTGAAACGGGAGGGAACCAGAGGCCTTTCCAGGACAGAAAGCTCTGGAAAGCTTTATTACTAACAGAGAGCTCTTGGTTTTAGACTATTCATATTTACCATTATTTACAGGAAATAGATTTCTTCTGGTTCTTATGTAACAAGACCAAAACCCAAGTAGACTTCATCATCCTATTACAGTTGGCCTGCGGCCTGTGGCATTAACGGATACTAGGAGAGCTGGTTCTCCACCAGAGCTTTGGTGAAAGTGAGGAACTGTGGAAAGAACCTAGAGGAGGAGGGGCTGGCATCTTGTCTCTGGGCTTGACGCGGGTACCAAATTAATAAGAGGGTCTGGCACATGCTTGTAGTCACTAAGCTTTCCTGGTACCGTTTCCACATCTGTAAAATGGCAGCGTCGACCAGCTGGAAAAGGCTATGCTCCAGGACTTCCCTACGCAGCTTGCTTGGAAGCTCAGCACCTCAGCGCCCTGGTGGGGCAGGGCCCGCATCCCACACTTACTACGCGATCTGTGAGATGGAAGAAGGGCCGGCTCCTGTTCAGCAGCCACCCTGCCATCCTCCGGGGGCCGTCTGACCCGAGAGGGCCGGCGAGGTAGGCATCCCGCTGCGGAATAACGCAGCGAATCCGACAGCGAAGGCTTCGCGCTCGGCGAAAGATTCCAGCGCCTCGATTTCTCAGCGGCCTGCGCTGTCGCCGGTTGCTATGGACGACCGCGTCTCCGCGGTTGCCTGGAGACGACCAATCACAGCGCAGCCCAGCTCCCGCCCCTTCCGGCTCCCTGCTGGCCCCGCCTACGATCGGGCCCCCTCGGAGAGGGCGGGCGACCAGGAGACCGGGGGGCGGGGCTCCGAGGGCCTGGAAGATCTTACCCGGAACCCCCAAGCAGGGGCTACGCCGGAGGAGGGACGAGGAGGATGTCGTGACCCCCTGCTTCTGCTGACGCTGGGAAGATTAACAAGAGTGGAGAATATTCGTGACTTAGACTAACAGGCAAATACTCAGATGAGCCGGGGTAGAGAGCCAGAGTGCGAGCAGATTGTGGAGGAAGGTCCTAGAAGTAAAGGGGTGAGGGGGAGGCGCGGAGACTGCAGGAGACGTTTCAAAGGAGCTTCTGTTCTTACTCTTCAGCGTGCACAGCATATACCCCAGAGTAATTTTGTTTAATTTTCACCTCAACGCTGTGAGGCGATGCTCTTTTCATTGTAGAGTTGAGAGAAAGAAGCTTAAAGAGGTGGGGTAGCTAGTTGTAGCTCCTCAGCCGTGGGACGTGGGTGGATCTGAGACAGTGAGCTGCAATTCTGCAAATCTGCAATTTTGTAATTTTGGAGGCAAGGATCTGCAGTTGCCAGGAATACTCTGGTCTATTGATAGGACTACTCCTACAGGCATTAGTTTATCCATTCAGCTTTATTCTTAACCTTTATTTCAGTTTTACTTTATCCACTAAACAAAAGACTCAAAACATATTCCTCTATTTTTTTTCAGTCACTAGAAATTAAAATTGTACCTATGAAAAGCGACTTTCAATGCTTAATAAAAGATCCCACATCAAGCACTGTTTTTAGGATATTGGGATATTAGATCGTGTTTTAGATTTTAAAATTGAAGAATTGAGTAGGTCATCTGTAGGTTTTTGAGTCAAAGATCTAATAAAACAGTTAATATTAGAACTGAATAATTAAGTCCCTAACATAAAAGCTTACTTCATCCACAGGAGTTTATTTCTCCTTTGTTTTGTTTTGCTGGAATCTCTGGAATCTCAGTCTGTCACCCAGGCTAGTGTGCAGTGGCACAATCACAGCACACCATGGCCTCAAACTCCTGGACTCAGGTGATCCTTCTACTTCAGCCTCCTAAGTAGATGGGACTACAAGCATGTGCCACCACCACCAGATAATTTTTTTGACTTTTTGTAGAGATGAGGCCTTGCTGGTTGCTAAGGTGTTGAACTCCTGGACAGTCCTCCCACCGTGGTCTCCCAAAGTGCTGGGCTTATAGGCACCAGCCACTACACTCAACCACTCCTACATTTTTTAATAATAACCTTTATTATTTAAAAAGTACAGAGAGTTTTTTTCCCACATCACAAATCAATCCTGACAGTTATTAAATCATATGCCTTTGGCCCTACAAATGACACCTGCCATTCATACCACCAAAAAGCAAACAAAAACTTGACAGTACTAAAGATACTGTTCAAAGGGGAGTAGTACACCAGCCTCACCCATGTTTGCTAATGCCCCATTAATCCCTGCTGTCCACACCCTGCCAGACTAATATTTCTAGGCCATAGGGGTGAGACAGAGCACACAACTTCTCACAGCCATATGTACTGCCTCAGGTGGTCATTCCAGCCACTCTTGTCCCCCCCTCCACCTCATGTCTGCTTCCTTTCCTGGGGCAATTGCTGCATACATGTAAGGGACTGGAGGTGTTCTGTTTCTGTCTGATATGTTTATATGCATAAAGCATACATTCTTTTTTATAAGCATACATTCTTAGGAAAATATTAAACAACACTTAAATTATAGAAAGATACGTGAGAAGACATTTAAGGTCATTTCAAAGTACTACACAACTGATAACAGACTTCAGTTCAGTTAGCCACAAGACAGTTTTCCTCATTTTTGTTTGCTGACTAATTTGAAATATGATTACCTTGAGCACAGTCGGGATACGCCATTGTACTAAACTTTTGCATTTCTTTGAATTTACATTTTTATGAGAATTTGTATCCTATCTTCAACCTGAATGGTTCAATCTGAGCCTTAAATGGTTAAGGTTAGATATTAGGTTTGGCAGTTGACATTTTTCATACCATTGCCATCCTTAATATCTAACCTTAATCATTAAGGCTCAGATTATACTTTCAACCTCTTTCTCCATTGCCCCCCAACACAAACCTGCTTCAGAGAGACTAATCTGGCCCCTGCCTCTTAACACAGTCTTTACTCAGGCCACCCAGATTGCCATAGTTTGGGAATCACAGTACCTTTTGGGGGTAGCTCAAGCTTTTCTCTCTCCCCAAAGCCTTCCCATGGACACTCCATAGATGCTCAATAATTTCTGTCCACCTGTTCAGCCTCAAAGCATAATTGTCAGTACCAGATTCTTAGCAACCATGCAGTGCCTTGTGACAAGCCTTTCATTGTTATTTGATCTTTGTGCTATTTACTTTTCAGATTGAATGGTTTTCTTTTTCTTTATACGTCTATCACTGCCACTGTTTGAGTTTATGACTATGATTAGAATCTTTGGTAGGGGTGGGCAGGTGGTAAAGGAAATAGAGGAGAAGCAATTGTCATAAACCCCCTGCAAAAACTGGAACCAGAGAAAAAAGGAGAATGTTAATTCAAGGGAATTGTATATATGTGTGAGAAAGAATCTGAGATGGAATTTTAAAAAGGCACTCCCTCAGAAGAGGAAGGAGGGATTAGAGGAGTAGAGCAACTAAATCAGGCAACAGTCTCTGTTGAGGCTTTAATGTGTCTTCCAGTGAAGGGAGTTTCGGCCATTGGGGTAGCCTTGGGAGAGATGGATGGGGTGAGGGAAGGTAGAGTTCAAACAGACATTTGTATACGCTGTAATGTTCTTGAGTTCTGCATTCATTATCTGGGGAATGACTGCAGGCTTCTGGCTTTCAATCTGACATCTTTCATGAAGAAAGGAGCTTTTGCTCACCCTTGACAGTTACTACGTTCACTTTTACCAGACTGAATTAGCACTTAAAAATAATAACTAAAATCGGCCAGGCTGGGTGGCTCAGCCTGTCATCCCAGCACTTTGGGAGACCAAGCGAGTGAATTCTCTGAGCCCATGGGTTTGAGACCAGCCTCAGCAACTTGGCAAGACCTTGTCTCTACAATAAATTTTAAAAAATTAGCCGGGCGAGGTAGAGTGCGACTGTAGTTCCAGCTACTTGGAAGACTGAGGCAGAAGGATTACCGGAGCCCTGCAGGGCAATCCTGGGGTGACCGTGAGTGTGCCACTGCACTTCAGCCTGAGACATGGAGTGAGACTCCAACTCAGAAATAAATAAATAAATAATAACGAAAATTTATTGAAAGTCAGACAGTGTCCTAAGCACTTTAATATATTATTCATTTAATACTTAGTAAAGATCCATGGAAGAGACATCATAATCATCCCCACTTTGTAGATAAGCAAAATGAGACAAAAAGCTCAGCATTTTCTCCAGGGCCGCTCAGCTAGTGACTGTAGAATTTGAACATGGACAGCCTGACTCCACATCCTGCCCTGCTAATTATACACTATGTTGATCAATTGTTGGCTTTAGTTTTCTTTAAAAAGAAATTTCTGTCATCATAGTTGTACAATGTTCCTTCAAAGTTGGATATTAATGACACAGTCAAAACCTCACTGGATTTGAATGAGTTTTCTACAGCACACATTTCTATTTTAAATGGCATGAAGCAGGTCAGTTTTTAAGTTACCCTTTCCTCACATTTCTTATTAACCAACACTTTCGTAATGTGGCATTGCTTTTAAATGAACTGGATGCCTTTTAGGCTATTACTATCCCGATAGCAAATTAAGAAGAACTGAACAGCAATATTTTATATAAACAAAAAGTTGGAAATTTAAAAATCACTCTTTAAAATAGATACCTATACTAAAAACCGGGCAAAGAAAATACTCTTGAAATGAGATTTTGATCATACCTCTATGATATTCAGAAATGAGTTGGAATTTGCCTTGGCTTGGTCTTCCTTCAGTTGCTGGAAGATGAGAATAGGCGATGAACAATGGTAGAGGACAATAAGGCATTTCCCTATTTTAGTTGCTTCTAACCTTAGAGCAGAGTGACCTGGAAACCCTGTGGGGTCATAGGACTTGAGCCTAAAGTTGGAGTCTTTCTCCCTTCTAGGCTCAGACTTTTCAACCAGCTCCTTGCCAAGGCTGGAGAGGTGGACATGCAGCACTGTTTATGTGGGAGGAAGAGAGACAAGAGGGTCTGCTCACCAGAAGCGGTAAACTCTCGTTTGTCCTCTTTTCTCCCTTGAGTAAGAGCAAGGTACCAGAGGAAGAACTACACTAGGGTCCAGGTCATAAACTTGGCACCATCAATATCCTGGAATTTGATCCTATTACATCAGTATTCTCCCTTGTTGAGGAGTGGAGAGAGAGAAAGAGGATAACAGAAGAATTAGAACATTTTCATTTGTGAATCTAATTATAAAAATCCTAGGTAAAAATAACAACAGGTTGAATTCAATAGAATATTTTTTTAAAGTACATACTTTTAAGCTAAGCACTTCTAGGTTTCCTTAAGAACACACAAAAGTGTTTTTATAATAGCAAAATAATGGCAATCATCTAAATATCCATCAGTAAGGAAATGGTTGAAATTATAGTCTACTCTTATTGTGATATGATAACAGTTTAAAAGAATAAGGCAAATTATTTATAATAATATAGAAATATCTCCAAGATATACTGTTAGTTTTTTCTTTAAAAAAAATAAATTTGCAGAACATACATGCAGTAGAGTACATTTTATATTAAAACACATACAATTATATTGATTATTCATATGTTTGCTTCTACGAACAGTCCATTGGTCAGAATGAGTCACAGGACACCATCTAATTACTAGAAGAGGGGGGATATGGAGATCACAGGATAGTCCTTAGATAGAGGAAATTGTTCTCTGCCATACTAATCCAAGGCTTAGGGTTCTGGAACTAACCAGAAAGAGTTGCAGACACACTCTGCTTTCTGTTGTGCCTCGTACATTCCCTGAGAAGATGAAGTAGATAAGAGGCTTCCTAGTTGCATGTGGCAAGTTGAGCCCCCTTTGACCTCATTCACCAGAGCTCTCCACAGGAGGGAGCCCCATCCCACCTCCTTACTCAAGTTGGCCAGAATTTGCCTCCACCCTGGGAGCCCCAGAACCCAGTCATCTGGCTCAGCTTCAAATTTGTCCTTCCTCCAAATCAACAAATGAAACAGGTTCTTTATTTTTTCCATTTATAATGAACCACTAGGTTGAGCGCAGTGATTCACACCTTTGTAATGCCAGCACTTTGGGAAGCCAAGGTGAGAGGATTGCTTGAGCCCAAGAGTACGAGACCAGCCTGGGCAACATAGTGAGACCTCATCTCTACAGAAAAAGTGTTTAAAAAATTAACTGGATGTGGTGGCATGTGCTTGCAGTCCCAGCTACTTGGAAGGCTGACAAAGGAGCCCAGGAGTTGGAGACTGTGGTGAGCCATGATTATACCACTGCACTGTAGCCTGGGCTGAGTGAGAGTTGACTCAAAAAAAAGCAAACACTTATTCATCTATTGATTTTCCTTCATTGTTTTCAGCAGTTACATTTTTTCCTCTCCCTACATCACGGAAGAAATCACAAAAGCTTCATAGAATCGGTAGTGAACTGAGTAGCCCTACTCAATTAGTAGGACATCAGTGAGCACTTGATAGGGACGTTTTGATGTCTTTTTTTTATAGGAATATTTTTGACATTGTAAATGTCCTTTGGGTCAAATTTGGACAGGGTACAAATGGGGTCATAGATAGCTAGGTCCCTAAATCATGAACAGATCATGGAAAGATAAGTTATTGACTTTTAACTGCAGCAAAATTGTAAACAAAATTTCTAGAAAGTCATTATTCAAATGTCTTTTTTTTTTTTTTGGCTTTGGAAGTCTCTTTTACGTTTTAAGATCTTCCATGAGTAGTAGTCGTCTTCCCTCTGTGGAGAACTTTTTCACCATTCTGATGGCTCAGCTCTAATGTCTTACATCGCTGCAAGCCCAGCTTTTAAGTCCTCAACTGCATTTCCTGAAAAAACAGGACAAGGATCTAAGTCTGAATAATGTGAATAAAAAATGCCATAGTCATACTGTGAAAGAAAGCAATTCATTTAAATAAGAGAAGCAAAAGGTAACTGTGTGTTCATCTAATAAAATGAATCAAATAGTTGGCTGTATATAATTAAGTGCCCAGCATATGGGTCATGTTATGAACTAATGTTTGTGTCTCCCCAGAATTCATATATTGAAATCTAATCCCCAATATTATGATATTTGAAAGTGGGGCATTTGGGAAGTAATTGAGTCAGACGAGTAGAGCCCTAATGATAGGATTAGTGCCACTATAAGAAGAGGCCAGAGGGATCTCTCATTTTCTTTCTGCCATGTGAAGATACCAGTCGGCAGCCTGGAAGTGGGGCCTCACCTGAACCCAACCATGCTGGCATCCTGGCCTCAGACTTCCAGCCTCCAGAACCATGAAAAGTAGATTTCTGTTGTTTATAGGTTACCCAGTCTGTGGTACTTTGTAATATAAGCTCAAATTGACTAAGACAGGGCATATTGTTCTTCATCCAAGTAGGAAAGGAAAAAGTAAAATTATTTCTGTTTGAAGATGATGTGATCCTATATGTAAAAAACCCCAAAGATTCCACAAAATACTGTTAGAACTAATAAATTAATTTGGTAAGACTGCAGAATATAAAATCAATATACAAAATTTGGTAGCACTTTTATTTACAAATAACAGCCTAACTTGAGGAAAGAAATTGAAGACAGCACAAATACATGGAAAACTATTCCATATGTATGGATCTGAATAATTAATTTTGTTAAAATGTCCATACTTCCCAAAGCAATATGCAGATTCAACACAATCCCTATCAAAATTTCAATGGCATTCTTCACAGAAGTAGAAAAAAAATTCCTAAAATTTTTATGGAAACATAAAGCATACAAAACTCTGAATAGCCAAAACAATTTTGAGCTAAAAGAATAAAGCTGGAGGCATTATACTTCCCCATTTAAAATTATATTACAAAGCTATAATAATCAAAGCAGTATGGCACTAGCATAAAAACAGTCACATAAACCAGTGGAACAGAATAGAGAAATAAACCAAAATATATGTGACTAACTAATTTTTTGACAAAAGCATCAAGAGAACACAATAAGAAAAGGATAGTTTCTTCAATAAATGGGGCTAGAAAAACTAAATTTTCATATGCAGAAGAATGGGATTCCTACCCCATACACAAAAATCAACTCCGATTGAGTAAAAGACCTAAATGTAAGACCAGAAACTGTAAAACCCTTAGAAGCAAACATGGAGGAAAACTCCTAGCCACTGTCCTTGGCAATGATATTTCTGGATATTGCATGAAATGCTCAGGCCATAAAAGCAAAAATAAATAAATGAGACTATATCAAATTAAAAAGTTTTTCCCCAGCAAAGGAAACAACAATCTATGAATTGGGGAAAAAAATTATTTGCAAACCATATATCCAATAAGGAGTTCATATCCAAAATATGTAAAGAACTCATACAACTCAATAGTGAAAAACCAAATAACCTGATTTTAAAATGGACAAAGGACCTAAAGACACATTTCTCCAAAAAAGACACAATAATTACCAACATCTATATCAAAAGGTGCTCAATATTATTAATAATCAGGGAAATGCAAATAAAAGCCACAATGAGATACCACCTCACACCCATTGGGATGGCTATTATCAAAAAGGCAAAAGGGCTGGGTGCGGTAGCTCATGCCAGCACTTTGGGAGGTCAAAGCTAGAGGATTGCCTGAGCCCAAGAGTTCAAGACCAGCCTGGGCACCATGGCGAGACCTCATCTCTACAAAAAAATCAAAAAATTAGCTAGGTGTGGTGGCAAGTGCCTATAGTCCCTGGAAGACTGAGGCAGAAGGATCACTTGAGCCCAGCAGTTTGAGGCTACAGTAGCTGTAATCGTGCACTCCACTCCAGTCTGGGCAACAAAAGTGAGACTCTGATTTGAAGAAAAAAAAGAAGGGCAAAAGATAACAAATGTTGGCGAAGGTATGGAGAAAAGGGAACTCTTGTGCACTTCAGTGGAATGTAGATTGGCAGAGCCATTGTGAAAAACAGTATGCAGGTTTCTAAAGAAATTAATGAGGTCCCACTTGTCTATCTTCTCTCTTATGGCCTGGGCACTTCGGATTTTGATCAGGAATCGGTTGCCAGTTCCAACTTCCATAAGAGTGTTTCCTGCATTTTCTTAGGTTCTTACAGTTTGAGGTTTTACGTTTAGATCTTTGATCCATTTAGAGTTAATTTTTGTGTATGGTGATAGGTAGGGATCCTGTTTCAATCTTCTGCATGTAGGTCAGCCAGTTTTCACGGCACCATTTACTGAATAGGTTCTCCCCTCCCCAGTGGTTGTTATTGGAGGCTTTGTCAAAGATGAGTTGGTTGAAGAACTGAGGCTTTGCTTCCAGAATCTCTATCCTGTTCCATTGGTCTATGTGCCTGTTCTTGTACCAATTCCAGGCTGTTTTGATTACTGTAGCCTTATAGTAAAGTTTGAAGTCTGGATACCTCCTGTTTTGTTTCTTTTGCTAAGGATTGTTTTGCCTATTCGTGGTCGTTTATGTCTCCATATAAATTTCTGTATTGTCATTTCCTCCAGGTATATTCAAAGAATAACCTGACCCTATTAGATAATTTTTAGGAAAAGGTAAAATCATGACTCTCATTTAAAATATAAACATGAACATGTATTAAAGATTTTGTTAAACTCACTAAATGTAGGAACTGGGCAAATGTTCTAACCCTTCAAAGGAAAAGTCACAAAAGAACAAATGTATGAGGAGTGGGGTAATGTTGAATTTATGTGCAAATGGACAGACTGGCTTTCCTACAGGGAAGAGGGAAACCGATCTCCAGCAAACAGGACATAAACTGTATGTCTGTCAATTACTTATAATGTGCAGATTTTGTAAAAGAGCTCCCATAAACTCAATCTGATAAGGCGGAAGAGTGTGCTACAGACAGTGCATAGTTTCCATTGAAGTACAATCATTTTTCTACAACCCTATAGCAAAAGATTGGAGAACGAACACATTTGTATAAGTCTGGTTAGATGAAGTATGTAAAATCTGTTTATCTTTTATGAGACATTTTCAGTTAACTGGTTAACACTTAGCCCCAGTCCTTTGAATAAGAGAGTCTCAGCTGTAAGATATTTTCTTTCCTTGGGCAAAAAGAGAAAAAGAGTTTTGTGGCTTCTTGGTTTAAAAATAAAAAAGCACAGGAATTGATGATGTTTTGCAAATGTAGTAACCTGAAAAATAAACATTAAAAATGTAACCATTGGGAGAAACTGAGTAAAGGGTACCCAGGACTTCCCTTTACTATTTTTGCAATTTCCTGTGAGTGTATAATTATTTCAAGATAAAAGTTTTTTAAAAAACATTAAAGTATAGGATCAATAGAAACTCCCAAAGCTGTCACGTTTCTGTTTCAATAGAACAATGGAAAGTTATACCTGGGATGGAGAGTAAGGAACAAAGGAGGCTGCCCTGCATATTCAAAACTAAGATGACCAAATCTTATAGGAGACAACATTTTTTGGCCCAAAAAAAGGCACAGGTGTTACAGAACCAAAATAGCCTGAGAAAGTGGAGTGTGGAGAACTTGAACCTGATAGTAGTAGATCTTGGGAAGAGATGGAATTCACTTATCTTAGGTTTTAGGACTTTGTATTTTCAGTTTTTGTACTGTCGTATGTCAAAAAGAATAGTGGCAATAGTACCAATGTCAATACCAGTTTCCTGGTTTTGATAGTGTACTGAAGTTACACAAGGTGTTACCATTGAAACTAAGGGAAGAGCATAGGGAACTGTTGGTGCTATTTTTACAACAGTTTAAATGATTGAGTCTACCCTTATTTAAAGATAAAAATTTAAAAAAAGAACAATGTCATATAGCTCAAAGCTTATATAGTTGACCTGATGAATTTTAGCTGACTCTATCTTATTCCTGACAGCAACAGAATTGTCTAGTAATTTCTCTGGGAAGTTGGGTGTGTTATGAGGTCAGATGCATTGTGGAGCAAATACGGATCAAGTTAGCGATGGAAGCATCATTTTGAGGCTATTGGAAACTCCTCCACCAGTGTCTTAAAGACAACCACAAAAATGTTAACAATTAGAAGTGCTTTTTATATCTTCAGAGGACAAACCTAAGACAGAGCTTTCTTCTGCAGATAATAGTCAAAAATCTAGTTTCCAGTGAGGAAAAAACCTGTGATCATTCCTCTTCTCTCTCTGTAAATGCATTCAAAATCAAAGATCTGCAGGAGACTTTTTTTTCACATGCACAAGCCTAAACCTAGCTTGGGCCTGATTGTGCAAATTTCCCTTAAAGAAAGAATGGCATCAGACACCCAAGTGTTCAATGGTTCCTGATACTCTTTTTTTATTTTTATTTTTAGAGTGATCAAATGTCATGTTTACTGACGTAGAGACACTTGCATTGCATACATTGAGTAAGGAATCCAAATTTTCAGAGAGGTGCACATCTTGGATGAGAACGTCTATAGAAATTGGATAATCCGACACCCAACTATTCTCCACAGAAGCACCAGGAAGCCCAGCATGGTGAAAGGGACACCAACATTCTACAAGTGGTGCTTGTCCACAGTAGACCACAGCTGGAAGCAGGAAACACTAACATCAGCCCACTCAACAATATCAAGGAGCATGTAAGCCCTTGTTTATTTCTATCCCTCGAGGAAGGGATCATTTTCTTGGTTAACTGTACACTAGGAAAAGAATAGGACCCAGATCATTCAAGAGCTCTTCAACATGGAGTCCAAGTGGGCATGAAATCCAGGGCTCCTGATAGTCTTGTGACAACAACTGGGCACTCAGTGTTCCTGATCCTCACAGACATCTCCATGGCCAGACTTGGGGCTTTGTCTGTACAACAGTGATCTCTGTCCAGACACTCTTTTTGACTTGAAATGTCAACCTTCGGCTGAGTCACAGTAGAACGCCCAGAAAAACCTGTTGTGTCATCCTCCTTTGCTCCTCTGCCCTTTGCCCTGGAAACATCCTTCTTTGTTCCCACTGTGGAGACTCATGGTTAGGGATGGAGAGAGATTTCTTCGTAGACTGAACAAGATACAAGCATTCTGTTGTCTCATTTTGAATAATAATAATTAACAAGACCACAATTGTTTAGTGACCCTCATCTTTTAAAATAGACCTTCCCTGAGGAACAGAGAATTGTTCTGAGAAAGCAGCTTTTTGTAATGTGATAAATGGCATTGTCTTCAGTTACTCAGAGAGTGTTTTATCTGATGTGTTTCAACTTGTGTGTGTGCCCTTCGGCGAGTCTACTCCCGTGGGGTAAAATGTACTCTGTAGTCCTAATAGAGCAGGAATCATAGAGGGTGTTGTCTACTGAAAACAGAGGCCCTTTCTGTGACTTTTTTATTGTATTTAAGACTTCAAGTCACAATTCTTTTTTCTATAAAAGAGAATGAACAAGCCCTTGGCATATACTCAACAGAATTTGTAGCTATAGGTGAAAGAATGTGTTCTGTCTTCCACAAAATAACTTATATCAGAAACCCAACTTTTTCTGAGGTTCATTTCACTGCAAACTTGCATTTTATTGCAGAGATGGTCTTCTAATAGTTCTGCAGTTAGCTAGGCACTGTGCTCAGGGGATATAAATATTTAAGACAAGGCCAGTCTTCTCCCTTAGAAAATATGCACCTAATTTACAAAGTAATTAATAAACAAAGACTTAAAATATATTAGGCGAAGATTTGTAATGGTGCAAAATTGTAATCAACCTGAGTTTCAAACAAGATATCTTGGTTAAATGAATTATGTTATATATATAGCCATTAAAATGGTGAAGACACACTTAATGGTGTGGAAAGGTTGAAACACCACAGTAAGTGAAAACAACAAAATAAAATGAAATATATTGTATGCGTAGTGTAAAAGTACTGTAAGGAAGTATAAATAATCATAGGTCACCTAACATTATCTCCAAATGATTAGATAATGGGAGATATTCATTTTCTTTTTTTTTTCCTTTTTTGTATTTTCTGTACTGAATGTGCATTATTTTGTAACTTGAAAAACTAATAATCATTTCTCCCTTAAGTGAGAAAAAATGAATCTCTAATGTTTACGATAAAAATCTGATGCTAATCAATTCTTTTCTTTAAAAATATATATGCAATTGCTTGTCTGTACATAAGTTATTTCTGGAAAGAGATTCAAGAAGCCACTGCATTGGTTGCCTCCAGGCAGGGGAAATAAGTGTTTAAGGACACAGGTGGAAAGAAGACTTTTTACACAACAGTGTTTTATATCTTCTGAATGTATAGCCAGCCCATTCAAACATAAATTTAATTAAAGCTTGGAAATTAAAAATGGAATCAGTATTCACGGAAAGTTATCTTTATCAGTCTTAATCAAATTTTTGCCTTGGTATCATTGGCAAGCCTTAGATGCCTGAGGCCTCTTTTGGATATCCCAAAAGAGATATCCAACTTACTGACTACAAGTAATGCCTAAGGAGTCTACACATTTCTTCTTCTTCTTTTTTTTTTTTTGAGTCAATCTCACTCTGTCACCCAGACTGGAGTGCAATGGCATGCTCACAGTCACCACAGCCTCAACTTGCTGGGCTCAGGCAATCCTTCTGCTTCAGCGTTCCAAGTAGCTGGAACTATGGGCACGTGCCACCATGCCCAGCTAATTTTTTTATTTGCTGTAGAGACAAGGTCTCATTGTGTTGCCCAGGCTGGTCTCAAACCCATGAGCTCAGGCAATCCTCTCACCTCTGCCTCCCAAAGTGCTGGGATTACAGGTGTGAGCCACCGCGCCCAGTCCAAGACTACACTTTTCTAAATACAGTCATGGTTACTCTTTTTAAGAACCTGATAGCTGTGCCAGAATATTGAATCTAATGTGGTATGTGGGCTACAGTTGACAAAGCAGCCTGTCATTTACTCAGTTCTGTTTACTAAATAATTGTTGACTCATTGGGACAGAAGAGAGAAAGGAAAGTCACTGATTTCATTGGGTAAAATATACTATCACCAAAGATAAATGTTGAGCATGACCTTGGCATCTTTACTCTATGGCCATATGACATATTCTTCTGTGTGCGGGTCCTCCAGCAGTCTTGGGGTGCCCTCAATCCCACCTTTTCATTGACAGCCCTTTGAGAGGCACGACAGCAGGGTTTGCTTCTGTTCTGTTCTATTCTCCTAGACTCCATTCAGCTGCCCCTCCCATGAAGCTTTGCCTTACTCTCACACTCTTGGGTCACTTGGGCCAGCCACTTAGAAGTCTTGAGCACCTAGACTCTGAATCACACTCATTGAAAACAAAGTACTGTCTGGTGGGTTCACTGTGTAGTCAGTCGCAGTTTTGCCTCTTGAATTCTAGATTCTCAGCTTCCCGAAGGCAAGAGCATGAACTTCTTCGGTCCTCTACTTAGCTGAACACAAAGTAGATACTCATTATTGCTTACTGAAATAACTTGTAGAGCATAAAATTGTGCACATGACATATACATACTCTTTCCAGGAAAAAGTGAGGCTCTTTCCTTGAGTTCCCCTTCCTTATTCTGCACGGAGGAATTCTTTGTCATTCATTAAGACTCAGAACTGATCACTTACTTGACAAAGTTTCCCTCAGTTTCCAGAGCGCTATGCCTCTCAAGCTGCACTTTACTTTGAACTGATTGCCCTGGCCCTCTCCCCAGCTCAGCCTTATCTTTCCCTTTGATGTCCAACACTTAGCCATATCTCAACATAAAAGAGACCAATATATTTGTAATGAATCAAAGAACAGCCAATGGCAATGTTTTTCAGTGTGAACTCCGGGCCCTATATTCCCTACCTTTGTTTTTGGATGTTCAGGAATGTTCTATTTAAAAAGCTTGTTAGTTTTGTGTTTTTTATATCCATTATTCATTTTCTTTAAAATATTTAACTATGTTCTTGATTAATTCATGAATATCTGAATGATGCCTTACTAACCAATGAGATGCGGGTGACCATGTTTACACGTGTTGTTGTGTTGGTGTCAGAAATTCAATGTCTCCAATAATAAGAAAAGAACCGGGAGAACACCATAAATATGTAAGTGAGGCAATCTGCAAAGTAAAGGTCCAATGATTGTCAAGGCTACCTTTGTGAGTGAAGGATTTACGGTAGTTTGATAGAGACCAGTGGTGGGAAAATGGAGTCATCATGTATTACTGTATTCCATACAGTAATGGAAATTGCAGTAGGGACCATCAGGGCATAGTCTCACTGCAGATGAAGGTGCATGCAGTCTCAGCCGAACAGCTATGTATCCTAGGAAATGCTAACCCAAATTTTATTGGATTTGGTGGCCTTTTTGTGTTTAATTTATAAATTTCTTTTGGTTTAAAAAATGTATAAGCATTATAAGCAAGATGACTTTATTACTAGCTTTATGTTGGTGCATATTAACAAATATTATAATAAAAGAATTTTAAGGAATAGTGGCTGTCTTCTTTTCTTTAAGAGAGTTCACAGTGACCACAGATGGAAATTCAAATCTGTACACATGCACAAAAAGATCTCCAGGAAATTATGTATTTCTAAAAGACAGTATAAAAGCATGAATGTCAGTATAAACTAATAACAGAAATAAATTTGGGAAATCTACAAATATGTGGAAATGAAACACAACACTTCTAAATAACCAATAGATCAGACAAGAAATCACAAAGTAAATTAGAAAATAATTCAAGATGAATAAAAAAATGCAAACACTGCATAACAGTATTTATGGAACACAGTGAAAGCAGTAAGGGAAAGTTTTATAGCTATAAACACCTATATTGAAAAAAGAATGAGCATCCCAAATTAATGACCTGACTTTCCCTCTTAAGTCACTAGGAGAAAGAAGAGCAAACAAAACACCTAAGCAAATGGAGGGAAGAGCATTATAAGGAGTAGAGAGGAAATAGATAATAGAAACATTGAGAAAAATCAGTGAAACCAAAGGTTAGTTCTTTGAAAAGATCAGTAAAGTTGGCAAACCTTTAGCTAGACTGACCAGAGAAAAAGAAGACTAAAACTGGGAATTAAAGAAGGGATATTACAGCAACAAAAAAGATTATGAGGGAATAATATGAACAACTGTAGACCAACAAATTAGATAATTTAGATTAATGGAACAAGTCCTACAAGTACAGATACTACTAAAACTGACTTAAGAAGAAATAGAAGATCTGAACAGGCCTATAATAATTAAAGATATTGAATTAGTAATTAAAAGTTGCTGACCAAGGGGAAAAAAATAGTCCAGGCCCAGATTACTTGAATGATAAATTCTAGCAAACATATAAAAAAGAACTAACACTATTCTTTACAAATTCTTCCCAAAAATTGATGATAAAAGACTATGCTGCAATTCTTTCTATTACCCTGACATCTAAACCAGAAGGCTATACCAAGAAAATAAAACGAGAGACCAATATCTTTTATGAATATAGATACAAAAACCTTCAACAAAATACAAGTAAACTGAATCCCACAATGTATAAAAAAGATTACATACAATAATCATGTGGGATTTGTCCCAGGAATGCAAGATTAGCTCAATCAAATAATATATCTTATTAATAAAATAAAAGACAAAACCACATGGTTATCTCAGTTGATGCTGAAAAAGCAATTGACAAAATCTAATACTCTTTTATGATAAAAGTACTCATCAAACTAGGAATAGAAGGGGATTTTCTCAACCTGACAAAAGGCATGTAAGAAAAACCCACAGCTAACATCATACTTGATGTTAAAAGACTGGATGCTGTCCCCCTATCCTCAAGAACGATACAAGGTTATCTCCTTTGGCACTTATATTCAACGTCTTACTACCAGTTCTAGCTAGGTCAAATAGGAAGGAAAATGAGCTAAAAGTCATCTAGATTGAAAGGAAAAAGTAAAACTCAGTTCTCAGAGGATATTATCACATATGTCATATATAAAAGGCCACATATTGTCATATATAAAAGGCAAGGCATGGTGACTCACACCAGTAATCCAGCACTTTGGGAGGTTGAGATGGAAGGATTGCTTGAGCTCAGGAGTTAAGACCAGTGTGGGCAACACTCCGACACCTGATCTTTGCAAAAAAAAATTTTTTTAATTAGCTGGGAGCAGATATTTGGGAGGCTGAGGAGGGAAGATTGCTTGAACCCAATAGTTTAAGGATGTGGTGAGCTGTGATTGTGTCACTGCATTTCAGTCTAGGTGACACAGTGAGACCCCAACTCCAAAAAAAGAAAAAAAAAGAAATATAGAAAGAAAGAAAGAAAATCCACTAAAAGTCTTTTCTTTTCTTTTTCTTTTTTTTGTTTGAGTTGGAGTCTCACTCTGTCGCCCAGACTGGAGTGCAGTGGCTGCTCCCGGCCACCGCAGCTTCCACCTGCTGGGCTCCGGCGATCCCTCCGCCTCAGCCTCCGAGTAGCCGGAATTACAGGCGCGCACTACCACGCCTGGCTGATTTTTTGATTTATTGTAGAGATGAGGTCTCGCTGCCCAGGAGGGTCTCGAACCCACGGGCTAGGCAATCCACTCACCTCAGCCTCCCAGAGGTGCGGGATTACAGGCTGAGCCACCGAGCCCGGCTTAAAAGTCTTTTCAAACTAATAAACAGGTTTACCAAAGTAGCAGGATATAAAACCAACATACAAAAATCAATTGTATTTCTACAGACTAGCCATAGCAAACTAAAAATGAAACTAAGAAAACAATTTCATTGACAATAACATAAAAAAGAATAAGATATTTTGAACTAAAATTAAGGAAAGAAGTATGCAACTTATATTCTATAAACTGTGCGACATTTTTGAAAGAAATTAAAGAAGAGTTAATTAAGTAGAAAACTATCCGATGTTCAAGAATTGTGAAGATGGAAATACTACCCAGATTGATCTACAAATTCAGTGTAATCCTTATCAAAAATCCTAGATGGATTTTTTGCAGAAATTAATGAACTGATCCTAAAATTTATGTGGAAATGCAAGAAAATCAAAACATTTAAAACAATCTTGAAGAGAAAAACAAATTTGATGAACACACATGTACTGATTTTGAAACTTACTACAAAGCTACAGTAATCAGCCCAAAGAATAAACATATAGACCAATGGAATAGAATTAAAAGTCCAGAAATAAACCCTTTCATTTATTGCTAATTGATTTTCAAAAAAGGTGTCAAGACCACCCAATTGAAAAAGATATTTTTAACAAATAGTAGTGGGACAACTGAATGTCAACATGTAAAAAAATGAAGTTGGATCCCTACTATATACTATACACAAAAATTAGTTCAAAATTAATAAAAGATATCTACATAAATACTAAAAGCGTACGCTTCTCAGAAAAAAATAAAGCAAAACATAGCTTTAGATCTCATGACCATGAATTAGGCAATAGTTTCTTAGATATGAGAACAAAAGCACAAGCAACAAAAAAATACATAAACTGAACATGATCAAAATTAAAAACATATATGCTTAAAAGAACACAATCAGAAAAATGAAATGACAACCCACAGAGAGGGAGAAAATGTTTACAAATTACCCATCTGAGAAAAAACTTGTGTCTAGAATATAAATATGCTTGCCATTCAAAAATGAAAAGATAAATAACCCTATTTTAAAATGGGCAAAGGATCTGAGTAGACATTTCCTCCAAAATTATATACAAATGGTCATCAAGTACATGAAAGGGTGCTCACCATCATTAATCATTAGAAAAATACAAATCAAAGCATGAGATATCCCTTGATACTCACTAGGACGCCCATGATAAAAAAGGCAGATAGTGACAGTCTATGAAAGGATGTAGAGAAACCGGAACTCTCCTACGTTGCTGATGAGAGGATAATATGGTCTGTGGAAAGCAATCTGGTAGTTCCTCAAAATGTTAAACACAGAGTTACCATATAATCTAGCAACAGCATTCTTAGATATATGCCCAAGAGAACTTGCACAAGAATGTTCATAGCAGCATTACTTATAATACTCAAAAAGCGGAGATATGACCATGTCCATCAACTGACAAATGGATGAACACATTGTGACATATGCATACAATGGATATTAGTCAGCAATAAAAAGAGATGAATTACTGAAACATGCTACAACATAGACTTTGAAAACATTATGAAAATGTTACAGTCGCAAAGGACCACATACTATATAATTTCATTTATATGAAATGTCCAGAATAGGCAAATCCACAGATTAGTTGTTGTCTTGGGCTGGGCAGGTAAGGACTAGGGAGAAAATGAGGAGTGAATCCTAATGGGTACAGGATTTCTTTGGGGGATAATAAAAATGTTCTGAAATTAATTGTGTTGATGGTTGCACAACTCTGTGAATATACTAAAAACCATTGACTTGCACTCTTTAAATGGGTGAATGATATGGCATATAAATTATATATCTCAATAAAGCTATTATTTCTTAAAGTAGATATTAAAAATCTAGCTTATTTATTTGGACAGACATTAAAGAGATTTACAAAAATGTAAAACAATGCCAATCTTCTTCTTCTTCTTCTTCTTTTTTTTAATAGAGGCAAGACCTCTCCAAGTTGCCCACAATGGTCTCAAACACCTGAGCTCAGGCATTCCTCTCATCTCCACCTCTCAAAGTTCTGGGATTACAGGTGTGAGCCACTGCACCTGGCCTAATACCACTCTTCTTAATAAAACTTTTTTTTTAAATGTACTTAAAAAAATTATTTTTATATGCCAAAAATTTTTAAATGTTTAGTTTTAACTTCTAATGTGATAAATAGCAATAGATATAAAATATGTAAATTCCTATGAGAGATTATTAATGAGGACATGATATGAAAGTGTATAAAGAAGATGAAATAAATTGAATAAAGAAATTCCAGGGTAAAAACATTTACATGCTAGAAGTAGGTACTACATTTAAAAACGCTGCTGAAAATTGTTAGGAATTTTATTTTTAAAAAAAGTTCTATTATATTAATGTATCATACAGGGGATACCAAAAATATATAAATACACATTTTAAGTATGATGTTCACTTAAAAGATGGTGTCAATCAAATGAATGCTAGTGTCACCATGCAACAGGCAGGGCAGTCAAAGAAAATGGCGGAAGCAAACATATATTACACATTGCTACCATAATTCGATTCGACTTCAAAAAGTAACACATAGATAACACTTCTTAAAACATGTATACATTTTTTGGCACCCCTGTATGTATAATTATATACTATATATTTTATATCTGGTAATGCACGATACTGTTAATCTGAAATAATGAGATTCATAAAGTATGACTAAGTGCAGAATTTCTTAGAGTGCACAGCTGAAGAATAGCCATGTAGGAAGTAGAAAGCCAGGCTCGGTGGCTCAGCCTGTAATCCCGCGCCTTTGGGAGGCTGAGGTGAGTGGACTGCCTGAACCCGCGGGTTCGAGACCCGCCTGGGCAGCGAGGCCTCATCTCTACAATAAATCAAAAAATCAGCCAGGCGTGGTAGCGCGCGCCTGTAATTCCGGCTACTGGGAAGGCTGAGGCGGAAGGATCGCTGGAGCCCAGCGGGTCGCGGCTGCGGTGGCCGGGAGCGGCCACAGCACTCCAGTCTGGGCGACAGAGTGAGACTCCAACTAAAAAAAAAAAAAAAAAAAGGAAGTAGAAGCAAAGGATGGACTCAATGCTCCAAAGTGGGGATGCACAGGTTTCACTTGCACAGGCAGAAACTATTTTAGCAGAGTGGCAATATTTTCCTTACAAGACCAGTGAATATGTTACAGCAATTTGATTCGTAGACTGCTGCTACATTCCAACGAAGATTGCTTTAACATTCTGTGAGGAGGATTAATGTTCTTAGGGGGAGTCTCACCTCTGGCACTACTTGGGGGCAGAGGTGTCTTATCGCTAGCGCTACTCGGTCATTCCTAATCATTTGTCGAAAAAAGCAGAAGTTGCAACCACATGCTGCTTGCTACTTGACTCGGGCTACATAACTCCATTCCTCTCAGTGCACAAAATAACAAAGTTCCAATGACTTAGCTGGGCTTGGCAGCACGCGCCTGTAGTTCCAGTTACTTGGAAGGCTGAGGCGGAAAGATAGCCTGAGCCCAGCTGGTCAACACTGGGGTGGCCGTGAGCGTGTGTGCCGTTGTACTTCAGCCTGGGCTTCAGAGTGAGACACCAAATCAAAAAAAAAAAAAAAAAAAATTCCAGCAACTTTAAGTTTGAGTTATTTAATTTCACACTACTATGCTTTCAAAATTAGAAGTGTATTTGGAATTATGATAGGTTAGTTTAGAAAAAAAGACCAGCAAAATGAATATGCCTGTTTTTATGTATTCTAAGGCTAAGTTGTATTCTCCAAAGGCATTGATCGTTAAAACTGTTTTTTATCGGCCGGGCTCAGGGGCTCAGCCTGTAATCCCAGCACTTTGGGAGGCCGAGGTGGGTGGATTGCCTGAGCCCGCAGGTTCGAGACCCACCTGGTCAACTTGACAAGACCTCATCTCTACAATAAATCAAAAAATCAGCCAGGCGTGGTAGCGCATGCCTGTAATTCCGGCTACTTGAAAGGCTGAGGTGGAAGGATCTCGGAGCCCAGCAGGTCGAGGCTGCGGTGGCCGGGAGCGGCCACTGCACTCCAGTCTGAGTTACAGAGTGAGACTCCAACTCAGAAAAAAAAACCAAACTGTTTTTATCCTGTAGGATTTTAGTTAGCTAGTTATATAATAATATCCCTGCCGCAAAGGAAGGCATAGAGAGAATCAGTTCAGCAATACCAGATCCAGCAAGTGGTTGCTGTGAAGGCAAGTGGATCCCAAGTAGATTGTGCCTAAGAGAATCGAGTTCCCAGTCATTCTATGGACATTTGTTTCTGTTTGCATTGGAAGCTAGCAACTGCCCAAAACCACTCTCCAGGAATTGAAAACAAATGTTCCTGAGCTTGGCACACATACTGCCTGGTTATCAGAAACCTTCTTGCTAATCAAAGATGTCATTCTGAGTTTACAAAGTCAGAGTGCCCAGTGTTTCTTCACACTTACTGCTGCATATTTCCTTAGCCTCTGGCTCCCGGCCCTTCCTGGTCACCTTCCACGGTCACCTTCTCTTCCTTCTTCACATTTTGAGTAAGGAGAAGTTAATGTGGTTGGCCCTTCAAAGTCAAAGCAGAGAATCTCCTGTACAGTAAGTAGGCCTTCACTAAAGAAGTGTTATTTGGTAAAAATGGATTGAATTCCTGGAAACGGGTTGAAAAAAATTAAGGACTGAACAGATCCATAGGGACAGAAAGTAGATTAGTGGTTGTCAGGGGCTCAGGGGAGAGGAGAATAAGAATGGTTGCTAATGGGCACAGACTTCATTTCGGAGTGATGAAAACGTTCTAGAATTAGATAGTGGTGATGGTTGCACAACTCTGTGAGTAGTATACTGAAGACCACTGAATTGTATACTTTCAGCAGATAAGTTTTATGGTCTGTAAATTATATCTCAATCGATCAGCCACTAAATGTGAGCTACTTCAGCGGCGAAGAATAGCAGAGATAGCAGAGTAGTTTAGTAACGTGAGAGGCTCATTCACAGATAATTTGAGCAACAACCAATTACTTGATGTGGGGACAGGACTAGACATTTTGAAGAAATTTGTATGTGAGCTAAAGGTGCTACAGTTTCTTTCTCTGGAATAGAGAAGGCTGAGGCTATTTTTCTGACATTTGATCGTTAGATTACATTAGTATAATACGTTTATTGTGGTCAATATTTGACTTTGCATTTAGTCTAGGAAAAAAGTATTTATTGAAAGACTGAGTGGTTCTTATGAATGCTCTAGTATATTTTAAGGGCTTTGCATATGAATCTATGGAGAGCAGGGTTAGACTTTAGGATGTAACTCCAGGCTGCACCCCTCCAGTCTCTGCCTCTGCCATCATTCTTCTTTCTGTATTCTTCTTTCTGTTTATCTTGAACAGGGGGGAGATTTGAAGCCAAGTATGAAAGAAATGGAATTTAAGAGGGAGGGCGTGGTAGGTATGGTAGAATGGACCACCAAGCAATGAGGTATCCTGGCTCCTACTGATTCCTGACCCTCCACTATCTTTTCCCTGAGTGTCCAAACCAGGGAGACAAGAAATTCAAAGTCCCAGAATTCTTCTGCCTACAAGCTCAAAAGGTATTCGAAAATGATTTGCCTTCTCAGGTAAACAAGGCTATTGAATTGATAGGGAACAGAGTTCCAACCCTGCCCACTCCTGGGAAGTAGACAAGATGAAGTCTAGTGGACCTATTGGGTAGATTTGCACATGTCTATCCATAAGCAAGAGATTGAGCCCTCCCTGGAGAGAACTTTTCGTAAGGAAGAGGGATACAGTGATATGGAACTAACATAGATTTGCTTGTGAGTTTGGTGCCCACCCAGCCTTCCCTGAACTTATATTTGAGAACCAAGGGAAGAAGGGACAATGGGTAACAATGTAAGGAGGTAATTTCACTTGAAGCATCTGTGAGATGGCAGCAGCTTTAGCCAAGTGTAACACAAAAAGGGATAGAGGCATTCTGTTTTCTACGGAGCTAAGTTAGGTCCAACAATTGTATTGCTATTTTGGGTATCTCTAGGCTCTGCCAGTTGGAAGTGGGTGGGAGCTATATATTCCCTTCCCCACATCCTCACAACCAGATGGTATGTAACAACCAGTGTTCATCTCAGATTGGAATCTGCCACGCGTATAAACCTTATTAGCAACTCGGCCTCAAAAGTCACACAACCAGTTTTGTGACCTCAGGGGGGTTTCTATACCCCTTCCCTTCATTGGTACTCTGATACACTGACTTCCTTTCCTAAGGCTACAGTAACAAAGGAATGTGATCTTGATGGCTTAAAGCAACAGAAATTTATTCTCTCACAGCTCTGGAGGATAGAAGCCTGAAATCAAGGTGTCAACGAGCCAGGCTCCCTCTGAGACTCTAAGTAGAATCATTCTTTACCTCTTTCTAGCTACTAGTGGTTACTGGAGATCCTTGATATTTCTTGGCTTGCAGGTGCATCACTCCAATCTCTGCCTCTACCATCATTCGGCATTCTTCTTTCTGTGTGCCTCTTCTCTTTCTTTCTTTTTTTTTTTTTTTTTGAGTTGGCGTCTCAGTCGTCGCCCAGGCTGGAGTGCAGTGGCATGCTCACGGCCACTGTAGCCTCAACCTGCTGGGCTTAGGCGATCCTCCCACCTCAGCCTTCCAAGTAGCTAAAACTACAGGCACATGCTGCCATACCTGGCTTATATTTTGATTTAATGTCGAGACAAGATCTCACCAAGTTGCCCAGGCTGGTCTTGAACCCCTGGGCTCAGACAACCCTCTTGCCTTGGCCTCCCAAAATGCTGGGATTATAGGCTGAGCCACCGCGCCCAGCCCCTCTTATAGGACACCAGTCATCTTAACTTGATTATATATGTAAAGATCCTATTTCCAAAAAAGGTTACATTCACGGGTTCCAGGGGTTAGGACTTCAGTATACATTTTTGGATGACACAATTCAACCCGCGGCATACACATTCCCCAGAAAGTCACTCAAAAGCCAACACAGCAGCATCTCACCACAGAATCAGGCTTCTGGTTGAGTCAGATGACCTATGCAAAGGAAAGACTAGGTGGGATTTGAGATCTTACTGGAACTTGTAAGTTTGACACTACTGGGTCTTCTGATTCCTGTGCCCCGGTTCTGCTGGAGCAAGGCTAGTAACTTGAACATCTCTGAGTACACAAATGAAAAATAATTTTGAACATCCCTTAAGATCATTAACCCTCTAGGGCTTGGTATTTTAAACATTTTGTGCCATGGATTCCTCAGCAGTCTGGAAAACCCGTGAACCCCTTCTCAGGAAAAAAAAAAATTGCTTTAAAAATAATAAAATAAAATATATGCCATTGCAAAGAAAACCAATTATATTGAAATTAAAATTTCAAAATATTAGAAAAAAACAAATCTGTGCTATAGCAATATATGGTCGTTTTTTTTTCTCAGAGACAGAGTCTTACTATGTTACCCAGGCTGGAGTGCAGTGGCATAATCATAATTCACTGCATCATTAGTTCACTGCAGCCTTGAAACCTGGGTTCAAGAGATCCTTCTGCCTCAGCATCCCAAAGCACTGGGATTAAAGGTAAAAGCCACCAAGTCCAGCCATGTACTTCTTTATAAACACTTTAAATAACAAGATCCACTGGAAAGTCTAATAATTATTACACTTGGAAGTAATGATGAGTATAAACAATATTTGGAGATATCTGTGACAACTGTAGTATCAGCAAGAATCCCTGA
Source organism: Cephalopachus bancanus (assembly GCA_027257055.1). Classification (NCBI taxonomy): domain Eukaryota; kingdom Metazoa; phylum Chordata; class Mammalia; order Primates; family Tarsiidae; genus Cephalopachus; species Cephalopachus bancanus. The sequence continues at coordinate 344,097 of JAPVLO010000159.1, read as the reverse complement.
GATTCCTGCTATGACAATCACTGCTCCTTCCTATAGTGGTTTGCTGCCTATTTGCATAATGGAAGGAAATGCAGTTTTCAGTTTCAGGATAGTGGAAACAAAGGTGTCATTTTTTTTCCATCCAAATTTACAGACCTCCTGAATTATATCTCAACACTCCTGGGAGGTCAGTGGACCCCAGGTGAAGACACCCTGCCCCTAGTGGATGCAGAAAGTGGATCCCTAATTCGGGAGTTTCAAAATATGACTAACAGCTTGGGGCGGGGGGGGGCAAGAGGGGATTCATTCCATTATCCTGTCCACACTGAATCATCTTAAAATAGGTTACAGTCCCTACTTTGTAGCTCTCTCTCCTTGAAACAGAATTTTAGGAGTCCGGGGCCACACAAATATCATGAAGGAGGCTGCAGATGCAGAGGGTCCAGCCAAGGTGGGAGGAGTGGTGATCTCTGAAAAGCAGTAGCATGGTCATCAGGAAGCAGGGCAGGAGTGAGCCTAAGACAAGTTGGGAAGTGAAGATGATGAGATGGACCTGTAGACAGGGCCAGGATAGGAGAAATTAAACTGTACACATGGTCAACCCCATTTGGTAACTAACTTGATGTGTTTGTAAACACTTGAAAGGGAACCCCGGGCACCCCTAGAAATTATCTGGGGACATTCCTGCATTATTTCATGGATGACTAGAACCAGTGAAATGTAAGTTATATGTATATGTAATGTAAGAATGTTTCTGATGTGCTTCATCTACAAACAGCATAAGTTCAAAGCTTGAAAATCAATCATTACAATATTGCTGTTATTTCACTATCCACTCAAGGTTAAAAAAATGAACTTAAATTTCAGAATTTTGTGGGGTTTTTTTGAGTTGGAGTCTCATTCTGTCACCCAGACTAGAGTGCAGTGGCCACTCCCAGCCACCGCAGCCTCGACCTGCTGGGCTCCAGCGGTCCTTCCGCCTCAGCCTTCCGAGTAGCTGGAATTACAGGCGTGCGCTACCACACCTGGCTAGTTTTTTTTATTTATTATAGAGACGAGGTCTCACCAAGTTGCCCAGGCGGGTCTCGAACCCGTGGGCTCAGGCAATCTTCTCACCTCAGCCTCCCAAAGTGCTGGGATTACAGGCTGAGTCACCGAGCCCAGCCTAAATTTCAGAATTTATCAGCCCTGTTTCAGTGATGCTGCCCTTGAAGAAATATATCCTTTTATTTTTTTAAGCAAAAAATCACCTTTCAGCAGAGGACCATTGCATAGCCCACCTTCAAATGCATACAATCTGTGGTATAGCCGGGCTCAGTGGCTCAGCCTGTAATCCCGCGCCTTTGGGAGACTGAGGTGAGTGGATTGCCTGAGCCCGCGGGTTCGAGACCCGCCTGGGCAGGGAGACCTCATCTCTACAATAAACCAAAAAATCAGCCGGGCGTGGTAGCACATGCCTGTAATTCCGGCTACTCGGAAGGCTGAGGCGGAAAGATCGCTGGAGCCCAGCAGGTCGAGGCTGCGGTGGCTGGGAGCGGCCACTGCACTCCAGTCTGGGCAACAGAATGAGACTCCAACTCAAAAAAAAAAAAAAAAAAAAACAATCTGTGGTATAGCCCTTCCACACATACTTTGTCATCTTCTGCACTTACCTGAATGTAATGGAAAGGGAGTATATGGTATCCATGGCCTAGGTGGGGTTGCTGAGGGGTAGGGTGAGGAGTGATGTTCAATGGCACAAAGACAAGTTAATGGTAGCCATCTTGAAGTGTCCATGCTCCCAGGAGGGTGTAGCCCTCATAACAGATTCAAGTTCCACTATCTCTATAAACACAAAGTAGCACACTACTGTGTACAAGAAAGCCATCAACACCCAGGAGGACCGGCCAACCTTCACAGTGTAGCCCAAATCCTGATACCTCCTGGTCAGAGCAATATGCAGGTAGTGCTCTCACAGTGAGGCACAGGAAGGTGAATTTAACATAGAATTTATGCTAAGACATTTACTCTTGTCTCTAAACTTCTCTTCATGTTTTTCAATTGTATCTGGCCCACAGTTGATGTATTCCACGAGTCAGTGGCCTACAAAAGGAAAACTAAAGTTCCCAGCCTCTGTCTTAGACAAGATATGGCCATCCAATCACCTAGGGCTGAATAATCCACCTCTTTGGATCACTACTCTGAACAGCTGTGCCTTGGAAGAGGGCCCAAGCTGGACACCAGGAGACCTGGTGTCTAGTCACGGCCCTGCTGAAGATTAGTTGTCTGACCTTGGAAAAGTTCTTTAATCTCTTGGGGTTTCAGTTTCCTCTCTAAATCTCTGGAGAACTTTCCAGTTCAAAAATTTTTCTATGACAGCACAATGCTTAAAAGAAAAGCATCCTCACGGCCCTCCAGTATTGTTTCTGATGGTTTTAATAAAAATATTACTTAAACATGTAAACTTAAAACTAGAGAATAGATTTCCTTATATAAATAATCATAGTGATTTGAAACAAGCAATACAATAAATCCAATAAAATGTTAGCCAATGTATATTATTAAATTTTAATTACTTTTGTCCATTCATAATCGACATTATTAATTCAATGTTATGAATAATACTGGTTTGCTGAATCTAAATTGTTGCTCACACGGAATATAATTTTACAAAAAAAAAAACTGCCTCTACCACTGTGCTCCATGTGATGACTCAGTTCTCCCATCATCTTCTCCCTTTGAACTATTGTGAAATGTTCTTCAAGCCAAGGTGTCATTTGGCCTTTACTTTGGAAGAATGCACTGTTTACATTTTATGTCCTTTGCTCTTCTGACCTGGCAATTATTAAAGTAAAATTGTGTGACACCAGATGACACTGAAAAAGATGGCCATATCAACATGGGGGTGTTCCAGATGATTCCAAAACTGTTTGTGTCAATATTTTATTAGGTTATATTTGAAATAAAAACATAAGAATTATGCTTTTTTGTGATTTATAGAAGACTAGGTGAAACCTTCCTTTAGAGACTGAATGTCCCCTCCAAGGAAAGGGCACAGTGCACACATAAGATCCTCAGTTCTTCTCATGTGGTTTTGGAGATCAGGATGTAACATCAGGCACTCATGTTCTACAGTTTGTTTTCAAATATCATCAGACACAAGGTGCCTTGCTTAGAAAACTCGTGCTCTCTCTTACAGAAATCTAGTTCCTATTCCTTGCTTCCCCAGAGGTATTTAAGTGAGAAAATAGGTTGATAATCCCCAAGAGCCAAAAGATAAGTTACCATGGTGAGAAAAACACAGCCAGAGACTTATTCTTGGGCTCCAGAGATGCTGCCATAGAAAAAGCTCATGAGATTCAAAAGCACAAAGACAAGCTTATGGTAGCCATCTTGAAGTGTGCATACCCCCTGGAGAGAGGATAGCCCTCATAACAGACTCAAGTTCCACTCTCTCTAGAAATATAAAGTGACATACAACTGTGTACAAGAAAACCATCAGCACCCATGAGGTCAGGCTGATCTTCACCATGTGACCCAAACCCCGACACCTCCTGGTCAGAACAGTATGAGAGTAGAGCTCTCACAAGGAGACACAGGAAGATGCATTTAGCATAAAAATTAGTTTTGACACAGAAGCCAACCAACGCACAGAAAGTCCTCCCCAGGCCTGGTGACCCAGTACGGTATATTGGATCCAGAATGAAACTGTCGGGATTTATGGGAGTTTGGTCACTTTGGGAGAGTTTTAAAATTATGAATCCAATTTCATAGCATTACATTTATTCAAATTGAATTCAAATTATCTATTTCATAATGGGTGAGTTGTGGTAGTTTGTGGTTTTTGAGGAATTGTTCCGTTTCATCTACGTTTAAAATTTATGTGGGTATAGTTATTTGTAATATTCTATCATTATCCTTTTCATATGTGTGTGTTCTGCAGTGATATACCCTGCTTCGTTTCTGATAATTGCAGTTGTCTTATCTCTTTTTTTCTTTGTCAGTTGTGACAGAGGTTTGTTATTTTTATAGTTCTTTGTTTCATTATTCTTCTGTATTTTTTTTCTGTTTTCAATTTCATTGATTTCTGCTCTGATCTTTTAATTTTCTTCATTCTGCTTGGCTTCAGGTTTATTTCGCTCTTCTTTTTCCAGGTTAAAGTGGAAGCTTAGATTATTGACTTTTCATCTTTTCTAATATATGTATCCAGTGCTATAAATTTTTCTCTCAGCACTACTTTAGCTATGTTCCAAAAATTTGGAGTTTTATTTTAAATTCCTTGTCTTTTTCAATATCTCTTGAGAATTTCCCTTTTCCTAATGGATTATTTAGAGATGTATTGTTCAGTTTCCAAGTTTTGGAGACTTTCCTTTTATCCTTCTATTATTAATTTCTAGTTTGGTTACATTGTGGTTGAAGAAAATACTCTATATCATCAATTCCTTTAAGATTGTTGAAGTACATTTTATAGTCAAGGATGTAGTCTACTTCTGTATATGTACTATAAGCACTTGAAAATGTGTATTTTGCTGTTGTGTGAAAATTACTGTCAGTTAGATCCTCCTGGTTAATGGTGCTATTGATTACTTCTAAATTCTTACTGATTTTCTATCTAGATATTCTATCAGTTGTTGGAAAAGGGTGTTGAATTTTTCAACTAATTATGAATTTGTCTATTTCTTCTTTCAGTTTTATCAGTTTTGTTTCATATATTTTCAGATCTGCTCTTTGATTCACACACATTAGGATTAATATGTCTTCTTGGTGAGTTGAACCTTTCATTATTATGCAATAACATTGTCTCTGGTAATTTCCTTTGCCCTAAAGTCCATTTTATCTGCTAATATTATAGCCTCTTTTCCTTTAATTAATGCTTGCATGTCATATTATTTTTATATCCTATTACTTTCAACCTGCCTATTTTGTTACATTGAAGTGAGTTTCTATAGACAGCCTATGTGCTGTCACACTTTAAAATTTAATCTTCCAATCCCTGTTTTTAAATCAGTATATTTAAACCATTTATACTTAATGTACTCACTGACATGTTAGGGTTTAAACTTGTCTTTGTAAAACTGTATACCAAACTTTCAGATGCATTTGGTTTACAGAAAAATTGAGCAGAAAGTATAGAGAGCTCTCATATCCTCCCAAAACACATAATGTCTCTTATTATTAACATCTTGCATTACTATGGTACACTTTTTACAGTGACCAAAAGATCAGAATATACACCTCATCAAAAAAGTGGCAAATATAGATGGAAAATAAGCATATAAAAATGCTCAATATTGTATGTCCTTAGGAAATTGTGAATTAAAATAACAATAAGAGACCACTACATGACAATTAGAATGTCCTCTTCTCCTCTGCCTCCTCCTTCTTTTCCTTTGGTGCTATTGTAAATGGTGTTGTGCTTTGATACATACACATTAGGATTAATATGTCTTCTTGGCAATAATTCCAGTTATTCATTGCTGGTATATTGGAAAGCAATTGGTTTGTGTGTATTAATTATATATTGTGGAAACTTGCTGCAATATGTTCCAGGAGTTTTTGTTATTGTTGATTCTTCAGAATTTTCTACATAGACAATCATTTCTACATCTGTGAACAAACACAGTTTTATTTCTTCCTTCAGAATCTATATACCTTTTTTCCTTCTCTTGTCTTATTGCACTACGTAGAACTGCTAGTATGCTGCTGAAAAGAAATAGTAAGAGTTAATATCCTTTCCTCTGGCAATCCCTTTGGGTCCTCTCCCACTGTGGGAGCTTTTGTGTCCTCTCAATAAATCCTGCTTACTAAAAAAAAAAAAAAATGTATATATACATATATATCCTTTCCTTTTTCCTGAGCCGAGGAGGAAATAGTCTACTTTCTCAGCATTAAGCACGATTTTGGCTGTATGTATGTTGTAGATGTTCTTTATCATGTTAAGGAAGTTCCCTTCTATTCTGCATCTGTCATAATTGCATGATTTTTATTTAGCCTGTTGATGTGATGAATTGTATTAATTGATTTTCAAATGTGGGGGGGAGATCTACTTAGTCATGATGAACAGTTCATTTAATACATTGTTGTATTCAATTTGTTATTTTTTTTCCAGGATTTTTACATCTATGTTCATAAGATATTGGTCTGTATTTTTCCTTTCTTATAATGTCTTTGTCTGGTTTTGGTATTAGGTATTAGGTATTTGGTATTAGGCCAGCCAAGACTGCAGAGAATTGTATCATTTTTGCCTTAAGTGTTTGGTAGAATTCACCAGTGAACCCATCTGGGCCTGATGCTTTCTGTTCTGGAAGGTTATTAATTATTGATTCAATTTATTTACTAGATATAGGTCTAATCAAATGATGTATTTCTCCTTGTATAAGTTTTGGTAGATTTTGATAGTATTTTTGAGGTCCATTCTATCGAAATTATCAAACTATAGACAGACGTGTTCCTGATTCCTTTATTATATTTCCAATGTACATGGGATCAGTAGCGATGGTCTTTTTCCATGTTTGATATTAGTATTTTGTGTCTTCTTTCTTGTTTTCTTCATTAGCCTTGCTAGAGATTTATTTGTTTTATTGATCTTCTCAAAGGACTAGATTTGGGTTCATCGATTTTTCTCTATTGATTTCTTGGTTTTGGTTTCATTGATTTCTGCCGTGATTTTTTTTTTAATTCTCTTTTCTGCTTACTTTGAATTTAATTTTTTCTTCTTTTTCTAATTTCCTAAGGTGGAAACTTGCAGTATTAATTTAAATCTTTCTTCTTTTCTACTATAGGTATTCAGTGTTACAATATTTCCTTCTAGACACTGCTTTTGCTACTTCCCACAAGTTTTGGTTAGTTGTATTTTAATCTAGTTCATGATATTTTAAAAAATTATCTTGAGACTTTTTATTTAACCTCTGTGTTATTTAGAAGTGTATTGTCAAATCTCTAAATATATTGGTATTTTTCCAGCTATCTTTCCGTTACTGGTTTCTAATTTAATTCATTGTGGAATAATTTCTGTTCTTTTTTTTGGTTTGGTTTGGTTTTGTTGTTGTTTTGAGTTGGAGTCTCACTCTGTTGCTCAGGCTGGAATGCAATGGCACACTCATGGCCACTGCAGCCTCAACCTGCTGGGCTTAGGCAATCCTTCTGCCTTCCATGTAGCTGGAATTACAGATGCGTACCACGCCCGGCTTATTTTTTTATTTATTGTAGGGATGAGGTCTCACCAAGTTGTCCAAGCTGGTTTCGAATCCACAGGCTCAGATAATTCTCTTGCCTTGGCCTCCCAAACTGCTGGGATTACAGGCTGAGCTACCACACCTGGCCTGTGTTTGTTAAAGTATACTTTATGGTCCAAAATGTGGCTAATCTTGATGAATATTCCTACTGAGCTTGAGAAGAAGATGTATTTTGTTGTTGTTGTGTGACGTATTCTATAAATGTCAATTAAATCCCAGTTGATTGATGATGCTATTCAATTCAGCTATTTCCTTACTGATTTTTTTGCCTGCTGGATCTATCAATTACTGTAGAGTAAGTCCTCATATATAACAGTGAATTGTCTATTTTTTCTTGTGATTCTATCAGTTTTTGCCTCATGGATTTTGATGCTCTATTGTGAGGCACCTACACATTAAGGATCATTGTTTCTTCTTGGAGAATTGACCCTTTTATTATCATGTAATGTTCCTCTTTATTCCTTGCTCTGATGTCTGCTCTGTCTGAAATTAATGTAGTGACTCCACTGTGATGGTTTGAATCTCGTCTTCCCAAACAACACTGAAGGCCTATCCCCCAGTATGTCACAATTTTACGTTATTTGGAAATAGAGTTGTTGCAGATAAAATTAATTAATATAATACTGGAGTAAGGTGAGCCCCTAATTCAATATGACTTGATATTCTTATATAAAAGGGAAATTTGAAAACAGACACATACGCAGGGAGAATGCCATGTGAAGATTAACTTTATCCAGCCACAAGCCAAGGATTTACCAGAAGCTAAGAGAGAGCCCTGAAAAGACTCTGCTCGAACCTTAATCTTGGAGTAAATCCTCTACAACTGTAAGAAAATAGATACCTATTGTTTAAGCCACCCAGCTTATGGTACTTTATTACTAGCAAGCCAATTCACTCAGGTTTCTTTTGATTAGTGTTAACATGGTATATCTTAGGACTTAAGTCTGCCATTTATTTTTTGGGTTTTTTTGTTTTGTTTTTTCTTTCTGCTTTTAGTGTCTCTGGTTTTGTTTGGGTTTTTTTTTTCCTGCCTTCCTTTGGATTACTTGAACTTTTTTTAGGATTCTGTTTTTTATTTATCTGTACCTTTTTTTAAGTGTATATATTTGAATAGTTTTGTTATTTAATATATTAAATATATAAGACAATAATAATAAATTGTCTTAAATATTTTCTCTACATATATTTAGAAACACAACAGTGACTACAGTTTTGCTTTCAAACAGTGAAAACATTGTGTTATGATTTTTGTTTTCATCATCAAATATAATTGGGGAAAAATCAAAAGAAGCGTTTATTGTATTTTTGCTTACTGTGTTTTTTCTTGTCTCCTATTTTTCCAAAGTTTCTTCTTTTATTATTTCCTTTCTCTTTAGAGAATTTCCTTTATTCGTTATTTTAGGGTAGATCTTTAGTGTTCTTTCATCTGAGAATGCTTTGATTTCCTTTTCATTTTTAGAGGCTATTTTTACTGGGTATAGAATTCTGGATTAACAGGGTTTTTGTTTGTTTGTTTGTTTCAGTACTTGAAAAATATTGTACTGCTTCTTTGTGGTCTCCATGGTTTCTGATGAGAAATTTGTTGTAATAATTTTTTTCCAAAAATAGATATTGTTCTTTTTTGGCTGCTTTCAAGATTTATTTTCTTTCTATTTAGTTTTCAGACATTTGACTATAATGTGTCTCTGTGTGGAGTCCTTTACAATAATTCTATTTGGAGTTTTTTCGGCTTCTTCAATCTGTGGGTTTATATCCTTACCAAATTTAGAAAGTTTTTCAGCCATTACTTCTTCCAGTACTTTTTTAGCACTGCCCTCTTTCTCCTCTCCTTCTTGGACTCTGATGAGATAAATATCAGATCTTTTATTACAGTCCCTTAGGTTCCAGAGGTTCTGTTCTCTTTATCTTTCTTTCTTTTCTTTTCTTTTTCTTTTCTTTTTCTTTTCTTTTTTTTTTTAAATCTATTTTATCTCTGCTGTTCATAGTGGGTAATTTCTACTGTTCTATCTTCATTTTACCCATTATTTCCTCTCTCTCTCTCTCTCTCTCTCTCTCTCTCTCTCTCAATCTCTCTTCCATTTTGCTGTTGAACCCATTGCATTTTGGGTTGTTGTACTTTTTGGTTCTAAATTTTCCATTTATTTCTTTAAAGCTTCTATTTCTTTGCTGATAATTTTTATTTTTTCATTTGTCTCAAGTGTGTTTAGAGTTGGTCATGGAAGCATTTTTATCATGGCTGCTTTAGAATCTTTGTCACATAAACCAAAGTCTTTGTCATCTTAGTGTTGGCATTTATTGTTGCTGTTGTTTTTCATTCAGAGACCTTTCTGGTTCCTGATATGATGAATGATTTTTTACTGAACCCTGAACAATTAAGGTATTACAATAGGAGACTTTGGGTCTTATTGAACCCTTCTGTTTGAGCTGGCTTGACACTGTTCTGGCAGAAGAAATAAGGTTGCCATCTTACTACTTATTACTGCCAGGTTCCCCACATAGCTTCCATATCTCTTCAAGGGGTTCCTCATTAAAACTGGGTGCAGTGGAAGTTCTAGCTCCCCACTAGGCTATACCTCCTTGGCTGGAAGGGATAGGAATTTTTTATTACTGCTCCCCACATGTCTTCCATTGGCACCATCAGGGTGGCCTTGTTATCATTAGGTGATGGTGAAAATCCTGACTCTCCACTAGGCCTTCTCTGCCGCCATCTGGATATGGAGATTGGGATATCTCTTCACAGGCTGGTGAGGGTAGAAGTCTTGGGCTCCCCACTCAACCTTTGATGGCATGGATAGGAGTGGGACCACAGTTTTTTCTGTAGCACTTAGCTGGAATAGAGCGGTTATTTTCTCAAAGTGTTCTGTCTTGCCTGGCTGTCCTGGTTCTTTGCCTAGAAAGAACAGGCTTTGTGATAACGTTTGTATTGTTTCATTTTGTTTTGTCTACACCATTGGCATTTCCAGGTTTCCAGCTTTTCTTCTCTAACTCTGGTATAAATGAGGGGGAAAATGTCCAAGGAATGCATCACTATCATTCCTTGGGTCCTAAAGTCCTTTGCCAGTCTTCCTTCTTTTCTCTACTTTTCAAAGTATTCTTATGCTTATTTTACATATGTTTGTAGTTTCCTGTGCTTAGCAAGAGTAGGTAAAGTCCATCTACTCCACCTTCCCAGAAGTTCCTTGGAGCATCTTGAAGACTTATTTGGGGAGATATCTTTAGATGGAAAAAAGGAATGGAGAGCCTGGTGTTCTCTCACATTGAGGCCATGCTGGTGAGATGCTTTTTCTCAATAGGCATCCTGTTAGAGCCCTTGCATGTCTCACATTCAGTTTCCCAGAAGTAGCCCTAAGATGGGAATTTAGATGAAAAGGATTTATTAGGAAGTGAATAACCAGAAGGGGAATGAAGAGTAGTATAAGAAAGTGAGGGAGGTCAAACAGGGTGCAAGAACCATGGAGGGTAACTTTGGTTTGATCCTGCAGGGAGCAGGAGAGACAGACAGTGCAAGTGTCTTTTCTGAGTCATTCTGATCAGAGGCAAGGGTGGGAGTTCTTCATGGGAAAATACAATCATACAAGACTCCACACTCAGAAGGGCCCATGCTTGATTTAATGCTTTACTTTCACCATCTTGAAATTCTTCATGGTTTTTTTACAAAGAGGTCCTATATTTTTATTTTGTACTGGGCCCAGTAAATTATGTAGCCAGACCTGGGCAAGGACAAGGAGTACAGTTTCCTTCCCCCAAAGGAGTTAGAGGGATCTAAATTCTAAGCATTCTGGATTCTTGCTGAGCTAAGGCATACAGAATTGAAGTCTTCCCCCAAAACTCATGCTCACCAGAACCTTAGAATGTGGCTTTGTTTGGAAATCGGGTCTTTGCAGGTGTAAACAGTTGAGATGAAGTCATATTGGAGTAGGGTGGACTGTAATCCAATGGCTGGTGTCCCCATAAGGAGAGATAGACACACACACACACACACACACACACACACACACACACACACACACACGGAGAATGCCATGTGAAGACAGAGGCAGAGGTTGGAGTAAAGCATGTACAAGCTGAGGAATACCAGGGATTGCCAGCAACCTCCAGAAGTTAGGAGAGTGTCATGGAACAGATTCTCCCTCAGAACCTCTGAAAGGAACGCCTTGATTTCAGACTTCCGGTTTCCTTCACTGTGAGAGAATAAATTTCTGTTGTTTCAAGCCATCCAGTTTGTGGAACTGTGTTACAGCAGCCCTGGAAAATTAACACACCAAGCCATATGAACTCCAGGTGCCAGCTGTTGGGAACAAAGGCACATCTGAGCCAGCATGCAAACACACTGGCAAAGGATCTGAAGGGCAAGGGCGGAGCCCTGCCAGGGCCAGGCCCCTGACCTTGGTCTTGCAGTTAACCAAACCAACTTTTCACCTCCAAAATGAAGGTGTGGACCCATGACCCAGCCAAGAGGGAGGCGTTCATACAATAGGGGAGGTGGGGCCTCCAGTGAACCAGAGAAGGCTGGTGCCATTTCAAGACAATCACATTCACATTTTTAAAAACCAAGCAATGCCAACCAAACTAGCATGTCAGAGAGCCAATTTCAGCTCCCAGCCTGGAGGTTATACTTCTGGCCCAGAGGCACTCCAGGTACTCTTAGTTCACTGGTGCTGACTCTCATGTTATAACTGTTACCTGGGATGAAGTTTCTTCTTCGGGCTAGCTTTACTCACTACTCTGTTATCTGGACGGAGTTTTCAGTTATTCATAAATATCTCCCCCACTGGCTGTAAGGGTTTTGAAAATCATACAGACTAAATAGTTACTTTTTGGGTTAAAACATAAAAGCTATTTGCTCAAATGTAATATCAACAAAAACAACAGTCTACGAAACGGTGGAAGACTAATCCTGATTACATTGTCACATAATCTCTCTGAAGACCTTGCAGAGGCTTAAGCAAAGGGAGCACTGAACAAGTAGATATGTTTTGATTTAAGCAGGAGCATCAAGAGAACCTAAACCATGGGCCACTGCCTGGGGAGTGCAGTCCAGGTAGAACGATGCTGGAAAAGGAACCAAGCAGTGGCAGACAGGCCATGAGGAGGAGGAACTCTCAGGCAGAAAAGGAAGAAGGTGACGTGGAGGAGAAACCTCCTTCTATCAAAATATTGCAGAGGGACTGTCATTGCCCGCAGAAATGGCTTGGGCAGCATGGGTGCAAAGAATTTTTCTTTCAATTTTAGATACTTGGATTGCTGCCAGAGACCCTAAAATAATAAAACCATAAATATAAATATATGTGCTTTCTTCCTGTTTCATTTGACCCTCACAACATCTCTGAAAAGCAGCTACTTACATGTCCATTCTACAAATGAGGAAAATGAGATTCATAAAGGTTAAGTGAGTTTTCCAAGGAGCAAATAGGGGACCTAGTATCAAGCCATCTTCTTGCCAGAGAAATTCTTCTTTATGCTTGCTGTTCACCCCTGGCCCACTTGGATGCAAATCCCTCCAGTGGGAGGTTGGAAGAAATGATAAAAGATAACCATCAGGGCCGGCAGCATAAGCCTGCCACTAGCTAGCCACTCAGGGTCACATGCTGTCAGGGGGTTAATCCTGGGGTTTGGTGCTCTGCAGTCTTAATAATTCGATCTTTGAATCTGTGCTGTATGAGTGAGTCCAATGGCACCTGCTCCAGGAGCTTGGAACCTCGGCTCACAAGCGGTTTCACCTCCTGCTGCCTCCCAGTCTCCCTAGGCTCAGTTTCACTCCTCATCTTCCACCCAGCAGCTGCCCCTCCCCACCACCCCTGCTGGGGCTCTGGGCACACCCCCATGCCCAAAGGGGCACAGCATTTTATTTTTATTTTTATTTTTATTTATTTATTTTTTTGAGTTGGAGTCTCACTCTGTTGCCCAGACTGGAGTGCAGTGGCCACTCCTGGCCACCGCAGCCTCCATCTGCTAGGGTCCGGCAATCCTTCCGCCTCAGCCTTCCAAGTAGCTGGAATTACAGGCGCGCGCTACCACACCCAGCTAATTTTTTGATTTATTGTAGAGATGAGGTCTCACCAAGTTGCCCAGGCGGATCTCGAACCCGCGGGCTCAGGCAATCCACTCACCTCAGCCTCCCAAGGCGAGGGATTACAGACTGAGCCACCGAGCCCAGCTGGGGCACAGCATTTTAAAAACGCCTCTTCGGTTCAAGAAAGAAAGAGAGAGAGACTGCCAAGGAAAGGAGAAAAGACTTTTTCCTCCTTTATAAACAAGGAGATCCACGTTTGCATCTTGCACTGGGCCCTGATAATTATGTAGCCAGCCTTGAGAGCAATGATCCAATATTCAGTGTCTAGAGAAGCAGCGTGCATGAGCCAAGGAGCCTGTGAGCATCTTGCTGGGTGACTCACCACAGTCTGGCATTCCAAAATTTTAAAAACCTACCATCAATACTATGAGCAGCACTCCAGGGACTCCAGGCCTGTCACACTGCTCTCAAGGACGCCAGTCCTGCGGGCTCATGCGCAGCTCAGGAAGGAACAAGCCAACTATCAATTCTTCCCTGCACAGATGCTTATCCTCCTTACAGAGACACTTAGATGGCGACAGCCTATGTATTAATAAATTATATATATTTTATTCATTCCAGATTCCATCAGAGGAATCCCGGAGAGGTACATAAAACGTAAGCCATAAGCTCTTGCTTTAATTTTGGACTCCAAAGGAAGCCTAGACGTTGAGACTCGGGCTGTCTTCCACTTCCCTGCCAGCTTGGCCCCTTGACTTCTGAAGATTAAGGTTGCAGCTTTACCACTTATTTCTGGGTATGTGTCAGCATTTCAGATTCAACATCGTTGCTGCCCTACATGGAGCTCAGTTTTGCTCCAAGTCTACCACGAGCGTGCGTGTGTTCTCTCGACTTATTTGTGTTGCTCTGGGAGAGAGTCGGCCCTGCTCTTGTCACTGTTCCCGGCAACAGCTGACAGGCAGGACAGACTCCTCCAGGACCTGCTCCTGAGCGGCTGGCAGGAGCAGAGGCTGTGCACTTGAGCTTTGTCTTACAGCAACCTAGGCACAGAAGGGAAGCAGGTAGGCCAGGCCAAGGGCAGCTGGGGTGAGGGACTCTGATGCCCTGTGACTGGGGAGCTCAGGGCACAGGACACAGCAGGATGCCCCTGAGAGACAACCACTGGCTTACCATGACCACTTGGAGTCCACAGAGGGGCGTCAAGAACATGCCTGTGACTGAAATTTTAAAAAAGAATTAAAGCGCAGCAGAATAGTCTGCTAGGGTGGGGGTCCTTGAGGGACAGCGGGTGAGGCCACACCCAGAGAAAGATGAGTCCATGGAGGCTGGAGTCTTGCACAGGGTTCCTGACAAATGAGCTCAGCTTTTTAAAAATACTCGCTTAGCCCCACAGGGACAGACAACAAATGGACATGAGCGACTTTATTGGGGTGATGGAAACGTTCTGAAATTGGACTGTGATCGCGGTTGCCCATCTCTGTACATTTACTACATTATGGAAGTGTTCTCTTAGAACAGGTGAATTTTATGGTACATAAATTATACCTCAACAAAGTTCTTTAAAGAAAAAATATGTATATATACGTTCTCAGTTTCCTTGAGAATTCCTGTCTATTCAGATTCTAGCTCCAGATGCATTTGTGTTCTTATGTCAATTTTACTGAAGTATAATTTACATATAATTAAATGTGAAGTTTAATAAGTTTTGAAAAACGTAGACATCTGTGTAACCACTGTCACCACCATGATATAGAACACTTTCATTTCTCCAGAAAGTTCCCTCTAACCTCTCGACAGTCAGCTCTTTCCCCTATCCCAGCCTCAGGCCACCAATGATCTGCTTTTTGTCACTATAGATTAGTTTAGGCTCTTCTAGAATTCCACATAAATATACTCTTGTGTGTGTGGCTTTCTTTGCTCGGCATACTGTATTTGAGATTAATTATATGCCCTTTAAAACCAAACAACTTGTGTTAGTGGTTTCGCCAAAGTGAAAAAGTCGTCTCTTTTCCAAGAACAGGTTTTTCAAATTAGGAAACAGCTTTGCTTCATTAGTCTAAGGCTCGTGGCTGAAAATATTTTTCTTAATAATAAGTTTGGGAGAGGACCTTAGTGAATTTTTATATTCCCTTTGTTAAAATAGATTTTTAAAAAGCAGAAAGAACTTAGGCTGGAGGGAAAGAAACAGGCTAAGACACAAGTATTTTAAACCAAAACACTTACCCAAAGATGTCACATATGTGAAATTCACAAACTGGGTAATTCCTTAAGAAAGGCAGAATATTTCATTTTAAGTCACATAGTGGAGAGTGAAGTCCTTGTTGAATGAATTTGAAAATATTTATAGAACTCACAGAAACAGGCAACTTCTCTCCAAACTTGCCAAATTACTACATGAAACAGTCATTGTGAAATCTGCATTTAGTGATGGACAATTCTTTCTCACAAGATAGTGGGCAGTCACTTTGAAGATGCAGAATGACTTCTCAAAATAAGTAAACCAACTGGAACAAAATGTGGGTGATAGCGGACATGGAAGGAGTATGCTAAGTAGAAAGTGAGACCGGGGAATCATTATTGAAGCCTAACAGTGGACCTTAACCAAATGGGTTAAGAGACTTCCAGAAAGATATAAAACAGTGAGAACTGGAGGAAGAGGGCTCTGCCCTGGGGCACGTAAGCCTTCTTCTTTGCCTTCTACTGGAGAAAAAAGTTTGCGTCACGGATCCTTTCAAAGAGATGAATGTTTCTCCATATTGTTGCCTGACAACACCTCCATCTCCAGAAATTTCCAGTAGTGTGCCTCGGGAAGTCTGTTCCCTTAACCATCAAGGACATCTGACACTTCAGCTTGGGCTTCCCTCTCCCTTCCCTTCAAACTCATTGTGTCATTCTTCAAGTATTTCAACTTTTCAAACCAGAAGAGTACCTGGGAATCTAAACATTTAGCTCATTTATTTGGGTTCTTTGTTCCCTGCTTGTCCTGGCTTCCATTTCTTTTCACAGTCTGGCCATTGCCTTTGCTCTACTTCAGCCTCCTTATTCTTCTTCCCAAAATAGCTTAGGAGTCACCTATCCCACTGGCTCATTCCCTGTTGGCAACAGGGGTGGAAAGCATCTGAGTATACACAGGCACTTTCTACCCAAAGAGCCCTTACCCAATCCAGAGCCTACGCCTGTCCCTCTCCAATCATATAGGCTGAATTGTCTCCCACCACCCAAGAAAAAGATTTGTTCAAGTTCTAACCCCTAGTACTGCAGAGTGTGACTTTATTTAGAAATAGTATCATTGCAGATATAATCAGTTAATATGAAGTCACACTGAAGTAGGGTGGGCTCCTAATCCAGTATCACACAGACATGGGGAGAGCAGCAAGGGATGACAAAAGCAGCAAGGGACGCATTAGAGTAATGCAGCAGCAAGCCAAGGAACAGCAGAGGTTGCTGGCAATCACCAGAAGCCAGGAAAAGGCAAGGAAGGCCTCTCAACAGGCTTCAGGAGCATGGCCCTGTTGACACCTTGATTTTAGATCTCTAACCTCCTGAACTGTAAGACAAAAAATTTCTATTTTAAGCCACCCAGTTGGTGGTACTTTTGTTATGGCAGCTCTAGAAAACTAATACACTGGGTGTGATGGTTAATTTTAGGTATGAACCTGACTGGATTAAGGAACACCTAGCAAACTGGTAAAGCATTATTTCTGGGTGTGTCTTTCTGGGTGTGGCATGTAGGTCAATGGGCTGAGTAGGGAGGAGCTGCCCTTCATGTAGGTGGCCCCATCCAATCATCTGGGAGCCTGATAGAACAAAAAAGGCAGAGGATCTGAGATTTTCTCCCTCCCTCCTGGAGCTGGGACACTTCTCCTCCTGCCCTTGGACATCACGTCTCCAGGCTTTCTAGCTATTGGACTCCAGAGCTTACATCATCAGTCCCCTGAATTCTCAGGACTTTGGCCTGGGACTGAGCATCATATCACTGGCTTCTCTGGTTCTGAGGCTTTCAGACTTGGACTGAGCCACACTACTGGCATCCCAGAGTCTCTAGCTTGAAGACAGCTTGTTGTGGAACTCCTCAGGTTTCATAATTGCATGAGCCAATACTCCTAATAAATGTTCTCTCATATATCTATATCTTTATGACTATGTCTAAGTCTATGCCCCTGTCCATGTCCATACCCATACTTATATCTATCTATATCTATCTATATCCATGTCCATATCTATATATCATCTATATCTATATCCATATCCATATATATCATCTATATCTATATCCATAGCCATATAAATCATCTATATCTATATCTGTCTATCTCTCTTATTGCTCTGTCTCTCTAGAGAACCTTGAGTAATATACTAAGTGCCTCTCATTTGCACTTGACTGTCTTTTCCTCCAAGAAGTCAGTCAAGGTTAGGAACCACTCCTCCAAAGTCCTAATTTATCTTATATTTAACTTCCTGGTGAAATAAAATTTCTTGAATAACCAGCTTTTTTCTTTCCTGGTATTTCTCCAAAACAAATGATCAGCACTGAAATGGTTACGGATACGTGGTAGGATAGGAGAAAAAATTACCAGCAGGATTTTTCCCAAAGTGACTCAAAACAGCAAGTATTTCTTACCCCACGTCTTTAGTGAGGCAAGAACTTGGGAGTCACTTAGCTGGGTGGTACTGGTTCAGAATTTCTCATGTACATGTAGTCAAAAGGTCAGCCAAAGCTGCAGGTATCTGAAGACTTGGGTTCCAAAGCCTGAATTCCTAGGGAAACGTGAAGCATAGCTCCTATGTCTGGGAACATGAATTCTGAATCCTGAGACTTTCCCCCCAACCCTACCAGATTAGAAAATTTTGCCCAGGTGTGAAAGGAAGGATGAAAAGGGAAGGAGAGGAGAGCAGAGGATTCAAGAGTTTCCAGGAGACAGGC
Organism: Cephalopachus bancanus; assembly: GCA_027257055.1. Classification (NCBI taxonomy): domain Eukaryota; kingdom Metazoa; phylum Chordata; class Mammalia; order Primates; family Tarsiidae; genus Cephalopachus; species Cephalopachus bancanus. Next base: position 325,967 of record JAPVLO010000159.1, on the reverse strand, counting down.
TGCAACTGGCTTCCCTGGAGGAGTCCTGGGAAATGTGAGGAGACCCTGGAGCAGTTCTAAATACTTTGTAAGAGCATTTCATAAGCAGTTAATCTTTAGAAATCCCGGTAATTATTACTTGCAAATGCATAAACTGAGGCTTAAGGAGGTTGAATAATGCGTGAGGCTAGGTCACAGACAACATGTGGTTTTTGCATTCTATCTCTTAGATTATTTGCTCAGGGAGTTAGCTGCCATGTCATGAGACACTCAAGCAGTCTATGAAGAGGCCCACATGGCAAGGAACTGAAGCCTCCTGCCAACAGCCAAGTGGGTGAAACATGTTCAACCACAATCAGTCCTTCAGATGACTGCAGCCTCAGCTGACGCTTTCACTACAATCACATGAGGTATTCTCAACTGGAACCACCCAACTAAGTCCCTCCTAAATTCCTTCCTCGCTGAAAGTGAAATAAAAAATACTTGCGTTCAGACATTTGGGGTAATCGATTACATAGCAATGGATAACTAATACAGAAAGTTTCAAACAGAAACTTGTCTGACCTCTGCCTGGGTCATGCCATCAATCGCTTCACAAGCTGTTTTCCATCTTTTCTCTAATCAATAAAAAATGGAAAATACATTAATAATTAAAATTAAAAATGCAAATATTATTAATTGCTCAGGAAGAAGTTTAAAGGAGGAGAAAGATTCTAGCATCCACAGAAGGCAAGTATCGAGAGACACAGCAAGGGAATAACAGCATTCAACCCACAAACGTCAATGAGTTCAAACTCTGGGTCCAGCGTGGAGCAAACATGAGCTCGTTCCTGGTGAGATATTGACATACAAAAAGGTCAAGCACCTGGCCTCAGGGAGCCTATAGGGCTAGCAGGAGAGAGTCTCCTTTGTACTTGACTGATAGGCGAGTACAAGCTGGGGAGAAGCAAGAGAGGAGGAACCTGGGAGTCCTAGGGGTACAGCAGGAGACACATTCAAAAATGTACATTTGGCTGGACTCTGTGACTCAGTCGGTAATCCTAGCACTTTGGGAGGCCGAGGCGAGTGAATTGCCTGGGCCTGAGGGTTCAAGACCAGCCCAGGCAACTTGGCGAGATCTCATCTCTACAATAAATCAAAAATTAGCCATGCATGGTAGTGTTCGCCTGTAGTTCTGGCTACTTGGAAGGCTGAGGGGGAAGGATCGCTGGAGCCTAGCAGGTGGATGCTGGGGTGGCCGTGAGCATGCCACTGCACTCTAGCCTGGGCGACAGAGTGAGACTCCAACTCAAGGAAAAGAAAAGTACATTCACAGTTCTGATGGGAGACTTCTTGGTCCTTTTCATTCTGAAAATATGAAGCTATCAATCTTGAGAGACAGCAGTGACCTGAGCCTAGCTACAGCTGAGTAGCGCCTTGAGGTGTGGCCATTGCTAGGGCATACTGGGAGGTGCCCGAGTCACCTTAAGGTGTCCATATTCAAACAACATTGAGTAAATATCTCCTGAGCTCTTCTGTGCTGGGCATTGCTGACTCCACCCTCAAGGAGTCAAGCGCATAAGAGTATGAGACAAGCAAATAAATAATTAAAATCCAAGAAAAATATTCAGTGCCCATGAGATTGATGACATATCCCTAAAGCCTAGCCACTGGAGTGAAGGGCTCTGGAAATTGGAAGTTTGTTGACTGGTGAGTATAATATTATAGTATCAAGGGAATACATACACATCTGCTGCCAGAAGCTAGGACAAACAAGACACACCTGAAGCAAGAGTGGAATCTGAAAATTCCAGGTCAAAGCAAGAAATGTAGAGGAACAAAGCTGAGAGTCCAAGTGGGCATGAAAATATGGATTAGGCAGACAGAACCAGGAGAGCAGGAGTTTGAAGGGTGGTTTGGTGGGGGCAGAGGTGTAAGCAGAGGTGTTGGAGTAATAGTCCTTGCCTGTCTGGGGAGTAATACCTGATCTGAAAAGATTCTTTAAAAAATGTAGTCCCAGAGGTAGAAAGAAAGTTTATATGTGGTTGAGGAATCTGTAAAAGCCTGTGCGTCTTTGAAGGATAAATAGGATTTTGATCAGCAGAGTTGATCATCAGAAAAGAGAAGGATTCCAGGTGGAGGAGTCAGAATGAGCAATGACAACCGGGCTCGGTGGCTCAGCCTGTAATCCCAGCACTTTGGGAGGCTGAGGTGAGTGGATTGCCTGAGCCTGCGGGTTCGAGATCCGCCTGGGCAACTTGGCGGGACCTCATCTCTACAATAGATCAAAAAATTAGCCGGGCGTGGTAGCGCGCGCCTGTAGTTTCAGCTACTGGGAAGGCTGAGGCGGAAGGATCGCCGGAGCACAGCAGGTCAAGGCTGCGGTGGCCGGGAGCGGCCACTGCACTCCAGTCTGGGCGACAGAGTGAGACTCCAACTCAAAAAAAAAAAAAAAAAAAAAAAAGAATGAGCAATGGCACAGGAATGGGAAAGTGCAAGGCATGCTTGGTGAACAGCTCACACCAGTCACACATAGCCAGGGAGGAGAAGAGGAGGCCACCAAATCACAGAAGTAAGAGGATTTGATGGCTCATTTAATCCAATTCCTTCAATTTAGTTTTGGCTTTATGGGGTAAAAGCCTAATATAGTGGGTGTGTCAGAAAGTTAAAAAGCAGATCTCATTTCTAAGTTAAAGCATTGGCATTCAAGACAGTAGAAGAGAGTCACATGCCAAAAGACACGATTTTTCTCCCTAATGGGACTATTTGTTATTTGATTCCTAAACCCGTTCTAAAATTTCAGCCTCTGCAAAAGTTGATGCTGCCTCATGGAAGGAAGGCGAGCTCCATGCATACATGCATCTGTCTGCACCGTGTTCTGTCTATATGCATACATCTGTTCCATGCCCACCCTCCTTGCCAACCTGCAGGAGTCTATCCATTATTCAGGCCTAACTGAAGTACCATCCACCACTTTTACACATTTTTTACATTTTTACTTTGGAGAATCAACTTCAATTTATGCCAAATGCTGTCAGGCAGAGAAGTATACTCTGATGAGGTTGTCGTTGCTTGCACATATGCAAGTTTAACCATGTGACAGTATCTGTGATTTGACTGTCACTTCCATTGAATTATTTGCATTGGCAGCACCAGGCAAGATTTAATTTAAAGTTGAATTCAGTTCCCTAATTATGACTTAAAATGACTTTTAAATGTTTATATGGGGTGCAGAACTGATACTAAAATAATGCTGTATGCAAAAGAGTCTCTGGTTTTAAAATGTGGCACAGAGAGGGAAATTACCCTCTTCTCTGAGAAATCACCCAAAAGCAAGAAGGAGAATGCGAAACAGGAACAAAACTCTGTCTTGAAAGAAATTAAGAGTCAATCTGTAACCCTGAACTAAAATAGATGAGGAAGGGCTTCCAAATGCAGTGAAGGTCAAGTAGGCATGTGGGAAGATAAGAAAAGAGGATATCCACAGTGGAAACATCAGTCAAAGCCAGGAAAACCTAATCCTTCAAAGTAAATGACACACCCTGAGAAACAAAACCAACAGTCTCTTTCTGAAACAACAGGAACAACAGTAAATAGGCTTGTGACTGGAGAGTCCCTAGACTGGTTAAATCCAAATAAGAAAGGGGTAACTGAATGAGAAAGGGCACAGACAAGCTATGTTTGCATTCTGATGGGAGATAGGATGGTGTCAACAGTCCTGCCATGCTTATTGAATAAGTCTGAGGAGAAATAAAGGATTAAATAACTTTCATACACACAATTATCTTTAGCCAGGAAAATGGGCACTGGCCCCTCTTCAATCTAAACCTGTAGGAAAAATTCATCTCTTCATACAAGACTTTTTTTCAAGTCACTGGATCTAAACAAAGATATCACAATAAGGAAAAAAGGTGAAAGTAACAATAGAGAAGTGACAGATGAAAAACACTCACCAAAAAAGCCATTACCATGAAACTGATGAAAAGTTAACCATAGTGCCAGTTATTTTAAAAAGAAATTAACAAAGCATTCACTCTTGCAAAAGAAGAGCATGAAGCACAGACTTAAGAGCCCAAGAAAGATACGGCAAGGCACAAAGATAGATGAAATATCAGTTAGCAGAGCATGGAAAAATTATAGAAAAAAAATTACAAAAACAAAGACCAAAATAGAAGCAGTACACAAGAGAAAAGACTTAGTTAAAAATACAGCAAAAGGAAGAGATAAGTATTAAGAAAAGTGAAATAAATAAAAAATAAAGTTAAAATGATCAAAATAATTTCAAACGACTAGATATTTTCAGTTATGATGGAGTAGTTGGTATCAGACAAACTTTACCCCATGAGAACAATACCAGATTAGACCCAGAAGAGGGCATTAAGAAATAGGAAAACAAGTACATTGGAAATACCTAAATCGAAGTCCTGAAATTGAAAAAAAAAAAAACAAAGAATAGAAAATAAAAAAGGTCTTAACAGACATATGGTGAAAAGTCTGACATACATGGAATTGAGGTCCCAGAAAGAGAGAAGAGAGGGAATGGACTTCAGAGGATCTGGCTTACAATGTTTCAAAAGTGGTGGAAGACATCAAGTCACAGATCCAAGAATCCTTCCAGGATAAATACAAAGAAAACCATATATACATAGATAGATAGATAGATAGACAGATAGATAGATCTGAGAGACTGTATTACCAGCAGACTCACATAATAGAATACTGAAAGGAATTTTATTTGTCAGATGGAAATTGATCTTGGCTGGAGGTGCAAGAAGAAATGAAGAGAACTAGAAAAGGTAAACATGACAATAAATTTAAGCCAACGTCAAGTTTAAAATTGTATTTTTTTGAGAAATTTGCAATATATGCTCAATTAAAATAAATAACAATAGCACAAAAGGCAGGATGGTCATGGAATTAAAGTATTAAGATCCTTGCACCATCTAAAAAGTGGTGAAAGTATTCATTTAAAGGAGACTTTAAAAAGTAAAAAAATGCATATTGCAATATCTAAGGTAAATAAATAAGAGAATGTGTAATTAACAATAAAGAGATGAACGTGGAATGGATTAACAAAAACACAACTAAAAAACTTTGTTAACCTAAAAGAAAGCAAGAAAGAAGCAATTAAAGGAACAATTAAAAATATAGGACAAACAGAAAAATGAATAAGTTGACTGATTTAACCCAAGTAGATAAGTAATTATATTAAATAAAAATTGAACTAAATGCTTTAATTAAAAGACAAAAAGACTATCAGATTGATTAAAATGAGACAAATTCTGAGCTCCTTAAAAGAGATGTTTTAAATATAGGAACTCAAAAATTCAAACTAAAAAGACAGAAAAAATATATGATATAAAAACTAATGAAAAATAAGGTATAATACCTATACTAATATTGAAGTAGGCTTTAAGATAAGAACTATTTTTTTATTTTTTATTTTTTGAGTTGGAGACTCACTCTTGTCGTTCAGGCTGGAGTGCAGCAGCATACTCACGGGCCACTGCAGCCTTGACCTGCTGGGCTTGGGCAGTTCCTCCACCTTAGCCTTCCAAGTAGGTGAAACTACAGACGCATGCCACCATGCCTAATTAGTTTTTGTAATTTATTGTAGAGAGACAAGACCTCGTCAAGTTGCCCAGGCTAGTCTTGAACCCCCGGACTCAGGCAATCCTTTCGCCCTCCCAAAGTGTTGCGATGATAGGCTGAGCCACCGAGCCCAGCCAAGATAAGAACTGTTTTTAAAGATAAAAAACAACATTCTATGACAATAAAAGGATAAATTTAACAAGATGATGTGATTATTCTAAATAACCCAGTCATCAATGTAGAAATCACAATGGAAATTGTAAAATATTTTAAATGGCAATAAAAATATACAATATGACATCTAACTAATGCTATACTCACAGGGAAATGTATAGCTTTAAATGCATTTATCATGGAAGATAAAGACCAAAAATCAATTATCTAAGCATCCATTTCCAGAAACCTAGAGGACTATCAAAAACACATAAAAAAACTGGAAGCCAGGGACAACCCCTTTGGGTTCCCTCCTACTGCGGGAGCTTTTCTGTTCTCTCAATAAATCCTGCTTTCTAAAAAAAAAAAAGATAAATAAATAAACTGGAAACCATGTGACTCGTTCCTCTAATCAGACACATCAGTGGGAAAAATCAGAAAACAAAAGTGAGTCACATAAGACGATCAACACGCACGAGCATTGGGATCAACTGGAAAGCAGTGGGGGAGGCGTTGGCTCCTCTGGGACAGCTATGGTAGAGACATTGCTGTCAGGTCCCCAGCATCTTACACACCAAGTGGCAGATGACAGCAGCTGTGGAGTTTGGGGCATGCACTTGTCTATCTTGTGCCTGCCCCACCATTGTATTTCAGAAGCAGAGATATCGTTTCCAGGCTCCACAGGTCCACAGATGGAGAGGAATTTTTCTCCCAGGATGGATCATGCCCAGAGTCATCCATACCTGATTTAGATAATTTAGAAGATGAAATTAGGAACTTTTGGATGACATTTTAGACTAAGAGTTTACCTGGAATGGGTTAAAGCTTTGGAAATGTTAGGATGGGTTGAATATAATTTGCACATGAGATTCAGTTGAGACCTCAGAATGTGTCTTTATTTGAAAACACGGTCTTTGCAGATGTAATTAGTTAACTTAGGATGAGCACTGTAAAAGAAAATCCCAAGGCACTATAAAATTTTTAAGAATTTATTTGAGTCAGAAGCAATTCATGAATTGGGGCAGCTTCAAACGAGAAGTGGTTCAGGATCTTCACCAAGGGAATGCAAGAGGGAGGCTTTTATAAGAAAGACACAGAAGTAAAGCAAAGCAAACATCTGGTTGGCTAAAAGTGCAGTTGCTTTATTTGGCCTATCCTGTTGGAAAGTGTCCAGTTACATAATTACTAGTTTGCTGTATGCTTCCGATTGGCTGAGCTTAAGTTCTGTTCATTAAGACATTTACAAGAAATAGCTCAAGTTAAGTTTTGCTTATGTTTGCAAATCAAGTAAGGTTGAGGTCACTTATGAAACCTATCTGGTTGTGTCTGCTCAGGGATTTTTTTCAGGCCTGGTCTCCAATTTATTTTAACAGTTAATATGGATGAGAGTGGACCCTAATTCAGTGACCTGTGTCCTTATAGGAAGAGAAAACAGAAACATAGCAACAGACACACATGGGACAGGCCACATGAAGATGTAAGTAGACATTGGAGATGCATCTGCAAAACAAGGAACACCAGGATTGCTGGCACCCACCAGATGCTAGGAAAGAAGCAAGGAAGGATTCTTCCTAGGGCCTTCAGAGGGAGTACATCCCTGATGACACCTTGATTTCAGACTTCTAGCCTCCAGAACCGTGAGACAATAAATTTCTGTTGTTATAAGCCATTCATTTTGTTCTGGGATCCCCTGGGAAACTAATACAGGGTCCTCCAGTCTTTCTTCTATATGTACATTTTAAAAACATGTATGTGTGTAAAATTAAGTTGTATACACAATGGTTTTTTTTTTTAATATTGTGAAGATAATTCTTTCCTTTTTTTCTTACTATTAAGAACCATGGGGTCCATGTGAGGATTTGCTACATGAGTATATCGAATGAAGGGGAGTTTGGGGCTTCTGACTAGCTGTTTGCCCTTGCAATGGTGGGGATGGTACCCAATGGGCGATTTGGCATCCCTTATGCCCCCCTCTCTCCTTTATCAGTGTCCAGCATTTGTTGTTCTCGTCTTTGTGTCTGTGTGCCCAATAATTAGTACCCACTTATGAGTGAGATGATGCAGTATTCAGATTTTTGTTTCTACACACTATTTTTCTGTGTGATAAAGTCCTACAGCAGCATACTTCATGGCCATATAATATGCCCTTTTGTGAATCTAGTAGAATTTATTAATCTTTTTTCCTTGCCTGGACATTAGTCTGTGTCTTATTTTCCCCCATCAAACATCTCTTTTAAATTTCACATAACCTTGTATGAGAGGTAGCAGAGAGCAGCATCTAGATCTGAGAATCTGGAGCCTGGCTGGGTTCAAATGTCAGCTCTACTTCTTGCTAGCTGTCTAACCATGAGTGAGTTATCTGTGTAACTCCTGGCCTATGTTTCTCCTTGCATAAGTTGCAGCAGTATCTGTGCCCTCCTCACAGGGCTGTTGTGAGCATTACTTGGTTACATGGAAAACCCTCCAAACGACCAGTGTTGGCAACACATTTTACAAGCTCTGTCAGTTACGACTGCACCTCCCTTCATGCAGATCCCTCTATTGTGAGGATGAACGTCAAGCTCCTGGGGGTGGAGAATGTGTTGTCCTCGAGTTCTCAGGAGACTATCAAATGTATCTCTCCCTATCCCCTGAGATGAGGCTAATATCCAAAAGAGTGGGAATGGCACTGCTCTGTGGGCAGCAGGCAGGTAGCCAAACTTCTCTTGCATCTCAAAGTGTCTTATTCAAAGAATGCAACAGTCTGACCATGCAGGATTTAGCTTCAATCCAGCAAAAATGTATGGAGAGCTCATGACATGCTAGACCCCAAGCATCTGTTTTCACAGATATCGTTCTGTTCCATCTTCACGATCACAAACAAATCCATCAATCTGTACTAAGCTTTAGAGGCTAACTACTGTATTAAATCAGGGGGAATAAACCAGTAGTTCTCAAGTTTAGTATGTATAAGAATCACATGGAGGAAAAACACAGATTGTCAGTCAGAGTTTCAGATCAAGTCGTCAGAGACAGGGCCTAAAATTTACATTGCTAAATAAGTTCCCAGGTGATGCTGGCAGGCAATGCTGGCCCAAGGGACCCATACTTTGAGAACCACTGGAGGAAACAATGCAGGCCTTCAAGAACAATCTTCTTTGTCAGGGACGTTGTGGTTGTCTTAAAAGCCAGGTGGTTTGGATGTTTAGATGTCTGCTATGGGTCTTCCTCTTCCTTCTTTGTCTAGTGCAGTAATACTTATACTCTGGTGTCCTTAAGGATATTTGTATGGCTTTGCATCAGTGAATCTAAGAATGCTCTATGACAGATTTCAGAGGTTTTCTAAGGTAGTTTCGGTTCTCCTTGACTTTTGCCTTCTGAGCTAATTACAAAACAGTATCCACCCAACAATTCTGATGTCACTGCATAATAAGAGATAGGATATAGTCAATATAAGGAGACAGATGCTATACCCTCACATACAACTGAGGGGAGACAAGGGAAGAAAGGATGTATGCACATGAAGACACAGGCGCTTATGCCTGAAGAATGAATAAGATGTCAGGAGTTCTCATTATCGTGGCCTTTCCAAACAGAGGAACTGCATGTGCAAAATAATGGAGGCGGAAAGGGCCAGGCTTGCTGAGGAACTAGTGAAGAAACGTGTCAGGCCACTTGCGTTCCTCTTGCTGATGCTCATGATCCTGACAGAGGGATAGACTACTTACATTTTCTCTTTAGTTCCCAGGGTTAAATCTAGTTAGCATGGCTCCAATGTGCTAGAAGTGTAACTAACAAACACCAGGAGCACCCCAGGGCATGGGTTATAGGATCCTTTTAGAGCAGCACTGCCCGATAGAATTTTCTGGTTGATGAAAATATTCCAAATCAATACTGTCCAATATGGCAGTCACCAGCCATATGTGACTATTTAGCACTTGAAATGTGGCTAGTAGGACGGAGGAACTGCATTTTTAATTTTTGTTAATTTAATTTTAATTTTATTGATTTTTTTTTAGAGTCTTACTCTGTCACCCAGGCTAGAGAGCAGTGGCACACTCACAGCCACCACAGTCTCAACCTGCTGGGTTCATGTGCTCCTTCTGCCTCAGACATCCAAGTAGCTGGAACCACAGGCATGTGCCATCACACCCGACTAATTTTTTTAAATCTATTGTAGAGACAAGGTCTCACCAAGTTGCCCAGGCTGGTCTCAAACCCCTCACCTCCACCTCCCAAAGTGCTGGGATTACAGGCGTGAGCCATCGCACCTGGCCCTAATTTTAAATTTAAATAAGCACACGTGGCAACCTATGATGGCAGCTCTGGGGACACACTTGGAGATTACAACTGGTCATCTTTCCATCTGCTGTGGCGACGCCCCAAAAGTTCTCTTCTACCATTCATTTGAACAATGACTAGAGGTAAAACTCTGAATTAGAAGCTGGTGGGAGTAAACAAGAAAGCAGGCATGGTCCCTGACTTCTAGGAGTTTGTGGCCTAGAAAGACAGAACAAAACAGGCAACCGGAATACCAGGAGGTAAGTGCAGTGACCAGGGAGCCCAAGGTTCTGGGATGGCCCACAGAGAGCCATAGTCCTATCCGCTGCTCAGAGATGGCTTCGCAGAAGGGAAAGACTGAGGCTGAGGCATTAGGAATGGAGGTTGGGGAAAGGCCAAGCGGAGGAGGCAGCATCCTGCAGTTGCCATAGCAACAACCAAGGCTCTGGAACTCGCAGCCTGCCCTTGTGCTGCTATTTAATTAGGCTGCCAAAACGTGGCAGGGAATTGCCATTCACTTCATCTATTTTTATACCTTATTTTATCTCACAAGGAGCTGAGGAGGGTAAACACACAGTATAATAAGATAAAAATAGAAAGTCCTTCCAGTGAAGGGAAAGCAAGAATAACCAGTAAGATGAACCCAGGGCTCCTGGGTTGTCTCTATTCCTGGTGAATCATCAAATGTATTATTCATACAGAAAAGCACCTCCCTGCTATGCCAACATAGCACTTGGCATCACAGCAGCAGGGTCCAGGGTTGACCCAAAAATGGAGGTAATTTGAGAAGGCGTACCCTGGGGCCCACCCACTTCTGTAACTGCACAGAACTTGTAAGTAAATCCTATGACCTAGCACCCAGTTATGGGTGGAATTGTGTTCCCAAAAAGGATATGTTGAAGTCCTGGGCTCCAGTCCTTCAGACTATAACCTTATTTGGAAATAGTGTACTTTGCAGATGTAATCAAGTTAAGATAATGTCATTAGCATAGGCCCTATCTGGTGTCTCTAAAGCAAGGAAAGATTTGGACACAGGTACACACAGAAGGAAGAGGACTATGTGAAGACAGAGGATTGGAGTGATTTATCTACAAGTGATGGAATGCCAAAGTCTGTCAGCAAACTGGTGGAAGCTAGGAAGAGGGAAGGCAGGCTCTTTCCCCCCACAGGTTCCAAAAGGAGGATGACCCTGTTCACACCTTGATTTTGTACTTTTAACCTTAAAAACTTAGGAACAATAAATGTCTGTTGTTGTAAGCCACTTAGTTTGTGGTATTTTGTTACAGCAGCCATAGAAGACTCATACACACTCTGACTCATAAAAGACTTGGGAGTATGTGAGGGGCTGAACCTGTGAGGTCAAGGGCCAAGGTTCACATGGGAGCTGTGTATCAGAGAGTACACAGTCTAGGTGAGAGGAGGAGTGCTTCAATGGCAGGGATTGTTTCTAACTCTAGAAACCTTCTTCACCATTAATTTCATTATTACTGTACCACAAGAAATAGCAGACCACACACAAAAGAAAATTTAAGTTCATATATAGTCTTAGAAAGACTTCCCATTTTCTCATCAGTATGTTACTACAGGAGGTTTTTTTTTTTCTTTTTTTAAAAGTTCCTAATCTCTTTGGCTAACCATTTTCTACATAGTCTGTAGCTCTTTATCTTAACCTTATTTTAAAATACAAACAACCAATTATAACTAATGTGTACCTTTCGTTCCATGTCAGAATTATAGACAATGTTATTTGTCACATAGGTGACTAAAATCACTGAAAAGGAAAAACTATACAAAAGAATCATTTTTTTTAAATGTTAAGGAGTTGGGGAGGGATAAGCCCACCTAGGCAGTTTGCCATAGTGTACAGCAAAGCTCCAACATTCTCTGTACAATTTTTGATTTCTAAAGTTTGGTTTAGTAACAGCATCTCAATGTAAGTAGGCCTTTTTTAAAAAATAATACTTTTCTGTGCCTCATTTTCCTTATCTGTAAAATAATAATAATAATACCTCATCAACTTGTTGAGGGTTAAATCGTGAGCTTGGAACCATGCTTAGCACATAGTTAATATTCCATGTCAGGGTCTCTGCCAGCCCCAACTTATATGAGGGTAGGGTTAGGACCGCTTCGGTGGATCAGGATGGAAAGAAGAAAATGACTCTGTGGCCATTCTTCTGGGAACAGTCTGATCAGGACTGAAGCCAAATTTTATTTGGACTCCTTCCAACTTATATACCATTTTCTATACCCTCCAGCAGTGTGTCAATCACTTTGGGGGCGTACAAACTTTATGCAAATTATGCATCACAAGACCATCACGAGACTTGCAAGTTACAAGCAAACAATTACAATTCCATGATGCATGACGTGTTTCACAAAACTTACATTAAATTTAGAGGCATACAATTTTAATACAGATTGTTCAAAGTGTTCTCCACAATGTTCAATAAATCATTCACATTATACTCTTTGTTCCAGACCCTGATTAATACAAAAACTTTTCTAAGTTAAATCCAAGTTTACTGACTCCTAATATTTTTAACGATTAATATTATCAATTTAACACTATACTATAATCTGTAAGTTTACTTAAATGACTCAGTTATTCTATTATCTATTATGGTTTAATGTAGTGTCCTGTAATTCCACAACGATCAAAACTTATTCTTAAATTATAAAACCTTACCATGACTTAAATGAATTCCTATGTCTAAGCTTTAATTTTTGTAATGATTGACCTTTAATACTATGCTATATCCTATTAAGCCAATACCTTATCATTAATTCTTTTATAAATCATATAGTAACTATTATATTTGAATAATGTAGCCAAAAGAAACAAAACAGCAAGCATAAGTTTACTCAAATATACTCTAAAACATAACTATAAGTGTATAAATATATATTTTATCCTAACAAGTCTACTCTAGAAATCATATAGTAGCTTTCACACTCCTGAGTAAGGAAATGCATGGCCACATGGCCTCGGGCTGAGGTAAACAGAGGCAGACAGAGTTTCGGTATGAAACAAAGGCATAGTCGCCAAGTTAATGGCTTTGGGCTGCAGACAGTTTTCGGTATTTAACAAAACAAAGACAAGGAAATGCATAGCCTGTGATGGGACAAAAGCAATCGTTTCTGCCTGGCCAGGAACAGGGCAATAAGACTATGATGGTAATTTAGTCTCTAATCTTAGCTCTAGGGGAAACTGCTTAAGGGTTGACTCACCAGTCTACCAAGAAAATAGAAGTTTGAAAAATATCTAGAAAGAAATACAACTTAGAATCATATAAGATAATTCTGCTGAGCAGCTTTTTATCAGGCTTTACTGCCACGTATGCACACTGGTCACCAATCACATGCCAATATTATAGGTATAACTGATATCCTATGTCAGAGGCGATCTTCCAGATGGGCCTTTACAGGCCTCAGCCATGTAGCTATAGATGTTGGCTCCCAACAATTCCATATTTGAAAGCTCTTCCAGGCCCAGGTACTTCTCTTAAAAACTTACAGTTAAATTTGGGATATCAGTGAGTGAGATTTTTCACTCCTCCCAAGATCCTCCCCATTCCTTGACCTGGGAAAGTCTTTTCTAGATGGTTAAAAAAAATACAGAGACTCGGATAGCAAATAGATATTCAAGAGGAATTGGTATCTTTCACCGCTCTCTTTAGCTCATTTTGACTACAGTGCGAAGGGTGTATGGAAAAGGTGTATAGCACAGCTAGGAGAGGGCAGAGATTCATAGGGCTAAAAGACAGACTCAGTGAGACGCAGCAGCCAGGAGGGAGATGAGTAAGCAGAGGTGAGAGATGCTGGGGGACTAGAATTCCAAGGATGTGGTGATGACTGGCAGAAGGAACTGGACAGATGAATGTGAGATGTGTAAGGCAACTCTCAGTGAGTGATGAGGGAGTGGTGCCACTCAAAGAGGCAGAGAATCTAGGAGGAGAAGGAGCAGTTTAGAGGAAAGGGTCATGAATTCCATTTCATTTCCATTGAGTAGGTTAGTCTGTGACATATTCCATACTGGAGCTCTAGGTTGTATGTGAACCACCTGGTCCAACTAGCTTGGGCAGCTCCTTCACACCATTCCTGACTCATGACCACACTCCTGGTGCTTGACCTTCACCCATGACAATACTCCACCAGCTCCCTGGACAGCCTATCTCGATTTAAACAGCTTAAATGTCAAAAACAATCCTTTTTAAGACCGTGAAATTCCACTCCTAGACTTTCAAAATTAAGAAATGAATCAAAACATGGGCAAGATTTGTACACACAGATGTGTACGTGCAAATGTTATACTAGTGACGACTGTAACCATTTAAATACCCAAAATTTGAAGTTTGGTGAATACAGTTATTGAAATTAAGTTTTTAAAATTATTATTGAATATTATCAGCATATCTACACACACACACACACACACACACACACACACAAACACACATACACACACACACACACACACACAATGGTGGTGTGTGTAAAACTGGTGAAATCTGAATAAGCTCTGTGGATTATGCCAATGTCCATTTCCTAGTTTTGCTAATGTACTACAGTTATGCCAGACCTACCACTGGCATAGACTGGTATCACTGCTACCACAATCAAGACACAATTGCTCCATCGCCACGAAAATCTCCCTCATGTAACTTCTTTACAGTTACACACACTCTCGTCTCCTTACCTCGTCCTTCACCCATGATAACCACCCACCTGTTCCCCATTGCTATAATTTTGTAATTGCAAAAATGTTGTATCCATGAAATCATACAGTGTGTAGCATTTTGAGGTTGGCTTTTTTCACTTAACACAGTGCCCTTGACATGCATCCTAGTTGTTGTGAGTATCTGTAGTTCATTCATGTACTATTTTTGCTAAATAGTATTCCATAGGATGAATTTAACATCACCCATTGAAGGACAACTGGATTGATTTCAGTTTGGGCTATTATGAAAAAAGCTGCTATGTGCAGATTTTTATATAAACATAAGCTTTTATGTTTACATAAATAAGTTTTATCTCCCTAGAAAAATAAAAAGTTCCAGGAGTTCAATTGCTGAGTTGCATAGCAACTGCATGTTCAGTTTTATAAGACACTGTCAAACTGCTTTCCAGAGTGGCTGTACTTTTACATTCCCACCAGCAAATTATGAGTGATCTATTTTCTGAGAATCTTCACCAGTATTTGAAGATGTTATTTTTCATGTAAGGCATTCTGATAAGTAGGTGGTTGCTCTCATTGGGGTTTTAATTTTCATTTCTACAGCAGTAGAACTTTTTTATATGGTTACTTGCCATTTTCTTGTCGTCTTTAGCAAAATGTTTCCTCATGTCTTTTGTCCATTTTTAGATTTTTTTAAAACTGTTGCACTTTGAAAGATCTTTATATTCTACATATAAGGCCTCTGTCAGATACATGGCTTGCAAATATTTCCCCCCCAATCTTTTTATTCTCTTTTGGTCCTTTTGCAGAGCAAAAGTTTTTTATTTTAGTGAGGCCCAATTCATCTTTTTTTCCTTTATGGATTGTATTTTTGGTGTTGTGCTTAAAAACTCTTCACCTGGCCCAAGGACCTAAAGATTTTCTATTGTGTTTTATTCTATAAGGTTTGTAGCTTTAAGTCTATTAACCGCTTTGAGTTAATTGTTGTATAAGATGTAAGCTTTAGGTTATTTTTTGTGGGGTTTTTTTGTTGTTGTTTTGTTTTTGTTTTTGCCCATGAATGTTTATTGCTTCAGTACCATTGTAGAAAAGACCATCCTTTCTCCACTGGATTTCTTTTGCACTGTTGTCAAAAATCAGTTGAGCATATTTTTGTGGATCTATTTCCAGGTTCTCTATTTTATTCCATTGATCTATAAGTGTCTGTACATTTATCAATACTACCCTTCCTAGATTAATATAGCTATACAGTAAGCCTTAGTTCCAGGGAAAGTGATTTCTCTCACTTTTATTTTTCAAGAAGGATTTATCTATTCTAGTTCCTTTGCCTTTTCGTGTACATTTTAGAATCAGTGTGTCTATGCCTAGAAAAAACCTTGCTGTGATTTTTTTTATTTTTTATTTTTGGAGAAAGCAGGATTTATTGAGAGGACAGAAAAGCTCCCAGAGTGGGAGGGGACCTGAGGAGTCTGCCCGATTTTGATAGAGATTATATTAAATCTATAGATCATTTTGAGGATCTTTACTACATTGACTATGGCGATCCATCAATAAGGCATATCTCTCCATTATTATCTGCTTTGATTTCTTTGATCGCCATTTTGTAATTTATCAGCATACAGATCCTAATACATGTCTATTAGATTTTTACCTAAGTATTTAATTTCCTTGGGAGCAATTATAAATAACAACTCTAAAAAAATTGTATTCCATCCGTTGTTGTTATTTATAGGTCTGTGATTGAATTTGTGTGTGTGTTGATCTAGCATCCTACAATTCTGCTGAATTCATTTATAGTTCCAGGAATTAAATTAGGTTTATAGAGTCCTTGAGATTTTCTATGGAGGTAATCATGTCACCTGCAAATAAAGGAAACTTTATTTTTTCTCTACCAATCGGTACATATTAAAAATTGTTTTACTTGACTTATTGCACTGGCTAGAACTTCCAGTATTCTGTTGAATTAGACTGATAAGAGCAAATACCCTTGCCTTTTTCTCACAAAGCATTCAGGCTTTCTTCAGTAAGTACAATATTAGTGGTAGATTTCTTGTGGATACTCCTAATCTAGTTTAGGAATTTATTCTCTATTCCTAACTTACTGAGATTTTTGTTTGTTTTGTTTTGTTTTTTTAGCAAGAATGGGTATTGGATTTTTTTTCAAATGCCATTTCTTTTTTCTTTTTCTTTTTTTTTAGATTAGAAAATATAGTTTATTTATTTATTTATTTATTTTTTTGAGTTGGAGTCTCACTCTGTCGCCCAGACTGGAGTGCAGTGGCCGCTTCCGGCCACTGCAGCCTCGACCTGCTGGGCTCCAGCGATCCTTCCGCCTCAGCCTTCCAAGTAGCCGGAATTACAGGCATGCACTACCATGCCCGGCTGATTTTTTGATTTATTGTAGAGATGAGGTCTCGCTGCCCAGGCGGGTCTCGAACCCGCGGGCTCAGGCAATCCACTCACCTCAGTCTCCCAAAGGCGCGGGATTACAGGCTGAGCCACCGAGCCGGCTCTATAGTTTATTTTAAAAGTAAATTAGAAAGAGAAAGAGGAGATTCACCTCCCCAAGGGAGGGGAGGAGACCAAAACTTAAGAAAACAAGACCTGGTCATAGCTCAAAGAGCACATGACCACACCATAGCTCAGCAAGGCAATGGCTCAAATGCTTTTTCTCCATCAATTGATATGATCATATCATTTTCCTGTTTGTGCCTGTTACGTGCTGTATTTTATTTATTTACTTTTAAAATCTGAATGAGACTGGAATAAATCCCATTTGGTCATGTTGCATAATTCCTTTGATATACTGCTGAATTTTATTTGCTGATATTAAATGAAGGATTTTTCCGACAGTTCTTGAGAGATATTGTCTGCAGTTTTGTACTGTCTTTGTCTGGTTTTGATATTATGGTAAAACTGATTTTGTAAAATATACTGCAAATATTCCCTTCTCTTCTATTTTTATTGTATAAAAATATAAGACTGTATAAAATATGTGCTAATTCATCTTTAAATGTTTGGTAGAATTCTCCAGTGAAACCATTTGTACCTGGAGATTTTATGAAGAACATTTAAAACTATGAATTCAATTTCTTAAATGGTCATAGGACCAGGCAGGTTGCCTATTTGGTTGCAGATATTCGTGTTTTTCAAGGAAATAGTTTATTCCTTCCAAGTTGTTGAATATACATGCATCAAGTTGTTTGTAATAATCTCTTATTATGCTTTTAATGACTTCAGAATCTGTAGTCATATCCTCTGTGTCATTCCTGATCATTGTGATTTGCCTATTTTTAACTCTGTCAACCTTGCTAGAGGATTATTGATTTTACTGAATTTTTTTGAAGAATCCAGTTTTTGTTTCATTAATTTTTTCTGTTTTCTTGTTTTCAATCACATCAATATAGTTTTTGATGAGATATAATTTACAAACCATAAAATTCACCCATGTAAAGTGTACAATTCAGTTGTTTTTACTATATTCACAAAGAGAGCATGTGTCACCACTATTTATTTCTGGAACATTTTCGTCACCTCAAACAGAAGCCCTCTACACATTAGCAGACACTCTTTATCAACTCCTCCTCCTTTCCTTGACAACTACTAATCTACTTTTGTTTTTATGAATTTGCCTGTGCTGAACATTTTATGTAAATACAATAATAAAATGTTTGACCATTGTGTTTGGTTTATTTCACTTAGTATGTTTTCATTATTGCAGCCCATTTCAATATTATAACATGAGTCGGTGTTTCAATCCTTTTTATAGCTCAATAATACTCCATTGTATAGATATACCACATTTTATTTATCCATTCACTGGTTGATGGAAATTTGGGTTTTTTGCTATTTGTTTGCTATTATGTATAATGCCGCTATAAAAGTGCCATGTGCACATTTTAATGTGAGCATATGAAAAAAATTGTTTTCAATTCTCTTGGGTATATACCTAGGAGTGAGACTGCTGGGTTATATAATAACTCTGTTTAAATATTTAAGGAACTACCAAATTGTTTTCCACATCAGCAATATATGAGTTCCAGCTTCTCCACATCCTCTGCAGCATTTCTTGTTGTTTCTCTTTTTTCATTGTAGCCATCCTCGCAAATATGAAACCAGTATTTCACTGATTTTTATTTCCCTGACAACTAATGGTGTTTAGCATCTTTCCATGTGCTTGTACATTTTCTTTGGGAAATGTCTTTTGAACCATTTGACCATACTTATTTGTCCTTTATTCATGACTTGTACTTGTTCTTTATATCTTCTGGATACTTCCTGTCTGATGTATGTTTTGCAAAACTTCTCCCCCACTCTGTGGATTATCTCTTCGCTTTCTTGATAGTATCCTTTGAAGCACAATAGTATTGTATTTTGGTTAAGTCCAATTTATTTGTCCCTTCTTTGGTTGCTTGTGGTTTTATTTTTACTTATTTAAAAAATTTTTTTAGAGACAAGGTCTTGCTCTGTTGCCCAGACTGGAGTGTAGTGATACAATCATGGAGCTCTTGGTCTCAAGGGATCCTCCTGCCTCAGCCTCTTGAGAAGCTGGAACCACAGACATGCCACCACACCCAGTTTTTTGTGTTTTTGTGTGGGGGGAGGGTTGGGGGTGTAAGATAGGCTCACATTATGTTGCCCAGGCTGGTCTCAAACTCCTGAGCTCAAGCAATCCTCCCACCTCAGCCTCCCAAAGTGTTTTAGAATTTTTGCTCTTAGATTAATGTGTTTGATCCATTTTTGAGTTAATTTTTTTTTACATAGTATGAGGCAAGAAATTCATTCTTTTTCATGTGAATATTCAGTTTTCATGTAAATATTCATAATTTGTTGAAAAGACACTTCTTGGCCAGGCACTGTGGCTCACGCCTATAATCCCAGCACTTTGGGAGGCCAAGGTGGGAGGATTGCTTGAATCCAGGAGTTTGAGACCAGCCTGGACAACATAGAGAGATCCTCATCTCTACAAAAAATAAAAAAATTAGCTAGGTATGGTGGTGCATGCGTATAGTCTCAGCTACTTGGGAGACTGAGTCAGAAGGATTGCTTGAGCCCAGAGTTGGAAGCTGCAGTGAACCTTGATCATGCACGCCACTGCATTCCAGCCTGGCAACAGAGTGAGACTCTGACTCAAAAAAGAAAAACCTCTTATTTCCCACATATTAATTTTTAGAATCAACTTGCCATTTTTTCAGAGAAACCAACTAGAATTTTGATAGGGATTGTACTGAGTTGGTAGATCAAGTTGGAGAGTATTGCTATCTTAATACTGAGTCTTCCAATCCATGAACACAGATTTCTTTCCATTTATTTATATCTTCTTTAATTTATTAGACTCTCGTAACAATTTTTATCTTGTCTATTTTGTTGTTGTTATTATAACCACTTCAACTTTCTTCTGGTTAGTGTTTCCATATATCCATTGTCTTATTTTCAAACTATTTGTGTATTTAAATTTAATATGTGTCTTGTAGGCAGCATATATTTGGATCATTTAAAAATCCCTTTTTTTGTGAATCTCTGCCTTTTAATTGAATGTTTAATCCATTATACTTAATGTAATTACTGTTATGGTAAGATTTACATGCACCATTTGCTATTTGTTTTAGATATGACTTTATGCCTTCTTGTTCCTCTGTTTCTTCATTGCTGCATTCTGTATGCTAAATTTCCAGTGTACTATTTCAATTCCTTTAGTGTTTTTTAACTCTATTTTTGGATGTTAGTTTCTTAGTGGTTGCTCTAATTAACATCTTTATTTATAACAATCAAATTGTATTGCTATCAACTTAATTTTGACGGTATTCAACAATTGTGCTTATATGTAACTCTGTTTCCTCTCCTTCCTCTGTGCTATCTGTATTAGGTTTATTATAGCCTTATACATTATGTACCTATCAACATCGTTTTGTAATTATTTCTTTATGCAATTGTCTTTTAAATCAAATAGAAGGAAAAAAAGGATTAGAAATGAAAAATATGTTAATATTGTCATTTATATTTGCCTTGGTAGTTACCGTTACTAAAGATCTTTATTTCTTCAAGTTACTGTCTAGTGTCTTTTTATTTCAGTATGAAGGACTTCTTTTAGTATTTTTTTGTAGGCTGGGTTTACTAGCTATACATATTCTCAGTTTTCGTGTATCTGGGTATGCCTTAATTTTGCCTTCTTTTTAAAAGATGGTTTGCCGGAAGTGAGATTTCTTGTTGACACTGTTGGTCTTTCAGCAATTTGAATATTTCATCCTGCTACCCTCTGGCTTCGGTTCCTGATGAGAAATCAGATGTTAATCTTAGTGTGTGTGAGGAATTTATCTTTTTTTGCTTCTTTCAGCATTCACTTTTTGTCTTTGGCTGTCAACAATAAGTGTGCACTTTTTCAGTTTGTTTTACTTGAAGTATGATGAGTTTCCTGGATGTGTAATTAATGTGTTTTATCAAATTTGTTAAATTTTGAGCCATGATTTCTTAAAATATTATTTCTTCTTCTTTCTTGCTCCCCTTCTTCTGGGACTTCAGAAGACTCTGGGTGTACCTGTAAATTTCTTAATTTCTTTTCCTTTCTTTCCTCAGACTGGATAATCTCAATTGACCTGTCTTCAAAATCACTGACTCTATGCCACTTGCTCAAATCCTAGTGAATTTTCATTTCAGTTATGGTACTTTTAAAAAAATTTTGCTCTTTCTTTAGTTCTTTGAATATATTTTAAAAAGCTGACTTAAAGTCTTTATTTAGTAATTCCAATATCTGGGTTTCTGCAGGAATAATGTCTATTAAATATTTTTTCCCTTTTGTATGGGTCATACTTTCTTGATTTTTGTATGTTTTACAAATTGTATGTTTTAAATAATATAGTATGGCAACTCAGGAAATCAGATTCTCCTCATTTTCCAGGGTTTCTGGTTATTGAGGGTTTTTTTCCCTCTGTCATTGTTTGTTTTCTTTAGCAGCTTTTCTGAATAATTCTGTGAAGTCTATATTCTTTGTCATGCGTAGTCACTGAAGTTCTGCTTAAACTGTTTAGCTTAATAGTCAGGTAATAATTGCAAAGAGATTTCTTTAAATATCTTATTTAAATATTTATTTAAATATACTTCTCCCAGTCTTTGAGGATGGACTTAGTGTACATATATTGGGGGTAAATATAACACTCAGCCATGCAGTTTACAACTTTGCATTAGCCTTCACTTCTTGTCTGTGCACTCTCAAGATCAGCCTGAGGTGAGAGCTTAGGGCTTGCTCAGGCCTTTCCTGAGCATATGCATAACTCTAGCATGTATGTGAACTTCTAGATTACTAGGAATATGTTGGAACTTTTCAATGCCCTTAGGGATAACTCATTCCCCAGCTTTTCCTTTTAAGCTTTTTGGTTAGCTATTATTTGCCCCTATTGGTATCCATCACCTCAGGCAACAGTGAAGTTAAATAATTCACATGGCTGGGCATGGTGTCTCATGCACTTTGGAAGGCCAAAGTGAGAGGATTGCCTGAGCTCAGGGATCCCAGACCAGCCTGGGCAACTTGACGAGACCTCATCTCTACAATAAAAATAAAAAAATAGCCAGGCATGGAGGTGTATGCCTGTAGTTCCAGCTACTTGGAAGGCTGAGGCGGAAAGACTGCCTGAGTCCAATAGGTTGAGGTTGCAGTAGCCATGAGTGTGCTGGGCGACAGAGTGAGACACCAACTCAAAAATAAAAAATAATTCCCTCTAGATGTCTTCAACAAATGACCCCAGGGACAAAGCTTTTCCAGGGATAAGTCAGGTCACTTAAAGACAGCCTTGCAGGGAACAGCCAGAGAGGTCAATTAATAACAATTCTCTAGGAATGAGACTCGGAGGGAACTCCAACCCTGTTCTGAACCATCTGGTGGCTGCCAGGAGGTTGGTTTTTTCACCTTAAGTGTGGGCAGTTAGTTTTCAAAGCTACTGTAGAACTGGGGTAGGGAAAAGAAGGAAACAGGGTAAGTTAAAGAGCCAGAAAACTCACTGGTCTTACACAAATTCAACTGTATTTATTGAATAAATACTATGAATTGCTGGAAGCCTTTGGTTAATTTTCAGATTTCTGAAAAATGTTTATTCTGAGAAGTTGCTACTTTTCTCATCGCTTTTATAATAGAGAGGAGTTTTGCAGATTGTTAGTCTGCTGTTTTTGCTGGCATTACTCACTTTTATTGATTTATGGTCTTGTTATTTATTTTCTTGGCACTGCTTTAGATGCAAATATTGATATTTCGTTTTCATTCAGTTACATTTATTTTTCCCTTTGGGACTTCCTCTTTAACCCGTGGATAATTTAGAATTCTGTTGTTTTATATTTAAGTGCTTAGAGAGTGTCTTATTGACTTTCTATTATTGATTACTATCTTGACTCCAATATCTTCAAGAAACTTACTCTGTGTGATTTTAATTTTTTTAAATGTTGAGGTTTGTCTTATGGTTCAAAATTTGAATGATCTGTCTTTGTGAATGTTCCATGGGTACTTTAAAAGTGTGTATTATTCCATTGTTGGAATTCCATTGCGTGTTCTTCAAATGTCAGTTAGATGTTGTTGGATGGTGATGGTGTTCAAATAAATATGCTATGTCTTTGTTAATTTTTTTTTAGTCATTCTGTCAGTTTCTGAGAGTGGGGTGTTGACATTCCCAAGTATATTTGTGGATTTGTCTATATTTGTCTACAATAACTCATCATAGTCTACTGTTAGCAATGTTTATCAGCCGGGCTTGGTGGCTCAGCCTGTAATTCCATGCCTTTGGGAGGCTGAGGTGAGTCCGTGGGTTTGAGACCCACGTGGGCAACTTGGCGAGACCTCATCTCTATAATAAATCAAAAAATAGCCGGGCGTGGTAGCGCGCGCCTGTAGTTCCAGCTACTTGGAAGGCTGAGGTGGAAGGATCGCCGGAACCCAGCAGGTCAAGGCTGCAGTGACCGGGAGCGGCCACTGCACTCCAGTTTGGCCTCTTTGGTTCTTCATGAGAAATTTGCTGTCACCAAATTGTTTTACCCATGTAAGTAAAGTGTTATTTCTCTTTAGGTACTTACTGTGGTTTGGATATGGTTTGTTTGTCCAAATCTCATGTTGAAATTTGATCCCCAGTGTGGTGGTGTTGAGAGGTGAGACCTAATGGGAAGTGTTAGCGTCATGGGGAATGGCTCCTTCATAAATAGATTAATGCCTCCTTTGGGCGTGAGTGAGTCTCACTCTTATTAGTTCCCATGAGAACTAGTTGTTAAAAGGGGTCAGAGTTCCCCACACCTCTCTTACTTCCTCTTTCACTACATGATTTCTGTACATACTGGCTCCTCTTCACCTTCCACCATGAGTGGAAGCAGCCTGAGGCCCTTACCAGATGCATGTGCCTGTGCCATGCTTCTCGTACAGTCTGCAGTACCATAAGCCAAATTTAACTCTCTTCTTTATAAAGTACCCAACCTCAAGTATTCCTTTATAGCAACATAAAATGGACTAAGAAATTATTTCAAGATTTGGAATTTGCCTTTAGTTTTCAGAAGTTTGACTCTACTATGTCTTGGTGTGAATTTCTTTGGGTTTATACAGTTTGGTATTCCTTCAATTTCTTGAATGTGTTGCTTTATGGTTTGTTTTGTTTGTTTGTTTGTTTGTTTGTTTTCAAACATTGGGAAAATTTCAGTCATTGCTACTTCAAATATCTTTTAATTACTATTTTCTTTCTCCTTTCCTTCTAGGATTGCAATAATATGAATGTTAGAGTTTTTCATTACGGTCCCTGAGTCTCTGTTCTTTTTCTTTTCAGTTTATTTTTTCTGTGTTGGTCAGATTTGGTCATTTCTCTTGTCCTATCTTCAAACTCATTTATTCATTCCTCTGTTATATTTTTTCTGGCATTGAGACTATTCAGTGAGTTGTAAAAACATTTTTGCTTATAGTATTTTCAGTTATATAATTTAATTTCCTTTTTAAAAATACTTTATATACTGAGATTATCAACTTTTCCTTATGTTTTAAACATGTTTGTGATTGCTTGTTGAAGCATTTTTATGCTGGCTACTTTAAAGTCCGCATCAGATAATTTCAACATCTGAGTCACCTCAGTGATGGCAGCTGGTTGATTGTTTCTCTTGCTCAAATTGTGATTTTGTTGATTGTTGGTATGATGAGTGATTTTCAATTGTATCCTGAACATGTTTGTTATTACATTGTGAGACTCTGAATCCTATTTAATCTTCCTTTTCTTTTTTGGCCGACAGTCACCCATTACAAAAGTTAAGCAATGACTCCTACTGTCTATGACTGCATATGCATAGGATGAAAGTTCAGCAACCCTGGTTGCACCAACTTACATTGCCTCTTTGTCTCCAAATGGGGTATAAACACAGCTCCCTGCTAGACCTAGCTGACACAGAGGCAAGAGGACATGGATGTCTGACTACCACAAACTGTCTGTTTTAGTTGCTTGCTGGCAGATGAGGGTTGGATGCTCAGTGAACAACTAGACTCCACTGACAATACCAAAGCAAGAAAATTGAAGTACTGCCTGCTTCTGCTGAGTGACACATGAAAGATTGTTTCTATCTTTGGCCCTGCCAAACCACTGGGTTGGGTAAATCAGAGTTCTACTCTGGTTTCCCTGGTGTTGGTAGAGGAGATAGAAGATTAACTTTCCATTGGGCCAAGAACCTTGTGTGCTCTAAACACCTATTGGTGTTTTTCTGGAGTAGGGCAAATATTCTGTCATCTTATGCCTCTTTTCTCCTGATCCTTTGCTCAAGGGGAATAGGGCTTTCTTTGGGCCTCTTTTTTCCTTTACTGTGCTTATTGGTGCTTCTAGGTTGTAGGCTTCACTAGTGCTCCATTCACAATACATGGGAGGCCAAAAGAAAACCTAGGGAACTTACTACTATGTTGTACCTCAAGTCTCAATGTCCTTAGTCAGTCTACTTTCTTGTTTGCACCTTTCAAAGTTGTTCTATTTTTGTTTGTTGTGTTATATCAGAGTTTTTTAATTGTAAGAGAGAAGACCTTGGAGAAATGAGGCTATTCCATCTTGCCTGGAACCAGAACTCTGAAATTACTTTCTGTGAAGATCTTTAGTGATGTGGAAAATGCTTAATGTTAAGTAAATAAGAAAGATAGAATTTTCACATATTACCTAATCTCAATCATGTAATATATTTCAGAACTGGATAGAAATATACCACACCATCAACAATGTTTATGACTGTGTTGTGAGATTCGGAATAATTTTCATTATTTCTGTGTTAATATCTTTCTTGTATATTTCAATTTTTCTACAGGATAAAAAAAGTTTACAATTTAAAGCTGTGTTTACTTAAATGCCCTTTCTATACTGAACTGTAATCTTTCTTTCTCTTATTTTTTTCTATTGGTCCTAGTTTTGCCTCCTGGAAATGAAAAAATACAACCTCTTTCCCCCTGATATCCCATAAAGCATTCAAAGAAACACAAATTTATTTTGTATAAGTAAATATGAGCCTCTCCCTCAGATTTCCTCTCACATCTTGACCTTTGGTTTCTTCTTATTAATATTCAATTATTTCTAGGGCATTCTTCTTAAAAGACAAGGTTGAAGAAAACAGGAACGGGGCCATGGCTTTTGTTCATCTCACCAGACTAAGTCAGCTGCCTATCCTTTGTGCACCAGAGAAACTTTCTCATCTCTGATAGGTCACTCACAACCAGGGCTGCCATTGTAAGTTTTTTTTCCACCCCCAATGAGCTCCTGTCTCGTTCTTCTCTGTGACCCCACCACTTAGCATAGTGCCTGGCATGGAATAGGCACTCTATAAATGTTGAGTTGAACAGATAAGTAGATGAATAGATGGACATGAGGAACAAATATGTGTTGGCTAGATAGACTAATTAATTAATTAATTAATTAATATCCTCAGTCAATTCTGTTCTGCCTGATTCACCTAATCTGCTCACTTTCTTACTCCAAGTCTTAATATCTTCTCCAAGCCTCTGTGCATACACAGCTATTATCTCACTGAGGTTTACCTTAAACAAATGCAAAACATTCTTCAA
Source organism: Cephalopachus bancanus (assembly GCA_027257055.1). Taxonomy (NCBI): domain Eukaryota; kingdom Metazoa; phylum Chordata; class Mammalia; order Primates; family Tarsiidae; genus Cephalopachus; species Cephalopachus bancanus. The sequence continues at coordinate 299,292 of JAPVLO010000159.1, read as the reverse complement.
AATGTCCTTTTTATGAGCCTTGATTTTAATCTTTGCCTATTTTTGTAGTATTTAACAGGTAATGAGATTTTAAGAATAGAGTTTTGAATAACTTATTTTAAATATTTATGTCATTTTCCTGGGACCAGATAATTTGATCAAATAATCAATTTTTTCCACCCACCAAGCCAAGTCTCATCACATTGAGGCATCTATTTATCCATCAAATGGCTGTGAAATGATAGAGGGTTAAAGAGACAACATTTTAAAACTCAGAATCAGTGGTTGACCAGGAAGACCTTAGCAATATCATTTACCACAGGAAAGGTCGCATTTCTGAAGGAGCTCAAGTTTAGATTTTTGATATTATCTCCAAAGAAGGCTCTCTGTACAGTCACAGAAATGCCTCAAATAACATAATGATGCCACACTGTATATTCTTTTTTTAAAAGCAATGATTGTTAAACAGAAGAATTTAAAATATGCCACAATTTTTATAACTCTGCTTTGAAATTTCATTCTTTTTTTAAAAAATATATCAGGAACTCAAAAAATGGACGTGCCCGAGGGCTTTTCCTGACCTTTAAGAAGCTGTAGGAATTGGAACTAATATTCTTTAAGATGCTGATTACAATAACTTGGAATAATATGCCCACCATTACTATTTGTCCTTTTAGAATACTGATTGAATGGAAGAGTCCTGGGTGAGAATTCATACCAAAGAAAATATAATTAAACTGCATTTGCTCTTTGGTCCCACATTCACTTCTAGGAATGCCTTTTGGCTTTATGAGACCTCTGGTACATAGAGGGATTGAAGTATCTTTGAAGTCTTTTATCAGGGAATCTCTTCTTGCAAGGGTCTATAGTTTTCTGCTTCTTTTATGGGAATACACAACAAGAAACTTTTCTCCACACACATTTTTTTTATACTCCAGAGCAAACTTGTGCATCACAAGCCTTTCATGTAATGGGGGCTAGTTTCAGCTCTCAATGTCATTGTCTCTGTTTAAGAGTGAAAGTAGGTTTTTCTGAAAGACACAAACTATGTAATAGCATTGTCCCAGGGTGCTGCATTTTCTTCTCTTATTTTTATATATTCTTCTGTTTGGACCCCTCTTGAAATTGATCTGTTGAGAAAAGATGATTGAGCCCAGGAAACTTCACCAAATAAACAAAATAATTTCTCCATTGTTAAGTAAAGCAACATCTAATACTTTTGCACTGATGGTCTTTGTTCATAAAAGTCAAAAAATTTTTCAGATTTTTGACAATATATTTGCAATTTGGAATGCCTTTGATCAAACTTTATTACCTTGAACCATTTCACAAAAATTAGACTTAAATACATTATTATAACTTATATCATTTTTTTCACCTTAATTTATCATGAACCTACTAAGTGCCAGGCACTATTCTAGGTGAACAAAACAGACAAAAGCTTCTGTTCTTAACAGATGCTGGAGAGGATGCAGGGGAAAGGGAACACTTTTACACTGTTGGTGGGAGTGTAAACTAATACAATATCTGTGGAAAACAGTGCGGCAATTTCTAAATGATCTAAAAATCGACCTTCCATATGAGCCCACAATCCCCCTACTGGGAATATACCTGGAAGAACTCAAATCACTCTATAAAAAAGATACCTGCATACGTATGTTTAGCACAGCATTGTTCACAGTAGCAAGAACATGGAACCAACCGTACTGCCCATCAAAAGAGGACTGGATTTTTTTAAATGTGGTACATATACACGATGGAATATTACGCAGCCATAAAGAAGAACAAAATCATGAACTTCCCGGCAACCTGGATGGACTTAGAGTCTGTAATACTGAGTCATCTATCACAGAAACAAAGAACTGGCTATCACATGCTCTTACTCATAAGGGAACCTTGAACAATTATTGTAACACTATAAGAAAAGGATTGGCAATAGTGGGAAACGGTTGGGCGGGGGACAGGGAAGCAGAATTGGCAGCTGAGGGAAACTGCCAGGGGAGGGATGGGCACACCTCATTAACAAGTGTACCTGCATAAATGAACATTTGCATACCTAACCCTGAATTGTACCCCACGTCTCAATAAATAAGTAAATAAATTTTAAAACAGTTTCTGTTCTTATGGAGCTTACTTTGAATGGGAAAGAAAAATAGATGACGAGGTATGTCAGGTAATGACAAATTTTATGAAGAAAATGTTGCAGTGGAAGACAATAGTGACAGAGGCTAGGACCTTTCACAGGCGAGTGACAGAGTGAGACATGTGGAAGTTGGGAGGAAGAGCATTCCAGGAAGAGGAGGTAGTGGATTCAAAGGCCCTTTCATGGGAGTGTGCCTGGCGTATTCGTGAGGCACTGTCAAGGAAAGTGGTGGGATTAAAAGTCGTGACAGAGGGAGACAGAAGGAGGAGGGGAAGAAGAGATACCCAGGTTTCAAACCAATTAAGGAATTTTTTTAGGCCATGAAAAAAAACTTTAATATGAGTGTGAGGAGAAACCAGTAGAGAGGTTGGAGCAGAGGCATAACACGAGTTTGTGTTAAGAGGTCGCTATTGTTGTCAAGTGAAAAAATAAACTGAAGAGGCCAAGGCAGAGGCAGAGAGACCAATTTGGGAGCTATTGCAATAGTGTAGGTAAGAGATGATGGTCTTTTGATCTAAGCTGGTATGTAGAGGTGGTGAAAAGTGGTCAGATCCTGCATATAATTTGAGGATAGAGCAACAAGATTTTCCAATATATTGAATACGGTGTATGAGAGAGAAAGAAAATAATCAAGGATGACACCAGCATCTCAAGACTTTTGTCCTGAGTAGTTGCCATTTGCCAAAATGGGGAAGACTTGGGGAAAAGCAGGTTTGGAAGTAAGTGTTTGGAAATTAAGACTTTTGTTTCAGATATGTTGAGTTTTGAGACTGATTGGAAACTAGAGTTATAAAGCAAACTGTTGGGACACATCAATTATTATTAATGAAAATTGGGCTAAAATTCAACACGAATATATCTCAATGTTTCTCTAAGTACATTTTTTCTGTTGCTTGTTTCATGTACTATTTAATAGCACTACATTGAACTTCCATTTCCAACCATGGTGGAGTAACTGGTAGAGTAATCCTCCCTCCATAAACAACTATAAAACTGGACAAAATATTAAGGAGCTGTTTTTATGCAGTGAACAACAGGCAGCACAAGACAGTAATCCCCAAGAGAAGGAAAACTTACAAGGTAAGCTTCATGATTGCCCAGATCTCTGTCTAGGGAGATTTTCTAACCGAACCCAGCAGAGAGCTGGAATCCAAGCAGAGAATTGTGATTTATGTGAACTAAGGGGCAGCGATCATAGTTTGGGGCAGCTGAAGCAGCTAGAGTCTGTGGTGAGACACAGCAGAGGAGGGAGTTATGCAGAGAGAGGGACCCAGAAACCCATGTGGGGAATCCCCCATGAATCCGTTGCAGGGTGAGCTGTCAAAGCGCAGCGCAAGACCTCTTGTGGCTTGACAGACAGCAATCACTACCATGTTGGAGTGGTATGGAGATATGAGAGGTTGAACAGTACTTGAGGACATTGGAAAACTCAAGTCCTGGGACTGGTCCCAGCAAAGTGAAAAGACCTTGTGTACACCTTATTAACATCCCTGGTATCCAGCTGAGACACTGGAAAGTCTGTACCTTAGGAGTAAGGACCAAGCCCTAGAATAACATCTACTCTAAATCTACCTTAACAAAGTCTAAAGTCAAATTCCAAAAGGTTCCATGGAATGAAGGGTTTAGAGGATGAGTCCTGTCAAGTTAGAGGGACTTTGGAGGCAAGGTGAACTTTCCACCTATCTGCACTAATCAAGTACAAAACTAAGGCTGCATAAGTTCACGTTATCAATCATTAATTAATAACCCTGCTAAAATAAGAACCAAGACTCTTCGTGGAAAGAATAGAAACCAGGGTTCTCTAAAATGCACTATCACAATTCCAATAATAGTCAAAAAGTGCTAGACATACAAAGAAACAAGATAATGTGAACCACAGTAATTAATTTTTTAAAAGCAGTCACTTGACACCAAACTCAAAACAGACCAGATTTTAGAATCAGCAAGCAAGATTTTTAAAGTAACCATTAAATTTTTATTTAAAAAAAATTAGAACAAAATGTGGTCCTTAGTGAGTGAGTACGTAGGGAATCTTTTCAGAGAAATTAAAACTGTGAAAAATGGAAATTCTTGAAATGAAAAGTTAAAAAGTTAAAAGTGTCATTTAGGAGTTTTTAAAAAGGTTCTGTGGACAACTAATCCTTTGCACTCAGAGACATCTCACGGTTAACCTACCAGCAACTCGACTGCACTTTGTTACAAAATAGTGAAAAACAAATCACTTTCTATTAAATAGTATAGCATTGGAATGAATTATTTTATTGTAATGATATTTGATTTATAATGGAATTTTGGACATTTAGGAACTTTTTATGACACAAAAATCAAAATTTTATTGCTTATATTTTTCTGACATATGGTAATGTATGAAATGATCACCGACGTGCATTGCAGATTCATTGATACATGCCGTGCAATAGTAATTTGTTTGACATCTTCCATCTGATGTTTTTCTTTCTACTTGAACAGACAACACAGTCTCATTTTCTTCCTCCCACATTAATAATATGTAATTTATTGTGAAGTGTGTTGTTTGATGTCAGTGTGTAAGGACATACTTATGATTCCTAAAAACCACTTCTCAACTAATTAATCAGAAGCTTGACAAATTTCAAATGAGACATAGGTTTTCATTTTTAAAAAATTTTTTTAATTTATTTCTTTTTTTAAAATTTATTTAGGAGTTAATAACACATATCTCTTGTTCCCAGAAGAATAATTTCCTGTACAACAAAATTTTTCTGAATTATCTGTATAAAAGTCTAAATCGAATTCATCTTCACTGTTGTTTGTATTATAATTCTCAATTTTGTCTTTTCGTTTTGCCATGGTTCTGAAAACTAAATAAATGAATAAAAAATTTCTAATTTAAATTATGAAATCACAAAATGAATTGTATCAAAAGAATATTACCTTTCCAATTTTATTTTTCCAACTTTGTACAGATAGATATATTTGATCTGCACCACTTGATACTTCAATATGATCTGCCTGCAACTTCAAAATTGTCTTTTTTTCAAAGCTACAGTAGCTTTCTTATCTATCTTTTCCAATTATGCCATGTGATACAAAGGGTATACCCACAGTTGTCTTTCTTATACTAACATTCTTATTTTTTTGAATTGGAGTCTCACTCTGCCGCCTAGGCTGGAGTGCAGTGGTACATTCATGGCCACCACAGCCTCGAACTGCTGGGCTCAGGTGATCTTTCTGCCTCAACCTTCCAAGTAGCTGGAACTACAGGCACACGCCACCATGCCCAGCTAATTTTTTGATTTATTGTGGAGATGAGGTCTCACCAAGTTGCCCAGGCTGGTTTTGAACCCATGGGCTCAGGCAATCCTCTCACCTCGGCCTCCCAAAGTGCTGGGATTATAGGCGTGAGCCACTACTTCTGGCTTATAATAACATTCTTTATCACTACTTTCTTTTTTTTTTTTTTTTGAGTTGGAGTCTTACTCTGTCACCCAGGCTGCAGTGGCACACTCACGGCCACCACAGCTGCGACTTGCTGGGCTCAGGTGATCCTTCCGCCTTAGTCTTCCAAGTAGCTGGAACTACAGGCATGCGCCACCACGACCAGCTAATTTTTTTTTTAATTTACTGTAGAGATGAGGTCTTGCCAAGTTGCCCAGGCTGATTGAACCCATGGGCTCAGGCAATCCTCTCCCCTCGGCCTCCCAAAGTGCTGGGATTATAGGCGTGAGCCACTGCGCCCGGCCTATCACTGCCTTCTGTTACAAAGAAGTGTTGATACCCCTGTGAAAACACTTCACACATTCTCTTTCTGTGATGCCAGCTGATTTCTTTTAAAATGTATGTCTCAGTATATATTCCATCTCTTTATTTGCTTTCCCATGCAATTTGAATGGAAAACTTCAAAGAAACATTCATTTTTTAAAAATTTGCACTTGCATAGGTTTGTCCTATGTAATCACCAGCAATCTCTTTATGTCCCCTGAGTGGTTTGCTAGATTTTCGATGTCCCTCGGAGGGGAAATCACAGTGCAAAGGGTTAAAATAAGAAACTTCTGTTTAAAAAGATTTAAATAGGTTGGTTTATTGCAGTACTTCTTAAAGCTTTTGATATGCATATGTGCATGATGAAACTCCAAAAGAGATTATAGGATACAATGGCTTCCATACACATTTGACTATGGAACTCAACTCACCCAGCACCAGCAGTCTACAGGATGTATTAGAGAATTACCCTTGGACTTTATGCCTTCATCTCTTCTATTTGTGCTTATTATCTGATCTGCCATGTATTCTCAGACTATGCCCTTGAATACTATTTTCTCTGCTTTGAAACTCTTTCTACGCCTACATCTATCTAACTGTTCATTCTTTAAAACTTATCTTAACTATCCTCTTAATTCTGAAACCTTCCCCAGCTTCCAATCAAAGAATTGGCCTCTCCATTTCTTGAGGTTCCCTAGCACTCTGTAGAAACATTCATTGAATCACCGTTTGCCATGCTGGGCTATAATTATATGTCTACCTGGCTCTTCCTGTGACCGTCCTGTGGAGACTGTCACCTCCTCAACGGCAGTGAGCAATCTGATTCACCTAAATGTCTTCCACATATAGTATAAGGCAAGGGATCATGACCAGCAGATCATGACTGTTGAGTGAGCAACAGTCTTACTTCAGATATGACACCAATGAAAGCAATGACCAAAATGATACATACGCCAATATTTAGTAGCATTAAGAAAAATCACAATAATCCTCTGAGGCATAGTATTTCATGATGATTAGAAACACAAACTCTGGAACCAGACTGCCAGGGTTCATATTTATACTTTCTCACAAACTACTCACTTACTATCTCTGTAACCTGGGGCAAAATTTTTTTTTTTTTTTTTTGATGTCAGAGTCTCACTCTGTCTCCCAGGTTGGAGTACAGTGGTATGATCACGGCCACCACAGCCTCAACCTGCTAGGATTAGGCAGTCCTTCTGCTTCAACCTTCCAACTAGCCACGTCCTGCGCCACCACATCCAGCTACTTTTTAAATTTCTATTGTAAAGACGAAGTCTTGGTAAGTTGACCAGGTTGGTCTCGAACTCCTGGGCTTATGCAATCCTCTCACCTCTGCCTCCCAAAGTTCTAGGATTACAGGAGTGAGCCACAGCACCCTGCCTTGGGGCATTTATTTAACCTTCTTCAGCCTCAGATTCTTTTTCTAGAAAATGAGGATAGTAGCACCTTCAACCCCATAGAATGGTGAGGATTAAATGAGATCATTCATATAACATAGTTACAAAGCCATACACATAGAAGGCACTCAGCAGTGGTTATTTATGTTATTTACCTTTTCCTGCTTGCTATATGCCTGTCACCACCTCCCCTCCTATGCATGAATCAGTTATCAGTATGCCCCTCTAGCTTCCTTACCCCCACCCCCTGCCTGTTACTGCCACCCCTTACCAACACCTATCCACCCATTCATGCCAAAGGGCCAGCATGAGCTGCTGGCATGTTCCAGCTTGCGCTTATCCCTCTGTGTATTTCCAATACTCTATGTTCAGACCACCTCATCCCTCAGAGCCAGATTGGAGCTGAGTATACCTGTGAAACTTTATCAACTCTACATCTCTCTCTCTCTTTTTTTTTTTTTTTTTTTTGAGTCAGGGTCTCACTCCATTGCCCAGGCTAGTGACACACTCACGGCCACCCCGGCGTTGACCTGCTGGGCTCCGGCAATCTTTCTGCCTCAGCCTTCCAAGTAGTTGGAACTACAGGCACGTACAAGCGTGCCTGGCTAATTTTTGATTTATTGTAGAGATGAAGTCTCGCCAAGTTGCCCGGGCTGATCTCAAACCTATGGGCTCAAGAAATCCACTCAACTCGGCCTCCCAAAGTGCTGGAATCACAGGCTGAGCCACCAAGCCTGGCCATCTCTCTCTTTTTTTCCTGCAGTATTTGTCTGGTCTACATGTGTAGAGGCCAAAGCAAGTTCATCTTGGATGCTAATCTGCCATGTTGATTTCTGATTAACCTCAGTTCTGAAACGGCCCCTAAGATGTCCCATTTATCTGTTGTTCCTTTCGTAAGAGCAGGTACTTACCATAAAGCCTCCCATCAAACAACTTTGATGTTATCATACTTCAAATGCCCTACACGTCCCTTTTGAATCACCCCTTCCCTATGGTATGAGCCCTGGGTCTGGGGAGGGTTATGGACCCACCATCTTGTCCTGCAGCCATCTAAGACACAGACATGGTTTCTGTTCCTAAATCCCTATTAAATGTGCTTTGTTGTTGTTGTTGTTGTTGCTGTTATTTATTTATTTTTTTTTAAGAACCTGGATTTGTCAGCCTCTTTCTTTGGCCTCTCAGCTTCTTGGGACTTTAAGGATGGGTCTGTATAAACTTACTCACCTTTAAACATGATGTGGCATTTTGATGTTTCATATATGCAAGTGCTCTTTCCTCGAAAGAACTGTGGCCCTTCTGGTTAGAGGCCTAATCTCATTACATTTCCTTCTGTGACCATCTCCTAGACTCAAGACCCAGGGAAGGGCCATTGCAGGATACTCAGAGTGCAACAGGGCATCAGACTATCTCTGCAGAAGTCCTTGGGATCACAAGGATTCGACAGCAGACGTCACATGCCTGAACTACCTACAGAGTCCAGGCAGCAGGTCGTGTGTGAGAGATTCACTGTTTTAGACAACTGAACATTATAACTGAGTAATAATGTATCTACAAAGATTTGATTATTTGGGGCTGTGTGGCTAGAACTCAGGATCCAGGACAAAGGTCAGAGTGTTGTGTCCTCTCAGCTGGTGTGACATATTGTGTTCCATCCTTGAACACTGATAGATTATAGTGGCAATCCCAAGAACATACAAAGAAGGGAAGCAAGAATGTTTAGTAATATAGAAATGACATCAGAGGGTGAACAGCTCTAAAACTTGAAGGTTTTCACTTGAGAAAATGTATGATTTAGTGTGATATCCTTTGACAAAGACCATTAGGGTTTATTTAAACCTTAAAATTAGTGTTGATGGTGACATAGCTATAATATCTTAGCAAGAGATTTCCTTTTTAAAAAATCAAATTACCCTCTGTTAAACCTTACTGGACAAGTGGCTTGGAAAGGTGTTTTCTCCTTTCTTTTTGCTATCCCAATCTTAGTTGTAGAAAAACCACCCCACAGCATTCTTCTCTGATCAGGACTTTAAAAAAATATGAATGTCTCATACAAAGTATGAGGTGAGGTCTGGCTATCAGTGGGAACAATCCTGTCTAAAAACTGAGCATTCAGTGTAGGAAGACAGTGACCATGATCTTGCAATATTGGAGTTATGCTACTGCTGAAGTATAAGTTTACTATGCATGTCCACATGAGACTGTTAGGAAGGACGACTCAGTAGACACAGAAAAGGGTAGAATATACACTGCAAGAACTAAAGATAATAAGACAGTCCAAGAGATTTAAAATGTCCAGATAGATAAAGAAATCAATAGGATCCTTTAGGCAGGAAGAGAATATTGAGGAAAATAAGGAAGTACATAGAAATTTTGGAAATAAAATATATAGTCATTAAAACTAAAACACTCAGTAGGCAAGTTAGACCAGATAACCAGAGAGAATTACTAGTGGTTTGGAAGAGGGTTCTGAAGAAATCACACCAAAGCACATAGGACAGAAAGTATGAAAGTGAAATCAATGTAATGTGAAGAGTAGGATGACCAAATCCAACATAAATCAAATAGAAGGTGAAGAAAGAAAATGGAATGAGGGAGAGGCATCACATTAAAGAGAAAACAGCAAAGAATTTGCCAGAATTGAAGGAGGAGGAGTGCTCAGACTGAAAAAGCACACTGAATTATGAGCAGGGTAAGTAAAAATAAACACACCTGTAATCACATCACCGTGAAACTCAGGAATGTCAAAGACCAAATACTGATTCTCTTCAGAAAGGGAACTAAAGTAAGTGTCTGGGAAGGTATATCCTGTCTTTTCTGGTGGGCTGGCGGTCTTTCTCAGCTTCCAGTCAGAGAAAGGAGCAAGAACTGAGAAGTAACCACTTACTTTTTCTAGGTGAAGGATAGGATGTTGAGGGACACATTTGGATCAAGATGAAGGAGCTGATTTCATCCAAACCACTTTGCAAGGTCTCACTGTTAAGATTTATTGATAATATGGTTTGGGCTTTCATCGTGCGCGGGCGTGTGTGTGTGTGTATTTGTGTGTGTGTGTGTGTGTGTGTGTGTGTGTGTGTGTGTGTGTGTGTGTGTGTGTGTATGTGTTTAGGGACTGGTGTCAGGCGTCTTAAATTATCTATAATCCATCTCCTCCTTTTCAGTAGATGTGCATAAAGCAACGGTAAAAATATCCTCCCACAGCAGGAATTCTCAATCCTGACTGCACATGAGAATCACCTGAGGAACATTTTAAATGTATCAACGCCCAGTTGGACCCACGTTTTAAACTATCTGGAGAGTGACGTCAATGATATAAATAATCGCTATGTCACGCAGACTCCTCTCTGTCCATGCACTGAAGGAACTCAGCCAGTGTGCCCGCAGTATGTGTCAAGTGCCTCTCTGAGTGTCGAGTCCTGTTAGGCTTGACCATCTATGACGGGGTTGCTGGTTCCCTGCTCTCTCTCAATCCTCTTGTAGTCATGGCTGTGTCCACTGAATGTCCCCACCTTTGTTGTAAACGCAAGCCTCACCACGGGCAGGGCCAAAAGGCATTTTCTTATAGACAACTTACTCTGATCAAATGTAAATATGACCTCTGAAAACTGTTAACCTGACCACTTGAGGGTTGATGGCGATAGGAACTAAGAAGTCCTTCATCGTTTCACTTGCAGAATTACAAGAAGATGACGAAGGCTGAGTTCTGTTTTAAGAAGTATTTACCCAGAAAAGCTTTACCCCAGGAGTCACAGTCTTTGGGGATATACTTGATAAAACCACTCCTTCATGTGTGGGAGGTTGGATAGGTCACTGTGGTTTGGGAAGCTTCAGTTTCTTCATCAATAAAGTGAATGAGGGGGCTGGATTGGACTTTTGGCTTGTGGTCAAGGGCACATGCATATTCAGACCTCACAAAAAACTCCAAATCGGGGTGTTTCGGGGTAGGACCCAGGGCTGTGTTTTGAAGAAGGCTCTGCAGATGATACTGACATACACTGCTAGTTACTGGCTTAGATTTTTTTAATTCCCAATATTTTATATCAATACTCCCACTTTGTTTAAAGTTTTAAAAATTGTCTAATAATAGTGCTATAATTCCCCTCACAAAACCTGGTACTATGATTGCATATACATTGGAATTTTTTTCAAAAGAAACTTTAGATGAAGAATTCACTTATGTAATAAAAGGAATCCAAGTACCAATGCCACAGTAACCCATACAACTCTACTACAGACTCTTAATTTAAGTGAAATGAAGTACTTGGTTTAGGAAAAATGCTACTGTGTATAATGAGATGCCCTGATGTTCTGTAACATTCATGATGAAAAGGGCCAGTGTAGGAGTCTTCAAGCAAACCTCATTTCATTACCAAACTGTTGGACCCAAGAACTAGAGGAAAGGTCTTACATCAGGGATGAGAATAAAGAACTGAAACTTACCCTGGAATTGAGAACAGAAATTGAAGGCATGACTAAAAAGCAGAAATAGCTGTAGAGAAATCACCTTCTTGCAACAGAACCCTAAATCCTCCATGTCACCATACAGAATACATACACACGCTCCCACCCCCTCATCTCTGGGCAAACGTGGGGCAGGACCACAGCTCTAAAGCTATTCAGTGCCTCATCCTGTCAAAATCAAGTCTCAAAGTAAGAGTAAATTGACTTGTAGAAAACTGAAGTTGTTTTCTTGCATACCCAAGCTTGTGGACTGGGATATATCCCTGCCACAAAGTTGCTATTATCATTACTCAGGTTACTGTTGTGTGGCTGCATTCATTCAGGGAGCCTTTTCACCTTTGCTCCAGGGCTCAAGTGTAGATCTTGACATACCCAGAGTCCTTCCTGCTTTTTCCAGTTTCCAAGTATGGATTGTCCCTTCCTCCTTCCACTAACAGTGGGGGAATTCATTCATTTGCTCCTTTGGTTCATTCATTTGTTCTATAAACATCATGTGTCAAAGACTACTTTAGGCTCCAGAAATATAGCCAGGAACAGACAAGTTCCTTCTCTCTTGGAGGCTGTGTTCAGGAGGTGAGGGACAGAAAACAAATAAACATATAAAGTGTCAAGAGGTGACAAGTGCTCTGAAGATAAAAATAGTAGGGTAAAGGAATGAAAAGACAGGAGGCAGATGCTATTTTAGAGGTGGTCAGGGAGGCCTCTATGTTGGGCTGACATTTGAGCAGGAGCTCTGTGAACTTATAAAAATGCTTTATCCACATGATAACCTCAGATAATCAGCCAACTGGCACAGGGGGTGGGGGGGTGCTGTTCTCTTGGCAGTATACCCAGAGCCTTGTCACAGTGTAAGACTAAATCAAATGACCTCTAAAAGACAGGTAAATGCCAGCTGGATACAAATTTCCACTGATGAAAGAGACACTGACCCAAAATAAAAACTGGTAGCAGTAGAAACGGGCTCCCATTCAAAACAATGTTCCTGTTAAACATATATCAAATTACTTTGCAAAAGAATAGAGCATGACAAAATCCAAATACCAAAAGCTGTCTAAATAGTGTTTCCAGTTAGTGTTTTTTCTCATGCTGTATTGATTTGAAAATGTTGAAAGAAGGTTTAGATGTTCATTGTCACCCAAGCATGGTAGCTCATGCCTCTGAGCTCGAGAAGGGAAAATTCCTTGAGGCCAAGAGTTTGGGACCAGCCTGGGCAACACTAGAGAACCCTGTCTTTACAAATTTATTTCTTTAAACGTAGCTGAGTGTGGTGGTGAACGCCTGTAGTCCTAGCTGCTCAGGAGGCTGAGGCAGGAGGATCATTGGAGCCCAGAAGTTTGAGGTTACAATGAGCTATGATCACACCACTGCACTCCATCTTGGGAGACAGATGGAGATCCTGTCTCCTAAAAAAAACATAGTCCCAGCCATGTTCCAAGGTTCTGTAGAGAAACAGGTGATATAGCCCGTGGAAGGCCTCCCCTCAACTGTAAGTGGATGCTGAAGGGTGTATGCAGGGGAGGCAGTGAGACATCTGAATCAGGCAGGCTTAGGTTTGAATAGGACTGAAACCGAGATGCTAAAAAACCTGCCCAAGATCACCCCGCCAGTAAGGCAGGAAGCCAGGATTCAAACTCAGGCAGACCTCAGGGCAATTATGCTGAGGGAGGAAAAAATCCAGTCTTTCAAAGGTTCTGATTCCATTTATGTAACAGTCTAGAAATAACAAAATCAGAGATGAAAATGGATTTCAGGTTGGAAGCATTAAGGAGGGGGGTAGCTTTAGCTATAGTAAGAAAGGACGAGAAGTTCTTGCAGTGATGGAACAGATGTGTGTCCTGATTGTAGTGGTGGTTACACTACACGATGTGTGATAAAGTTGCACAGAACTAAATACACACACACACACACACACACACACACACACACACACACACACACACAATGAAGGCATTAAAACTGGTGAAATCTGAAAAACCATGAATTATTCCAATGTCGATTTCCTGGTTTTGATAGGGTCCTATAGTCATGCAAGATGTTACCGTTGGGGGAAACGTACACAGGATTTCTCTGTTTTTATCTCTTACAACTGCATGTGCATCTATAATCACTTAAAAATAAAAAGTGAAAAAATGAACCAAAAAACTTCGCTGGCATTTGGAGGGCCAGTTTTATGAATCAAGGGATTCTTGAATCAAACGGGAGAATATTTAAAAATGTCTATTATTCTGTGATGTTCTCTTGGCCTCTTTAATGGACTAAGAAAACAAATCTAATTGAAAATGGTGACCGGGCTCGGTGGTTCAGCTTATAATCCCAGCATCTTGGGAGGCTGAGGTGAGTGGATTGCCTAAGCCGTCAGGTTCAAGAGCAGCCTGGGCAACTTGGCGAGACCTCGTCTCTACAATTAAAAAAAAAAAAAATTAGCCGAGCATGGTAGCACGCGCCTGTAGTTCTGGCTACTTGGAAGGCTGAGGTGGAAGGATTGCTGGAGCCCAGCAGGTTGATGCTGGATGGCCATAAGTGTGCTACTGCACTCCAGTCTGGGAGACAGAGCAAGACTCCAACTTAAAAAAAAAAAAAAGAAAATGATTTTAGGATACATTTATTAAGTGTTTTATTTAAATTCTTAATTTCTCATAATGTAAGGCACATAAAATATCCCAATTCAATATAAGGAGGGAAAAAGCAGCTTCCAAAATATCTGTATTCCTTCTACAAATCCTCAAATACAAACCACTATGGGGAGAAAGTAATTGAGGAGAAAAAGTTTTAAAATAATCCTCAGTGTCCAGCAACATAGACTGAACTGCCCAGGTAAAACGTGCACATTTCTTCTGTATTCATGGAAGGCTGCAGGAAGAAAGGAATGCCTTTACTCAGTGTTCATTCTATGAGCTTCTTCCATATCCACAGAAAAAGTAATGTCCCCTTTGTTCACCTTTAGTTGTTCTTTAATTTATCTAAAATCTTACATTATAAGCTGTGGAGAATACTGTATTACATTTATTTCCTTTCAATTATATGTGCAAACTGTTATGCTCAACTATGGGAAAATGTATTTTTAAAAGCTAGCATTTAGAAGGCAGATATAGGATAGCGCAGGATGGTGACCTGACTTTGCGGGGGGGGGGGGCGGTTTGGCACGACTGTGTCCTGGAAACACAAACCTGGGCCGGAGAAGGGGAAGAGGAAATTCCCTAGGATACCTCAGAGCCATGGGGAACCCTAGGGCTGGGAAAGGGCCACCCCAACCCCTGAACTCCTGCTGTGAGCTGGGTCAGAGAGAGGATACTCTCTGCTCACAGCAAGATGACCCAGGGATGGTCATATGGTGCAAGACTCCAGTCCAGAGTGCAGGCTTGGGTGGGCTGCACTTGCAGCTCTGGAAACCCAGGTTCTCCTTCACCTTCTCTGTCTGCCCCTTATTATAATATAAATCGACTACTTGGGAAAAACATGTGTTCATTATAAATTTGAGAAATGATCAATGAGAAACATTTTCATGAGGATTCTTACATGCTCTTGGGTCTCAATCAGTTGCTCAGTCTATGTCCCAAGAGTTGGGTGCCAGGTGACAATGATGTGAGCATTGATAGGTATAGTGGTACAGCATCACTAAGGAGAGAACAACTTGAGCAAAGATTTAATGTGGAGTTCATTTCACTTTTCTGCTTTTTAACATTTTTGCTTGATTCTAGACTTTTCGATTAAGTTCTGATGAATCCAAAAATGGATAACTGTCAGTTACTTTATAGCCCCCAGCAATAAGTGCAAAGACTTTCAGATTTCTACTAATGAGACTTGGGCAAACTGAATATGTTTGGGGAGGGTATTGGCCCAGCTCACAGTGGTCCTCTTATTGCCCCTTTTGAACCTACAGGAATGGAAGAGCTCCTAAAAGCTGTGTCTGTACTGAAATACTCCACCTCAATTCCCACCCTCACCCAAACACTTGAAGGATCCTTCTACTTCCTGAAGTTGAAAATTAGTCTGAGCCGGGCTCGGTGGCTCAGCCTGTAATTCCAGCACTTTGGTAGGCCGAGGCGAGTGGATTGCCTGAGCCTGTGGGTTCGAGACCAGCCCGGGCAACTTGGCGAGACCTCATCTCTACAATAAATCAAAAATTGCTGGCCGTGGTAGCACATGCCTATAGTTCCGGCTACTTGGAAGGCTGAGGCAGAAGGATCACTGGAGCCCAGCAGGTTGATGCTGGGGAGGCTGTGAATGTGCCACTGCATTCCAGCCTGGGCAATAGAGTGAGGCTCAAATTTAAAAAAAAAAATTAAAAAAAAAAAATTTCAGGTTCTGTCTGTTTTGTGTTTTGAACAGACACCACAGCCACATGTTTTATGCCCTGGGGATGAAATACAGTCCCCACATACAAGCAAGTTCCATTCTGGGAGCATATTCATAAGTCCAATTTGTTCATAAGTCCAACGAAGTTAAACTAGGTACCCAACTAACACAATTGGCTATACAGTACTGTACTGCAACAGGTTTATAATACTTTTCACACAAATAATACATAAAAAACAAACACAAAAATAAAGAAAAAATTTAAAAATTTTATAGAACAGCATGTGACAGTGTGTATCCAACACATGAACTAATTTACATGATTGGCATGTGAATCCACGTTTACATCTTTGAAAGTTTGCAATTTCAAGATCCTTATGTAGGGAGCTTACTGTAACAGGAACATAGACCTTCAGGGATTAGAACAAAGCAGTCGAGTGGTACACGGAGGGAAACACCCTCAGAGACATTTTTCTTTCTACTCTCGTCCCTGTGACATGGCCACAGGCCCCTTTTTGGGGGGGGTCTATGAAACACTCCCTTTTTCTTATAACACTGTCTACCTTTCTGGTCAATCTGGTTGAGTTGGTTTATCACCTTTAAAGAAGTGTCCTAATGAATACTGATAGAGTCTGCAAGGTCATAGATTGTGCTATTTTGCTCAGCACTGTATCTCCTATGCCTAGCATGTAATTGGGGCCCAACTAATATACACTGAATTAATGCATGAAAAAGACTGAGTAGCGTATGTCCTACATGGGAAGGGAGGAGCTTCAGGAAAGAAGCATGCCAGAAGACAGTTCCTTGCTGGTGGAGGGAGGGTGGGGACGGTTGTATAAGGAAGGATACTTGGAAAGGCAGCCTAATTGATTGGCAAGCAAGAGCTAAGGGGTTTCTCTATCATCAACACCCGTTAAAAATCTTTTAAGTTCGAGACCCTCCTGGGCAGCAAGACCTCATCTCTACAATAAATCAAAAAATCAGCCGGGCGTGGTAGCGCATGCTTATAATTCCATCTACTTGGAAGGCTGAGGCGGAAGGATCTCTGGAGCCCAGCAGGTAGAGGTTGTGGTGGCCGGGAGCGGCCACTGCACTCCAGTCTGGGCGACAGAGTGAGACTCCAACTCAAAAAAAAAAAAAAAATCTTTTAAATACCTTCTCCATATTTTAATGATTTCTCAGGTTGTGAACTCACCTTCAACTGTAGAATCCAGATCCTATCTTTCCCAGCCTGCCTCCCACTGGGGTACAGACCTTTGACTTAGATTTCACCAATCAGATGAAATCAGTGTGAGACACCGATTGGAAACCAACTACAAGAATAAATGGGCAGGGCCTTGGGCCCCCTTGTTGTTGGTATGGTGGAGGCAGAGGCTGTGTGGTCCTGGGCTTAGATGTTCCCTGCCAGGTTGATTCTGTGAAGAGGTTGTGGACGTTGTCTCTAACAGCTCAGCCCAACATGTGCCTTCAGTTCTTCTAATGACACTTTGATTTTTTCTAATACCTCTTAAAAACTCCTTCCTGTTCAAATTAGCTAGGGAGGATACAGGATATAGACGATAAAATCTTTGTCTTGCAGATGGAGCTGAACGTTATGTCCAGAAGTCAAGATGTGATTCAAAGTGAATGATGTGTGGTGGCAATGGTGGTCAGCGGGGCAGTTGAACCCAGGTCCCTAGCAGCCGCCACTGTCCCATCACCCACCTGGGCCTCACGGCCCACCGTGACACTTGTTCTGGCCCATCAGCACTGAGGATGAGGAGCAGCAGCCCACCCAGATCGGGTCGCTGTGGATAAATTGTTACCACAATGACATGATGAGCTTCCTGCTCACCCAAATCCCCTTCTTCAGAGAAGAAGAAGGGGATTTGGGTCCTTGGTCCTTTTCCTGCGAGCACTGTGGCTGTAACAACACAGAGGTCCAGGGGGTAGGCAGGACCAAGACCATGGAGAGCATTATAGTTTGACTGTCAGGACCCTGAAGGACATAAACAGAGAAGCAGTGAAGACTGACTGTGATATCACAAGAATCTCTGATCTGCATTTTGAAATCTCTGCCTTCAGCCAGAAGAGAGCTCTGACTACTGTTGAAGGATTGATCGGCCATGCTATCTCTGACCTGGAACAGGGCCAGCTCACACCAAGGGCACACAAATGACACAGCAGGAAGAACTGCTGAGTTCATTGTCAAACTGAAGGAGATAAAGCAAGTGGCCTCCCCGTCACTCTGATTATTGATGATCCCTTAGGGAATAGCTTTGTAGAAATTCCACATGTCCCCAAGATGCACACTATAAACAGGTACTACAATAGAAAAAAAATGCTGGATCTTTAAGCAGAAGCACCAGCAGAAAAGCCAGATGAGGAAGATCTCAGAAATGGAGCGCTACAATTCAATAAAAACTGCCCAGAATGTAGTGCCCTGACTCAAACCAACATGAAGCTAGCACAAATCCCCCCTTTACAAAAGTTATCATTGTCTGGGAGCGATGGCTAAAGTCTGTAATCCTAGCACTTTGGGAGGCTGAGGCGAGAGGATTGCCTGAGTCCAGGGGTTCGAGACCAGCCTGGGCAACTTGATGAGACCTTGTCTCTACAATAAAAAAAAAAAAATAGCCAGATGAGGTGGCATGCGCCTGTAGTTCCAGCTACTTGGAAGACTGAGGTGGAAGGATCACCTGAGCCCAGCAGGTCAAGGCTGCAGTGGCTGTGAGTGTGCCACTGCACACCAGGTTGGGCAACAGAGTGAGACTCCAACTCAAAAAAAAGAAAAATAAGTTATCATCATGGCTACCAACTGAGAGAACTGCAGGCATCAGAACAGTGTGGCGAGATCTGTATGAGCGGTAGAGTCCCTGGGCACCAGGATCACCTTTCACATCACAGAGCCTTCAGATATGACCAGAGACCTCCTCAGATCGAGACAAGCAGTGTGAAAATCCCAGAGCTGGAATTTGAACTGGGAATAGCTGTCTTTGGGGGCAAATTTTCCATGCTGGAGGGGGCTGCTGAAAGACATCTAGGAACTGGTGACCAAGACCCCTATCACACTGGGTGGCAGCTGCAATCCCAGTCAGAGAAACTGTAGGACTTTAGCCCGAAGTTGGGTCAGATCAAGATTAACATGTAGGCCCACTTTATTATGAATAATCCAGCAGGAAACAGTTACTTGCAGAATGTGTGTTTACCTGAAGATGAGCCCAAGATGAAGGGAGTATTATAAGCGCACCTTTGATCAAAACAAGTAGCGAGGGCTCAATGACATGAAGACGGAAAGCTATGAGGCAGGCCTGGTGACACAGCAGTAGCGGCAGGTAGGTCATGGGTCAGCCTCCAGAGCTGCTCATCCTTCAGGGTCACTTATTATTACTATAGGGATAAGGCTGGGAGTGTCTTCTCCCCTAGCTCATGCCCAGGGGGAGGACACCTGGTCTGAGATCTAGGTACATTTTCTAAATAGCGTGTGATGCAAGTGCAAGCCTGTTGTGCTACCTGACCTGATTTGGGACATTTTGAATCGGTCTGGGAAGAAACCCAGAAACAAATCATGGGGCATCTCATTATCATTTTTTTCCTATCTCTACCTCCCTCCATATAATGCTCCGTCCTCTAAGGTGGGAGCTCTGAAGTTGGAGAAGGTAGAATGAAGTTGAAGTTGGGAGATGCCTTTGGGTAGACAAAACGCTGACCTTCGACAAGAAAGAAGAGAGCTCTGATCACTATTGAAGGATTGATCAGCCGTGCTATCTCTGGCCTGGAGCAGGGTCAGCTCACACCAAGGGCAAACAAGTGCCACACTGAAAGAATTGATGAGTTCATTGTCAAAATGAAGGAGCTAAAGCAAGTGGCCTCCCCTGCCACTCTGATCATTGATGATCTTTGAAGAGAGAGAGTCCAGCAAAAGTGAAGGAGTTATCATTCAAATAATGGCTTTCAAACAATGACAACAAAAACAAGAAGAAAAGGAAAAAAAAATGAATCATTAGTGAAGTAGTAAATCAGAAAATTATCTTTTCAAACAACCAATTTTTTTAATCAAGTGATTTTTTTCTCTATTATTTTTCTTTTCATTAATTTTTACTCAACCTTATTTCCTTCTATTTACATGAACTCAATTTTCTGTTTTTCTAGCTTCTTAGGATGAAAACTAACATCATTGATTTTAAGCTTTTCATATTTTCTAATTTAAAATTATTCTTTCCTTTATAAGCAATATCTGAGGGAATATCTCACAAATTTTGATGTCTCAAATTTTCATTATCATTCAGTTAGCAATATTTTCTAACTTCTGTTGCAAATTTTCCTTTGACACACGCATTATTTAAAAATGAAGTGTTTGATCTCCAAACATAGAAGGATGTTCATTTTTCGGATATCTTTCTAACATTGATTTTTCAAGAGAATCTGGTTGAAACAGCCTGGGATAGGAGTTCATAGTCAATCAAATATGGGAGGGAAGGCAAGATCATGAAGAACAAACCCATGTGCCAGAGGCCCATCCTGTGTGGGCAGGAGAGCAGCATTCTCAGGTTACGTGCCAGACACCATCCTTGTCATGCTCATAGCCAGCATCTCTGTTAGGAATAGGATGGCAGTGGCTACAGCTCAGTGGGCTGGTCCAGAAAGAGCTGTGATGAAGACAGGGGCCTTAGGAGGCTGCGAGGAGCACTGGCAGCAGTCCTTGAGGCACATCCCAGGCCTGTGTCTAGCCCCAGCACATACTCCACACATTTCCGCACACCTCACAGACATCAACAGTCTGTACACTGTGTTAATGACGAAAGGAACTCGAGTCTCCCGCCAGGGTCCCACACTAGCCAGAGAAGAGGAGTTCAGACCTGGACTCAAGTCTTGCGTGCTGAACTACAGGAGCAACCACGTCTTCGGCAGGCTCCTGAGCACTTGGTCTCTTTAGAGGGCAAGAGTAGTAGGTGACTCTGAGGTCCTGCCAAATGCTGTAAGGCATGGGCATCCTCAGCTGCCACCGTGGGCTAAGTAAGGTTGATTGTTTCCAGCGTTTGGCAAGTATGAAAAATCTTTGGGGGAAATATTTCCTGGGGCTTGATATACTCTCAGGCAGGCTCCACCAGCCCCAGCAATGAGCCAAGACCCTGTCTCTAGAGGAACTCAATCTGGGGGCTGAAACAGCTTGCAGGCCTATTATTGCTATTTTTTTAAACTTTTTATTGTGGAAAATTCCAAGCATACCAAAAAGTAGAAGGACTAGAGAGACCAGCATGCAATGCTCATGTAACTCATGCAACGCTCACCCAGCTTCAACAATCACCAATTCATACCTAATCTTTTATCTATAAACCTACCCAGTGTCCCCAACTACCCTGCAGATTATTTTGAAATAAACTCCATAATTTTGTTTTATTTGTAAATATTTCAGTATGTATTTCTAAAAGATAAAAGATATCTAAAAAAATAAAGTCTCTTCAAGAATGTGAAATAACCACTATTATAGCTAAGATAATTAACAAGTCTCATAAAAAATACAGTTAGTACTCAAATATTCCGCTATGGCTGTTTCAAATGTACAAACTAAAGATTAAAGTTTGAATTCCCCCCAACTGCTTTTAAAAGCATTCATATTTCATTGGTGACTATCTTCATAAAAAAATGTATTAAGCCAACAAACAAGCAAAAGCGTAGAAACGATTAAAAACTTAAAGCTGTTCTTTACAACTTGATAATTCATGAGAAAGTGAAAACAGTTTCTGTCATCTTTTCTCAGTCTGCTGTTTCTTATTTTTCCAGGAAGAAAGAAAATAAGTCAAAGCCTATGTAGTCACTAGGGCTATTCCCAGATAGGCCCAGCTTTCTCCTTTCAGTCACATGGGAGGATTGAACTTCCCCGGTCCCTTGAAGTTAGGTGTGGCCATATGACTTGTTTGGTCAATGAGTGTGAGTGGTGATGAAATGTCAGCTCCTGTCAGAAAATTTTTCTTTTTGCTACAGCGATCTAGATACCTCTATCAGCCAGAATCCTGGTGAATAGTGGGAGAGAGAAATCCATTGTGTTAAGCCACTTGAGATTTGGGGGTTGTTTGTCATCACAGCATAACTTGCCCCACCTTGACTCATATAAAGTGTTTAGGCTTCAGTTGGCGATTCCAGGGAAGCCCAAGCTATGGCTCATAACCTTTTCCTGACAGCCCTCTTGAAGAATCACTTTATTGACCTCTTATGATATACTGTATACAAAAGTGCTATCATTTTGGTAGACAGCAGAATTTTAAGTCTTTAGACTTTGACCTTATTTTGAGATTAAAACAATAATTATAAGAGTACCCCACCAAATAAAACACTGTGGACATATAAAACTTTAAATTAAGTGGATATGAAGATGAAACAAAAGATGAAACCCTGAACTGGGAGTCATGTCTCTGCCCTGTCATTATTTTGGAAAGGTCCCTGAATTTCTGGGCTTCAGTTTTCTTTTCTGAAATAATAATTGTTATTACAACAGCAACATCATTGAGCATCTGCCATTTGCTAAGCAGTTCCATAGAACTTAGCTTATTCTATCCTTACCACTAATCTTCAGTAGTTATTTTTACCATTATTAAAAACATTTAACTGCAGAAACTGAAGTTTGGAGAGGCTGTCTGATTTGTCAAGCCAAAGCTGGAAGTGGAGGGGATAATTCCAAAGCCAGCCTCAAATAACTATTTAAGGGCCATTTCTTGTCCTGAAATCCTATGGATTTCTTGTTGTAAGATTATTCATAGCAAATAAAATCACACTGTCAAAAGTAAAACAATATTTTCTCCATAAAAAAAGTTTTTTTATTTGCAATCATATTTTCCAGTGTGACAGAACACATGTTTTATAGAGAGCAAAGACTTTTTGAAAAGTGCTATTAATATTCTCTTGTTTGTATAGTATCAAAGAGATGCAAAGCACTGAACCTTTATGAGAGTGCATGAGGACTATGGCTAATAACAATGTATTGTATTCTTTTTTTATTATTTTTGTTTTTATTTTTTTGAGTTGGAGTCTCACTCTGTCACCCAGACTGGAGTGCAGTGGCACGCTCACAGCCACTGCAGCCTCGACCTGCTGGGCTCCAGCCACCCTTCCACCTCAGCCTTCCAAGTAGCCAGAGCTACAGGTGTGCGCTACCACGCCCGGCTAGTTTTTTTGTGTGTGTTTTTTTTTTTGAGTTGGAGTCTCACTCTGTCGCCCAGACTGGAGTGCAGTGGCTGCTCCCAGCCACCGCAACCTCGACCTGCTGGGCTCCGGCAATCCTTCTGCCTCAGCCTTCCAAGTAGCTGGAACTACAGGCATGCACTACCACGCCCGGCTGATTTTTTTATTTATTGTAGAGATGAGGTCTTGCTGCCCAGGCGGTCTTGAACCCATGGGCTCAGGCAATCCACTCACCTCAGCCTCCCAAAGATGCGGGATTACAGACTGAGCCACTAAGCCCAGCTGTCCGGCTAGTTTTTGATTTATTGTAGAGACGAGGTCTTGTCAAGTTGCCCGGGTGGGTCTCGAACCCGCGGGCTCAGGCAATCCACTTGCCTCGGCCTCCCAAAGCACTAGGATTACAGGCTGAGCCATCGAGCCCAGTCGACAATGTATTGTCGACAATGTATTGTATTGTTGAAGAATCACTAAGAGAATAGATTTTAAGTGTTCTCACCACAAAAACTGATAAATATGTGAGATAATACACATTAATTAGCTCAATTTAGCCATTCCACATTGTATGCATATTTTAAAACATTATGTTATACACAATAAATATATGCAATTATATTTGCTAACTTTTAAAATTGATTAATTTAATAAAACTTTTTGACTGAATACAGATGCTAACTGAATGTAGACTAAATGTGAAACAAATTATTCCCCTTGAGAACTTGCACAGACTATTTCTTGACATTTTTCTTTCAAGAATAATCCAAACACTTGTTAATTCATGATCATAAAGACATTGTACCAACCATGTTATGTGGATTTAAAACACTATTAGATTTAAAATACCAAATTTAACTTGTGGTTAAAATACCAGAAATTAAAGTAATGATATTTAGAGGAAGTAGAATTCACCTTTTGAAAACCACTGCACAGGTAAATGTGTGCTAGCTATGATATCTGTTCTCAGACTACCACTACAGAGTCCATGCAAAATGTCCAATTCTTTATTCTTTATTCAAGGGACTCACACTAGACTTGGCAGAGAGAACCATGTCTCTTCCTACTTCACCTTTGTCTCATCAGTTGACATTGTTTTACTGCTTTATATCATCAATGTTTTAATTTTGTCTGTCATTGTTTTTCTTGTCTTTATCTCATCTATTCACATTGATCCTTGCCTTTACTGAATATTCCTGGAATTTTTACAGACAGTTAAATAATAGGGAGAGGTAGAAACACACAAATGTCCCTCAACACATTGTTCAATGTCTTTTTTTCCTCTGAATGATTTTCCATGGTTGCTAATTACCACCAAACCATGCAATTTAAAGCACAATTGAATGATGGGTGAGGCAGGTTTCTCTAATAATGGTGTTTAGGAATGTTTGAAAACTCAGGCCAGCCTGAAAAATCAATGTCAAAGTACTTATTGAGTGCTGGAGAGGACAGTGGTAGGGGAGGTGGAAGGAACAACAAAAATTCTAGGGTATCCCTCATTTTCAAGAATATATTCTTCCTTTTGATGGAAAGACCAACAAGCCACATGAAACTTTTCAAAAAGTCACAAAACTAGTTCTGTAGGAGAGAAAAAGTTAAAGAGGTACTGGAGCCTGGTGTGGTGAATCCAAAAGGGCAAGCTGATATTTTGGTTCATTTCAAACTAGGATGTTTGTCATGAAAACATTTCTTAAGAATGCTAGAAAGAAGAATACAGTCTTATTAATGGTGTCAATCAGCTTAGAAGGAAACTATAGAACAAAATCATAGCTAATTCTAGCATTTAAAGGCTAGAATGTGCATATGTGGTAGCGGTTATGGTCATTGGTGAGATCTCAGGTAGTGAATGTGCATATATGATAATGGCTATGGTCACTGGTGAGACCTCAGTTCATGTAGATTTTGGAATTGCAAAGTAATCTCTGAGGAATATATGAATAAAGATCTTTAAATAGAATGAGATCCACATCAACAGGATACAGAGCTCAGTCCACGGACTCAGAAGCTGCTACTCTCACCCTACATCATGAACTTGCCTGAGGTTTATTTTTCCTAACCCAGACTATTGTAATTTACCCGGTAAGTTGAACAGACTTTTAAACCTTGGGCTTTGTGAGTTGATTTTTTTTTCTTTTTAAGAAAAACATCAAGGGGCCAGGCACAGTGACTCATGGCTGTAATCCCAGCACTTTGGGAGACCCAGGCGGGAAGGATTGCTTGAGCCTAGGAATTCGAGACAAGCCTGGGCAACATAGCGGGACTTTGTTTCTACAAAAAATTAAAAAATTAGCCAGGAGTGGTGTTTCATGCCTGTAGTCCCAGCTGCCTACTCAGAGGTGGAAGGATCACCTGAGCCCAGAAGGTCGAGCCTACCTGACCCTAGGAGGTTAAACCTGCAATAAGCCATGATCATTCCACTGCACCCAGCCTGGGTGACAGAGTGAGACCTCACCCCACCAAAACAAAACAAAACAAAACAAAAACACCAAGGGAAACCTACCAAGGAAGAAGGTACACAGGAGATAAAATGAGCAGATTACTTTGTATGCTGAAGAAGACAGACAATATGCCACATTTTTTCTTATTCACTTAATTGCTGTGGACTTGTTCATACTCTGGACTAGATGAAAGAGACAGATAACTGAAAACAAAGAAAAACCAGCTAAAGAAGTTTGAAAGGGTGGGTAAATAAAACAACAGGTAGAGCCCAGAGTTGCCTTCATTTAATATTCCTTTTTTCTCCCTTGGTTCATTCATTCCTATTATGCAGTGTTTTGAATATTTCTAGCCTATCGTCCAGATTTTAAGGTCTTTTGAGAAGGACTATGTCTTACTGATCTTTATCTTTTGGTTCTACTCATCCATCCAGTCATGTGATAAGTGTTATTGAGGGCCTAAGATGTGCCATCAGTGAACAAAATGAATGGGGGTGAAAGACAGATAACAGTATATTTAATGGACAAGTCAATTATATAGCATCATGGAAATTGATAGGTGTTACGGAAAAAAGAAAAAATGAGCACAAGGTAAGGAGGACTGGGAGTTAGGATTAAGTATATTAAGCTGCAGTATTAATGGTAGTGATCAGGGTATGCTTCACTAAGAAGAGGATCATTGAGCCAAGACTGAAAGGAAGAAAGTGAGCCAGTAACTCTTATCTGTAAAGGAAGAAAGAGGGCAGTGGCTCACATCTGTAATCCCAGCACAGAGGTCAAGGTAGGAGGATTGCTTGAGGCTAGGAGTTCGAGATAAGCCTGGGTGACACAGTTAGACCCTATCTCTACATTAAAAAAAAAAGGTGGAAGCAAAGAAGGAAGGAAGCAAGCCAAGCTGATAACCAGGAGTGGGGAGAAAGTGCTTCAAGTAGAGGGCCCGAACACAGGCCCTAAGGCAAAAGCATGCCTCATAAATTCCAGGAACAAAATGGCAGTCAGTTCAGCTGAAATAGACTGAGCCTTAAGGAACACAGTAGGAAGGCAAGCCAAAGACCATGCATGGTGAGCCAAATCATACAGAGCCATGGAAACTTCTACCCAGAGATGGAAGCCACTGCAGGAAAGATGTGAGATGTCTTATGTTTTAAATTGATTATCTTGGCTGCTAGGTTGACAACAGACTACAAAGGTGCAAAGTACAAATTGATGTAAAAATATAAAGCAAAGCCCACCAAAATTTCAAAAAAAGCATAAAAACACACCCAAACTAGTTTATAGACTGCCAGGCTTGGAAACACACCAGTGCGAGTTCACTGAATAATTCACGAATCAGGAAAAGTTAGGATTTTTTTAAGTGCCTGAAAAAGGGAAAGGGGTTCAGGTGGTTATGCTAATTAAGGATTGAAAACCAGTGCTCTGGACAGGATGGAACAATGTAGATAAAACAAGTCCCTTTGTTCACTGGACAGGAACGAGTTCTCACTTAGGTCTAATAAGGGTCTGGCATACAGGTCACTCAAAGTTCACAGTCCTTTATTCGCTTCAGTTGGTTAGTACCAGTTGTAGTATAACATGGCATCCATTTTGATATTCACTAGGCACGTGCTATAAGTGGGAAAATTTCCCTTTACAGGTGGAAAAAAGGAAAATAAGAAACTCTTACAGAAATCCAGATAGCCAATGAGGAATCTCATGTCAGAGTATAGCAATGGAGGTGGAGAGAAGCAGTTAGATAAAGAATTATCTGGAGAAGGGTAAAGGATAAATCCTAGATCAGCCTAGGCAGCATAGAGAGAACAAATTAAAAAAATTAGCCAGGTGTGGTGGTGTATGTTTATAATCTCAGCTACTCAGGAGGCTGAGGTGGGAGGATCGCTTAAGGCCAGGAGGTCAAGGCTGCGCTGAGCCATGACTGTGCCACTGCATTCCTACCTGGACAACAAAGTGAGACCCCCAACTCAAAAAACAAGCAAACAAACAAACAAACAAAAACTCCTTCTAGGCTTTTGTTCTATGCTACAGCATCACTGGAGTTGCCCTGAAGATAGAAAAGGCTGGAGCAGGTCTGAGGGGAAGATTAGGAGTTCATGTGAGTTTAAGATGTCTATTAGACACCTGAGTGAAAACAGAAATAGAGGTAGTAAGGTCTGGCTAGTGACATGAAGTTGGGACCTGCAAGTGTATATGGTGTTGAACACCAGGATACCACATGCCTTCACTTATGAAGGAAGTGAGAGAGAGCCCTGGAAATTCCAACAGTTTTTTTCCCTTCCTGGTCCCCAATTCTAATCCATATATGTATTTAGAATAGTGAAAGTATTCATCTTGTACATGCCCTCAAATATTTTGTGGAATGAAGCACGGGTATAGATGGATCAATCTTTGTGCCTAATGTGGTGTTTTGAAAAAAGTGGGTACTCATTAATGACTCCTTTTGAGAAGCTCCTCCTATGTGCCAAACATTAATCTATATGCTTTACAAACATACCTTGCTTAATCTCTCCAAATGATAATCCACATTTTACAGATAAGGAGACAGGCCAGAAAAATCAAGCAATTTGCCCAGCATCATATAGCTAATAAAGGCAGGGCTGGGATTTAAGCCCAAATGTGTCTGTGTCCCTTATTCTCCCTTAAGTGGTAATATACTAACCCGGGCAGAGAGCAAAATGAATACAACATGAGGAGGTCCAACAGCTGTGGCTCCTGGCATACATCAGCTTAGTGTAACAATGTTCAGTCTTGAGCCTGTATCTGAATCACCTAGATGGCTTGTTAAAACACATTACCGGACCTCAACCCAGAATTCCTGCTTCCACAGGACTGGAATGAGGCCTGCTAATTTGCATTTCCCAGGTGGTGCTGCTGCTGCTGGTCTGGGGATGACAATTTGAGCACCACTGGTTTAGCGGGTTTTCCCTGATTTTGCCATCTAATAGCCTCCACTTGCCAAATGGAAGTATCGCTCATTTCTAAAAGAAGGGAAATTCACAACTAATCAGAGCTTCATGACGGTCCTTGGTGTGATGGAACATTCGTTTTTGACTCATAGCTCTCTCCTTCCTGAGGCAAATGAGTGTTGGTTGGGGGAGGATGATGGAGTGATGGTGGCTCAACACCAGGTTCTTTCCAACACAGGTTTACCACACTGTCTAGTAAGCCTTCTTCTTTTATTATTATATTGCCAGTAGTCTCATTGTTCTTTCCTGGGAAGAAAGTTCCATCACAACCCCTTCTTCTACTGAAGTCCATCAGGTGTGGGGGAGGGCTCAGGCACGGTGGACCTTAAAAGCTTACCCACCTATTGGGAGGGCTCTTTTAAGAACAAGAATACAAACTTATAAATACACAATTGGGTGCAGGACCTTGGAAGGAACTTGTACAAGAGAAGGGCCCTGCAGCTTAAGCCTCATTAGCTTCATGGGAAATCGACCTCTGATCAAACATGTCTGTATATGCCTAAGCTCCAATTATAGACATATGCGAGTTATTTCCCATGGGACTCTTGAGCCGCAGGCTAAGCAGGGAATGTGGCAGATTCCCATGTAAGAGAACCCGAGCATTTCACGGTTGGAAAGTCTTGTTTGTTTGCCCAGAACCTGGCGATGGGGGAAGGGCTACCGACTCCCAGTGCTGGAACACCGGGGGGGGGGGGGGGGGGGGGGCGCTAGGCTTTGACCCAGCTAAGGTACTCAATTACATACCCTTGGGCCTGGGTTCTTCATTGAGTTAAAAGCCTTCTGGAAATCCCTTGCCTTAGGCATTTACCAAAAGCCAACTTAGAGATAATAACCATTCCTTTTTCATTACACCAAACCCAAAATTTGATTACTCAATTTTAACATTAATAGTCCGAAAAATAAAATTGCTTTTTATCTTTAGGGTATCATGTTTAAAATCTATTAATATATAAAAATGTAAGTGCTTGCTTCATAAGGAGGACTGCTGCCTAGGGTAGCACCTTAAGTTCCTTTTGTAAGTCTTTCTGAAACCTTATTTTCCAGTCTGCTTTGTTCTACGACGAATGATGGGCCGACTTGGCCCTGTCAACATATTGACTCACTCCACAAGCACAGCTGAGGAAAGTAAGATGGGTCTGGGCTAGAAGTCGGGTGGTTACCATGATGGGTAAAGGGGGGCTCTCTGGAAGGGATTAAATCTTGGAGAGAATTAGCCACACACACCAAGAACTTCAACCTACAATGAAAAGGGCATGTAAGAGACACGAGATAGCTCGTGCTAGACACGGCGTTTGATTTAGGTCTTGAGGAAAATGTGTTAAATAGAAACGCCTTAAGAATCATTCCGCGACCGAGAAAGCCGACAAGGCCACTGGAAGCTTTTCTCAAATGCAGTCGGCCCTCTGCGTCCAGGGTGGCTGACGCCTTCTGCACACACAGGACGTGTCCCGCGGCAAAGAGGGCACGAACTAAGGGCATGAGGATGCCATTAATCCCTCCTGGGTATTGTTTTGGAGGTTACAAAGATGAATACAGCGGGTGCTCGACCTCAAGGAAGCAGCGCCGGGAACTGAATCAGGCCCGGGGAATTCTCGGCGTCAAAGCAGCCGAGAGGCGGAGGCGCTACCAGGACGAGTCACTGGACTGGATCTTCCGCGCACTCAGGCCACTGGAAGGATCTCACCCTGCGGTACGGAAGACCCGGGTCTGCCCCGGCGTCGGAGGAGCTGCCGAACCTCCGAGCGCCCGAGCGCCCTGCCATCCCTCCCCGGCCCCGCCCACGCGCCTCGGCGGCTGCGCGGCGAGGCCATCCCGTGTCCACGTGATCGCCGTCACTGCCTACGCGAAGCCTCCGCGGCCATCATAAGTCCTGGCGGCTGGACCCGGGCCTGCTTCCCTCCTCCTTCCCCTCCCGGCAGCGGTGACAGATTGGGGGTTGCACTGCCCTGGTCCCGTCTGGCCGGCGAAGCTGTGGCCTCTGAGGGCGGGACAAGGAGTCGGGGCCCACGAGCTCCGGGGCACACGGACTGACAGGCGGGCGGCCCGAGGTGTCCGCACGGCGGGGGCGGTGCCCGGGGCCGCGCCCCGCCCCTCGCAGGCCAACGCTCGGGCCCGCGGCCCGTGCCCGTTTCCAGTATGGCCGCCCGCCGCGCTTGACCCGCGGCCTCTCCGCTCCGACTCCTCGTAGGCGATGTCGAGGCCGCGGCGGTGACTGACACGCTCGCTCACACGCACGCACCGACCCAGACCCACGCCTGGAGCCCGAGCCCTGGGCTCGGAACCGCTCTCGCCCCCGGCACCGCGGCTGGAGCCCGGACCACGGCTCCCGCGCCGCCACCGCCGCCTCGCCGAGAAGGGCCGCGCCGGACCTCGAGCGCGGCGGCCCCCGGCCGGCAGGGATGGGGAAGCGGGCGGGAGGAGAAGCAGCCGCCGCCGTCGCCTCCACGTCCGCCGGGGCCGGGCTGGAGCCCGCGGCCGGCCGCGGCGGGGGCCCGCGGACCGCGGCCGCCGGCCTCCTGGGAGCGCTGCACCTGGTGATGACCCTCGTCGTGGCCGCGGCGCGGGCCGAGAAGGAAGGTGGGTGTCGGCCTGCCGGCGTCCCCGCCCGGCCCCGCGGCCGGGCTGTCACCGCGTCCTCGCGGGCCGCTGCCGGGCTGCGCCTGGGAGGAAGGGCCGCGGTCGGGCTCCGGCGCGAAGTTGGCTGCTCGAGTCCGGTCTCGAGCCGCGAACTTGCGGTCCGCCTGCCAACTCGCAGCGCCCGCCGCGCGGGGTTGCTCTTGTCCCCCGTGATTTCTCCCCCTTGTCTCCTGTCACTGCCATTTCAAAACTTCCTGAGCTTTCGTATGTTCTTGCCACTTGTCCCGCTATGTAGGAGCGGCATGTTTTTAGGCTCTGTTGCTGCTGATAGGTAAATTTTAGGACACTTTTTTTTTCTTAGTTGAGGTTTTCGTAACGTCGTGCAGACAGTTTACTTTAAAACGTCGTGAAAATAGCCAGACTGGTGGAAAGGCTTCAAAACACAGCTTTCAGAATTTTACTTTGAATTTGTCCAGACATTTCTTTGAGGGGGATCTTGGTTCTTTAGCTTCCCTCTTGGGTATCGCTTTGCAGTATCGACGATCGTTTATTACTTGTTCTAAATACAGTTCCATTTAGCTCTCTAGTAAGCTGTTGAAAGCCTAGTTACATATCTAATTTATTTCAAGATACGCAGCTTGGTGCCTTTATCTTTAATGTAAAAGACTTTAAAAACAAATGCCAAGTTGCTAGCTTGCAAACCTTTATCTATAATGTGCAATTAAGGGTTGACCTCTATTTTAAAAACTCGTTAGTGTTGTATTGCTGCAAAACGGGTATTTTGGCAGGGTCAAAAATTATTTTGTAATCTGGAAGAACAAATCTGTGTAATTTCGTCTACACTACCTGTTTTCAGCCTAGAAAAATGTGAGTGGTCACAGAGCCTCCGTGAAGAGTTCACTGAGAGCGAATAATTTAAGTAAAAACAACAACAACAACAAAAAAAAACACTAAGCAAAACTTGTTGGTATAACTTCCGTTTCACATTAAACTGCCCGTACAAGAAATAATTTGTTGCCATGGTAGCTTTAGAGTTGATGATATACTTTATGACTGAAGTCATTTGCTTTTTATTGTTGAAGGCAACAGCAAATGCAAACCAAATTAGTGCTAAAGTGCAAATATGCTTCAGTTTAATGTTTCTTTATTTTTGCTCAAAACGTTACATTCCTCACTTAACTCTTTAAGCAATCTTAGTCTGAGTTAACATTGAACATTTTCAAAGAATCGCCATCTGGAGAAAGGATTAGTTGACTGAGGCAGGATTGTTTGCAGAATAAAATATTGCTGCTTTAGGACTCCTCAGGCCTGGAGTTGTCATAAATCATCATTGGTTACAGATCTGCAGTTAGTGGAATGTTCTGATGTGTGATCATGGTGCCCAGCATTTTGGCATATTGTGGGTGTTCAATAAACCCAAAATAGTGCAGTTAAATGGGCATGTTTCCTTGGGCTTCAGGTAGACCTTGGTGGGTGTTTGCATTGCTTTTTTTGTTTTTTTTCTTGCCTTGCACGATGTCAGACACACAGTAGGCACTGAGCCTTTGTTTAAGTGAATGACTATCTTCATGAATCATTAGCACAGGGAAATGAAATAATGATGGAATCTAGTAAAGCATTAAGTTTGTACTTTCCTTCCTTGCTCCTTATTTTTCCAACAGCCATTTTATGTGCTAATAAAACTTCACTCTGGATAAAGTTAAGTAAGCAAATCTCTTGTTTGAGAACTGTCAGTCTAAAATATGTTTATTAATTTTTCATTTGCGTGGTTTATAAATGTTAGTGCCTCTCTCTAATATCCATCAATGTGCATAAGTGCTGGGCAAGGAGAATACCTACCAGGGTATGTGAAGTTGTGGTTGAATCAGCCAGTTGTCCTGTCGGAATCAGACATCTTTTGTGGCCCATGCAGCATCTGTATGAACAATTTTGCATGTGCAAAGTTATTCAAGATACTGCTATGGAACATAGGCTTGTGCCCATTGCAGACAGATCTGGTTCTAATTAAATATTCGTGAAAGTACCTCCAGAAATGGTCTGTGCTGTTAAATCTTACTGGTCAAATTCCAGTATTGTTTTTTTGTAAGTAGGGGAAATGCAGCTGATTTTTCTTACATGATTGTGACACTATGAGTTTGGCATCTGGTGGGACACAAATAAAACATTTGTGCCAAAAGGGTGCTGCTGAGGTTTTCAGCAAGTCTGGGCAGATTTCTGAAGATAGCTGAATTCAGTTTGTTCATTTATACCCGGAGGATTTTTTGAGCCTATTTAGGTAGCATAAACTAGTTTAAAATTTCAAAGTTAAGATTTACCTGCAATTTAAATGATGGTTCCCTAAGTGTTTTATATGTTTGTGTATTTTTCCTGCATTACAGTAGAATTTTTCACTGAAAGATTTTCAAAAGAGAATACAACTCATTGTCTACTGAAGAAAAGCTGCAGAAATAATTAGATTACCTACCTAATGCAGTTTTTCATGTTTGGTAGATGTTAATTTTCTTGAGTCAGAAGCAGGAGCCATTCCAAGTCTTAACATCCTATGTGTCTTAACATTCTTATATCATAGCATTCATTTTAACTGATCCATGGGAGTGTGTTATCACTGCTCCAGAGGAAAGGGGCCTTTGCGACTGTTTGGCTGTGATGTAAAATTTGTAAGGACTTTGAAGGAGTTGTCAGAGAGTGAAGTTACTATAATCACCACAAACAGCTAGCTCATTCTGAACTGGCAGCAAGATTTTTCTTGAAGCTAAGATCTGGGTATTGAGAGCAGTGAAAATGTATGTGTGTGTAGGGAAAATATGGGTTTTTTTAAATTAAGAAAGGTAGATTTATTAAGGGAAGGTAAATGTGAATGGCACAAGGGACAGGACAGTAGCAGGAGTATATGTTGTCTGCCGAAAATATATTTTCAAAATGTATAGTGGAAATATAGGTGTGCATATATTAAGTGTATAATTTTTAGTAGTCTTTTGAATTGTAAATCTGCCCATTATGACTAGCAATTAAGAACTTTTTTAAAAAGCATCATATATCACATAATATTGTTTTATTGTGATGAAATGAGTTTTTGGAAAGCATGGTGCCTTTTAATGTATTATAAATGAGAAGCTACAGTTTATGGATCTAGTAAATATGAACTTGGAAATTTTCAGGAATATGGTTATTTCAATCCATGACTATTTGAATTGCAGTGTCACATGTATTGTCATTAATTGGCAATTAAATGGCAGGGTAAAGTTTTAGGACATATAACATCTTTTGCCAGTGTACTACAGTTTCATGCGCAGCTTTTTAAAAATCTATATTTGTGACTTTAGTGCAGAAGAGTGATACAAAAATATTTTATTTACAAAGCACATGAACAAAGTGATTAGCACTAAAGGCCGGAAGAAAGGAGATTAAAAACCTAATAGTGATTTGTCTAAGGGTGATAGGATTGATTAGGAGTAGTATTTACTTTTTCTTAACCAAATTATTGCTTTATAATGTAAACATATTTTTAAAAGTTATTTTCTTAAGATCTTTTAACCTTTTTTATGTGGTATAATGGGTATCTTTTAATTTAGGGCCTAGTCAATAGAATATTATTTATGAAGTACTTCACTAATGAACTTTTGTAGCTTGCTTTTACTAAAAGCTATTTGATACTGTCAAAGCATTGGAGTTCTGTAGTTGGGAAAAAAAATGTGTCCTCTCTTCCTCTTGCCAATAACTATTTTTCTCCTCTTTCTAATCCCAATCCCAGAAGATCCTCATAGGCACTAACCAAAAAGATTAGCTTTGGGAATAGATGTAAAATCATCTAATTTGTTACCATCCACACAGACAATAGGACAAACTACTCTTGGAGGAAAAGAAAATCTTTGCTGGGGCTGGGCATGATGGTTCATGCCTATAGTCCCAGCATTTTGGGAGTCCAAGGTAGGAGAATTACTTGAGCCTGGGAATTTGAGACCAGCCTAGGCAACATAGCAAGATCTTGTCTCTAAAGAAAAATAAAAATAAAAAATAAGCTGGGTATGGTGGTGTATTCCTACGGTACCAGCTACTTGGGAGGCTGAAACAGAAGAATCAACTGAGCCCAGGAGGTTGAGGCTGAGGTGAGCCATGGTTATGCCACTGCACTCCAGCCTGGGTGACAGAGTGAGGCACCGACTAAAACAAAATTTTTTTTTGCTAGGTGCTTGATATTTTAGGCGTTCCCTCTTGCTTACATGTGACTTGAGCTCTCTGAGAGACATTTTTTCCTGTGGCTGAATATTTCCTTGCTGCCTCTTGTAAGCAGCATTTTGCACTGTTTTTGTTTCTGTGACTTTGTATTTCTTAGTTATTCGTGTGTCCTTAGCTGCCAGTCGCTGCTTTCCAGTTGCTCATTGGTTATCTTCCTCCTTATGTGTGTCTAGCCATCAGCACACACTGCACATGTCTAGGGCAGAATTATCTTGCACCGCCTCCAGTTTCTTAGTTTTTCTTGATGCCATGATTATTCTCCTTGCTACATTGGACTCGGTTTTGACCCCTTACCAAGTGACATCGGTGCCTGTGACACCCTTTCTTGGTCAATTCTCCCATAACCTTCATCCTTCAGCATGGGGCACTACAGTAGGCTCTCACTTCCCACCTCTTCCCATTTCTGTTCAGTCCTGTATGCCCCTTCTGAATTTGCAGTTTCTGTGTTACTCATTTATCATTCATTTGGACACGCAATCATGTACTGCCTGTTTAGCTGCTTACATGATTTATTTCATGGGTGTCATTCTTCACCTGGACTGGTATTTCTATGGGGCAGAAACTTTGTCAACCTCTACAGTATGTACATAGCACACATTTGGTTTTGAATAAAAGTTTGCCTAAAAGGACTCCATCTTCCCCCTTTTTGTACCTGAGATGTGAGTTGAGAGTCAGCAGTGTAGATAAAACTCTCAATTCTGGTGCGGGTGTCTTGGAAATCTGCTATAGTAGAACATTGAGTGATACCACTTTTTTCCCCCCACATTTTGCTTTTCCTTATAACTAAGATGAGTCATATACATTTATCTAAATAAACCACCACTCTTGAGTCTTTTGGGTTTAAGATTTTCAGATTTCTCATAAAATCCCAATTTATAGATGGTGAAACTAAAGCATGGAGAGGTTAAGTAATACACCCCAAGTAGCAGAGTGGGTTAGTGGTGGAACCAAGATTCCATCCCACGTCATCTGTCCATTGAGCCAAACCATGTAATGCTGAATGAGTCCTTCACGAAGTAGATTTTGTTATATAGTGTGCCAACTTGGGAAACTAACAGACTTGCCAGTTTGTGCAAAACCAATGTAGTAAGTATTCAAGTGAAGCACACTTTTTTGTTTTTTGTTTTTTTTCAAGCAGCCACAAACTTTCATATCCCTTTCTATCAACTTGTTGACCATTGGAATGATCACAGGCCATTCTGGATCGTGAAAGTTCTTGAAAGGAAACCGATGGGTGGTTAATACAGGGAAGCGATTATTTGGTATTGGAAGCTGTTGACTCTTGTTCTTGTTGGTTGTGTTGCATAGGTTAAGATTGAGGAATATTGCCGGGCTCGGTGGCTCAGCCTGTAATCCCGCGCCTTTGGGAGGCTGAGGTGAGTGAATTGCCTGAGCTCGCGAGTTCAAGACCCGCCTGGGCAGCGAGACCTCATCTCTACAATAAATAAAAAAATCAGCCGGGCATGGTGGCGCATGCCTGTAATTCTGGCTACTTGGAAGGCTGAGGCGGAAAGATCGCTGGAGCCCAGCAGGCCCAGGCTGTGGTGGCCGGGAGCGGCCACTGCACTCCAGTCTGGGCGACAGAGTGAGACTCCAACTCAAAAAAAATTAAAAAGATTGAACAATATTGTCTTCTGTGGATACTCCTTAGCTCTAGATTGGTGGGACAAGTTAGTCTAGATGTGTGGAATATTCTCAGAAGCTGGTCCTGGATTAAAAGGAACTGGAGATAATCCAAGGACTGGTGGCAGCATTTGCTTTGATGGGGGCAGACCTCTTTCAGATTCCATTAGAGATCGAAGGGCTCCCGAAGTTCATTTCCAGTGCTTCGTTCTTTCTTATTAAGCACTTTAGAATCAGTTAGTCATTAGTTTCATCTTGTAGTACTAAGTCTGTTTTTCTTTCATTCCCATATGATTGCTTTAAAACCACAGATGGAAGATTTTTTTAGAACTCCTTTTCTCTTTGCTTGATTCACTTCATTGCATACAACAGGGTAGAGATCTGAAAACTGTTCTAAGGTTTTACGAGAAACCTTAGTATGGTCTGTCATGATGGAGTATGCAGCCTGCATTATTTACTTATTGTTTTTAAAGAAATGAAATCGCAGTAAAAACATGTAACAAAATTTAACATCTTAATTATTTTTAAGTATACAATTCAGTAGTGTTAAGTATATTCACATTGTTGTGTAACAGATCTTCAGAACTTTTTTATCTAGTAAAAATGGAATTCTATGCCTGTTAAACCCATTTCTCTCTTCGCCCACTACCCTCAACCCGTGGTAACTACCACTCTACTTCGTCCTGGGTCTATGAATTTGGCTACTTTAGATACTTCATATAAGTCAAATCATGCAAGATTTGTCATTTTGTGACCTGTTTATTTTACTTAGCATAATATCTACGAGTTTCATCCATGTTGTAGCATGTGGCAGGGTTTCCTTCGTTTTTAATGCTGAATAATATTCCTCTGCATATGTATACCAAAGTTATTTATCTATTTATCCATTACGGACATCTAACTTGCTTCCACCTCCTGACTCTTGCGAATAATGCTGTGAAGTCAGGTGTGCAAATATGTTTTCAAGACCCTGCTTTCAGTTTCTTTTGGATA
Source organism: Cephalopachus bancanus (assembly GCA_027257055.1). NCBI lineage: Eukaryota > Metazoa > Chordata > Mammalia > Primates > Tarsiidae > Cephalopachus > Cephalopachus bancanus. Next base: position 261,281 of record JAPVLO010000159.1, on the reverse strand, counting down.
CAGATGGAAGAGGGATTTCTGGATCATATGGTAGTTCTATTTTTAATTTCTTGGGCAACTGCCATTCTGTTTTCCATAGTCATTGCACCATTTTACAATCCCATGAACAAGTCTGAGGGCTTCAATTTCTCAACACCCTTGCTGGCACTTGTTATTTTCGTCTTTTTTTTTTTTTTATAGTGGATATCTTAATAGGTATGAAGTGATATCTCACTGTGTTATTGATTTACATTTCTAGAATGATTAGTGATGTTGAGCATCTTTTCATTTGCTTGTTTTGAGCATTTGTATATCTTATTTGGAGAAATGGTTATTCAAGTCCTTTGCAGGTTATAATCAGGTTTTTGTTTTGATTGTTGTTGAGTTGTAGGAGTGATTTGCAAATATGTTCTCCCGTTTTACAGATTGCCTTTTCACTCTGATCATATTCTTTGAACAAAAGTTTTTGTTTTGTATAGTTCCATTGGTATCTTTTGCTTTTTGCTTTTGTTGCCTTTGCTTTTGGTGTCATATGTAAGATATTGCCAAATCCAGTGTTATGAACTTTTCCTCTGTTTTATAGTTTTGGGTCTATGTTTAGGCCTTTAATCTATTTTGAGTTAATTTTTGTATATGGTGTAAGATAAAGGGTTCAACTTCATTCTTTTTAATGTGGATATCCCAATTTCTCAGCACCATATGTTGGAGAGTCTGTCCTCTCCAGTGAATGGTCTTTGTGTCCTTGTATGGAGATTAATGGGCCACATACATGAGGGTTTATCTCTGGGCTCTTCATTCTGTTTCATTGCTCTACGTGCCTTTTTTGCCAATACCACACTGATGATTGGAGCTTTGTAATAGTCCTTGAAATCAGGAACTTTGTTAACTTTGTCTTCCTAATCAAGATTATTTTGGCTGTTTGGGGTCCCTTGATATTCCATATGCATTTTAGAATGCATTTTTCTATTTCTGTAAAAAGTTGCCATTGGGGTTTTGATAGGGATTGCATTGAATTTGCAAATTGGGTAGTATCACTGTCTAACAATATTAAATCTTCCTATTCATGAACATGGAATGTCTTTGCATTTATTTGTGTTTTCTTTAAAAATTTCAGCAATATTTTGTAGTTTTCAGTGTACAAATCTTTCACCATCTTGGTTAGGCTTATTATTAAGTATTTTATTCTTTTTGAGCCCATGGGAAATCAAGTGTGCATTTTTGAACTAGTGATTTCAATCAGTGTATGACTAATAGTTGTGAATATGTGGTTTTGTTTTTAGTAAACACTTCATATTTGAAACAAGAAAAAAATCACATGCTTAAGATATACCTTTGATAGCTTGCATGTTAAAATGAAATGTATTTTAGGCCCTTTTTAGTTCTAACAGTTTGTTACTGTTTTTAAAATCATTTATAATGAGTGCAAAATGATATGGCAGTTATAGTATTACCTGTGGATCAAAGCATACACTAGTTAAAAACTTTCAGCAGTAAACTTTGAGAACCAACGTAAGCCAACTTTACTGATTCAAGCTAATTAGCAGTTCATATTCATGGTATGTCACGGGACCTATATGTATTTATTTTTTCTTTTTTGGAAGTGATTAAATTGGAAGCTGAAGATTTTCTAGGGAATTATTTATGATACAAAGGTGCTCTCTAAAATGTAACTGTATTTATAAAGAGATTTGAGATACAGTTTAAATTTGTTATTCCAAAGTTATTTGGTAGAGCAGTATAAAGAGAGGGTAGTGTGCTTTCAAAAACACTCAGGTGAAATTGGACAACTTTTTAAAGTGCTTCTATGAATTGGAGACATGGGCTCATCTGAAGTATTGCTTTTTGATTAGCAAATGGGAAATGAAGTGGTGGTCAGCACTACCAAGAGGTAATTTCTCTTTTGGAACTAGTGAAGCAATGGTTATGTTTCAGATACAGGGGAGCTGTTACATACTTGGGGACACTGTACTGGGGGGCTTCTCTTGAGTTATTGCTGGGCATGAGACTAGGTTACTGAGAATTATGTTGGAGAGAAAGATTAAGAAGGAAACAGCAGGCTAGAAATTAGATCCAGTTTTATTGGAATCCCAGATATATATATATTTTTGAGTTGGAGTCTCTCTCTGTCATCCAGGTTGGAGTATAGGGGCATGCTCATGGCCACTGCAGCCTTGACCCACCGGACTCAGGTGATCCCCAGATAGTCTTGAAAACAGAAAATAATATTGAATAGTGTCAGTTCCTTACCAACCGCATCTATGCTTATTTATATTTGTATAGAATGAGCTTCTGGAAGTTAGGGACTGGGTCATGTTATCCCTGGACCTACGTGTTGAGTTGGATTTTGCTAGGAGAAGCAGTGAAATCATTACCAGTTAAAGATGAACCTGATGAAGTAAAGTATTTCTGAAATGACATTTTACGAGTTTGAATTTTCACCGTTTCTAAAGTATATTATGTCAGCAGTGCTTGCTTGTAATTGTTGATGCCTGTAATTGCCTGATGCTGCTGCTTGATGAGGGCTGTTTTTAAGTACCTTCGTTGTATCACGCACTATACTACAGTAATTATTTTCATGCTTTATCTTACTTAATCTTCACAGTAACCCTACATGGGTGACTGTCCTTTTTCCTCTACCCCCAGAATCTGTACTTGGCTATGACAACCCTGTGGCTGTCAGTACTGCTGGGGGTGCTTGCTTGTGACTGTATAATACATAATTTTAACCTCCACTGTAATATATAACAGTTCTTTGAATCAATTTAGAGGTCAGTTTTGGAAATTTTTATTATTTACACAAAAATCCAGGTCGATTCTAAGAATAAAATGAATTATAAAATACAGATTAATAAATGGTGAAAAACTATAACCAATCAAGAACAAACATCAATCATCCATGTTTTGGTCACTGTTCCTTTCTTGTCTCGCTTTCCTTCCCACCTCTTTTTCTCCCCCATTCCTCATTTGAAAAGCAGAGCCGGCGCGGTGGCTCAAGCCTGTAATCCCAGCACTTTGGAAGGCCAAGGTGAGGGGATTGCCTGAGCCCACGGGTTAAAGAACAGCCTAGGCAACTTGGCGAGACCTCATCTCTACAATTAATAAAAAAAAATTAGCCGGATGTGGTAGTGCGCGCCTGTAGTTCTGGCTACTTGGAAGGCTGAGGCAGAAGGATCACTGAGCCCAGCAGGTCGAGGCTGCGGTGGCCATGAGCGTGCCACTGCACTCCAGCCTGGGCGACTGAGTGAGACTCCAGCTCAAAAAAAAAAGAAAGAAAAACAGATAATTGCCTTTGAAGAAAACCGTATCAGTTTACATCTCAACAATGCTGTTTGATGGTGCTCGCTTCCCCACATTGGCTGTTACCATTCTTTTTTTTGAAATGTTCTTACCAATCTGCCAATAAAATTACCACATTGTTTTAAATTGATTTTTAAACAGTTCCTGGTAAGGCAAACTCTTACACATTTGCTGGCCCTTTGTATTTCTTTTGTGTTGTTTGATCATGTGTTTTGCCAGTTTTCCCATTGATATTTGACTTTTTTCTGTATATTTATGCATACAGTGTTTAGTAAATAATGTTTAAGGATTTAATATTTTTATTTTAATAAAATTATTTTATTTTAATATTTTTGTTTTTATTTGCATTTGAATTTTAAATGTTTCTATTATTTTAAAACTTATCCCTCTTTTAAAAAATCTGTCACTTAAAAAAAAAATGATTTCCGCCTTTGTTGTCATGTCTTAAAAGTCCTGTGCATAAAGATTATGTATTCACTAATATTTTATCTCTGTGCTTTCGTTTTTAAATGCAAATCTCTAATTCTTCAGTCCTTTGGCATCAGGTAGGGAATCTGTTCTCAAATGGTTTGTCGGTTGCCTTCATGCCACTTATTCAATTACATATAATATATCCTTTTCATTCTAATTCTATTATATACTTGGATCTGCTTCTTGGTTTTTCTTCTTTTTTCCCTCATATATATTTGTATATTTCTGTTTTAAGTTTATTTTAGGTAATACTGCTTATTTGTACATTTTATTAGCTAGCTTGGCAGGTCATCTCCTCTCCCTAAATTATTATTATTCCAAAAGCACTTTCTTGTCTATCTAGTTTTTGTTACCTACAAATTCTAAAATCATTTTGTGACAAAAACTTAAAATTTTTCATTTTCTTTTATATTGGAATTGCATTAAAATGTCATGTAAATTTGTAACTTGTTGACAGCTTTATGTTTTCTATTTTATTTTCCTTTCTTTAATATGTATACATATGCATTAAATTTAACTGTCGGAAATTGCCATTTTGTAGGTCCAAAATGATTCAATATGCATGTCTGTATATATCATTGCATTGGCTAGACTTCAGAACAAGGTTTAATAAGAGTGGTAAAAAAGTAGGCATCCTTGTCTTTTTCTGTTTTTTAAAGAGAAAGTACCTTAAGTGTTTTCATCGTGAGGTATGACTGTCTTGGTTGGTTGAAGTTAGAAGCTCTTGATAATAGGAAGTTTCTTGTATTTTTAAGGGTTTTAAGAGTTATTAGAGATAGATGCTAGATTTTATCCCTTGAAGTTATCTCGTGACATTTGTTACTTTAAGCTGTTGATTTTGATTGTTTGCCTTTTAGCAGCAGTTCTCTTAACTTAGCTTCACTGAACTCTTGGTGAATTAACCGGTGTCTTCTTTCCCTCTGGAAAACCTGTTTGTGGAGGCCCACTGGACTTGGGCTGCTGGCTGCTGCTGGCCACACTCTCATACACATTTCCACATGTTTGCTCCCTCTAGTTGACGTGTATATTTTTATATTGTGGTTTTTTTAAGTCAAAATTCCTTATGTAGTTTCTTGAAATACTTCAGATGTTGCAAAAAGCTGTCAACAGTAATCGCAACAACAATAAAAAAGAGTTTTCAGAATAAAGAAGAAATGTGCAAAATCTGAGGAAGACTTTGAAATATTCTTGAAGATTTCAACAGTAGAAAGACCCTCCTTGTGCTTGGATAGTGAAGCTTAACATCATAAAGATGTCAGTTACTATAGTTTTGGATATTTGATCTCCAAGCCCTGTGTTGAAATTTGATCCTCAGTGTTGGAGGAGGGGCCTAATGGGAGATGTTCATTTCATGGGGGTGGATTCCTCATGAATAGATTAATTCCCTGGAATTTGGGCAAAGGAACTGAGTAAGTTTTTATTTTATTAGCTTCTACCAGTGTTCCTGGAGAGCTGTTGTCAAAAAGAGCCTGGTACTTTCTCCCTGTCTTTTACTTCCTCGCTTGCCATGTGGTCTGCACACAGTGACTCCCCTTTCACCCTGAGTGGAAGCAGTCTGAGGCCCTCATCACAGATGGATGCTGGTGCCATACTTCTGGTACAGCCTGAAGAACCATGAGCCAAATAAATCTCTTTTCTTTATAAATTACCCAGCCTTGGGTATTCCTCTATAGCAACACAGGTGGACTAAGACATCAGTTCTCTCTAGGTTAACTTGGTGTCTTTTAAAAATTCCAGCAAAACTTTTTATGGAGTTAGAAAAGATGTTAAAGTTTCTTTAGAAAAATAAGCATGTAGGGATGCTGGGAAAATGCTGGAAAACAAAAGTTATGAGGGGTGACTAGTACAAGCAGTTATTAAAGCATACTCATAAGCTATTTCACAGTTGGTATCATTGGAATAAATAAGGTACTGGTATATAAATAAATGGAATAGAATAGAAATTCCAGTAGTAGACCTAGGTATGTGTGGTTCATGTTAAAAACCTGCTTTTCTTTTGGGAGTCTGGAATTTTGGTATATGCTAGGCAGGGGGAAACTATGTGACCAGCCCCAAATAAAAACCTTAGACCCTGTATTAGTTTCTTGTTGTGCCTGTAGCAAGTTGGCACAATTTGAGTGATGTAAAACAACACAAATCTATTGTCTTACAGTTTTGGAGAACAGAAGTCTAAAATCAGAGTGTTAGCAGGGCTGTGCTATTTCTCGAGGCTTCAGGGCATCTATTTCCTTGTCTTTTCTAGCTTCTAGAGGCTTCCTGAATTCCTTGGTTCATGGCCTCTTACATCACTTTATCCTTTTGTTAATGCCAACATCTTGCTCCCATCCTCATGTTGCCTTCTGTTCTCTTGAATGATTTTATTTGGCCCATCTGGCTAATCTGGGATAATCTCCTCATCTCAAAATCCTTAGTTTAACCACACAAAATCTCTTTTGCCGTGTAAGGTAACATTCACAGCTACCTGGGATTAGGACATGAACATCTTGGGGAGCCATTATTCAGTTTTCCACAGACATTGAGTTTCTAGTGAGCTTTCCTGGTACATAAAACACCAAAAGCAAAAGGGGGAAAAAATAAACAAAACATCAAGATAAAACAGTCTTGCTCTTCAAAGGATCCTATAAATAGAAAATTAAAAGATAATCCACAGAATGGGAGAAAATTTTTTGCAAATCCATGTATCTGATAAGGGACATGTTTCTAGACTATATGAAGAACTCTTAGAACTCAGTACAGTGAATCCCCTACATACAAATCTTCAAGTTGTGAACTTTCAAAGATGCGAACATGTGTTCACATGTCCAGTCACGTTAGTTAGTTCATGGTACTTTTCATGGTACTGTACTGTAAGAATAAAAATGTTTTAATTTTTTAATGTATTATTTGTGTGAAAAGCATTGTAAACCTATTATAGTACTGTACTGTATAGCCATTGTGTTAGTTGGGTACCTAGGCTAACTTTGTTGGACTTAAGAACAAATTAGACTTAAAAATATGCTCTAGGAATGAAACTTGTTCATATGTAGGGGACTTGCTGTAAAAATACAATTCAGTTAAAAAGTGGACAAGAGCTCCAAATAGGCATTTCTTCAGAGAAGATATACAATAAGTACATTAAAAGTTGCTCAACATCATTAGCCAGCAGATAAATACAAATGAAAACCAAAATGAGATGCCACTTAACTACTAATATGGCTGTTAGAAAAAAAGATAGTAAGTGTTGAAAAGGATGTAGAGATGTTGGGATGTCATATGTTACTTTTGGGAACATAAGATTGTGCAACTGCTTTGGAAAACTGGTGGTAGTTCTTAAAAGTTAAATATGTAGTTACCATATGACTCAGCAATTCTCCGTGGAGTATAATCAAAAAATATGAAAACATAAGAACTTACACATAAAACCTGCGCAGGAACATTCATAGCAATGTTATTCATAATAGCCAAAAAGTAAAACAACTGAAATTTTTGGTTGATGAATGGATAAATAAAATGGAATATTATTTAACCTCAGAAAGGATGGAAGTATTAATGCATGTTGCATAGGAGAACCTTGAAAATGTTGTGACAAGTGAGCAAAGCCACTCACAAAAGACCATCTAGGGCCACAAAAGCCATTTATATGAAATGTCCAGAACAGACAAATCCATAAAGACATAAAGTAAACAAGTGGTTGCCTAGCACAGTGAGAGGGTGTTACTGGGAGTGACTGATGGGTGTGAGTGCTATTATTTGGGGTGATGGTTGTACAACTGGGTGAATACACTAAAAACTATGCATTGTATTCTTTAAATGGAGGCTCTTATTAATTTATTGAAAATTAATAGTCTTTTCATCTAAGGGGGACAAAACCTCAATGAGATACCATTTCTCACTTATTTGAATGGCTAAAATGTAACAGTTTGACAACACTTTTGGTGAGGCTGTGGGAAAGCACATGTTCCCACATCTTGTTAGTGGGATTTAAAAAAAGATACAGCCTTAATGGAAATAAATTTGGAACAACATCTAACAAAACTATATACATGTTTACAATTTTCACCTAGCAATCATATTTCTAGGAATTGACACTGAAGACACACTTCTAACAACACATACAAGGGGAAACCCCCAAAATCCAGAATTTATTTACAAAAAAAAGTATTTATTCTTATATGTTTAAACTTCAATCATCTTCAAAGTACTCTGATGCAATACACCTATCAAGTCGCTTCTTCCACTGCTCAGAACAGTTTTTGAACTTGTCATTTTTGATACCTTTCAGTTCTTCTGCCATGTATTGTTTCACCTTTTCTATGTCAGCAAAATGTTTCCCTTTGAGGACTTTTTTCATCAGGGGAAAGAAAAAAAACTTGCTTGGGGTGAGATTGGGTAAATAAGGAGAGTGGGTCATGGGAGTTGTGCTTGTTTTTGGTCAAAAACTCCTAAATACTCAGCATGGTGTAGGCAGGTGTGCTCTTAAATCACCCATCATGAAATGAGCAAATGCATTGAAAGACTATCCAAAAACAAAATAAAATAAAATTCACTGAAGCTAATACAGTCTCTCTCACCAACACTAACTGATACACTAATACACATGGGTTCCTAGAACACTTACCTAGCAAAAAGGGTCCTATCCTCCAAAAAATAATCGTGGTGTTTAGGGATCCTCCCTTGTACATACATGCAAGGCTATTCATAGTATGATTATTTGTAAATGAAAAATATTGGAAACTGCCTAAATGCCAACATGTTGTTGAATAGATCATTACATCCACATAGCAGATTGTTTTCTACCTGTAAAAAGATTGAGGAAGATCTTTAGAATTTGCTATTCAGTGAACATATAAATACATTGATAGATGAAAGCAACAGGGTACAAAGAGTATATGTGTATAGCTACCTTAACAATTTTTTGTTTTAAACTTTTTAGGGGGTATGTAGTTTTGTGAAGTTCAACACATGTATAGATTTGTAAAACCATTTGTTACAACCATTTGTGAACTGTTTTGTCGGGATATAAAACAGTTCCATTACCTCCCAAAACTCGCCTGTGCTATCCCCATTTAGTCACATCCTCTGTCCACTTCTAACCTCTGGAAAGCACTGATCTGTTCTCTGTTACTGTAGTTTTATCTTTTTGAGAATGTCATATAAATGAAATCATATGTGTAATTTTGAGATTGTATAGTTTTGAGATTGGTTCCTTTTACTCAACACTGTGCCCTTTGAGAGTCTTCCAATTTGCATCAAGAGTTAATTTGTTTTTAGTGTTGATTAGTAGTTCATTCTGTGAATATACTATTATTTATCCATTCATCTGTTGAGATTTTGGATTATATCCAGTTTTTGGCTATTACAAATAAAGCTTCTATGAACATTCATGTACCACTCTTTGTGTGCATGTAAATTTATTTTCTCTTGGGTAAATACCTAGGAGTGGGATGTCTGGATCATATGGTAGTTGTATGTTTGATTTAAGCAGGTGCTATCCTGTTTTCCAAAGTGGCTATGCCGTTTTATATTCCCATCAGAAGTGTAAAAATGTCCTAGTTCCTCCATATTCTTGTCAGCACTTGCTATGGTCATTCATTTTTATTTTAGCCAGTTTAACAGATGTGTATGGGTACAGGCATACTTTGTTTTATTTTGCCTTCTTTGCTGTCACTGTGTGTGTTTTGTGGTAACCTTCATCACATGTCTGTTGGTGCTATTTTTTCAACAGCATGTGCTCACTTTGTTTCTGTGTCACATTTTGGTAATTCTTGCAGTATTTCAAACTTTTCATTATTCAGTCTGTTACGGTGATCTGTGATCAGTGATCTTTGTTATTACTATTGTAATTGTTTGAGAGTGACACAAACCATACTTTTATGACACTGCAAATTTAATTGATAAGTGTTGTCTCTGTTCTGACTGCTCCACCGACCAGCTGTTTCCCCATCTCTCTCCCTCTCCCCAGGCTGCCCTGTTCTCTGAGCCACAACAATATTGAAATAAGGCCAATTAAAGTAACCCCAAATCGCCTGTAAGTGTGCAAGTGAAAGGAAGAGTTGCATGTCTCTCACTTTAAATCAGGGGTGTCCAACCTTTTGGCTTCCCTGGGTCGCATCAAGTAAAGAATTGTCATGAGCTCCACATAAATTATATAATATAGTTCCAAAAACAGAACTACGCATGAGGTCATGAAGAAAATAAGCGATAAAAAAACACATGATGTTAAAAGATTTTGTGGGGCTGCATTACTAGCTGTCCTGGGCCGCGTGTACCGCAGGTTGGACATGCCTGCTTTAAATCAAAAGGTAGAAATGATTAAGCTTAGTGAGGAAGGCATGCTGAAAGCTGGGGAGATAGGCCAAAAGCTAGGCCTCTTGGGCTAAATAGCTAGCCAAGCTCTGAATACAAAGGAAATGTTCCTGAAGGAAATTACAAGTGCTGCTCCAATGAACAAACAAATGATAAGAAAGTGAAATAGCCCTATTACTGATATGGAGGATGTTTTAGTAGTCCGAAGATCAAACCACGAACAGCATCCCCTTAAGTGAAAGTCTAATTCAGAGCAAGATCCTACGTCTCTTCAGTTTTATAAATGCTGAGAGAGGTGAGGAAGCTACAGAAGAAAATTTGGAAGCTAGCGATGTTGGTTCATGATGTTTAAGGAAAGAAGCCTTAACATATTAAGTCTCCATACATATAAGTGCAAGGTGAAGCAGCAAGTTATCCAGAAGATCTAGCCAGGATTATTGATGAAGGTGGCTATACTCAAAAACAGATTTTCAATCTAGAGGAAACAGGCTTCTTTTGGAAGATGCCATCAAGGCCTTGCATAACTAGAAGTCAATGCCTAGCTTCAAAACTTCGAAGGACAGGCTGACTCTTGTTAGGGAATACTGCAGCTGGTGAAGCCTGTGCTCATCTACCATTCTGAAAACTGTAGGGCCCTCAAGAATTATGCCACATCTACTTTGTATATGTTCTATTAATGGAAGAACAAGGCCTGAAGGACAGCATATCTATTTGCAGCATGGTTTACTGAATATTTGAAGCCCACTGTTGAGAATTCCTGCTCAGAAAAAAAGATTGCTTTCAAATTATTACCGATTGACAATGCACATGGTCACCTAAGAGCTCTGAAGGAGATGTACAGGAGATTAATGTTGATTTCATGCCTTCTAACACAACATCCATTTTGCAACCCATGAATCAAGAAGTAGTTTTGACTTTCAAGTCTTAAATAGAACATTTTGTAAGGCTGTAGCTGCCATACATAGTGATTCCTGGATCTGGACAAAGTCTATCGAAAACCTTCTAGAAAGCATTTTCCATTCTAGAGACTATTAAGAACATTTGGGACTCACTGGAGGACATCAAAAGATCAATATTAATAGGTGTTTGGAAGGTGATCCCAACCCTCATTGATGACTTTGTGAGATTCAAGACTTCAGTGGAGGAAGTCCCTGCAGATTTGAAAATAGCAGGAGAACTCGAATTAGAAGCGGAGCCTAAAGATGTGACTGAATTGCTGCAGTCTTACCATAAAACTTGAACAAGTGAGTTGCTTCTTATGGAGGAGAAAAGAAAGTGGTTTCTTGAGATGGAATGTACTCCTAGGGAAGCTTCTGTGAACATTGTTGACATGACAGCAAAGGATTAAGAATGTTATGTCAATTTAGTTGATAAAATAGTGGCAGGATTTGAGAGAATTGACTCCAATTTTGAAAGGTGTTCTACTGTGGAAAAAATTCTATCAAACAGACTCATATACTACAGAGAAATATTTCATGAAGGGGCTGCAAACTTTATTACCTTATTTTAAGAAATTGCCACAGCCACTCCGATCTTCAGTAACCACTATTGTGATCAACATTGAGGTAAGACTCTCTCCATGAGCAAAACAATTACTAGCTGTGAAGGATCAAGTGATTGTTAGCATTTTTTAGCAATAAAGTAGTTTTTAATTAAGGTATTTGCATTTTTTAAACATAATACTGTTGTATTCTTAATAGATTTACAGTTTAGTGTAAACATTACTTGTATAAATGTAACATAAATTTTTTGGGTGACTTGCTTTATTGTGATGTATACTTTATTGTGGTGGTCTGAAACCAAAACCGCAATATCTCCAAGGTATACCTGTATTTCATTGTAATTTTAGTTTCTATTTCCCTGGTGAATAATGATGTTGAGCTTCTTTTCATGTGCTTATTTGTCATTCATATATATTTGGTGAAGTGCCTTTTCAGATTTTTTGCCTGTGTTTATATTGGTCTATTTTCTTATTTTTGAAATTTGAGAGTTCTTTATATATCTCAATATAAATCTTCCACCTTTAAGGCTTGTTTTTTTTCATTTTCCTGTCTTTTGAGGAGCAGGCATTTTTAATTAAGTCCAGTTTATCAATTTGTTCGTTGTGTGTGTGTGTGTGTGTGTGTGTGTGTGTGTGTGTGTGTGTGTGTGTTGGAGTCTCACTCTGTTGCCCAGATGGAGTGCAGTAGCTGCTCCCGGCCACCGCAGCCTCCACCTGCTGGGCTCCGGCGATCCTTCCGCCTCAGCCTTCCAAGTAGCTGGAACTACAGGCGTGCGCTACCACGCCCGGCTAATTTTTGACTTATTGTAGAGATGAGGTCTCGCCAAGTTGCCCAGGCGGGTCTCAAACCCGCGGGCTCAGGCAATCCACTCACCTCAGCCTCCCAAAGCACAGGGCTGAGCCACCGAGCCCGGCCAATTTGTTCTTTTATAGATCATGTTTTGTTGTTCTAAGAAACATTTGTCTAACGAGGGTCACAAAGTTTTTTCCTAGATTCTCTTCTAGAAGTTTTATAGTTGTAGATCTTCCTTTTAGATCTATGATTCATTTTGAGTTAATTTTGCATATGATAGGTTTAGATTCATATTCTTTTTTTGTGTGTCGTTACATATAAAAATCCAGTTCTAGGCAATTTGTTAAAAGGACTACTACCCTTTTCCCACCACATTGTCTTTGCATTTGTTGAAAATCTGTTGCCTGTATATGTGTGAGTTTATTTCTGGTTGCCTGTCTCTCTTTTGTTCTGTCAGTCTGTTTGTATATCTGGATGCCAGTACCATGCTGTCTTGACTGGAGCTTTATCATAATTATTGAAACAAATAATGTTAGTTCTCCAACTTTGTTCTGTTTCAGAGTTTTGCCTATTCTAAATCCTTCACATTTTATTTTGAATTTTAGAACCAGCTTATCAGGTTTTTTTGTTATTTGTTTTTGTTTTTTGTTTGTTTTTTTGAGTTGGAGTCTCACTCTGCCACCCAGACTGGAGTGCAGTGGTCGCTCCCGGCCACCGCAGCCTTGGCCTGCTGGGCTCCGGCGATCCTTCCGCCTCAGCCTTCCGAGTAGCCGGTAGGCGCGCACTACCACACCTGGCTAATTTTTGATTTATTGTAGAGATGAGGCCTCGCCAAGTTGCCCAGGCGGGTCTCGAACCCGCGGGCTCAGGCAATCCACTCACCTCAGCCTCCCAAGGCGCGGAATTACAGGATGAGCCACCGAGCTCGGCTTAGTTTATCAGTTTGTACAACAAAGCCTGGTTGGGTATTGATAGAGATTATGTTGAATCTATAGAGGGGGAGAACTGACATCTTAACAAAATTTAGTTTTCTGGTATATGAACAAGGGATATTTTCACTTTTATTTAGGCCTTTAAATTGTCTCAGCAATGTTTTGTAGTTTTCAGTTTAAATTTTTTAATGTCTTTTGACAGATATATCTCTTAAGTACATATTTTTGATACAGTTTTAAATGATATTTTTAGAACTTCAATTTCTGATTTCTCGTTGCTAGTATATAGAAATAACTTTTCTTATGTTGATCTCATATTCTCTAATCTTGCTGAACTGACTTATTACTTCTAATAGCTTTTCTATTTCATTGGATTTTTTGCATAGATGATCATGTCTGCAAATACAGTTTTTCGCATTTGGATACTTTCTGTTTTTCTTGCCTGATTACATTGTCTAGGACCTCCACTACAGTGTTGAATAGAAGTAGTAAAAGTGGACGTCTCTGTCTTGTTCATAATCTTAGGGGAAGCATTCAGTCTTTCATCATTAAGTGTGATATTAGCTGTAGGTCTTTTATAGATGTCTTTTCCCAGGTTAAGGAAGTGCTGTTTTATGTGTAGTTTGAAGACGGTTTTTTGACAGATATGGATATTGAATTTATCAAATGCTTTCTCTGTGTCTTTGAGTTTTGTTTTATTTTTTAGGTTAACATGATGAGTTTCCAACTTTGCATTTCTTACTTGATCATGATAGGTATATGGTAATATATTTTAATGTATTGTTAGATTGTTTTCTTTTTGCTAAAACTTGCTAGAAATTTTTATATGTTTGGTCATGAGAAATATTGGGCTTTTTTGGTTTTCTTGTAGTGACTTTGCTCTTGGTATTAGAGAAATCCTGGCCTCATAAAATTAATTGAGAGATATTTTTCCTTCTTTTTTAATTTATTTATTATAAAGATGTGGGGTACAATTCAGGGTTAGGTATACAAACATTGATCATGCAGGTACCCTTGTTGATGAGGTATGCCCCTCCCTCCTCTAGCAGTTTCCCTCAACTGCCAGTCCCACCCCCCTCCCCTCACAGTTTTCCACTACTGTCAATCTCTTATAGCATTATAATTGTTCAGGGTCAGCTTATGAGTGAGAACATATGGAACTCAGTTCTTTGTTTCTGTGATAAATCACTGAGTATGATTGACTCCAAATCCATCCCGCTTGCTGCAAAGTCCATATATTTGTCATTCTTTATGGCTGCATAATATTCCATTGTGTATATATACCACATTTTTTTAATCCAGTCTAGCTTCGATGGGCAACACGGTTGGTTCCATGTTTTTGCTATTGTGAATGAGCTGCAACAAACATATGTGTGCAGGTATCTCTTTTGTAGAATGATTTGAGTTCCTCCGGGTATGTTCCCAATAGGGGAATTGCTGGGTGAATTTCTAGTTCTTTCAGAAATCTCCAGACTTTTCCAGAGAGGTTTTACAAGTTTGCATTCCTACCAGCAGTGTAGAATTGTTCCTTTTTCTCCACATCCTCGCCAGCATCTGTTGTTGTTTGTTTTATTAATGATGGCCATTCTTACAGGGGTTGGGTGGTATCTCAATGTGGTTTTGATTTGTATTTCTCTGATGATGAGTGAGGCTGAGCACTTTTTTATGTGTCTGTTGGCTGCCCGTATTTCTTCTTTTGAGAGTGTCTATTCATGTCTTTTGCCCACTTTTTAAAGGGGATGTTTGTTTTTTTCTCTTCGGTGTGTTTGAGTTCCTTGTAGATCCTAGATGTTAGGCCTTTGTCAGATATACAGTTGACAAATATTTTTTCCCATTTTGTGGGGTGTCTCCCTGCTCTCTTGATGGTTTCTTTTGCTTTGCAGAAGCTCGTTAATTTGATGAGGTCCCACTTGTCTATCTTATTTCTTAAGGTATTGGCCTTTAGCGTTCCGGATAGGAATTTGTTGCCAGTTCCAATTTCCATAAGGGTATCTCCTGCGTTTTCTAAGATTCTTATAGTTTGAGGTTGTACGTTTAGATCTTTGATCCATTTAGAGTTAATGTTCGTGTATGGTGATAGATGGAGTCCTGTTTCAGTCTTCTGCATGTGGGCAGCCAGTTTTCCCAGCACCATTTACTGAATAGGTTTTCCTCTCCCCAGTATATTTTTCCTTCTTAATTTCTTGGAAGAGTCTGTATAGAATTAGTGTTATTTCTTCCATGCATGTGTGGTAGGAGTTACCACTGAAGCCGTCAAAGCCTGGAGTTTCTTTGTGGGAAGGCTTTTGACCACAATTAAAATTTCTAAGTTTTGGGGCTATTCAGGTTATCTGTTTCTTCCTGAGTGAGCTTTGATAATTAATGTTCTGCATAGAATTTGTCAATTTCATCTAATTTGTTGGCACAGTTGTTCATAATGTTCCCTTACTATCTTTAGAATATTTATAGCATCTGAGGTGGTGACATCTCTCTCCTTCCTGGTATTTATAATTTGTGTCTTCTATCTAAAAAAGAGGAAATCTTGATTAGTTTGGCTTTAAGTTTTAATGATCTTACAAAAAGCAGTTTTTGATTTTATTTGTTGTTTGTTTTATTAATGATGGCCATTCTTACGGGGTTGGTTGGTATCTCAATGTGGTTTTGATTTGCATTTCTCTGATGATGAGTGAGGCTGAACAATTTTTCATGTGTCTGTTGGCTGCCCATATATCTTCTTTTGAGAAGTGTCTATTCATGTCTTTTGCCCACTTTTTAAAGGGGCTCTTTGTTTTTTTTCCCTTCAGTGTGTTTGAGTTCCTTGTAGATCCTAGATGTTAGGCCTTTGTCAGACTCTCTCTGTGATTGTCTCACTCTTTTTTTTTTCTTTTTTTGAGTTGGAGTCTCACTCTGTTGCCCAGACTAGAGTGCAGTGGCCACTCCTGGCGACCGTAGCCTCGACCTGCTGGGCTCCGACGATCCTTCCGCCTCAGCCTTCTGAGTAGCCAGAATTACAGGCATGCGCTACCACGCCCGGCTGATTTTTTGATTTACTGTAGAGATGAGGTCTCGCTGCCCAGGCGGATCTCGAACCCGTGGGCTCAGGCAATTCACTCACCTCAGCCTCCCAAAGGCGTGGGATTACAGGCTGAGCCACCGAGCCCGGCTACTCTTTTTTTTTCTTTTAGATTTTTTTTGTAGAGATGGGGTCTTGCTATGTTGTCCAAGCTGGTCTTAGGCCTTCCAAGAGTGCTGAGATTACAGGCATATGCCACTGTACTCGGCCACTTTTTTTATTTCATTGATTTTTGCTTGAATTTTTATTATTTTCTCTTTTTTTCTTGCTTACAGGGGTGTAATTTGCTCTTTATTTTCTAGTTTCTTAAGATGAAAACTGATGTCTTTGAGTATTTTTCAATGGTTTCTCTGTTATTGATTTATATACTTTAATTTTGTTTTGGCCAGAGGCCACACTTAATGGTCTTTTGAACTTGAGAATTGTTTTAAGACCATTAATATGGCCATAAAATTGGTGAATGTGTGCATTCGAGAAGACTGTGTCTTGGACTGTTGTTGGAGTGCTCTGTATATGTCGGTCAGTTCTAGTTGGTCAGTAGTGGTGTTCAGGTCCACTGTTCCTTCACTGATTTTTTTGGCCTACGTAGTCTGTCTATTATTGAGAAATACGTATGTCCATTTTTTCACCTAGTGTCATTTCCTTCTGCCTGAAGGATTTTTTTGTAGTGTGGATCTGCCAGTATGTCTGAAAGTGTCTTTATTTTGCTCTGTTCTTTAAAGATCCTTTTATTTGGTATAGAACTACAGATTGACATGTTTTTATTGTTTTCTTTAGTACTCAGGAGGTGTCTTTATTGTTTTCTTGCTTGTATTGTTTTCCAAGAGAAATTTGATGTCATACATTCTTAACTTCATTCTTCTGTATATAACATGTCTTTTTTTCTATTGATGTCTTTAAGATTTAAATCTTGTTTTAAGTAATTTTTTAAAAAAGTAATTTGATTTGATATCTCTTGGTATATTTTTTCGTAATTGTGCTTAGGGTTTGTTGCACTTCTTGGATCTCTGGGTTTATAGTTTTCACTAAGTTTGGGAAATTTTCACTTATTATGTCTTTAAACATTTTTCCTGTCCTCCTCCTCCTAACCCCATTTTGAGGACTTTTAAGTATCCAAATATTAGGCAGCTTGAAGTTGATCCCACAGCTCATTGTACTGTATTTTATTTCATTTTATTTCTGTGTGTTCCATTTTAAATGGTCTACTGTTATGACTTCAAGTTTTTTTTTTCTAATTTTTTATTTTAAACATGTGGGGTACAATTTAGAATTAGATATACAGATGTTTATTAATGTAGGTTCCCTTGATGAGGGATGCCCTTCTCCCCCAGCAGATTCCGTGCCTACTTTTTTTTATTATCCCACCTAGTATATTTTTTTCATTTTATGCATTGTAGCTTTCATCCCTAGAAGTATAATTTTAGTCTCTGTATCTTCTGTTTCTCTACTTGACTTTTTGAATATATGGAACACATTGATAATACCTGTTTTATTGTCTTGTCTGCTAACATCTGTGCCAGTTCTAGGTTGGTTCAATTGATTATTCTCATATTGGGTCATGTTTTCTCACCTCTTTGTGTGCCTGGTCATCTTTGGTTGGATGCTAAACATTGCAAATTTTCCCCTGTTGGATGCTGATATTTTTGTATTCCTATAAATATTCTTGAGCTTTGTTCTAAGATGCAGTTAAGTTACTTGGAAACAGTTTGGTCTTTTTGGGATTTTGCTTTTAAGATGTGCTTGAGGGGTCTGGAACAGTATTCCGTTTTGGATTAATTATTTCCCACAGCTGAGGTATGTTCCTCCTAAGTACTACCCAGTAGCTCATGAATTATGTTTTTCCAGTTTGGTGGGAATAGGTACTATTCCTGGCCCTGTGTGAATGGCAGGTACTTTTCCATCTAATCATTTTGGATGGTTCCTTCCCCGGCCTTAAGTAGTTACCTTACACACATGTACTGATCAGTACTGAGTACTCAGTGAGGAGTCTCTATAATTCTGTAGGGTTCTCTGTGCAGCTATCTTTTCTGGTCTTTTGTCCTATGGATTCTCATTGCCTTGGTTTCTGTGGACTCTCAGCTCTGTGTCACTGACTTGGAGAACCCACCAGCCTCTACTACGGTTTCCCCTTTCTCCACAGTGGTCCCGTAACACTCTCAAAACAGTATACTAGGGGAATCTTAGAGCTCACCTTTTTTTTTTTTTTTTTTTTGAGTTGGAGTCTCACTCTGTCGCCCAGACTGGAGTGCAGCGGCCACTCCAGGCCACTGCAGCCTCGACCTGCTGGGCTCCGGCGATCCTTCCGCCTCAGCCTTCCAAGCAGCTGGAACTATAGGCGCGCGCTACCACGCCCGGCTAATTTTTGATTTATTGTAGAGATGAGATCTCGCCAAGTTGCCCAGGCGGGTCTCAAACCCGCAGGTTCAGGCAATCCACTCACCTCAGCCTCCCAAAGCATGGATTACAGGCTGAGCCACCGAGCCCAGCTGCTCACCTTTTTTGTTTTCCATTTCTCAGGGTTGTCTTTTTTTTGACTGATGTTTAGGATCTGAAAGCCATAATTTAATTAATGGATTTTGTTTGAGTTTTTGCTTGTTTCAGAGTAGGTCAGTACATTGGTGTCTGTTACTTTATCGAGCCCCAAAGCAGAAGTCTAGATACTTGCATCAGTTACTATTCTCCAGAATAACCAACATTGTCGTTTTCACGTATTATTCTTGAGTCTCTTGCTCCATTTTAGTAATTAATATCAGATAGGATGGTTTCCTATTGCTACTGCTGTACCAAATAACCACAAACTTAATGGCTTAAACCAACACAGATGCATTCTTTTGTGGTTCTGGAGATCAGAAGTCTGAAATGAGTCTCATTGAACTAAAATCAAGATGTTGGCCAGGATGTGTTTCTTTCTTGAGACTCTAAGGGAGAATCTATTTGCTTGACTTTTTAGCTTCTGGAGGCCACCACATTTCTTGCCTTGTGACTCCTTCATCTCTCTTCAAAGCTGGCAACATTGTGCCAAGTCCTTCTCATGCTGCCTTTTTTTCTCTTCTTCTTCCCCTTCTGCCCCTCTTCTACTTTTGAGGACTTTGGACTCACCCAAAGAAGCCAGAATAATCTATCTGAAAGTCAGCTGATTAGAACCTTTATTTCATCTGCAGACTTAATTCCCTTTTGCCATGTGACCTGACATACTCACAGGACCTTTACATAGATTAGGATGTGGACATCTTGGAAGGGGCTGTTGAATGTTATTCTGTCCACCACAGATAGATAGCTTTCAGCATAGTTGTCCTCTGCTGCAGACATTTTTTTGTGTGTGTGTGATTTGGAGTCTCCCTGTCACCCAGACTGGAGTGCAGTGGCCGCTTCCGGCCACCGCAGCCTCAACCCGCTGGGCTCTGGTGATCCTTCCGCCTCAGCCTTCCAAGCAGCTGGAACTACAGGAGCGTGCTACCAGGCCTGGCTAATTTTTTGATCTATTGTAGAGATGAGGTCTCGTCAAGTTGCCCAGGTGGGTCTCGAACCCGCGGGCTCAGGCAATCCACTCACCTCAGCCTCCCAAAGCTCAGGTTTACAGGCTGAGCCACCGAGCCCGGCTGACATTTTTCTTTTTATGATGAAGAATTTTCTTCTTGACCTACACACATTAAAACATAATATTAGAACAGTGAGACTACAAACTTACTTTTTTAATGTGTTTATTATGTGTAGTTTGTTATACATAGCATTTAGAGGTATTTTATTTTTAATTTCAGATATGACTCAAGAGTTAATTTTTGTGAATTACTTCACAGTGTTTTGATTTGAGAATTTCTCAGCCCATTAACTTTGGTAGTCTATAGAAACTTCAAGCTTGTGAAATTGATTGATTGCCTCAAATGTAATTTTAGGCCAGTATCAACTATTTTATTCAGCGGGTGCAAAAAATAATGTACACATATTTAAACAGATGATATCTGTGTATTATTTTTCGAAGTTGAATTAAATTTACTGTAGAAATGTATAGTATGACGTTCACTCAGCCATGCTCCTGCCATTTTCTTTGTCTGTCCTGCCTGTCTCATGGTGATTCTAGCATTCATTTGATTAATGTTACCTGTTGAGCGAACATCATACTTAAAATGTGTATACATTTTTTTGGCACTCCGTATTTTTTTTTTCCTCTTAAAATAAATGTCTTTTTGCTCCTCCTTCCACTTATCATAGCTAATGTCTTGGGTTCTTTGTCTATGTTTATCAACAGAACAGCTCCTTGTGTGTGCTCTTTTTCCTATCAGACCTTTAGCTTGTCATTCTCCACATGTCAACAATTTCAGTCCTTTCTGACACATGTCGGTGTTGTAGGCCCAGGATTTTTTCCCTGATCTTTACCCAGTGTTCTTTGTGAAGGGTTTTATGTACTGAATATTGACAGAATAATTTATGTGCAGCACCTCTGAGCTGAGGTTATCTTCTATAGCTGTCTTTGTATTGTATTTGACTCCTATCTTCTTCATATTTAAATAATTATTAATGGAATTCTAAAGTAGTTGTTTATTTAAGCCAGAAGTCAATGTGCAAGATGAATAATAATTTTAATCATTAGTCATTCTGTCCTCCTGCATAAACTGCGTTAAATATACCAGACAAACCAGGCTTTTATTTGTCCAGGAACAGTTGAGTGGTCAGTAGGTCAATAGGGCCATCTTCAGAGCACCTATTCAAGCCAGAAGGTGTTGGTGACACCTTCTGCTACTGTTCTCTCCTTTGTAGCTACTGGTATACCCCTGGGTAAAAGTGAGTTAGATATGTCCAGTGTGGCAGACTGTGGGCAAAGCACTCAGCTCCTTGTTCTTGCTATAGGAATAGGCCCAGCTTGTTACCCTCCTCTGACCATATATGGTCCTGGGACCAGGAGCCCAATCTGCTGAGTACCTGTTCTAACACCTGACTGGGTTCTGCCTGAGGCCAACTGTCTGGTGAATAGATGAGGTTAAAGCTTTGTAGATGGATGGCTTTTCTTCACATATTGGTTTATAATTTGCTAGCTGTGTATGTCCTTGGAGCAAATTATTTAATTGTAGATTTTTCTCAACTATAAGATGTTCATTCACGGGCCTATTAGAGTTGTTAGATACTTTGCATAGATACTCAAATGCTAGTTTTTTTTATGCCTTTGCAGAAATGTCCTCATTTGTTTTCCCTCCTCTTTTTATTCTATTTCCTTTTGTCTATGTCTGTTTGCATCATCCACACCCTTCACCCAAAGAAAGAAACAGGACATGGAACTTTAATCTCTTGGATCAACCCTTATAATACACCCTTTATGCTTCCTCCTGAGCAGTTTGTTGGGGGCAAGGGGAGCTTGAGGTCATCCCACAAAGAGGAAGCCATTTCTTTCAGGTGTTGTGTTTTATTTTTAATAATGTATGCAGATTTTTCATTTTATTCCAATGTATATATACTCAAGTTGGTTCCAATAGAAAACCAAATTTTCCCAGGTGGATATTCCTGGAAGATGTGTCTCATGCTTTGTACTTTTAGTTCACAACAGCACATTTCTGGAACTGTCATTCCTATTCTAGCCACAGCACACTATTAAAATAATTCTGTCATCAGGGGAATGAAATGGAGTGTTCCCGGAATCTTGGTTTGCAGAGATAGACTAACCTGGATCCTTGTACATCCTTGTACAAGCATTAACAGATTGTTGTGAAAGGCGCTGAGTATGCTGGGCCCAGTGGCTCAAGCCTGTAATCCCAGCACTTTGGAAGGCCGAGGGGAGAGGATTGCCTGAGTTCAGGGGTTCAAGACCAGTCTGGGCAACTTGGTAAGGCCTTGTCTCTACAATAAATCAAAAAAACTAGCCGGGTATGGTAGCGTGTGCCTGTAGTTCTAACTACTTGGAAGACTGAGGCAGAAGGATGGCCTGAGCCCAACAGGTTGAGGCTGCGGTGGCCATGAGCATGCCATTTCACTCCAGCCTGGGCTACAAAGTGAGACTCCAACTCCAAAAAAAAAGGGGGGCACTGAGAAAAATTTAGTTAAGTGGATGATTTTGCATCATTTATGATAATACCAGGTAATCCAGTGTTGTATGACAGATTGTTTTTTAAGTGAAAGCATGTGGTTGGATACCAGCTACTTGTAGGAGAATATGGTTGGCTTTCAGTTTGATAGTCTCTTTCTACAGATCCTTACTGCATCAACTTGTTTTATTTGAGCAAGTTGTATACAGTAATGTATGGACTACTCTTCACCAGATGGGTGTGTAGATATGTTTATGACCCATTGCAGAATGAGTGCTCTAAGACCTTGGAATAGCAGCCGGGGAATAGGAATGTCAACACAGAATGATACATTCAGAGATAGCAGAATTCAGAGTCTGAGGAGGCCTGGAAGTGTCATCAATCGGAATTTGAAAAGGAGGCATTTTTGAAAACAGAAGATAGGCATTTAAGTGTCTACAGGGTTAGAGGAGAAAAGAGGTAGGGAAATTGGCAGGGAAGAAGGTGGTGGAGCTGAAGGGCCCAAACTAGGATAACTTGGCCTAGGGCCTGGAAGAAATTGTTGGTAAAGCAATTGTCTATCTGAGCACACACTTCCCTCACTCCAGTTTTCGAGGGCTGGCCTTAAGATATGTTCTGTGCACAAGGTGATTTCTGTTTTGTACAATTGACGATGAAAGACAACTGAGTTAGTTTGTCACCTAATTAACTAACATAAACATTGTCATATCCTTTTTCTGAAGGGAAGGATGTGCCTTAGTAAACAGGTTCAAATGGAGTTGGGGAAGTGGTGTAATCCCTGTAATGGTAATCAGGAAGCTTGTCAGGTTTCTGTCTTCACACACAAAGACAAGTGGAAGCTGTTTGGAGTCACTTTTGCTTTGCGCAGGCTTCTCTGCAAGCACGTGCCAGTGTTGCCTGGCATACTTTATTAAGATACTTGTTTTTGTCTGAACATCGCCCCTCCAAAGTTGGAACTCATTCTCAGATCCCTTATCAAAGGGAGATGGAAGTGTGTTATGTTGTCTGCACTGTGTGTAGTACACAGCAAATGTACCACAAGTATAAATCTCAACTCAGTTGACAGTTAAATCATACACTGATGAGCTGGTTCATAACCATTCCCATGTTTACCTCTGAAGTTCATGTTGGTGTCTTAAAATGTTAAAATGCAGCCGGGCTCGGTGGCTCAGCCTGTAATCCCGCGCCTTTGGGAGGCTGAGGTGAGTGGATTGCCTGAGCCCGCGGGTTCGAGACCCGCCTGGGCAGCGAGACCTCATCTCTACAATAAATCAAAAAATCAGCCGGGCGTGGTAGCACATGCCTGTAATTCCGGCTACTCGGAAGGCTGAGGCGGAAGGATCGCCGGAGCCCAGCAGGTCGAGGCTGCGGTGGCCGGGAGCGGCCACTGCACTCCAGTCTGGGCGACCGAGTGAGACTCCAACTCAAAAAAAAAAAAAAAAAAAAAAGTTAAAATGCTATGTGTGTGTGTGTGTGTGTGTGTGTGTGTGTGTGTGTGTGTGTGTAACTTAGATCTTTCGTGCCCTTATCTGGTAGTGACACCTTATCTGGTCAGGCTAGACTTAACACAGGCACATTAATTCATTAATTTTTATTAGGTGGGTGCCATATCCTAGACTGAATGTAAAAGAGAGATAGTTCTGGCCCTGCAAGAACCTTCATGGTGGGATAAACAGGCCTGCAGACAGACTGAATTACAAATAGTTGCCAGGATAGGCCAGGTGCTGGTGGCAGGACTGTCAGTGTCTCAGTGTACTGGGTATGTTACGTAGACTAGGTTATCCATTTTCGGGTATTAGGCAGTGAGACATTATACCTTTACTATAATGTGTCTGTGTATCAAAGAGAGTTTTGGATTTTTTTTCCCTCTCCCTGCCTTCTACCTTTTAAAAAAAAACAGGTCACATGGGGACCAAAGTGAGACCCAGACTTTACCTGTCCAATGACCATTTGTATACCTAACCCTGAATTGTACCCTACATTCTTCAAATAAAAACTAAAATAAATAAAAAACAAAACCTTTCAAAAAAAGAAATCCAACCATGGTGTAAAGACATCTCAACAGGATTTTTTAAATTGTGTTTAGTTTGTTTGTTTTTGAGTCAAGGTTTCACTCTGTTGCCCAGTGTGGAGTCCAATGCTGTGATCTTGGCTCACTGCAGCCTTAACCTCATAGGCTCAGGTGATCCTTCAGCCTCAGCTTCCCAAGTATGTGAGACTATAGGCGTGTGCCATCACACTTAATTTTTTCTTTTTTTGTAGAGAAGAGGTCTTGCTGTGTTGCCCAGGCTGGTCTTGAACCCCTGGCCTTAAGCACTCCTCTCACCTTGTCCTCCCAAAGTGTGAGGTAACAGGTGTGAGCCACCATGTCCAGCATCAACAGGATGCTTTATGTGGGAAGACAGCATGATATGATAAAAAGAAGAGCTCTGAGGCGCAAGTACTTACTAGCTCTGTGACCTTGGATGGGTTACTTATTGCTGAGTCTGTTTTGTCTTAGACTGAATGGAAATAAAAGTATCTTGTGGGTGTTGAGGAGGTTAAACTTTGGGATTGATGCTTAATCTAATTTACTTACACCTTTTCTCTCCCACTATCAACCCTCTTGGCATATCCCCACTGCAGAGTTTGTATTTGTGAGTATACAGTTTATTATCTTAAGCAGTTTGTTAGCTACTTATTAAAATTCCTTATTTCCCTGTGATCTTTATACTTTGATTTTTCCTCTCTTCTTTCTGCCAATTGGTCTGTATCCAGGGAATTTAAATAAATAGAACCTTCTTAAACATTCCATTATGTGGTCACATATAAATAAATTTATATACTATCTATCATATTTTGTTTGTTGTGCTTCCTGTTTTGTATACTGTTTTTGTTATGCATACTGTCAATGTGCATCTTTCATGCACCATTATATTTTGAGCACACTGTTGGATTCTGAGGTATGTTTATGAGTAAGATGTAGTCATTAGCTTCCAGTAATATCTTGTTAGAGAGTCAGGCATAAACAAATAATTACAGTGTAAGATTAAAGGTACGTATCAAGGTGTGTATGCTACAGGAGGGAGTTAGGTTAGCTGCATACATAAACCTGTGTGTTGATCAGCTTATGTAATGTAGAGAACAATACTAGTGAGGATATTCGGTCTGAATCTACGTAACTCCCTTTTATGGTGAGTCAAAACAATGCTCCATAAATTCCATCAGACTTACCACCCCTGTCTAATAAGTGTGTTGTTGTTTGTTTCAAGTGGTGGGCAGGTGTGGCTGAATTCAGACATTCCACTCCTGGAAAAAGTTTGATCAGAGCAATCACTCATCTTCCTAAGCAATCAGTCAGTCTTCTTACATGAGAGGCCTGGCAGCCTATCTCCCTGGTGTAGAGATTAAATATACTACTGACTGGGATTATGGATTTGACTGTGATCTTGAGCAAGTGACCTTGACCTCATGCCTCAGCTTCCTGATCTGTTTTAATGGAGATGTAGGAGTACCTACCTTCTAGGACTGATGTGAGACTGAATTAGATCATTTGTAGGACTTGGCATATAGTAAGTGCTAGATTAGTGCTAACTCTTGTTACATAGTCATGTTTTGTTTCAATCTGGCCTACTTTGATACCAGGTGAGCCAGATTGCAGTTATTTTCAGTTGTACCAGACCAACTTGTTGGTCTGAAGGTATTCCACATATATAGCTCAACAAACATTTATTGAGGACCACTGTGTCAGGCACTGAATTGGTTATTGAAGTCTCAGAGATCAGCAAGAGGTGATTTCTGTCCTCAAGTAGTATATACCATGTATTTTTTTGTTCTCCTTGGTTTCCTTCTCTCTCTCTCTCTCTCTCTCTCTCTCCTCTCTCTCTCTCTCTCTCTCTCTCTCTCTCTCCCCTAAGATCAGGACACTCAAATAATTTAGGTTTGAAAAGTGGAAGAAATTTTAAAAATTAAAAAAGGATTTTTTTCTTTTAAAGTAATATATCAGGTTGTTATATATGTTATGTGTGCATGTGTGTATATATAAAGGGACCCCCCCCAAAAAAACCCTGAATTATCTTTTTGGAGGGTGGGCTCCTTATAGTATAGGCTTCCTCACTGTGTAAGTGTTCTAGGAATCCACTGGCATCAGTGTACCAGCTAGTGTTGTTGTGAGATGCTGCATTCAGCTTCAGTAAGCTTTTTTTTTTTTTTTAGATTCATACAGTGTGTTTGCCTGTTTCATGATGGGTGATTTATGAGAGCACCTGCCCATACCTCATTGAATATTCAGTAGTTTTTGACCCAAAATTGCACGACCCCTGTGCTCCACCCTCCCTTTTCACCCACTTTTGCCCCGGGTGACTTTTTTTGGTTTCCCTGGATGAAAAAAGTCCTCAAAGAAAAACTTTTTGCCAGTGTGGAAGAGGTGAAACAAAAAATGGCAGAAGCACTAAGGAAATCAAAATTGATGAGTTCAAAAACAGTTCTGAGCAGTGGAAAAAAGTGTCTTGATAGGTGTATTGCATCAAATGGAGAGTACTTTGAAGTTTAAACATGTAATAATAAATACACAATTTTTTAATAAATAAATTCCAGATTTTGGGTCCCCCTTTTACATAGTATATCTATATACTTACTAGGCAGTGGGAAATTGCTACTTCCAGATCTTTTTAACCACCGTGGAAGGATTTTTGTCTGAACTGATTTCCAGACACCTTGCTGGTTTACCTACTGCTGAATTATTTTGCAGTGAGCTGAGAACAGCCAGCTTATCCTGTGAGGCTTACAAGTTCAGTGTATGCCTTGTCAGCTTCAGTAATCTTTCTGACATATTAGGTATTCATGATAGAAATTTTATGACAAGGGAAAAATACATATATGTAACTCTGTTTCTTCTCCATCACTTCTCTATGGGCAGGTAAAAGAAAGGTAGAAGATAGCTTTTGAAGTACACCTACCTAGGAGTAGGTGAGTTTTGCACAATCTAAAATTCACTGGAGAATTTCTTCAGATTTTTAGAAGCAGTAATTGTTATTACACTAGTGAATTTTAAAGTAGTCTATGTTGTTCATAAGATCAGATGAATTGGTACCCAGTTACAGGGCTTGTCACAGTCATTCAGATTCATCATTTTTGGTGTCCACTAGGTGCTTAGCAGAGTACCTCTGATAGTAGATGCTTAGTAAGCACCATAGTTGTTTTGTATGTGCAGTCGTTACTCTGTGCAGTGGTGTAGTTTTTTTTGTTTTTGTTTTTTTTAACAAGAATTGAATCCATATTTTATAGATGAGGGGCCTGGGGCTTAATGACCAAAAGTCTACTTTCCCAAACATTCCTGATAGTAGTTAACGTATATTGTTTAATATTTTTACTACTTGGTTATTTATCTTCATTTTAGAGGTTAGTGTCTTCCATTTTAGGATTTGTTGGGATTAAATAATAATACATGCAGATTTCCTAATGTGGCTCTTCCAACAATGCTCAGTATGTAGAAGGCTTTCAATAGATGTTGCTAGGCATTTTACTCTGATTACTTTTATTTTGATGTGTTTTCTGTCTGGAAGTGAACCTGTAGTTTAAGGAAAAGCAATCTGATTGCAATAGGATTGCCTTCGTCAAGGACATATTTCAAGTATGTATTTAGCAAACTTGATATAAAAATAGATCAGTTCTTAGTTATGTGTGATTTTTGCTTTCCTTAGTTCCATTTATTTGACTATTTTTAAGGAAATTATGGAAAACATTGACTTATTTCTCGGCTATATTACCCTGTAATTTGTTTTTGGTAGAACTGAATTTGCTTTGAGGAAGAGATGTGTGACTTGCATATCAATTTCAGTAATAGGGAGTGACATGAGCAAAATTGCAAGGAAGTAGAGGTCAAAGATCAACCTTGAATAAATCTAGTATAAAAGTAGATGCCATAACAAGTATCCCAATTTCCTAAATTTAACAGCAGTATTTTTGTATTTGTAAGTGGTGATTTTCTTTATTTTCTATTTTCTGGAAACATAGGAGCTCTCTTGATTGAGAAAGAAACAGACATTTTACTACAGCTGTATATGGTAACGGGTGTGTTGCTGCCATCCTGTTGGTATAACACTCAGGCATGTGAATGCTTGGTTTGTCAGTTTACTTGAAAGCATGTTGGCATATTAGAACTTATACCTATGCTCCTTCTTTTTTTTTTTTGAGTCAGAGTCTCACTCTGTCACCCAGGCTGGAGTGCAGTGGCACAGTTATGGCTCACGTCTCACAGCCACTTCAACTTCTTCCTCAGACAATCCTTCTGCCTCAGCCTCCTGTGCAGCTGGGACTACAGGCGTGCATCACCATACCTGGCTTGTTTTTTATTTTTGTAAAGATGAGCTCTCACTATGTTGCCTAGGCTGATCTTAGACTCCTGGGCTCAAGCAATCTTCTTGCTTCAGCCTCCCGAAGTACTGGTTTTACAGGTGTGAGCCACCATGCCCAGCCATGTACCACTTTTATGTAAGCCCGTTGTTTCAAGACCTGAATTTGGGAAACAAATTTATTTATATTTGAGAAGATAGCATATTCTTTCAAATATTAATTCATTCTGTATCCAGATATTTTGAATTTTTTTTTTTGAGTTGACGTCTCACTTTGTCACCCAAGCTGGAGGGCAGTGGCACACTCACGGCCACCTCAGTATCGACCTGCTAGGCTCCAGCATTCCTTCCAACCCAGCCTTCCAAGTAACCAGAACTACAGGTGTGTGCTACCACGCCTGGCTAATATTTGATTTATTGTAGAGATGAGGTCTGGCCAAGTTGCCCAGGCTGGCCTCGAGCCTGTGGACTCAGGCAATCCACTTGCCTTGGCCTCCCAAAGTGCTAGAATTAGAGGTTGAGCCACTGAACCCAGCCATTTTTAACTTTTAACAGAAATTTACCACTATACATTTGCTTAGGGCCATTGCTTTGTTAGAGTCTGGTGTGGCCATGTGCTCTTTGAGCCATGGCTGTCGCCATGCTTCCTGGCTTTGGCTCCCTTCCCGACCTTGGGGAGATGGATCTTCTTTCTTCCTTCTCTTTCTCTCTTTAATTTATTTTTAAATAAACTTTCCTTTCTTAAAAAAAAAATTTGCTTAGAAGGAAATCTTTAAAATATATGATGTAGGACAAACATTATCTGGTTTTTCAGACAAAAATAAAATTGTTCTAGCAGTCTCAAAACTTATTTGACTATTTCCTGGAACCTTAAGGCAAACAAAAAGATGTTGAAAAGCAATACAACTTATTTTCTCTAACTTAATATGTAAAAGATTAGTAAAAGACAAAAATGAGGTGACATCTGTGTGCCTTAGGGGTATTTAGAGCCTATGGTCGTACACACTTTAAAACACCCTTTGTGAGGTGACTGAACTTGTGCCAACTTTCTTTTTTTCCCTTCAGGTTTTAACCAGTTTTATTTAGGTGTAATTTGCATACAGTAAAATTCACCAATTTTAATTGTGCACTTTCGTTAGTTTCACAAGCATACAGTTATGAAAACACCATCATCAAAATGACGGACATTTCCATTATTTCAAAAAGTTCCGTTGTGCCTTTTGGCAGTCAGTGCTCTCCTCTCCTCACCGGTTCCTGGCAATAACTGATCTGCTTTCTGCCACTGTAGTTGTTACCTTTTCTAGAATTTCAAATAAATGGAATCATACTGCATGCAGTCTTTTGTGTTTGACTTGTTTCACTTTGTATAATGCTTTTGAGATTCAACCATGTTGAATTTATCGGTTTGTTTCTTTTTATTGCTGAGTGCTATAATATTCATTTACCTGTTGAATTTTGGGATTGTTTCAAGTTTTGGGCAATTATGATTAATGCTTTTATGAACGTTCAAGTAAAAGTCTTTTTGTGAAGATATTTTTTATTTTTTGTAAGTAAATACTGAAAAGTGGATTGATGGGTTGTAGAGTAAGAATATGTTTAACTTCATAAGAAACTGTCAAACCGTCACCAGCAGTGTGTGAGTTCCAGTTGCATTTGTGCTATACCTTTGCCCACACTTGAAGTTGTCAGTCGTTTGAGTGGGTGTATAGTGGTATGTCATTATAGTTTTAATTTATATTTGCTAATGGCTAATAATATTGGGCATCTATTCATGTGTTTCTCAGCTATTTATAGATTGTTTCTAGTTAAATCTTTTACCCAATTTTTGTTGAATTGTTGACTTTATTAACTTTTGAAAGTCCTTTATATATTCTAGATATGAATTTTTATTAGATTATATAGCTAATATCTTTCCTGCTGTTTGGTTGCCTTTTCAATTTTTTGAGAATAAATGTTTTAAATTTTAATGAAGTATAGTTTTTCAACTTTTTAATTTATGGTTCTGTATTTTTTTGCATCCTGTAAGGATTTTTGTCTACCATAAGCTCACAAAAATTTACTCCTGTGTTTTGTCTCGCTAGATATATTATGGTTTTATCTGTTGTATTTATGCCTATAATCCATTCTGAGCTAATTTTTGTGTATGATAGGATGTAGGAGTCAATAGTCATTATCTATATATGAATATTCTGCTGTTCTAGGACAATTTATAAAGACTTTCCTTTCCCTATTGGCTTGTGTTGGCATTTTTATTGAACTCAGTTAACCATATATGTGCAAAACTGTTTTAGGATTCTTAATTCTATTCTGATAACTTACATATCTGTTATTTTGTCAGTACCATAGTCTCTTGATTACTGCTGCTTTTTAGTCTTCAAAGGAGACATTGTAATTTCTCCAACTTTGTTCCTTTTTAGAAATAGTTTTGACTACTTTAATCATTTCCATATACACTTCAGACTTGTCAGTTCCCAAAAAAGAAAATAAAAAGCCTGCTGAGATTTTGATTGACAGTGCATTAACTCTAAAGATCAGTTTGGAGAGAATTGATATAATAGTATGGAGCCTTGAATCCTAGACATAATGCATGTCTTTATTAGGGTCGTCTTTAATGTCGTGTATTGACTGTGTATTCTGTAACCTTACTTAATTTACTTATTAATTCAATAGCACTCTTTTTTTATAGATTCATTAGCATTTTCTACAAGCATGATCATGTCTGTAAATAAAGACATCTTTACATCTTCCTTCCAATCAGTGTGCCTTTTGCCTGTTTTATCGCCTTAGTATAATGGTTAGGACTTCCAGAACAATGTTAAATAAAAGTGACAAGAATGTACATCCTTGCCTTGTTCAGGAAAAAAGTGTTCAGTCTTTCCCCATGAAGTATGAGATTTGTTCTGAGTTTCTTATAGATGCTCATAATCAGACTGAGGAAGTTTCTGTCTATTCTTAGCTCACTAGTAGTTTTCATCACAAATTAGTGAATTTTGTCAAGTGCATTTTCTGTATATTGAGGTGGTTATAAAACTAGCTTTGGTTTTTTTTTTTTTAGAATGTTAATATGGTAAGATACTGTTTTTTTCCTTAATGTTAAACCATCCATGCATTTTTGGCATTAACTCTATATGCTATATATTATTCATTTTTATATATTTCTAGATTTGATTTGGTAAAACATTGTTAAACATTTTTGTGTCTGTTAATGAAGAATATTGGTTTTTATTTCCATACAATATTTTTGTCTGTTTCTAGTATTGGTATAGTGTTGGCCTCTTAAAATTAGTTGGGAAGTATTTTTCTGTAATGCTGAATTTTTTGTATAGCATTTGTTTCAGCTTCATTTGTTAATTAGAACTCTTCAGTGAAATTATCTAGAGCTCAGAGAGGATAACTACAAAATGATCCTGGAACATTTTATTGTATCTGAAAGCAAAGAAATGTGCAAGGACTAATGGGAACATGTTAGAATGTTGCAAGATCTGACTTGGAGGAATTTCCATTGGCCAAAGTTTGGACATTTTGAACAACAGAATATCATGATAACATTAATAATTATATTGGGGGAATTCTGTGAGTCTATAGTGATACTCAAAAATGAAAAGGATGCAAAGAAATAAAAATGTCCTTATCAAAGAGTGTCATCTAATAAGTGTACAAGGAATGATTGAATTAGAAAAATCACCATTTTACAACACCTTTGCAATGATTGACTCAAGCAGGCATTGTCAGTGGATGCTAAAATCATTGGTGAAAGGTCGTTGGATATATATGCACAAGTTCTCCTTACAGATTACTTATTAAATACAGAGGAAAAAAAGACATCTTTATGGTGAAAAGATCTGGTGGGTACTACATTAACTAAGTGATCCAATTTAGCATTACCAGTCATGACCTACAAACTGACATATCTGCCTTGTGATGGGATGCACATCATTTTTATATTGCTCTTGTCAAAACTGTTTAATCTAAATCTAATCATGAGGAAAAAATAAAGCAAATCAAAATTGTGGACTATTCTATAAAAAAATCAGGTCTTGATTCTTCAAAAATATATCATGAAAGGTAGAACAATTTGAGGAGACTGTTCTAAATTTAAAGAAGTCTAATGCAATATAATAACCAAATGTAATGCATGAATCTTGATTGGATTCTGGACTGCAACAAAACAAAACAAAAACATGTTATAAAGGACATTTGGGGGTGGACAATTGAGGAAACATGTATATGGACAATATATTTTTAATGTTACGTATCAATATTAAAATACTTGTGTGTGGTAATAGAATTGTGATTATGTAGAAAAATGTCCTTGTTCTTAAGAGATCTATGCTGAAAGTATTTACTAGGAAGTGTTGTGATGTCTGTAATCACTTATAAATGGGCTTGCCCCCCAGAAAAGAAAAAAATACATAGAAAGGGAAGATGTACTAAAACAAATCTCACACAATATTATTCTATTAATTCTGTAGGCCAGTTTTCTACTGTAAAAGGTTTGGTACAAAATGTTTCCCTGTTTGAGAGTCAGTGCCACAGTGACTCTTCCAGGCCTTTTACCAGGCACCTGAAGCAGTTGGTTCTACATCCCTGCTTCACTCTCCCTCCCTATCTCCTCACAGACACAGATGACCTTGTGTCTGAGCTTACTGAAAAAGACCCTCTAGCATCAGTTCCTTCTGTTACTTCTCCCTTCTCAGTTTGTGTCTCCACCCACATGCTTCTTTGTTTCAATCTTCTTAAAGAGCATTTCTTCTCCTTTCCAAGGCTAATCCCTTCTCCTGTCTCCTTGACCTTTCCAGGTACCCACTTTAGAATCTAGCTTCTCTCTGCCATTCAAAACCCTGTCTCAAGACTTACCAGTGGCCAACTCTGGTGGCTTCTTTTATAGCCTCTGCCCCTCTCTCCTCCTCTTCTCTGTAGGATAGCCTTTGACAGTGCTGAACCCTCCTCTCTTCTGGTTTCTGTGATACGTGCTCTTTTCCATTCCCCTTTCTTATCAACCTCTACTGTCTGTGGTTCTGCTGCTGGAGGAACGTTCTGACCTGTATGAAATTGTAGACTTCAACTCCTTACCATTTCTTCTTTGGTAATTTTGAAAGCTTGGAGCTTTGGTTTTCATCTGTTGGTGTCTCTAGCCGTGACCTCTTTCCCTGACTTCAAATACTGTCTTGGGGTGGCCTACAGTAGCATTTTTCACTTGCATATTTCATTGTTATATCAGCTCCTGTAAGTCTGAAGTAGAATTAAGCCTTTCCTCTCTTCCTACTCCCTTTCAAATCTGGTCATCTACCTACCTTGGGTGTAACAGACATTTAAGTCACCAGCCTTCAAAGTTTGGGTGTATCAGTATAAAATGCAGCCTCCCAGGCTCATTTTCAGAGAATGTGATTCAGTACCCTCTGAATGCAGGCCCAGAATCTACATTTTACTGAGTACCAAGGTGATCTGATGCAAGGTTCCAAAGACCTCACTTTGAGAATTGCTACTTTAATTATTAGTTTCAAGGTCAGTTACTGTACCACTTTACCATGGATTTTCTCTTCAAGAAGCTGATTTTGTTGGGAGACTCTCTCTAAATATTGGAAATTGTTGAGGGCCAGCCTGAGCTTGAACTTCACAGAGGCAGACCTGAGCTCTCCTCTCAAATCTGTCACTAACCAGCAGTCTGACCTTGGACAAGTTGCTGGAAAATGGGAAAAATAGCACATAACTTCCAGGGCTTAGTGTGGGCTCGTCTGCTTTCTTTAGCCTCTTCTTAATTCTTCCCAGTGCTCCCTAAATTTCAGACCCTTGAAATTACCTTTATTTTCTTAGAGAACCATAATTTCTCATACCTCTAACTCCTTTGTGCTATTGTGTTTTCTGGTAGGAATGCCCTACCTTAACTTCCTTGTTCACCTTACTCTCACTTGTTCTTCATATGTAACCACTCCACATGCCCTTGTGGCTGCATTTGGTGGTGTCAGTGCTCCTGGAGTGCTCAGTAATTGATTTACTCACGTGTCCCATCTTAATGTATGAACTCCTTGACGATGAGTGTCCAGCCTTATCCTCTAGCACGGTATTTTTGTGCAGTAGTTTTTAGTTAAAAGTTTCTTGGTTCTTTTTTAAAGTAAATGATTAGCGTGCCTGATATGGCATTAGCAAATTGTACTTCAGCGGCCTAGTTTTGAAACTTTCTTTATTACTTGTTTGTCAACATACTTGGCAGTCATGCCAACAACTGTAAACTTTACAACATATTTTCAAAACAGGAAATGTAGGAGTCCTTTTGGAATAGAAGTTTTAACACTTGAACTTTTTTCCTCCTGTGCCTAAAGAGGTAACATGTTTCATTTTTCAAGTTTATGTTTGTAATTGACTCACCCCACAAGGAGATCATAAAATAACCTTGTCCTTCCCTGTCCTCTGAGTTAGCTAGTACTTTTCTGTTTATATCCGGGGTGGTCAGCACCAAAAATGCTATCCCTAGAGCTTTGAAGCAAACCAGGGCAGACTAGAGGTAAATTAAGATCTGTGCCTAGTTAGTAGAAAGTTAAAAAAATTATATTCTTGTCAAAAAGGTAAAACATATGACAAAATAAAAACTTTAAAATAAATGATAAATTAAAATCTATAGAAATGCTAAAATTTATATTTGAGTAAACCATCAAGTACTTGGGCACAACAGAATTTTTGGATTTTATCTGTTTTTTGTTTTTATTTAAACATTCCAAAAATATTGAGAAAAAAAAAACATTCCTGTGTTTGGAACATGCCAGATTTGGTGTCTTTTAATTTTTTTCTTTTTATAGAAAGTTTCACTGTTATTTAAACATCTAATTTCTAATTTCATTTTATAATTAATGCTATTGGACAGTTTTTTAACTAAAATTTTGTATGAGTTTTATTAAAGAATGATAATAAAGTTATTGATCATGCATTTACAAAAATTATGTTTAGTAGTAGAAGTAGTAAAAAAAATCTAGTTTATGCTACTTAATGAGAAATATTTTTAAAATCTTCGCTTCTAATGATAATAAATTCTCGTTTGATATAATTTATCTGTTTTTGTCCCAGTTACTACTGTGCCTAAGAAAAGTTTTCAAACTCTTTTTTTTTTTTTTTTTTTTACCACTTATGGAGTATGACTTAATGTTACTTGTAAGAGTTCCTTGAAAAAAAACTTGAAGTTTCCATTTGTATTCTGAAACTGTCCGATCAAAGTATAGGAGAGCAATACCACATAAATTAAAACAAAGAATGGTGTAAAAAAATAAATTTTATGTATACATTCAAGAAGTTATTTGATGGGACAGATACCCACTTGTAACGATTTCACATTTCTACTTAGCCCAAGCAAGAATAAATTCATTCCAAGATATGAAAATAATTGACTTTTTTTTTTTTTTTTTGCTTGTGGATATTCAATTGCTATAGCACCATTTCCTGAAAAAACTATCTTTCCTTCAGCAAAATTATTTTTGTACCTCAGTCAAAATCAATTGGGCATATTTGTGTGGCTCTCTTTCTGGGTTGTCTTTTTTATTTCATGAATCTGTATATGTCCCTTTTTCAGTGCCATACTACTGTCTTAAGTACTTTAGTTATTGCTAGAGTAATACTGCCCCTACTTTTACTCTGCCATAATTTTGGATAGAGTAATTCCTCCCACTTTATTCTTTTTCTCAAGATTGTTTTACTGTATGTAGCTTTCCATGTAAATTTTAGAATAAGCTTGTTTATGTCTATAAAATATGTTGCTGAGATGTTGATAGGAATTGCATTTAATCTGTATATTAATTTGTGGAGAATTGACATTTTTACTATGTTGAATACTCCAATCCACGAACATAGTATGTATGTTTCCCAATCTTACAGGGAAACCATTCATTCTTTTACCATTAGGGTGTAGATTTTTGCGGATATTCTTTATTAAGTAAAGGAGATCTGTTCCTGTTTTGGTGAGAATTTGTATCATGAATGGATATTGGATTTTGTTAAATGCTGTTTCACATAAATTAATATGATAATATGATTCATTATTAGTATGTTGGGTCCCACTGGTTGATTTTTGCAAGTGTTGAAAGAGTCTTGCATATGTGGAATAAATTGTTGTTCTTTTCTACATGTTGCTGGATTCAGTTTGCTAATATTTGTTGAGGGTTTTTGCATCTAAGTTAATAATGGATAATGGTTTATGAAAAATTTTTTTTTTTGCAATTGGTATCAGGGTAATACTAGCCACATAAAATGAGTTGGGAAATGTTTCCTCCTCTGTTTTTCTGGAATAGATTATGTAAACTAGATTCTAATTTTTCTTTAAATGTTTGAAAAAATTTTCTAGTAAAACCTAGAGATTTCCTTTTTGGGGATCTTTCTATTTACAGTTTCAATGTCTTTAATGGCTACAGGTGTATGCAGACCATCTGTTTCATCATAGTTGAGTTTAAGTAGTTTGTGGTTTTTGAGGCATAGGTTCACTTTTTTTCTAAGTTGTCAAATTTGTGAGCATAAAGTATTCTTACTATTCCTTTAGTAATCTTTTAATGGCTATAGCAGTTGTATTGCTAACCCCTGCTTCATTCCTGATATTTGTGTCAGTCTTGCTAGAGGTTTGTCCATTTTGTTGAATCTTTTTCAGAGAACCAGCTTTTGGTTTTATTTTTATTCACTTCTATGTTTTTTTAAAAAATATTCTATTAATTTCTAGATTTTCACTTGTTTGGAAGTATGTTATTTGTGTTTGAAGATTTTTGTGTTGTTATATCTCTTACTGATTTCCAGCCTGATTGCATTATGGTAGGAGAGCTTAGAAAAATAAGGTTTACCAACATTGTGAGTTGGAAAACTCTGAAATATCTCAATTGTTTCGAAGTGCTTGAGGTTTGTTTTATGACCCAGGATATGGTCTATTTTGATGCATGTTCCACAGTAGCTTAAAAGGAATGCCTATTATGTTGTAGGGGAGTGTCCTATAAATGTTTTTTAGATCCTGTTTGTTGATGATGCTGTTCATTTAAATCATTTATTTCTGCCAGTTGCTGACAGTGGAGTGTTAAGTCCTCACATATACTTGTGCATCTATTTTTCATTTTTTTGCTGCTCTATTAGTTTTTGTTTCATTATTTTACAACTTTGCTTGATACAGTTATATTTAGGAGAAGTATTTTTTCTTGGTGGATTGATTTTTTTGTTTGTTTGTTTTTTGAGTTGGAGTCTCACTCTGTTGCCCAGGTGGAGTGCAGTGGCATGCTCACAGCCACTGCAGCCTTATCCTGCTGGACTTAGGTGATCCTTCTACTTCAGCCTTCTGAGTAGCTGGAACTACAGGCATGTGCTACCATGCCTGGCTTTTTTGATTTATTGTAGAGACGAGGTCTCACCAAGTTGCCCAGGCTAGTCTCAAACCCCCGGGCTCAGGCAATCCTCTCTCCTCGGCCTCCCAAAATGCTGGGATTACAGACTGAGCCACTGCACCCGACTGGACTGATTCTTTTATCACTAAGTAATGTTATTTTTTCCTACTAATTTTCTTTTCTCTGAAGTCTACTTTGGCTGATGTTAACATAGCCATACCTGTTTTTAAAAATAATGTTAGTGTTTTGTGTCTTTTTCCAGCCTTTTATGTAAAATAATGTTGTGTTCAAATGTTTTAGACAGTATCTAGTTGAATCTCGTTTATTCCATTCTGCCAATTTAATTTAATCTGCCTTTTAATTGATGTGTTTAGACCATTTACATTTAAAGTGCTTATGTTAGAGCTTAAATCTGCAATTTTATTTTGTTATTTTCTGTTTCTTGAGTTTATTATTTTTCATTTATTTTTAACCATTCTGTGAGTTACTTGAACATTATATTTGTACTTTTTTGGGGGTATATTGCTTTGTTTATTTTCTGCTAGTGGTTGCTGTATGCTTTATAGTGTACTCTGTAATTATCTCAGCCTACTGATTCCGATATTTTTATCACTTTGAGTGCAGTTTTAAAATCTTGCTTTCATTAAGATCCTTTGTCCTTCCTACTTTTTAAAACATAGTTTTCTGAAGTATTTCCTCTCCATACACTGAAAACAACAGATGTTATAATTTTGTTTCAACCATCAGTATGATTTAAGACATTCATGTGGGAGAAGGATAGACTTTTATATTTACCCCTTCCTTTGTTCTTGCTTCCTTTATGAAATTCCAAGACACCTTTTGTCATTTCCTTTCTTTTTAGGGAGTTTCGTTTAGTTATTCTTAAAGGGTAGACTTGGTTGCGACAAAGTTTTTAGTTTAATAATGTTTCCATGTCCCATTCTTTCATGAAGGATAGTTTTGCTGGATATAACATTCATAATTGACAGTTCTTGTATTTCAGTGTTTAAGAAATATATTACTTCTTTTGGAGCTCCATGGTTTCAGATGAGAAATTCATGCCATTCAAATTGGTGTGCTACTGTAGATAGTTTGTCATTTCTCTTGGTTGTTTTTAAGATTTTTTGTCTTCTCTTTTCAGAAGTTTGATTGTTATGTCTTGGGCATGGACATTTTATGTTTATTTTAGCTGGAATGGTTGTGTAAGTTTATATCTTTCACCAAATTTGGTAAGTTCTCACTTATTTTTTTAAATCCTTTTTCAGCTTCACATATTGTCTCTTCTTATAAGCCTCTGGTGGTATAAATGTTAGATTTTTGATTACTATCCCACAGGTCCTTGAGGTTCTGTTTATTTTTTATTTCAGCCTATCTTTTCCTCTGTTCAGATTGAGAAATTCTATTGATCTGTTTTCAGGTTCACTGACTATGGTATAAAAGACACACAAGTGAAAATAAGATAGATTGGCTAGGGATTTTAGGACTTGAATGACAGCAGAGTGAGTGTGTGTGCACGTGCTTCTATTTCTATATATTCCATACTGGAGTATCCTACAACTTGGAATCACCAACAGGAATAGACAATAACAAAAAGAAAAGAAAGAAAACCCCTTCAACAGTAAAAAGAAAAGATAGAAAACACCATCCTCTCTGGCCAAAGGATCAGGAAAAGGGAAGTCCAGCAGGGACTTAGCAATGAGACGTTTTACCCAGTGGCAACCGTGGCCTACTCTGCCCACAGCAATGGCACTAGCAGAGATAGAATGAGAAACACCAATAGGGTGACCATAGAGAGGTCAGGGGAAGTGCTGTCTATCCCACAGGTCTGGTTGTCTCCTACCCACTCACGTGTTTATACCTTGTAGCCTAAGGATGTGCTTTCCACTGCTTTGTGTGGTGCCAGAAAGTATCCAGTGGGAGCTCAGGCAAGTGTAGAAGAACATAGCAGACACATATGCGTTCTGAGGGCTTATAAAACTAAATTATCTTTGGAAATACAGACCACAAAAGTAGACCAGAATCCTTACAGAAAACTTGAATGAAGCCGTGTTTTTCTAACCACTTTAGATCATTAATTTCACTTAAGGGAATTTTGCCTTTTAAAAT
The DNA here is from genome assembly GCA_027257055.1 of Cephalopachus bancanus. Lineage (NCBI taxonomy): Eukaryota > Metazoa > Chordata > Mammalia > Primates > Tarsiidae > Cephalopachus > Cephalopachus bancanus. Next base: position 221,184 of record JAPVLO010000159.1, on the reverse strand, counting down.
ATGTCTGGGCTTGGCTTGGTGACTCAGCCTGTAATCCCAGCACTTTGGGAGGCCAAGGCGAGTGGATTGCCTGAGCACTGTGGGTTCAAGACCAGCCCAGGCAACTTGATGAGAGACCTCATCTCTACAATAAATAAATAAAAAAAATTAACTGGGCGTGGTAGTGCATGCCTGTTGTTCCGTCTACTTGGGAGACTGAGGCAGAAAGATCTCCAGAGCCCAGTAGGTCGATGCTCGGGTGGCCGTGAGTATGCCACTGCACTCCAGCCTGGGTGACAGAGTGAGACTCCAACTGGGGGAAAAATAAAAAATATATATATATATCTGGTTGTGGTTAAAGTATGTCTCTACCATCAGTTGAATTGTTAGTTTGTTCTGCTCTCTGCTTCTGTTCTCTAAGTCTGTCATTTAATTTTAAAATGTACAGATGATAAATCCTAAAATTATGGTGCATGTGTTCTGTAGCAAATGAACTCGACTTGGTTTATTGGCTGTTTCCAGCTTCTTTGTACTTCCTCTACTGCAAATTTAGGCTATTAAGAGGACATTTGCACCTCAAAACTGAACTTCTTTTTTCTTTGAATCTTTACTAGCTAAAATATTAGTTGTATTTGATGACAGGTTGATGGCTGAGCAGTTTTTAATTCTATGGTATTAAAAAACTAGACTGGAATCTTAAGCTTACAAATCAGGATGCAGATATAGTAAATACTGGACTCTTGGAATCAGCAGAGCCATGTCCTAGATCTGGCTCTGAAATTATTCAACTTCTACATGATTTATGAGGTACTCTTAATCTTAAAAAAACAAAACAAAGCAAAGCAGTATTTATCCTAAGTCACTGAGGTTAACTGCTTTCCCAGTTTGTCACCACCTGAAGGAAGATAACCTGTAAAGAGATCCTACCCTGATGCTCTTTGCTAGAGCATGGAGCAGGTAGCAGGGAGAGAAAGAAACTTAGGTACATGAGGATCATGACATGCTGGAGAGAGGACCGAGTCTACAAAAGCCACAAAGATAGTCTGGGAGAAGTTGGGGAGAGGAAAGATATATTCCTATCCTCAAACTTTGACTATTTTTATATTAAAGCACAACTAATATTCAGTACATGGCTTTTAAAATTTTTATGTATGAATATATTTATATAATTCTCATCCAGGTGACAGTGTAGACTATATAAAACTTTGCCCACATTTTTCATTGAGAAACACTTTTTTCATTCGCTGCTTTAATGCAGTGGTTAATTACTAGGTTGATAGGTATATATGTGTGTATATTTTTTTGTCCTACTTTTGCTGGAATTTTGGATATTCTGTAAGAAAGTGTTTAACTTAATGAGATTAGTAGCCATCATTATCACATGACATGGTTATCTGTTTCTGACAGGGAACGTTTCATAATATTAGGTCAGTTGGATATGTAGGTACAAGAAACAAGGCAAGAAGTGTGGCTGCAGTTTTAAAGAAAAACCTTCATATAACTGATGGGAGATAATTGATTTGGAATATTTCAAAAGCTATTATATAAAAATAGTCAAACAAATCTTGTGTAGAGTCTAGAATAGAATAATGACTTTTTAAAAATGGGGTTTTCAAGGTATAATTAATGTACAATAAGCTGCATATATTTAAAGTATACAGTTTGCATTTGGCCCATGTGTTCACCTGTGAAACTGTTACCACAATGGAGGTAATGAACATAAGCACTTCTCAAAGTTTCTTAGTGACCCGTTGTAATCTTCTCCCCATTTCCTAATCTCAGGCAACAGCTCTTCTGCTTTCTGTCTTTAGTTTGCCTGTTATAAAAGTATATATAAGCAAAATCATATGGTATGTACTCTTCTGTTGTCTTACTTCTTTCACTCAGCGTAATTATTTTGGGATTCAGCTATGATGTTGCATGTTTTGACCTTTTGACCACTACCTTGCTGCATAATGTTCCATTGTGTGAATGTACTAGTTTATCCATTCACCCATTGATGGGAATGTGGCTTGTTTCCTCTTTCAAGCTATTAAAAATAAAGCATCTCTAAATATTCATGTACAGTCATTCTATGCACATATACTTCGTTTTCTTTTGGGCAGATACCTAGGAGTGGAATGTCTTATAGGTGTACATTCAGCTTTTTCAAAGTGGTTGTGCCATGTTACATTCCCATCAGCAGTATTCGAGTTCCAGTTCCTCCTTACCCTCGTCAACACTTATATTGTAAGAATTTTTAGTTTTAGCTCTTTTAGTGGGTATGTAGTGATGTTTCAAATTTTTATTTTCCTGATGACTGAGGATCTTGATCATCTTTTTCCTGTGCTTATTTTCATGTACCTTCTTATTTCATGTACTGTTCACATTGTTTTGACTTGAATATTCAGATCTTTTCTGCATTTTAAAAATTGAGTTGTTTATTTTCGCATTTAGGTGTAAGAGTTATTTACATATTCTATATACAAGTCCTTTGTTAGATAAATGTTTTGCCATATTGTTTCCAGTCTGTGGCTTGTATTTTTAATTTAGCAATAATGTCTTCTGAAGAGTAAAACTTTTAAAAAATTAAAACCTTTTGTACTTGGAGCCATCACATGGATCACCTACCAGTAATTCAACCATCCTTTTTTACAGAATAGCGAAAAATGAATCACTTCATATTAGATAGTGTAACATTAGAAGCACTTATTTCATTGTAATGATATTTGGCTTATAATGGAATTTTGGAACTTATATTACTAAACAAACAAAATTTCATATCTTATGTTTTTGGTTTTTTTTTTTTTTGAGTTGGAGTCTCACTCTGTCGCCCAGACTGGAGTGCAGTGGCCGCTCCCGGCCACTGCAGCCTCGACCTGCTGGGCTCCAGCGATCCTTCCGCCTCAGCCTTCCAAGTAGCCGGAATTACAGGCATGCGCTACCACGCCCGGCTGATTTTTTGATTTATTGTAGAGATATGAGGTCTTGCTGCCCAGGCGGGTCACGAATTATGTTTTTCTAATGTATGGTATAGTGTGAAACAGTCACCAACATGCATTGCAGGTTCATTGATGCATGTTGTGCAGTAGTAATTTGTTTGATGTCTTCCACCAGGTAGTTTTCTATTTGAGCAGACAGTGCTGTCTTGTCTTCTTCCTTCCACATTATGTAATTTATTGTCCAGTCTGCTATTCGAAGACGATGTGAAAGGATGCACTCATGATTCCTAAAAAACACTTCTCAACTGATTGATCAGAAGCTTAACAGATTTCAAATAGGACATAGATTTTTCTTTTTCTTTTTTTTCTTTCATGCTCGGTACAGTATATAGGAGTTAATAATGTGTGTTTCTTGTTACCAGAAGAATAATTTCCTATACAATGAAATTTTTCTAAATTATCTGTATAAAAGTCTAAATCTAACGCATCTTCACTGCTGCTTATATTATAATTCTCAATTTTGTATTTTCATTTTACCATTGTTCTGCAAACTAAATAAATGACCCTGAGAGGGGACATCCGAGTGGTTTGCTAAATTTAAGCTGCCCCCTCAGAGGTCCGGGACATCCTAATGCAAAGAGTTAATCTTCCCAAATAAAAAGCCTTTGTTTCCTTTGACTTTTCTTTATGCTCTATTTTATTGACTTATATTTTTATTATTTTCTCCTACTTTGGGTTTAAACTGCTCATTTTTAGTTTCTTGTATTGGTCACTTCTTGGGCATGTGGGAAAAAAACATAAGATGTGGATGATTGCTTACCTAATATTTAGAATGTGCTCTTATAGGTTACACACACACACACACACACACACACACACACACACACACGCACACGCAGTGTAGATATTGCATGTATATATCATATATCTTGTAATACAGTATTTATGGTAGGAAATAACACAAGATAAAATCCCTGCACAATATCTGTGTTGGCATAAGTGTACCATTATAATTGACTGTTTTAAGATAGTTGTAAAACCACTGTAGTCACAGATATGCCAACAGCTTATTCTTCTCATGTTTGATCTGTGGCTCCAGTAGAGGTCCCAAACACCTCTGTATTCAGTATTTCCAACTTGATATAATTAGGTGAATTTGCTATAGTCTTTTAAAGTGAATGTGTTTAAATGTTCAAATTTAAAACTCTTGAATTAGTGGTTTTTTTTTCCTTAAAGCTTTGTATTTGGAATATGTTCAAATTTTCAGAAAATGCCTAAGAATGAAAATAGACTAAAAAAATTCACATACTCTTTACCTAGTTTCACCTATTGCTGATAATTTGATCCATTTGCTTTATCATTTGCTATTTGCTTTCTGCCTGCCTGCCTCCCAACTAATAAATTAATTCAATGTATGAAAGAACTATAATCTTAAAGCTCTAGTTGAGTAGAGATTATATTTTGTTTCATGGTTACATGGTATTTAAAATGCCATTTAGGGTTGGAGACAGTGACTCACACCTACAATTCCTGCACTTAGCACTTTGAGAGGTAGGAAGATCTCTTGTGGACAAGAGTTTGAGACCAGCCTGGGCAACATGGCAAGAGCCTAGCTCTACAAAAAAATTTTAAAATTAACCAGTTGTGGCAATGTGCACCTGTAGTCCCAGCTACTCAGGAGGCTGAGGCAGGAAGATTACTTGAGCCCAGGAGATTGAGGTTGCAGTGAGCCATAATTGTGCCAGTGCACTTCAGCCTGGATGACAGAATGAGACCCTGTCTCTAAAAAATAAAATAAACTTCTCAGGTAAACTTTTTTTAGAAAAGACTTAGAGTCTAGAATACAAAACCATGTACCATATTTTCTTTTGTTAACTTTTAAAATATTGATACATAATTCCCATAAGTTCATTTTTAAGGTGTATGACTTAGGTTTTTTTAGTATATTCAATGGAATTGTGTCATCATCTAATTACAGAATATTTCCAATACTCCAAAAAGAAACCTCATACACATTCACAGTTGCACCCTATTCCCTTCTAGCACCCGGCAACTGCTAATCTGTATTCAATTCTATAGATTTGCCTATTCTGGACATTTCTTGTAAATGGAATACTAAAAGATGTGACTTCTTTTTTTAATCTAAGGCTTATTGTACTTAGCTTTAGTTTTTAAGGTTCATCCATTTGTAGCATGTGTCAGTACTTCATTCCTTTTTGTTATGGCTGAAAAATATTCCATTTTGTGGATTTACCACATTTTGTTAACTATTCATCAGTAAATATACATTTGGGCTACTCTCACTTTTTTACCATCATGAACAATGGTGCTGTGGACATTTGAGTATAAGTGTTTGTATGCACATATGTTTTCAGTTCTCTTGTGTATATGCCTAAGAATGGAATTGGTGTGATAACTCTGTATTTACCTTTTTGAATAACTGCCAAACTTTTCCAAAGTGGCTGCTCCGTTTTACATTACCACCAGCAACTTGAGTTTTCAGTATTTTCACATCCTCACCAATACTTATTGTCTGTTTTATTATAGCCATCCTAATGTGTGTGAAGTGGCACCATGTTTTGGTTTTGGTTTGCATTCCTCTAAGGACTGATCTTGAGCATCTTTTTATATATTTGTTGTGCATTTCTGTATCTTTGGAGAAATATCTATTCAGATTCCTTGTCCATTTTTTTCAAGTTTAAAACATGTATTTAAAATACAATTTATAAAATGCTTAATATGCTGACTCAGGAGCCCGTGGTGCAGGGTGGGGTGGGGGTGGGCAGTTGCCTGCTACACCTGCAGAGCAAGGCTGCAGGGGTGCGATCCTTCCTCCCATGCCCTTCTGTTCAGACACCCAAAGGACTCATCATGTATACCCCTGGATCACATGATCCAGAGGTTTCTTGAGTCTCTGTTAACAAGGGAGGTTGAGTGTAGCCCTGCCGGCCCATCCCTGAGCAGGGCTTGCCCATTTCTTGATTGGGATATTTGGTTTTTATTATTGCATTGTAAGATTTCTTTACATATTCTTTATAAGATACTGTATAACATTTGCATTTTCTCCCATCCTGTAGGTTGCCTTTTCACTTGCCTGATAGTGCCCTTTGAAGCACAAAGGTTTTTCATTTTGATAAAGCCTAATTTATCTATATTTTCTATGTTAGCTATTGTAGCCAAGAGACCGTATCTCATCAGAGGTAATGAAGATTTAACTTATATTATCTTCTAAAAGTTTCATAGTTTTAGCTCTTACACTGAGTTCTTTGATCCATTTGAAGTTAACTTTTTCATATGTTGTGAGATAGGGTCTATCTTCATCCTTTTTTCCATTGCAGATTTCTAGTTATCCCAAACACCATTTGATGAAAAGACTATTTTATCCTCCTTTGAATTGTCTTGGCACTTATCAAAAATCAATTGACCATAAATTGTGAAGGTTTAATTCTGGACTCTCAATTCTATTCTATTTTATCTATAAGTCTGTCTTTATTCTACTACATACCGTCTTGATTAATGTAGTAGTGTAGCTTTGCAGTTCAAGTTTGAAGTCAGGAAGGGTGGGTCCTCCACTGTATTGTTCTTTTTCAAGATTGTTTTGGCTGTTCTTGAATATTCTTATGAACTTTAGGAGCAGCTTGTCAATTTGAAAAAAAGCAAAGTGGAATTTTTAATAGGATTGCATTGAAAGTGAAGATCCGTTTGGAGTATATTGCCATCTTCACATTATTAAGTATTCCCGCCTAGGAATACCAGATGTCTTTGCATTTATTTAGGTCTTCCTTAACTTCTTTCAGTGATGCTTTGTAATTTTTTTTTTTTTTGAAGTCTCACTCTGTCGCCCAGACTGGAGTGCAGTGACTGCTCCCGGCCACCGCAGCCTCGACCTGCTGGGCTCCGGCGATCCTTCCGCCTCAGTCTTCTGAGTAGCCGGAATTACAGGCATGCACTACCACGCCAGGCTGATTTTTTGATTTGTTGTAGAGATGAGGTCTCGCTGCCCAGGTGGGTCTCGAACCCGCAGACTCAGGCAATCCACTCACCTCAGCCTCCCAAAGGTGTGGGATTACAGGCTGAGCCACCGAGCCCGGCTGATGCTTTGTAATTTAAAGTGCCCAAGTCTTGCATTTGTTCAAGTTGTATAATCTTCTATGTATGTTGCTAGATGTGTTTGCTTGTATTTTGTTGAGGATTTTTATATCCACATTTATAATGGATATTGATCTGTAGTTTCCTTTCATGTGACAACTGTCTGATTTTGATATCAGGGTATTAGTGGCTTCATAGAATAAGTTGGGAAGCGGTTTTTTTTGTTTATTTTTTAAATTTTTTTGGGAAAAGTTTGTGATGGATGTATTCTTCCTTAAATGTTCAGTAGAATTCATTAGTGAAACCATCTGTTCCTAGGCTATCGTTTGTGGGAAACTTTGATTATTATTAAATCTCTTCACTTGTTGCAGGTTTGTTAAGATTTTCTATTTATTCTAAAATTGATTTCAGTATTTTGTATCTTTCTAGTTATTTGTCCATTTTATGTAGGTGATCTAACTTGTTTGCTTATAGTTTCATTGTCTTCTCTTATCCGTTTTACTTCTGCAAGATTGGTAGGTCTGTTTTCTTATTGGGCAATGTTAGCAGTCACATCCTCTGTTTCATTTTATCTTCTTTAGCCTATCTAAAGATTTGTCAATTTTGTTAATTTTTTTTTTTCTTTTCTCCAAAGAACCAACTTTTGGTTTTAATAATTTTCTCTGTTTTTCTGTTCTATACATTTTTCTGCTCTAACTTGTATTGTTTCCTTTCACCTTGGTTTGGGTTTAATTTGCTCTTACTTTTCTAGTTTATTTATTTATTTTTGAGTTGGAGTCTCACTCAGTCGCCCAGACTGGAGTGCAGTGGCCACTCCTGGCCACTGGAACCTCGACCCGCTGGGCTCTGGCAATCCTTCCGCCTCTGCCTTCCAAGTAGCTAGAACTACAAGGTGTGTGCTACCACGCCCGGCTAATTTTTTGATTTATTGTAGAGATGAGGTCTCGCCAAATTGCCCAGGCAGGTCTCGAACCCATGGGCTCAGGCAATCCACTCACTTCGGCCTCCCAAAGTGCTGGGATTACAGGCTGAGTCACTGAGCCCGACCTCTAGTTTCTTTAAATGATAGGTTAGGTTATTAAGATTTTTGCTTCTAGGCCAGGCTTGAAAGATTTTTGCTTCTTTTTAATGTAGGTATGAACAGCTATAAATATCTCCTAGTACTACTTTTACTTCATCCCGTAAGTTATGGTATTTTGCAATTTTGTTTTTACTTATTTCAAGATCTTTTCTAGTTACCCTTCTCATTTCTTATTTGACACACTGGTTATTAAGGATTGTATTTTTAATATCTACACGTTTTCTGACTTTCCAAAATTTTCCTCTGTAATTTCTAATGTCATTCCGTTGTGGTTAAAGAACATATTTTGTATTACTTCAGTCCTTTTAATTTTATTAGAATTGTTTTATGGCTTAATGTATGATATATCCTAGAGAATGTTTCTTGTACACTTCAGAAGAATATATATCTGTTTTTACTTTACAGATGGCTGTCAGGTCTAGTTGTTTTCTAGTGTTGTCAAGTTTCCTTGTTATAATTTTTTATGGCTCTGTTGTCTAGTTGTTTTACCCATTTTCGAAAGTGGGATATTGAATTCTTCAACTATTTTTGTTGAATTTCTTATTTCTCCCTTTGTTCTATTAGTTTTTGCTTCAGTGTTTCAGAACGCTCTTGTTAGGTACATATGTTTATACTTGTTATATCTTTTTGGATGCATTCATCCCTTTATCATTATGAAATATCTTTTTTCTCTGGTAGCGATTTTTGTCTTAACGTCTAAATTTTATAAATTGATTTTTTTGTGGTTGCTTTGAAGATTACAGTTAACATCTTAATATATAACAGTTTAATTCAGATTAATCTCACCTGTTCTTCAAATATTCTTCATGTCCCTTTTTCTCTCCTTTTCTTTTGGGACTTGATGTGTCTATGTCGGTTCTCTAGATGGTGTGTCATAATCACTCAGGCTTTGTTCGTTTTTCTTCCTTTTTATTCTTTCTGTTTCTCAGGCTGGATAATCGCAATCAACCTATTTTCAACTTTGATCCTTTCTTCCATCTGCTAAAATATGCCATCTAGTGCCTCTGAATTTTTAATTTAGGTTATTGTACTTTTTATGGCCAGAATTTCTGTTTGTTTCCTTTTTGTAATTTCTTTCTCTTTATTGATATTTTCTATTTGGTGAGACATCATTCTCATACTTCCTTTAGTTCTCTGCACATGGCTTTCCTTATTTCTTGGAAAATATTTTAAATTGGCTTATTTAAAGTCTGTAGGTAGTAAACCCTAGTTTTAGGGATGGCTCCTATTGATTGCATTTTTTCCTGTGTATGAACCATATTTTTTTTGTTTCTTTAGATTTGTAACACTATTTCATTGAAAACTGGGAATTTTCATTTCTGTTATTGTACTATTGGTTCTTTTCTTTTTTTTCTTCTTCTTCTTTTTTTTTTTTTGGTTTGTTTGTTTTGTTTTTTGAGTTGGAGTCTCACTCACTCTGTCATCCAGACTGGAGTGCAGTGGCCACTCCTGGCCACTGCAGCCTCGACCTGCTGGGCTTCGGAGATCCTTCCGCCTCAGCCTTCCAAGTAGCTGGAACTACAGGCATGCGCTACCATGCCCGGCTAATTTTTTATTTATTGTAGAGATGAGGTCTCGCCAAGTTGCCCAGGTGGGTCTTGAACGCACGGGCTCAGGCAATCCACTCATCTCGGCCTCACAAAGCACTGGGATTACAGGCTGAGCCACCGAGCCCGGCCTATTGGCTCTTTTCTGTTTGGTTCCTTTAATAATTTCTGTCTCTATTAATATTCTTAATTTGGTGAGACTTTCAGTTCTTTAGACATGGTTTCCTTTAGTTCTTTAAATGTATTTAATATAGCTGAAGTAAATTGTTAAGTAATCCCAACATCAGGGATTTCTCTGGGACAATTTCTGTTGAATATTTCTTTTCTTTTGTACTTTTTTGTTCCTATGTTTCTCAATTTTTTGTTGAAAACTGGACAATTAAATATATAATGTGGCAACTCTGGAAGTTAGATTCCACCCCTCCCAGGGTTTGTTGTTACTGTTTGTGTTGTTTTTGTTGCTGTTTGTTTCGTGACTTCTGAACTAGTGCTTTGAAATCTGTATTATTTGTAGTGCCTAGCCACTGAAGTCTCTGTCTGGTTAACTTCATGGTCATCTAATGACTGAATGGAGATTTCCTTAAAAAATCTGGAACCAGTATTTCTCCCAGTCTTTGCTGAGAGGTGTGAGTGTGTGTGTTGGGGCACATTGTCAACACTCAATGTCAGGCAGTTGTCAGCTGTTGTTTAGCTTTTGCCTCCTGATCACACAAAGCCTCAGGGTTAGCCAGATGTCAGAGCATAGGGAGTTCTCAGGTCTTTCCTGAGCATACACACAGCTCCAGGCATGCACATGACCTACATTGCCAGGAAGGTATGAGAGCCGTGTAAAGTCTTTATCGACATCTCATTCCCAACTTTTCCATTAAATTTTATTTTGGTGGAGGAATGTGGGTTACAAGTGAGGATTAACTACATTAGTAGGCTGCATTCAGGAGAAGTTTGAGCTTCTAACTATACTTCACTCTCCCTGGCAATGATCCAAGTGTCCTTTGTATTGTTGCATGCTCCTCACCCTGCCTTCTCTCTTCCTCCCCAACAGTGCCCAGCACCTACCTATCCCTCCCTTGTGCTAATGTGACTAGTGTTCAAGCCTACCTAGTGAAAACATGCAGTATGCAAGCACATGCAGTTCTTTGTCTCTGTGGTAGATCACTTAGTATGATGGTCTCCAAGTCCATTCAATTTGCTGCGAAGTCCATGTTTTTGTTCTTTATGGCTGCATAATACTCCATCATGTATATGTACCACATTTTCTTTATTAAGTCCACTTTCAATGAGTAGTAGGGTTGGTTCCTTTTTTTGCCATTGTGAATACTGTGGCAGTAAACATGCATGTGCAGGTGTCTCTTGCTGAACAATTGATGTTTCTCCGGGTATATTCCCAGGAGAGGAATTGCTGGATCATATGGAGGGCCAATTTTTAGCTCTTTTAGGAATCACCACACTGCTTTCCACTGCTCACCAACAGTGTAGAAGCACTCCTTTTTCTCTGCACCCACACTAGCATCTGTTGTTTTTTGACTTAATGATAGCCATCCTTACCAGAGTTAGGTGGTAGGTATCTCTTTGTAGTTTTGATTTGCATTTCTCTGATGATTAGTGAGGCTGAGCATTTTTATGTGTTTGTTGGCTGCTTGTATGTCATCCTTTGAGAAGTGTCTGTTCATGTTGTTTGCCCACTTTTTAATGAGATTTTTTTTTCCCTTCATTTTGTTTGAATTCCTGGTAGATCCTGGATGTTGGGCCTTTGTCAGATGCATAATTTGCAAATATTGTTTCCCATCCTTGGGTTGTCTCTTTATTCTTTTGATGATTTCTTTTGCTGTGCAAAAGCTTTTCAGTTTGTTGAGGTCCCTCTTGTCTATCTTAGCTTTTATGGCATTTACTATTGGTTGCTTGGTCAAGAATTCCTTGCCTACTCTGATGTGCATAAGGACATTTCCAGTGTTTTCTTCTAGAATTCTCAGTTTGATGTTTTTCATTTAGGTCTTTGATCCATTTTGAGTTGATTTTTGTATATTGTAATAGGTAGGGATCCAGTTTCATTCTTCTGCATGTGGTCAGCCAGTTTTCCCAGCACTATTTGCTAAATATGGTCTTCTTTCCGCAGTGATTGTTACTGGTGGCTTTATTGAAGATGAGTTGGTTGAGACACCAAGTTTTTGCTTCCAGAATTTCTGTTCTGTTCCATTGGTCTATGTGCCTACTGTAGTGTCTTATAATAACATTTAAAACTTGGAAGTGTGAAATCTTCCAGTTTGTTTTTTTTGCTGAGAATTGTTTTGATTATTCATGTTCTTTTTTGTTCCATATGAATTTCAGTATTGTTGTTTTGATGTTGGTAATTTGATGGGTATTGCATTGAGTTTTTAGTTTGCTTTGGGAGAGATGGACATCTGGACAGTATTGATTCTTCCAATCCACGCAAGCATAGACTGTCTTTCCATTTTGTGTCATCCTTGATTTCTTTGTGCAAAATTTTGTAGTTCTCATTGTGAAGGTCTTCCACTTCTCTGCTTTGGTGGATGCCAAGATCTTTCTTTTCCTTCCTTCCTTCCTTCCTTCCTTCCTTCCTTCCTTCCTTCCTCTTTCCTTTTTTGTGGCTATTATGAATGGGATTGTGCTTGTTATTCTCCACCTTCTTATTGCTGGTGTATAGAAATGTAACTGTTTTTGCACTTTGATTCTGTAACTTGAGCCTTTAGTAAAGTTGTTTATCAGTGTGAGGAGGCTTTTGAGAGACTCCTTCAGATTTTCAAGATATAAAAACATATTATCCACAAAAAGAGATAGCTTAACTTCCTCTTTTCCTATTTGGATACCCCTGAGTTTCTTTTCTTGACTGATTGCTCTGGCTAGGACTTCCAGCACTATATTGAATAAGAGGGGTGAGAATCGGCATCCTTGTCTGTTCCAGTTCTTAGGGGGAGTGCTTCTGCTTTCTGCTCATTGAGCAAAATATTGACTGTGGTTTTATCATAGATGGTTCTTTTTGAGGAATGTTCCTTCTATACCTAGGTGCTCAAGGGTTTATGTTATCAAGGGATACTGATTTGTTCAATTGTTTTTCTCCATCTAATGATATAATCATATGGTTCTTGGTTTTACATATGTTAATGTACTGAATTATGTTTTATGATCCTGTGAATGTTGAATCAGCCCTGCATCCTAGGAATGAAGCCCACCTGGTCATGGTGGATGATTTTTAGACATATTGTTGACTCCAATTTGGTAGAATCTTGTTGAGAATTTTTACCTCTATATTCATCAGGAAGATTAGCATGTAATTCTCTTTCCTTCTTGGGTTTTTGCCAGGATTGAGTATCAGTATGCAGTTAGCTTCATAAAATAAGTTGGAAGAATTCCATCTTTCTTGATTGCCTGGAATACTTTTAGAAAGTATCGACTCCTCTTTGTATGTCTTGTAGAATTCAGCTGGGAAGTCATCTGGTCTGGGGCTCTTTTTGCTGGGGAGATTTCTTATGACTGAGTCAATTTCCTGGACTGTTACTGGTCTGTTTAGAGTTTCCATTTCTTCTTGTTTCATTCTTGGGAGGTTGTGTGATGTCAGAAAGTCTTACATTTCCATTACATTTTTTAGTTTATTTGCGCATAGGTATTGATAGTGATCTCTGATAATCTTTTGAATTTCTTCAGGGTCAATAGTGTCTTTGTCTTTTTTATTTCTAATTTTGTTTATTTGGAATTTCTCTCCCATTTTTAGTCATTTTGGCCAGGAATCTGACAATCTTATTTATCCTGTCAAAGAACCACCTTTTTGTCTTGTTGATCCTTTCTATAATATTTTTGTCTTCTGTATCATTCAGTCGTGATTTTTATCATAGTGATATGGATTTTTCTATTGAAGTTAGGATTTAGGTGATCTTGCCTTTCCAGCTCCTTTAGGTGTGGTGTTTGGCTTATTACTAGTGATCATTCTATTTTCTTTATGTGTGCATGCCATGCTATGAATTTTTCTCTTACTGTTTTCATGGCATCCCAGAGATTCTGGTAAGGTGTATCTTTGTTTTCATTTGTTTCCAGGAATCTTTTTATTTCTGTCTTGATTTCTGTGTTGACCCAGAAGTTATTCAGCATGTTGTTTAGTGTCTATGTCTTTGTGTGTGTTGGGGGATCTTATTGGTGGTGATATTTTATTCTACTGTGATCTGAGAAGATGCATAGTATTATTTAGATCCTTTGAAATTTTTCACGCTTGATTTATGTCCAAGAATGTGATCAGTCTCGGAATATGTTTCATGTGCTGATGAGTAGTATGTATACCTCTAGATGTTGGGTGAAATGTTCTATCAATGTTTATTAAATCCATTTGATCAAGCATCAAGTTAAGTTTCCAGATCTCCTTGTTGATTTTTTGCCTCAAAGATCTATTTGAGTTGTGTTAGTGGGGTGTTTAGGTCTCCACTTATGATTGCGTGAGAGCTAGTGTCCTGTCTTAGTTTACTTCATAGTTGTATTATAAAACCTGGTGCTCCTGTGTTGGCTACATATATGTCTAAGATGGATATTTATTGCTAGTGGACTGAGCCTTTTAGCAATATGTAGTGTCCTTTTTTGCTTTTGATGGTTTGAAGTCTGCTTTGTCTGATATCAGAATAGCTACTCCTGCTTTCTTCTGTTTTCCATTTGCCTGAAAGACTGTTTTCCAGCCCCAACTTTGAGCCTGTGGGTGTCCTTTGAAGTGAGATGAGTTTTCTGGAGGGCCACACTGTTGAATCATGCATCTTTATCCAGTTTGCCACTCTGTGTCTCTTCAGTGGCACAATTAGCTCATTCATGTTCAAATTGATTATTGAAATGTAAGAATTTATCCTTGTCATAGGGCTCTTAGGGGGTTGCTTTGTTTCCTTTTTACTTTTGTATTTATATATGTGTGTATTTTCATTTTTGTGAGTGCTCTGTATGCTCGGTTTACTCTGTGTTTGCCTGTACTTTTGTGATGGCTAAGACTGTTCTTTCTTTTTCTGTGTTCAGTGCCTTCTTAATTGTCTCCTGAAGGGCTGGTCTATAGGCAGCATATTGTCTCAGGGATTTGATGTCTGAGAAGTCTTTTAATTCTCTGTCACTGATGAAGCTTAGCTTGGTGGGATAGGAAATTCTTGGCTGGAATTGCTTATCTTTAAGAACATTAAATACTGGACTCCAGTTTCTTCTGACTTGTAGCATTTCTACAGATAAGTCTGGAGCAATTCTGATGGGTCTTCCCTGGTAGGTAGTCTGACTTTTCCCTCTTGCTGCCTTTAGGATTTTTTCTTTCATACATAACATTGTGGAGGCAGATTACTATGTGTCTTGGGGATGATCTTCTCATGTGATACCTTGCAGAGGTTCTCTGAATCTCTTGTGCTTGAGTGGTTACCTCTCTAGTGAGATGTGGAAAGTTTTTTTGGATGATTTCATGGAATGTTTGTTCCATGGTGCTCTCAATTTCCCTTTCTGCTTCAGGCTTAGATTTGGCTTCTTGATAAAGTCCCACTTCTTTTGGAGGCTTTTTTTCTTTGTATTGAGCTTTCTTCCTGTTTTTGACAGACTGGGTTAATTCCATATTTTGGTCAAGCTCCAAGATTCTTTCCTCTGCTTGGTGTAATCCTGCTCCCTGTTTTTGTTGCTTTGTTTTTGATTTCCTGGATGGAGTTTGTTTTTTCCATTATTTCAGAATAGGCTCTTTTGAAATTGGCCAACCCTGCTTTTACTTCCTGTATGACTTCGGTGAGTTTTGCTTCTAGTTTCTCTTGGTTCACTCTGTTCATTTTAGCATCCTATTTCTGACTTCTGTGACTGCCATCTGGGGCAGTTTGTGGGGAGTTTCTGTTGTTTGTTTTCTGATAGCTGTTTTTTCAGGCTCTGTCTCCTTAGTATTCTAAGTGTTGCCTATATTTTTAAAATTAATTTTTCATCATTTTTGACAGACCTCTTTTTCCTTTCTGTAATTCCTTTGGCTTTGTTGCTCTGAAGCTAGTCACTAACCCTCTGTTCTAGGGCTTTTTCTATGTTTCAGTATAGGTCCCTCAGTGAGAGAGGGAGGGGCATTCACTTCTGCTCCTTGCTTCACCTTGTGTCAGGTTTCTTAGCTGTAGCAGTCTGCTGCTACCACTTTGCAGAGAGTGACTGGGGGATTGTCCCCTTGTCTGCTCTCTGCAGTTCTCACTGAGAAAGCCTTTTGGAGTTTTTCGTGTCACTTCCTCCCTGTTCAAGCCCACAGTCTGGTCTTAAAAAAGAGCTATTTCCCTGCCACTGGGGAGGTAGGATGGAATTTATCCTGTAGGCATGCAGGGCTTGGAGGTGATTCTTCCTGATCTGGCTGGGAAGATGGGCTGGGTGCCAATGAGGTTCACTCTGCAGGTGAGCTTTCCCTACCTGAGAGCTGGCTGCCAGGCTTTGCTGGCTGAAACCATACTCAGGGCTGCTGACCTAGTGCAATTTTTTTTGGGGGGGGGTTGTTTGTTTGTTTGTTTTGTTCTGTTTGGGGTCTGGTTTCCCATAGCTGTGTCCTGACCAGGATTTCTCCCACATGGGACCCATGATTTGCATGTGAACGGGAGGGGGTGAACAGACCCAAAGCATCTTAGGTGCACTCATCCATTCTTGTTCACTGGACAAGGCATCAGTTTCTGTGCATGCCTGGTGTACAGTGGGAGATGGAGTGCCCGGATTCCCACATCTGGTGCTGTTATCTGTGTTCAAGGAGACCTTTGCTGGGTGCACGGTGCTTTGCCCATCCAAACTGTTCAGAGTGTCTTTGTCCATTGGTGACTTGGTCCCCACTCTCTGCCTTGCTGGGTGAGAGTGACACTGGTCTGCTGCTCCCAAGTGGCCATCTTGGATCCTCTCCCATCTTTTCCTTTCAAACTTTTGGGTTGGCTTATTGATGGCCTCAGCTGTCATCTACCACTTCAGGCTATGGCCAAGTTTTAAAAAATTTCCTCTAAATGTTTTTGACATGTTCCCAGGGTCAAGAATTTTCACAGTGGGAAAACTCTGAGTCAGGTCAAATAAAAACAGCCTTTGAGGTGTAGTTTCAAAGGGAATCATTTGACAGGTCAGGTAAGACAGTTCTCTGAAAATGAGGCTTTGAAGGAGCTCCATTGTTGTTCTGCCCCCTCTGGTGACTGTCAAGCTGCTGTTTCTCATTGTGATTGTGGGTTGTTGTTTATAGTGCTGTCACAGAACTGGAGAGAAGAAAATGAGGTAGGTCAAGCTAAATGCTACAAATCTAACTTCTTGTTGAGATTCAGCTTTTAAAAAATGCATCAACACTCCACGGATTGCTGCAAGCCTTTGGTTAATTTCCTGAATTCTTAGAAAGTTTAATCTGAGGCTGCTAATTTTCTTGTTTCTCTCATGGGGAAAGAATATTCAAAGGTCCTTAACTTTACCTTTTTTCTGAAATACTCTGTTGCATTTTTTTCTTTTTGTATTTTTACTGAACATTTTGTTTGTTCAAACTGTTCTGAATTCTTGACATCATAATCAGTCTTTAATGATTGAATTAAGTTGATAATGGCAATGATAATGATTGAATTAAGTTGATAATTTAATCTGAAAGTAAATTTTATAATCTTAATATTAATTCATTTAAGAATCACCCTTTGAAAAAAATATTTTTAAGGTAAACTATTGAGCAGGTAGAAATAGTTGCCAAGGTTTATCATTAACTATTTGAGTGATAATTCATTTTTTAAAGATATTTTTAGAGGTATACTGTAGTAAGAAAATATACAGAGAGATCTCATGTACCCTTTACCTAGTTTCTCCCAATGACAATATCATGACAAAGAATACTACAAAATCACAACTAGGATTCTTTTTTTTTTTTTTTGAGTCAGAGTCTCATTTTTGTCACCCAGGCTAGAGTGCAGTGGCATGATCACAGCTTCCGCAGCCTCGGCCTGCTGGGTTCAGGTGATCCTTCTGCCTCAGCCTTCCAAGTAGCTGGAACTACAGGTGTGTACCATCATGCCTGGCTAATTTTTAAATTTATTGTAGAAATGAGGTCTCACCAAGTTGCCCAAGCTGATCTCAAACCCTTGGACTCAGGCAATCTTTTCATCTCAGCCTCCCCAAAATGCTAGGATTACATGTGTGAGCCACCACACCTATCGGGATATTGATATTGTTGGGTGCGTGCATTTCATTTTCACCATTCTGATATTTTCATTTCCCTTATGGTTAATGATGTTAAACATTTTTTCATGTGCCCATCTGCTGAAATGTCTGTTTCTCTTTTGCTCATCTTCTATTTGGATTGTTCTTTTCTATTTGTTTTTGAGTTCTTTATATGGCCTGGATCTTAGTCCTTTGTTGAGTATATGTTTTGCAGATACGTTATATCATTTTTATTTTGCTGTTTCATCCTCTTAGCCAGGGTCATATGGAGGACAAAGTTTAATGTTGATGAAGTGCAACAGTTTATAAGTTTTATTTATTTTTTCGATTGTGCTTTTGATGTCATTCTAGGAACTCTTTGCCTAGCTTTTCATGCTGAAATTTTTCTTTTTCTTTTTTTTTTAAGTTTTATAGTTTTACATTTAGAGAAGTGATATATTTTGAGTTATTTATATAAGTTGTGAGGATTAAGTCAGAGTTCTTTTTAGTTTTTTGCCTGTGGATCTCTAGTTGCTTCTGTGCCATTTGTTGGGAAGGCTGTTCTTCTAGTGAATTGCTCTTGCAGTTTTAAAAAAAATCAGTGGGGTATATTTGGGTCTATTTCTGGGTTTTCTGTTCTGTCTGGGTGATTCATGTGTTTATCCCTTTGCCAGTATCACACTGTCTTGGTTACTGTCACTATACAGTAAGATATAATATCTGGTAGAGTGATTACTTCTACTTTATTCTTAGTTTTGGTGATTGTTTTAGCAATTCGAAGGCTTATGCCTTCTATTTTTTTTTTTTAATAAGTTTGTGTCAACAAAAAAACTGTCTTGGAATTTTAATAGGGTTTTCATTAATCTCATAGATCAATATGGTAAGAAATGGCATCTTTATATTTTGCGTCTTTTAATCCATGAACATGGTATGTCTTTCCATTTATTTAGGTCTTTGTTGATTTCTTTCATCAGCATTTTGTATATATCAGCACATATATCCCACACATGCTTTCTTAGGTTTATATCTACTTCATTTTATTTGGAGTGGTTACAGATAGTATTGTTTATAATGTTGGTTTCTGCATATTCATTGGTAGCATATAGAAATGCAATTGGTTTTTGGATTTTGATTGTCTTGTATTCTGCAACTTTGCAAAATTTACTTTTTAGTTCTAAGAAGGATTTATTTTCCTTTTGAATTCTTTGGAATTTTACAGAAATACGTAGTTTGCAAACAGGGACAGTTTTATTTATTTTCCTATGTATTATTTTTTCCCCCTTGTTTTGTTATAGTGGCTAGAACTTATGGCACCATGTTGAATAAGAGTGGGGAAAGCCACATCCTTGACATGTTTCCAATCTCATGAACTATACGTTGACTTTCACCAGTATGTAGGATAGTGCCTGGAGGTTGAGATTTGAGGGGGATTTTTTTCTGTCTTGTTGAGAGTTTTTTTTTTTTTTTTTAATCATGATTAGGTGTTGAGTTTTATTAAATACCTTTTCTGTATCAATTGATATGATTATGTATTTTTCCTCTAAGCCTTTTGATAGGCGTGATCATTACATTGATAAGTTTTTGAATGTTCAATGTCTTTGCCACCTTGAATAAAAATCAATTGGTCATGATGTATAATTGTATGTATTGCTGGATGTAGTTTGTTAATATTTAAGTAACTTCTTTGTCTAAATTAATGAATTATTCTATAGTTTTTGTAGTAACATATGTAACAAAATTCACCATTTATAGCAATTTAAGTGTATTATTCAGTAGCGTTAATTACATTCAAAATGTTATTTAGCCATCACCATTATCTATTTCCAAAACTTTTTCATTATCCTAGACTCAGTGGTCATTAAGCCACAACTCCCCACTCTCTGCTACCTCAGGTGTCCTTGATAATCTTTAATCTGCTTTGTTTCCATGAATTTGATTATTCTAGATGTTTCATATGAATAGAATCACAATGTTTATCTTTTTGTGTCCAGTTTATTTCAGTTAGTATACTGTTTTCATAGTTCATGTTGTAGCATATATCAGATATTTTTATGGCTGGATTATGTATATGATGTATTTATCCACTCATTTGTGATGAACACTTGGGTTGTTTCTGTTATACTTGAAAACTTTGGGTACCTATGGTCATGCATTACTTAACAATGGAGACACTTTCTGAGAAATGTGTCATTAGGCCATTTCATTGTTAAGCTAATGTCATAGAGTGTACTTCCACAAATCTAGATGGTATAGCTACTATAACCAAGGCTATGTGGTATATAGCCTGTTGTTTCTAGGCTGCAAACCTGTACAGCATGTTACTGTAATGAATACTGTAGATGATTGTAACACAATGTTAAGTTTTTGTGTATCTAAACATACTGTAACATAGAAAAGGTACAGTAAAAATACAGTATTATAATCTTAAGGAACTACTATCGTATATGTGGTCTGTCATTAACCAAAATGTCATTATGTGGGACATTACTATATTTAAATCTTTTGTTTTTTTGCAGACAGCTTGTTGAGATATATCACACAGATTCTGATCTTCCATTACACAGTGTTATTTTGGTTTTCTTGTTTTATAAGGTGCCACTGGTACTGCTACAGGTTCCAGCTTGTTCTTGGGAGGAGTTCAGGCATGTGATCATAGCAGGGTGAGCTTCAGGGTTTTAGTGATTTTCTTTTGTTTAAGCTGGTAAGAGCAGTTGATGGATCTTAGGCATTCATTTTATATATTACTACTTAAGTTTACAGATCTTTTTATATGAGTTAAGTACTTTAGGATAAAATAAAAATTATAGTATCTTTGTCATTAATTAATGAAACATTAACTTTGAAAAACTTTTTTAGATGTATATATTCTGCACATCTGAATTATATAGAATTATATTTTGAGTTTTAGTAAACAACATGGACACAGCCTTTCTTTAGGAAGTTGATGATATTGAGTGGTTCTGATAAAATCAGAATTTGATTTATGTGAATTTCTCTGTACTTTTAATGTAACAAGAAGACAAGTAGATATTATATTTTTTCAGACATTAAAATTAGTGAGGGAGGAAACAAAGGTTTGATTGGAAAGCCCTTTGTTGAAACAAGCAAGTTTACACTCAAATCATTCTACAAAAAAGATACCTGCACACATATGTTTGTTGCTGCTCTATTCACAGTATCAAAAACATGGAGCCAACAACCATGTTGTCCATCGAAGCTGGACTGGATAAAAAAAGTGTAGTACATATGCACAATAGAATATTATGCAGCCACAAAGAAGGACAGACATGGACTTCACAGCAACTTGGATGGATTTGAAGTCGATCATACTCTGTGATCCATCACAGAAACAAAGAACAGAGTACCGTATGTTCTCACTCATAAGTGGACCTTGAATAATTACAATACTATAAAAAGGTACAATCATCTACAGTAATCATTACAGTAACATGCTGTACAGGTTTGCAGCCTAGAAACAACAGGCTATATACCACATAACCTTGGTTATAGTAGCTATACCATCTAGATTTGTCGAAGTACACTCTATGACATTAGCTTAATGTATTGGCAGTAGTGGGAAACTGTCCGGGGAAGGGGGATGGGATTGGCAGCTGAGGGAAACTGCTAGGGGAGGGCAGGGCATACCTCATCAACAAGGGTTCCTGCATAATCGTTTATATACCTAACCCTGAATTGTACCCACATCTCTATAATAAAAAAGAAAGAAAGAAAAAAAAAAAAAACCAAGAAGTTTGCACTCGAGCAAGTATAACAGTAAAAGAGATATTAATATCATTAACTGATTAATTCTAAAATGGATGTCATTATTTTAATCAAACATTTATTTTCCATTTTTCAGACCTTGTGCAAGGCACAGATGATTGACAAGCAAACCAGAAACTATTACACCGATTATGATAAGAATTAAAATAGAGCATATGACAGAAGATATGGGGCTTCTTGGAGCAGTCAGGGAGGGCTTCACTGTGAGTGGCATCAAGTCTGGAAGAAGACATCCTCCATGAGAAGAGCATCTCATGCAAGGAAGCTCTTTGACACAGGATGTAGGGGTCCTGCTGAGGCCTGCCTGTGTAGTCTTTTCTTCTCCTCCTGGTTTTTGTAGAGGATGGTGTTAAAAAAAAAATTCACTGATTTGACTAGTCCAGCTTTTCCTCTTGTGGGTGAGGAGACCATGGAGGCTAGAGGTAAAGACATGCAGTGACAGGCCGGGTGTGGTGGCTCATGCCTATAATCTCAGCAGTTTGGGAGGCCAAAGTGAGAGGATTGCCTGAGTCCATGGGTTCAAGACCAGCCTGGGGAACTTGGCGAGACCTCATCTCAACAATAAATCAAAAAATTAGCCAGGCGTGGTGGCCCATGCCTGTAGTTCCAGCTACTTGGAAGACTGAGGCAGAAGGATCACCCAGCAGGTCAAGGCTGTAGTGGCCATGAATGTGCCACTGTACTCTACTCTAACCTGGATGACAAAGTGAGACTTCAATTAAAAAAAAAAAAAGCGAGAAAAGAAAAAAAAGACATACAGTGATACCCTAGGTTCCTGATGCCTGGTTCCTCCCTGCAACATGGCATATATTTCTACTAGTTATTTACAGCATTTGTTGTTTTCATAAAATATATTTTTTAAAAGTTTTAATACTTTTATTTTATCTATTTTAATATAGATAGATTATATGTAGCAATATTTAGGAAAAAACCTTCACCTATAAGAAAAAAACTAATTATAGTAGAGAAAAACTTGCCTTTAAAAGTGAAGATATTTTTAATCTTGTAAATATTATTCTTCACTAAATGAAATAGGAAAATAAACCAACTCAATTTCTGAATGTCTATTTTGAAAGTGTTTCTATTTTGAAATAACTGACACATTGGCGTTTTTACACTGATTATAAGTGGCTTTGTTACTCTCAGACAACACAGTGATATGGAGCTTAAAGTAAATCTTACGGAGCCCAGTGTCACAGAATGAATACCAGTAGACTCATAATAGACAGAAATATAAATCTCTTTTGTTCAGTGTATCTTCCTTTCTTCACTTGTTGTCAGAAATACATGCCTAATTTAAAAAATTAGGTTGCTTGAAGGTACAATTAGTCATCAGGATTATGTCCTCTTGAGGAATCCACTTTCAAATTTACCTTGAAAATAAATAGGGATGGGTTTAGAAGCATAAGCATAGGTTCTGAGGTCTCATTGCTGAAATTCATAGCCCATCTCTGTCCACTTTCTTGCTGAACATTACCTTGCTGTCTTCTTTATCTTAAAATGAGATCAATAATGTCTGTGTTATAGGGTTAGTTTGAAGTTTAATACCATAATGATCAATATTCTTAATTGTTGTTTTTATTTCTATTATACTGGATTATACTTGAACAAGGAACATCAAGAAAGTTTTGGGATTCATTAACAGTATAAAATTAGAGGAAATATTTTTGGGAGAGGAAGCTGTTACCAGTTGTGGTTTTGAATTTAGAGATGTGGGAACTTGGTTCACTTTGGTTACTTTTTATATTTTATAGTTTAATAACTGTTGACACATGAAATGATTAAGTGCATATCTAGTGTTCTATTTTTCTTAGGCATATCATTTAAAGTTGTTATAATTAGTCATTTAAGGCAAATAATCTTAATTTTGTTTTTTGCCAGAGCTGAATTCTATTTATTTCTACATCTTTTAAGGAAAGCCGATGATGTGTAACCCAATGTTTTCCTTTTAGGACTTTATGATCAGCTGCTGCTGTTAATATTTTTTTCAACTAACAAAAAAATCTACTAATTAAAAATGCAGTGCACCAAAATTATATTGCTGTTTTATCTTTATTTAGTTAAATTCTCATAAGTTTGATAAAGGTTTGTTCTGGTTTGATAATGGGAATTCATGCAATTGTCATTGTCTTGGAATTCTAAGAACAGCTGCCAGATATTGCATGTTTTCAGTTGTTTCTTGTTGGTTTCCTCTGCTAATTAGCTGGAAAGCTTCTAACTAGAGGCTTTTACTTTTTGTCTTTTACATTGTGAACATCTTGCTGCTCAATTAATTTTTGTTAGCTCATTGTGTTCTTATGTCAATAAATTTGTCTTCACTAGGTGAATAACAGAGATTTTCTGGATCCTCTGAAATTTCAGCTTGTGTTAAAAGGTGGGGGAAGGGATGAGGAATGGAATAAGTGAGCTGAGCAGAGCCTTTTTACATTCGTAGACCTTTCTTCTGAAGGGTTTATCACTTCATTTAGATACTCTGTCAGTAATCCTGTTGGAGTCATTAACTCTAATCTCAGTTTCAAAATTCGACTACAAACTGGGCCAAGAGATAAGATAGTCAGTAGAAGGTCATTTGTATTGATGAGTACAAATGCCAGTACTTATTATACCTGAGCAAAAAGGTGAAGCTTCATTTGTGCTTCTAATATTTATCGAATATTCTCTGTTTATTGAATGTTCCAATATTTATTGAACTGGTAGAGGATGAGTAGAAGTGAAGCAGGTTGGCGCTGTAGTTGAAGAGAAGCACAGGAAGTGGAGGACAGGCTTCCCAAAATAAAATCAGAATGTGATTACTAAACTAAGGGGAAAGGGATGCTTTGCTGGCAGGAAAACACCTTCCAACAAAATAATGTCATCTAGTTAGCTGGTGTCTCTCTCTGCTGCTTGGTTTTCAACTTTAGTCATACTGAAACAGTCAGATACATGAGGTGGGACAGTTAGTACTTTCCCTGTATCCCAAAAGACCAACAAGTAGGAGTCAATAAGTTCCATATTAAATAAAATGAAATATCATTGTTTTTTGTTTTTTAATGTAAATATATTCGCAACCATTTTAGATTTATACAAAAATTGCGAAGATAGTATAGAGTTCTTATATACTCCACTTCCAATTTTCCTTATTATTATATTAACATCTTACATTAGAATGGTACTTTTTTTTTTACACTTAAGGAACCAGTGTTGATACGTTGTTCATATTTCCTTAGTTTTCACCTAATTTCCATTTTCTGTTACAGAATCCCATCTGAGATACTACATTACATTTAGTAGTCTTGTCTCTGGAAGTTCCTTTTGTCTGTGACAGTTTCTCAGACTTTCTTTGTTTTTATGTTTTTTAAAGCAGGATTTATTGAGATGACAGAAAAGCTCCCAGAGCAGGAGGAGACTCGAGGGGGTTGCCCAACTTTCTTTGTTTTTGATGACCTTGACATGACATTTTTAAGGAGTATTAGATATTTTGTAGATTGTTCCTCAACTGAATTTGTCTGATATTTTTCTCATGATTAGACTGGAGTTACGAGATGTTGAGACAAAGTCCACAGAGGTAAAAAGTGCCGTTTTTACTATATCAGGTGTATATACTGTCAGTGTAACGTTGAGCTTAATCATCTGGCCTCATGAAGCAACATTTGTCAGTTTTGTTAGGGTTCCCCTCTGTAAAGTAACTTTTTTTCTTTCCAAGCTATATTTTTTGGAAGAAAGTGATTATGTGCATCCTATGCTTGAGCAGTGAGGAGTTACACTCCGCCTTCTAGAGAGCTCAGTTTCTACATAGGTTGAAATTATTCTGCATGGGAAATCTGCCTCTTCTTTCCCATTTGTTTATTTATTCAATAATTTATAGCAGAATGGGCTCATGGATATTTATTTTGCACTTTGGATTATAATCTAATACTGCTTTATTTTGTTGTTCACGTTGTTTCAGCTTTGGCCATTTGGGAGCTCTTCCTATTGATTCTTACTTTCTTTTCTGTATTGCTATCATTGTAGGTTTTGGGTGGTTTTCTTTGTTTCTTTTTGTACTTTTCCTATTTTCTGGCACTACAGAATGCTGCGGTCTCATCTTGTATATGTCCTGACCCTGTCCTAGAGTCAGCCATTTCTCAAGGAAGCCCTGGTTCCTTTTACTGGAAAAACAGTGTTAGAACCCAAGGTCTGTGTGCTTAGTATGTTCTTTGCCTCTGGCATGTCATTGCTTCTAGGCCCTTTGAGCTGACAGAGCAAGGAAATATATGAATGTCTACTAACCCAGTTATGAACACATCTATAACTATTCCTTTGTGTATGTAATAATTTGTATCCATATTTTGCTAAATATGAGTTTGTACTGATTTCACCAACTCTAATTCATTACTACATGGATCATCCTTGTTCCTCCCCTTGTTTTTGTGTAAACTACTATTCCAACAGTGAGAAACCTGGCTCCCAGCATTCACCATCTATGTATTTAATTATTCTGTTCCAGTGTACACAGTGGCATCAGAACTGTTAATCCAAGCATCCATGGGAAAAAACATTATCAGCTATAATACAGTGTGTGCGTACAGTTTCTTTTGTCTTTAGCACAGATTTCATTCATTTAGAGTGACTTAAGTCAGCACTCTCCCCTCCCCACTTCACTGAGATTGTTTCATACATTTGTAATACAGTTAAATTGTTTTTCCATATTCTGCATTCCATCATGAGGTCCCCTCAATTTCCTGCACAATTTTTAAAATTTGCATACATTTAGATCCACTCTTTGCAGTGTGAACTTCTGTTTTGACAAATACATCATGTCACGTTCACCATTACAGTTTCATAGAGAATGGTTTCCCCACCCTAAAATATTCCTGTGCGTATTCAACCTTTCCCTTCTCCTCCTGCTCCCCTAGTAACCACTAATCTTTTTATCATCTCTGTAATTTTGCCTTTTACTTGGAATCATACAGCATATAGCATTTTCTTTTTAATAATATTCCATTGTATGAACGTACAATCATTTTTCTATACATTCACCTTTGATGAACATCTTGACTTTATGTCTAGAATTTGATGATTATTATTAAAATCCTGCTATAAAGAACTGTGTGCAGATTTTTATATGAACTTAAGGTTCATATCAGTTCAGTAAATACAGGAGTCTGATTGCCAGATGGTATGGTACAACTATGTTAGTTTTTAAATGTCTTTTCATTGTTCTGTTTCTTGGATCAGAATAATCTTTTGCTGTTTTCCCTGCCCACTTCCCTTTTGACTGTGGATCCCAGGTCATATTGTTGCTACAGAAAACTGAAAGATACACAATTTCTGCTGATCTTTTTTGGGGGGAAATATAATACTTAAGTGATCCTTTCTATATACTTATGATGTTTTCAATTAATCTATCAGTGAAGATAATTAACTGCATCTACTTGAATTTTAGTATTTTGTGCTTTCTTGTAGTATAGCAGGAATAGAGATTTTGAAGGTGACATATAGCCTGTAGGTTGTTGAAACTACTTTGTTACTATATTGTTTTATTTTAAAGCATTTTATAGTTGCTAAAATCCAAAGTATTAGTCATATTTTTCTTTTTAACCATCACCATCAAGCAGTCTATTTTAAATATAAAAAGGTATTAATTAACTTTAAAACATTTTATGAAAATCAAATTTATGTCCCTGTAAGTAATGGCATGTTTTGTTTTCTTCACAGCATTCATTCAGTCAGAGAGCATAATAGAAGTACTGCGTTTTGATGATGGAGGGCTACTACAGGTAATTTTTTTTTTAAGTTCAAAAGTTATTTTATTGTTGCTCCTTGAATAATATCTGATTATTTTTCTTTTAAAAATGTAACTGGTTTCTATGAAATATATGTTATGAGCTTTATTTATAGGTAAGTAGAGTCATTAGTAATATAAAAACCTCCTTGGTTTTGTGAGTGATCTTTTAGATTAAATATTTCTTTAAAATGCAAACTCAGTGTGGGATTAAAGTCTTGTGAATATTGTAAATAAGTGATTCATTAGTCTGGGGCAAGTATGTGTGCCTGTGGATCTGAGGGGATGTAGGTCAGATCAGGAGCAGTGGAATCTGTGGTAAGTATGAATTCGGATACAGAACCTTAAAACACTTGCCTGAAAGAGAACTTCTCTAGAGAGCATATTTTGTCAGTATCATACTTCTACTTGCCATCCTAAATCATACCTTTAAATCTATTGTACATAAAATGTGAGTATATTTTGATAAATATCTTGTCCTTCCTTTCTGATGTAGTTCAGATATCACTGTGAAGCCTATTTCAGTCTTCCCAGCTAAAAATTAGTTCTAAAATTTCAGAGCTGAAGGAGATAGTGAAAACCATCTTAACTAACCCTCTGCTTTCTTTGGCTAGATGCTTTCTCCTTTATTCTAAACTTTTGTCATATTCAGTACTTACCATTGCTTAACACTTTTGTAATAACATTTGTTTTTCAAGTGCCATGCCATTTGGTAGCATGGCTGATAATTTTTTATTCATTTTATATTCCAGGAAAACCAAGGTTTAGGTAAAGAAGGTTGTCCTTGCCCAAGATCTCATGACTTTGTGGTAATAGGACTGACACTAGAATCTCGGTCTTCTCATGCCAGTTGTGATTATTGATCTCTTTGTGATACTGCCAGTGGAGATTTATTTATTTATTTGTTTGTTTGTTTATAGCTAAATAAAGGACTTAAATAATTCTAAAAACTAAAAGCAGGAAAGTAAAAATTAAAACTAGATCAAGCCAGTAGAAAAATACTACTACTGAGGACATGGAAAGATATTTTTGTTTGCATTTTAGCATAAATTTAGGTTTAAGTTTTATATACTAAGACAAACAGAGACTAAGTAAAAAGTGATGGATTTTAAGAATCTTTTTCTGTGACACTTAAGCTAGTAAGTCTTTTGGAAGACAAACTTTTCTAAAGAAATTTATCATTAATATCTTTTTCATCCTCTCTCATAAGATATGTTGAGAAATGTAATAGTTGGTGATTGCATAGTATTTGAAGAAAGTCTTTGTATAGGTTTTTATATTTTAAAACTTAATAAAAATGAAAGATAATGAGTTCTAGTTTTATAAAGCCTTTCTAATAGAAAATTATCTTAGTCTCTTTTTTTCTAGTTCTTTGTTTCAGAGTGAGAACTTGGAGAACCTATGGGAATGAATGTTTTACATATCTTCCTTTAGATGGTTGTTGTCAGGATCTGGGTAGCAGGCAAATCAGGACTGAGTTTCTGGAAAATATCCTAAGTATGGTTGTTGATTGAGGAAGGATCTGTGTCTTTTAGGAGCTAGACATCTAGGTTGCAAGGTGATAATCCATTTTGAAAATTCTGAAGCATTTGTATTTTTGCTAAGGGAGGCTGCCAATCTGTAGCTAGATGAACTTGGCTATGGAAGAGCTTTGGACTGGGATGTGATTTGTTCCATACTCTTTGGATCTACTCAAATGCTTGGACAAGAGCTTAGTTGAGACCTCAGAATTCTGTGGTAAAGGTAATTTTGGTTGGGAAAAATGTTGAAGGCAAGTAGTATGAATTGGTTACTTCAGCCACAATAAAACCTACTGATGAGTCCTATAGAATATCTAATGTTGAGATGCTGTATATAGTGTATTATGTATTCCCCAAGTAGCTGAATATAGAACCCTTTTGAATAGATATGGAATTGTTCATTGTTTTGGTTTTTTTGTTGAGTTGGAATCTCACTCTGTCACCCAGACTGGAGTGCAGTGGCTGCTCCCGGCCACTGTAGCCTCGACCTGCTAGGCTCCAGCGATCCTTCTGCTTCAGCCTTCCAAGTAGCTGGAACTACAGGCATGCGCTACCACGCCCGGCTAATTTTTGATTTATTGTAGAGCTGAGGTCTCGCCAAGTTGCCCAGGCGGGTCTCGAACCCGCAGGCTCAGGCAATCCACTCACTTCAGCCTCCCAAAGCCCTGGGATTACAGCTGAGCCACTGAGCCTGGCTCGGAATTGTTCATTTTAATGTTGAAGAATGTTTCCCAGAAACAGCAATCTTGATTTTGATATACTGTAATTTTTTCTGACTATAATTTACCAGTAAGTTTGATTACTTCTCAAATAATTCCTGGTTTCTTATCCTATGATTAGAAAAGAAAAATGAACATGTAGCATTTCTGTGGCAGAATATACATCATTTCTCCAATTTATATTTAAGTGAAAGCAGGGAGAATATCAAAGCAACAAACTTTTTTTTGCATCATTTGATATGCCCGAGAGCATTCCTTTCCAGATCTGGAGTTCATGTTATGTTTGTGTGACATGGTTCATAGTGATCCTTTTAATTCTCAAAATCAATTAATAAGTCAGTAAAAAACACATTAAAAATTGCTGAAGAGATTAGACTTGTTTTGTTTTTTTAAGATAAGGAAAATGGAGTTCATAGAAGTTAAATAATTTGTTCAGTATTCAATTGCTAGAGCAAAAATCCAGCAACCAATACATACTCACCATGTCTAGTTTCAGAACTCTTTCTACAGTGTGATGCTTGTATAGTTCTCTCATGTGCATTCCACGGATTCCCACTTGTTTTGTTATGGTTAGAACTCATAATTCCTTAGCCCTTGTTTTCTGTAGCAGGTATGTTGGCCATTGTCATTCCTGTTTAGCTAGACTGCTAAGATTTATTATATAGAATATATAAAGCTCAAAGGATTCCTGAGATGGACACAGACACTGAGGAGTCTGCATCTCAGCAGGAGGAGTCTACATTAAGACTCATCACCATCCTGGTCAAGTATCTCAAACCATCATTTCCATCCTAACTGATCAGAATGGTTAGTTCTTCCTTACCTGTTCCTTTGAAAGATTATAAAGTAGAATAACAAATGATATTTTTAAATTTACAAGCATTAATCTGTTTGTAAGTATCAGTCTGCTTCTTAGTCTTAGTTTCTTATAAACAAATGAAGATAAAGTCCAGGAAGAGGGATATCTTTGTATTTTTTTCACCATTCTGCCAGAATAATAAACATAATTTTAAAATATTGGAAGGCAAGCTCTAGAATGTTCATAGGTGAGTGCTCAAACAGAATTTTGTCTTTTAAAGCTTATAGCTTCTAGGAAACTGTATTTTGTCAGTGGAATTCTAACCACCTAATTGGAGACCCTATATTGAGTCTTCTTCCAAAGAATAGAAGAGAGGTCTAAAATTTTGATTAATTTATTATTTCTTTAAAGTGTTTATTGGGAGATGTCATTCATATGTAGATTCATAAAATGTGGAGTTTTTTTGCAAAGCAAACATCTATGTAACCACTACCCAGGCTAAGAACTAAAACCAAGCCAGCACCCTCAGAAGTTTCCCCTCAAGATCTCTCTCAGTTATCACCCCCAAAAGTTAGCCATTTTCCTGAATTTTATGATAATTTTCTTTCTCTATAATTTTACCATCTGGATACTATAGCTTCACCTGCTTTTTGAAGTTCACGCAGTTTGTATTCCTTGTTTTTTTCCTGGCTTCTTTTTCTCAGCATTATGTTTCTAAGGTTCTCTGTGTTAATTGTAACTGTTACTCATTTTTATTGCTGAATATCATTGCATTGTATAGGTATGCCCTAGTTTATATATCTTTTCTGCTGTTTATGGAATTTTAGTTGTTTCCAGTTTTTGACTATTAAGAACAATATTCTCTTGACTAACAATACATATGTTCATACAGTTGTTTCTGGTTGATTCGAGTGTAGTTGCTGGGTTTTAGGGTATGTGTATTTTCAGTTTTAATAGATAATGCTGTATAGTTTTCCACATTGTTCTCATTTATAATCCCATCATCATAATACTTTCTCCACAATCCTGTCTCCACAATAACTTTGTATAAAGTGTTTTCTCCCTTTCCTTCTTCCCTCTTTTCCTTTCCTTCTTACCTCCTATTCTGGAAAACGGGTAATGATATCTTACTGCTTATTGCCATCTTATTTGCATTGTTGTAATTCCTTATAAAGCTGAGCAACTTTTCATGGTATTTTGTTGTTGTTAGTTTGTTTTTTTGTTTTTTACCATTCAAATCCCTTATTGTGACATCTGTTAAGTCTTTTGCCCATTTTGCTGTTTGGGTTGCTTGTCTTTCAGTTTTTTTGTAGAACGTCTTTATAAATTCTAGATATAAGTTGTTTTTGGAACTCTGACCTCACTCCAATAACAAAAATCAATTCCATTACATGAACTTTTTATTGTTTCTATATATTGAAAGTAGCTTATTTCACTTGGTGAATTGTCCTTTGACTTAGGTAATGGTGACTTCTGATGAACAGCAATTCTTAATTTTAATGAAATTCAGACTATCAGTATTTTCTATTATGGTGAACAATATTCTCTTGAATAGAAAATAGTATTTTCTATTTTTGTGTCTTCTTAAATAAATTTTTTCCCATCTCAAGATTATGAAGATATTTTCTTCTATAAAATAGAATTTTATTGTTTTGCCTTTCACAATTAGCTATAATTTTATCTGGAATAAATTTCTGTTATAGATGTGAGGACAGCATTTTATTTCTCCCGTATATGCTGTTGTCCCAGAACTCCTTATTGAATATTCTCCAATATTTTCTTTCCCTGGTATTCTTCAGTGACACTTTACTCATAAATCAGGTTTCATTCATTATATGTGTAAGTCTGTCTAAAGTTTTGATATTTGGTGGAGCAGATCTTGTCACTTTGTTCTTCTCTTTTAGTAATGTCTTGATTAATCTTAGCCCTTTGTTTTCTATGTGTATTTTAAAATTAGCTTTACACACATACACACTGTTGGGTTTTGCAGTACACTGAATCTGAAGATCAATTTGGAGAGAATTAAAAATCTTTCCAGAGTTCAGGATTAAGTCTGCTAATATGAGAGCATGGTATATTCTTCTACCTAGGCCTTCTTTAACTATCTCATAATGTTTTATTGTTTTTTGCATAAAGATCTTGAGCATTTTGTAATATTTATCCCTGGACCTTTATTTTTTTAAATACTATTTCAAATGACATCTTTTAAAAATATTTGCTTTTTGTGGTTATTAGCTAGAACCATATTGCTGGTACTTGGCCTTTATTGATCTATAAAAGTGACAATTTCATATGGCTCAACATAAAATGTAAAAATGTGGTTGTTTTTAATATATCAACTGTGTATCCTGAAAACTTGCTAAATTGCTTATTGATTCTAATAACTTATCTCTAGATGCTTTTGAAAAATCTCCATAAACTGTCCTAATCTGAAGTTGATGACATTTTATCTCTTCAAGGTGACACCCAGAATCCAACGTCACACTTTTCATCATTTTATTATTTCTTGCCTCATTTTACTGGCTACAACCAGTATGTTGTTGAATATAGTGGTATTTAGTGGGCATCTTTGACCTGTTTCTGTTCCTCATCTCAGAAATAAAACTTTCAACCTTTCATTTGTTAAATATGCTGTTTACTGTAGTTTTTTTCTCCACTCCCCGCCTCTAAGATACCCTGTATCGTATGTGTCTTGCATTCTTAGCAAGATCCTGAGACAGAGTTTTTGGAATACAAGACATTACTGCCTCTGAAAAGTAAGGGGAAGGAATCTGGAAAGGGCAAGGAGAGTTTCAGACTGTGATGCAGAATCTTGGCCAACCCAGAGGGGAGCTCTGGAGCAAAGATTGCCTCTTGGAAGCATCCTATGTTTGGTAGAGTTGTCCAGGCTCTGGTACACTTGCTGTGCTCATTCATTGTCTGAGAGTAGCTGGAGCAGAACTTGGCCTTACCTCAAATGCTGCAGTGGATCCAAAGGAGCTACAGGTAAAGGCTGATAGCCAACACCTTTTTTCAGGCTGAATGGCAATTCCTTCTAGGGAGATCCGAGCAGTACATAGTAAAATGATTGAAAATCAAAGCCAAAGAGATACATTCTACAAGCATCCAGAGGGAAAAAAGAGACTTTCAAAGGAGGCAGAATTAACCTGCCAGCTGAACTTATTATAAACTGAAACAATGGGGCGGGAGGATAATATAATAATAAAGTTCACTGGGGAAAAAAATTGCCAAACTGGAATTCTGTTTGTCTTCTGTCCTGGATTTGGGCTTTTATTTTGGTGATCTGAAGTCTTCTGCTGAAGTTAGGATTTTGTTGGTCTTGCTTTTCCAGCTTCCCCAGGTGACTTGTTAGGCTGTTAACTTGTGATCTTTACATTTTCTTCATGTGTGTTTGTAGCGATATGAATTCCCATCTTAGTACTGTTTTTATGGCATCCCAGAGGTTTGGTAAGATGTTTCTTCATTTTCATTTGTTTCCAGGTATTTTTTAATCTCTGTTTTGATTTTCATGTTGACCTAGGAGTTGCTTAGCATCATGTTGTTTAGTGTCCATGTGTACCAAATGAAAATATTCTTCAAGCATGAAGGTGAAATAAAGACTTTTTCAAACAGATAAAAATGGACAGATTTTGTCTCCAGAAAATTTGCACCAAAGGAAATAATAGCGTATTCTTCAAGCCAAAGTTAATGATTTCAGAAGCTCAGAAACGCAGAACAATAAAGAGCACTAAAAATGTTAAGTATGTAGCTAACTAATGAAAATATACTGTGTAGAACAATAATAATAGTATTTTAATGAATACAGTGTGGCATAACATTCTGGTACTACTAAGGCTAAGTCATGAGAAGATGCTAAGCATCTTACTGGGTTTCTTGGGCATCTCAGTTTTTGAACATTTCTTTTGGGAACATCTTACTATGATGTGAGAAATGTAGGCCACATGGAGAGGTCACATGTAGTCTTCTGGTTAGCAATCCCATTTGAACTCCCAGCTAACAGTTAGTGTTACTGTTACTCACCTTCCCATATGTGAATGAGCCATCTTAGACAACCAGCACATTTGAACCTTCAAATAGATGCGGCCTTCACTCATGTATGACTGCAGCCACAGGAGAGACATCAAGTGAGAACTAACCAACTGAGCCTAGTTAACCCAAAAGAGGAGGAGAAGTAGTATTAAGTTGTTTTAAGCCGATATATCTTAGAGTGTTTTTTCCCCCTAGTAGATAACCAAAATACTTAATAGCATATAAAACCTGGCTGATCTATATTTGGTATTCCTTTAGTGTTTCAAAAATTCCCTTTTGCATTCGGTTTGTTCAAAGCAAGATTCAAATAAGGTCTGTGTGTTGTACTTGGTTGAAATGTCTCTTCAGTCTCTTTTAAGCTATCTCCCCTGCCATTTTTTCTTTGTTGTTAATGAAATTGTGTCATTTGTCTATAGGATTTCCTGCATCCCAGGCTTGGCTCATTTCATCCTCTTAGTGTCATTTAACATTTCTCTATCCTCTGCATTTTCTATAAACTATGAGCTAAATGTGGAGTCTTGATTAGGTTCAGATTCAATTTTTTTTATTGACAAGAATACTTTATAGCTAGTTATACAGTAATCTGACTGGTCTTTTGCCCCAGGTCCTAGAGACACACTAGGTCTTGGAGTTTCCTTAGTAATAAGAGTATCTTTGTTATTCATGAGCTTCTTGGATCACACCTGGGTTTTTGCCTAATGAGAAGACTCAAGATGGGGACTGGCCACCAGAAACCAGCCATGTGGATTAGAGGGTTGGCCTTTGAGCCAACCCAACCTCCTCCAGAGAGAAGGAAATGGGAAATTGAGTTCAATCACATAGTGGCCAGCGATTCACTCAGTCATACCTATGTATTGGAATGCTGGATAGAGCTTCCTGGTTGGTTGGTAACACATCAGTGTGCCCGAAGGGTATTGTGCCCTGATCCATGGAGAGAGGGTACAGTTCTGTGTTCTGGACTCTCTTAGACCTTGTTTTCTCTGGCCCTTTAGAATAAAACTATAATTGTTTAGTATAGTGCTTTCCTGAGTTCTGTTGGTTGTTCTAACAAATTATCAAGCCTGAAGGGATTCATGGGAACCCCCTAGATTTGTAGTTGGTTGGTCAGAAATACAAATGGCCTGGGGACCCCCAATTTTGCAAATGGTGTTAGAAATGAGGACTGCCTTGTTGGGGACTATGCCCTTTAACCTATAGAGTCTGCCGCTAATTCTGGGTGGTCAGCATCAGAATTGGACTACAGTACATCCAGTAGTGCTGTATATTTTCTACTATTTTTCATGAGAAAACATGTCATGCCAGATTATCTTCTATTTTTAGGTCACAGATTTATAGGGTTTTAATGGTTCTGGAAATCATGTATTGTGACATTACTTCTGTAGATTTGGCAAACTTTTCCCTTAAAGGGCTAGATATTAACTATTTGAGGGTTTATGTACCAGACGGCCTCTGTCATGTCGCAGCTGCTCAACTTTTGTCATTGTAGCATGAAAGCAGCCATCTACAGTATACAAGAAAAAACTTCATTTGCAGAAACTAGTGGCAGACAGAATTTGTCTTATGGGTTATAGATCACCATCTTCTGGTCTAAATTGTCTTGGGAATGGGCTTTAATGTTATCTCAGAAGAAAGAGGAAGGGAGAAGGAGCTATGATTTTGACTTACACACAGGCCTAGAGTTACTCATCCTATTTTAAATTAAAATAAAGCACTTCTATAATAATAAAAAGATATGCTTGTAAAAAATTTGAAAAATAATTATAGTTAATATTTATTGGAGATTGCCAAGTGCCAGATACTCATCTAAATTCTTAAATACATGAGATAGGTATTAATTTTATGAATATTTTACAAGTGATTATATTAAAGTACAGGGAGTTTAAGTAACTTAACTAAATAAGGGACTAGTAAGTGAAAAAGCTAGAATTCAAAACCAGGCATTTAACTCTAAAACCTAAGTTCTTAACCACTGTGGTACAGAGTAGGGGCAAGACAAGGCTTACCCCTGTAGCCCACTACTCAAATGTAATACTAGTTAATACTTTATTTCCTTTCAGTGATTATTTTCTTTGCAAATGTAGCTTTGTTTTCTCATCCCACATAGTCAGTTTTACAATATAACAATTAAGTTTACACCCAAAGCAGCTATTGCTCATCATGTCAAGTTGTTGACCCGTGGCTGTAGTGAAGAGTTGTGTGGGATGCTAGAAGGACCGCAGCAGAGTCTCTGTAGCTGTTGGCAGTTGACAGAATACTACTCCATACAAGGTTATTTGGCTAGTGAGGACAGAGGCACCTGCTCCCCGTTTTGACTTTCTACTTCTTTCACACTATTATTCCTTGACTTCTATGGTGAAAATGTGTGGTGCAAAAGAAGATTAATAACTGGCTCAAAAAAAGTTTTAAAAACTAAGAACACCAAACAATATTAAAATGATATTAAAAGTACCTAGATAGTCCTCAAACCTTAGACAAAAGGAATCATAGACTTAAATGTAAAACTATAATAAAACCTTTAGGGAAAACACATAAGAAAGAAGCTTTAGGATACAGGACTAAGCAAAGAGTTCTTGATGTCAAAGCCTTGACACCAGAAGTGCAGTCTATAAAGGAAAGACTGATAATTAAAAACTTATTCAGTGAAGAAATAAAGATAAAATATAGACTAGGAGACATTTGCAAGCCACATATCTGACAAAGTACCTCGTTTCTGGAATATATAAAGAACTCTTGAATCTCTACATTTAGTAAAGAAACAATACATTTAGGAAGCAGGCAAAACACATAAGTACACATTTCACTAAAGGGGATATACAGATGGTAAAAAGGACGTGGTACAGTAGTTAAAAAACAATACATTTAGGAAGCAGGCAAAACACATAAGTACACATTTCACTAAAGGGGATATACAGATGGTAAAGAGGACGTGAAAAGCTGTTCAACATCATTAGCCACTAGAAAAATGTAAGTAACCCTCCACCCGTTGCACACAAAATAGTGACAACATCAAATGCTGACAAGGATGTGGAGAAACTGGATCACTCATACCTTGCTGGTGGGTATGTAAATGGTAGAGCTACCTTGGAAAAACAGCTTGGTAGTTTCTTATGATACTAAACATGTAGTTACTATATGACCCAGGAATTGCACTCAGGCATTCTCTTAGAGAAATGAAAATTTGTATCTACATTAAAACCTTCAAATGAATGTTAGTAGCTGTCGGGGTCTCTGCCAGCCCCGACTTATATGAGGGTAAGGTTAGACCGCTTCGGTGGATCAAGACGGAGAGAAGAAAATGACTCTGAGGCCATTCTTCTGGGAACAGTCTGATCAGGACTGAAGCCAAATTTTATTTGAACTCCTTTCAACTTATATACCATTTTCTATACCCTCCAGCAGTGTGACAATCACTTGCTGGGGGCGTACACATTCCTATGCAAATTACGCATCACGAGACTTGCAAGTTCCAGGCAAACAATTACAATTCCATGATGCATGACGTGTTTCACAAAACTTACATTAAATTTACAGGTATACAATTTTAATACAGATTGTTCAAAGTGTTCTCCACAATGTTCAATAAATCATTCACATTATACTCTTTGTTCCAGACCCTGATTAATACAAAAACTTTTCTAAGTTAAATCCAAGTTTACTAACTCCTAATATTTTTAACGATTGATATTATCAATTTAACACTATACTATAATCTGTAAGTTTACTTAAATGACTCAGTTATTCTATTAATCTATTATGGAATGTAGTGTCCTGTAATTCTATAACAATTAAAACTTATTCTTAAATTATAAAACCTTACCATGACTTAAATGAATTTCCTATGTCTAAACTTTAATTTTTGTAATGATTGACCTTTAATACTATGCTTTATCATTAATTCTTTTATAAATCGTATAGTAACTATTATATTTAAATAATGTAGCGAAAAGAAACAAACAGCAAGCATATATTTACTCAAATATACTCTAAAACATAACTATAAGTGTATAAATATATATTTTGTCCTAACAAGTCTGCTCTAGAAATCATATAGTAGCTTTCACACTCCTGAGTAAGGAAATGCATGGCCACATGGCCTTGGGCTGAGGTAAACAGAGGCAGACAGAGTTTCGGTATGAAACAAAGGCATAGTCATGAAACAAAGGCATAGTCGCCAAGTTAATGACTTTGGGCTGCAGACAGTTTTTGGTATTTAACAAAACAAAGACAAGGAAATGCATAGCCTGTAATGGGACAAAAGCAATCGTTTCTGCCTGGCCAGGAACAGGGCAATAAGAGTATGATGGTAATTTAGTCTCTAATCTTAGCTCTAGGGGAAACTGCTTAAGAGTTGACTCACCAGTCTACCAAGAAAACAGAAGTTTGAAAAATATCTAAAAAGAAATACAACTTAGAATCATATAAGATAATTCTGCTGAGCAGCTTTCCATCAGGCTTTACTGCCACGTATGCACACTGGTCACCAATCACACGCCAATATTATAGGTATAACTGATATCCTATGTCAGAGGCGATCTTCCAGATGGGCCTTTACAGGCCTCAGCCATGTAGCTATAGATGTTGGCTCCCAACAAGTAGCAGTTCTTTTGTAATAACCCCATATTGAAAACAACCATGGAATACTATTCAACAGTAAAAAGGGATAAACTGTTGATGCACACAGCAATTTGGATTAATCTCCACAGAGTTAGACTAACTGAAAAAGGTCAATCTCAAAAGGTTGCATATGTATGATAATATTTTAGACTTGAATAACAGAGTAGTGGTTGCCAGGGCTTGGGAGAGGATGGTGGGTATAAAAGGGCACTATACTAGATCTGAAACTATTGAGGTGCTGAAACTATTCTGTGTCTTGACTGTGGTGGTTGGTACATAACCTACACAGCAGAGAAAATTATATAGAACTAAATACACGTCCACATATACAAATTAGTATAAACAAAACTGTGGCAATCTGAACAAGATAGATGAATTGTACCAGTGTCACTATCCTGGTTATTTTATTATGCCATAGTTTTTACAGAGTGTTACATTTGGGAAGTTGTGTAAAATGTGCCTCCTTATATTGTTTCCTACAACTGTATATGAGCCTACAATTATCTCAATGAAAATTTATGCTAAAAATAACAAAACAGTTAAAAAGAAAAGTCAGTGATGACCCCTCTGCTGAGTTAAAACTGCCTCACAGATATCTTATCCATTGTCAATATGAGATTATTCATAGAGAATCTTGTGGGGGGAAGTTGTGTTGATGAGAACCCAACCCAGGGTCACATGTTGAGGTTTTCATAACCAAAAGCAAACCTCACCCTCTACCTACCTTCACCCCAGTCCTGGAGAAGTATGTAGTTTTATATCTGAAAGGGACAAAGAAGCATAGTCTGATCACCTGCAATGACACTTTAATCCTCTTCTCAAGCATATCCCTGGGGGAAGATGTACAGTATGTGATACTCACTGCTGCCCAGTGTGGTTTCCTGGTACCGCTGATT
This sequence comes from Cephalopachus bancanus, assembly GCA_027257055.1. Taxonomy (NCBI): domain Eukaryota; kingdom Metazoa; phylum Chordata; class Mammalia; order Primates; family Tarsiidae; genus Cephalopachus; species Cephalopachus bancanus. The sequence continues at coordinate 181,355 of JAPVLO010000159.1, read as the reverse complement.
TGTGTACATGTCCCACCTGTACCGTCTAGGATGGTGCAGACCTTGTCTTGTTTCTAAGCACCCAGTGCTGTGTACACAACTAACACATATGTAATTTGGTAGTAAATTTCATTTAGTTAATTTTTTTTCCTAACTACTTAAAATCTTCTGTTTAACAGTAATGCAGTATAAAAGGGTAGCCATGTTAAAAGTTTTTAGCAATATTATGGCCAACTTCAGTTTGTGTTAGCTAAAAGGAGTCACTATTAGGCATATACTTATTAAGGGTATGCTATAATGTATATGCAATAATTGACCAGATCAGAGGATTTGAATTCTGACTCTTGCTGCTTAATCCTGGAGTGCAGATTTAAATCATTTGGAGGCTTAGTTTTCTTATCTATAATATAATCCTGTATCTATCTCCAGTGTGTTAAGAACTGCAAGAGTCACTGGAGATAGAGACACAGTTGTTTAAAACAATTATGCACTTTGAATTATAATGCGAGGAGATGTTAGTACAAGTGAAAATAAAAATTGCTGATATCTGTTTATAAAACCGAGGTTATGGCATGGTTTTCAGTCTCGGCAGTATTTACATTTTAGATCAGATGATTCATTGAGGGTAGAGGAAAGTCTGCCTTGTGCGTTGTAGGGTGCAGTCCATGACCTCTACCCACTTGACGCTAGTAGCCCCCTGATTTGTGACAAAAATACCTTTTTAGCTTTTTGAGAATTTGACTGGTGAAACCCAGAAACTTCCCCTCTCTCTTCCCCCACACAAAAATGCCTCTGGACATTGTCAGCATTCTCCTGGGGGAACAAAATTGCCTTCAATTGAGAACCACTGAGTTACAGGGATAAAATTATTATATATTATTTTTACAAGATAATTTAGTAAATATGTGAGAGAATATCACATAGATATTTTTGAAGAGACTGGCCTATTGGATTGGAAGAACGGTTCATTTTCTTCCCATATATCCCTATTTGGAGTTGAAGGTTGCTTTCTGAAAGAGATTGTGCTCGGATTGGTCTGGAATCTGTAGCCTAGTGGTAAATGAGGCTGAGGCTGGAGTCCTAAAGTATAACAGAAGCATGAGGTCTGAATTGTGTGTGGAAAAGAGTCTCTGTTCTCAGGAGACATGGTGATTAGAGAATTTGCAAGTTGAGAATTATTAACTTTTTCTGTGATTCAGTGACATTTCTTTGAAATGTTGTAGTTATATCTTAATATTTGATAGGAGGTTCAAAAATACATGGCACAGGCATTTTCTAGGGCCCTGAGTACTCTTGATAGACGCTTATTTCTGGATGTGAATTTATAAAGTTTAAAAACTCCTGCCAATCAGGAGGTGAAATGTGAAACTTCATTGTCTTCTAGGGATTGCTTTACTGTCTAATGAGGTTGATCATTTTCTTCATATGATTATTGGCCATTTATTTTTCTTTAGTGAATTGTCTATTCTTACCCTTGGCTTACAGTTCAGTCACACTATTTTTTCCTGTTTTCTTTTCACTGTTGTGCTGTAAAAATGTTTTCATATCAAGTATTTTCATTGTAAAGTTATTAATGTAATCCTTATTTGCTTGCTCTTTGACTTTTGACATTTCTGCATTATTTTGTATTAAGTATTTATAGATGGGTTTTAACTTGTCACAATTCTTTTGTCTTTTTTAAATAGATAAGTTTATTTTTTTTTACTGTAAATGTGTTTAATCTTTTCGATCTAAGTTTTTATACTTCTTTATTGTTTCATTTGTTTATAATCTCTTGATATAGGGGCTCAATTTTCAGATATACTTTTAAGATATGTTTATAAGCCTTTATTTCTCAAATTAATTTAGAAAAAAATAGTGTCTATTGTGATCTTCCCCATTCTCTCAACACGTAACGCTGTGTTGAGAGAATGCTTTTGTATCTCTTGGGTAGATATCTAGGAATAGAGTGACTGAAACATTGTATATAAATGGAATCATAGGGAATGTATTTTTTTTTAGGGTTTGTGTTATTTCACTCAGCATAATTATTTGGCGATTCATCCATGGGCATGAAGCAGTATCATTGTGGTTCTGATTTACATTTCCCTAGTGATTAGTAATGTTGAGCATCTTTTTATGTGCCTGCTGGAAATTTGTTTATCTCCTTTGGAGAAATGTCTGAGTTCTTTGCCCATTTTTTAATCAGGTTGTTTGTTTTTGTCTTACTGAGTTGTAGGAATTTTTAAATATATTCTAGGTTATTGATATCTTATCAGGTATATGATTTACAAATATTTTATCTCATTCTGTGGGGTATGTACATAATTTTCATAATAAAAAAGATAAATTTTTCTTCACAGAATATAGAAGAGTTCAATGAATAATACCCACTTGTCTACCTCTCAGACCCAATAGTTATTAACATTTTGTCATATTTACATAAAAAATTATATTGCAGAAACATTTTAAGGAAAATTACAGACACCCTTACACTTTAACTGGTATACATCTTCTAAAAATAAGGACATTTTCCCACATCTGCCATATTTTCCCTGTATACATTCTCCAAAATACCATTTCAAAATAACACATATTATTGGGAAAAAATAATGGCACATTTCTGCTGCTTTTTCTCATTATTACATAGCAGCTGACCTTTTAGGATAAGTTCACCGATGGTGTTCCTTAGAGTGTTGGCATTTTCTCATACATCATTAAGAACTTCCTTTCCTTCATCACCTGAACTACAGCTGTTGCCTTACTTCCTTCTTTCTCTGTTATCCTCATCTAATCGATCCTCTCTACTACAGCCAGAACAATATCTTTAAAACTTAAAGTAGACCATGTCTGTCTCTGTTTCTCGCTCTCTTACTCCTTCACACTCCTTGTATTGCCTTTAGAGTGCAACACAGTCCAGACTTCTTGCCATGACTTCTCAATAGGGCACAGCATTATTTGTCCTCTGCCTAGACACCCAGCCTCTCTTTTCCTTCTCTCTAAGCTTCAGCCAGATAGACCTACTATCTGTCTGTCAAACACACCAAGCTCTTTCCTCTGTGAGGGCCTTTGCATATGATATTTTCCTTCACCACTACTCGTCCCACTACCACACTGCTCTTTTTTTTATCCCTTGAGTGTTCATATAAGTATCATCCCTTCAGACAGCCCTTCCCTCGTGACATACTTGTGTATCACCTATTTTATTTTTTTCACAGCACCTTTCCAATATTTTTATAATTCTATAAAAATGTATAAATACATATTTAGTTTTCAGATGACTGTCTGCACACACATCCCCTGTGCTCTATAACAGCGGAACCATTGCACACTGGCACCTGGCACCATTGGTAAAGATTAAGATGAAAGGCCTGGTAGCCTCACAAAGTGATGGTAGAGGGGACTGTTCTCATGGGATGTATTGGTTTGGCAAACTTTATTCTAAAAACCAGTCGCATTACTTTATATTACTTCCTTGGCTGTTTAAAATTTGGTCCAGATCATTCTCTCATTTGAATTATGGAAAATCCGAGTGGATATAAGATCAGAGTTGAATTACAGTAAAATATTTTGGATATTTCATATGTCTGTAGCATAATTACTTGGTTTCAGTATTTTCATTATTATTTTCTTCTTTTCACAGACTGAGACAACACTTGGACTCAGTTCATATCAGCAGAAAAGGTAAAGCTTTCTCTTATATAACATACTTTCAGCTCCTTCTGGGGAATTCTTGCAGATCTCCCCTTCTTTTCCCCCTGACTTTTTGGTGAAGAGGGAATAGCAAATTATAAGTTACATTATATCTTGTATTTCTCTGCATTGTGTATGGAAAACCAGGTTTAAGTCTGAATTTATGTGTCATGCAGTTGTGTATCATGCTTCATCTGGTGTGTACAGAGGAGCGCTTTTACTCAGAACTGAAACTCCTCTTGTTTTGTGAGGGATCAGCTTTGTAACTCCTTAGTGACTTCTCCTGTGACTTTTCCTGATTTACATGAACTGACCACTGCTGCTCTCAGTTGCCAGGGATCTGCCTGCAAGCCCCCAGAGAAGGAACTCAGTCAGAGCCAGGAGTCTTGGACCCTTTTAAACCCAGGCCCCTTTTAAACACAGCTTCCCTGTGAAAACAGGGGAGTTGTTTGACCTCAGGTACCTTGAAAATATGTGCATGCATGTGAATTTGAAGACATCTTCCCTACCCCCAAATTCTTTTGGTACCTTGTCATATCTTTATTTTTTGAAAATTTATGTTTTATTTTTATAATGTACGATATAATTAGGATTAGGTATACAAGTGGGCATCATGCAGATAAAGTTTGAGCCTCTCCTTTGTCTCCACTTTGCCTGGTTTGAGATCAGGTACCCTTATTGATGTTGTGTCTCCCTCCCCGCCCCCACCCCCGCCCCCAGAACAATGCTGCTACTGTCAATCCCTTTCTTATGGTATTTGGGTAAATGTTCAGGGTCTGCTTATGAGTGAAAACATGTGGTACTCTCTTCTTTGTTTCTGTGATAGATCACTGAGTATTGTAGACTCTAAATTCATCCAAGTTGCTGTGGAAGTCCATGTATTTGTCCTTATTTATGGCAGTGTAATATTCCATCATGTATATGTACCACATTTTTTTTAATCCAGTCCAGTTTCAATGGGCAGCATGGTTGGTTCCATGTTTTTGCATCTTTTTTGTAGAGTGGGTATATTTCCAATAGGGGGGATTGCTGTGTCCTATGGAAGGTCAATATCTAGTTCTTTTAGAAGTTCCCATACTGTTTTCCATAGAGGTTGAACGAGTTTGGATTCCCACCAGCAGTGTACAAGTGTTCCCTTTTCTCTACATCCTCGCCAGCATCAGTTGTTGTTTGTTTTATTAATGATGGCCATTCTTACTGGGGTTAGGTAGCTTCTCAATGTGGTTCTGATTTGTATTTCTCTGATGATTTGTGAGGCTGAGCACTTTTTCAAGTGTCTGTTGGTTGTCCATATATCTTCTTTTGAGAAGTGTCTATTCATGTTTTTTGTCCACTTTATTTTTTTCAATTAGAGTCACACTCCGTCACCCAGGCTGGAGTGCAGTGGCATGCCCACGGCCACCCCAGCATAGACCTCCTGGGCTCTGGCGGTCCTTCCGTCTCAGCCTTCCAAGTAGCTGGAACTACAGGCACGTGCTACCACGCTTAGCTAATTTTTTATTTACTGTAGAGATGAGGTCTCGCCAAGTTGCCCAGGCGGGTCTCGAACCCGCGGGCTCAGGCAATCCACTCACCTCAGTCTCCCAAGGCATGGGATTACGGACTGAGCCACTGAGCCCGGCCTGGGGCTTTTTTTAATATATAGTTTTCTTATGATGAAGTCAATTTCTAGGGTGGTTATTGGTCTACTTAGTATCTCAGCATCTTCTTGTTTCAACCTTGGGATGTTGTTTGATGTCAGAAAGTCCTCTATTTCATTTAAGTTGTCAAGTTTGTTTCCATACAGGTGTGCATATCTTTTGTATTTCTTCAGGGTCAGTTGTGATTTGATCTTTTGCATTTCTCGTGTTTATTTGAGCCTTTTCTCTCTTTTTCTTGGTCAGTCTGGCTAGGGGTTCATCAATCTTGTTTATTCTTTCATAGAGCAATTTTTGTTTTGTTGATTTTTTTTCTATGATATTTATGTCTTCTGTGTTCTGTATTTGGGCTTTTACTTTGTTGATCTTGATCCTTCTGCTAAAGTTAGGGTTTTGGTGTTTTGGTGATCTTATCTTTCCAGTTCCCTTAGGTGATCTGTTAGTCTGTATAACTTGTGATCTTTCCATTTTCTTGATGTGTGCTCATAGAGATATAAATTCCCCTCTTAACTGCGTTTGTGGCATCCCAGAAGTTTTGGTAGAATGTTTCTTCATTTTCATTTTTTTCAAGAATCTTTTAATTTCTGTTTTGATTTCTGTGTTGATCCAGTAGTTGTTTAGCATCATGCTGTTTAGTGTCCATGTCTTTGTGGGTTTGGGGGGAATTTTGTTGGCATTTATTTTTATTCCAGTGTGGCCTGAAAAGGTGCATGGCAATATTTTGATTTTACAAAATGTCCTTATGCTTGATTTATGGCCAAGGATGTGATCGATCTTGGGGTATGTTCCATGTGGTGATAAGTAGAATGTATATTCAGTGGTTGTTGGGTAGAGTATTGTGTAAGTATCTATTAAGTCCATTTGGTCAAGTATCATATTGAGGTTCCAGATCTCTTTGTTGATTTTTTGCCTTGATGATCTATCCAGGATTATTAGTGGGGGTATTTAAGCCCCCAGGTATAATGGTGTTAGAATCAACATTTTTTTTAGTTTACTTTGTAGTTCCTTTATAAACTCTGGGGCTCCTGTGTTGGGTCTATAGATGTTTAGAATGGATACTTCTTGGTGGGTTGATCATTATGCAGTTCTTCTGTATCTTTTTTATTTTTGATAGCTTAAAGGTTGTTTTGTCTGATAAAACCCTCTAAGAACCTGACATGAGGTTCTTAAAAGTTTTTTCTTTGTTTTCTTTTATCTTTTGGGTTGATGTATGTGTGTGTTTTCAAGTTTGCAGTCACAACATATTCTCTGTTGATTCTATTTTCTACTGTTCTCTTGGAAAGTGTGTGGTCATTCTTTTTTTTCTTTTGTCTGTGCTTTACACCTTTTAAAGCGGCTCCTGCAGAGCTGGTCTGGAAGCAGCATAATCTCTTTGGGATTGGATATCTGGGTAGGATTTTAATTCTCCATCACTGATGAAGCTGAGCTTGGGTGGGTAGGAAGTTCATGGTTGAAATTGTTTATCTTTGAGGTCTTTGAATATTGGATTGTAGTCCCTTTTAGCTTGTAGTGTTTCTGTCAATAGGTCTGCTGATATTCAGATAGGTTTTCCCCAGTAGGTAATCCAACCTTTCTCTCTTGCTACCTTTAGGATTTTTTTCTTTTGTGCCTACTTTGTGTAGGTGAATTAGTATGTGTCTAGGGGTTGGTCTTCTCATTTGCTGTCTTGTGGGGTTCCCTGTATCTCTTTTATGTGGATGATCACATCTCTTATGAGATGGGAAAAGTTTTTTTGGATAACCTCCTGGAATACTTGCTCCCAGGTGTTCTCCATTTCCTCCTCTTCTTCTGGAATACCAGTCATGTGTAGGTTCAGCCTCTTGATATGATCACACGTGTCTTGGAGACTTTGTTCTTTCTTTGTGAGTTTTCTTTCTATGTTTTTTATCGATTGGGCTATTTCCATGTTTTGGTCTTCACATTCTGATATTCTTTCTTTTGCTTGATTATTTCTGCTTTCTATGCTTGTCATCTTGTTATTTTTTTCCTAGATGAAATTTTTTATGTCTAAAATCTCTGTTACAAGTTGTTTCAGTGTTGCAACTTGTCTTTCTTAAGTTTTATTTACTCTTTCCATCCTTTCCTAATCTCTGTTGTATTCTGGGACCTGATGGTAACTTCTGTTGTTTGGACTCTGAAGATCTGATTTTCAGGCATTTTTTTCTTTGTTACACTGGGAATTACTTGTGTTCTTCCATTGATTTTTTTTTCCTTCATGTGACAGATCTTTTACTTTTATCTTTAGTTCCATTATTCAGTGGCAGTGGAGGAGGCCTGCACTTCTGATGTTTGCTCAGCTCTCTTTTCTTTCCTGATTGGGGCTCTGAATTTGTTCTACTCTGAAACAGGGCTGAGGGTGGAAAGCTTTGCTGTCTCTTATAATTTTGAGAGTCGAATATGAAGGATGGGGAGCTTGGATTCAGAAATTACTTGCAAATCACTGTGTTTACTGGCTGTGGTACAAGTTCCCTAAGACTCACTCCCCACCACCTCTCTATCTGTCGATGCAATGGGTACACATATTTACCACCTCGGTCCATGATACAGTAACAGCAATGAGGAGAACTAAGAAAGGTAGAATGAAATGAGATGGACAAAAATTAAAATAAATAAATAAAACACAGAACAACAAGAGCAGAAACGAAAGCAAAAAACAATTGAACACACACACACAAACACACACATACACACCCCCCCCCAAACAAACTGGAATAACAACAAAGCAAAACAGAATAAAAAACAGCAACAAAAAACAGGAAATCGAAACACACACAGACATATGCCCTATCCAGAATGAAAGGAGAAGGAAAAATAAAAAGAGAAGAGAAGGAAAAAACAGGAATTCGTATCAAACCCTCACACATGTATTCACACACTGAACTTAAAAAAAAAAAAAGAACAAAAAAGCAAAAACAGACAAACAAAAAATGGAAAGCTAAACGTTCAGTCCTTCATGTACTCAAATAAGCCTAAACAAAAAGTAAAAGAAGAAAGAAGGAAAAAAAGGGTGGATGAAGGGGGATACAGATTGAACCCTCACATGCACCTTCATGCACAAAGGAAAAATCAATAAACGAAAAAAAAACCAAAATCTTCCCTCTTGTGGCGGGTTCTGTAATTGTTCCTCTCTGCTGCTCCTCTGCTGTCTCCTTCTGAGCTTTGGCTTCATACACAATCTTCCCAGTGTCTGGCCCAGGGAAGGAGGAGGGGGCAGTGGGGAGGTACAGGATTGTCTCTTTTCCAGATATCTGTGGGGAGGTATCCCAGCCAGGCTTATTCTGGAGTGGAGTCCTCCTATTGCAGCTGTTGTCCAGGCTCCACCTTGGTTCAACACTTTTAATGGTTCCCCAGACATGTGGGTCTTACATTCAGAGGATTGCTGGGGAGGAAGGGGTTGAGTCAGCCCTGAACTCACCACTGATATCTTTGGAGGTTTTCTGGCCATACCCTTTGCCCCATGGCTAAATCAGGGTAGGGCGTGGGGAGCCTGAGATTAAGCACTTGTCCTGTCCCACTGGAATTTGTAGTTTTGAGATAGTCCCTCTCAGTCACGTTTAACCCCTGAGTAGTTAATCCACTGGTCACAGAGGTCAGGTCAGGTCTGGTGAGCAATCTGGAGCACTTTAGAGATAGTGATAGGGTGCCTCCTTTGCCTTCTCCAGTGGGCCTCTTCTTCTGGGCTCCCTCACTGTGCTCCTTCTGCAGCCCTTGTTGCCAGAGTCTGGCCAGGCGTTGCAATGGTGAGGCAGAGCCTGGAGCCAGCAGTCTCTCCTGGCAGTGTCTTCCCAGGAAGGGCTTTGTTGATTTTTAAAAAATGGTGCGTGGCTTCTGTGCCCCAGGAAGCACTAGGGTCCAAGCAGACCACCAGCCACCTAACTGGGAGAGCACTGGCCACTTGCTCCCAAGTCCCTGTGCAGTCAGCCACTCACATGCCCACTTACTCACCAACACGTGCAGAATTTTCCATACTCTCACTCACTCACACTGGGACTCACTTAGTCTGACTGGGTCTGCTACCATCTTCCTAACAATCCCTGCCATCTTTTTTGTTTAACCCATGAAGAGGGGTCAGCAAGCAACACAACGGAAATCTCTATATTGGTAAAGCTGAAAATATGTTTATTACTTGCAGCTGAATTATTTGACTACTCAGACTATTTAATCTTTATAGAATTGAATTAAAGCCAAATTTCGTACATATTGTGAATATCCTTTTCTATTTGTAATTATTTCCTGTATCTCCTGAGTGAAATTACCGTATCATTTAGAAGTTTATGTATTTGTGAATTGCAGTGGTGATGGAAATAAAGTAGTTTCACAACATGGGTTTTGCCCTGATATCATTTTTTAAAGCAGAAAGATCAAAATCAACTATTTAAAAACGTTAGTGACTGACTAAATTTCTAACTCTCTCAGTCTATAAACAGATAACTAACTTCAGGTTTGTGACCTACCACCACTACCCAGCCCCCGTAGTCCATTTATTTAATACGTCGCATCAGTGTTAGGTCATGATGATATCTGAGGTTTGCTATTCAGATATTTGTTTTATTGAGAAGTTCTGATATCAAGTGGGATAGTTAGAAATGATACTAAAATACTTAGACCAGGATATCATAAATCAGTGTGTTCCAAACTCAGATGAAATTTATGTTTTAGTTCTTAGATATTTTTATCACAAATTCATTTACGCTTAGTTGTTTGTCATTCTAGTTACAATGTGATCATGATGTTTGTTTCCGTATATTGTCTGCCTAATATATGTAGTTGTATTAACTCTTTATTAATAATTTATCATCAAAAATCCAAGTGAACATATTAAAGTATATTGTTATGAATTATATCAGCCAAATGCATTTTAACATTCATTCTCCCTAAGTGTTTTCTCTTTTCACATACTTGAACAAGAAATATACTCCCACATTTTCTTTTCATTTTTTAAGACATTTATTGGTTTCCTTTAGTTAAATAGTAATGAAAATTTCTAATAGAACATTAGGCTCTATTTTTCTTAAGAATGCTTTGTTATGATAAAAGTCATATCTATAGGTTGGGGAAACATATTTTGAAGAATTGCTTATGTTTTCTTTTTATTTGTAGTATATCTCTGTACCGGGGTAACTGCAGGCCCATACGATTTGAACCACCAATGCTGGATTTCCATGAACAGTAAGTTTTAAATTTGGGGTTATATTTTCCCATTAAACTGTTATATGTATTGTGCATACATTTGTCTTGCCTTTTGCCTGTATTATATCTGTATGAGAAAATTACATATTCTTGTCATTGGGAAAACAAATTATATTGAATGCAGATTAATAACAGGAAACAAGTATACATTAAGACTACATATAATAGTAACTTTTAAGGTTTGAGAAACATCCATATGTTAGTGTCTGGTTACAGTGTTTGGAAGCAGCGTAAAAATTATAGGGTACCTATTCTGATTAGCACATTATTTCTGTTTTTATAATTTAAAATTTTTCTTGTAGATAAAAGATACACAATTTGTTTGATACATATACTTTTAAAGTACAAGATTTTATGTATCACTGAATAGTATTACCACCCATAATGGCAGACAAAAGCAAATGCTACAGACAGACATACTTCAATTACAGAACCTGCCCTTCAGTCTGCCAAACTGCTACATGCTCTCCCTCAAGGAGGAGAGGCCCCTAAACTTCCAAGCAGCCGATGCACCCTGGGGCCAGCCACATGCCTAAATTCAGCACTCGAGAAACAACCCCTCAGTGCCCCATCAAGACATGCCATTGTCTTGCCCAACAGCCTTGCACTTGAAGTCAGAGCCTGAGAAACAGCCCCATGGGTCACTCCCAGCAGAAATGCCCCAGACCAGTCAAGCAATTATGTGCTTCTGACCAGGCCTAAAAAACAGCCCCTGTGGGCCACCCCTAGCAAACATGTTCTCATCCAACCTAGCAGCTATGTGTCTACATCCTAGCTCTAGGAAGCAGCTACAAAGGATTGCCCCTGTCATACACATTCTCACACTGACTGAATAGGCTTGCACTCAGGCTGCCTGAGCAGCCTTGTCCTGGGCCTAAGAAACAAACAGCCCCATAGGCTGCCACCAGCAGACAAACCCCAAGGCCAGCCAGCCAGCTGCCTGCACATGTCTCTGGCCACCCCAGCAGAAATGCATCCAGGTCAACTGAGAAGCTGTGAGACCTCATCCCAGGCCTGGGAAACAGCCCCATGAGCTACCTCTGGCAGATACTCACTCAGTCTAGCTAACTAGCCATGTGCCCACATCCTAGACCTGATAAACAGCCCCATGGCTACCCAAGCTAGATGAGCAGTCATGCACTCAAGGTCCCAGGCCTAAGAAACAATCTTCTGGGCTGTTGTACCAGACACATCCCCAGGGCAGCTGAGCAACCACATGCCTTGCTCCTGGGCAAAATAGCAGCCCTGTGGTTCAGGGCCAGACTCCAAATTGACCAGGCCTTAAATTAGCCAACCCAGTTTGTTCACACATGTACCTCTGACCTGAGAAACAGCCCTGAGTCTACTCTCCCTAGCAAAGCTGCACCAGTGCCTTCACAAACTTTCTCAGCCTAGGCCATTAAGACACAAGCATAATGTAGTAAATGACAGCTAAGAAAACTACACAGAGACTATGCTACCTAAAATCAAAGCCAATACACTCTGCCAAGCCAGTACCCTAAGACCCATTTATACGAATAAGTCTTTACCTATGAAACCTGTTCTATAAAATTGGAAGAGGTAACTTTTCTGCCAGATGCATGGAAATCAACATGGGGACAATATGAAGCAAGAAAAAGCAAGAAAATATGACATTTTCAATGGAAGACAATAATTCTTCAGTAATAGACCCCAATTATATAGAAATATATTAAATACCAGAAAAAATTCAAAATAATAAGGTTAAGAAAACTCAGTGGGATACAAGAAAATACAGATAGACAGTTCAATGAAATCAGGAAAGCAATTCATAATTTGAATGAGAAATTCAACAAAGAGATAGATACCAAATAAAGAGCCAAACATAAGTCCTAGAGCTGAAGAATTCAATGAAAGAATTAAAAAAATACAATCAGGAGCTTGAAGAACAACAGACTAGACCAAGCAGAAGGAAGAATTTCTGAACTTGTAGACAGATCTTTTGAAATAACAAAGGCAGCCAAAAAAAAAAAAAGAAGAATGAAGGAAGTCTACAGGATTTATGGGACACCATTAAGTAAATAAATATTTGCACTTCATGTTATGGACAGTCCAAAAGGAAAAGAGGAGGAAGAAAGGTATAGAAAACATGTAATGAAATAGAAGTTGAAAACTTCCCACATCTTGGAAGAGAGATAGACATGCAGGTTCAGGAAGCTCAAAGAACCCCAATTAGAATCAACCTAAATAGATTCTCTCCAAGACATATTATAGTCAATTTGCTAGAATCAAAGACAAAGAAAGGCCGGGCTCGGTGGCTCAGCCTGTAATCCCGTGCCTTTGGGAGGCTGAGGTGAGTGGATTGCCTAGCCCGTGGATTCGAGACCCGCCTGGGCAACTTGGCGAGACCTCATCTCTACAATAAATCAAAATGAACCGGGCGTGGTAGCGCGCGCCTGTAGTTCCAGCTATTTGGAAGGCTGAGGCGGAAGAATCACCAGAGTCCTGCAGGTCAAGGCTGCGGTGGCTGGGAGCGGCCACTGCACTCCAGTCTGGGTAATAGAGTGAGACTCCAACTCAAAAAAAAAAAAAAGACAAAGAAAGATTTCAAAAAGCAACAAGAGAAAAACATTAAACTAAACTTATGTTCCGGGAGACGATGGGATAATATATTCATATAGTGAAGGAAAAAACTGAACTATTAGCCAATAATATTATACCAAGCACATGACAGAAATAAATAGATAAATAATCAGTCAAGCAATCTTTAGACTGTTCTTACACAAAATGCTCAAGGTAGTCTGACATCTGAAAATGAAAAAATGATAACCATCATCATGAAAATATGTGAAACTAAAGCTCACTGATACAGCTTAAAAAAGAAAGATAAATGAGTAAACCCTTATCAGTGTAGAAAACCACCAACTGCAAAAATAAACAATAAGAAAATAAGTAAGGAACAAGGAATATACAAAACATCCAGAAAACTATAAGAAGACAGGAGCACATCCTCCCGTATCAATAGTAACCTTGAATGTAAAGGGATTAAATTATTTAAAAGATATAAACTGACTTTATAGTAGAAGGAAAAATTAGTGGAAGGAAGGAAATAATGAAGATCTGCACCAAAATAAACAAAATTGAGACCAAAAAATATGAAAGCTTAGCAAAGCAAAAAGATGGTTTTTTGAAAAGGTAAATCATCAAACCTAACTAAGAAAAAAAGAAGACCCAAATAAAATCAGAAACAAAAAAAGAAACATCACAGTGGGTATCACAGAAATACAAGGAATCATTTGAGATTACTGTGAATACCTGTTTGCCAATCAATTTTTTTAAAAACTAGAGGAAACAGATAAATTATTCAACACTTACAACCTACCAAGATTGAAGCAAGAAGAAATGGAAAACCTGAACAAACCTGTAACAAGTAGAAGATTGAATCAGTCATAAAATGTCTTCCAACAAACAAAAGTCCAGGGTCAGATGACTTCACCACTAAATTTGATCAAACCTTTAAAAAGAATCAATATCAATTATTCTCAAACTATTCTAAAAATTAAAATTAAGGGAGTTCTCTCTAATTCGTTCTGTGAGGCCAACATAGCTTTGATACCAAAACCAGACAAGGATACAGCAAAAACAGAAAACCGTAGCCCAGTGTCCATGATGAATACAGGTGCAAAAATCCTTAGCAAAATACTAGCAAACCAAATCTAACAACATGCTAGGGTAGTTTAACTTGTGCAAATTAATAAATGTCATATATCACATCAGAATAAAGAATAAAAACCGTACGATCATCTCAATAAATGAAGAGAAAGCATTTAATAAAATTCAACATCCCTTCATGATAAAAATTCTCAATTAGGTATAGAAGGAAAGTACTTCAGCATAATAAGGGCCATATATGACAAACTCATAACTAACATACTGAATGGGAAAAGCTGAAAGCTTTTCATGTAAGAACTGGAACAAGACAAGGATGCCGACTTTCACCACTGTTATTCAGCATAGTACTGGAAGTCCTAGCCAGAACAACTAGGCAACAGAAAGAAATAAAAGGGCAGCCAAATTGGAAAGGAGGATGTCAAATTGTCCCTGTTTGCATACTATATGATCTTATTGCATAGAAAAACATAAAGACTCTAGAAAAAATCCTTTAGAACTAAAAATTCAGTAAAGTTGCAGTATATTTATATATTCAGTAATGTTTTATACAACAAACTAGCTGAAAAATCATGAAGGGAATTTCATTTGTAATAGCTATCCCGAAAACCTATGATTAAAGTTAACCACAGAGGAAAAAGAGATCTACAAGGAAAACTATAAAGCACTGATGAAAGAAATTGAAGAGAACACAAACAAATGGAAAAGACATTTCATGCTTATAAATCAGAAGAATTAATGTTAAAAATGACCATACTACCTAGAGCAATCTAAAGATTCAATGTAATTCCTATCAAAATACCAATGACATTCCTCACAGAAATAGAAAAAATAATTGCAAAATTTATATAGAGCCATAAAAAAGCCCCTGAACAGCCAAAGCGGTTCTGAGCAAAAAGAGCAAAAATGGAGACATTTCAGTAGCAGACTTCAAAATAAATCACAAAACTTTAGTAACCAAAACAGCATGGTACTGGCCTGAAAACACATACATAAACCAGTGGAACAAAATAGAGAACCTAGAAATGAATCCATGTATCTACAGCCAAATGATATTTGATAAAGGTGCCAAGAACACTCATGGGAGAAAGGAAGAACAGCCTTTTCAATAAATGATGCTGTGAAAACTGGATATTCATATGCTGAAGAATAACACTAAATTGCCACCTCTCACCCTGTACAAAAATCAACATAAAATGAATCAAAGACCTAATGTAAGACCTGAAACTGTGAAACTATGAAAGGGGAAACACTTTAGGACTTTTGTCTAGGAAAAGATTTCATGAATAAGACTTGAGAGGCACAGGCAACAAGCAAAACAAACAAATTATATCAAACTAAAGAGACTTTCACAATAGCAAAAATGTGGAACCAGCTGTGCTGCCCATCGAAACTGGACTGGATAAAAATAAAATGTGGTACATATACACAATGGAATATTATGCAGCCATAAAGAAGGACAAACAGTATGGACTTCACAGCAACTTGGATGGATTTAGAGTCAATAATACTCAGTGATCTATCACAGAAACAATGAACAGAGTACCACATGTTCTCATTCATAAGTGGACCCTGAACATTTACCATAATACTGTAAGAAAGGGATTTACAGTAGTGAGATACTGCCAGAGTGGAGGGGGGAACACAACATCAACAAGGGTACCTGGTCTCAAACCAGGCAAAGTGGGAACCAAAGGGAGGCCCATACCTTACCTGTATGATGTCCACTTGTATACCTAGTCCTGAATTGTACCCCATATCTTTAAAATAAAATATATATTTCTTTTTTAAAAAGAGCTGCACAGCAAAGGAAACAACAGAGTAGAAGTAGAATCTACAGAATGGGAGAAAATATTTGCTTACTATGCATCTGATGGGATTAATATCCAGAGTATATAAAGAACTTAAACATCTCAACAGCAAAAATACTAAACAATTCAATTTTAAAAATGGACAAAGGATCTGAACAGACATTTCTCAAAAAAGGACTTATAAATGGCCAAACAATTTATGAAAAAATGTTCAACATAACTAATCATTGGGGAATTGCAAATCAAAACCAAAGTGAGGTTTCATCTTTTTTTTTTTTTTAAGTGAGAAAGCAGGATTTATTGAGAGAACAGAAAAGCTCCCACAGTGGGAGGGGACCCAATGGGGTTGCCCCGTGAGGTTTCATTTTACCCAAGTTAAGATGGCTCATCATCAAGAAAACAAAAAACAACTGTCAAGGGTACAATAAAAGAAAACTCTTACACAATGTGGTAGGAATGTGTTAGTACAGCCACTGTGGAGAACAATGTGGAAGCTCCTCAAAAAACTACAACTTGCACTGCCCATTTTACCTAGCAATCCCACAACTGGACATTTACCAAAAGAAAGGAAATTGGGCCATTACCTTGCTAAGCTATGGTTGGCCATGTGCTCTTTGAGCTATGGCCAGGCCATGTTTTCTTAGCTTTGGCCCTCTCCCCTACCTTGGGGAGATAAATCCCCTCTTTCTCTCTAGTTTAGTTTTAAAATAAACTGTATTTTCTTTTTCTTTTTTTTTTATAAACTGTATTTTCTAATCTAAAAAAAAATAAGGAAATCAGCATATCGAAGAGATACCTGCACTCCCATGATTATTGCCGCAACTATTCGCAATAACTAAGATATGGAACCAACCTAGTTGTCCAACAACCAATAAATGGATAAAGAAAATGTAGTATATATACGCCATGGAAACCTACTCAGCCACAAGAAAAGAATTAATTCATGTCATTCACACCAACATGGGTGGAACTAGAGGACATTACACTAAGTGAAACAGGAGACTAGGAAAAGAAAGTTACACATCAGTGTTCTCATATGTAGAATCTAAAAGAAAAAAAAAGTCGAACTCATAGGTGTAAAGAGTAAAACAGAGGATACTAGAGACTGAGAAGGGTAGGGATGGGGAGGAATTTGTTAAAAGATTACAAAATTACAGGTAGATAGAAGTAAGTTCTAATGTTCTGTACCACCGTAGGATGACTATAGTCGACAATAATATATTATGTAATTTTAAATAGCTAGAAGGAGGATATTGAATGTTTGTAGCACAAAGGAATGATAAATATTTGAGATGATGGATGTACTAATTACCCTGATTGATCATTATACATTCTGTGTATTGGAATATCCATAGTACCCCATAAATATGTACAGTTATTATATGTCAATTAAAAATTTTTAAAAATAAAATACCAGGAGAAAGAAGAAAGTAGAAAATTACTAATAATCCAACCACTTAGAAACATTAAATTTGAGCTTTTTGAGTCCTTTTTCTACACATTTATATTTAATTGTTGAGTTACAAAAACATTTTCTGAACATACTATTTCATAACCTGCTTTTTAAACTTAATGTATTGCACATACTTTAAAAAATTCCACCAAATTGTCTCTTACATTATTTTGTAGTAGTAAAGAACATCAAATGGTATGGGTAATTATATTTGTTAAATTTATTTATTATTTTTAATTTTTAAAAACTTTTTGTTTTTGCAATCAGTGCTGCAGTTAATTCTTTAAACATAGCCATGACTATTTCCTCAGGATCCAGTCCTAGTGAAAGGATATTAAAATTTTTACTTAATCTTTAACCTAGAGAATAATTTGGTGTCACAAATAAGGAGCAACTTACAGGGAAAAAATTGAGATTGACCAGGAAGAAAATAAATGGAGTTTTTTTTTTTTTTTTGAGTTGGATTCTCACTCTGTCGCCCAGACTAGAGTGCAGTGTCCCCTCCTGGCCATCGCAGCCTCGACCTGCTGGGCTCCGGCAATCCTTCTGCCTCAGCCTTCCAAGTAGCTGGAACTACAGGCGCATGCTACCACGCCCGGCTAATTTTTTTTTTTATTTATTGTGGAGATGAGGTCTCGCCAAATTGCCCAGGCGGGTCTCGAACCCACAGGCTCAGGCAATCCACTCACCTCAGCCTCCCAAATGTGCGGGATTACAGGCTGAGCCACCGAGCCTGGTTAAACTTACAGAGACTGTTGCAAGTCACTGAGAAGCTGGAATCTCGTGAGCTGAGAGAAACTGTGGAAGATTTGTTGAAGACATGTGAATGGGCAGATGAACTCCATTACCAAGAGGCATCTGGCAATACAGTGAAGAAATTTTATTTAAAGCATAGGAAAGGAATATAGTAGTTAAACTAGACTATTCCTTAAAGCAGCAACTTTATATACTGCTCCAAAATAGTGGAAACAAGCCAAGAAGAAAACCGTTTGCTGTGGTCTGAATGTTTCTGCCCTCTCAAAATTCATACATTGCAACCTATCCTCCAATATGATGGTATTAGAAGGTGGGGCCTTAGGAGGTGGTTAGGTCAGGAGGGCAGAACTCTCATGAATGGGATCAGTGCACATATAAAAGAGGCCCCATCAAGCTGCTTTCCCCCTTCAGCCATTTGAGGACACAGCTAGAAGGTGCCAGAAAGACCTCTCATCAGAACCCAACCATGCTGTCACCTTGATCTCAGATTTGCCAGCCTCCAGAACTGTGAGAAATAAATTCCTACTATTTATAGGCCACCCAGTCTGTGGTATTTTGTTATAGCAGCCCAGAAGGCCTAGGGTACTATTCTGCCATTACTTAAAACTCTTTTGTATCCAGTCTGAGAATACTGACTAGAGTTTTTCTCTCACTAGGGTAGAAGTAGATCTATAGAAGTAGGAGTCGGGGACAGGTATAAGCATACGTGTAAGATTCAGTTAGAGAAGCAGTCAGATTTTAAGTGTGTATGTATGAATATATGTATGTATGTATATATGTTAGGCTTTAGTATAAGAATTGGCTTATACAATTATAGGTGCTAGTGAAACAAACTCAAAGTCTACAGGGACAGGCAGTCAGGAAGGAAAGATCATGAGCAGGCTGGAACCCTAAAGTCACAGACAAGAGTTGTTGAGGAAGGGAGAAATTGCCAGTCTAGCAGCTGTTTGGAGCCTCTTAGCTCAGACAAGGCCAACACACACTCTTTAGAAGAGCTTCTCAGTGAATGAGAGGCTAATGTAGAGTAATCTCCCTTTTGATTAATTTAGCCAACTGATAGGGACTTAAATTATGTCTGCAAAACTCCTCCCAGCAGCACTTAGGTGGGTGTTAGATTGAATAATTGAAGAGAAGGTATATGTATGCCACAAAATAGCTACTGCCTCCTTTCTGTCTTCCAACAGTCAGGAAAGCCTATCACTAATAACTTACCCTCACCAAAAACATACTTCAAAGGGAATTCTGAGGACTGTAGTTCAGCCCAGCCATGTTGTGGTCACAAAGCTACTATATAGATATAAACAAATTTAGAACTTTAGACTCTAGAAAATGGGAGGGATATGGTTGAAATAATTTGCTTAGCAATTTTAAACTTAAGGTTCTTTTTGTGAAACTTCAAAGTTTTAGGACAATGAAATTGTACATTTTCACTGAAGAAAGTTAATGATCAATGTCTTAAAAATAACTGAGTGCTAAAGGAAATGAGAGGTGTTTTAAGTCTTTAAAAATAATTGGTTGTTTTTCACTCTCAAAAACATAAAACTTGTCCATCGAAAATTTTTTTCTGCATTAACTACATTTCTTTCTGCTTCCACAAATCTCTACTCCTTTTAAAGTCTGTATTATTAAGTGAAAAAAAGTCAGATTAGAATACCACAGTATGGAATGGCCCTTCTGTTAGCTGTCTGTTCAAAAATCTGTCCTCCACTCCATTTTTTTTTTGTTAGTACAGCTCCAGTTTTTTCAGATATCCAGCCTTTAGGCCTCAGACCCTATCCCTAACTCAGGGGTAAATCCTGATTACTCTAAGTCAGCTGTAGTAATTCCATTCTTCTTGCCTGTGATAAATTTAAAGGTGGATATCCTACTCAGTAATATCAGGGCAGGTTTACTGAGGTGTTTCTGGGGAAGGATTGTTTTTGTTTTTTACTCTAAGAAGAGACACAAGGAAGAAACACCCATCTTCCATGCTGCATATTCTCTGCATATGATGCCTGGGGTACTGTGGCACCCATCTTGCAATCAGTGAGGAGTGCCAGTCTGAAGACTGGTACAATGCAGTTACAAAAACAGGGCAAGTTTGGTTAACAGAGTGGAGAAAGAGAAAGAACCTTCATCCTTGGTAATGTCATTGAACTGCTGAATTAATAGACCCTGGAACTGCCCTACTTTAGGAATTTTTGTTAGGTAACACCTTGATCTCTTTGAGGTTACAGTGAGATATGATTGTGCCACTACACTCCATCCCGGGTGATAGAATGAGACCTCGTTTCTTAAAATAAAATAGATCTTTCTTTGTTTTAATCCTTTTTGTTTGAATTTATTCTTTAATTCAACCTTTTATTCCCTCTCACCTCTTCCTCCTTCCTTTCTTCCCTATTACCCCCCTTCCCACTCCTTTTCTTCTCCACTTTCCTTTTCCCCTCTGTCCTTGTAACACTCTGATGGAGGAACCTGAGCACCACTACCTCCCCTCCTTTTTTCCTCCTTCCCCAGCTTTATGCCAGTGCTGTTAAATGTTCTGTTTCCATAATAACACCCTTTTTCAAACATTTATTGCAGACTATAAAAGATGCTCTGGGTGGAAACACAGTTTACTGAATTCTTTGGTTTATACATTATTAAGTGCAGAAAAACTTGGTTTCAAATCTAAAATTTAAATTGGGTACTTAATGGCTTAAAAAATGGACATTGAATAGACTGTCGCTAAAAATGGAAGTCGTTATTGTTGAAGTAAATTAAGTTTATGAAAGAACTTTTTTCCTAATGACTTTTTGACTTTTTTGGCATTCCAGCAAAATCAAACAGGCCCCGTCTCTTCTAAAGGGATGGTTGGTTCTTCTTAGCTTTCAATTTCTACCTGTCCCATCTTTCTATAGAAGATTTTCCATCAGCACACCAGCTCAGCCTTCAATCTAAAATGTGTTTGGGAGGATAGGAGGATTTTGTGGTAATTGAGTGGTACAAAGTACTGCAAATTGATTTAGCCCAACTGTCTGCCAAAAGCTGCCTTTAACAGAGTCCTGTGTCACTGTCATTCATAAGGTTTATCTAAGGGCAGTGGGTAAGCTGTTCTTCAGCTGTTTCCTGCCATTGCTGTGTTGTCTTTCTGTGGCATAGGAAACTTGCCACTGACCACAAATTGTAACTTACTTTCCAAGCTAGTCTCTAATTTATATTGGCTTCTTCTTAATTCTTTGGAGTCTCAGACTGTTATAAAATATGGACAGTTAGTAGTTCTGCTGCAGCAGCACGGAGAACAGCTGTGTGCTTACTTCTGCATAAGTACTTAACACTGCCCCCTTTGGCTCTTCTATGTTTGGACAGCCGATAATGGAAGCAAACAGGACCAGCACTAGCAGGCATTTGGAAATAGTTGTGTTTTTTTTTTTTTTTTTTTTGAGTTGGAGTCTCACTCTGTCGCCCAGACTGGAGTGCAGTGGCCGCTCCCGGCCACCGCAGCCTCGACCTGCTGGGCTCTGGCGATCCTTCTGTCTCAGCCTTCCAAGTAGCCGGAATTACAGGCGCGCGCTACCACGCCCAGCTAATTTTTTTGATTTATTGTAGAGATGAGGTCTCGCCTGCCCAGGCAGGTCTCGAACCCGTGGGTTCAGGCAATCCACTCACCTCAGCCTCCCAAAGGCGCGGGATTACAGGCTGAGCCACCGAACCCGGCTCTGAAATCGTTGTTTTATGTTTAAGTTTTATCTGTTCAGCCAAGTAGTCAGTCAGTCACACGTGCTACTTATGATAGGCAGAATTCTAAGATGGCCCACAAAATCTGACCTCTAATGTACCGTCTTCCAATTATTCGTTCAAGGACTAATCTAGATGTAGCTGGAAAGAATTTTGAAACTCATTAAGGCCCCACATCAGTTGATGAGAAACTCTCTGGGTGGGCTTGGCCTAATCCGTGAGCCTCTTAAATCTGGCTTTAGCAATCAGAAACAAAATGTTGGAAATCTGAGGAGAGAGAGGTATTTGATGCAAGGAAGTTTGTGTGTGTGTTTGCTTGTTTTGGAAGTGGAAGGGCCATATTGCAAGAGACTGAGAGCAACCTGAGTTTTGCCAGCAACTGGAACGAACTTAGAAGAGAACCTTGAGCTTCAGATGAGAACACAGCTTGTTGACCCCTTGCAGATTTTCATCTTGTAAGACCAGCCATTCCCACAGAATTGTAAGATAATAAATGAGTGTCACATTAAGCCTCTAAGTTTGTAGTAATTTGCTACATAGCATAGGAAATTAATGTACTGTGTATTTACAGATAAGCATATACCTTCCATGGTCCAGATTATGCTTCTATCCCCCCGGGGAATGAAAGGGGAAAGGGGCAGGACAAGCTGTTCATCTGAGGTTTGTGAGCACGTCTTTTCAAGGAGTTCTCTCTCACTTTCCTGTAATGTAGACTGCCAGAGCTAGAGGCAGCCTGCTATGAGCACGCATGACTAGCGTAACTTGCTGACATCCTCCTTCCTGACTCCTTCTTTCTGTCCTTGTTACTCTGAACTACTTTGAACAATATAAGTAAATGCCTCTTCTCTTCTGAGTTAAGGGTTCATGTCTATGGGAGGTGGCCCATGGTTTTTTTGGTTAATTCTTAGAAGAAAGGGCAAGGCCGGCCACAGGAACATTGCAGATCAAGCATTCTGATCCACTCCCTGTTTTCAGGCACTAGAACCTTCACTCTTGTCTCTGTACCCCATAGTCCTCCCCTGCAGCAGGCCATCTTCAGTCCTGGGTACCCCAAATTACCTGTCCATCTCCATATTCGCTGAGGAGGGTTGCACTAAAGTTACACAAGAAAAACACTAAGAACGAATTCACCCGGAAGTGAGACTAGTTAGCTTGCCGTCTATTTGAATTGTAAAAGAGCATATTTTTAAAAAGAAAGCACATTACTGATGAACTTTCAGAATGTAAGGGTGTTTTCTTATTTCTGTGTACTGTTCTTCTTAAATGCCTCTATGAAGCTTGAGGAAGAAGACTCTTATCCTCCATATTGTGTTTATACAGCTTCTGCCTGCAGCATCATGGCTGTAGTTTGAGGCCCCAGCTGGGTCTGTACTCACTTCCCTAAATGTTTGATGGTCCTGTGACCTACCTGGGATTGATGAGTCTGTTGGTTCAAGAGTCTGTCTAGCTCCAGAGAACTTCGGGACTAGAAGCAAGAGAAATTCAGCAGTTGGACTGCTTCTTGATTTGAGAAGTTCTGAAGATGCTCAGCTTCCTGCTCCCTAACTCCAAATGTGTTCTTAATAAACCTCCTCTAGACACCCCCGGTTGCTGCCTCACAATTCAAGCCCTAGTCCCCCTACCCCTGCCCCCCATGGCTAGACTTCAAGGCAGCAGACCTTGTGAGAGGTGGGCTGTAAGCCATGGAATGATTTTAGACCAGGATTTTGCTTCCCTGAGGAAAGCAGGGAAACTCTTCTGTGGGATTCCACCTCTGCAAGGCAGTCTATGGGTGACTGCTACTGCAGCAGGGTTATCAGCTCTCAGTTGAGAAACTTGAGGGGAGTTTATTTCTCCATATCTTTCCCTCTTCTGGCAAGAGGTGGTGACATCTGCAGCAGTGAACTTTCAGAAGGAGAGCATGGCTAGATTTAGGCCTTAGAGGCACCAGAATACATCTAAGCTCAACAACAAAATGGCACATCAACATTTTAAAGAAATTCCCAAATGGTGTGTAGAATAAAGCAGTACAAGGCATTATCAGAACCTAAAAAAAAGTTAAATGTTCACAAAAGACAGCAAGGAGCTCTTATTAACATAATTTATGGACCCTATGGGTATGTGGAGTAGTATAGAAAGAAGATGATGTTATTCTATTCCAGAAAAGACAAGGAATGTTGGGAAAAGTTTGAGATTCAACTGTAAATGAAGCTGCAGAAGAATGAAGAAAGTGAACTGGATTTTGATTTAGGTTTAGATGGTAACTGATTATGAAAATCAAGTGAAATAATGGGACTGTAGTAAGAGTCAGGTTGAATACATGAAATTTTGACCAACTTTTTTCCTCTAGGGTTTTACCTAAAAAAAGACTTTGAAGTCCTAATGAAGGAAGTTAGGCAAGACTATCAGGAAGCAGACTAAAATTTCTGCTTGGACAGTTACCTGTGCTTTGAGTTTGTTTATTGTAGTGGTTATCTAACTGTAACACTCCTATCCTCAGTTCTCCAATATTCTATTTTTAGATAGCATTTGTTAGCATACTCTTTGAGATTGAATTATTGAGGGATCATATCACAGTTCGTGGGCCTCAATAGCTGACTAAATGGGATTTAGCATTGATAGTTATATAAAATCAACTGTAAAAATAAAATAGCATTATTCTAATACTGGCTTCGACCTCCAGTGAACAAATCATATGGTAAATCCATCTTTACAAGTCATTCTAAAGCCAAAAAAAAAAAAAACAACTGAATGCTTTATTTCGTTTTTATATGAAATAAAACAATTTAAGTGTTTAATTATAGAGTAGTGTAACTTTCCTGAGGATTTTCATTCAGTGTAACATTATTTTTACCTTTTTTGTGTGAAATGTAATATGTACACAGAAAAATGCAGAAGACATCTACTACCCATCTCAAGGAATAGAATATTTTCCAGCACCTGGAAACCCCCATGTACCCCTCCCTGATCATGGTCTCATTTTTCTGCCCAGAATTAACCACTGCCCTGAATTTTTGTAATCACTTCTAGATTTTCTTTACATTTATACTACCTATGTATGCACCTCTAAATAGTATGTTAGTTTTGCCAGTTTTTGAAATTACTTTCCCAGTTTTCTATTTTTAAGTACTTCAAACCTATAAAAAAAGTTGCAGGAATATTGTAGTATTCTTGTATGCCTATATACCTTGTTAATCTTGTAAATATAAGGGGGGACCCCAAAAAGCAGAATTTACTTATAAAAATTTTGTATTTATTTTTACATGTTTAAACTTCAGTCACCTTCAAAGTATTCTTCGTTTGGTTCAATACACCTATCAAGATGCTTTTTCCACTGCTCAGAGCAGTTTTTGAACTTGTCAATTTTGATGCTTTTCAAGTGCTTCTGCTGCCTTCCCCCCTCCCCCCCACCTTTTCCCCATCAGCTAAACTTTTCCCTTTGAGCACTTTTTTTCATTGGGAAACAACAAAAAAAGTCAACTCAGAGTGAGGTCTGGTGAATAGGGAGGATGGAGCAAGGGGGTGATGCTATTTTTGGTCAAAAACTTCTGAACACCTGGTATGGTATGGTCTGGTATGCTCATAAATCACCTATCATGAAATGGGCAAATGTGATGAAAGAATCCCCTACCCCCCCCAAAAAAACCTCACTGAAGCCAAATGTAGCCTGTCACAGCAACGCTATCTGGTACACTGATGCCGATGGGTTCCTAGAACACTTACCTAGCAGGGAAGCCTGTACTACAAGGGGCCCACCCTCCAAAAGATAATTCCTGTTTTGTTTGCCCCCCCCCATATATCAGTGCACACTTTGAATACCTCTCTAACTTTATTAAATGTTAACATTCTGCCATAATGGAGATGCTCAGTTCATCGATTTTCAGGGTTCTTTTCAAAAATATGTTCATTTAAATTTATGAATTTTCCTTGAAGCACAGTTTGAACTGCATTCCACAAATTTTGATGAGTTAATTTTTTTGTTTTAAATTCAGTCCCAGTTATTTCTTGATTTTTATTTAAATGTTTGTCTTTGACCTGTGGGCTATATAGACATGCTTTGATTTATTTGCCTGTTTATGGGGAATCTAATTATCTTTTTGTTATTTATTTCCAATTTAGTTGGACTAGGACTAGAAAATTCTGCATATAAAGGTGTTATGAACAAAGAAAAGATGGATTAAATAGTAAATAACTAGCATGATGGTAGACTTTAACCGTATCATTAATTGCGTTAAATATAAATAATCTAAACACACCAATTAAGAGACCAAAGCTGTCAGATTGAATTTAGAAAGTATAATACAGCTAGCAAGAAACCCACTTTTGTACATAAAGACAGAGACAAGTTAGAAGTAAAATTACGGGAAAGAAATGCCATGTAAACACTAACCAAAAGAAAGCTGAAAGGGATATTTGGACAAAGTAAACATTGGAACAAGCAATACTGCTAAGAATAATGGGGGGGTTACATAATTATAAAGGGGTTAACTCAAAAAGTAACTCTAAATATGCTTGCTTCCAACAATGGAGCTTCAAAATACTTGAAGTAAACATAGCCTTAGGAGGTGGGACTTTAAGAATTAAGTAAGGAATTAATGAAATCAATGAAACCTCGCATCAAACTGATGAGTATTGCTTGTTTAAAAAAACTAAAGTCCCAGGAAATCATTTATTTAAGAAAATGTTTTAAATCTTGATTAAAAACAGCAGGAGTCTCTGGCATTTGGGCCACAACCTATTCTATTACTCTCTCCTCCACACTCCCCAGACCCCATCTCCCTATTATGGAACCTTTATCCTGTGTAGCTAGGGGCTCAGAAACTCCCTCTAACTATCTCTCTCTACCTCTAAACTCCCTCTAACTCTCTCTTTCACTCACGTAGCCCTATCCTAGGACAGATACTCTACCACAGATGCAGCAGGCTTGAAATCTAGGGGACAAGGTAACCTCCACCTTACTCCCTCATAATGTGTAGGTTCTACACCAGGAAGAGCAAGCTGAGAAGACCAGAGGCTACCTCCCCATCCCTAGTGCCCATTCGTAGACCACAGTATCACTATGGAAAAACCAGGTCAGACAAAATGACTTTAAAAGAAATGTTACTAGAGATAAATATAGGCATTTTATGATTACAAAAGGGTCGGTCCATCAGGGAGTTATAACACTTTTATATAGTTATAAACTAACAACAGAGACCCAAACTATATGAAGCAAAACCTGACAGAACTGAAGGGAGAAATAGTGCAGCAGTAGTAGTTGCATTCTTCAGTACCTTTTCCCAATAATAGATAGAGCATCTAGACAGAAGATAAAGAAATAGAAGATTTGGAAACAATATAAACCAACTAGACTTGTAGACATCTTTAGAACTTTACTGAACAACAAGAACAGAGTGCTTAAACTCTGCTCCGGCACACAGAATGTTCTTCAGGATAGACAATACAGTAATCGGAAAATCCAAAATGCTCTAGAATCCAGAAGTTTTTGAGTGCTGACATGATGCTCAAAAGAATGCTCATTGGAGGATTTCAGATTTTCAGATTAGGGATGCTCAAGTGGTAAGTATAATGCAAATATTCCAGAATCTGATAAAAATTCAAAACTTGAAACATTTTTGATCCCAAGTAGTTCAGATAGGAGATACTCAACCTGTACAAAAATATGTTCTCTGATGACTTCATCCTCTAATGAAATAAATTAGAGGTAAACATTTTTTTAAAATCTTGGGATAATAAACATAATAATTAATGAGTTAGAAGAAATCAAAAGGAAAATTAGAGCTTTGAGATGAATGAAAATGAAAACAGAATATATCAAAATACAACACAGAAAATCAACAAAACCAAAAGTTGTTTCTTGGAAATGATCAAATTGACAAACCTTTAGCTAAACTGACCAGAGAATGAAGAAAAAAGACTCAAATTACTAAAATTAGGAATGTAAGAGGTGACATTACTATCAGCCTTATAGAAATAAGATTATGTGGGAATACTGTGAACAACTGTGTACAGTTAACAAATTTATTAAGTTAGTAGAAAAGGTCAAATCCCTGGAAAGACACAAAATACCTAAAGTGACTCAAGGAGAAATAAAAAATTGAAATAGACTTATAACAAGTAAATTAGTGTTTTTAAAACTTCTCAGGAAGCAAGTGCTAGCCCACATAGTACTGGTGGAATCTATGAAACATTTAAAGAATAATTCATATTAATTATTCACAAACTCTTCCTAACGATAGAAGGGAGAGCACTTCCAGCTCAGTCTTTTAGGACTGTGTTGCCCCAATACCAAAACCGGACAAAGACACTACAAGAAAAGATAATCGCAGACAAATATCCCTTCTAAATATAGAATCAGGAGTCCTCCACAAAATACTAACAGATTTTAGCAACATATTAAAAGGATTATACACCATAGCCAAGTGACTTATATCTTAAGAATACAAGTTTGGTTTAACATCTGGAAAATTAATGTAACGTTATGTTACTAGAATATAGGTAATATCATATGATCATGCCAATAATTGCAGAAAAAGCTTTTGAAAAGATACAACATACTTTCATGATAATGCTCAACAAACTAGGAGCAGAAAGGAATTTTTTGAACCTAATAAAGAACATCTTTGAAAACCTCAAGGCTGACATACTTAATGGTAAAAGAATGAAAAAATTTTCCCTACATCAAGAACAAGACAAGGAGATATGTTCTTATCACTTCAGCTCAACATTATGTTGCAAGTCTGATCAGGCAACTAGGTGAGAAAAAGAAGTAAGAGGTACCCAAAGGCTGGATGTGGTGGCTCATGCCTGTAATCCCAGCACTTTAGGAGACTAAGGTGGGAGAAACACTTGAACTCAGGAGTGTGAGACCAGCTTAGGCAACATAGCAGACCTCATCTCTAAAAAATTTAAAAAATCATCTAGGCATGGTGGTATGCACCTGTAGTCCCCACTGCTCATGAGACTGAGGTGGAAGGATCATCTGAGCCCAGGAGGTCAAGATTGCAGTGAACTGTGATGTGCCACTGCACTCCAACCTGGGGCGACAGAGTGGGGAGAAGAAGGAAAAAAGTAATAGAGTTT
Source organism: Cephalopachus bancanus (assembly GCA_027257055.1). Lineage (NCBI taxonomy): Eukaryota > Metazoa > Chordata > Mammalia > Primates > Tarsiidae > Cephalopachus > Cephalopachus bancanus. The sequence goes on along the minus strand of JAPVLO010000159.1, from coordinate 152,472 downwards.
GGAAATCTTCCCCTGCCCTAACCTCTCATTGTGTGCTTAGGTTGCCGCTTCCCTCTACCAGATTGGAAAAGAAACAAAACCATCTCTGTTTGCAGATGTTGTGCTCCAGTATGTAGATAACTCTTAAGAATCCACTAAAAAAGCCCAACTATTAGATAATAATAGATGAATAGGAAAGAATTTAGATTCCAGAAATTGATTCTTACATTTGTTCCTACTTGATTTTGACAATGCTGCCAAGGCAATTTAATGGAGAAAGAATAGTTTTTGCAACAAACAGTGCTGGAACAACTGGCTTTTCACATCCAAAAGAATTAAGTCGAATCCCTACCCCACACCACACACAAAAATTATTTCAAAATGTATTATAGAGCAAAATATATCATAGAGCTAAATGTAAATATAATGGCACTAAACTATAAATCTATTAGACAAAAACCTTACCATATATCTCTATTACCTTGTATTTTGCAGTGTTTTCATCGCTATCAATTCAGAAGTATAAATGACAAAACATAAAATATGTTACTTGGACTACATAAAAATTAAAAACTTTGTGCTCTAAATGATACCTTTAAGAAAGTAAAAAGACATAGGATGGAAAAAAATATTAACAGAATATATATTTAATGCAAAACATGATATTTGAAGTCTAATGTTAATGAATTGGGGACATATAATCCTTTTACAGATAATAGTCATCAGATTGGGAACAGCATTACAATCTATCACAACACTGTTATGTAATTTATTTTATTCCTCATGTATCATGTTTCCTGGGTATGTGAACTTCTGAGCTACTGTTTTGTGATGCATATTGAGGAGGGGCAGAAGGCCAAGCCCTGGTCTTTGTCTCTTCTTGTGAATTAAGAAGGGAGATGATCCCCAAAGTGGAGAGTTCCAGTTACACACAAACACACACACACACACAGTTGATTGTTGTCCATATTTGTCACCACTCTATCTGACAGTGCTTAGGCAGAAGCATTATTAGACAGAGGTGTCTTCCAGTGTTATAGTCCACTAGCCCTAGACTAGTCCACTAGTGTTATAGTCCACTTCCAGTGTTATAGTCCACTAGCCCTAGACTAGTCCACTAGTCTCTAGTCCTTAGAGGACCAGAGAGAGACATGAGAAGAGAGTATGTCAAGGGCATCTGATCATCAGTTTCTTACTCCTGCAAGCTTTTTGGCTCTAGGTTGAAGGAGCAGGCTCTTATCATCTCAAGGAAAACAGGAAAGAAGTAGAGAGTAATAGAGTTTGGAAATCTTCTCCTACCCTAACGTGTCATTGTCTGCTTAGGTTGCCGCTTCCCTCTACCTGCCAGTTCAAGGCAACCTTCACTTCTTCCAGAATTTCTTACTGTTTCTTGGGTTTTTTTCTTGGAATCAGTACCTACCTCCTTTTAACTTCAAAGTTTTTCTAGCATTGTTGTAGAGGCCGGAAGGAAGAACCAGGGAGAGCCAGTATATAATAATTCATTTCTAAAAGAACTAAAAGCCCCTGATTAGACTAGTGAAAATTATTAACTGTTCATCAGCTGATGTCAAGCTTCCCAGGTCACAAATTAGAGGCAATCAACTAAATTGAAGGAAAGGTAGAGGCAAAACTTCTTGAAAAACAAAAGCATTGTGGACAGTTGAACCAAATATAAGATGCAGAGTTCTGGCTCTGTGTTTTTCAGTTGCTCAGAATTTGAGGTTTATATACAAACCTTGAATGTGAATTACAAAACACGTAAAATTGCAAAAACCATGAACCAAAATGGCTGCATGAGGAGAGGACCTTGTGAGATAATGTATATTAAAATTAGAAAATGAGGGTTTAGATGGGTGTAGAAGGATAGGGAAAAAAACAGAGCAAACAGATTGGCAAAGGATTGGGGGGCATGCACACAGAACCAGCCTGACTCAAGTGGACTTCCTATGTGAAAACATAGGAAGGTACTTGTTTAGATTTGGTGACATCACATTAGGAAGGTCCCTAATAACTAGTAAGTATGTGGGGGTATGTAGAGAGAGAAAGTGAGCAAGCTGTGGAAGTTAGGGGCCTATACAAATAAGATTGGCTACAGAAGTACTAAGTGGACTATATAATTAGGTTTCACTTTTAAGGCAAACTATGACATGGCACCATGGGAAACATTAAAATGGATTTGGGATTTCAGACCACTGAGTGTGTGTTTCATATTGTTCCTTTGAGAAGAGACAGTTTAGTACTGCAAGTGAGAGCGTGCCAATTAGTCCCAGCCAGCTTAGATTCAAATCCAGTTCCAGGTATGACTTTGGGCAAGTTAATTAACTTTTCTGTACCTCGATGTTCTCATCTATAAAATGAGGATGGTAAAAACCCCTAACTCACAAGATCTCGTCACACTTTGCCTCTCAGTTTCTGTTCCTAAATTGAAAAGCACGTAGCAGTAGAATTTGAGGAGAAGACATAATTTGCAATTAGTAGGGAGGCAGAAAGAAAGAAAGGAGAAGCTAACCATTGTTTCCTGCCTGCTTCCTCAGTAGGTTGTTAGCTTCACTGGGCTGCAACTTGATTCATTATATACCAGCACCAGGTGCCCTGTATAACATAACTGACACTCAGTAAATATTTGTTGAATGACTAAAAGCATTTTCGTGTGCACTTTTAAATATAAATCAATTTGATCTGTATTTTAATATATTTGGCCATGTAGTTATCTAATAATTTTGATGTTTAGTTTTTTAACAACTAAAAATCATCTTAACAATTAGAATTATCTTTGAAGTATTTGTGATAATTTTGTTGTTGTTTTTACAGGCCAGTTGGAATGCCAAAAATGGAAAAAGTCTACCTACATAATCCTAGTTCCGAAGAAACTATTACTTTAATATCAATATCTGCTACAACATCACATTTTCATGCATCATTTTTTCAAAATAGGGTAAGTGTCTCTGCTATAAATGGTTTTCCCTGAGTTTGAAATGGAAATGTCTATATTTTTATTGATGAATAATTGAATTTTGCTGCAATTAGAATCTGGTTTGAATGTTTCATATCTGTTCCTGGTTTCAGTTGGTTCCAGTTCTAAGAATTATGACTTCTACTCTTAAACACACATTATTTTTTTCAACATGAAACAATTCAGCAAATCTACTATAAACGTTAAGCACTCTGAAAATGTAGTATTCTTATATTTTGTAGATTTTCTTTTCCTTCCTACTAATAGATAATTCCTTGGCACTGTGTTTTCTCTTGGTTCATAGTAAATTACCACATACTGGATGACTTGAGACACTTACTTAGCACATAGTTCTATAAGCCATTAAGTCCAGTAAATTGTTTGTTTAGTGTATCATAGACTGAAATTAAGCCGTCATCCGGGCTAAGTCTGTCTGGAGGCCCTGAGGGGAAATCACTTCCAAACTCATCCAAGTTAATGGCAGAATTAGGTTCAAACAAGCTGCTGAACTGAATCCTTCATTTCATTGCTGGCTGTTGGCCAGGAACCTCTCTCAGCTTCTCAAGGAACCCACATCTCAGGGTCCACCCATCGTCAAGCCAGCAACAGCATATCCTCTCCCCTCTTTGTAACTCTCTGGCTTTCTCTTCTGCTTCCAGTGGGGAAAACTGCCTTTAAAGGGCTTGTGTCATTAGGTCTGGACCATCTAGATAGTCTCCCCTTTGATTAACTCAAAGTCAACTGACTGGTAACCTTAAAATGTCTGCAATAATCCCTTTTACCACGTAATGTACATAATCACAGGTGTGGTGTCTCATCATAGTCAGAGATTAGAGCAGGAAATCTTGGGGGCCACTTTAAGGTTCTTTCTAACATGAATATCCCCTCAAACCATATTTGTGATTTTTATAGGTAGTACATGAACTTGTTACTAAAAAGGAAAAAATTTTTTCTGACCAAAAACAGTTGCATATTAAATACATTTTAAATTTGAGAGGATGCATTAAGCTTTAATCTACAGGTTTTCAAAATAAATAATAAAATAGCAAATATCAGAGGGAATTTAATGAATGAGACCTAATTTCATCTTCCCAGGGTTTTCACTGACTCCTTTGAAAGGATGTGACTGAATAACAAAGAAGAAAACTTTTTAAGCATATAGGAATCAGTTGCTATATTAATTTTATATCAATTATTTAGATGATTATATTGTGCCTTTCTAGAGTTAAAAAAGACATAATTTTGGCTTTTTTTCCATTTAAAAATATTTTATAAACAAAAGATTGATAAGTCAGCAACTTTTGGAAATAAGTTTTTAATTTTTTTGTGGTATGTAAAAAAAAATTCCTTTTCTAAATTATTTCTTAAAATAGTTTTTTCTTGAGTTACTATGTTGATAACTAAAAGATATTTTTACATTTTTATGAATGTGCTCATGGTCTCTGATGTACAGATAAAGAAACAGATCTCCAGAACGGTTTGCCCCAGTCATGCAGTTAGTGACTAGAGCCAAAGTGAGGCTTCCCAGTGATTTGTATCATATTATGCTCTAGTGTGTGACATAAAGTTAACAACCTGTATAGAAAGGTGTGTTTATGACTAATGAAATCACCCAGCTTTTAGACATGTTGGGTAAAGAACAAATTAGTAAATTAAAAATGGAAGCAGTTCAAAAATAGTTCACAACTGCACTGTATGTTTTATTTCTAACTTGCAAACTTACTTTGCTAAGTCAAACAGTATTTTGTTTCTGAACACTCCAAGCTTCACCTGTTTTAAAGTCCAGGGTTTCACTTCTTTTACTGCTATTACAAGAGACTAGACCGAGAGTTGCAAACAGATTTTTACTGGGCTAGCTAAACAAATGAGGGAGGCAGACCAAGTGGGATGAGGAGTACCAGCAGAGCATGTGGCCTTTTCAAAGGGATTGACCCCCCCACTCAGCTACAACCAGTGGTTGCCACGTGGGGTTGCCCCTGTGCATTTCTGCTGATTTCTAAGAGCAGGCAGAAATAAGAATTTTTGTATCTCTTCCAGTCTTTGCACATTGAAAACGTATTCAATTTTAGAAAGATGGTGTAGACCAAACAGCATATGCTAAAGGCCACCAAGTTGACTTTTCTCAGCCAGTCTCTCGCAGGGACCGATTTCTGTACATGAACCTTACACAAAGGGAATAGTTTTTTCTGAAAATTCTTCAGAAGATTAAATGTGTACATAATCAAGGAACAACTTAAAACCAATCTGTATTTTCTTTTGTCAGGTGATGGAATTAATCAATAAAAATAATTGCACCTATCAAAATCTGCATTTAAATAGTCAAGATTTAGCTTCAAAGGAGATAGCCAAAATCTTTACTATCTTTTTTTCTTCTTCTTGCTTTTCATCTTTTTTTCCCCCTGCAGTAAAACACTGACTCAAGAAGCTCAAAAAGTAGAGGGGAGAGATGTAATGAACTCTTGGGGGAAAAAATAACCCATTTCCCTTCCATTTCAGCTTTATTCCTTCAATAACAGCGTTCAGAAAAATGAATAGTTTCTTGAGTCCAGTAGAGCAAAACCTTTCTGTATAAACATACATTCTAACTCTAATTGCCTTTGTCATGCTCAATATTCCAGATCTTATTTCTTTGACAATAAAACATTGTCTGTAACTAAAAAAATTTTCAATTATTAACTGATGTCATCTCTACATTGACCAAACAGTAGGAGGAAGTACAAATAAATAATAATTTTTAAATTATTGTTTAAACCAATTTTACATAATCATATTTTAACATGCACATACAAATAATACTTTTGTTAAGGTTTTGATTTTAAGACTACCTAAAAATCAAAAAGAATAGTAATACGAAGAGAGGTAGTGAATGTGGTTTGTGACAATTTATTTCTGTTATTATCTGTTAATTTATAATATCTGTTAATTAAATATATTATCTAATTGTAATCAAATGTTATATAATATAGCAGAATTTCATTTTAGGTCTATTTGTTTCACGGCTGTGGCTTCATTGGCCGTAAAGTGTGCAGTATATGTTTTGCATCAAATAGTATGGGGTTTTTTTTTGTTTATTTATTTATTTATTTATTTATTTATTTATTTATTTATTTATTTATTTTTTGAGTTGGAGTCTCACTCTGTCACCCAGACTGGAGTGCAAGTGGCTGCTTCCGGCCACCGCAGCCTCGCCTGCTGGGCTCCGGCAATCCTTCCGCCTCCGCCTTCCGAGTAGCCGGAATTACAGGCGCGCGTTACCACGCCCGGCTGATTTTTTGTAGAGGTGAGGTCTCGCTGCCCAGGCGGGTCTCGAACCCGCGGGCTCAGGCAATCCACTCACCTCAGCCTCCCAAAGGCGCGGGATTACAGGCTGAGCCACCAAGCCCGGCTAGTATGGGTTTTTAATATTCTGTAATCTGATTTTGATTGATTGATGTGGAAATGAGGTATCTTCCACATGGTAAGGCAACAAAAATTAATTTTTTCTCGATTGACTAGAACCTTTTCACTAGTTAAGCTTTCAGATAAATTGGAGATTAACTATTATAAACTTTGTTTCAGTCTGTCACTAAAATTAAAATGTTACCGTTCACTTACTTGCTTAATGTGATGAACATTCATCACCTCTCATTGGTGGAAAGTAATTTGTGAATATTAGCGATTATTGTAATTAGATGTACAGGCCTAGACATTATTTATTCTATTTTAGATTAAACACTGATGTCTGTGCGTATTATTGGGAATTGAACAAAATGTGATGTAGCAGTAGTATGGAATATTGTGCAGAAAATAAAGGCAATGAAATAATCTGTATCTGTTACTCTGGAATAATATGCATAACACGTTAATATATAAGAAAAGCATAGAGTAGACTATAATGCCATTTTTATAAAAAGCAAAAAATTCTGTGTATCTTTGGGTATATTAATAAGAGCTAGAGTAAGATGCAGATAGATTCACCAGTTTAACTGGATAACCTGAGAAAAGTGAGAATGGATGAGGTTTGAGGACATTAACTTTCTATTCAATCATCTTTGCACTATATTACTAAGTAAAGTAAGCACTTGTTACTTTTGTAGTTTAAAACATATAAGAAAATATAGGCTGGGTACAGTGGCTTACACCTATGTAATCCCAGAACTTTGGGAGGCCAAGGCAGGAGGATTGCTTGAGCCCAGGAGTTTGAGGCCAGTCTTGACAACATGGCAAGACCTTGTGTCTACAAAAAAATCAAAAAGTTATTTAGGCATGATGGTGCACACCTGTAGTTCCAGCTGCTCGGGTAGCTGAGGAGAGAGTATCGCTAGATAGAGCCCAGGAGTTTGAGACTGTGGTGAGCCATGATCATGTCACTGTACTCCACTCTGGGTGATAGAATGAGACCCTGACTCAAATGTATTTACTATATATGTATATTTAAAGTATATGAAAAAATATAAATTAAAAGATAGTTTTGCCACCTGTGTGGAAATAAGGAATTAATTTAACAGATAGTTTTTGATTGCCTACTTAAGTACCAGGCACATTGTATTTATCAGTGAACACAGAGATCCTTTACTGATGATACCTGTGGGTTGGGCGACAACAACAGCAGAGGGGAGGCAAGCATAACAAATAAATAAGTTTTATAAGATCTTAGAGGACGATACGAACTGAGAAAAAGAACAGTATAGGATTGGCTTTCAGAGTTTTGTCCTGAGCAACTAGAAGGACAAAATTGCTATCAACTGAATTGGGGAAGGCTGAGGGTGGTGCAGGTTTCAGAGGTATGATCAGTAGTTCAGTTGGATGTGTTGGATTTGAGACTTATGATATGTCTTTGGGTGTCAGAACTGTGACTCCTTAAATTGTCGGAGGATGTCATAAAGGTGAAAAATGGGGGCCAGCAGCATGACACTTTGGAATTAAGTTCATGACAGTGAAGAGTATGAGTGGACTGCCTGAACTCGATGATATCATCAACTTTGTTTAGTGATTTTATTGTTTTAAAGTAAATTTATTTGGAGTTTGGTATAATCTTGCCACCAAAAGTTAAACCTAAACATTCAGTTACTTGTCCTTGCTCCAAGGGAATGTGCAAACTCCGGCCTTTGTAAAAATAGTCAAGGCTAAAATACTCTTTTGACTGAGTCTGTATCCCTTCAGACTCACTTAAAACAGTAAAAAACACACACACACACACACACACACACACACACACACACACACACACACACACACTGTTTGTAATTAGTATACTTGCAGTAAAATACCTTTTTTAGCATATTCTGACTTTAATCAACAACTTAGTCAATTCAAACTACTGAGTATAGCCTATTCCAGAAGATTCCATTAATGGAACCATGTAGTATATAGCTTTTCTAGTCTGGCTTCTTTTATTTAACATAATTCACTTCATATTGGCCCACATAGTTGGGTGTATCAGTTCTTTGTACCACTTTATTGCAAAGTAGTGTTTCATTGCAAAGTAGTGTTTCATTTGCTAGCAGTGTCACAGTTTATTCATTCACCAGTTGAAGACTTTTGGGTTGTTTCCAGTTTGGGGAGTTATTATAAATAAAACGACTATAAACATTTACCTGAAGATTTTTGTATGAACATAAATGTTTATTTCCCTTATGTAAATACCTAGCAGTGAGATTGCTGGGTCTTATGCTAGGTGTATGTTTAACAGTTTTTCATAATGACTGTACTACTTTGCATTCCCACCAGAGATGTGTGAGAGTTTACTTGCTCCACATCCTTCTTAGCACTTGGTATTATCAGATTTGAATTTTTTTGTTTTGTTTGGTAGTTATTCAAATAGATGCATAGTGTTCCTCCATTTTTATTTTAATTTGCATTCCCCAGTAGAAAATATTGAATATCTTTTTAATTTGCCATTTATGTGTTTTCTTTGGTGAAATGACTGCTCAATTCTTTTGCCTGTGTTTATTTTTAGTTTTGATTGTTTGTTTCTTATTGAGCTCTTGAGAGTTCTTTATATATTCTAGATATAAGTCCTTTACCAGATATGTGATTTGCAAATTTTTTCTTCCAGTTTGTAGCATGTCTTTTTACACTTTCTATATAATCTTTTAAAGAGCTGAAGTTTCCAGTTTATCAAATTTTTCTTTTATGGGTCATGCTTTTGGAGTTCTAGCTAAGAAATCTTTGCCTAGCCCAGAGTCACAAAGATTTTATCCAATTTTACTTTTGCAAGTACAGATGGCCCTTTGTATCTGTGGGTTCTGCATATGACTTCAACCAACCACGAATCAAAAATATTTGAAAAATAATTACTTTTGTACTGAAGATGTTCACACTTTTTTTTGTCATTGCTCCCTAAACAATACAGTATAACAGCTGTTTACATAGCATTATATTGTGCGTTACATTGAATTAGGTATTATGAGTAACCTAGAGATGATTTAAAGTATACAGGAGGATATACATAGATTATATGCAAATACTGCACCATTTTATATCAGGGACTTAGGCATGTGCAGATTTTTTGCAGGAGGTTCTGAAACCAGTCCCTAACAGATACTGAGGGACATTTATAATAGTTTTAGATTTTACATTTGGTTCTATGATCCATTTTTAGCTAATGTTTGTTTATGGTATGAGATAAGGATTAAGAATTGTTTTGATTTGTTTCATTTTGCATGGAGATATTCAATTGTTCCTCAGCCATTGCTTGAAAACATCTATTCTTTCTCATTGAAATCCCACTGTATTTTTGTTGAAAAGCAATTGACCTTGTATGTGTGGATCTCTTTTTGTACTCTATACTATGTTCTAATGTATATCTAATAGATTGACTCTAAAATATCTATTCTTTCACCGGTCCATACTGTTTGATTACTGCGTTGGATATGTCTACCAATTTGGGGAGAATTATTGTCTTAACAATATTGAGTCTTCCAATTCATGAACATAGTATCTCTGGGGTTTTTTGGGGGTTTTTTTTTTGTTACTTTCAGTGGTGCTTTCATAGTTTTCAGCTTTCAGAACTTACACGTGCTATTAGATTTATACCTCAATTTTGTATGAGTGTTGCTATGAATGGTATTTTTTAAAATTAGAATTCTTGTTGTTCATTGCTAGAATATGGAAATGTAGTTGATCAATATATATTGACCTTGATTCCCATGACTTTATTAAACTATTTTTCTTAGTTATGGGAGCGTTTTTGTAGATGTCTTTTGAGATTCTCTATATAGAAAGCCATAGTGTCTGTGAATAAAAACAGATTTTTCTTCTGTACTAATGCGTATGCCTTTTATTTCTTTTATTTTCAAATTTGGAGGAAAAGTATTCAGCCATTCACCATCAAATAGCTCTAAGGTTTCTGCAGATAATTCTTTAAGAGGTTGAAGGAGTTTTCTTCTATTGTCATAGTTTACTGAGTGGATATTAATTTTCCCAAATTATTACATGCATCTATTGAAATGACCTTATGGATTCTCTTCTTTAGTCTGTTGATAAGGTTATTGACTGATTTTTGAATGTTGAACTAGAGTTGCATTCCTAAGATAGAAACCTACCTGGTAATGATGTATTATCTTTTTTATATATTGTTTGGATTCAGTTTGCAAGTACTTTCTTTGTAGAAGGTTGTATGTCAATATATGTGAAAGTTACTGGCTTAGTTTTCTTATCAAGTCTTTAACTTGTCTTGAAATCAGGGTAATGCTGAACTCATAAAGAGAGTTAAGAATGTTCTCCCTTCTTCTTCTGTATGCTAGAGAGTTTCCATGGAAAAGGTATTATTGCTTCCTTAACTGTTTGGTAGAGAATTCTGCCATTCTGCCAGTGAAGTCGTCTGGACTCAGGCTTTTCTTTGTGGGAAGATTTTAAACCACAAATTAAATGCGGTTAGTTAGGTTGTAGGACTATTCTGGTTGTCTATTTCATTTTGAGTGGCTTTGACAGACTGTGTCAGATTTAGCAGTTTGTCGGAGAATGTGTCTGTTTCTCCTGGTTGTTAAATGTATGGGCATAGAGTTGTTTGTAATACTCCTTTATCATTCTTTTTCATGTGTAAAGGGTATATAATGATTTCTCCATTTTAGTTTCCTATATTTCTGTCTTTTCTCTTTTTTTCAGTGTTTACATATATAGGGTTTTATCAATTTTATGAACATTCTGAAGCCCTATCTTTGGTTTTATTGATTTTTTTTTGCCACTTTCTATTTTCTATTTCGTTAATTTTGCTCTTCTCTTTATTATTCTTCCTTTTGCTTACTTGGGGTCCAATTTGCTTTTTTTCTAGTGTCTCAAAGAAAAATGTACACTTTTTTGATTTGTGATATTTGTATTCAAAATAAACATGTAACACTATAAATTTCTCCTCAAGTATTGCAGCCTAAAACATTGATATGTTGTGTTTTCATTTTTAATCACTTCAAAATATTTTGTAGTTTCTGTGGCTACTTATTTGACTAGTAGGTTTTTTTAGAAGTGGGTTACCTAATTTCAGACTTTTTGAAGATTTACCAGACATCTTTGTGTTATTGATTTCTGGCTGAGGTATGAATTCCAAATAGTGTCTACGGCTTCCAGGGGTTCTGTACTCTCATGCTAACCCACACTTGACCTTTAGCGGTGTGTAAGAATTCTAGTTGAGTGTCTTGGTTTCCCTCTTGTGTGGTAGCTTCGTCCTCTCATTCTGTGCCATCAGGGAGTCAGTATTCACATTCCATCTTTCCTTGGAGCATCCTGCCCTGCCTATGATTTTGGGCTAGTTAACAACTAAACTCTGTGATGGGTTCAGGTGAAGTTGTAATTTTTGTAAATTATCCTGCTTTTTGTTGGTGATAATGTAGGATAAATACGCTTTCCTGCTTTCTTCATCCTATGATGAAGCCAGTCTCAATGCCATACATTTTGAGCTATAATGTAGGTATTTCAAAATTTAGAATTTTAGCCATAGAACCAGAATGAATAGAGGTTGATGGCATACTGAAATGAATTTTAAGACTTCATTACAGGCAGAACCACAATCCCAGTCTCTTGAACTTCTTGGAACAGCCCTATGGTTTTGTTGTAGTAAAATGTTATTCCACGAACTACAGTGCCATTCTCAATCTTTACATTGTAACATGAGGGAGTTCTTACAAGTACTTGCACTTCTACCTTCCTTCCTAGTTTAAGTGGCTGGGACATTTTTTTTCTCGTGTGGAGGGATGGATGGCAGATTTCAGGGTGCTGCGGCCTAGGCTCATTTTCTTGGAATAGTACGGGTTTCTGCTTAGTAGTACAGTAGTACATCTATGTGAAAAGCTCAGCTTCAGCTCAACTCTTACTTGATTATCTGATTATATAATTAGTCACTTCATTCCAGCCTAGCGATTGTTAAATGAACAGAAGCCAAGGAAATCATCTGTTGTAGAGGACTTTAGGCTGGTAATTGACAAAGGTATGTGACTGTAGACATTCAGTATGAAGACATCTTTTTAAATTATTTTCCATTACACAGTAGTTTGGTGAGTTTAAAGCTTAAACATTGAAAGGAAAAGAGCTAGTTTATGGAAATGATTCTAGGATATGTGTTTAGAGAAACTTTAGCTGTCTAATTTTGGAAGTGTGATCTGATTTTGTTTTGGGGGGTTTGTTTGTTTTTGGTTACCAATTTAACATTATTTATTGCTTTTTTTTTTCCAGAAAATTCTTCCAGGAGGAAATACATCATTTGATGTAGTTTTTCTTGCAAGAGTAGTAGGAAATGTAGAAAATACTTTATTTATTAACACATCGAATCATGGGGTATTTACTTACCAGGTAAGAACCAGAATTAAAACTTTTGTTTATTTTATCTCTGCTTTATCATAAGACAACGTTTTAAGAACTTGGTTCAGAAACTCAGGGGATAATAGAAAATGTAAGAGTTTAGATTTAGAGCATTTTTATATTTATTGTAAATATTCCTATTCAAATCAGACTAAGCAAATGATTTTAAGGCAACAGCTAAAGTGTTAATGCAAGATTGGTTGACAAAAGAATAGTAAAAAATATTTTCATGCTGACTTTTAAAATTGTGTTTAATTTTTACACACTGAAGGAGCATACCTGATAATAATTTAAAGATTAAAGCATTCATGCCTGCTTTTCTCTAGTAAATACTATATTGTTTCCTTTTTAAATAAGCCTATTTTTATGTAAAATTTTTATTCAGGTTATTAAAATAATGTTTGTAAGAATTATATAGTAAATCGTTTTGTGAATCAGTCATTTTTCTGTTGGTGAATCAAGATTTTTATATATCAAGATTATTATGAATAATTGATTGTATTTGCCTGGCAGTATCCTGTACTGACAATACATGCACTTTTGCCTGTGTTATAGATACTGTTGTTATCATTTTTTTTAAGATAAGAAAGTCAAAATTTAGAAAAATTTAAAAATGTGCCCAAATTATACAACTAGTAAGTAGCTGAGCAGAGATTTAAACCCATGTTTTTGTAACTACAAAGATCATAATCTTTTTTTTTTTTTGAGATGGGAGTCTCATTCTGTTGCCCAGGCTGGAGTGGAGTGGCACACTCATGGCCATCCCAGCGTCGACCTGCTGGGCTCCAGCGATCCTTCCGCTTCAGCCTTCCAAGTAGCCAGAACTAGTGCGCTACCATGCCTGGCTAATTTTTGATTTATTGTAGAGATGAGGTCTCGCCAAGTTGCCCGGCTGGTCTCGAACCCGCAGGCTCAGGCAGTTCACTCACCTCGGCCTCCCAAAGTGCTGGGATTACAGGCTGAACCACTGAGCCTGGCCTGTCTTCTTTCTTTACCCCTCCATATGTAATCTTTCACCAAGTCTTCCTCCTAAATATATTTCGAAACAGTCTACTTCTCTTCACTACCACTGCTCTTTTCCAAGCCACTGTCACCTCTCACTGAATTACACTGCAGCTGTCTAACTTCCACTCTCCCTCAACCACTACCACAATCTGTTCTTCTCCCTGTAGCCAGAGGGATTTTAAAAATCTTTTTATTGGTACGTCTCCAATACTATAATGTAGGTTTCATGGGAGTAGGCATATTGAATTGTTCACTACTGTATATATGTCTGGCATCTCAAAAACACTTAATAAATATTTGTCATTTGAATTATTGGTTAGTCAACGTAGGACCATCCCATATGGGAATGAGCTGGGGCTGGGTTTGGTATGAGAGAGATTATCTGGGCCATTAATCCATCTTCTGATGGTTGGAATAGAAAAATTTTTTGATTCCTTGTTTTTTCCTCTTGCCTATTTCTGTTATTCCAATAGCAAATATAGTAAATCAAGTATGTATCCAAATCATGTGTAGAAACTACATTCATGTGTTTTTTTGAAGGTGGAAATTGTTAATATTTTTCCATCTAAATTAGATTCACCAGTCTTCCTACGTCAATTAAAGTTTTAAGTACAAAAATATTAGTTATAAAAGCAACTCAAATTGCATTTTCTTTGTCCTCTGAAATAGGTGTTTGGTGTTGGAGTCCCAAATCCATATCGATTGAGGCCATTCCTTGGGGCCAGAGTCCCTGTGAATAGCAGTTTCTCTCCTATAATAAACATACACAATCCTCACAGTGAGCCTTTACAGGTGAGTTAATGATGGTGATTTTGAATGAGTTCATTTTGATGGAATTAATGTTTTGTGTGAAATCTCTGTTGCAGCTTCCAAGACTATTTAAAATAATAGGACTTTTTATATGTATTAAAGATGGGTGTTGCTTTTAATACAGCTTGCTATAGTCTGAACTTTGGAATACAGCAGTATGGATTTTGAACTTTTGGAACTATTTTTAAACGACTGTAGCTTCTCCGGTGCTGTAGTTTAGGCAGCTCTGCTTTTAATTAAAGAAGAGTTTTCAGCCACCCAGGTTTACTTTTTTTTTCCCCTCGCCTATAAACTCCTTCTGGTACAAAATAAATTTTTTTAGAGTTTGCATTTATTTCTGGTAATAGTTTTTTGGTGATACCAGCCCAGAAACTAAAATTCAGGAAAGGGTAATACAGAACCATGATTAAAAGCAAACTTATTTTTTATTCAAATAATTCGACTCATTACCTTGCCCAGTCTTCCAGTAGTAATTATTTTCAAATTTGAAATCCTTCCTCACTAGCTCCTTGTCTCTTCCAGAGTATGAGTGGCTAGTGTCACTCCTTCAGAGATTTTCTAAAATCCACACCTTACATCCCAGTGACTTCCAATTATATGGCACATGAAGCCATTATAGCTTCTAGTTGTGTTGTCTGTGTTAGAAGTAGATGTGGATGCTTTCTAGAAAGTCCATAATATCTGCATCCAGACCCCAGAGTTCCTTGGGACTGACACTACAGTACTTCATGGTAGCTTGAAAATGACAGATGGGGGGGAGAATAATACATTCTAAGTATAGGCTTTGGCAACTGAAGTGGTTTTGTCCTCCTAGAACCCCCTGGTTATAAAGGTTTGCAAATAGTGAAAGGGGAAATGGAGGAACAAGGGGAGATTTGCAAAGCCTGAGCAGTGAAATGCTTAGGAATTAACAAGCAAAAGCAACAAGAATGAAGTCTTTCCCTTACTTGGCAGCAATTGGGTGAGGATAGCTACTGACAAAAATACTCTGCCCCCACTTTAATTTTTGTAGCTAAATATCTTCATCACAAAAGAGAAACCTGCATTTACAAGTGAAAAGTGTTGCTTCTTCTCTTCACCATCCCTCTGTCATTTATGTCCCTTTGCTACTTTGGGTCATGGTGTATTTTCCACGTTCTGGCTGTTGTTACAGATCTGTACAGAAACCTCAGAAATTCTTGCGGCTTTCTTTCCTTGACTGCAAATGGTCAAGGAACCAAAACCTTGTCCTCTCACTCCATCAGCCCCTGCTGCATGAGTTGCCCCACACTGCTGTAGAAGGGGTATCACAGAGTATCCCTAGGCGGCTTTCTCTGTAGGGGTAGCCAGACCACAGACTAAGAGGCTTGCTCCGTGTGAAAGGATGGCACTTACAGGACTCAGCAGATGTTAGTCAAACTACAGTTGCTTATGTAGCCTTACAGTCTATGCTTTTTCTCCTCAGCTGTCTTATCAAGCTGTCATCCAGAACACTGATCTCTTTGAATTCAGTTTACCTTATCTTTCCGTTTAGAACATTTGAATTTATAATGGACTTCACCAGTGCACAGGAGAGCAAATGGAACACCAAAGTTGCCCTCCTAGAACCAATATAGATTGTTTAACTGGGAAGGCACTCTTTTTTTTTTAGCTGAGAAAATATAGTTTATTTAGAAAATAAGTTAGAGAGAGAGAAAGAGGAGATTTACCTCCCCAAGGTAGGGGAGGGGGCCAAGCCAGGAAACATGGCAACAGCCATAGCTCAAAAAAGCACGTGGCCACACCAGAGTCTAGTAAGGCAGTGGAGGGGAAGGCACTTTTATCCTAATAACCTATGTTATGCTTTGTTGTTAGCCTTGTCCTTAAATTTAATAAAATGTTGTGAAGCAAGAAAATGTATCTGATTTGTTCGTTATACAACACAAACACATGAGTATGTGCTCCCTGAAAAAACTATTAACAATTCAAATGAGTGAAGCAAAAGTTCCTTTGAACTTCCTACTTTCCAGTTCAGCACCGTCTAGCAGAACTTCCTGTGATGATGGGAAAGTTCTTTTTTTTTTTTTTTTTTTTTGAGTTGGAGTCTCACTCTGTCGCCCAGACTGGAGTGCAGTGGCCGCTCCCGGCCACCACAGCCTCGACCTGCTGTGCTCTGGCGATCCTTCCGCCTCAGCCTTCCGAGTAGCCGGAATTACAGGCATGCGCTACCACACCCAGCTGATTTTTTTATTTATTGTAGAGATGAGGTCTCCGTCTTGAACCCGCGGGCTCAGGCAATCCACTCACCTCAGCCTCCCAAAGGCACGGGATTATAGGCTGGGCCACCGAGCCCGGCTGGAAAAGTTCTTTTTATGCTCTAATATCATAGTCACTAGCCACATGTGACTATGGAGCACTTAAATTGGTAGCTAGTGTGGTTGAAGAACTGGACATTTATTTTTATTTCATTTCAACTAATCTAAATTTAAATAACCACATGTAGCTGATAGCTGACAACCTCAGTCCAAGCCCTTATAGATATCACACGTGTCACCTTGGTGTGTGTCATTTCAGACCCTTCCCTGTGCATTTGAGTGGATATATATGGGCACACAAACATTTTTGGTGGGAATTTTTTTTTAATACAAATTATATTCCATATATGTTTGACTTTCTTTTTTTCTAAACTATACTAAATTAAGACAAATAACACTGGACAAAAATGTGTCAGATTCCCTAGTTTCATATAATATTTCCTTTGATTTTGTAAGTTAGACTTTCCTGTCTCCATTTCCTTATTCATTTTCCCCATTATTCATAGCCTGCCTTTTAATTTTCTGTTGCCAAACATTGTTGTGATTGTTTCCTTGATACCTGGAAGGATTAAGTGAAATAATATGTGAAGTTTTCTGGTTTTTCAGAAAAAGTTCTATAGTTACCCCTTCAGTTAAGGTGCCATTTTTAATACGGTAAGCACTATGAAAAGCTCTGTAATAAATCAGGAGGCAAGTAATAATACTCAATGAAAATATTAACTCATCAGTCTTTGCTAAATGCATTGCTTTTACAGTAGCACACACTCCTCCTAAAAAAGAAAAAAGAAAAAAACAAGAAATGTTTAAGCTTATACTAAAATATTGCTGTTTTTCTTGCTTTCTCCTTTCTGCTTTCTCAGATAAAACAAGTGATAAAACAAGTTATAAAACAACTGAAGTTTTTCCACCCATCTCATACTTCACCCCAAATTTAATTGATTTAATTAAATGTATTCTTTGTTTTTAAGAGCTAGGGTTAGCTTACCTGCCTTTAAGGAAGGCCTCCTTCTATATGACCCATTCTGTTCCTAAGTATTTACCCAAGAGAAAGGAAAGCAGATGTCTACACCCAGATTTGTACTCAGTATCCACAGCAGCTTTATCTCTAATGGCCAAAGACTGGAAACAACCCAAATGTCTGTTCAATATATGAATGGATAAGAAACTGCAGTATAGTCATAAAATAGAAAAGAGATGAACTATTAATGCATACAGCAATATGATATTATACTCACTTAAACTGAGTAAAAGAAACCAGACATGAGTACATGCTGTATTATTCCGTTTATATAGAACTCTGGAAATAGAAACTAATCTGTAGTGATAGAGAACAGATTAGTGGTTGCCTAGGAATAGGAAGGGACAGAGAGGGATGGATATGGATTGCAAGGAGCATGAGGAAACTGTTGGGGGTAATGAGTATATTTGATATCTTAATTGCAGTGATTGTTTCATACCTGTATACATGTCAGGATTCATCAAGGTGTATACTTTAAATATGTATTATTTGTTGTACATCAATGAAAACTCTATAAAGCGGTCCCTGAAAAATCATGAGGATGGGTACAAGCCACAGTGGTGTTAGTACCTATGATTTATGCTACCAGTAGAAACCAAATATTCTTATACTGCATTTGAATTGTACATATCTCAGAATAACATTTATTCTGTTCACTATTGTATGATTATGGTAGTTGTTTGAACTACTACTAGACCTTGTTATAAATGTATAAATAAAGAAGCACTTGTGTTACTATGTGTATCGCTAACAGCTTGTAATTTTCATTAAGTATTTCATTTGGAAAAAAGAAATAACACTTTCTAAAATCTAGTCTCTGAAACACCTGTGTACACTATTTTTAGGTACCACTACCACATATATGGGACACTGAATTTGGTGATATGATGTGATGCCTATTCTATATTTGTATCTGTAGATGTTTTTCTTTTTTTTTCTTATGTCATATTTACTTCTCTGTAACAGCAAATCATCTGCACTGGAGAATATGATTTTGAACTTAACCATCACATGTTCTTTTGTTCCAGGTTGTAGAAATGTACTCTAGTGGAGGAGATCTTCACCTAGAACTTCCAACGGTCAACAAGGAGGTACCAGAAAACTGTGGGTGAGTGGTAAATTGTTTTCTCCTGTTTGTGCTCTATTGAAAATAGTTATTTTCTCAAATACACCAGAAAATACTTAATTCCTTATCTTCTGAAGAACTACGAGTAATTTTCTTTATTGTCCTAATATTCAATTTATGTGACATATTTGAAAATTGGATGAGTGAGAAAATATAAGTAGTAATATATACTAAAATATAAGTATATATAATGTTAGTACAAGTATAAGTAGTAATTCTGAGAAAGAGCAGTGAACAAAATCTGCGGGAGCCCCAGGCAGCTGTGTGGTAAGGAAGTGATTTCATATTCTTTCTCAAAATTGTATTGGTAAAGTTGTCTCTGAATCTGATTATTTGTGATGTGCTTTACACTAAGATTTTTTAAAATGTGGGAAATGTTCATTATATTTTTGAAGGCAGAGAATTGAGTGTTCAGATTCACCACTGATAGAGGAAATGGCATTTGCAAAGGGAACTTAGTCAAGCACCTGTGATGACTTAGAAAATTTTAATTGTTAGGTGATTTACATCCTCCTTCAATGTTATTGAATATTTAATAGCAAAATTTGTATCAATGCTTAGAGAACCACTTTCTCTTGAAGAATACCAGCAAATATTAACCAAATTAAGGAATATGCAGAAATTGCCCTATTTGTAAAGGTTCTTGCCATGCCAGAGTTTTTTAAATGTTGTATACCATGCTTTGATCCAAGAGAGGAAAGGCAGTTGTGGTAAATGAGGTGCTTATACCAAGGTCACTCAGGTTGCTGCTCATCTGTAATTGGAGACACATTAATTTACCACTATGAATGAAATTCTAAGGATCAAAGTTTCTTTATTAATTGCTCTGTTAGCACATGCTCCTCTTGATTCTATCTTCTGACCAGTCTTGACCAGAGAAGAGATGTAGAGGTGACATTTTTAGGATGTTGGCTTAAATATTTAGAAACAAATGTCAGTCAATGATTTGGTTATTTGTTTAAATACCCCCCAAAATATAGAATCATGCTAGCAGAGAGAAATATGTAATGGATAGTTCATTTATATTTTTTCAAAAATATGTCTCATCTTGAAATTGTGTGTTTGAAAAACCTTTGGGAGATGCAGTGTGTAACACGATGCTTCAGAGGATTGAATATAAGCTATTAAACTTATACATATTATAATTCTAGATAGAAGAACTAAGAATTTCCTGTGAAATATAATTGGCATCTAATAAACATAAGACAATCCAGATTTCTAGATAGGCAACAACAATAATGAGTGATAGCAGAGTAGCATGCTTCAATACTCTTAGTGACTATAAAAAGATAAATTCTTACTTCTACAAACCTAGAAGTGAGAAAAAAGTCAATGGGCCTTGACCTCGCTTCCAGCCCATTTTATTCCAGAGGCCAAGTCAGCTTTTTAGAGTTGGGAGTAGATGGTCCATCCCTAGATTCCCAGGAGGGTTCCAATCACCTGTTTTCTACTTTGGAACTAAAAACTTAAGAGAGTAGGAGTAAGTGAAGACCAGAAATATCTAGAACACATAGATTTCCTAATACATGCTGAAAGATGTTTGCCGAGAAATTCCACCAGTCCTCAGGAAGCCAGATTGTTCTAAAACCGGGAAAGAAGTATACCCCTCCCCCATTTATTTCCAGTAAGTCTTCGTTAGAATGAATGTTCTGTCATTACAGGACTGAAATTTATGTTATCTTACATACCAAGAGGCAATTAGTAAACTGGATTTACTTGAGAAGCTTTCCTTTGTTTTGTTAGGTTTTAAGTGAAGGGAAAGCTAAGTCTAAACCCTATTGGTTGTCATTTACAGAGATCCCTGTAGCATTTCCCTCTGATGATGACATTTCTTTTGGTTAAATTTCAGGACTGAATGATACACCCGAGCACCACTAACATGTTAAAAGATAAATGATTCTGTAGATTTGTTTTACCTTTCAATGATGATTTGCAATTGACAATTTATTTTCAGATTAACTTCTTTTACTTTGCTTACTTTACATACCACAATTCATCAATTCTGATAAGCACATCTCACCATTCTCCAAAATTGGAGCATGTGTTATATATTTGTTTAATTGGCAATGTATTTTTTCTTAGGCATATAAAATAATGTATCTTTCAGTCAGTGCCATCCAATCCAATAAAATATGGCGGTTTTGCAACTTTACTAAAGCTGTGCTACATTATGGTCTGTTAACTTGTCAGGAAATTCCTCCTTATGAAACCAAGGGAGTGATGAGAGCCAGTTTTTCATCTAGAGAAGCAGATAATCACACAGCCTTCATAAGAATCAAGACTAATGCTTCAGATAGCACAGAGTTTATCATTCTTCCTGTTGAGGTTGAAGTCACAACAGGTTAGTGAAAAACTGAAGAAAGTGCAAGTTTGTTTTGCTTTGTTTTCAATACATTTTACTCTAGCAAAATGAATGATAATTGTTTACTTTTCTTTCTTCCAAGCTCCCGGAATTTATTCTTCAACTGAAATGTTAGATTTCGGTACACTACGAACACAAGGTAAAAAGAAAGAAAGAGAGAGTCTTTATAGGTTAATAAATAAATAAATAAAAGAGCCCAGTATTCAGTGCTGAATGGTTCTGCTATAATTTGTAATTCAGCTTTGAAGTTATTTTTTAGTGGGTTGTGTGATCTTGTGGAAATCTCTTTTTGGAGACTCAGCCTTTATAAGTTTATAGGGTGTGGTAGCACTGCTTACCAGATAGGAAAAAAGGTCATAAAATAACTTGAGTCATCTAAATGGAAGATTGAGGGAGAAAGTAGTTTTCTAGTTATTTAGTCCAGTTGCTCATCCATTCAGTTTTGCTGAATCTTTTTTTATAATCGTAAAGAAAATAAAGAGATTTACTTCATGATTTTGTTTAGATATGAATTATGAAATTGCATTGTAATGACATAATGTTAAAAATCCATCCTAGTTGTTCAGAGAAAGAATTCAGATTCTAAAATTGAAAACAACCAAGTAAAGATTTGTATTAAGGAAAAACCAAGAGTACTTGTAATTTCAGATTTATATAGGCTATATGTAATTTTAAATTTGGTTGTTTAGGATTGGAAACCACATGTTTAAAAATTAGATTTGCTTTTAATATGATAATTTTATATTGTACATTATAAATTTGCTTCATTAGATTTCTAGAGAACTAAAGGGTTACTAATGTCTGAGTTCACTAAACAATTATGTTTTGTTTGTGTGTTTGTTTTTGGTTTGGTTGTATAAGAGGGAACAATTCTTGTAATACACATGTCCTTATGATTAAAGTGATTTCAGTCTAATGTTTCTGTTTATCAATATGATTGTCATTATAGAATAGCTTTAATTTAATATTTTATAAGGTAAAGATTCTAACTTGCTATAAAGTGTACCTTTTTAAGAAATATTTCTCTTCCTCAATTTTAACAGATCTACCAAAAGTTTTAAATCTTCATTTATTAAATTCAGGAACAAAAGATGTACCAATAACAGTAAGTTTTTCCTTATTGTCTTTCTAATTTATATATCTTTCTTTTTAAACTTATGACAAAGTTAAAAATAATTAAACTCTTGCTCTAGAAGAATTCTGTTTTGTGATGTCCTTCTTGGTGGACACTTTGATCCTAAGTCTGATGTGAGAAAACTGTTCTGCCTTGAATCACCCTGATTTTAAGAATGAAAGGGAAAGTAGATGATCTTTTCCAAGCTAAGTTTGAACCAAAATTCATGAGGTTCTGATTTGAGCAGACTCATATAAGAGGCCTGTGGATTCTGAGAAATCCTAGGATCTGTGTGCCATTTGCAAAGAAAAACAAGGTGGAAGGATTCCATAGGGTTGGTTGTTAGACTTACGGTATGGGCAGGTTTTAAAAAAAAAAAGAGGGGAAAAAAGATTCAGATGAGTTGGGAAGAAAAGAAGGACCAGGAAGAAAATAATCAGGAAAAAAAAATGTGGTAGGTAGTGGTAAGAGGGTGCTGTTTTACACTGGTCATAGGCACTCTTTCTAACTGGCAGCTATTGGAGTTGCCCTATAATCTAGAGTCCTCTCTTTCTCTCACATAGACACACAGAGTAATTGACTTTTGTGTCATATAGTGGAATCGGATGCCATTGGATCATTTTAGCCACAAAAAGGGGGATATCCAAGTTTTGCATTGTTCCACAACCCTTCTCCTTGATAACTAAGATACATACATAAGAATTTATTATTATATAGGAAAGTAGAACATTTTTATTATACCTTGTACTGATGCCAGAAACCTAAATTTAGGAAACTCTGATAAAATGAGATAGACCATATGGGCTTGACTGAAAGGACCTTTGTCCATCCATAGCCAAACCCAGATTTTATCACCAGCTCATGGAGTAGAGACAAAGACGAGTATACAAACCCCATCTGAGGAAGCAAGAGATTGTCACCTCAGGTAGCCACAATCTAATGCACAGTGGCCTTCCTCACTAGTAGGATGGAGTCCAGGAAGTGTCCTGCTATCTCACCTGGTATTTCTTCCCACTCATAAGTTTTCCTAATATGGTTTAGGGATTTGATGAGAAAGTGCCTTTACTTATCCCAAGCCAACTGGCTTTACTCTTTACATACAATAAATGGACTGGAGTAAATGTCTTTTTCAATAAACATTTTATAGAAAAATGAAACTTGCAGTAAGCGAATGTGAATAAAAAAATTTAGTATTCAATTTATTTATGACTTGGAATTAAATAGTCCTGTGTTTCCTGTGTTTCTCTTTTATGAAGGTAAATTAAAATACATTGTAAGTGAACATTTTTGCCTTACTGGGTCAGTCACCATACTAGTTTTATTACATGTATTACCTTATTTAATACAGCAGCCTTATAGTTTTCCAAGGAGAAAAACTGAGTCAGAGGTTTGTTGTTGTTTTTTTTTAAATGACTTACCCAACTGTGAAAAATTCAAAAGTTACATGAAAGTATATTATGTAATGCTGCTTAGCAGTCGAGTCTTTCTGAATTTTATAAATATTTTAATTTCATAGTAAATGTTTCTGTTAAAAACCTATCTGTATGTCTATATATCTACATCTCTCCCTACCTATATATTTTTTGTAATATGCAAAGCCAATATCTGCTAATATTTTGGTAGTTTTGTCTTCTTTCCCTCTTCATTCATCATCCATTCATTCATTCAACAAATATTTAATGAGCATCAACTATATGCCTGCTGCTGTACTAAGTGCAGCCCTGAATCAGACCACTGGGGTCCCCTCCCCCCATCGAGCTCATTTTCAAGCAGGTCTTCCAGGAGCTCTGGGATGTGTTTAGATTTTATTCTAAGTGCAACAGGAAATTGTTATAGAACTTTAAGAAGAGAGTAACATCATCTGATTTATGTGTTATGAAAGGTCACTGTGGCTACTTTGGAGAGTGAATTACAGAGGCGGAAGGGCAGAAAGCAAAGGAGACTAGTTATGATCTGTTGCAGTGGTCCATTTGAAAAATTATGGTTGATTAGACTTAAGAGAGCTTCTTAAGAATTTTTCTTTTTGTTTCAGTATTTTCTGCATAATTTACATAATTTCTTGCCTCTTTCCACTTCACAAATATATAGAATTTTTAGGATATGCTAAGCAGCGCTAGAAGCTGGAGAGTTTTTTTTTTGTTGTTGTTGTTTAATTCACCTTCAGGGAATTTATTCTCTTTCTAACTATAGGATTACTCAAGCAAAGGACTCTAAATATAAGTTTCTCACCTGTTAATGGACAGGATGCTCAGGACCAAGTACTCCTGATGTTGTCTTTAATGCAACTTTGAGAAAATGGTTTTCCTTAACATTTACAAAACATTGCTAAATAAATTATGAAATAAATTTGCATGAGATGTCTTAAGAGGAACGTTTGTACAGTGTTTCCTTGGTAGTTGATGAATAGGAATTAAAGATTTACTTATTAATTTTACCCATATCAGCTTGATATGTGCTTTAGGGAATTTGTATACAAATTATTAAAAAATACAGTTGTTTTATATTGAAAGGTTATTTTTGTTTGTTTGCTCAAGTGCTTTTTAAGTTAGTTCCAGAGCATTCTGGACCCTTGAGTCTCACTTGAGAGTTATTGAGTATTAGTTAGGTCTGAATGCTATTAGAAAAAGCTGAATCTATATTTAGCACATATGCAAGCTGCCTTTCCTGGGAATATTGCCATATTTTTCCCACTTCTTGATTATCTTTTGAGTAAGCAATAGTTAGTGACTAATAATAAAACAGTTTGTTAGTATAAATATTAACAAGGTAATAATTGCATATTATTTTTCATTTAAAGTCACCAGAATAAGCCAGTTATTTAAGGTTTTGCTTTGTCTTTGTTTCCTTGGAAAGTGGGTTTTAACTGATTGAGGTTTGTTGGTTTATTTTCAGTAATAATTAGCAATTTAAACCATTTGTGTAAAACATGAGTTGTCAGTTGAATAGTTGTTTACCATTAATGCAACATAGTTTTCCTGTGATGAGGAAGCTCTTACGGTGATGGTGTTTCATGTTTTCAGATGAGAAAAACTTTTTTTCACCAACTATTCTAACTAAGCTCTTACTACTTACAATGGCTATATTTTAACAAATACCATTGCTTAGCTATTTCAGACATGTGTTGTACAAGCTGATAACACTCAAAAAGTATTGCAGTTGTTAAGCATGTTGGAAAATGGCCAAGCTTCTACTATTGCTGTATCATATTCAGTAGGGCAAGTGATAGAATTAGGAATCGTATCTGAAAAGTTCTCTACAAACTACAAAGATTTATATGATCATCTAACAAATCTTGACTTCAAGATAAAAGTACCTAACTTGAAAAACTAGCTAAATTAATTGAATCACAGAATTCTGTGGCTAGATGTGATCTCAGAAAATATGTAATCTAGTACCGTAGGACTTAGTGGGGAAAATGAGTAGTTAGGCAGCTGACTCAAGCTCACACTTCTAGTCCAATAGTTGCATAAAGTGATGGCTACTATGTTTTCATGTATACTTCTATGCTGCTCTCCTTTTCTTTGGAAAAAGTATTAGTTTGGTAATATAGTGTAATGAAATTTTCTCCAGTTTGTGGTTTATCGTACAGTTCAAACTACTTTGTTTTATTGTTTAAAATACACTCAAGGATTAAAGAAATTTGTTGTGTGTTTTTTTTGAGTTGGAGTCTTTTTTTTTTTTTTTTTTTTTTTGAGTTGGAGTCTCACTCTGTCGCCCAGACTGGAGTGCAGTGGCCGCTTCCGGCCACCGCAGCCTCGACCTGCTGGGCTCCGGCGATCCTTCCGCCTCAGCCTTCCAAGTAGCCGGAATTACAGGCATGTGCTACCACGCCCGGCTGATTTTTTGATTTATTGTAGAGATGAGGTCTTGCTGCCCAGGCGGGTCTCGAACCCGCGGGCTCAGGCAATCCACTCACCTCAGCCTCCCAAAGGCGCGGGATTACAGGCTGAGCCACCGAGCCCGGCAGAGTTGGAGTCTTACTCTGTCGCCCAGACTGGAGTGCAGTGGTTGCTCCCGGCCACCGCAGCCTCCACCTGCTGGGCTCCGGCGATCCTTCCGCCTCAGCCTTCCAAGTAGCTGTAACTACAGGTGTGTGCTACCACGCCCGGCTAATTTTTTGATTTATTGTAGAGATGAGGTCTCGCTGCCCAGGCGGTCTCGTTGAACCCGCGGGCTCAGGCAGTTCACTCACCTCAGCCTCCCAAAGGCAGGGGATTACAGACTGAGCCACCGAGCCCGGCTAGAAATTTGTATTTTAAATGGTTGCTAATAACAGCTTTACTGATAAATGAAGGTATTACATATACAAGTCATTCAGTTCCCACCCTCAGTTAGAGACTCAAAAGTAAATGAGAAAGGGGTTCTCAGAGAAGAAAAAGGAAGGAAGATAAAAGAATTAAATTGCTGAGAGAGCCTGAGGCCAAGAGCTGAGGCTGGTAAGATTCTAGCATAGAATACTAGAGAACCATCCTTAGGGTCATCATTTCAGGCACTGTGAAGACTTGCTAACAGCCTGCGACCAACCCCCCCCCCCACCATGGAAAGAGAGATGCTCTAGCAGAAGTCTGCGGTCAGTATTTTGTAATCAGCTTCATCCCCTATAATCCACACACAAAGCAGAAGGACACTTCTCTTTCTTCACACTTTCTTGGGTGCTTATTGTACCCTTTGATGTTCAGGTTAAGCAGATTTCGCCTTTATAAATAAGCTAAAAAGAGTGGGCAGGGAGCCAGAGGAAAGAACTTGGTGACTTGCTGGATCACTAGCTGCACCCCTACTAATGGGCATGCCTGATAAGTTTCATAGAAGAGAAGTGTTCTTTTCTACAGGAAATGACTGGATTTGACAACAAGTTTATAAAGCCCTTAAAAATTCAACAAATACTCCATTGTTTTCAGACCAACATGAAGATTAAAAGTGAGTTATATAGGAAGATTTTTTTTTTAAATCAGGATTTGTGTACAATACCACGTTTTTGTGAATACATGTTTGTGCAATAGGATGTCAGGTAAAGGGCCCTGGACCGCGTCAGGAAACCTAGTTTCCAGTCCTGCCTCTTGATGCCTAACTATCGAAACATCACTCTGTAGTACAAGATCTCTTCCTCAGCAAGACAGAAAAGATGGTTTTGAGTTCTTTAAGGTACCTTCCAGTTGAAAAGGCTTTGTGTCAATGAGGAAATAAAAAATAACTGTACCCTAAAATATATATATATATAGAGAGAGAGAGAGAGAAAGAGTTGGAGTCTCACTCTGTCACCCAGGCTGGAGGACAGTGGCACTCTCACAGCCACCTCATCGTCGACCTGCTGGGCTCCAGCGATCCTTCTGCCTCGGCCTTCCACGTAGCCGGAACTATAGGTGCATGCTACCGCGCCCAGCTAATTTTTTATTTATTGTAGCAACAAGATCTTACCAAGTTGCCCAGGCTGGTCTTGAACCTGCAGGTTCAGGCAATCCACCCACCATAACCTCCCAAAGTGCTGGGATTACATGCTGAGCCACCGAGCCTGGCCAAAAAAAATTTTTTAAACATACTGTCAAAGTATAATCTTTTCCTATTGTTTGTTATTTAAGTGTTCTGCTCTCTTCCAGCTTGAACATCCCTGTGTTCAGCTTCACTGATCAATCCCATAGCCAGTAGTGCAACCCTGCATGGGACTGCAGTGCACCCCATTAGCACAGAGAGGAAGAGAAAATGCTATTAGAGATGATGTCTCAAAGCTACCTTGGCACTGGGTACCAGCTCCCAAATTCATGTTCCTTCTTTATCCTTATATAGTCCAGATATTACATTTAGTATTATGGAGTTCTTTAAGAGGGACCTGTCTTCTTCATGTTGCCTCCTCTGATGCATGAATTAAGTATTAATTTGGAAGATAAATACCTTATTTTCATGTTTTATGTTCTGATACCCAGTGTACTAGTTGGTCTTTAGATTCTTACTCTTGCTAACCTGTCATATTTTTTTTTCCTCTGATCATCATATTTTAAATAAAGATAACCTAATTTAAAGTTTTACCAGTTTCGCCTACTCCATTTAAAGGGACGACATGAGTTAAACTTTTCAAATTTTGATTCTGCTTTACTTTTCCAATATACTTTCCAGTATAAGGCAATTGAACCACTAGGCTAAACTAATGCTATATATGTGTTTTTTCCTCTTTGCAGAGTGTTCGGCCTACACCACAAAATGATGCTGTAACGGTACACTTTAAACCAATTACATTAAAAGCGTCAGAAAGTAAATACACCAAGGTTGCAAGTATTAGTTTTGATGGCAAGTATTCACCTTTTTCTCTCTGATAGAGTGATATTATTTTGATAAAATAGAAAGCATCTATGTTGTGACTTCTTAATATAGAAATCCAGTCTGTTTTACAAGCAAAATTTATATTACTGCTTAGATTTATTTTTTTCTGTGAACTATGATGATCTTTTATATGATTAATTCATAAAAAAACGATAACTTTATAAAGTTAAATCAGTATTAGCAATAGAAAAATATTAGCAAATACATTAGGATTGGAATCATATCTGTAGTCTAGGCTAGCCTTTTTACACACGTCTGTTTTAATTTGCCTTAATTATGAAGTCATAATACATTTGAATTTCAGAAGCATGTCTGAATTTGAAAGCAAAAATAAAGTATTTGTAACATTTTCATATACTGGCTTTTATAAGCAAGTCAGATGGTAGTCTTTATGATAGAATTGTCATATTAGCTATTTATGATCAAAATCTTCAACAAACTAGGCATTGAAGGAACATATCTCAAAATGGTAAGAGCCATATATGACAAGCCAAGAGCCATCATCATACTTAACCACGAAAAGTTGAAAACATTCTCCCTTAGAACAGGAACAAGACAGGGATGCCCACTCTCACCACTCTTATTCTCACCACATCATCCTGGAAGTCCTAGCAAGAGCAATCCGGCAAGAGAAATAAAAAGGTATTTATTGGCAAAGAGAAAGTCAAACTATCTGTTTGCGGATGACGTGCTTGTATACCTAGAAAATTCTAAAGACTCCCCCAAGAAGCTCCTAGACCTGATAATTGACTTCAGTTAAAATCTCAGGATAAACAAATCGATGTACAATAACACTTAAGCTGAGAACCAAATCAAGAGCTCAGTCTCATTCATGCTAGACACACACACACATACACCCCTAGGAGTACACTTAACTAAGGAAGTGAAAGACCTATACAAGGAGAACTACAAAACATTGATGAAAGAAGTTGTAGATAACACAAACAAATGGAAAAACATTCTGTGTTCGTGGATTGGAAAATTCAATATTGTTAAAATGACCATGCTGCCCAAAGCAATCTACAGATTCAGTGAAATCCCGCTCAAAGTACCAACTTCATTCTTCACAGAACTAGAAAAAAAACAATCCTAAAGTTTATTTGGAATCAAAAGAGAGCCCAAATAGCCAAAGCAATTCTAAGCAAAAAGAACAACTGCAGAGGCATCACACTGCCTGACTTTAAATTTTACTATAAGGATATAATAAATAAAACTACAGGGTACTGGTACAAGAATAGACATATTGATCAATGGAACAGAATAGAGAACCCAGAAATAAAACCACATTCCTACCACCAGCTGATCTGTAACAAAGCCAACAAAAATAAACTATGGGGAAAAAACACCCTATTCAATAAATGGTGCTGGGAAAATTGGCTAACCATATGCAGAAGAATGAAATTGGACCTCTATCTCTCACCATATACAAAAATTAACTCAAGATGGATCAAAGACATAAATGTAGACCTGAAACTATAAAGATCCTTGAATAAAACCTAGGGAACACTCCGCTGGACATTGGTCTATGCACAGAATTCATGACAAAGACCCCAAAAGCAAGTGCAACAAAAACTAAAATAGACAAATGAGACTTAGTCAAACTAAAAAGCTTCTGCACAGCAAAAGAAATAATCAACAGTTTAAAAACCTACTGAATGGGAGAAAATATTTGCAAATTACACCTCAGACAAAGGACTAATATCCAGAATCTACAAGGAATTCAAACAACATGCAAAAAAACAAATAGCCACATCAAAAAATTGACAAAAGACACGAATAGACACTTTTCAAAAAAAGATGCACAAGTGACCAAGGAACACATGAAAAAATGCTCAATATCATTAATTATCAGAGAAATGCAAATTAAAACCACAGTGACATACCATCTCACACCAGTCAGAATGGCCATTGTTAGAGAGTCAAACAACAACAGATGTTAAAGTGGTTGTAGAGAAAAGGGAATACTCATCCACTGTTGGTGAGATTGTTAACTAGTTCATCCTCCATGGAAAACCGTCTGGAGATTTTTCAAAGAACTAAAAATTAAATTACCATTTGAGCAAACAACCCCAAAGGAAGAGAAATCAATATATGAAAAATATTCCAAATGCATCAATAGATGTAAAAACAAGAAACACATAATTATAATTACTAGATCCAGAAAAAGTTTTCGGTAAAATCAAGCATCACTTCTTGATAAAGCCCTTGAACATGTAGGCATAGATGGAATGTACCTCAAAAAAGAGCTATCTATGATAAACCCACAACCAATATACTGCTAATCAGACAAATTGGAAGCATTTCCCCTGAAAACCAAAACAAGACAAAGCTGCCCACTCTCACCCCTCCTGTTCAGCTTAGTGTTGGAAGTCCAAGCTAGAGCAATTAGACGAGAAGGAAATCAAGGGTATCCAAATAAGAAAAGAGGAAGTTACGTTATCCCTCTTTGCGGATGACATGATCCTATATATTGAAAACCCAAGATAACTGTGGCAAAATCTCAGGGTATAAAATAAGTGTGCAGAAGACAGTCGCATTCCTATGGACCAACAATAACAGACAGAAACTGAAAAAAAAGCACAATCCCATTCACAATAGCCACAGAAAAAAAAAAAGAAGAAATATCTTGGCATCTTCCTAACCAAAGAAGTGAAAGACCTTTACTATGAAAACTACAAAACACTGTTCAAATAAATCAAATACAGCACAAACAAATGGAAAAATATTTCACACTCATGGATTGGAAGAATTAACATTGTTAAGATATCCATCCTACCAAAGACAATCGACAGATTTAATACAGTACCCATTAAATTACCAGTGTCATTCTTCTTAGACCTGGAAACAAATATAGAAATTCACATGGAAACATAAAAGACCATGAATAGCCAAAAAAATCCTTAGCAAAAGAAACAAAGTGGGAGGTATTATGCTTCCAGACTTCAAACTCTGCTATACAGCTACAGTAATCAAAGCAACCTGGTATTGGTACAAGAACCGGCATATAGACCAATGGAACAGGCTAGAGATTCCGAAAGCAAAACTTCAATTTTTCAACCAACTCATCTTCAACAAAGCCTCCACCAGCAACCACTGGGGAGAGGAGAACGTATTTAGTAAATGGTGCTGGGAAAATTGACCACATGCAAAAGACTGAAACAAGACTCCTACCTATCACCATACACAAAAATCAACTCTAAGTGAATCATAGAGCTAAATATAAAACCTCAAACTATAAGCATCCTAGAAGAAAACATAGGAAACACCTTACAGAAATTGGAATAGGCAACCAATTCCTGATCAACTCTCCAAAAGTGAATGCCATAAACGATAAGATAGGCAAGTAGGACCACATCAAACTGAAAACCTTCTGCAGAGCAAAATAAACCATCAAGAAAGTGGGGAGACAGCCCACAAAAAGGGAAAAAATATTTGCCGACTGTAAATCTGACAAAGGCTTAACATCCAGGATCTACAAGGAACTCAAAACATGCTGAAAGGGAAAAAACCAGCCCTATTAAAAAATGGGCAAAAGACATACAAGCAGCGCTCAGTCTCACCAATCATCAAAGAAATGCAAATTAAAACCACACTGAGGTTCTGCCTAACTCCAATCAGGATGGCCATCATTAATAACTCAAAAAACAACGGATACTGGAGAGGATGAGGGGAAAAGGGAACACTTCTACACTGTTGGTGAGAGTATAAACTAGTACAACCACTATGGAAAACAGTGTAGCGATTCCTAAAAGATCTAGAAGTCAACCTTTCATACAACTGAGCAGTCTCCCTTCTGGGAGTATACCCAGAGGAATTCAGATTACTCTATAAAAAAGATAACTGCATACCCATGTTTATTGCAACATTATTCACAGCAGCAAAAACATGAAACCAGTTGTGCCAGCCATCACAAGTGGACTGGATAAAGAAAATATGGTGCATTTACACGATGGAATATTATGCAACCATAAAGAAAAACAAAATTATGAACTTCACAGCAACCTGGATGGAATTAGAGTCTATACTATTCAGTAATTTATCACAGAAACAAAGATCTGAGTACCACATGTACTTACTCATAAGCGGACCCTGAATATTTATAATACTATAAAAAAGGGATTGGCAGTAGTGGAACACTGCCACAGGGGGAGGCTTATAACATCAATAAGGGTATCCATGCTTTACCTGTATGATGACCATGTATGTACCTAACCCTGAATTGTACCCCATATTTTTAAAATAAAAAGAGAAAAAAAGAATATGAATGTATGAAGAAGATCTAGAAGACTGGAATATATTAAAACTTCACTATTATTAATAGTGTTGTTATACAGAAAGTTATCTTTTTTATAGAGTGATTTAACAGATTGTTTAAATAATAAAAAAGAAAAACATACCTGTACTTGTATGTTCATTGCAGTGCTATTCACAATAGCAAAATCATGGAACCAATCTAAGTAGTCACCAACAATTGACTGGTTAAAGAAAATGTGGTATATGTACACCATGGAATACTATACTATACGGCCATAAAAAGGAATTAAATCATGTCCTTTGCAGCAGTACTAATGGAGCTGGAGATCATCATCCTAAGTGAACTGAAACAAAACTACCATATGTTCTCACTCGTATGGAGGAGCAGAACGGTCACAAAGGTGGAAATAAAAGACACTGGAGACACCAGTGAGGGGGAGAGAGCTGGTTAGGGGTTAAGGGTTCAGAAACTACCTATGGGGCACATGAGACCCAATCACCACCACTACACAATATATCCATGTAAGAAATATGCATGTGTACCCCCGAGTCTAAAATGAAAAAAAAGCTGTTTCAAACGTGTGTCATGTATATTGTGTCATTTGATATGTTAAGTCAACCCGTACTTTATCATTTTTATAGCATGTTTTATTCAGTTTTGCCTACTTTAATCAGATATTTAGATAGTGACTTTATGGGTGCTTAACCATCTATATAATTAAATGAGAACTGAAACTCTGAACAGGGCTTTTCTCACAGTGGCCCATGCAAGTGAGTACCTGCAAAGCTTAGACTTGTCTTTATAATGAAGCCACCCCTGCTCAGAGTCCACATTTTAGAGTTTAGCTCCTTATCAGATGGGAGTATTTGTTCAGTGAATGTAAGGACACTGGCACACAGTGTGTATGAGAGCATCTGTGCCTGCTGCTCACCTGTGGAGAGTTCTGGGAAGGGTCCAGAACAACTACACAGATTGGGTGTCAGCCTCAGGATTCATTCTTTGTGCTCAGTGAGAACTCCCAAGGAAGCAAAATCTAGTAGGTGGCATACTTCCTATTCAAGAAATAGTATTATGGAAGGTATTGATGCCATAGTTATTTCCAGATCTGTGATAAATTGTCTTCTATGCTGCTGGGAGACCACCTTCATGCCCACCACTGTCAACATCAGATGTATATTCCCTTCTCTTATGGAGAAGATAGAAGCCCGTGGTAATTCCTGACCCCTGAGAACATTTAGGACTCACCTTCACAGTTGTGCAGTTAGTTCTCCCATGTGCTCTGCATTGATGAAGAGCTTCTCTTCTCCAGGTCCTGTACTGACAATCCAGTGAATGTTTCCATGCTGTAAGTAAATGCAGTGTCATTAGTGTTGGTTCTTCGGAGATCATAGGCTCTAAAATAAGTGGGGTTTTCTTTTTGTTTTTAAGGTGGGGTCCAAGTCAGGATTAGGTACATAAGTTGTCTATGTACAGTTGAAGTTTGGGCCCCCTGTTGGTCCTCACTTCACCTGGTTTATGATCAGGTACCTTTATTGATGTTATGTGCCCCTACACCCTCCCTCTCCAGCAGTGTCCCACTACTGCCGATCCCTTTCTTGTAGTAATATGATAAATGCTTAGGGTCCACTAATGAGTAAGAACAAGCGGTACTCAGTTCTTTGCTTTTGTGATAGATCACTGATAAATAGACTCTAAATCCATTCAAGTTGCTGTGAAGTCCGTCACTTTGTCCTTCTTTATGGTTGTGTAATATTCCATCATGTATATATACCACATTTTTTTAATCCAGTCCACTTTCAATAGGCAGCACAGTTGGTTCCGTGTTTTTGCTGTTGTGACTAATGTTGCAATAAACATGTGTGTACAGATCTTTTTTGTAGAGTGATTTGAGTTCCTCCAGGTATATTCCCAGAAGAGGGATTGCTAGGTCATATGGAAGGTCCATTTCTAGATCTTTTAGAATTTGCCACACTGTTTGTACTAATTTACACTCCAACCAACAGTGTAGAAGCATTCCCTTTTCTCCGTGTTCTCTCTAGCATCTGTTGTTTTTTGAGTTATTAATGATAGACATCCTGACTGGAGTTAGGTCGTATCTCAATGTGGTTTTGATTTGCATTTATTTGATGATTAGTGAAGCTGAGTATTTTTTCATGTATCGGTTGGCTGTTTGTGTGTCTTCTTTTGAGATGTGTCAATAAATTATGTAATATTAAACACAAAGGCAAAGGGAAAGCAGAATCTTTAAGAGCAAGTACTACGTTTCTTAAAAGTGGGTTTTTAATATCACAGGGATACCCTCCACCCTCCATCTCACCCACTATTATCCTAAAACCCACACAGAATACCTCTCTGAGGTTGCTATGAAGATCAGCCAGGAAGTGGGTTGTATTTAACTTGTAATATTTTCAGAATGCACCTCGTCTATATTAACTCTACAGTGTTCACTTACCTTTCTTACCAAAAGTCACTTCTTTATGTTTTGTTTGTTTGTTTGTTTGTTTGTTTGTTTGAGTTGGAGTCTCACTTGGTTGCCCAGACTGGAGTGCAGTGGCCGCTCCCAGCCACCGCAGCCTCGCCTGCTGGGCTCCGGCGATCCTTCCGCCTCAGCCTTCCGAGTAGCCAGAATTACAGGCATGCGCTATCACACCCGGCTGATTTTCTGATTTATTGTAGAGATGAGGTCTCACTGCCCAGGCGGGTCTGGAACCCGCGGGCTCAGGCCATCCACTCACCTCAGCCTCCCAAAGGCGTGGGATTACAGGCTGAGCCACCGAGCCCGGCTTCTTTATGATTTTTAATTGAATTTTCTTGACATTGTTGACTATTTCATTTGCTGAAATGTAACTTGATATGATACCATGAAATACCTAAATTAAAGACTTTATAATCAATCAGCCTTACATCAGAGCAAATAGTGAAGAACTGAAAGCATCCAGAAATGGTTAACTAGCAAGCAAAGAAGTAAAGGCTTAATGGGAATTTTGGAACTCTAAAGTCACTGTCTGCACATAGTTATATCCTAGATGTCATACCATTTCTTCTGTTTTTTGTTCTGAAGTTGGATGACACATATTTTTAGAGCTTACATATGTATTCTCATAAGTGGAAATGTTCCTGAAGTACTTCAAAGGGTATAAAGATAAACAGCTTCTTTATTTGCTTTGAAAGGATCATCTAATGGATACCCAGATTAGACTGAATCGATTTCTGTAATCCCAGATAGAATTATTCAAAACTGCTACAAAATCTCAAGGTTTTACTTTATCTGGGAGGACAATTGAATATGATGGTGGGAGGGGATTTGTTTCCTCTTTTACCATGAGGTCTGGTTAATGTGAGAAGTCAGACCCCTTAACTCTTGATTCTTCTTATACCCTGCAACTTTATTGCTATTTGTAGCTAGACTCTGGCCATACAGGGAATGTAATTTCTTTCTCAGTACTGCTGCAAACCAGTAGTTCTCAACAAAAGCAATTTTGCCTCCTAAGGCAACATTTGGCAATATCTGGATACATTTTTGGTAGTCCCAGCTGCAGGGATGCTACTAGCATCTAGCAAGCAGGGACCCAGGATGCTGCTAAGCATCCTGCAATGCACAGGACAGCCACCGCTGCAAGGAATTAATCTGGCCTGTAATGTTAAGCGGTGCCAAGGTTGAAAAACTCAGCTGTAGAAAAGTAAATTAGATACGGTGTTTTTCTTCCTGAATTGTAGTCACTTGATAATTCTTTATCTCCTTTTCTTATTATAGGAAAAATAAAACATTTCCCCCTTTTTCTATGACAGATGTGGTATTTGATTTAAATTTTTATACAAAGTATTCTGTTTACCAGTTTGAAAACTCAACTTTTTAAGACTTTGTCGGTTCAAATAAAGTCATATACTCTTTGATAATAAAAGGTGACAGAGATTATGTTTTATGCTTCCTTTCAGCATCAAAGGCAAAAAAGCCGTCTCAGTTTTCTGGGAAAATAACTGTTAAAGCAAAGGAAAAGACTTATTCTAAACTTGAAATACCATATCAAGCAGAAGTTTTAGATGGGTGAGTTTCTTTTCAAAATAAGTTTTATAACTTTTTTCTAATCAGTAAATTATTTTCCCACTAAATGACCTTAGAAAAAATACTAGCCAAGTTTACATAAACCTGCTGGAATTATTTTTGAAAAGAACTACATCAACTATAAAGGAGAAAACCTCCTATATTTTGTTTATATTTTACTTTCCTAGAAGAGAGAGCTAAGTGGGATGATACAGTCGACTTAAATGAAGAATATGATTTTTTAATAATATTTTAATCATTTGAATCATTTCCTTTCTATCATGGCATTTGTAACATGTAAGTGATTATGGTTTATTATTAAAGTATTTTGTCTCTTGAAACAAAATTCTTTTTTTAATAAATTTATAAACACTTCCAGAAGAATTATTTTTCTAAATGGGAAATAGCATATAGTTCATTTTCTAATTATTCTTTAACCAATAATAGTTTATTATTCAACTTGGTAGATTCATTTTAACAAAGCTCATTAATACAGTCTTAATTGTAATTATTTGATTACATACAATTTATTAGAGAATGGTTCTTTAAGTGTCAACATTTGGCAAGCTATATTTTGTTTCAAGCTATATTATGTGGTCAATCACTAAATTATTATAGCTCTAATTCTTTAATACAGTTCTTAATGCTAAAAGTAAATTATTACTCAACAACAACAGAACTTGGATTTTAAATTAACACATGGAATTAAAGATGATTTATTTTGTTGTTTTGGTTTTGTTTTCTTAATAGTTACTTGGGATTTGATCACGCTGCAACATTATTTCACATCCGAGACAGTCCTGCTGATCCTGTGGAAAGGCCAATTTACCTTACTAACACTTTCAGTTTTGCGACCCTCATTCACGATGTGCTGCTACCAGAAGAAGCCAAAACAATGTTTAAAGTATGTCTGGGAACCTTCATACTTTTTATTTTATTGGTCTACCAGCTAGGTGATACTGACATATTGTTTTTTTCTCTCCCATCATTCCCTAGGTCCACAACTTCAGCAAACCAGTCTTAATTCTTCCTAATGAATCAGGGTACATTTTTACCCTGTTTTTTATGCCTTCCACATCATCCATGCACATAGATAACAACATTTTACTCATTACCAATGCTTCTAAATTTCATTTACCTGTGCGAGTATATACAGGCTTTTTAGATGTAAGTATATTATCTACCTTTAAAATTTAAACTCCTAACCATACCTTTTGTGTTTTCAGATATCATTAGGCAGTTGGGTTGCATACTCTTATGTTTTGCCATTATCTGTGCCCTACAAATTGATCTAATTCTCCTAGTCAGTACTTTCAAGATAACTTGTTTTCACCCTTCCCAGCAGCTGTCTCGTGTGATACAGTTGACTCATCCAGGTATACTCTCTACTTAGATCTTTTCTACATTCTGCTGTATCTTGGTTTTACTTTTAAACTGTTGTAATGATGAGGAATTTTTTTAAAAAACTAAATGGAGGAAAAAATAATCGAAAAAAATAGTACAAGGAGAGGGACTTATGTAGGGAAGAGCAGACCAAAACCAGGAAATTTCAGGATGAAGAAAAGAACCAGATAGTGAAGAGGAAAAAAAGATGGTAATGACACACAATTGGAAGAGTAATCTAAATATGACAAAGGAAGAGTGAAGGTCTTCCAAGTCCAGAAAGTAAGCAAGGCGAAGAAATCCAAACAAAGCTGTCCTGAGAGTGATCAATGAAAGCAACTTAGATAAGAACTGAAATGGTTAGGAATCATAAAAAGAAAGGTAGATCATACAGAAATGTAGTCTCCTAAAAAAGCACCACTTAAAATTTTAGAACTGGAGGAACCTTTAGTCTTGTCTCACTCCTTCTTCACTTATGTTTTAAAATGATCATTCATGATGCTTACTGGGACCACATACTTTTTGCCCAATCTCCTGGAGCTTCACCTAACTTTAGTTTCCTGCTTCTTTCATGTGCCTTCAGAGGGGAGATAGCTGCTCAGTAGAAAGCATAACTATTTTCATTTCTGAGTACTCTAAAGATTTTCATAATACAAAGTTCTCACCTATATTGTGTGTGTGTGTGTGTGTGTGTATGTGTGTGTGTGTGTATAAAGTATAGATACTTTAATATATCTTAATACATTTACTTTCTGTTGGTAATTTTTTATTACTTAAATATGAGTTTATGTTTAATCCGATTCTTTTTTAACTTTCCAGTACTTTGTGCTGCCCCCCAAAATAGAAGAACGTTTCATAGATTTTGGAGTTCTGAGTGCTACAGAAACGAGTAATATTTTATTTGCAATTATAAACAGCAATCCAATTGAGGTAAAAAAAAACAAAACTGTTTTCTATATTATATTTAAGGATTTTATGCTTACATTGTGATAATCACTTTAATATTTTTCTCTTTTTTAAGTTGGCTGTAAAAAGTTGGCATATCATAGGAGATGGTTTATCAATAGAACTTGTAGCTATGGAAAAAGGTAATAGAACTACAATGATTTCAAGCCTTCCAGAGTTCGAAAAATCCTCTTTATCAGACCAATCATCAGTGAGTAAACTTTCTCATTATTTCCTTAAACTAAAATGGATGTCTAAATTGCAAATAAGAGACCATTACTGTGTTGCATATCTCAACTAATATTTTTATGTGATTCATAATAGCATTGGCTATTTGCTATTAAAAGGACCTTGCGGGTAATCTACTTCAACCCCTTCAATTTAATTTATCTTTTTGTAACACAAGTGTCATTACAATAGAAATTTTCATGGCTACAGAACTAATCCTGTGTTCACTGAATCTACTGGGTAAGATATCCCTGAATATTGGTAGAAAGTGTTTTTTATTATACAATAATATTTCTGGCCTGTTTTCTATACTAATTAGAAGAGAATATCAATGAGGCAAACACTGTTTGATCTCTGTGTGAATCTGCCCAGATACTTTTATTCTGTCTTATAAACATGTATAGTTGGTCGTGGAGAGCACTAAACAAGTGAAAACAAATATATTACCCTCAGTTTTCACTACTACCAAAAAGAAAACTTGGAGTTTATACCTACTGAGAAAAGAATTAGTAGAATTACCTTCTGTGAAAAGGAGCATCACATCTCATCTGCAGGTTAGGATAGAACTCTTTGGGGAATTTTACAAAAGTCCTTATTCACACAAATTGTTGACAAAGATGCTTTCATGGAATGCTATAGGTTTGGTGTTTTGATATAACCAGTCTCAGCTGCTCTGAAGACATAAATTAACATTACAGAGTTACATTCAGAGTTATAATCGAACCATCAGTGTACGCACTCCTGGCCCCTGTGACTGAAGGGTTGGGGAAAGGCTGTCTGTCCTTTTCAGCCCTCACTCCCTGTAGCCATTAGCCATACAGATCCATGAGTGGACAGTAAGGCGCTCTACTGGCAAGAGGACCTTACCCACCCCCCAGCTTTCTCAGCAACCCACAGAATAAGTGTAGTGGATAAACATCAAGGGATGGATATTATTTTGAGATATTTGTACATGATGATGTGGTAATTCAGTGTCATTCTGGTATATTTTAGGATTTGGAAGTCATTTTATCACTCTAGCCTTCATTTCCATCTTAATAGGAAACTTCAACTAGCCAGACTAATGAATGATACCATTTCTATTATACAGGTAATATTAGCTTCAGGCTATTTTGCAGTTTTCAGAGTTAAACTTACTGCAAAAAAACTAGAAGGGATTCATGATGGAGCCATACAGATCACAACAGACTATGAGGTAAGGACTTTATAGGGATTCACATCAATGGGGTTTTTCTGAATAATTCAAACAGAATTAAGTTCACTCATAAAGTTACAGCTCACCAATTTCATACCTTAAAACCTGAGTTTTTGAGAATAGTGTTTAAAAGATCGTTGCTTATTAGCTTATAGCTTTCTGATAAAACCCAAAGACCTTAAAAGCAACTTCAGAAACATGCCTTTGGCACATTTAGAATAACTCTGTTAGAAACCTGCATACGGATAGTTATATCATTGCACAGAGCCTAACTGAATTTCTGAGTTACATATCTCTGATTCTTCCTGCAATCATAAATATCCTGCTCTGTAACATTTCCACAAAGGAGGAAATCCTATCTTGATTTTAGTGTTCATGTTTGTATTTGCATGCAACATTTAAAGTTAAGGGACAAAAAGAAGGGCATTAAGCTTTTTTTTTTTTTTTTTTGAGTTGGAGTCTCACTCTGTCCCCCAGACCGGAGTGCGGTGGCCGCTCCCGGCCACCGCAGCCTCGACCTGCTGGGCTCCGGCGATCCTTCCGCCTCAGCCTTCCCAGCCGGAATTACAGGCGCGTGCTACCACACCCGGCTGATTTTTTTGATTTATTGTAGAGATGAGGTCTCGCTGCCCAGGCGGGTCTCGAACCCGCGGGCTTAGGCAATCCACTCACCTCAGCCTCCCAAAGGCGCGGGATTATAGGCTGAGCCACTGAGCCCGGCTGGCATTAAGCTTTTAAAAGATTCTTTGTAGGGTTTCTGTTACATTCAACAAGATTTTGAGTGAATATATTTTTGCTAAACCTAAGTATTTTTAAACATTCTTTGAGAAGTTGAGCACTGCTAAATTGACCAAGTTGCCACCATCGCCCTCCTATGTGTTTTCAACACACACAAACCCCCCGTGAACAAAATCTAATTGTAAAATAAATGAAGTTGACCATTTAATGATAAATAATTTTTTGGAAGTATGTCAAATTAACTACCTCTTTAAGTGAGGAATTTATAGCAGAAATTCATGGCAGAAACAGGCACATTTCAGAACTAAGATAATTTTTGTTAATGTGGAATTAAGAGAAAATATCCTAGAAAAGTATCTTTGTGAGTTACTAACAGAATATGAGTCAGAATTCTACCTCTAGAATGTTCAATGAATTTTTTAAAATGAGGTTGATGTCCTATTTCTATACAAAAAATAACTGTATAACTGGAAAATGCTGAATTTTTCATACATTGTTTTAGGAGTAAAATTTGACTTTCTTTTCAAAAAATGATAATCTACAAAATACTTGTATTTTGAAAAATCTGTCTTCATTTCTTCCCTGTTGTTAGTCTTGTTTACCACGTTTTCAGTGAGTTACTGAAAAGTACATGGAAATTTACTGTATTTCATGAAGTACAGTGGACAGATTAAACAGTATCCATGAGTGATTTTAGTATTGTTTGAGTTAGTTATTGTCAATATAAGTCCCAAAATGAGGTTAACCCCAAAATGTATTGCAACAATTGTAGAGATCAGTCTAAGACTTAAACACTTATTTTATTATGGTCTGCTTCTTCCCAGATCCTAACAATTCCTGTGAAGGCTGTGATCGCAGTGGGTTCATTGACCTGCTTTCCTAAGCATATGGTTCTTCCACCTTCCTTTCCAGTAAGACAATTAACTTATAGATTTTTTTTCTTGCTCTTTTTTTTTGGCTTTCCTTTGCTCTGTGTTCCTAGAAATTAACTGTAAAGTCAATTATTATTTATTAATCATTTCTTATAAAGTCAGACATTATACCAGGTTCTTTAGAAAATGTAAAGAGATATCACCCCTTCCCTCAAAAAGTTTTCTACCTGGAAAGAGAAATAGACCCCCAGTTCATATATATGTTAAGCAGAATGTAGAAGTTTCCCTAAGAGGGGTAAAAGGTGCTGTGAGGGAGATGCACATCTCATTGATAGAGGTACTGTGTGAGCCAGCTTAGAATTTTTTTTGGCAGAGATAGGTAAGGGTGGTGAAGACGTGTAATCAAGTATGTAGAGGCAGTGAAGTCTGAGGTGGATTCAGGAAGCAGTAAGTTGACCAGTTTGGCAGGAATGGAGGGAAGCTTTAAGAGAAAAGAGAGAATGGTTTATTGGAGTGATAGCATGAAAAATATTAAACAAATTGAGATCTATGGGTATCTAAAGTTTTTTAAGCAGGATCTTGACATCATCAGAGCTGAACTTGAAAGACTGGCTCTCTGGCAGAAGGAAATATAGGACACATATGAAAGTAACAATAGAGTGCCTAGAGGCAGTCCAAAGACTGGCCACATGAAAAGTGACAGGGGGAAGTTTGAGCTCAGGGCTGTTGCAGAAGCAATAAAGTCCTTTCTACCTCCAAGCCTTTGTAGTTTCTCTGCCTTGAATGACCTTCCTCCGCTCCTCCCTTCAAAGAACTCCTACATATCTTTCAAGATTCAATTCCATTGTCATCTCCTTTGAAGATTTATTGACTCCTCTAGACAATATTAGTTGTTAGTGTGATCCTAGAACACTTTGAAATTATCTCTCTTATGCAGGCCTCATACTGTGCTATAAATATTTCCTTGTAAGTTGGCCTCCCCACTGAGACTCTGAGATCCTCTAAGAAAGCGATGAGGGATCTTTTATTCCCAGTAACAGGCATTTAGTAGATAATAGGTGGAAGAAGGAACAAGTGATGGACAGAGAACATAGATAAGAGACATTCCAGGTGAATCATTTGAACTATCCTTAAGAGGTCATACAAATTGAAGCAAATATGGGAAAGAGGGTAGATAGAGGGTCAGAGATATGACTTGGAGTATGAGCTTGGAGAACGAGGAGAAAAGAAATGGGAAAACCAGGAGAGTGTCTTCCCATCATAGAATAAGAGACCTTTCTACATTTACCCCAGTATTCCCTAATGGACTGTACCATCTTCCTGCAAAAGACGGTGCCTTCTCCTGGTTTTCCCGTTTCTTTTCTCCTTGCTCTCCCAGCTAGCACTCGAATCCATATTTCTGATCCTCTTTCTGCCCTCCTCATATTTGCTTCAACTTGTATGATCTCTGTAGGATAGTCAAGCACACGATACCAGAGCTGACTGACGGATACAGTACCCCAGAATAAACATTTTACATAACTCATTTTATATTTAATGTCTGAATAGAATTGTGAAAGGAATTTGTATCTTTTGACTCTTTTGATTCCCCCCAACACTCCAGAGAGACCAGCCACAAAGGAAACATGAGATTTGGAGGGGACAAACAAACCAGACTACAGCAGTGTTGGTTTCGAACAGCTTCAGATTAAGCTTTCATATATCTTTAGATGGCTTGTAGGACCAGGTATTAGCTTGGAGTTCTAAATTAACTCTATATTATCAAATTCTGTACAATCTTTATCAGACAGAGAATACTAGAGCAGACTGATGGAATCAATACCCCAGAATAAACATTTCATATAACTTGTAGTTTTATATTTAATATGTGAATAGAATTGTGAAAG
The DNA here is from genome assembly GCA_027257055.1 of Cephalopachus bancanus. NCBI lineage: Eukaryota > Metazoa > Chordata > Mammalia > Primates > Tarsiidae > Cephalopachus > Cephalopachus bancanus. The sequence continues at coordinate 108,205 of JAPVLO010000159.1, read as the reverse complement.
GGACTTTTTTAATCCATTAACTCTTTTGATCTCTACCCCACCCCAGAGAGAGCAGGCACAAGGAAAACTGTTATTACAGGTACATGAGGTCCAGCTGACTGCCGGAAGACTCTGCTGTCAGCACTGCTGCCATTCTCTCCAGCACATCAGCGCACCTGCCCTGCAGTGCCTGTCTAGTGTTTTATTTTCACCAGGCTGTCAATGAGGCATATTGGGCTTAGCACCACAGTCATTTGGCTCTTTTTCTTGTATATTCTCTTAACTTCTGTATCTTTTAATATTGAATATTAAAAAGTGAATTTATTTATCTGAGACCTCTTCAAATGAGTAGGAATCAGTTGTACAAAAAGACAGAATTCTATATTCAACCAACAGAAAGTAAAAGATTCTTGTAATGTGATTCTTACTGCGGATTATTTAAGTCACTTAGTTTTTATTTAAAATTTGGTAGCCTGTCATAGGGAGAAGTTTGCCACTGGTAAGAGCAGTCATTGGTTGTATAACAGTTCAATCTGTGTACTGTTTTAATAAGATACTGGATACCCTATAATTTTTTAAATGTCTAATTTTTCTTTGATGGCACAAATGATTTCTTTTTCTTGGTGAAAAGACTTTCCTTGAGGGAAAAATGTGATTTTGTTCTGTTTGGTTTGGGATTTTAGAATTCAGTTATTTCAGGGCATTCTTGCCTTGGTTTGTACACACCTTACTTAACAAACTGAAAGTGACCATTCCCTTTATTTAAAGTTACCTCTGTTTGTACCTTTGTTGACATCCTCAGTATTTTACATGAAACTATGAACATTTTAACTTCAATTAATTTTCATAAAATTTCAAAGATTTGTCCTCCTGATTTTCTGTAATATGCCATACAGCAAAAAATGTTTCATATTTTGTGAAAATTTTTGGCTTTTGATTACAAATTTAGAGATTATTAACTGATGAATATTCTCAAATGCCTTTTAGGCTTTTGTTTCCTAGAACTATGTTTGTCAGCTCTAAAGTGTGTGATCTGAAAATTTGACCATACACAAATGAGTTTTGGGTTTTTTGTTTTGTTCTTTCAGGGGAAAATAGTTCATCAAAGTTTAAATATTATGAATTCCTTCTCACAGAAGGTAAAGATACAACAAATACGATCTTTGTCAGAAGATGTGCGATTTTATTATAAAAGATTACGAGGTAATAAGGAAGACCTGGAGCCAGGAAAAAAATCAAAGGTCTGAAAATGTTTTATTTGAGTATTCCCATAGGTTAATATTTTGTTATTGTAATTTTTGTGGATTTGGGATTCATGGTTCTCCTATGCCTCTTTATAGATTGCAAATATTTATTTTGATCCTGGACTGCAGTGTGGGGATCATTGCTATGTTGGCTTGCCTTTTCTATCCAAATGTAAGTTATCTTGCTGTTCTTTCTCATGCCTTCACTCCCCCGAAAAGATTATTTTAGTAAAAGGCTGCCACTTTTAAAGTCCATTCGTGTCTCATGACACTATAGACATCATTTGAAGGAGAACTGACAATTGGGTCTAGATGAAGGACTGAGTGTGTTATAACATATGTTTCCTTGCTTTTAGCTGAACCCAAAGTGCAGCCTGGTGTAGCCATGCAGGAAGATATATGGGATGCTGACTGGGACTTGCATCAAAGCCTGTTCAAAGGATGGATGGGAATAAAGGAAAATTCGGGTCATAAGTGAGTGTTTTGACTTTATTCAGATATGTTAGCCATCCTCACAAGTTTTGAAACATCTCACTTGATCCTACTTTCTAAATGTTATTCTTATATTAGGTCGCTTTACTTTATAGCTAAGAAAATATGCCTACTCTTCAGAAAGCTATTAGTGAGGCATGTTACATTTCCATTGTAACTGTATGTTGCTCAGAAATATACACACTCATTTTTCTTTTTTCTCCAGTGCTTTAGATACTTCCTTAAAATCCAAGAAAATATTTGAAGTTGTCTTTATGTAGAATGACTGCAGTGTTCACCTTAGACTCATCTATTTGCATAAGAAAGAAAGTTATTACCTACCACTGACCTCTGTTAAAGGCAAGGAAAACATTTTCTAGGTTTACTGCCACCTAGATATACTCAGTAGGAGACCAAGTGTCTATCTGCTTATTGCGAAAAGAACTACTTCCTCTCTCTGAGCTGTTAGAGGGCACCCGGAGCCCGGCTCAGACAATGTGTCTTTGACAGGTAGGAAATGTGCTACTAATGGCACATCAGTACTGCACCTGGATTCAAAAGCAAAAATGTGTTTATTTGGTAATGTAGAAATCTGACCTTTTCATGTATTTCAGAAAAGAATTTGACTAGAATAATGGTAGTATGACAACTGATTAAACTGCTTTTCTCAGTTGGATGATTTGAAGTATATTTACCAGTATCAGGATACTCCAGTTTAGGAGTACTGTAAATTTCCAAACCATTAACATGTGACTCTGAACTATCTGCCATAAAAAGTTTTCTTAAGGAAAAAGAAAGTTAAATTTTTACCACAAATGGTTAAAATGAGTACAAAAGAGGCTTCTCCTAATGAACTTGCCAAAAGATACTAATGAAAACTCTCCTACATACCCTATATTTTTTTTTTTTTTTTTTTTGATTTGGAGTCTCACTCTATCGCCCAGACTGGAGTGCAGTGGCCACTCCCGGCCATCGCAGCCTCAACCTGCTGGACTCCAGAGATCCTTCCACCTCAACCTTCCAAGTAGCTGGAACTACAGGCATGCGCTACCACGCCTGGCTAATTTTTGATTTATTGTAGAGATGAGGTCTCGCCAAGTTGCCCAGGCGAGTCTCAAACCCTCAGGCTCAGGCAATCCTCTCACCTCAGCCTCCCAAAGCACGGGATTACAGGCTGAACCACCGAGCCCGGCTCATACCCCTATATTTCTACAGCAGCTATTATAAAGGCCAGGCAAGCTCTAAACTTTAATGTCCTATTATGAATAAATAATGTATAGTGTTGCCCTAGGCTCAGCTGCCAAGGAATCTCTTCATCTTCTACCAACAAAATGCCTGCCTTCCTCTGTGTACCCAGCACCCCAATGTTGAGACCTGGGCTCTCTGTCTGCCCTTTGCCCCCATATCCTGGCTGCAAATGGATGTGTTGTTCTCCCTGCTTCTGCCTTTGTGTTACCTTGTTGATATGCATGCTACAAATAATTTCTGCTGCTAGTCTTACAAACTTGTACTGTTACCAATATTAGAGCATCATAACACTACACCAGTAGTGTTTGGGGCTAAAATAGGTTTCAGTGTTGAGTCCTAGGGATCTTATACTATTTATATGATTGTTTCCTCGGGGAATGTGTTCTGAATTCTAAACAACTGGATTATAAACACTGATAAATAGGGAAATATTTAAATGAAGCCCTGAATATATCTGACATTTTTACATATATCTACACAATCTGCATAAAACTCTCATATGCTTTACCTCTTCAGCTGACGTCTTAATTCAATGTGAGGATTTGGTTTTGTTTTTATATCAAGGGGGCAAAAAGCCATATGCCAAAGAGTGCACTGCCTTGTCATTAGTTCTACTGAAAACATTTTTAGCACCCTGCTGTTGGTGTCCATATCATTCCCCTAGGTGTCCTTGAGGATCCCCATAATGCCGTCTGTTAACTATATATGCCTGTCTTTTCTAGTGTGTTATCTAATATAGTCCCGCTCATCTTACTGAATTTATACTTTAAAAGATTTTTCAAAACTTACATAGGATTGCCTTAATGCTATTGCTGCTATTCCTTAGTTATGTCATCCTTTCCACAATCAGTACAAAAATAATAGAGGGATCAGTGATTGATATTTTGGCAGCTCTTTGTGCCAAAATAGAGACATCATATAGCATTAAAAGCATAGCAAAATATTAAAATGAATAAATGTGTTTTTTCAGGGCCAGAATAAAATATCTTAAGTGCATAAGCCTAATTGAGTATTTTATATTCAGAAAACTCAAATATTTTGTTTTGATATATTGACTTACAAATTGTTTTTTTAGATTGAGTGCTGTATTTGAAGTAAATACAGATCTTCAAAAAAGTATAATGTCAAAAATCACTGCTGAGCTCTCCTGGCCGTCCATACTTAGCTCACCCCGGCACTTGAAATTTCCACTTACGAATACAAATTGTTCTTCAGTAAGTATTCAAATAGACATTGCTTTCTGCAAATACATATTAGTGTTATAAAGTATTTACTCTTAGTTTTGACTATAGAAATCTTTCATTTAATGTTTCATTACTTTGTTTAAGGAAGAAGAGATTACTTTAGAAAATCCTGCAGATGTTCCTGTCTATATTCAGTTTATTCCTCTGGCTTTATATTCCAACCCTTCAGTCTTTGTAGATAAGTTAGTATCAAGGTAAGCATTGCTTTAGATAATCAAAATGTTTCTATGTAATATTGAATTAGTATTTTACACATTTAAAAGTTTATTTTAGCTCAAATAGTAATAGATTGGACTTAGAGAAATTTTGGATCTGTAAGTAAAGTTGAGTGAAGGTTGTGGGGAGAGAGATTGAAACTGTGTTAAGCAACTAGAACAAGTTTCAATTTAAGGCAAGAAAGAGTAATATGGAACTCACTTCTAAAAAATTTGTAAAGAGAAAACAGGTGAAACCTTTCAAATATTTCAGTCTGAAGTGAACGAAATATTAATTATAAGTTGTGACCTTTAATTTTTTGAAGTCTATTAATCAGCAATAATACTGATTTTAAAATTTGCCAAGAGACAATTTTAAAATAAAGCACAAACCTGATAATTATTCCGTAACTTCTTTGATTGTGATGCTGCTTATTAATAAATATGTACACATTTTTTCTTTAAGGTTTAACTTGAGTAAGGTGGCAAAGATAGATTTAAGAACACTAGAATTCCAAGTCTACAGAAACAGTGTAAGTATTCATACTATTCCAAAGAAATTATTCTATAATATAAGCAATGCAAATGTGAAAGAAAACTATTGGCTGCTCTTAAATTTGGCTAAAGGGTAAGTTACTGAAGAAGTCATTGCAGTCCAGTAATTATTTCAGAGGCAGAGAAACCAGGACGAGTAGGTGGTATTTAGATCAAGATTAGGCACATTGAGTAGGAGATTCCTGTTAGTGGACATTAAAATTAAACATTTAGCCCTTGAAGATTTATAATAATAGCTATCAGAAATTCTGAGAATGTATAGATGAGGTATATACTAATACATAATTTATTTTTATTAAGCATTGAACTGGTCATTTAAGTTTTCTATGTGGACACTTTTTTTTTTTTTTTTTTTTGAGTTGGAGTCCCACTCTGTCACCTAGGCTGGAGTGCAGTGGCACACTCATGGCCACCTCAGCGTCGAACTCCTGGGCTCCAGTGATCCTTCCCTCAGCCTTCCAAGTAGCCAAAACAACAGGCACACGCAACAACGCTTAGCTAATTTTTGATTTGTTGTAGAGACGATGTCTCACCAAGTTGCCTGGTCTGGTCTCAAACCCTTGGGCTCAGGCAGTCCACTAGCCTCTGTCTCCCAAAGTGCTGGGATTATAGGCTGAGCCGCCGAGCCCGACCTGTACACTTTTTAACTATAAACCACCCAAGAATGCTAGACTCATGACTGACTGTATTCATACTTAGCACAGTAGTATGCAGAGTTTTCTCTCAACAGATAAGTTTGAATTAATAAACATTTATAAAACTGATTTCTTTTGGGAACCAAACTTTTCTCTATTATTCAGGCAAGCTGAGCAACCACTAACCAACCACTCATTATTTAAGGCTTTCATGTGAGGGTATGTGTTAGCAAAAGCTCCCTTCAAACTGACCCAAGTCTCCTGGCCACCATGTCCTTCCTTCTGCCCAGGGCCCAATTCAAATCTGTTATCTCAGATTCCAGAATCCTTGTCCTTACCATCCTACCACCACATGGTCACTACTGATTGGGAATTATTGTTAGCCTTGTCAAACCAGGTGTCTTATAATTCTTGAAATATTGTTTCATTTTCCATAACTTCATATTTCTATCTATAATGCATATATTAGCCAAACCTTTATTAAAATTGTTAGTTTGTGTAAGTCTGTCTTTAGCTTACATAAGAAGCTGTTACTACTTTCTAACATAATCTTATATGAGAAACTAATTCTCTTTTTTTTTTCCCTTTGTTTTAAAGATGTAGGGTACAGTTTAGGGTTAGGTATACAAATGCTCATTATGCAGGTACCCTTATTGATGAGATGCACCCTTTCCTCCCCTAGCAGTTTCCTTCAACTGCCAATCCCACCCTCCTCCCCTGACAGTTTCTCACTACTGCCAGTTCCTTTCATATAGTGTTATGATTAATTGTTCAAGGTCTGCTGATGAGTGAGAACATATGGTACTCTGTTCTTTGTTTCTGTGATAAATCACTGAGTATGATAGACTCTAAATCCATCCAAGTTCTGCAAAGTCCATATGTTTGTACTTCTTTATGGCTGTGTAATATTCCATTGTGTATATGTATCACATTTTTTTTATCCAGTCAAGCCTCCATGGGCAGCATGGTTCCATGTTTTTTCTATTTGTGAATAGAGCTGCAACAAACATGCATATGCAGGTATCTTTTTTGTTGAATGATTTGAGTTCTTCCAGGTATATTACCAATAGGGGGATTGCTGAGTCATATGGAAGGTCAATTTCTAGTTCTTTCAGAAATTGCCACACTGTCTCCCAAAGAGGTTGCACTAGTTAGCATTCCCACCAGCAGTATAGAAGCATTCCTTTTTCTCCACATCCTCACCAGCATCTGTTATTTGTTTAATTAATTAATGATGGCCATTCTTATTGGGGTTAGATGGTATCTCAGTGTGGTTTTGATTTGCATTTCTCTGATGATGAGTGAGGCTGAGCACTTTTTCATGTGTCTGTTGGCTGCCTGTATGTCGTCTTTTGAGAAGTGTCTATTCATGTATTTTGCCTACTTTTTAATGGGGCTGTTTGTGTTTTTTTCTTTTGGCACATTTGAGTTCCTTGTAGATCCTAGATGTTAGGCCTTTGTCAGATACACAGTTGCCAAATATTTTTTCCCATTCTATGGGGTGTCTCCCTGCTCTCTTGATGGTTTCTTTTGCTTTGCAGAAGCTCATCAGTTTGATGATGTCCCACTTGTCTAACTTAGGGTTTTGATCAGGAGTTTGTTGCCAGTTCCAATTTCTATAAGGGTGTCTCCTGCATTTTCTAAGATTCTTATAGTTTGAGATTTTACATTTAAGTATTTAGGTCTTTGATTGGTTTAGAGTTAATTTTTGTGTATGGTGATAGGTAGTGGTCCTGTTTCAATCTTCTGCATGTGATCAGCCAGTTTTCCCAGCACCATTTGTTGAATAGGTTCTCCTCTTCCCAGTGGTTGTTGTTGGAGGCTTTGTCAAAGATGAGTTGGTTGATAAATTGAGGCTTTGCTTCTGGAATCTCTGTCCTGTTCCATTGGTCTATCTGCCTGTTGTTGTACTAATACCAGACTGTTATGATTACTGTAGCCTCATAGTAAAGTTTGAAGTCTGGAAGTATGATGCCACCTGCTTTATTTCTTTCACTAAGGAGTGTTTTGGCTATTCATGGTCATTTATGTTTCCATATGAATTTCTGTATTGTCATTTCCAGGTCGGAGAAGAATGATGTGGTAATTTAATGGGTATTGTGTTGAATCTGTAGATTGCCTCTGGTAGGATGGACATCTTAACAATGTTGACTCTTCTTATTCATGAGCGTGGAATATTCTTCCATTTGTTTGTGTTTTCTTGGATTTCTTTGAGCAGTATTTTGTAGTTCTCATTGTAAAGGTCTTTCACTTCTCTGGTTAGGAAGATCCTGAGGTATTTCATTTTTTTGTGTGGCTATTGTGAATGGGATTGTGCTTTTTATTTGGTTCTCTGCTTGCTTCTTGTTGGTATACTAAAATGCAACTGTCTTTTGCACATTTATTTTGTACTCTGAGACTTTGCCAAAGTCCTTTGTCAGTGAAAACAGGTTTTTGACAGATTATTTTAGGTTTTTGAGATGTAGAATCATATCGTCAGCAAAGAGGGATAACTTGACTTCCTCTTATCCTGTTTGGATACCCCTGATTTCCATCTCTTGTCTGATTGCCCTAGCTAGGACTTCCAACACAATGTTGAACAAGAGGGTTGAGAGAAAACTGTTTTGTTCCAGTTTTCAGGGGAAATGTTTCCAGTTTCTGTCCATTTAGCAATATGTTAGCTGTGGTTTTATTGTAGATGGCACTCACTATTTTGAGGTATGTTCCTTCTATACCTAGGTGTTTGAGGGTTTTTAATCAAGAAGTGATGCTGGATTTTATCAAAAAGCTTTTTCTGCATCTAACAATATAATCATGTGGTTCTTGTTTTAACATCTGTTGATGTATTTAATTGCATTTATAGTCTTGCAGATGTTGAACCAGCCCTGCATCCTGGGAATTAAGCCTACTTGGTCATGGTTGATGATTTTTGAGATGTGTTTTGGGATCCAATATGCTAGAATATTGTTGAGGATTTTTGCATCTATGTTCATAAGGGATATTGGCCTGTAGTTCTCTTTTTTTGTTGGATCCTTACTTGATTTGGGTATCAGTGTGATGTTAGCTTTGCAAAATGCTTTGGGGAGAATTCCATCTTTCTCAATTGCCTGAAATACTTTCAATAGGATTGGTATCAGCTCCTCCTTGTATGTTTTGTAGAATTCTACTGGAAAGCCATCTAGTCCAGGGCTTTTTTTTTTTTTTTTTTGTAGGTGGTTTTCATATGACAGAGTCAATTTCCTGTGCTGTTATTGGTCTGTTTAGTGTCTCAATGTCTTCTTGTTTCAACCTGGGGAGATTGTGTGATGTCAGAAAGTCCTCCATTTCATTTAGGTTATCAAGATGTTTCCATATAGGTGTACATTATAATCTCTGATAATCTTTTGTATTTCCTCGGAGTCAGTTGTGATTTGATCTTTTACATTTCTGATTGTGTTTATTTGGCCTTTTTCTTGGTCATTCTGGCAAGGCATCCATCAATCTTGTTAATTCTTTCAAGCAACCAGCTTTTTGTTTTGTTGATGATTTCTATGGTATTTTTGTCTTCTATGTCCCGTATTTGGGCTCTTATTTTGGTGATTTGGATTCTTCTGCTAAAGTTAGGGTTTTGGTGGTCTTCTCTTTCTAGCTTCCTTAGGTGATTTGTTAGACTCTCAACTTGTAATCTTTCCATTTTCTTGATGTATGTTCATAGAGATATTAATTCCCCTCTTAGAACTGTATTCATGCCAACTCAGAGGTTTTGGTAAGATATTTCTTCATTTTCATTTGTTTCCAGGAATCTTTTAATTTCTGCTTTGATTTCAGTGTTGACCCAGTAGTTGTTCAGCATCATGCCGTTTAGTGTCCATGTCTTTGAGGGCTATGCCCTTCTCTGGGAATCTTTTTGTGCTTTGCTTTTCCCATCCATAAAATGCTAATGTAGCAAACTGTTATTGGTAGTTATCTAGCAAGCTCAGTACCTAGAACTTTCTTTCACTTTGCTTTTATATGGGAGAAAATACATATAAGAAGTAAATGAACTAATATTTACTTTATGTTATTGACTACAAGTAGTATTTACAAAATGTAAAACACTGAACTAGGCATTGTGTGAGATAGGAAAATAAATAAAAGTTCTAGACCTCAGAAATATACTCTAAATAAGAAATTTGGAAGGAGGCCCTAGGATGTTCTCAGGGTAATTCTATCTCAGTTCTCTACAGAGCTGTAGAACTGTAGTTCTCAAAATATTTGGTCTCAGGACTCCCTTACAGTCTAAAATTATCAAGGAACCCAGAGAGATTTCTTGTTTATATGATTTACATCTTATTGTATGTGAAATGAAAAGTGAAAGATCTTGAAAATGTTGATTGAATTCATTTAAAATAATAACAAGCCTATTCCATCTAACATAGCATAAAAATAGAAACTAGCTATATGTTAAATTTGTTTTGCAAAAGTATGGGATGTTTTATGTTTTTGTCAAATCTCTTTAATTGCCCTTGACTTAATAGACAAGTAGGATTCTCGTGTTCATTCCTATATTCAGTCTTTCATGATATATTATTTTGATTGATGTATGTGATGAAAATCTAATCTGATACAGACATGTAATTAGAAAAAGAAGGAATATCTTAATTGCCTAAAATGTTATAACACTTTCTAAATCAGTCACTTGGAAAATATTGGTTCACTGAGACATGCAGACCTTAGAAGTCTTAGAAATGTTGACACAATACACTATATGATATTCAAAAAAATCATATTCATTAATATAATCACCAATCTCATTAGGAAGTTCTTTAAGTATTAGGAAGCTGTCAAACTAACAAGGATGGACACAAGTTATCCAAAATTCTAAATTTTGCTCAAAAGCTTAAATTTCATCATTGGAAATAAATATGTCAGTTGTTTTCCTTAGAGGACAGATGCAGTTATTTTCATGAAAATATCTGCCAAATATACAAGTCTGAATAACCATAGATGACTGTCAGTCATTCTTTCAGACATAAACGGTGGTTCATAAGAAATGCAGCTAGCTTAGCTAGCATTTTAAATAGGTTTTCAAAACAACATTCAAGTTCTGTATGCTGAAAAGATGTGCTCCAGATTGAAATTTAATGAAATTAATATTTATTACTGCTTCATCAAGGACTTTTTTTTTTCACTACAAATGCATGATGGCAAAGAGTACAGTGGCTACTAGAGAAGTTTGATACCCTGCCTAGATTCATGCTTAGGGGTCAGCAGTTTTACATAGCTTTGCTGGCCACCAGTACAAATGCCTACACAGTGGAAGATGCAAATAACACCTATCAGCATAATTATGAAAATAATTTTGACAGTATGGATACCCTGAAAGGTTCTCTGAGATCCCCAGGTTTCCAAGGGTCACTCTTTGAGAGCCACAACCATAAAATTATTTAAGCCCTTAACAATTATCCTAGAAGCATCACAACATCCTGAAGTGTTTCCTAAATCATCAGAGTTTAAGTTAGCTAGTGTTTATTGAGAATATAGTATAGTACATCATTGTGTCCATCAGTGACTCAGACTAGGTTATTTAAAAGGAAACTTATTCACCAACCATTTGGGAGCAATTGGAATATTCTGTTGTCCTAGTAGACTTTGACAGAAAGGAATGTTAGATGCATAAAAACAAATACAGTTGACCCTTGAACACCATGGATATTTGAACTGCAAAGATCCAGACTATTTTCAACCAAATGTAGATGAAAAATGCATTTTAGCCAGGTGTGGCAGTACGCACCTGTAGTCCCACCTACTCAGGAGGCTAAAGCAGGAGGATCACTTGAGCCCAGGAGTTTGAGGCTACAGTGAGCTGTGATCGTGCCACTGCATTCCAGCCTGGACAACAGAGTGAGACCCTATCTCAAAAAAAAAAAACCAAAACAAATACAGTTCATGGGATGTGAAACTATATCTGGAGGGCCAACTTTTTGCAAGGGCAGGTTTTGCAGGGCCACTAGTGGGACTGTATGTGTGGATTTGGTTATGTCTCGGATCCTGGAGCCAGTCCCCCACATATGTAAAGGGACAGCTGTGTTTACCTCAGAAGCAAGAATTGAGAAGTAGTGGGCTTCATAAAGTCTTTACTATAAGTTAACATTTATAGATCTGTGCTAATGCAATAAGATAGGTCTGTATGTATTAAACCCAACTGTGCCGAGGAGAGTAGAAAATCATAGAAAATTCACTTCCTTCCATGATAACAGGGTCGTACAGAGCCACGAACATTTATGGTCATGTGTTGTCAACCCTTCCCTCAAAAAAGTTTAAACTTAGTGTTTCTTAAAACTCAGAATAGTACATCTTTCTGTGTGAACTTTGATTGTTTTAAATTTTTTAAAAATTTTTTTAACCTTATCTAACTGGCTGTCAAAAAAGTTATATTTTGAATATTAAACTAAGCTGTGCTTTAAACTTTAAATCAAGTGTTTATGAAACAGTAATTATGTGTTTAACTTTCAAGATAAATTCAATGAGAGATTAATATGGGTTGGAAATATTTTTACAAATAAAAGTATGGTGCAACCTGAAGATCCTTCAGGTACTTTTCTTGGGGGGGAGGGAGGGGCAGCATCAGGAGGGGCTGGAGTGCTAGGGGTTGGTTACGTGAGTGTTTGCTTCGTGCTGAAGCATCACACTGTTTATCTTAGACTTGTGTCCTTTTCCATATGTGTGTTATATTTCAAAATTGTGTAAGTTTAAAAACAGAAACATCTGTATACAAAGCAAATGCCTAGTGCAAACAGGACTTTACTTGGCAACCTGTGAAAAAAAGCCCCTTTTGGACTTAGAGGAAAATGAAGTCTCATCAGAAGTCTCATTATCAGTTGTCCAGCTCTGCCTGTCAGTTAACCCATATCTAAATGATGAAGGATAACATTGTTTTTGTATTTAATTAACTTGAGAAACTATGGGCTCTGGAATGGGGTAAAGGAAAAAAAATTGTTCCAGAGAATATATTAATGATTTCTGTTTGTTTATTCAATGTTTCAAGGCTCATCCACTACAGAGTTCTACAGGATTTATAGAGGGCCTCTCTCGACATTTAATTTTAAACCTAATTTTAAAACCTGGAGAAAAGAAATCTGTCAAAGTAAAGTTTACTCCAGTTCACAACAGAACTGTTTCTTCACTAATCATAGTCAGGTAGGTTCTATGTGGGTTGACTTTTGTACTTATATAGAAGGCCTTGCTTGATTTGTTTCAAGGTGAATTTATATATCTAACTTATAAAATAGGATATCCACTTTGTCCAAAACATGCACACACTCCACTCTTAATGAAACATACCTTTTAAATTAAATTTATAGCTCAAAAATATGAATAGTATCTTTTTTATGAATAATATCTTACTGTACCATATGTGACTCTTAAAAATAAAAAACTTAATTGTCTCTGTGAATTTTTAAATTCCTAAAGTATAAGTGTTCACTTTTATTCATTGTATTAGTTTCTGTGTGTTTTTTTGTAATATAATAGTGGAAATTATAGACCAAAAGATTGTGCACATTTAATAGGAAAAGCTGTAATTCTTGTTCTTGAATAGAAATAACCTGACTGTGATGGATGCTGTGATGGTCCAAGGACAAGGAACAACTGAGAATTTAAGAGTGGCAGGCAAGCTTCCAGGTCCAGGAAGTTCCTTACGCTTTAAAATCACAGAAGCATTGTTAAAAGATTGTACAGATAGTGAGTATTCCTAACAGTTCCTAGGGCATACATTTTAGCACTTGTGCTTTCAACAGTAAATAATTCTAAAACAAGAACAGTATTTCTGTATGTGCACACAGTATTTTAGTGGTGAATGCTCAAGATTTCAAGGAAGTACCATGTCTTGCTTTCAGGGTTGATTTGGATCTTAAAAGATTTAAAATGTTAAAAAAAAGAATTTAAAATGCCAACATTCATTACTTACCTTAGCTGATTTACTGTAAGTATGAAACATAAAGCATAATAAAACTTTAGCCATCTGCAATGACATATCAAAGTGTATTACTTCCTGAAATCTAAGGAATAGCTGGTCTCTTTGACATGTGGGGGTGGTTCATAATCTCTGGCATTTATCTGGTATTTATTGTTTGGATTAGGAATACATGATGGCAAGTTTTATTCTTACTCTTGATTTTTTTTCTCTAGGTTTAAAACTAAGGGAACCAAATTTCACACTGAAAAGAACATTTAAAGTAGAAAATACAGGACAACTTCAAATTCATATAGAAACCATTGAAATCAGTGGATACTCATGTGAGGGTTATGGCTTTAAAGTTGTTAATTGTCAAGCATTCACATTAAGTGCCAATGCCTCTAGAGACATAATTATATTGTAAGTATTTTCTTTTAAGGTATAATGAATCACCTACTTTTTATATTAGACTTGTTCAAACTCTGTGTAAAGATAGTGTTTTCTAAAGGTCTTTATCTATAAACGTATTGATTTTTTTTCACTTAATCTTTGACTAAAATGTTTCTTCATATCTTATTTTCCAAAGTTATACAACTTCCTCTTATCTCCAAAGTTGATCAGATAATCTTGGAAACCAATTTCAAAATTATTTTCAGGGCTGTGTTAAAGTTTCAGATGTTGGTATAAATTTACACTGCCTCAGCAACAGAGCAGAGATTTGTATCATACATGTAGAGTTTTCCCATATTTTGTAGTATAAGAATATGTCATATACAGTTTTAATGCTTGCATCAGTAATAGCATATTTTAAAAATTAATTGATAACTTATGTGATAAGCTTTATGTAATAAAATATAACAGCTATCCCTTAATTGAATAATATTTTTATGATCGTTAATGGGTATTTACTTAATAAGAAACTACATGACCGGGCTCAGTGGCTCAGCCTGTAATCCCAGCACTTTGGGAGGCCGAGGCGAATGGATTGCCTGAGCCTGCGGGTTCGAGACCAGCCCAGGCAGCTTAGCAAGACCTTGTCTCCACAATAAATAAAAAATTAGCCAGGTGTGGTAGCGCATGCCTTGTAGTTCTGGCTACTTGGAAGACTGAGGCGGAAGAATTGCCGGAGCCCAGCAGGTTGACATTGGGGTGGCCATGAGTATGCCACTATAGTCCAGCCTGGGCAATAGAGTGAGACTCCAGCTCAAAAAAAAAAAAGGAAACTGCATTACTATATGCAAGGACTAATGCTTGACACCTAAAGGTACAATAAGAAATAAAGCACCTTAAGGTGTATACAGTTAACAAAAAATAAAATATTATGGCATAAGCAATACTGCTGGAGGTGATGAAAAGATCACTAGGGCTAGGGTGGTTTTTTGAAAAGGCATTATTGGGAATGTAGCCTGGGAGAAGATTTTGAGAAGGGGGGAGGGAAGGAAAAGAAGTTCAGGACTACCTTCTGAATTAATAATTATGAGGAACTGATTACTATTCCTTTTTGTGTAACTTCTCTAATTATTCACAGAATATAGTTGTTCCTGTTTATTAAGCATGGGATAATACTTTTTTCTTCTAAAAATGAGAAAGTCGAACAAAAGTAGCAAACTCAAATTCTGTGTTATATATAAAGGGTTATGGGACCACTATTATATTCAAACTGCTTGTGACATATTTTAAAACTTCGCCTTACTATCATTCTGTTTTAGGTTTACTCCTGATTTTACAGCTTCTAGAGTTATTCGAGAACTGAAGTTTGTAACAACCAGTGGCTCTGAATTTGTATTTATATTGAATGCATCCCTTCCATACCATATGTTAGCAACCTGTGCAGAAGCCCTGCCCAGACCCAACTGGGAACTGGCTCTGTACATCATCATCTCAGGAATAATGAGGTACTTGCATCTTGGTTTGGAATGGTATTCACTCATCACCTGACATTGTTTATCAGGTGCCCACTATGTGCCAGTCACTGTTCTAAGTGTTGGGATATGCCAGTAGACAGAGCAGGCAGACAGGACTCACTTCCCTTAGTAAACTTATGCACTGTGGGAACAACACTGAACCCATCTTGGGTAGCATATACCATAAACAAAGTTTTCTTACCTTTGAAATTTGTTAATTTCAAACGTAAGATATTAAAGTACATATTAATTTGTTAAAGGAAAAAATGCTCATAATTTATCTGGTAAAGTTACTTGATTTGGGCATGTATAATTTACTGACCAGTATGCATTTCTTAAACAGTACCTAGGCAACATGAAACTAATTGGAAATATTTTTTAAATCCTTAGTGTGTTTTGAGAATCAGATAAACTCACCTTTAAATTAATTTACATATTTACCTCACACATTCTTTAAGGGAAAAGAGTTGGGGAATTAAACTAAAATTCTTCTCAGTAAAAGAAAAATTATCCTCCAGATGTCTCTTCTGATACAAATAGTTATTGTCTTCATATAAAGCATCTTATAATATAAATATATAAGACACCATTACATAAAAATTGGTGTACAAACTTTTATCCATAACACTTAGTCTTTTGACCATTCAAAATTTTCACAGACATTTTGGTTTTTTATATCATATTATACTTTACCAAGAAGCTATGCCTTTAATATCAGATTCTTTTATTTGTGCACTAACAAATGAATCCTAACTCTCCACTTCTGTACCCCTGCAGTGCACTGTTTCTTTTGGTTATTGGAACAGCCTATTTGGAAGCTCAAGGAATATGGGAGCCATTTCGAAGGCGACTATCCTTTGAGGCCTCGAATCCACCCTTTGATGTGGGAAGGCCATTTGATCTCAGGAGAATCGTTGGTATTTCGTCTGAAGGAAAGTATGTTCACGTGCTGGCCGTAAATTCTCTGGTATACATATATTTGACTGATTTAATTGCAAGAAAAAATAAGTTTCTCATTTTTGTCTTTGCTTAGGAGGAAAAAAAAATCTTAATTCTTATTATTTAATGATACCCTGTATGTAAGCCCTCAGGTACTTAGACCTCATACCAGATACCATGTTTTTATTATATTGCTGAAGGTTAAAAAATTATTCGTTAGATCCCTGACTTGGTTCATACATTCTCTAATAGAAGAAACCTTAGAGAGTTGTGAAAATTATCCCTATTTCTTACTGTCTTTTCCCTAGGGTCATTTATATTTGTGATGATGTACTGATGAAACAAAATTTTTTAATGCTGGATTTTGTAGGTTGCCATTTACTGATCTTCAGTTGGTCCTTTTTTCAGCTTGAACACACTCAACTGTGACCCCAGTCACAGTAGGGGGTTCTGTGGAGCAGGTGGCTCGTCATCCCGACCCAGTGCCGGGAGTCATAAGCAGTGTGGCCCATCAGTCCACCCGCACAGCAATCACAGCAATAGAAACTCAGCTGACGTGGAAAACGTCAGAGCCAAAAACAGTTCCAGTACTTCTAGCAGGACTTCTACACAAGCAGCTTCTTCACAGTCTGCTAGCAAAACAAGCCCCTTTGTCTTAGAGTCAAACTCAGTGACCCAGGGTCATGCAGCGGGCAGGAAGTCCAAAGGGGCAAAACAGAACCAGCACAGCAGCCAGCACCATGCCCACAGCCCTCTGGAGCAGCACTTGCAACCTCCACCACCACCATCAGTGCCTCAGCACCGGGAGCCACCGCCCGAAAGGCTGTCTCCCGCCCCCCTCACTCACCCTTCAGATGCAGAACGTGCCAGCAGCACAAGGCACAGCTCAGAGGACTCAGACATCACCAGTCTCATAGAAGCCATGGACAAAGACTTCGACCACCATGACTCCCCACCCCTAGAAGTGTTTACAGAGCAACCTCCATCGCCACTGTCAAAAAGCAAAGGTAATCAATTGTCTGTTCTCACTGTCAGAAAAATGTGATGTGTGAGGGAAAAGCCAGTGCATGTTTAAGGAACTGTTGTGGTTGTAGTTGTGGTAAACAACTAATTTGGTAGGTTCGACTGGCTCAGATTTAACCCCAATGTTGGGCATCAACTTTTTCATCAAAATGCAAGTAGAGAAATCTATTTGTCATAGAAGATGCATTTATATGTCTTAGATTGCTTACCAAAATCAGAAATTTATTAAACCTCTACTTTTTTTTCAGCTGACTGTGATGATTGTGTTATTGTGATAGTTTAGGCTTTTTTTAATTGTTAAAAATAATTTTGAGCACAGTGGTAAAATGTAAGTCATTTGCCTTTTAGCCTCAAAATTAGGATTTCTGCACAACCTTCATTTTAGAGCAGGGATTGGCAAACTACAACTAATGGGCCATATCACCACATGATTTTATAAATGAAGTTTTATTGGAACACGGCCATGCTCATTTGTTTACATAATATCTGTGGCTGCTTTCATGCTGCAACAGCAGAGTTGAATAGGTGTGACTCAGACAGTATGGCCCACAAAGCTAAAAATACTTATTATCTGGTCCTTTACCAAAAAAAAAAAAATTGCCAGCCCTACTTTAGAGTTCCATTTACTATTAGTTATCTATTTCTGATTGCCCCAGAACCTAGTAGCTTAAGATAACATTTACTGTCTCACAGTTCCTGTGGGTCAGGGATATGGATGCAGCTTAGCTGGGTCCTGTGGCTCTCACAAGACTCTCCTCAAGGTGTTGGTCAGGGCTGAAGTCATCTAAGGTTCAACTGAAAGTGTACCTGCTTCCAAGTTCACACAGGTGATTGACAAAGGATTCAGATTTTCATAGGCTATTGGACTGAGGGTCCCAGCTTCTTGCTGGCTGTGGCCAGAGGTCTGTCATACCTACTCTTCATGGAGCAGCTCATATCATGGTGGTTGGTTCCACCCGAATGAGAACATAAGTGCAAAAGAGAAAGCGAGCTAGCAGGATGGAGTCATTGTGGTTCTTTTTAAAATTTTTTTTTATTTTAAAGATTCAGGTTTAGGTATACAGATGTTCATTATGCAGGTACCCTTGTTGATGAGGTGTGCTCCTCCCTCCCCTGGCAGTTTCCCACTACTGCCAGTCCCAACCCCGCCCTCCCCTGGCAGTTTCGACTACTGCCAATCCCTTTCTTATAGTATTATGATAGTTGTTCAAGGTCCACTTACAAGTGAGAACATGTGATGCTCAGTTCTTTGTTTCTGTGATAGATCACTCAGTATTATAGCCTCTAAGTCCATCCAAGTTGCTACAAAGTTCATAATTTTGTCCTTCTTTATGGCTGTATAATATTGCATTATGTATATGTACCACATTTTTTAATCCAGTCTTCTTTTAATTGGTAGCACAGTTGGTTTCATGTTTTTGCTATTGTGAATCACAGTTTTTTATGATCTAATCTCAGAAGTGACATCCCTTCAATTTTGTAGTATTCTGCTCATTATAAGTGTGATCCAGCCCACACTCCAGGAGAGAGAATTCCACAAGGGCATATATACCAAGGGGTGGGCACTGCTGGAAGCCATCTTAGAAGTCTACATCCCATGTAAATAGATAGGCCAATTTGTAACTTCCAAAATAAAAATGTAAACACCAGTAGATGTCCTGTATTTCAGTTTTATTTCTTTGCAGCCTGAACTTCTTTGCATCTTGTTTTCACTCTTGTGGCAGCCATGCTAGTATACATTATCCCAAGCCTATTTGAGTCTCTCCCTCACTGATTTACCAAGGAGTTTTTGCCTTCAGTTGCACAGAGAACAGGGAGCTTGGTGGCCTTAAGAGGAAAAAAAAAAAAAAAAAAACCCTAACATTCCAGAGTCTAGGAGTTTGGAGAATTTCTTAATCCCACTGATATGAAGACTAGCTATATTGAATCATCTTTGAATTACATGCATTTGGATTTGTAAAACAGTCTTATTCAACTTTTATAGAAATCCTTCTTTGGCTACCTCATTATTGATGGAGCTTACATATTTTAGAGTTTTTAGAGTAATAGTCAGTAAATGCTTAAATGGTTGTTTCTTTATTAGATCAAGTTACATTGTGTTTTTTTCCATGTTGAGGGCATGAGTAAAAGAGACATATATGTTCCTTTCTTATCACAAAAAATTGGGCAGTCAAGTTGAATACTTCATTGCCTATAATCTGAAATAGTCTTCTGGCATTAGTATGATAGGTACACTTTTGCTTTCAGGGTCACTGATTTAGAATGTAAATTTTAAAATGAAAAAAGTTGTTTTCATTTTCATAGTGGTCCTAGAGACATCCTACTAAAAGATATATAATGATGGTACATGAACGCCACATTGTTAGTGGTTCTTCAACCTATGGGGAAACAGTGGTTCCAAGCTTCACTTGAGTGGCCTCTCTACTTTCTGTCCTTCCCACTGATGCTGTTTAGAAAGAAGGAGGGAGCCCGAGTCTATATGTTTCTTAATAAGTGTATTATACGTATAGAAAGCCAGTCTTTAAAATAAACTTTAGAAGGTAAGCATTGATCTCAGGGTTGCAAAGTAGTCATGAAATTATAGACTTTCAGCTGGACAGAACATTTATAATCTTTCAAAAGTTTATCCCCACATCCCTGCAAATGGTCATCAGGTTTACATTAAATATGAACATTCTCTTTTCCGAAGCAGCTGGTTCTTCCCTCCCCTCCCCCTACCCCCCACAATGTCTCAAACAAAAATTTTTCTTGTAATGAGCTTATGTAATTTCTGGCCTTTGGAGGCTGTACAGAATGACCTCTCTTCAAATTAATGTGATAATCTCTTTGGATCTTGCTTTCTCTGATTGGATGGCTTGCAGGCATCCAGCCATTCTCTGGTCATCCTCCAGTCACTGTTCCTGATGGAAGGTGGGGCCCAGACTCTTCCCATTCATGGTAAGCCTGAGTAGGGACTCATATAGCTGGACAATCATTAGGTTCTGTATTTTGGTGGTTTCTCCACCTGTCAGACGTAAACCCCAAAGACTGGACAGAGGCCATTGTAGGAATGAGGGTTAAAAATCTAAGAAAGCTCTGAACCTGGTACAGTTTGGTTCTTAGTAGCTGCATTAACCAGAGAATGGTGGTTTCTGCAGCCATTCTAGATTCTGGCTTTGGCAGTCTGACAGGTGTCTTTGAGGGTAGTAAGAGGCAGAGAGATATGGCATCACGAGGCCAATCTAATACCATCAGACAGGCACAGACCAAATCCTGACTCTGCCACATACTAACTCTCTGACTTTGGAGAAAATTACCCCTCTGAGCCTTCACTTGTTATTTTTAAAGTGAAGAAAATAGTTACTACCTCCATCATAAGGTGTAGCTACTGCTGTGGTTATTATTAGGGCCGGGAGTAGTACGTAATGTCTTTACCCTGCTAAGCTGAAGGTGGCTATGGAACATTCCAGCAGGATTATCTGCTTGAAACTTGGTCTTGTGGGTGAAAAATGAGACAAGCAGAGGACTGAAGACAGAAGCCTGAGGGCAAGGCCAGCAAGAAGACGGCCAGCCAGTAGTGTGACAGAAGGCAGGTAGAAGTTGTGGGTAGCAGATACCAGCAAGGACAGATGATACAAAGGCAGAACAGTGCTCCACAGAGCCTGGCAGTTAGAACATTATTTGTGACCTTGACAAGAACAATTTCAGTGAAGCAGTAGGACTGGAGACCAGATCACTGTGGCTTAGAGAGTAACTTTCACATCAGATTATAACAGTGGCCACTAATTAGTGGGTATGTTGGGCATTTACTCTTTAACCTGGATTTTGCATATTCTTTAATTTTTAGCAAGAAAAAAGTATGCGTATATTGTATGGTAGTATTTTCTTTTTTTTTTTTTTGAGTTGTAGTCTCACTCTGTTGTCCAGACTGGGGTACAGTGGCACACTTCCGGCTACCGCAGCCTCAACCTGCTGGGCTCCAGTGATCCTTCCACCTCAGCCTTCCAAGTAGCTGGAACTACAGGCACGTGCTACTCCGCCCAGCTAATTTTTTGATTTATTGTGGAGATGAGGTCTCACCAAATTGCCTGGGTGGGTCTCGGACCCATGAACTCAGGCAATCCATTCACCTCGGCCTCCCAAAGTACTGGGATTACAGGCTGAGCCACCAAGCCCGGCCTATAGTAGTATTTTTAATGGAAAAAAATAAAAGAATAACAAACAGGAACATGGTGCTTGAAAATATCTATGGGCCAACGTCACAAAGCCCATAGAGCTAAGACAATGCTGATCCACACATGTTAATGTTCCAGATGTGACTAACACACCCTGGGGATTGGCACTGCTGTTACTGTTCTTCCAGTGAGGAAACTCAATCTAAGAAAGGTTTCATCAGGCAGACATGGAAGCAAGCCAGGTATCTGTAATTCTAACCCTTGCTCTGCTACCTCCCCAACAAAAAAAGATTGAGAGAAGAAAATGACGAGGTAATTGGTGAAACCAAGTGCCCAAGAAGGTGGAGTGGGATGAAACCCAGTTGAGCAGATTATTTTAAAAGGACATTTATCCCACAGGTATGTGGATGCCAGTGAATTGGCAGTGATGAAGAGCTGGCATATGGGACATCTGCTGAGACTGAAGGGGGACATGGTAGGGTAAAAACAGAAAATAGACAACATTTGGAATAGAAAGATCCCAATTAGCTAAAATCTTGCTGATTGGGAATTGGTGGGACGTGAGACTTGGATTTGCAGAGCAGCCTCTCAGGCAACATTCAGACCCTGCTAAGGACCATATTTCTCCATTGTACTCTGCAACCCAGGGTTGAGGAGTGGAAACTGCGAACTTGGAGAAAGACAGAGTCAGAGTTCTTCAGGACAGAGATGGGAAAAGACTCGGGAAGTGCTGGCAGGAGAGTGATGGATGTGCCATGTGGAATTAGCAGGAATTGGCAGTGGGGGTTACCTTTTGCCAGAAAGAATTTCATAGACAGGGAGAACATAAACAATTCAAGGGGTGGGAAATCCAACAGGTCAAATTGCAGGAATGGTGGGAGTGAAGAATGTTAGGAGACTGAGGTTTAAAAAGAAGACATGAGAGTTCAAAGTTTCTGAGAAAAAGCAGTTCTGGGCAATACCAGGTGGTTAGGTGCAGCCTTGGCAATGGGACACCAAAGTGTAACAGGAGTAGAGCTAGTTGGCGACAATGAAGCCACAGAGCTAGAAGAGAGGTCCATAGTCCCTTACAAAACCCTCTGGGTGCCTTGTGTGTTTTGAGAATTCAGGATTTTGGAAAGGTCTGAGTGCATACACTACACAATTCTTAAGACTGAAAATAGCCTCACACCAGTTCAGCTTAGATAGTGCCACCAGAAAGCACAGACATGCTAAGTTTTGTTTCTAAATGAGTTAGGGAAAAACAACTTTGAGAACCTTTTGGATTTCAGATTTACAAATAGGAAATTCTCAGCCTAGTGCCTGGATGGTGGAAGTCAAGGGTGAGGGGAAGTTGGTGAATGTGATTCCAGCTCCTCATGAAGACGGGGAGAACTGCAGGCCACAGTGACGAGGCCGGGTCGTGTAGATAAGAATGTAGTGTGGTTGCAGCTGTCCTAAATGCAGAGGGTTCTGGGTGCACAGACCTGGTCAGTCACCACTCCTGCCTTCCTGGCTACCTGCCAAGAAGGCAGACAAGATCCACCTTAAACTCCCCTCCCTCCAAAATCAGGGCATATGCTGTGCTAAGCACTGATGCTAAGCCTGAGGCTTGCTTGTTAACTTCTACTCTGTCTTCTACTATTGTACATTGTCCCACGGGTCCTTGGAGTAAATCTAACCAGGCAACGGAGCTAGACTAAAGTGAGTAGGGGGAAGGGCTAGTGTTGACTCTAGTGACTCAGGCCTTTCATGGTCAGCTTGCTGCCTGTGAACAGAAAGTGCAACAGCTAACCCACCTAGCAGAGGCCACCCCTGAAGAAAGGGTGTGGGCTAGTCTTTTAAGGCCTTGCTACCCAAAGCTGTGGTTCAGGCACCAGCAGTAGTGACATGACCTGGAAGCTTGTTAAAAATGCAGAATCTTGAACCCCAGTCCAGACTACTGAATCAGAATCTGCATTTAACCAGATCTCCGTGTGATTTGGATTCCTTGTGTTAAGGCATTCTAGCCCCACCCACTAGCTGAGTGTAAGCAGGGGTGTTCTTGGGAGGCTGTGTACTGGTTCCATCCAGTGGTTATTTGGGCAGGCAGAGAATTCCCCTGAAAGGGAGTTTGCTTTTTTTCCTAGAATAAACAAATCCAAAATTTTATAATAATCTTTTAAAAACCCTATATAATAAAAACCCTATATAATCTTATAAATAACCCTATATAAACTTCTGGTTATGCACCTTTTTTTCAAGTCCTGTGTACCTTATCACTTCTACTTAGCATAGTGAATATAACCTTTTAATGATACAAGAAAAACTAAAACAAAATAGACTATGGTTCTTCTTGCAAACTCATGATTAACTCCTTCCCTGGGATAGAAGCAACATTTTTTTCACCTAATAAGAATTATCTTTTAACTTCTATTGGGCTATATGATGTCTTCACTTCCTAAATACAGAGCTTAATGGGACAAAATAATATGATAGTGGCCACAAAGTTTTAAAAACAATATTTACTTTAGCTTAAAGAGTTCCTAAATCGTTTTCTTTATGTACATTTTGGGATATATTTTAGTTTATCATATTTGTAAAAAGATATCATTTCAGAACAGATTTACATGGCCAATATGAGGAAGGAGGAAATAGATTTACATGGCCAATATGACCCAAGTAAATCATAAGTTGATCTGTAGTATTTATTGGCCCCATTTAGACCTTTTAAACAGCCAGAAGATGAGGAGGAGGTACGCATCCCTGCCACAGTTGGTAATTCTCTAGAGCGGCAGTCCTCAACCTTTTTGGCATCAGGGACCGGTTTTGTGGAAAATGTTTTTTTCACAGATGGGGTTTGGGAGGATGTGCAGTCAAACCTCACTGATAATGTTAATCTGTATTTGCAACCGCCTCTCAGCACTAGCATCACTGCCTCAGCTCCACCTCAGATCATCAGGCATTAGATTCTCATAAGGAGCCGTTGATCTGACAGGTGGCGGAGCTCAGGCAGTAATGCAAGAAATGGCAGCAGCTGTAAATACAGATGAAGCTTGGTTCACTCACCTACCACTCACCTCCTGCTGTATAGCCCAGTTTCTAACAGGCTGCAAACTAGAGCCAGGGAGCTAGGGACCCCTGCTCTAGAGGTTGACATGAGGTCAAGAGTAAAAGAGCCTAACCACATGTCAAAGTCTACTTTAGTGCATTATAATAGTCATGTCTTTAGCAGGCCTGTGTTTTTAGTTGCTGCAGTAGATGGGCTTACACTCGGTCCGTTGGTGATGGTGTCTGTTCTCCCTTTCATTCAGGCATGCAAATTATATATTTATAAAAGTATCAATAACCTAGGCCCTATAAATTATATAATGATTTTCAGTGATGGTATGTTAAAAAGGAGTTTGTATCTTCATAGATTGCTAGGAACAGCAGTTTTTTGAAGCATATCAAAAGTCATAAAAGTATAATCATGCACATTCTTTTAACCAGTAAGCCCATATTGAAAGTTGACATCAATAAATAATATTACATATGCTATATTTTATAATATTGCAAACAGAAATTGCCTAAACATCTAGAACGGGATATGTAATTACAGAATGTTGACTCAATGCAGCATGTCACTTAAAATAATTATGCCTCGAGTTTATATCTGCAATATAAAGATTTGACAGAAGGTGATTATGTAGTCCCTAAACTATATTCCTTTTGTTTTCTCAATGAGTAGACTAGCATGTAGCAGTAGTCAATCATAAGTTAGACATTTGTAAACCTCCCATTTTGGGGGGACAAATATTGGATTGGGGCATACCAGTCCTTTGTATATTGAGAAGAATGTTGGAGTTACGTTTGAAAAGGTGGCTTTCAGGCCATATGGGCCTATTATTTGCACAAAAAATAATGCTTTTTAAGAGTGGCGTGAGCCGGGTTCGGTGGCTCAGCCTGTAATCCCGCGCCTTTGGGAGGCTGAGGTGAGTGGATTGCCTGAGCCCGGGTTCGAGACCCGCCTGGGCAGGGAGACCTCATCTCTACAATAAATCAAAAAATCAGCCGGGCATGGTAGCGCATGCCTGTAATTCCGGCTACTTGGAAGGCTGAGGCAGAAGGATCGCCGGAGCCCAGCAGGTCGAGGCTGCGGTGGCCGGGAGCGGCCACTGCACTCCAGTCTGGGCGACCGAGTGAGACTCCAACTCAAAAAAAAAAAAGAGTGGCATGGACAATACTTGATGCATTCTAAAGAATTAGGATACTTGGCAAGAACTAGTACCCACTCCATGAACATGCCACAACTTAGTTGAATGTAAGTTCTTGGGGCCTTCTTGCTTTTTCAGGTAAATGAGACACACATACACTTGTTTTTTAACTTTTTATTTTGAGATAATCATAGATTCACATGCAGTTGTAAGTTGAAAATAATAATTTGGAGATCTTATGTACCTTTTATCCAGTTTCCCCCACTAGTAACATGTTGCAGAGCTATTGTCCAACATTACAACCAG
Organism: Cephalopachus bancanus; assembly: GCA_027257055.1. Lineage (NCBI taxonomy): Eukaryota > Metazoa > Chordata > Mammalia > Primates > Tarsiidae > Cephalopachus > Cephalopachus bancanus. The sequence continues at coordinate 82,261 of JAPVLO010000159.1, read as the reverse complement.
GACAGAGATGCTGATAGAGTCAAGACGCAGAACGTCTCCATCCCCCCAAGGATCTTCAAGGGCCCTTTTCTTGCCACACCCACTGCCTTCCTCCTCAGCCCGTTTCTTAGATCCTGGCAAACATTAATCTCTTCTCCATTTTTACAGTTTTGTCATTTCAAGAATGTTACAATATATGTACCCTTTTGGATTTTCTCATTCAGTATAGTTCTTTAGAGATTCACCCATTAGATCTTCTGTTGCTGAATAATAGTCCATGGTATGGATGGACCACAGATTTTTTAGTTATTTGTGCATTGAACGTTTGGATTGTTTCTCCAAGGATATAACGATAAAGATGCTCTAACTATTTGTGTACAGGTTTTTGTATGAACATAAGACTTCATTTCTCTGGAATATGTACCCAGGAGTGAATTTGTTGAGTCATATGGTAGTTGCATGTGCATGTTTAGTTTTGGGGGTTATTTTTTAAGAAACTACCAAAATTTTTTAAGAAACTACCAAAATGTTTATACTATATGACATCCCTACCAGCAATGTAGGAGTGAAACAGCATCTCCACATCCTCACCAGCATTTGGTGGTGGCATTATTTTTTTCTATGTCATTCATTCTGACAGGTGTGTACTGATACCTCATACTTCATTGTGGTTTTTATTGCAGTTCTCCAATGGTTAGTGATGCTGAACATATTTTCATATGCTTATTTGCCACCTGTATATTTTATTTGATAAAATATCTTCTTCATGTTTTTTGCCCATTTTCTAGTTGGATTGTTTGGGTTTTTCAACTGTTAAACTTAGAAAGTTGTTTACATATTCTAGATACTAGTACTTTGTCAGATATGTGACTTGCAAATATTTTCTACCAGTCTATATCATGTCTTTTCATCTTTTTCTAGTACCTGATTCATTTTGAGTTAAATTTTGTATGATGTATAGGACTTAAGTCAAGGTCAGAGGTCACTTTGACCTAAAGTGAGGGAAGGTTCTTTATAAAGTATATAAAGTTCTTTATAACTCGGTTTCCTTAATATTTATAGAACTATTCAAATTACTTATTCCATATTGGATATGTTGTGGTAGTAGTTACTGTTTTTTAAGAAAGTGATCCATTTCAACTGAGTTATCATATTTATGTATATAGAGTTTGTAGTATTCGCTTATCATTTTATAATTTTGATATTTGTAGGATCTGTAGTGATATCTTATTTCTGATATTGGTAGTTTGTATCTTGATTTTTGTTTGGTTTAGTTTGGTTTGATTTAGTTTGGTCAGTCTTGCTAAATTGGTCTGTTCAAAGAACAGCTCTATGGTTCATTGATGTTTCTCTGTTGCTTATCTGTTTCAATTGTGTTGCCTTCTGCTCTTATCTTTGTTAATACCTTCCTTCTGCTCGTTTTAGGTTTATTTTTCTTCTCTTTTTTAGGTTCATGGGGTGGGAGCTTAGATTGTTAATATAAGACTTTTCCTCCTTTTAGTGTATACTTTTAGTACTATAAATTTCCTTCTCAGCCCTACTTTAGTGGTGCCCCACAGATTTTGATATATGGAATTTTCAGTTCCATATTTTCTTTTCTTTTGAGACTTTCTGTGACCCGTGAATTACTTAGAAGTGTGCTGCTTAGTTTCCAAGTGTTTGGAGATTTCCCTGCCTTTCTGTTACTGCCTTTTACCTTGAATTCATTATGGTTAGAGAACACACTAAATGGTTTCAGTTCTTTTCAGTGCATTGAGGTTTGTTTTATGGCCCAGATTATGGTCTATCTTGGCATATGATCTATAGGCACTTGAAAAGAACATATCTTCTCCTGTTTTATGTAGGATAATTTACAAATTTCCATTAGATCCTTTTGGTTGATAGTGTTGTACATTCTTCCGTATCCTTTCTGATTTTCTATCTAGTTGTTGTATTGTTGAGAGATTTTTGACTCCTCCAGCTATAATTGTGGAATTTCTTTTTTATATCTGTTTCTGCTTTACATAGTTTGCAGCTCTGTTATTACATTTAAGACTGCTATATCTTTCTGTCATTCTATAATGCCCTTCTTTGTCTCTATTAATTTTCTTTCCTCTGAATATTACTTATCTAATAGTAATATAGCCATTCCTTCTTTCCTTTAGTTAATATTTCCATGATATATTTTCTCCATCCTTTTACTTCCAACTTGCCTGTATTATTATATTTGGAGTAAGTTTCTTATGGACAGCTTATAATTAGGTCATGATTTTTTATCCAGTCTGCCAATCTCTTTTTGTGTTCCCCTTTTTTGAGTCAGAATCTCACTCTGTCATCCAGGCTGAAGTGCAGCAGCAAGATTACAGGTACTGCAGCCTTAACCTCCAGGGCTCAGGTGATTCTCCTACCTCAGCCTCTTGAGTAGCTAGAACTACAGGTATGCAACACCATGCCTGGCTAATTTTTTTATTTTTTGTAAAGACAAGGACTCGCTATGTTGCCCAGGCTGATATCTTTTTAATTATATAATTAGATCATCTACTTTTAATGTATTTATTGATAGGTTAGGACTTAAATCTGCCATTTTATTTTTGGTTTTCTGTTTGTTCTCTGTGTTTTCCCTATTTTCTTGTTCCTGCCTTCTTACAGGTTGCTTATGTGTTTTTTAGAATTCTGTTTTGACTTATCTGTAGCATTTTTTGAGTGTTATCTCTTTGTATAGCTTTTTTAGTGTAGTTTTAGTTATTACATTTTGTCTACATAACCTTTCACAGTCCTCTGAGGCCATGATTTTACCAATTCAAGTGAAGTGTAGAAACCTTATTGCCCTTTATATTCCTTTGCCTTCCTCCAATTGTCTTAAATATTTCCTCTACCTACATTTAGAACCCAATCAGATAGTTTACATCATAATTTTTGCATCAATCACCAAACATAATTTAGAAAACTCAAGATGTAAAGAAAATCTTGTTTAGCCATATTTTTGCTTACTGCATTCTTTCTTTTTTTCTAATGTTCAAAGATTTCTTCTTTTATCATTTCCTTTCTGTTTTGATAACTTCCTTTAGCCATACTTTTAGAGTAGTTCTATTGGATACAAATTCTCTGAGTTTTCCATCATCTGAGAATGTCCGAATGGTCCTGAAGGATGGGTTTTCATTTGGGTATAGGATTCTGGGATGACAGTTGTTTGCTTTGAGTTCTTGAAAACTGCTTCCTTCCAGCCATCATGGTTTCTGATGAGAAATCTATCATTCTAATTGTTTTTCCCCTATTGGTAAGATATCCTTTTCTCTGGCTGATTTCAAGGTTATTTTATTTGTCTTAGTTTTCACAAGTTTGATTAAAATGTGTCCTGACGTAGATTTCTTTGTGTTTATGCTGTTTGCGGTTTGCTTTTTTGTTTGTTTTATCAATAGGTTTGTGTCTCTTGTCAAATTTGGGAAGTTTTCAGCCATTGTTTCTTAGAGTACTTCTTCAGCCCCTCCCTTTTCCACCTTTTGATAACACAGATATTAGATTTTTTGTTATAATTACACAGGTCCCTGAGGCTCTGGTCATCATTTTTTCAGTCTATTTTTTTCATAATTTCTTTTTCTATATTCACGTTTGCTGATCATTGCCTGCCTCCCCTTTTCTACTGTTGAGCCCATATCCTGGGCTTTTTATATCTATTTCTATATTTTTCCATTCCGAAATTTCCATTTTGTTCTTCCTTGTAACTTCTGTTCCTTTGCTGAATCTTTGTTTTTTTCATTTGTTTGAAGCATGTTTATAATTGCTCATTGAAGCATTTTAATGATGGCTACTTTAATATGTTTGTCAGATAATTCCAACATCTCTGTCATCTTGGTGTCATCTGTTAATTGTTTTGCTGGTTTTTTCATTTAATTTGAGAGATTTCTGGTTCTTGATATGAAGAGTGGCTCTAGATTGAAACCTGGATCCTCTGAGTATTAATGTTCTGAAACTCTGGATCTTGCGTAAACCTTTTATTTTGGCTGGATTTCTCTTACCCATTCTGGCAGGGGAAGACGAAGGGAGGTGCCCCACCTTATCGGTCAAGGTGGAGTTAGAAGTCCTGGTTTCCTGCTTGTCCTCTGTTGACACCAAGGGCAGGAAGGCTCCTCATTACTGTTGAGGAGGGCTAGGAGTTCTGGCTCCCCACATTGCTTCTGCTGCCTCCACTGGGCGGTGGTGGAAGTCCTGACTCCACTAGACCTCTTCCTTTACTACCTCAGTGGGGAATAGAGGGAGGGTTGGCTCCTTAGTGCCTTGCAGCGGGGGGCTGTTCATTACCCACCAGCTGGGATGAGAAATTCAGCTCCCTACCTAGCTCTCCCTGACACCACCATGGCCAGCATATTGGGGTATCTGATTATAAGGTGGTGATCTTGCAAGAGTAGAAGTCCAGGCTTCCCACTTGGTCTTTGCTGGAATGGGTGGTGATGGCACCACAGTTCTTACTGCAGTGTTTGGCTGGAGCAGAGTGATTTTGTCTTGCTGAGCTGCCCTTTTCCTTCCTCTTTGGCTAAAGAGAGCTGGCTTTTGTTGAGGCATTCTTGTTTGTGCCCGTTTGTGTTTCTGGGTGGATATGTGTGGCATATCTTAAGGGTCTCTCAGGGAAGAGACCCTTAGGAACAAGCTTGCCCTGAGAGTCAACTTATTCACCCACCAAGCAGCAAGAGGCTCACTAGATGTGCAGGACAGTGACTGCCTGCAAGTAGACATGGGCTATGCAATCTAATCATCAGGTGAGCAGTCTTTTCTCTTGGGAAAGCACATTTTCTCCCCTCCCACCAATGTTTGAACTTGGGAATCCAAGCAGCAAAAGAAATCATACCTTGCACTGGAGTGACTTCAAGCCCGGGTGATTGGATTGATGTTGATTAAGCATAGCAGTGATCTCAGCCTGGGTGCACAGTGGGATCCCTGGGTCCCATCTAGAACTTTTCGGTCAGCATCTCTCAGGGTGGGGCCCAGACAGCAAGCAGTATGTTTTGAATGCTCCTAGGTTATTCTAAAGTGTGTATGGTTAAGACCCATTGTTATAGACTGAGAACCCAAAAGATGTTTTCAGGATATTTAACTGGAACATTTTAGATTTAAGTTGCTTATGTTCAGTTAATGAACTGGGACCCCCTGAGGAGAATATAAAGGGGGAAAGAAAATGTTCCAAGGGCAGATTTCTAGGAAACACCAGCGAAGATGAAGCCAGCAAAAAAGTTGTCAGAAGAAGGTGTTTATAGTCAGGCCCAGTGGGGAGAGTGCAGGGGCACATTCTACAGTGTCCTGTAGAACAGAGAAAGTCATGGAGAATGAGGAGGGAGAGAGGAAGCCAGTTAAGGGGTTTTTCTTATCCTTTTCAAAATCATACTTGTTAACATGCCGGGGACAGAAGTATAAGTGCTACATGTTAATTTAATAAAAGATGAGGATGTGGAGGTAAAAAGTATAGAAAGCTCTTTTACCTTTTTTTACCCATGTTTTCAACTTAACTATTGGTTTCTTAAATATTTTTCCTTCTTTGTCTATCCATGGCTTAAAAATTTGCATTTAGTTTTTTTTAAAAATGTTGTTTTCAGCCCTTACCTGTTTATTATAGAAATTTCAAGTTATTGTAAATGTTGATTATTTATGCAGATTATTGCCTCTAACCCAAGGACCCTAAGCTTGATAAAATTATATAATTGCAAGTGAGAAATTCATTGTAAGGGGTACTCATCTTGATCACGTGGGAACATTTAGATACTTTCTGCATGGGCTATTGAATTCTCAGAATCTGAGAAATCCTGGGGTTCATGAGTGGAACAAGACATGCCCCTAAGTATTAAGGAACTCGGACCTTTCAGGATGGGTCAAAGGCTATTATAATTAAACCAGCTAGTCAGTCTTCAGCTGGAATGAAGACCTCCAATTTTTGAAACTGAATGTCCCAGTTATGGTTTGAAATCTAACACTTTCTAGAATTAGTCAGTGATAAAATGACATTCCTGGAAGTCAGTCAGAGCTCAAGATTTGGGCCCAGTGGCCATTGTGGCGTCACTGCCAGCCCTCTTAGCACACCTCAAGGGACACATGTGGGCAGTTCATTATTTATGTCACCATCAGGCTGCCGTCTCCCAGCAGATTTGAAAGGATCTGTGGTTTTCACTTCTATGACTTTTCCAAGCTCCATCACCTTTTGGGGAATATAAAAGCATTCTCACACAGGCATACAGATTTGTCAAAGCTGCTGAGTTTGTCCAAACTGATTGAACTATGCACTTAAAGTGGGTGCATTTGATTATATGTAAGTTGTGCCTCAATAAAGTTGATTTTTTTAAAAAGCGTTCTCACCACAAAGGCAGACATGATTTGGAAAACTTTAATTAGAGAAGAAATAAAGAAAGAAACTCTTATTGGTCAGAATAGAGTCCAGCCTCTTCAAAGAGAAATTTGTAATGGTTTTGCTTTCTAAGCTATTTAAAAATCAAGAGTTATTTTACTTAATTCTCGTCCCTAGGGAAAGGAAAACCTCTTCAACGCAAGGTGAAACCACCTAAGAAACAAGAGGAAAAGGAAAAGAAGGGAAAGGGAAAGCCACAGGAAGACGAGCTGAAAGACTCTTTGGCTGACGATGACAGCTCCTCCACCACCACAGAGACCTCCAATCCTGACACAGAACCACTCCTCAAGGAGGTATGGGGTGATCTCATGAAACAAAACGAAAAAAAAAATGTCTCTTGCAGAACCCAAAACTTTCTGTCTTGTGGATTCTGATTTTAATACAAAATTAATGTTTTATATCTAGCATGCATACCTTCTGAGGATTTGTTAATGTGCTCTGGCTGCCTAAAGAGTCATTCCTCTGGAGCAACCAGTCACTTCATGTCCTCCAGAGAACATTTGGAAGCATTTAGTAAAGGAGTCAGAAACTAGAAACACTGCATGCAAATTCGGGACTATCTGGGATAGTAACTGTTTTACCTCGTGAAATTTGTTTCACATTTTAACTATCAAAAGGGAATAAAAGGACTTGTACCATTTTGCTGTGTTAGGTTTTTCCTGTCATATATCACTGCTAGCACCTGCTGTAAGCAGAGTTTTGGTTGTAGCTCATTTCCCAAGCAGGTAGAGTGGTGACTGTCCTGGAGGAAGTGTGGCCCAAGGAAAGACCCCAGGTTTTAATGGTCACCTGGTACTGGGAGGCCAGCCTCGCCTAGGACACATGGGCACATCCAGAAGGCTTCCTTACCAGCCTGAGGCCTCAGCCTCCAGGGTGGTTCTTAGCATCAGGAATAGCATTACAAATGTCTGGTCCATAGTGGTCCTTGGAAAACAGAAGCTCTAGTTACTGTTGTGAATATTTCCAAGAATAAGTTACATGGGGTGTGCAGGAAGGGGAGCATATGATTTCACTTTGGTGGTTTTTTTTAAAATAAATATGTTTCAAACCTAAAATGATCATAATAATAGCTTTTAATGTTGTAGACCAGAATTTTAGTTTTAATCTAGTGACCTAAGGAATCACTTCTTTAAGATTTGCATCAGTCATCTGCATGCATTAATTTTTAAAACAAAATGTCTGTGTAACTTTCCGTGTCATCTGTCTTCCCCCTTGCATTCCCTCATAGTTGGCATGCTCTGTCTACCCTTAGTCTTACTCAGGCCTGGTACTGGAGGCTGGTACTTTTGTTTCAACAAATTACCTCAGAGAAGTGGAAAGCCCTCTGCTGATCTGTGAGTGGAATCCCCACAGTTTCAGTTCCGTGAATAAGCATTTGGAAGATTTATCAGCCCAGGCTTTCTTCACAACTTTCCCTCACTTCTCTTCCTGCCTATGCTGCCTCTCTCTGCTCCCTCCCCAGCAGCCTCCTCCAGCTGCCAGTGTTCTGGGTGCACCCATTGGCTTCACTCTCAGTGCTCTCTTGTTTGTTCCCTCCTTTTTCTCCACCTCCTTCCATGCCATTTGCACACGCAGCTGGAACTCACATCCTTCATGAGGCCTCCGTCCCTGCTTACCCCATCCCCTTGGATGAGTTTTTACTCCTCCAGTTCAGTGTGCTTTCGTGGAGGCCGTGTGCTCATATTTTTTGTGAGTGATCTCAGTCTGCCAGTTATGTGTATTTTCTACCCAACTAGATTACAACCTTATCAGGCATTTCCTCTTGTGTGTCTTTTCCAGCTCTGATCTACCCATTCAGTCCACACATATGTATTGAGCATCCACATGCCAGGCCATGTGCTAAGTGCCTGGGCAATGACAGTGAACAAAAAGGCCATGTCTTGTCCTCAAAGCACTCACAGTCTACAGAGTACCTGGTGGGTCATGTGTTTGGGCAGTACTTCATGAATAACTCAAAATAGTTTCAAAAGATACATGAACCAGAGGGATATTTTAGCTCTAGTTCTGGTTATTTACTTTTGAGGTTAACTAGATTAACCTAGTCTGACCTATTCAAACTCGGCTCCCTTAATAGCCACAAACTGTAAAACTGTTGAGTAGAAGCTAATTTGCCACACGCTTGTAACTCCCCTCCTGCCCGCAGCTGTCCATCATTGCTGTTATGTTCTTTCTCTCCCTGTCCCTATTACCCCAGTGCATCTGTTCTTGAACACAGCGCTTCTCAGTCTGTCTGTGGCATAGAACAAGGTTGCCTATAGTACATAGCCCTCTCCATGTGCAGCTCCTAAATAAGTTGGACAGTACCTAATGGATATGCACCTGTTCGGGAGACAGGTCCACTGATCTCAGACTTGAATGCTACAACAGTGTTAGAGTACTGTAAAAATACATAGGGCAGCCTCTGGGCTTATCTAGTCATGGACCAGAAACAGCAGTTGGTAGGCCAGTTGAAGCACAACTTTAAGAGGCAGCCTGAGTATGGTCTTTCTGGTCCAGACTCACATTTGAGCCTGGCAAAATAGCCCTTCTCTGCGCCAGTCATGGTAGAAGTCCATGCTGACCTGTCATGTGTCTCCCTCCTGCTAGATTTCACAGTCCTTGAAGGAAGAGATGGGGTCCTCTTGGTAACCCCATTGCCTGACACCAGCTGAATGACAAGTAAATGTTTGTTGACCAGGTGAATGAATAACTAAGCCTCCTTCCATTGGTGGTGAATAGTTGTTAGCATTAAACCTGCCATAGCACTGCTGCCAGTCCAGGAGCAGTGTGGGGAATGGAGGCAGGTATGAACACACCACGTGCTGCTGGCCCTACTTCCTTGCCTGAGAGTTGGGCTCAGGATTAGGCACGTGTCTGGAAGCATTTGACTTTATATTGGAGTGTTTGCTGACCTTTTCTTCTGAATAAAAACAAGGTTTTCCTCTCCAATAATTAAAAAATAAAAAGCTACCAATTTACTGCTGCCACTACCCACTCCAGTCAGGAAATGAGTGTAAATTAAAGCGGCATCCTTTATAACTCAACTCACCAAAATATAATTTTAACTTTATAACTCCAACTCACCAAAATATAAATAAAAGAAGGGTGAAAAATGAACAGAACTGCAATAAAGATTTGTTGTTTGTTTTCTGAGTCAAGGTTTCACTCTGTCACCCAGGCTAGAGTACAGTGGCACAGTGGCTTACCTCAGTCTCGACCTTCTGGGCTCAGGTGATCCTTCTGCCTCAGCCTTCTGAGTAACTGGAACTACAGTCACACACCACCATGCCTGGATAATTAGATAATTAGATAAGGAGTTTGTCATACACATATATGCAGTGTATGTTATATCTTAGGTTTTGTATCTGTATCTTCAAATGGGACTAATTTTAGTCATTTTGTTAATCCTTCTAGCAATTAAGTGTACATTTGTTTACAGGATACAGAAAAGCAAAAGGGAAAACAAGCCATGCCTGAAAAACATGAAAACGAAATGTCTCAAGTGAAGCAAAAAAACAAAAAACTCTTAAATGTTAAGAAAGAAATCCCAGCAGATGTGAAACCCAGGTGAGGAAAATAAATGAGTGCAGAGAAATAAGGTATATAAAGGAGTGCTGGTGAAAGTCAGGTAATGTTTTATTTGGTTGTTGGCTTTTGTGGGGGTTGGGGGTATAAAAAAAGCCAGGTACTATGTCACCTTCCTCTTGGGTTTTTCTATTGCCTAATGTTCACTGTTCAGACATGTAAAGGGCAGAGTTAACAATCTGTTGAGAAAATTTAGGAGGAAAACTTAGGCTGGTACTTTGTTCCCAGGCCAAGAGCCATTTTACTGCTGTTCAAAGGTGAATTTGATGGTTGAACCTCGGGTAAAGCAGAACTTTTCTCAAAAAGAGCTCTGATCACTCTCCCAGTGCTGCAGTTGGGATCTAGAGTCTGTGTCATAAAACTTGGAAGAGTTTATTCTTTTTTTCCTTTTTTTTTTTTTTTTTGAGTTGGAGTCTCACTGTCACTCAGACTGGAGCGCAGTGGCCGCTCCCAGATGGAAGAGTTTATTCTTAAAAACATATTCTAAAAACATGTTCAGGGCAGATGTTGCCAGTCAGACAGTTCTGCTATTAATTAACTCTACTTCAGTTCCTAGGATGGGGTGCAGGGAGGCCCCGCAGGAAGAGCATGCTGCAGAGTATTTCCCCAAGGAGATGCATGCATTGAACTGGGTCATTAACTGAAGTTACTTCATGTTTTTATTAAGCCTTGTGTCAGCATCTACTGATAAACTAATTTTAGTGTTGGCATCATTAATAATGTCTTTCCTAGTTCATCACATAGAATGTTTCCATCATATAGCCAGTGTTCGCCTTCTAGCTAGTGATGAGTGGGAAGTGATCCAGGAAGTCAAAGGCATTAGGTATAAATTTTAAAAGAAAATATAGTATCATCATTAGTTTTGGCCTTAGATTTGTGGAAGACCCATTCTTACTTTGATTCTGGGAATAATACTTGAGCTTTGCAAAAGCACCATTAACCTAGACTCTAACCCTAAATTACATAGCTTCCCTCAGGCATGGCCAGTCCTGTTTTATAGAAACAAAAGCTAATAAGAAATTAATGATTACTGCAGTAAAATTTAACCTTGTCCCTGGACTTATGAAATAAGAGAGCATATGGCAGTGATTAGTAATGGAGTATTTGTACCTAAAATTTAATCTTTTGTGGAAATTGTTACTTGAAGTTACTCAATCCCTCCATTAGTTGAGAACATTCTGGCCCAGTTAGAAGGAATGTCAAGTGATGTCAAGTGGTTGATCATTTGAAGGGGGAGAGAGGAGCGACTGCCTCTTCTGAAAAGGAGGCTGACACACTTGCTCCCTCCTGAGAGAAATCCACCTGAGACACTGACCAGTGCTGATATTCCGAAACCCTGGGACAGGAATGATACCGGTCTGGTGGCTAGGGTATTCTTCTGCTAGGCCTATTTCAGGCAAAGGTGATTGATCAGATATTTTAAAGTAAATGAAGCTACTAAGTCCAAATAATGAAAAATCCTAGTTTTTACATATGCGGAAGTCTTGTGAGAGTAGACAGTTATACAGTAGTTCTTTTGGTCGTAAATGTAAAACCAGTATATCTAATAATTACCTTTGAGATGCTATTACATAGCTGGCTGTCAACAAATTGGCCCTGTTTATTAACCCTGATGCCTAAGCTTACTATCTGAAAAGGTAATGTTTTTTAAACAGATAAGACATGTTAATCGTAGTCCTTTTCCATTGGCTCATGTTGTATTCTGGGTTGGTTGGTTGGTTTTATAAGTTTATCATTAGCAGATTTGAATTTGAAAAGTCTGTAAAAGACTTCACTTGAGAGCCATTGCCTTTGCAGGACTTTGCATTCTCTGGCAAACCAAATACTGGAGTGGTCAGTCAAGAGGCAGTTACAGCAGTCACCTAGATTCTCTTGATATGTAGTAAGAAGAGAAATCATTACCAGAAACAATTCAAGCAGTGTGCTGTAAATTGTCTTTTGTAACTGGAGAAATTCATATGTACCATCGGTCTTCTAATCTCTTTAAACTCACTGATCTGGTAGTTTTCTGAACTCGGGGGGATATTATTGAGAGTCTGAATTCATTAGTACATTAACCAAATATAGAGTTAATCAAATACTTTTTTTGTTTTTTATTTTTTTAATAATCACGGAATGGTGATAGTAAGTGCTATGAGCTGTCACTCAGGTGTCACGGCCTGTCCTAGTGGTTCCTGAAATTCCTGTTATCTTTCAGTGTATTTATATATAATCCCACATATCCAAAGGAAATACATAACATTTTTTAAAGAAGAGAGATTTTTTTTTTTTTTCTTTACGAATGGGATAGTAAAGATGATTAATTTTATTTATGTTTAAAGTGTTTAGAGTTGGGTACATGTGAGGATCTGCTACATAAGGAAGTTGCATGCAGATGAAGGTTAGGCTTCTGGCGGGTCCTTAAAAAGAGATATCACTAATAAGGCATAGATCATCACTTTATTGTGGAAGCTTTATAAGAAGTGCTAAAGCCAGAGGAAAGGCTCAGACAGTCTCTGCCTGTGCAGCCCCATCCAACCACACTCCCCAGAATTGACGTTAAAAAATATATTTCCTAGGAGTAGGAACGTGGGGCTGCAGTGATAGAGATCCAGTCTGACCATTTTTTTCAGCTTTAGCAACATAGAAATGGGCCTGTAGACCTCCAGAAGACCCTTCCACATCAGAGATGCCAGGAAATAGGAATTAGATTTAAGGCAACAAAAGGCTCTTAGCAGAACTATTAAGAACCCAGGGCATCTCTGATTTAGGATACCAACTTACCATTGATCCTTTTGTTTTCCTATTTATTTATCAATACTTTACATGTTTACATAACTTAAAACGTCCTCAGCTCAGGGCCAAGAGCTGTGGATACCACACTGCACACACACACCCCTCCATCAGCATAGAGAAAAGGCTGCTCCATTGCTGGTTACAGCCCTCAAACCTCTGCCTCCTCTCTTCCCCACACAGAGGCATGTACTGTGTTTTATATGAGTAATAACATAGCCTGGCATCTGAGCCACCCTTCTGCTTTCCCTTTTAGAAAGAATCACTTCAAGCTGGGCTCAGTGGCTCAGCCTATAATCCCGCGCTTTGGGTGGCTGAGGTGAGTGGATTGCCTGAGCCTGCGGGTTCGAGACCCGCCTGGGCAATTTGGCGAGACCCCATCTCTACAATAAATCAAAAATTAGCCAGGCGTGGTAGCGCGCCCCTGTAGTTCCAGCTACTTGGAAGGCCTGAGGCGGAAGGATCGCCGGAGCCCGGCAGGTCGAGGCTGCGGTGGCCGGGAACAGCCACTGCACTCCAGTCTGGGTGGCAGAGTGAGACTCCAACTCAAAAAAAAAGAATCACTTCAATTAAGTTGACTCTTGATCCATTTTATCCAAAAACTACTTTAATTTAGGAAAGTATGAATCCACAAAAATAAAAATAGTTGTCTGGCACCTTTTTTCTTAACAACCAATTAATTTTATAGTGGCACAGAGTTAAGTTTTGTATAAATAGATATCCTTCCCTGCACTTATAAATGACTTCTTTAAAAATAACTCACACCCATGCCACCTCTACCATCACCACAGAGGACTGATGTCTGTGTCATGGGAACCTTTGGGTTTTTTTTTAGAAGGTGACATTTTTAAATAACCCTGTCAGTCAGAAATAAAAGAGAGAGAAAAGATTTTATAGTACTGTAACATTCATAGTCTGATCCATAACAGTGAATTTTTTTCACTTCAGTTTGTTATCCTATCTGAAACTATTTGGGCTAACAGATTCTTTGGATTTTGGTTAGCTCTTTTGCTAATTCTAGGTAAAATACCTACTTATTATTAGAAAATGTGTGAAATACAGAGAAACAAAAGAATGGAAAGAAAATGTCCCTTGACCCCACCATCTTTACAAAATGTTTGTAAGTAGCCTTCTTTTTTTTTTTTTTTTTTTTTTTGAGTCAGAGTCTCACTCGGTCACCCAGACTGGAGTGCAGTGGCCGCTCCCGGCCACCGCAGCCTCGCTTGCTGGGCTCCAGCGATCCTTCCACCTCAGCCTTCCGAGTAGCCGGAATTACAGGCATGTGCTACCATGCCCGGCTGATTTTTTGGTTTATTGTAGAGATGAGGTTTCGCTGCCCAGGCGGGTTTCGAACCCGCGGGCTCAGGCAATCCACTCACCTCAGCCTCCCAAAGGTGCGGGATGACAGGCTGAGCCACTGAGCCCGGCTGTAAGTAGCCTTCTTAAATGTATGTGTTTATTGATGAGATCATCCTTTACGTATTGTTTTATAACCTGTGTACTTTCTTTAGGGGGGAATGTGGGAGCAGGGGCATTGTGGTGCCGTTGGATCTGGAAAGTTTGAACTATTCTGAACTTTTAAATCTGCTGTGAATGAGCTCAGTAGATTGTCTCTAGCCCAAGACCAAGCAGAAATGGGCTGTATCCTAGGAATGAGGACAAGGGGTGGAGAGCATGGAAAACAGTGTAGAGAACTTGAAGGATGGCACTGAAGGACTCAGTGGCATGCTGGAGCCACACACCCGAGGGCTGGGGGCAAGATGTTCACTGAGATGTGGGAAATGCCTGAGACATGGGAATTTTAGACGATATATGTGGATTTCATAGATGTGTAGTGAAAAGCAAGCCCTCAGCTCAGCCTTGAACTGGCAGCCATCCAGCCATCACCAGGAACTCACTGGAGATGACTGAGGATTCTTTTTTTTTTTTGAGTTGGAGTCTCACTCTGTCACCCACTGGGGTGCAGTGGCCGCTCACGGGCTGGAGCGGGGCTGGGCTCTGGCGATCCTTCCGCCTCAGCCTTCCAAGTAGCTGGAACTACAGGCGCGCACTACCACACCCAGTTAATTTTTTTATTTATTGTAGAGATGAGGTCTCACCAAGCTGCCCAGGCGGGTCTCGAACCTGTGGGCTCGACTAAGGATTTTTGAAACAGTCCTCCAAAGGGCTAACTGGGCTCTCTCAGCTGTGTCTCGATCTTCACTGGAAAATGTTCTTCTTGGACCATGTTAGCTTAGCTCCTTCCAGAGGCATTCCCAAGTCTGAGATGTGGTCTTGGCAGGCATTACAGAGGCAGCTTTATAAGGAATGTCTTTATAGAATCTAGTTACACCACTCACAATGCTGTGGGTTTCTGTGGGCCAGCTACCCAGTTCATTCCTCTTAGAGATTACTTCTTTCCAACTACTCATCTCCCAGCAAATTTTAATGTCTTTATCATTGGGCTGTGGAAACTTAAAATAACCTATCATGCTTCCTAAACTGACAGGAAATTCAGAGTCAATTAATTGTCCTGTTTATTTTTTTATTTTTATTTTTTTTTATTGTGAAGTTGTGGGGTACAGTTAAGGGTTAGGTATACAATTGCGTTTCATTCAGGCACCCTGTTGATATGGGGTGTTTCCCGTTCCCAGACAGATATTTGTTACTGTTAATCCCATCTCCCTCCCCCCACCATAGTTTCCCAGTACGGTCAGTCATTTTCATATAGTATTGCATTGGATGTTTAAGGTCCATTACATGAGTGAGAACATGTGATACTCGGATCTTTGTTTCTGTGAGAGGTCACTCAGTATTATAGACTCTAGTTCCATCCAGGTTGCTGCAAAATTCATGATTTTGTTCTTTTTTATGGCTGCATAGTATTCCATCGTGTATATGTACCACATTTTTTAAATCCAGTCCTCTTTTGACGGGCAGCATGGCTGTTTCCAGGTTCTTGCTATTGTGAACAATGCTGCGATAAACATGCGTGTGCAGGTATCTTTTTTATAGAGTGATTTGTGTTCTTCAGGATATATTCCCAGTAGGGGGATTGTGGGGTCATATGGGAGGTTGGTATTTAGAGCTTTTAAGAATCGCCACACTGCTTTCCACAGAGGTTGCACTAGTTTACACTCCCACCAACAGTGTAGAAGTGTTCCCTTTTCACCACACCCTCTCCAGCAGCTGTTATTTTGTGAGTTGTTGATAATTGCCATTCTGGGATTAGGTGGTATCTCAGTGTGGTTTTGATTTGCATCTCCCTGATGATTAGTGAGATTGAACATTTCTTCATGTGTTTGTTGGCTGCTCGGATGTCTTCCTTTGTGAAGTGTCTGTTCATATCTTTTGCCCATTTTATAATGGGGTTGTTTGTTTTTTTTCTTTTCAGCACGTCAACTCCAGGTCCGACAAAGGCTTAACATCCTGGATCTACAATTGTCCTGTTTATACATATTTATTATCTTAAGCTTACCTCAAAATCTTTCTGAAATCACGTACACTGAATAAACCATTTTTCTTGATCACTGTTGATCTTCAGAAGGTCCAGTTGCAGTGCAGCTGCTCCTACTGTAACTCGCTTTTTTAAAAAAATTATTTTATCATAGAGATGTGGGGTACAAGTGAGTATTAACTATGTACGTAGGCTGCATGCAGGTGAAATTTGGACTTCTAACTGGCCCTCACTCCCCCAGGTAGAGGCCCAGGTACCCTTTGTGTTGTCACATGTTCCCCTCCTTTCCTCCCTTCCCTAGCAGTGCCCAGCAACTGCTGATCCCTCCCTTATGCTAGTTGACCAGTGTTCAGGGCCCACTTATGAGAGATCATGTGGCATTCAGTTCTTTATTTCTGTGATAGGTCATTTAGTATGATGGTCTCCCACTCCATACAATTTACTGCAAAGTCCGTGATTTTGTTCTTCTTTATGACTGCGTAATACTCCATCATGTGTATGTACCACATTTTCTTTATCAAGTCCACTTTCAATGGACAGCAGGGTCGGTTCTATTTTTTTTTTCTATTGTAGTACATCAGTAAGCATGCATGTGCAGGTGTCTTTTTTTATAGAATGATTGACATTCCTCAGGGTATATTCCCAGGAGAGGGATGGCTGGATTGTATGGAAGGCCAATTTCTAGTTCTTTTAGGAATCGCCACACTGTTTTTCATAGAGGTTGAACTAGCTTGTACTCCCAACAACAGTGTAGAAGCGTTCCCTTTTCTCTGAACCCATGCCAGCATCTGTTGGTTTTTGACTTATTAATGATAGCCATCCTTACCAGAATTAGTGAGGCTGAGCATTTTTTATGTGTCTCTTGGCTGCTTGTATGTTGCCTTGTAGAAGTGGTTGTTCTTATCCTTTGCCCACTTAAAATGGGGTTGCTTTTTTTTTCCTTTTATTTTGTTTAAGTTCCTTATAGAACCTAGATGTTAAGTCTTGGTCAGATGCATAATTTGCAAATATTTTTTCCCATTTTGTGGGTTGTCTTTTTACTCTCTCAATTTTTTTTTTTTTTTTTTGCTTTTGTTTTTGTTTTCTATGCAAAAGCTTTTTAGTTTGATGAGGCCCCCACTTGCCTATTTTTGCTTTTATGGCATTCGCTTTGGGGTACTTGGTCAAGAATTTGTTGCCTGCTCTGACATACCTAAGGGCATTTCCAATGTTTTCCTCTTGGATTCTTATAGTTTAAGGTTTTAGCTCTAGATCTTTGATTCATGTTGAGTTTATTTTTGTGATAGGTTTCATTCTTCTGCAGATGGTTAGCCAGTTTTCCCAGCACCATTTGTTAAATATGCTCTCCCTTCTCCAGTGATTGTTATTGGCAACTTTGTCAAAGATGAGTTGGTTGAGAGACCGAGTCTTTGCTTCTAGAATCTCTGTCCTATTCCATTGATCTATGTGCCTATTCTTGGACCAATACCAGGCTGTATGGTTACTGTAGCCTTTGAATAAAGTTTAAAGTCTGGAAGTGTGATACCTCCCGCTTTGTTCCTTTTGCTGAGGATTGTTTTGGCTATTCCTGCTCTTTTTTTTTTCCATATGAATTTCTGTATTCATATGAATATGAATACAGGTCTGAGAAAAATGATTTTGGTAATTTGATGGGTATTGCACTGAATCTGTAGATTGCCTTGGGTAGGACGGACATCTTGACTATATTGTTTTTTTCAATCCATGAGTATAGAATGTTTTTCCATTTGTTTGTGTCATCCTTGAGCACATACACCAAATAAATACGTTTTTTAAAATTAACTTTTTTGCCTAGAATTAACCCTGAATCAAGGATAAGAAAGAAAATTACTCTCACCCCCTTCACTAGACCTTAGATAAATACTACAGTCATGCTGCTTTGCAGGCAGTGGACTCAGATTTCTTAGGTAACCCAGGAAATTAGCCCTGGCTCACTTCATAGTTTCTGTGAGAAAAATGTGTTCAAATTTGAATAGCAGAACCTCTAATGTTATAAGTCTGAGCTCTCAAAATCTCCATGCTCAAGAATCTCACTGGTAGTCTAGATGCTGGGAGAGACCCACAAGAAAAATGACTACACTTACCAGCCCCAAACGGCAAGTTTGTGCTAAGGTTTATACATGTTATCTGAGGTAGATGTTCTCACCTTTTACATATTATTAAATAATGAACTTCAATTCATTGTCAGTACTCAGAATAGTAAGTACTTAGTGTCTAGGAGCAGTCTTGGATTGTTGGGACTGCAGCCAGTCCTAAGTTAGAACTGTGGGTAGAGAATGCCCAGGAAGCCATACAAGTAAAGCTGGCAGTTGAATTGTAGAATAATTACAGTATTAATGACTTTTACTGTCTGCTCCAAAACAAAGGGATAAATTTCTGTTTTCCATTCATGGTTGTCTTTCAGCTCCTTAGAACTATCATCTACTCCCCCATTGGAAAGTAAACAACGTAGAAATCTTCCAACCAAGATTCCTCTTCCAACTGCATTGACAAGTGGATCCAAATCACGAAATTCCCAGAAAACAAAAGGTATTGTAATTCTGGTCATACATATATTTTCATGATTCATTGTATTAATCATCATTGTAAGTTGTCGGTAATCAGTGGTTATTAGTCATACAAAGCTAAGCTATGTTTTCATCCTCATTAGAAGGTTCATTTACATATACCCGAAAGAAAAGAATTATCCTCCATTAATAATGTTCTTTTCTGATCTTTGTGCAGGTACAAATAAATTACTGGATAACAGACCACCTGCCCTAGCAAAATTTCTCCCAAATTGTCAAGAACTAGGCAACACCAGTAGTTCAGAGGGTGAAAAAGACTCTCCTCCACCAGAGTGGGATTCTGTGCCAGTTCACAAGCCCGGCAGCTGTAAGTATGGTGTTTAGAAATCATGAGGCTCCTCTTACCCACAGCCCAGCCCACTCTTGCCATGGAGCCTTTCGGGGCATAAAAGAAGACCCACTATCATTGATCTGCAGGGGCCAAACTGGTACCAGCCAGCAGAGCCCATTGTTAACTAGTCTAGCTAGTTGCTAAACTGTCATGGGTTGAAATCAGCCCTGGTAGTAGTATTTACGTCAGGGCTGCCTTTTTTTTTTGAATTGGAGTCTCACTCCATCACCCAAGCTGGAGTGCAGTGGCATGCTCATGGCCACCCCAGCGTCGACCTGCTGGGCTCCGGTGATCCTTCCACCTCAGCCTTCCAAGTAGCCAAAACTACCGGCGCGCGCTACCACACCCGGCTAATAGGGCTGCTTATTTCCAGGGAGCTGGTGTCCCTGCACACCACTGCCCACTGTACAAAATGGAATGATCTGTTTAGAGTGACTAGTCATCCAAAGAACTGTTTGGTTTATAAGAGCGTTGACTCATCAGTCCTTTACCTGACTAGTTCCTCTTGCATTTATAGTGTAATCGCTTTTGTGAAAGTTCGATTCACTCTCAACTTTACTGACATCTTTTATATGAACAACTTACATGAAGGTTGACAAATCTTGAACAAGCAATTATTTTTCCCACTACCTTCTTGACCGTGTTTCTCTGATTTCACTGGCAGTAAATCAAGACAGTATGCACAGTTGACTAATACAAGATAGAAGTCCTCACTGGTAGATACTTTTGAGCTGAAATAGGAGATAACAGAAAACAGGGCAGGCCTAACAGCAGCAATTCAGGATCAAGAGAGATCCTGGCCTCAGGACTGATTTATCTCCACTCATGACTGTGCTAGAGTAAACTTGGATTTAGCCTGTTTGTACTAAAGGGGAGAGAACGAAAACCAAAAGGACAAATCAGGCTTCAGCAACAGTCAGATCATTTTAGATGAAGGGGATTAAAATGAAGAGTGGTTGTTTAAGCACTTAGTGAGCTGAATGAGGACACAGAACCTGGAAACTTGGATAAGATGTCCGTTCACACTTCTTTACCTCCTCATCTGTGTAAATGTGTCCTGGAAGGAGATGCTTTCTGTGTTAAAGCCTGTAGCTCCTATTTGCCATGAGATTTTCCAGCACCTTTTAGTACTATTTTTTGCCTGGAGTGAGACATAATCCCAAATTATTGGTCATTCAAGCAATCTTGACCCATGTGTCCAAGTAGAATGTTTTTGGTTCCTTAAAGCCTCTCCAGGGTTTCAGCTGGACATTGGTCCTTGGCTTGATACTTCGTGATTTGGGCAGTTTCCCACTAAATAGACACCACTTTCAGCACCGGGACTGTGGTGTCCCAAGAACTGGTTTCATAGGACCATTCTGAGACCCAGTGAGGTAACACTATGTCTGCTGGTAAAATAACCACACAAGTGTACAGAATCATGTAGAGAGAGGGAGTGTCAGCCAGGCACAACCACAAGACACTCAGCTGACTGGCAGTGTCACCACTTAGCACCTGAGCCATGTCTTGGTATCTCACTCCTCTGCTGCACTGGCCCTATGGAGCGCATTCCACTGAGAGCTACCCCAAGCATGTGGTGTGCGCCCTCCAGGACAGGCACCCTCAAGACAAGCTAGTGCACTCAAGGCAGCCCATTCCAAGTGTAGGCAGTTCACAAGGGGACGTCACTTGCGGGGCAGGGGGAGGCCAGAGAAAGTGTCATACGAGAGGTGGCTAGGGAAGGATTGAACTGTTGTACCAACAGTGACCCTACCATGTAGACATGGTATCAGATGGGAAGCCGGTTCACACAGGAGGTGGATGTGAGATGGGCCCTGGGCACAGTCAGGTCAGCAAAACAGCAGAGGGGATCAGGGAGGGGTTGCCACTAATCAAGGATGAGAGCAGGTGGATTGGAGACAAGGTGAGCAAGGAGCCAGCGCCACTGACAGGGGCAGGAGAGAGAACAGAAGGTGCCCCTGAAGATGGGTGGTGGTGAGCGTGGTCGTCCAAGAGAGCTGGGCTTTGCTTGGCAGTGCCACACAGGGGTCTTGACAAGCCAAGGCACAATGAGCCTTATCCAGGCGCTGAGCCCTGGAGGTTCAGAGAGGAGCACCTGGTGCTAGAGAGAACACCAGGGAAGCAGAGGCCACGGGCAGCGCAGGCTTAAGTTATGGAAGTGAGGAGATGGGGAAAGCAGAGCAGAGTATGCGCCCAGGAGACAGAGACTGCAGGCAAACAAGGCCAGCTGGGAGTGGGCGGGGAGGTGCTGGGCAGGGCAGGGCTGGGCCGAACAGTTGTAGCCCTCAAAGACTGGGAGCTCACAGGGTCAGAGCACCTCCTGACCCTTCCTCGTGTGTGGTGTCGGAGGCAGCACCAAGGGGCACACAATAAATGTGCAGAATGGTGCATTTTTCTGGTAAAAGTTAGACATGGTTCCTTTTAGTGAGCAGATAAATATTATTTTATGACAATGAATTTTTGTTTTAAATTTTTACACAGCTGTGTAGAGATTACCTTCAAGGATACAGGAATATGGTAGCTCTCATCCTGGAAAGTAAGGGTCGGAACTGCACACACCAGCCGTGCTGGCAGACGAGGTATCCTTGTCATTGGAGAACTTGGGAATTGAGCCTAGGGCACTACATCTGCCACAGATGTGAAGCTGTGTGCGGGCACAAACTCTTTTGAGTCCTGAAGCAGTGGCTTCTGCTACCCATCCCTGGACAATATGGAAAGCCACCTTCCTGTTGAATGGGAAAAGTTAAGAGGTTGACTAAACCCATCCAAGAATGCCCTGCACTTAGCAGGACAGAGTGTACTTGTGACCGCCAAAGGCCCTAGTGCACAGGATGCCACTTCCCTTCCTTTCCTTCAGAACTTTTGGAGGAGTGCATGGGAGCTGTCATTTGTTTTCTCCTTTGTTTAGGCTCTTGAGTTCTGCATAGTCTTAGCTAGAACATCAAAAGTAACTGATTTTGAAGAGTACTAATCAGTGTCCCACATTAATGAGACCTTTTTTTTTTGATTTCCAGCTACTGATAGCCTTTATAAACTCTCTCTGCAAACCCTCAACGCAGACATTTTCTTAAAACAACGCCAGACCTCACCGACACCTGCCTCTCCGTCTCCCCCCGCCGCCCCTTGCCCGTTCGCCTCCCGGGGCAGCTACAGCAGCATTGTCAACAGCAGCTCCGGCAGGTGGGCTCCCGCTCCCTTCCTGGGCCTCGGGTCTGGAGCGTCCGGATGTTGCTCCCTGTGGTGGAAACGCCGTCCCGTGCTACTTCTGAAGGCCACTGTCTTGTGGTTGTTGGCCCCCTTCCCCAGGGACCAGCTCTCCCTTGCCGTGCCTGTGCCCGCCCCACCCCCACCCTAGCCGTAACCTATTCCTGTCCTGACTCATCTGTTCTTGTCACCCATGGACTGAGAAATGTGCTGTTTAACTTGTCGGAGTTACGTTCTAGTTGGACAGTCAGTGAGCATTTACTAAGCAGTAATGAAAACCTCAGGGAGGATTCGTATGAGATGGGAATATGGATATTGGTGACATTTATTTTGACCTGTGGGCAGCTTGGCTTAGGACTTAGAAGGGCAGGATCTGGTTGAAAACTGTTGTGTAGGATGAGATTCCGTAGTAGGTGACCTGTGCCCACAGGAAGGCAGCCCCTGCCTATGCAGACAGGACACTTGAGCCCAACAATCACGAGAGTCATGGACAGCATTCTCACTGTGTGCCAGCACCGTCTCGCCTTCACTTGGGCTTCAGTGTGCCACGTCCTCCCATGAGGTCCTTCCATGATTGCCAGAGGCAGTGACCACTGAGGCTAGGGGCGGCTGCCCTGCTTAGGGCCCTCAACACAGTGGACACCTTGCCCTGTCCTGACAGGGAAAGATATGCCCCAGGACCCAGACCCTGTCCCGTGTGTGGAGGCCTGCCTGCGTGCTGCTTTCCCACTGTGCTTCCCTTCCTAGCAATCTCTAAGATGTGATTGCAGCCTTTTCCAGTCCCTAAATTGTGATCCCTGTCCTAGTCTCTTTCATAGTGTCCTTTATCATTTTCTTGCCTTTCCCCAGAAATCCCCTTATTTTACATCTCATTAAGCAGTCTGGGGTCCAAAACATTTTATACAAGGCTAAGCTGTGCTCTGTGAACTGCTCTAGGCTGTTTCCAGGTCCCTGCCACAAAACTCAGGCCCAGCCCCAGTGAAGCACATGGCGGGTCAGTCCTGCTAACCCCTCACCCCCTGAGGCAAGTGTCCCAGCACTCCACAGTGGGCACTGCTGACAAGGAATGAGTTCTCTCTTTGCTTCTTCTTCAAGTGACCCTAAAACAAAGCAGCCAAATGGAAGCAAACACAAGTTGACAAAAGCAGCCTCCCTCCCTGGCAAGAATGGCAACCCCACTTTTGCTGCAGTCACAGCTGGTTACGACAAGAGCCCAGGTGAGTGCCTTTGCTTCAGAAACCTGCCACACCTGGGTGTCAGGCAGGGTAGAATGACCTCTGTCCTTATGCGCTTTGATTGATTCCAATCCATTGTTACAGGTGGGAATGGCTTTGCTAAGGTTCCTTCAAACAAAACAGATTTTTCCAGCAGTCTTGGCATTGCACATGCTCCTGTTGACAGCGATGGCTCAGACAGGTACAGTGAACCATTCTTAGTCACTAGAAAGACAGATTTCTTGGGTCAGATTGGTGTCTTCTGTCCATAGATGGGTTTCCAGGTATTTCCTTCCCTGGTTCACAAGGAAGCATTTGTCAGCAGTGGTCACGCACCTCTAAGAAATCTTGTCTGCTGGGCAGAAGCAGAAAGCCAGCTGCTATGCTTCCCCCAGTGGCTTCCCATGTAGAGGGAGGAGGTGCCCACCCCTGCCTCAGCCCAGCAGACGTGTGTATCACACCTGCTCTCACTCTCTCCATTATCATGGTCTATGTGAGAAAGGATGTGATGTGATCTCTAGAAATAGAAGAGCAAGTGTATTTGGGAGGAATGAAATGGGAGTAAATACCAGACCGTGTATAGGAAGTGATCGGCTATGCCACTTTCTTGACACAGCAGCAGCTGTTCCTACAATGGACGTGGTGGCCAATCTCAGATTGGCAGCAGTAACAAAGCTTGTCAGTAAAATGAAACACCAGGTCACCTCCTTTGCACTAACAGGAAATGAGTCCTGGATTCAACATAATTTTTAAATAATCTTTCATTACCAAAAAAGTAAACAGAAGGAAAAATATCTGTTTTCCCTGCCAAATACTTACTTGAGCCAGGCTGTCAGCTAGTGACAGGGTGTTAGGAGCTCTGAAGCGCTTTCAACTTACCCCTTGTGGGAGGCAGCCATTTCTGGTTCTTGTTTTGTCTTTGTTTTAATGTTTGAGTGCCCCAGCTGAAGCAGTGTGTCCCGTCTGTGAAGCTGTGCATAATGGATCCGTTTTCACTAACTGTCATCCATTTTTGTGTGTTGCGTTTTCCTCTTGTAACATTTAGCTCGGGTTTGTGGAGTCCCGTCAGCAACCCAAGCAGCCCTGACTTCACACCCCTCAATTCGTTCTCGGCCTTTGGGAATTCTTTTAATCTAACTGGTGGTGAGTGTTTGGCACGAGACCTGTGACTGAGGAGCCTGTGGATACAGGCAGGAGACGGAGGGGTGGCTGCGTGTGGTGGAGGACAGCGTGGAAGGAGGCCCAGCAAGACGCTCCCGGAAGGGCCCTTTCCCCTCCCCTGCTCCTGCCCAGAGGGCAGTGGCCCAGCTCAGTGCTGGGTGCGGGTGCCTGTCGGGGTGCGTTCCTTGGCACGCATTTGAGGGCTTCTCAAAAGAATTATGGCCTGAAGTAGGACTCCTGGGCAGGGCCCCTCCTTTTTCTCTTGCTGTCCAGAATTGGAGGCCATAACAGGAGTTTTGCATTCACCATAATGCTGGAGTTGGGGAATGTTTGCATTTTGAGGTCGTCACTGCTTAAGTGTGGGAAGAGAATCAGGTTGTGCGCTTGCGCTTGAGATCTGGGACGTCCTTGCCCCCAGCCCCCTGGAGTGTGGTGGGGCTGGCAGCGAGGGTGTGGTGGCTCCCAGGGAGCAGCAGTGGGATGTGTGCCACTGAGTGAAGTCCCATCATGGCACAGTAAAATATGGACTTGATGCCCGTTGCTTTATTTTCAGAAGTTTTCAGCAAACTCGGGCTGTCCCGATCATGCAACCAGGCCTCGCAGAGGAGCTGGAACGAGTTTAATAATGGTCCTTCATACCTTTGGGACTCTCCCGGGACAGTTGCCAGCACATCCTGGCCAGCCAGTTCTAGCTCCCCAACTCACACAGCCACAGTGAGTATTCAGGGCTGGGGCCTGGCCACTTGTCGTCTTTGCACTTGCTGCCACTTGAATGCACTGACGGTGTCATAAACAACAAGCAGCAGTGTGAAAGGGGTGGCTTGGTACTTTTATTGTCTCTGTTGCTTTGTCTTCATATTCTGCCAAAGTGATCCACCAGTGTTCTTCAGAGCCATTATAGTCAGAAACTTTAGGAAACAACTGAGCAGCTGTGAGGTGTTGGTCTCTGGAGCCCCTCCTAGATCAGGGTTATTTTCTGCCTTTTCCCATCGTGGCTATGGCTCCTCGTGGGTCCAGATGGTGGCTGAGCACTGCCTCCACCGTCTGTGTGATAGCCACAGGGTCCCAGAAGCAGGCTGGGAAGTTGCTTTTATTTTGTGTCTGAGAAACCCCTGTCTCTTAGCTGAGCTTTCTAGTGTGCATTTGTTTTCTTCTCAGCCCAATTTTTCTGCAAAGGGCATGCTCCAAAAAAGTATTCTTACCAAGGAAAGCAATTGTGGTTCAGCTTTCACAAAATGATGACAGGAAAATATGACCCCACTGTGTTTGCTTCTTTATTCTCAGGAAACCCAAGTTCCACATGTACGGTTTAACAGCAGATAGTTCAGTTTCATAAATCTTAACATTCATAGATTTCCTTCAGTTTTAAAAGTACCTTAGCCGTTCTTTAAAACAGGGTCAGCAACCTTTCTGTAAAGAGTCACATGTTAAACATCCGAGGTTTTGCCGGCCACACCACTTCTGTTGCAGCTGTCAAGCTCTGCCAGGCAGCACAGAAGTGGCCACAGACAGGATGTAAACTGGTGGGTGCAGCTGCATTCTCATAGACCTCTCATTTGCACAGCAGGCAGGGCTGGGCCTGGTCCCTGGCTGTCACTTGACAACCCTTCTTCAGGGTATCAGACCATCCGCTAGCCTCTGGGACGGCGATACACAGAAAACATTTGTTTTAAAGTAAATGTGAAAGAAACGTGTGCTCAGCCTCCTCCCTCGCACAGCCTTTCCCGCTTTACCCTCTGCCCGCTGGCTCAGGGCTGGATCTCTCTGTTTTGTCACAGTCGATCCTTGGCAATACCAGCGGCCTGTGGTCCACCACTCCGTTTAGCAACTCCATTTGGTCCAGCAACCTCAGCAGCGCCCTTCCCTTCACCACGCCAGCAAACACGCTGGCAAGCATCGGCCTCATGGGTGCAGAAAACTCCGTTGTTGCGCATGTTCCTTCTGCCTCCAGCCCAGGCGACGACTTGGGACAGACCTACAACCCGTGGCGGATATGGAGCCCCACAATCGGAAGGAGAAGCTCCGACCCTTGGTCTAATTCGCACTTCCCTCATGAGAATTAAAATTAGGCAAAAAAATAGTGGCCCCCATCTGGATCATGGTCTGCCAGTTTCTGAGACACCTTTTTAAGGCTCTTGTTGCTGCGACTCCCCTCCCCCCATCTTTGCAAAGCAGACTCAAGCAGGGTAGGCTCCGACCACTCACTTCTTTCAGATCTTTCTTGCAAGTAAGATGATAAGAGATTTGCTGTTGTACTTTTAGAAAAAAGTCTGAACTCAGCCACAAACTCTAGTAAGACCTGTGCATCTGAGAACCTTACCTGTTGCCACACTCACCACCTGTCTTTCTCCATGCTTTATTCATCTGTACGAACACAGATTTGACATTACAACTAGGGAAATAATTTGAGTTAATTCAGAAGTCCTGGCATGTGACAATTTTGTTAAATTACCAAGTTTGGTTTTTAATAATTTCACAATATTATGCGCCAAGATCTAATTTTAAAACTGTATGAGGACTTTGTGCTGAAAATACAGAGTATTTTTTTAAAGTAAGGCTGTCTTGGTTTAAAAGCAGATTACAGAAATGTAAGTCCACTTAACAGTGAATGAATGTAAAAACATTCAGTTGAGACCATCTGCATTTTCTGTGCTGTTTGTACTTGAGGTATGTAACATTTGTATACCTGGGTTTATTTTAAAGGTGAACCGAAATGCACATAGCCAAGTCTTGAGATACAAGATTGAATGTGTATTTCTTAAAAATACAACTTTGTGTTGTACTTTGAAATAAATGATGCTTTTTTTCAAAAGCCTTGAATTGTTTTGTTTTATTTTTACATGCAAGGTGCATTTGTTTGGATTTTCTCACACCAAAGTAAGGCATCCTTACTTACTCTGTTTTACTCTCTGGAGCTGACAGGTGAGGGTGGTGTTTGCTTTCTCGTAGCGGGAATGCCCTGTGGTCTTGTGGGATCTGTGTATTCCTATGGTAGTTGCGGAGGCTCCTTGAGAGAAAACGACTTGGAAGCCTGTCCGTGTTCACCCAGTGATCTTTTCCCTCTGCCACTGTCCTAAACAGAGAGGCCTCAAGAAAGCAGTCATCACTGTCATTTATGGTCCGTGCCCTGCGTCAGGCACGTGACCACACCTTGGCCCATCTGGGGTTACTCACCTTAACTTGAGGAACTCCACCCTGAGAGGCTGGTGGACCTGTCACTGGCATGGCAGGACCACACGGTCCCCCGCTGTGCCATCTCCCCTCTGGTCACAGTTGATGTTCTCTGAAAGGGCTCTGAGCCCAACTTACCACTGTGTTTTCTGAGCTTGGCCAACCTGTCTCACACTTTAGCCTGAGGAAGTTGTGCGGCGAGTGGAGGTTGGAGGAGAGAAAGGGCGTGGAGGCGGAGCAGCCGGGAGTTGGAGAGGTGGCCTGGGGAGGCCACGAGGGCCACTGCAGGAACTCCCTGAAGTGCCACAGCATGAAGGACTCCTTTCAGTTCTGGCCTGGAGAGACAGTGAGGGGGACATCTGGGCTGGCCTGGGGGGCCGAAGCACTTCCGTTTACCAGCCTATATTGCTGTCCCTGAAACTGGACTGGATGCAGTCATGGGATGAGTCCTGGGTAGCACTGACACGGGGTGCCTGTCATGGGGCCTCCGTACTGGAACCATCCGATTGTAAGTTGCCGAAGTATAGTGTACCCATCTGATTTTTTTTCAAGAAGCGTGCTGACCCTTTTCCACTTTTAAGACTCCTGCAGCTTCTCCACGGCCTCTATATCTACACAGACTCCAGGTGAATTTCAGTATGCCACGATGCAGCAATTTGGTTTAATCTTTCAGAAAGTTTTGCCTATCCCAACTTGGTTTTCTCATCCTCTTGCTTCTGGTCTACTTTATTTATTTTTAATTTTTTAAATTTTTTTCTTTTTTTTGAGTTAGAGTGTCACCCAGGCTGGAGCGCAGTGACACGCTCACGGCCACTGCACTCTGTCACCCAGCTGGAGTGCAGTGCACACTCACAGCCACCCCAGCGTAGACCTGCTGGGCTTAGGTGATCCTTCCACCTCAGCCTTCTAAGTAGCCAGAACTACAGGCACACACTACCATGCCCGGCTAATGTTTTGATTCACTATATAGATGAGGTCTCACCAAGTTGCCCAGGCTGTTCTCAAACCGTGGGCTCAGGCAATCCCCTCATCTAGGCCTCCCAAAGTACTGGGGTTACAGGCTTGAGCCACCGCACCCAGCCTCTGGTCTATTTTAAAACCAGTCTTTGCTAAGTAACTAGGAGATGTTAGACATAAATGTTCTGTCTGAGGTCAATGAAATCACATTGTCCCTCTGAAGGCCGGAGGTATTCCTTTATAGCCGCACAAATAGACTAGGACATACAGTTATTAAACTCTAAAGTTCTGCTTTTAATCACTCTCCTTGTTTTCTCCAATCTAGAAAAATAGAATTGATGGGATGTTGAAAGTAAAAGTAGCAAACTTCTCAGAAACCTCTGAAATTCTGTCTTGAGAGATTACTGTTAACATCATATTTATAAGACCAACCACCTCTGGGTCCTATAGGTTGCTTCTTTATGAATTAATAACATGCTACTGCATACAATTTGAAACTGTACCCATCTTAGATTGTATGTGATGACAGACATCTTATTTCCAGCTTTATCTCAACCGATGGGAACTGGACAGAATATCCAGAACGCCATCCTTGTACTTGAGGAACGTGACATCTGTATACCTGGATCTGTAACTTCTAGGCAAAAGGCATGCAGACATGACATTGATTCCTATTATCGTAAATGATACTTATCTTCACCATATGTGTCAAGGGGAACGGGTCTTTGCAAACCTACCTCCAAAGTCCAAGGGAGCTGAGAGGCTGAAGATAGAGGCTGACAAATCCGGTTTCTCAGAAAGAAACATTTCGTAGGGACTCAAAAACGGAAGTCATGTCTGTGTCTCTGGCGGTGAGATGGTGGAGCCCCACACCATTACCCCCCAGACCCAGGGCGTACAGACCACAGGGAAGGGGTGACTCAAGAGATGTGTGGGACAACTGAAGTGCGAGAACATCGAGACTGTTTGACCGAAGGGTAAATGTGTGGTCTTAACAAGGAATAACACATAAATGGGAAATCTTGAAGGCCTTCCCAGAACTGGGGCTAATCAGAAGCCAACATGGCGGATTAGCCTCCAAGGTGGAGTTGCTTTAGCCCCCAAACCATGCAGTCAGTGCTTTAAGGACACTGGTCTGCCACACACTTATCCTGTGTTTTCAGAGTGGTTGAATATTTCCAGATACTTACAACTACCACCTCTCCAGTCGTCCGTTCTTTAGAAGAATACCCAGTAATTCAAAATAAAATTATCATAGGTAATTCAGAAACCATGCAGTAGGAATCATTGATCTGTTCTTCATATGCGCTTTGCAAACTACAATTCCCACCAAGGGAATAAATCAATTAGAGATGGAAGTTCAAAACAAACATTAAATTTAGTCATAAGTGAGACCACTCTGTTCTGAAAGTCCAACAAACTCATGGAAATTAGAGTTGTCAAAGGCAATCATATATCCCACATTTCCTCTTAGCCAGCAAAGGGGCAAGTTATGCCGTACTTGGCCAGCAAATACTCCTTTTTGATATCTGTAAAAAACACTACAGCAAAAATAGGATGGTTTGTGACTATTAAAAATAAAAAGCTGGCTGGGTGATATGGTCCATGCACTTTGGGATATGGTCCCAGCACTTTGGGAGGCTGAGGCAGAAAGATCACTTGAGGATATGTTTCCATTGCAGGGGGAGGTAAGGTCCATAATCTGGGCTCTTGTCTTGGAGACCTAGGGTTTTTGAACACTGATGCTCGACGTTTCTCCCCTCATGCAGTGTAACAACTTGCATCACAACAGTGGAAAAAAGATGAACCTGGTGTCACGATAGTCTGTGTTCAATAGACACTCTTCAGCCTCCAATCTAGGGCAAGCCCTGACTCCGTAAATGCTCCCCTCCCCCATAACCTCACCAAAGCCCAGACCCCACGCTGACTGCTTTCTAGCACCCTCTTACGTGGCTTCCAGTGGCATGTACGCCCCCCGCCCACCACACAAGGAACAAGCCTGACTTGTCTGCTCCAGGTGTGTTGCTGCTGGTGTCTGGCAAAGGGCACTGACAATTCGGGTGCACGTGAGGGCGAGGGCCCTAGGGTGAGCATGATGTGAGCTCCAGTCCTGGCTCTGCCACTTACACTAATCGTGGGCCTTGGGCACACTCTGCTGCTCCCAGAGCCTCCGTTTCCCCACATCCAAAACAAAAGTCCTATTCCAGGAGGGTGGTGTGAAAACCGATGAGATGGGGCTAAATATAGGAAAATGGTAGCACTTCTGATTCTTAGCCATTGCTGTGGTAAATTGTCGCAAAGGCTAGACCTCTAGAAATGCAAATCGCAAAGGTTAGACCTCCAGAAATGCAAGCTCCCTGGTGGGATGGCACTCATTTTGGTGGCAGTAATGGGGCCGCAGACCTGGAGCCCCCGGGCTCCTTGCCATAGCAGGGACCCCTCTGCTCCGCCACCCACCCTGCACCATACCACCAGGTTCGCTGCCAGCACTGGGTTGCTGTGTCCCTCAGCCCCAGGCCGTCAGCACACCCTAAGGCAGCAGGCCAGGGGCAAGTTCCTTGGAGGGACTGGGTTTGGATAAGGTGTCTACATGTGGCCAGACCCTTCCTCCCGGTCACTGGGGGGAGAGAAGAGTGTATCTGATCTCTATACCACAAAGCACCGCACCACCTCCCTTGCCAGGTGGCCACGCGAGATTGCAAGTGTCACTGCAGTCAGCATCTATCTGCGGCTGTATTCCTTCGCCCTCAGGCTCCTACCCACTTCTCCAGAATGCATGCTCGCAGGCACGTCTGCGTCTGCAGCCCTGATTGCTGAGGGCGCATCACCAAAGCCCAGGCAGGCAGGTTTTACTCTGCCTAGAAAGACCCATTGCCACCATCCCTTGGTCCCTGCCCTGTAACTCTAACTGTCGCATTAGGAAAAGCCTCTGATTCACCCCGCCTCCTCCCTCCCCCCACACCAGCAGGCTACTGGGAATGTTCTTCTTGGCCCCACCTCTGTCTTTTTTAAAAACGGGAAGTGTCACAACCCTGGAGGCAATACTTCCTTGACAAATGCACTCCCAAAGTAAACCATCGTGGGCCGGGCTGTCGAACCTACCTAGAACAAATGAGATTAACCGTTGGTAATCATTCATTACAAATACTGCACCGATAAATTGACTGTAATGAACTGGTCTACCTCTACCATGACTGAGTTGGGTTTGGCCCCATCATTAACAGTATGAATAAATATTCCTAACACAGCCATTGTCCTGTTGTAGTAAACTATCAAAAAGTAAGAAACATGGGTCCAGACTAGATCATTTGACAACACAGAGCAGTGGAGAGGCAATCAGGCACAGTGGCTCACGCTTGTAATCCCAACATTTTGGGAGGCCGGGGCAGGAGGATCCCTTGAAGTCAGGAGTTTGAAATCAGCCTGGGCAACAAAGCAAGACCCCCCCATCTCAAAAAAATTTAAAAATAATTTAAAAAATGGCTCACACCTGTAGTCCCAGCTCAAGGGAGGCTGAGGCAGGAGGATCTCTTGCACCTGATTCAAGGCTGTACTGAGCTATGATCGCATTCCAGCCTGGATGACAGAGCGAGACTCCCATCTCAAGAAAAGGAAAACAGAAAGTGGAGAGACAAGCAGGGAAGTCACACATCTATTGTTTCATCACGTTCTTGGAATGGGTTAGTAACGGGCCACCCCATTAAATGCGGAATTTCACCCTCAGTGTTTCCCATACCTGGGTTTTAAATCTAGGGACCTGGCTCCCAGATGCATTACAAGGACTACAAGGCATTTAGTCCTGACACTTGTCTGTATTAGAGTAGGCCACGGAGCAGCCATCTTCACAGCAGATGGCTGGACGAGTCATCCAACAGCCCAAGGAAAAGAAATGGACCCTGGTGAAAGTGCAGGCCAGGTTCAATGGATACTCACAACAGGCTTTGTTTTATTGAGATAAAACTCACAAAATAAAATCCACCTCTTCAACCATTTTAAAGTATACAACTCAGTGGTTTAATGTATTCGCAGTTGGACAGCCATCACCACTGATTCCAGAACAGTCCATCCACACCACCCCCCCCTCTTCCAAAGACAACATTCATACCTATAAGCAGCCACTACTCATTCTTCCCTCCCCCCAGCCCCTGGCAACTACTCATCTACCTTCTGTCTCTATGGTTTGCCTGTACTTGGCTTGCCATATAAATAGAATCACACAATACGTGGCTTTTTGTGTCTGGATTCTGTCACATAAGACATTGTGTCCAAGGTTCACAGATGTTGTAGCATGTGTTTCAGCACTTCATTCCTTCTTATGGCTACGTGAGAGTCCATCGTAGGGATTCATCACATATTTACCCGTTCATCAGTTGAAGTTCATTGGGGGTCATTTCCACTTTGGGCTACTGTGTATAACACTGCTGTGCACATAATGCATTCATGTACAGGTTTCTGTATGAACATATGTTTTCAATTCTCTTGGATTTCACCAGGTCATATGGTAAGTCTGTGTTTCATTTTTAAGGAGCCACCAAAATGTCCTACAAAGCATCTGCACCACTACTCATTCTTGCCAGCGACATATGAGTGTTCCAGTATCTCCACATCCTCTCCAACGGGTTATTGATCATTTTTCTTTCTTTCTTTCTTTCTTTTTTTTTTTTTTGGAAGTGCTATGTCATTGTGGTTTGGATTTGCATTTCCCTAATGATTAATGACGCTAAGATCTTTTCGTGTGCTAATTAGTCCTCCTACCCATTTTTTACTTATTTGCCTTTGTATTGTTGACTTGGGAAAGCTGTTTCTGTATATTAGACCCTCACAAGGTTTATGATTGGCAAATACTTGCTCCACTGCTGGGGGTTCTCTTTTCATTTTCTCGACACACTTTCTCTTGTATAGCATGTTTAGGTGCGATGAAGTCTAACTTCTCCATTCTTTCTTTTGTTGCATGTTGGTTTTGTGTTTTAGTCTGTTTGTGCTGCTATAACAAAATACCTTAGCCTGGGTAACTGATCAACAGCAGAAATGGATTGCTCACAATTCCGGAGGTTGAGAGGTCCAAGATCAGGGTGCCAGCAGCTTCTCTTCAACTACCAGGGCACTCCTGTTCTGGTCTGTCATCAGTTAACCTCCTCTGAACAGTCTGTTCACCTCCTTGCTGAAACCAAAACTTAAAAAACACAGGTCTGTAAATGGAAGTGTGGCAAGGAGCGGCAACACTGCATATGGTCAGTAAGAGACCGGCTGTATCTTAACCCTCAGTGGACTCATATAGAGTTAACAGTAGATTTTTAAAACTGTGAATTGTTAAGCTTTTTTTTTTTTTTTTTCGAGTTGGCGTCTCACTCTATCGCCCAGACTGGAGTGCAGTGGCCGCTCCCGGCCACCGCAGCCTCGACCTGCTGGGCTCCAGCGATCCTTCCGCCTCAGCCTTCCGAGTAGCCGGAATTACAGGCATGCGCTACCACACCTGGCTGATTTTTTGATTTATTGTAGAGATGAGGTCTCGCTGCCCAGGCGGGTCTTGAACCCGCGGGCTCAGGCAATCCACTCACCTCAGCCTCCCAAAGGCGCAGGATTACAGGCTGAGCCACCGAGCCCGGCTGTCTTTCTTTTTTTTTTTTTTGAGTTGGAGTCTCACTCGGCTGCCCAGACTGGAGTGCAGTGGCCACTCCCGGCCACCGCAGCCTCGACCTGCTGGGCTCCGGCAATCCTTCTGCCTCAGCCTTCCGGGTAGCCGGAATTACAGGTATGCACCACCACGCCCGGCTGATTTTTTGATTTATTGTAGAGATGAGGTCTCGCTGCCCAGGCGGGTCTCGAACCCGCGGGCTCAGGCCATCCACTCACCTCAGCCTCCCAAAGGCGCGGGATTACAGGCTGAGCCACCGAGCCCTGCTGTCTTTCTTTTTTAAGGCTGAATCATATTTCATAGAATGTATATGTCACATTTTGTTTATCCACTCAGTGTTTGATGGACATTTGGGTTGTTTCAACATTTTGGCTGTTGTGAATAATACTGCAGTGAACATTGGGGTGGAATTATCTGAGTGCTTGTTTTCAATCCTTTGAGTTATACACTTAAAAGTGGAACTTCGGGGTCACATGATCATTCTGTGTTTATCTTTGTGGAGAATCCTCACAGTGGCTGTACGATCTCACATCCCCACAAGCAACGCATGAGGACTGGGTTCAAAAATCTCCCTCCTAGTTGTGTGTGCTTGGGTGAGTCAAGCCTCTCTCTGAGCTTCCAGTGTTTCATCTGTGAAATGTTTACAGATGATGACACTGGACTTTCATTCAAGGTGGCATATCCAGTACACACTGAAACTACCCGTCCCATTCCAAGCACTTAAAAATGGCAGGAAAATGCTAATGCACCCAAAAGACCATTGCAGGGGTGTCTAATAACAAGTTGAAGCCCCCTCACTCACCCACTGGGGGACTAATACCCATGCAGGGCCCTTAATGGATAATAAGTTCAAGAGCACAGGTTCTCATAAGGCCCTGACCAGGCACACACAGGAGAGGCATCCTGAAGAGATGGTAGATTCACGATCCCTTCATGAAGTTCCCACAAACTCTCCAGCTGGAAGAACTGACATCTGAGGAAATAGAGAATAATAAATGCAACCTAAAAAGGGCTTTGTAACAAGTGTTTAAATGACTCAAACAGATAAAGAAGGGAATAATAGCCATAAACAAAAACCAGGAGGATGTGAGACAAAACAGTCAGGTATAAAAGAGAACAAGTTAGACTTCAGATATGAAAAGTATAGTTGCCAAAATAAAAATTCAATGGAAGGGAAAATAAAGAGCCAGAGCTGGGAAAGAATGTCACAAGGCCACATGGGACTTTAGTGGCAGTCATGGACCTAGAACCAAGGCCTAGCCCAGGAGTTTAGTTCTCCAAAAAGAATGGATGTGTGTGTCTTCTTCTCCCTCTTTCTTGTTTCTCTCCCTCAACCCTAAGGTTGGTCCTGAGCTGAACGCCACCGCCCCTTCCCGGATGAGAAATAGGGCTTCCATTCCTCGACTGGCAGGGTGGAACAATGGGCATCTCTTCTAGTGACCCCTCTTCTCTAGAACATGAAGCAGGCAGAACCTCCATGTCTGAAGAGGAGTTTGTTAAACGAAGCCTAGAAAAGCAGCCAATAGGATTGCCTCTTACATATCATCCACAGGATGCCGGCTGTGTCATGAAAGCCCTCAGAGCCATGGTTTCCTCATCTGTAAAATGAGTTCAAGAGTCCCCATCGCAGGCAGAAGTTTGAGAATTAACTGGGAAGTTATGTGTTTAAGGCACCTGCACAGCAGAGTTGTCTCACGGGGAATGTCTTTCTGGGACTTTCTTTTGAGCTCAGAGATACCCCAGATGAAGGCAAAGCTGGAGGCACAGGATCCCGGCCTCCAGCAGAAAAAAGAGAAATCTGAAACTGTGAACGGATGAAAGCGGAGTCAAAGGAGAGCGGGGAGACCGAGTCACCACCTCCCCACCCATGTGACCTTTCCAGAGCAGAGTGACGCCCACAGGCGAGTGGTAGCATTTATAGGGCTGACACGCATCAAAGCACAGTTCCACCAGGGTACACACAACAGAAGTGCTCATGTGTCTTCATGTGCACAATGACCTATTATTGTTCCCACCTGAAATTCGAAGATTTTAAAAATAATACAACCCAGCATGGGGAAGGGCACAGCCACATACCTGCAAGGCAGGGTGCCGGTTGCCTCCTAGATGAGCACCAGGAGATGTGAGACAAAGAGTTGTCCCTTGCCTCCTGCCTTGGTCACCAGGCCAGGCCTCCGTCGTCTCGGCAGCCCTCCTTAGACATAAAACTTTCAGCCACTCAAAACCTCCCTTGTTTCCAAAAGAATGTTCTCTCCCTCCACATGCCGCTCCTGCTCCAGAAAGCTCCTTGCTTGCCCCTTCTCCTGCCAGATCACATCCTTCAGAACTCAGCTTAGGCAGCCTCTCCTACAGGAAGCCCACCAGATTGGCCCCTCTAAGCCAGGTCAGGAGCTTCTCCAAGACCACCAGCCCGGTGGGCGGCTAGCATGCCAGTGGTGATCACTCGGGGTCTGTGTCCCCCATAACACACAATTCCAGGACAGGTGCACGATCCCTATATAGGTCCCCAACCTTTTTGGCATCGGGGACTGGCTTTGTGGAAGGCAATTTTTCCACAGTTGGGGAGGGTGGGGGTGTTCGGGAACATCAGGAGTTCACTTCTCATAAGAAGAGCCAACTCAGATCCCTGGCATGCACCATTCACAATAGGGTTCGCTCTCCTGTGAGAATCTAAGGCCACAGCTGATCTGACAGAAGACAGAGCTCCTCGTGCAGTTCCCCTTCTGCTGTAAGACCCAGTTCCTACCAGGCCATGCACTAGTACCCGTCTGTGGCCCGGGGGCTGGGGACTCCTGCCATGGAACAGTGTGTTCTGTGTGGTCCTGGAACCATGGAGAAGGGAAGGCAGGTACAGGTTGGCATCAACTTTGAAAAACCTTTCTAAGAATGGTGACTCACTAACCAACCCAAGTGGCCTCGAGAGGTAATGAATGAGCTGCCTGCCACAGGGGGTGTGCTAGCAGGTATCAGAAACTGCTTCCCTCAGCCCCTCTCCCTCATGCCCAGGGAACTGGGCTGGGGCTGGTCCAGTGCTGTCCACCCCAAGCTAGTCCACGCACCTCAAATCCCCCCCACTCAGAGGGCTGCTCGGGGCACTGGGGTATGGGCTGTCCCCACAGCTTTGGCCACAACCTCATGGGGCCCAGGGACCCCTATGGACCCCCAGGGTCCTACACGTCCCTGTGGGAGAGCTCTGGCATCTGAAAACCTGGGCTCAGCTGATGCCAGGACTCCGTGGAAGCAGGCGCCTCGCAGAGTCAAGTGTGGCAGGCCCGTGTGCACACAGAGCCCCCGTCCATGCCCAGCCTGGCAGTTCCCACCTCACTCAGAGCAAATGCCAAGGTTGCCCGGGGCTCACGGGTCCGGCACATTCTGGCCCCCTCGTCCCACTGCCAAGAACAACCCACCCACCGCCCCATGCAAGGGGTCGTAGAAGGATGGGCATCGACTGGGCCTCGTGGAAGGTGCGCGAAGCTAGGAGTCTTCACCCAGCCTGCACAGGCGCAGTCATGGCAACCCCACAGAAGAGAGAGACAGGAGCTGGGGGGGAAGGGGAGAGGCAGGCGGCTGCCGGGGGTCCCCCAAACAGAGCTCAGTGCGAGGGGTCTGGCCTCCGTGGGGGCGGGACGTACTCGGCACCTGGCCCCGGGCCTGTCCCTCCTCTTCCCTCTCAGGGCAGCTGGTGTCAGAGGAAGTTGAACCCTAGACGGCAGCGCCCTGGTGTGGGACCTCGGAGGGGAGAAGCCGGCTGTCTCCTGCCTAAGGGTGGGGCAGAGACAACAGCGGACAGCAGGACGGGGCGGAGGCAGGGGTGGAAGAGACACAGGGACCCACCCAGCGGAGGCTGGAGGCAGGGAGGCTCACAGCGAGGGACACAGAAAGAGACCGAGGGAGACAATTCGGCGCCGCTGCGCGGGATGGGAGACAGGGAGACAGAGGTGGAGGAAGGCTGGGACAGCCAGGGAAGTTAAAACCGGTGCCAGGGTCCCCGAAGGCCCTCCATGTCCTTGAATGTCAGCAGGCTCAGCGTGGTCCCTCCATGCACGCAGGGTTTTCCTCCCCGTCAGGTTATCTCCTCCGGGGTGGGGGAGCTCACTGGCACTTTTGTAAAGGTGACGTCTAGCTTTGAGCCTGCAGCACGTGACATCCCCTCCAGGGCTGTCCCCCCAGCCTGGTGTTGGCCAGAAATCAGGTGCCATGGGCTGACTCAGGAAAATCACCGGGGGCAGGAAGGGGGTGGGAGGCGACGCCCCACCAGGGAGGGCACGGAGAGTGGGAAGCCCCTCTGGTCCAGTCACTGGGAACCCATGAAGGGGGTCTGGGCTGGCCAGTTGGCCCCCTCACCTCAGCCCCCAGGACAGAGGAAGAGGGAGCCCTTCTCTCCTTACACCCCAGGACACCCCAGCTCCCCCACACCCCCCGCTCAAATACTCCCTGTGGCTTCTCATTACCGTTCCAGGTTTTCTAGTTCCTTGTACCTTTTTCCCTCCTTCCAGACAAGCCATTCAAAGAAACTGAGGCACAAAGAGGTTAAGCAACCAGCACCCACGGGAAGTTGTGAATAAATCAGTACACACAGTATGAGTTTTCCTAGAGAACGCGGGTGAGATGGGGGTGAAAAGCATTCAGGCCGAGGCAACAGTAAGTGCAAAGTATCAGGGCTGAGAGTCCAAAGAGTTCGTTCCAGGTAACCCCGGAAGAGGGTGAACGAATTTGGGCAGAGATGCTAGTAGAAAAGATTCTGCAGGTGGTCCTGAGGTTAGAGGCCCGGAGTCTTCTCCAGGCCAGAAAGGAGCCACCATCCAGAGGTGAGGCAGGAGGTGCGAGCCAGATGTGCGGGCCGGAGCTGGCCTTGGCTTGGAGAACACTGTCCCCAGGTGGTTTTTGGTGGAACTGCACCCTCTTTCGTTGGTTCATGCATCAGACATGACTTGGAAGCCCTCTACTGTTCCCAGTATGCTTGATACCAAGAGTCTCACTCTGTCACCCAGACTGGAGTGCAGTGGTACGCTCATGGCCACTGCAGCCTCGACCTTTTAGGCTCAGGTGACCCTCCTGCTTCAGCCTTCCAAGTAACTGGAAACACAAGCGTGTGCCACCATGCCCGGCTAATTTTTTTTTTTTTTATTGTAGAGACTAGGTCTCGCCAAGTTGCCCAGGCTGGTCTGGAATCCCTGGGCTCGGGCAATCCTCTCGTCTCTGCCTCCCAAAGTGCTGGGATTACGGGTGTGAGCCACCGCGCCGGGACGGAGAATCGTTTTTTGATGCCTCTTTCCTATGAAATAAAATAATTTTATTTCATAGGAAAGAGGCATATGAAATTATTTTCAGGCTAAGAGCAGTGGCTCATGCCTGTAATCCCAGCACTTTGGGAGGCCAAGGTGGGAGGATCGCTTGAACCCAGGAGTTTGAGACCAGCCTGGGCAACATAATGAGATAACCATCTCAATTAAAGAAAAATAAAATAAAATTATTTTCAGCAAAACTCATAAAATGAAACAAACGATGACCATAAAATAAAGTCACAATTTATTTATTGCCTGGCACATTTTATGTAATAATGTAAATTCATTGTTCAGTAACGAACAAGTGAATTTTAGTAAAACTTAAATATCTGAAAACAGTACTATTTAAGAAGCCACTAATATGGCACCCATGTAGTTTTGTGTTATTTGTTCATTAGTTTTAAAACTATTAATTAAAATACAATGTTTGCATTTTGGCATTTTTCAAATTCAGTAACACAGTTCATGAACATGTGCATTTACCAACAAGAAACATTCTATCTCATGATTTGTAAGGCATCATGCTGTAAATTTTATTTTTTTTGAGTTGGGGCCTCTGTGGCCCAGGTTGGAGTCCAGTGGCATCATCATGGCTCACTACAGCCTGGACCTCATGGGCTCATATGATCCTTCTACCTCAGCCACCTGAGTAGCTGGGACTACAGCCACGGACCACCATACCCCGGTAATTTTTTATTTTTGTAGAGACAGGGGTCTCACTGTGTTGCTTAGGTTGGTCTAAAATTCCTGGGCTCAAATAATCCTGCCTCGGCCTCCCAAAGTAATGGGATCACAGGCGTGAGGCACCGCGCCTAGCCTCACTGTTGTAAATTTTTTAAAATCTCCAAGTAGTCACCCAGAATGACAAAACAAGAAATCTGAGGTCTCCGTCTTTGCAATCCCTGTACTCTCGTCATCTGATTTGAATCGGAGCATAGGACATATGCCTTGGTGGTGACTGGAGACTCAAACAGCTCCACACCATCCCAAACGTACTGTCAAAACAAACGCACCAGGTGGAGCAGAGAAGTGGGAAACCGGTATCCTTTTCCCAGGGGTCACTTCGAGGCTTGGCCCACTCAGGAAAAGGCATTTCAAGCACTTCTCAGTACCCACCCCTCTCCTGGCTCCAACCCCAAAAAAGACTAGGGCGCTCAAACCAGAGAGAAGCAGTTTATTCAGTGACTTAAATCTGGCACCTGAGGATTCCCAGAGACTCCCCCTTCAGGGCCCAGAGGAAGGGGAGATCCTTGTAAGAGACACCCCCTCAGCTCAGGGCCCCCAGGCTGCATAGCCTCACCCTTCCAGGGCCTTCCTTCCTTCCCCAGAGAGGAGAGAGGACAGGCAGGACATGCACACCACAGCCCAGCAGGTGGGCAGGGGGAGCACTGGACTGACCTCAGTCAGACCTCAGGGCCTGGGGTGGGGCTGAGGGTGGAGGAGGAAAAAGCCAGCGTGAGGTCTGTAAGCTCTGGGCGCGCTGGAGCTCAGGCACTCGTGGCCTCGGCGCCCTGTCCACAGCCCGGGGCCCCCTCGGCCTTGCTGGCCAGGCTGTAGTAACAGGCTCGCATGCGCTGCTCCACCGTCAGGAAGTCTGGACGGTCCTCCCACCTGCAGGAGTAGACCCAGGCCACTGACCACACCCCCAGGGGCCCAGCTTCAGGCAGAGAGTGGGCATTCATGGGGTTTGGCTTGGCAGGACAGTGGGTGGAGGGGTCTCTGGGGGGTGGAAGTGCCGAAACTCAGCAGTGCTGTCCAGCCTGCTAGAAGCAGCCGACCTATGGGGACGGGGTCAAGCCTATGGGGGCGGGACAAGCCTATGGGGGCGGGGACAAGCCTATGGGGAGTGCGAACCTGTGAGGACTCAGAGGATTGGGCTGCGTGGGTGTCAGAGTAACAACTATCCTCCAGGGGGACCTGGGACATTGAATGCTGAAGTACTGACTGCGGCCGAGGTCCAGGACATCTGTGCACACATGAGGGTGCGCGTGGGGCTCGTAATGAAGCGGAAGGCTGTTGCTGTGGGTGGGTCTGGGGGATGGGGAATCAGAGTGTTGGCAGTACTGCGCATGGGATGGCTCTGGACTGTGTTGGGTGCTAGGAGCTGGCCTCCTGGGGTGCTAGGGAGTTGGGTGTTTCCTGAGGGAGGCTGGAGTACTTCACGTTGGAGTAGGATGGACTGACCAGTTAGACCTGCTTGTCGGACTGCTTGGTGTTTCAGTGTCGATGCCATGCGTGTTGGCCGCTGGGGTACCAAACGTGGGGATGGCCACACACTGCATGGCCACTGTGCGGTGTCAGCCTGCTTGGGTGCTCGTTGCCTGTTGTCTGGTGGAAAGTCGGGGTGTGGCTGGGTGACGCCAGGAATTGGCGTGTTCCAGGGCTGGGCTTCAACCAGGCAGAGGTGGGGGTTGGATACATCGAGTACCTGGGTCGGGGTTGGCCTGCTCGGTAGTTAGGTGTTGATGTTGGCTGGTGAGGGGCTGAGGTGACAGATGCTGGAGAATTACCCTCCGCCCTGGGCACTGGGGTCACACGCTCAGCAGCAGAGCGTGGACTCGTCTGAGTGTTGCAGGGCCGTGTGTTGGGTGTGGACTGGGGGGCTGGAGCTCAGGTCTACAAGCACGTGGAGCGGGCACTGCCCGCCAGAGCACTGAGGGTCAGTGTGCAGGAGAGCTGAGAGGGGGCAGGGGGACTACTGGGAAGAACAGAGTGAGGGTGTTCGGGTGGGATGGCGTTGGATAGTTGCGTCAACGCTGACTGGCCATGGCCTCCTACCCCGGGCCCAGGGGGCCAGTTCAGCGGGCTCCTCTCCCAGCCCGGGCACTCACTTGTAGGTCCAGCAGTCGCTCATGAGCGTGTACATCTCGGGCGGACACTCCGGCGGGCACTCCATCCGCCTGCCTTGCTCAATGAAGGTCATGACCTCCGGCCCCTTCATCTTCTGCTCAAGCCGGGGCGGAGACGCCTGTGAGCCACCGCGGCGCCCCCCGCCGCCCCGCCCCGCCCGCCCCCGCCCGCGCCGGCCCCCGCCTGCCTTGTAGGGCTTCTGGCCGTAGGACAAGGCCTCCCACATGGTGACGCCGTAGCTCCAGACGTCACTGCGGCTGGAGAACTTGCGGAAGTTGATGCACTCCGGCGCGTACCACTTGAGCGGCCACTTCCCCGCCGAGCGGGCCTGGGGAGGGGAGACGCTGCCGGGGCGGGGCTCGGGGACCCCCGCCCCCCCGCCCCCTCCCGGGCCGCTCGGGGCGGGGCCTCACGGTGTAGTAGCTGTCGTCGGCGCCCAGCGCCTTGGAGAGGCCGAAGTCGCTGATCTTGGCGTAGTGCCGGTTGACCAACAGGACGTTGCGGGCCGCCAGGTCGCGGTGCACGAAGTTCTTCTCCTCCAGGTACTTCATGCCCATGGACACCTGGTGCAGCAGCTCCGCCACGTTGCTGATGGGGATCTCCTCCCTGGGGAGGGCAAGGAGGGGTGAGCTGGGAGAAGACAGGCAGGGGGGCCAGAGCCCACCTCTGTGCACGGGCCAGCGTCCAAGCTGCTCAACAGACGCTTCCTGGGCACCTACTATGTGCCAGGCCCGGGGCCAGGGACACAGCCACAAACAAGACAGGCAAAACCCCTGCCCTCATCCAGTCCCAAGGCCTTGAGGGCCTCCCCTGTGCTACCCTTCCCAGCCTCGATGAGCCCACAGAGGGTCTTGCAGACTCTCAGAGATCACACAGCCTGCTTGTGCGTGCACACACATGCACCTGTGCCCAGCTGCCCACCCAGTCCTCTCCTCAATTCCGACCCTCTGTGCCTCAGCCCTCAGCTTCTTCCTCTCAGGCCCGATTCCTCAGCAAACCCTGGCAGCCCTGCCTTCAGGACCTTCCCAGAACCCTCTGCTTCTTCCCACCTCTGCTTCTGCCTCCCCCTGCCGCAGACCACAGGCCCACGATCCCGGCCTCCCACCCCAATCAGGGCCTGCTCCGCCTCTGCTCACAGCCTGCCAGGCCCCCACCTCACTCAGGGTGAAAGTCCAAGTCCTCCTCAGGGCCCGCAAGGCTCTGTCTGCGCCCCCTGCCTGCCTCGGCCCCCTGCCCACCCAGGGCCCCTGCCTGGAATGCCCATGTCCTAGTTTGTGCTTGACGTTCTCCCCCAGCTTGCTCAGCCTCACCTGCTCACTGTGCCTCCCC
Source organism: Cephalopachus bancanus (assembly GCA_027257055.1). Lineage (NCBI taxonomy): Eukaryota > Metazoa > Chordata > Mammalia > Primates > Tarsiidae > Cephalopachus > Cephalopachus bancanus. The sequence continues at coordinate 38,421 of JAPVLO010000159.1, read as the reverse complement.
GCCCTGGGACTCCCAAGCCCTGAGGTGCCGTGCGCCTGGTCTCCCAACACACTCAGCATCTCTGATCACGACTACCACGTATCGCCCCTTCTCTCAGGAGAACCCAGGGCAGGGCGGGTTGCCGCTCTCATTTGCTGATGAGGCCCAAGTGCTCGTCATCATTCCTGTCACAGGAAAACTGCCCAGCACACACCTGCCAAGTGACTGAAGGTCGAGCCGGAACACAGGGGGAAGGAACGTGCACCAGGAGAGCGTGTGGATTAGCAAAAGCGCGCCTTGGTGAGCGCAGAAACCCCCATGAGAGTTTGGGGCAGAGGAAACGCAAATGGCATGGCAAAAGTTTCCGGTAAAGGGCCAGAGAGGACATGTTTTCGTCTTTGTAGGCCTCACTGAACTTTGTAGCCTTCGTAACCCCTGTCACAGACTGGTCTGTTTGCTTTTTGGTTTTGTTTTTCAACCTTTTAAAACGAAAAAAACCTTGACCATCCACAACGGGCCGTTTCCCAAGAGTCATGCATCTGGTCTAGAAGGGCCATGTATTTGGCCCTCGGGGAAACTGAGGCTTAGCGGCTCTGCCTTGCAGGCGGGCGTGCCAGCGTGCAGGGAGGCGGAACGAGTGAGTTCACGAAGGTGAGAAGGTGAGTGCTCGCACTCATGAGTGGTGTACACCGGTGTGTACACGTGGGAACACGCACGTGCCCGTTCTCCGTGTGAGTGTGAGTCTGCCCCGCCCCGGGTGGCCCCGGTGGGTGGACAGGATGAGTCCCCAGCCCCACCCACCCCGCCAGCCCAGCCTCCCGGGGCTCACTTCTTTCCCACCAGGAACTTGTGCAGGGGCCCCCCGCCAGCCATCTCCATGACCAGCATGAGGGCCTCGGCCTGGCAGACGCCGATGAGTCGCACGATGTAGGGGTTGTCCAGCTGGTGCATGATCTGCGCCTCACGCATCATCTCGTCCTTGTCCGCCTTCTCCGTGCTCTGCTTCAGCACCTTGATGGCCACGTCGATCTGCTTCCTGCCCGAGGCGCAGGCCACAGGGAGGCACACGGGTGAGTTGGCGGGCAGTGCCCTGCTCACCCCGTTCCCACCCACCCGTCTCCTTCCCCGAGATGTGTGGTGGACTGGTGGACGCTGCGGCTGGCCACCCAGCTCAGGGTAAGTTTCTCAGTCCCCTCTGCCAGAAGCACCCGCTGAGGACAGCTCACGACCCGGCCTCGCCGGGAACTGCCCAACACCAAAAAGGACCACCTGTCCAAAGTGACGCCCTCCACCGGGGCAGCCTCTGTCAGGGTCCATAGATGCAAGACCAGGGGTCCTTTTGCAGCTCCCCCGGGGCAGGCAGCTGCAGCCCAGCCACCTCCCGGGCCCAGCCTGTGCCTCTTCCTCCCTCTCAAGTGTCCCCAAGCTCTCTGAGGAATCCTACGGCCTGCACCGTCCTGTCTCGAGAGTCTGTTTCCAGGACAAACTGACATGAGGTGGATAGACCTCCCCCGGCTCCACCCCACTGCCCGGTGAGGCTGCGTCCCCCAGCCCACTCACGGTGGCGACCCCTCCACGGCAGGGGCGGCCGTACTTGCGCATGCGGTAGACGCCCTGGCGCACGGAGCCAAAGTTGCCGCAGCCAAGTTCAATGTCAGCTATGAGGAGGTTCTCGCGCTTCAGGAAGAGCTTCTTGTCTTTGAGCTCCTCGGGGTCGCTGTAGGGGCTCTCGTACACGCTCGTATCCATGGGCATCGGCCGCTGCTTGTCTGGGGCCGTGGGGCGTGCTGGGCACACACACAGCCGGCACTCCCAGGTCAGGGGCCGGGAAGAGGGGGGTAGGGGAGGGTGCCCCACCTCCACCCGAGCATGCACAGACACATAGGTGCACATTGGGGTGTGTTGAGGCTCATGCACTTGCATACACTCCTGGTCACAGCTAGGGGCCCTCTGTGCTTCAGTATCCCTGTGTCACTGTTCGTGTGCCATCTGGGGTGTGCATGTGCGTGCACCTATTCCCAGGCCTGCCCGTGTCTACACATACACCAAGCAGCCATGTTTTCGAGGTCTCCAAAGGGGAGTATCAGGGGTGCATGTGTAACCACAGTTCTGCCCTGTGCACACGTGTGGACCGGTCGGCACCACAAATGAAGCACGGAAGCACCCACAGGAAAGCATTTAGGAGAGCTCTGCAGCCCGCCCACCTGGGTTCAGATCCCGCCTCCACTATGGCCTCACTGTGGGACCTTAGCGGGTGACCTGCTCTCCCTCTCGTCTGAGAAATGAGAGCAGTTGCCACAACTGCATACAGCTTGTCCGGGGATTCAATGAGCTCAGACATTCAGCGACCTTGGAACGCAACTGGCACGTGATAGGTGCCCAATAAATGCACGTCTGTGCCTGGAAGTCCCAGGAGTGGCCAGACGTACACCCCTGTGTGTCAGCATGCACCGGGACATACATGCACACAGGTGGGCAGGATGGGTGTGGACGCAGGTGTGCACAGGAGGAAACCAAGTCGACCACCGAAAACCTGGCCCAGCCCACCGTCCCCCTCAAGAAGCTCCACAACCTACCCCCACAACCCCCAGCCCTGCCGGCTCACCTGGTTCAGGGGTGTATCCATCTGCATTGATGGTGTCGATCCGTCTCTGAGGCAGAAGGGCACAGAGTCAGCCGCGGCCAGTAAGGCCTGAGCTGGGGACACTCAGCCTCTTCCGGGAGACTGGTCGGCCGAGCACTCCCCAGAGGCAGTGCTGGGGGACCCTCTTCCCTCCACGGCAGCCCCAGCCTCCATCCCACCCACATCCCAACTCCAGGTGCCGCCGACTCACGTGGGTGAACGTGGATGGGTGGGCTGGGAGAGTGGGAGCGGCAGCCCCTGGGGGAGCAGAAGGGGGAGTGAGGGCTAGGGGTCTCCTGCCGCTCCCGCGGCCCGCCCATGCCCCACCCACCCCACGCACCTGCGGCGGCGCTGGCACTGCTGTTGGGGCAGGGCTCCTTCAGGCAATAGATGAGCCCATCGGCCTTCAGCTTCAGATATTCGACCAGCTGTGGGGAGAGGGTGGCTGGCAGCGGCTCCTCTCCTCCCCCAGAGCCGGAGCCCCCGTCTGAGCACCGCGTCCCCCCAGCACCACCCACACACCCTACCTGCCAGAGCGTGTCAAATTTGGTCCCCTCGGGAATGCAGTATTTGCCCGCCTTGTCCTGGCTCACGAGGTAGTGGTACACCGTTTTCCCATAGATGAGGGATAGGGCATATGTGCCCTTCTCCTTCCGGGGCCTCAGCCTGGAGGGGGATGGTGGGTGTCACCCCTACGCCACGTGGCAACCCTCCAACCATGCCTCAGTTTCCCTCACATGCACACCCTAGCAGCTTCTCACCACCAGAGCCTCACAGGGACCGGGGAAGCAGAGGCCAGACCCTGCTCACCTCTGGACCGTGGATGGTGGGCCAGTCGGCAGAGGAGGGTGGAGAGGGCAGGGGTGGTGTTCACGGGGAAACACAGTCGCATCCAGGGCCAGACAGGCGGCCAGTCACAGGGGAATACTCAACCACCACAGCAGACACTCAGCCACCCCCAGCTGGAGCTCAGCCACAGGGAGGAACTCCCACCCATGGAGAAACCCCTGTTCCCCTATGGCTGAACACTTGGCTGTCCATGGAAGACACCTCCCATCCACAGGGCAGGCACACAGCCATCAGGGGGACGCTCGGCCACACACCTAGCCAACCCAGGAGGGCTATTTGGCCATCTTTGGCAGACACAGTCTCCGACAAGTTGACTCAAAACCATTCTCCTGGGGCGAGACCCACATGGGTAAGTGCAACTCCATGACGAGCTCACTGGGCACCTCTGTGTGAAACAGAACAAGTCACCTTGTCATCACAAGACTGACCAGTTATCGTCACAGACCTTTGACAGAATAAGACCCTTGACTGCCCTCTGCTGGATATGTAGCCAAATAAATGCTCAACTCGTCTGTGTCCATGATGGCAATTGAGCCCCTCTAAGAAGGTGCATTTGTGCGGTGAGAACCTGCCCATCCATTTCCACCAGCCCCGAGTACACACACACGCCAACTAAGGGTCAGACACCGGCACCCTCACATGAAACCCCACAGTAAAACCAGTCAGCATCTCCCACAAAACAGTTTTGTTTGGGGTCACGGGCACAAGGTTCTATTCCAGGGTTAAGTGTAGGTTTCCAATGAGGAAGAAAGGCATCTGGCCCTGGGGATTCCTTGGCTGTGGAAGTCACAGAAGTCTGACCACTGACCTCAGGGATGGCACAGAGTCACAGAAGACTAGCAACTGGCAGGCAGCAGGAACTAGCCCTGGGGGTGGCCTGCAGGCAGACACCCTCCGAGAGGCAGATGCTCAGACAGGACTTAGGCCTTGCCTACAGATGTTCATTCACTGGACAAACATTAGCTGGGGAGGGTCACAGGCCAGACACCATTCTGAAGGCAGGGATATAGCAGGGAGCAAAATAGAGATGGATCCACCCTGCAATGAGGCCCTCAGGCCAAAGGAACAAGGAGCTATCCCCCAAGTGAGAGAGAGAGAGGGGCAGCAGTGACCCACCCAACCATTCCTCAACAGCATGTGGCGTCATTCCCAGGCTAGCCCACAACAGTCTGAGGATACACGGAGAGGTAGGAAATCAGGGTGGGAGTGAAGAGGGAACACCAAAGGGCAAGGAATAGAACCCCACAACAAACCAGGAAACATAAATGCCCTGCAGAGAAGATGCCACTTCCACAACTAGACTGGTGGGCTAGCCTGGAGATTATGCACTCCAGTGACAAGTTCTCCTTTTGTGAGAAGTGAAAGCACCTCCTGCGGGTCACAACCTTAAGTTTTAAACTGACAACAGAAACTCAATGCCAAGCGCTTACCAGCAAGCCTCTACCCCTCTCCTCTTTGCTCATCCATCTCGTTCTTTCTTCTGGAACTAATAATTTCCTCATTTTTTGTTTATTTACATTTCTATGTGGAATATATTTTTAAGCCAAGTGTCAGGCGGCTCTTCTCATTAACAGGTGGAATCTCTTCCTCTATCTCTGAATCAGGGCTCAACCACATGACTTAATGGCTAATAAGACGTTAGCAAACGGACACAAGCAGAGGCTCAAAAGGGCTTGAGCACAGAGGCCTGCCCTTTCTTGCTTTTCTTGGCAACCCTGAAACCACCATGGAAATGAATCCAAGCTAGTCTGCAAGAGAAGGCAAATGGAGGAGAACCAAGGCACCCCAGCCTTCCAACTGCCACTCCTGTGAGTGAAGCCATCCTAGGCCACCCAGCTCCCGCCGACCTTCCAGACGGCTGTGGGCACATGAGCAAGCCCAAGAAGCCAGCAGAAGAACCATCCGGCAGAACTCAGTCCAAATTGCCAACTGAATCAAGTGTGCATGAATGACTGTTGTTTTAAGTCACTGTTTCAGGGTGTGAATACAGCAGGTTGTTAAACAGCAAAGGCTAACTGATACACTCTCTTTGGGAAGACACATGTGAGTCCATAAAAGAGCAGCCACTACTTCCCAGATAATAACCTACAGGCGGACATTGGTGCTATCACCATGCATATTTCAGTGCCAAATTAATGCTTTATTTTTCCAAAAAACACTAGATGGTGGCAGTTCTTTGTTCTTGCAGTTGGAACTTTCCCTGAAGCTAGAGGTACAGTCTCAGGAATCAACATATCTCTACTCCTAAAATAATATGTAGAACCTGATAATGATGATAAAAAATAAGAGCTAACATTTAGTAAGATAATGGTTCTAAATTGTTCATATAGCTGTCCTATGATCTTCCCAGCACTCCCCACATGTTGGTACTATTATTATCCCCATTTTGCAGATGAGGAAACTGGGACACAACATGACACCTCTAGCCTAAATTGGTAAGAGGCAGAGCCAAGGTCCAAATCCATTTCTGACTCGATTGGTTAATTGCTACCCGGGACTGACCCCAAGTCTGTTGCAGATTATCTGTGTAGCCCTGAGCAAGCTGCTTGTCCTCTCTGTGCCTCCGTTTCCTCATGTGCAAAATAGATCTAGACTAAATCAGAGATTCTTGACCTGAAAGGAGTTCCAATGTGGAGGTTCAGGATGAACCAGGATCTTGTATAACCGTCTGAAAAGCCCTTGGGGTAAACAAGTACGGAGGATTGTGAAAGGGGCTATCTGGGGATTCCCAAAGGGGCCTGTGACCCAGAAGAGGTTAAGAAACATTTGACAGTGTGCTCTTGAAGGCCCTTACAAAGGTCAAGTGTCTTCTTAAGTTGAATCAGGCAGTTCCACAAAATGCTGCCAATTACACAGACACAAACCAGCTCTCGCAACACTCAGCTTTAGGGTCATTCCTCCACAACACTGGACTGTGGTCAACAGGAAGTGTGGTCCTGGTCCTAACCCTAGGCCTGAGTGACATGTGTCTTTCTATCATACCCCGAGCCCTTATCTTGGAACCAGACCAGTGGTGAGCTTGCCCCACCCATCAGGATCTACCAGGGATATTCTCTACCCAACCTTCTGTGAGGGCCCATTGCTACCACTTTGACCTTCAGCCCCTGCCTATCCATGTGCTGAAAAGCAGTTATTGACTACAGGAACCACAGAAAGAAACTAGCACAGTTTCTGTCTGAAGTATGCCCCTGCCTAACTCCCCAGGAGTCTGTTTCCCGGAAGTGACTTCTGGTCTCTTAACACTTCCCTGGAATGAGTCACTGCCACTGTTGCAACTGTTTCTAGATCTCATGCTGTGCCCAGATCCTGGCTCCCTGCGGCTCCCTCCCACTGCCGGTGCTGGTCCCATTTGCCTCTGAGACTTCGAGGCAGTTTGACATCCACAGCAACAACAGCAGCTCAGAGCTGTTGGCCTGGTTTTCCTGAGATTCCTCTCATCTCAATAGACTGGTTAATTCTAAGCCTGCCGTGAACTCTTCTGTGTGATGCAAAAAGTCTGTGAACTTTTCCTCTGGGTTGTGGAATTCTTTGTCACGCATCGTCATACGTGGAAGCTTAAGATATGAAACAGATGAAAGCCGAGCCAGAACGGCGGTGCAGAACCTCACCTGTCCAACCTTCCACTCACTCCTCCCGCCCCCCTCCCCCCAGAATATTTTGATACTCCCAGGAGATCCTAAGCAAGCTGGGGGAGATTTTTTGAACCATTGGAGTGGCAGAATTATTATCTGCACGTGTATGTGTGTGATTGCAGATGGAAATGAAAGACAGAGGGGCGAGGGAAGGAGAGAGGAAGAAAGAAAAGCCAAGACAAGAGAGGCAGAGACCGTGGAGATGAAGAACTGCAATGTGGACGTAAAGGGGAACCAGATAAGAAGCCCAGGCTGTAAAGTCAAAGAAAGACAAACTCACATTTTATGAAGGAGAGAGCAGAGACGAGAGGGAAGAGCCAGCTACATCAGCAGGAAGAACTGTGGGATCTCCCTCCACTGTGGCCAGCCTGGGGAGGCCCTGGATTCTCAGGCACCTGGCTGATGTGCATATCAGTGAGTAGGATATGAATGTGTGATGTGTCTGGGACCAAATGTTAGTGACGTCTTAGCAAGTGTCACACCGGGGAGGGATGTAGCATCTGGAGGAAGGTGGGTGACATACGGGCCAGCCACCTGCAAGGACTGGAAGATGGAGCCCTCCAGATGCACCAGAGGTGGATCTTGCCCTGAACTGACAGTCCAAAAGGAAAGAAAAGCAGCCCCAACACTCATGTTTGCCATGCCCAGATCTTCAGGGCCACCCCCTTGTTCCAATCCTCTGCTATAACCATTTGCAAAAATGGCTATCTTCATTCCTCTCCCTTGGGGAGCTCCATCCCCCTGATGACTTTGGTTTTGGTCATGTGCTTTTTTTTTTTTTTTTGGCCAATAGGACATCAGTAACATTACATAAGCAGGGGCTTGAAAAGTGCCTGTGTTCTGAAACGCACCCTCTTGGACTGTTCTTGGGAGCCTTGCAACTACCATGTGAGCCCAGGCCAGCCTGCTGGATGGTGACGGTACTGAGGCCAGCTCATCCCCATCACCCAGGTGACACTGAGCCAATAGCCAGTCATGTGAGTGTGGCTGTTCCCATTTATCCAGTCCCAGCCCAGCTGACCCAAACCAGAAGAGCTGCTCAGCTGGTTCACAGCATCACAAGAAGTAAAAAACTTTTGTTCTGAGCCTGTAAGTCTCGGGGCTGTGTTACGTAGCGGAAGCTAACTGAAACAAATACAAAGATTTACTTTAGAGAAGACAGATCAATCTCAAGTTGTTCAAAAGCTATCCTTGCAGCCAAGTGTAAACTGTAATGTGCATTCAAGAAGCCTTGGAAATTCCACTGTGATTTACAGCCTACATCTGTAGCAGAGGGCGAAAAATTGTTGTATCAGTCAACAACAGCATCTTGGGGAAGGAGCCGCAGCTTGGGGGAGATCAGCAAGCAATCTGCTTAGGCTTCATATGGGTGGAAGAAACCAAGGGAAGTGGTCAATTCCTCCAAGTTGGTTGGCCCCAGAAGAGGGAACAGCCCTGGATGACAGCCAGGATTCCACCAGGCAGGAATCAGCCAGGATTCCACCAGGCAGGGACTCAGGCCAGGAAGTACTCATGAGAAGGGAGGCCCCAGGAATTGTCCCCACAGATTTTGGGGGGGAGAACACTGGACTCCCTGAGGTCATGCGAGAAATGCAGGCACCAGGTTTCTCTATATCTCGAGGCCTGAGTGACCTCAACTGACATCTGGATAACGTCTGGGATATAGAAGAACCCATGTCAAAACCAAAAAACCATCAGTCCCAAACAGAGTTTTAAAAATAGTTTTAAAGATGCTTTCACAATAACACCAATAGCCACATAGTCTCAGCTGTGGCTCCAATATGTGCAGACACACATGCTCACCCTTACATAATAAGAGCTAACATTCAATGCGTTTTTCGTATATTTCGTATATTTTTCGTGTAATCCTTATTACAACCCTCAGGGTAGGTCCCACCATCATCTACAGGACAGTTAGAGGGAGTAGCTTTAACATTATCCCAGGGATCCTACCTCACTTAGGGTAAAAGCCAAAGTCACCTCCCTACCCTGACCTCCTCCCATTCTCCCATTCCTGAGTTCCAGGCACCAGACTCCTTAATGTTTCTTGAACACACCAAATACATTCTTGCATCCTGATCTTTGCACCTGCCAACCCGACTGCCAGAAGCTTCCACTGGGAAGCTGCCCAGCTTTCTTCTCACCCCTTCACTTCTTCTCTCACAAGTCACCTTCTCGGGAAGGCCTCCCCGGCCTCCTAATCTCAAATTGCAACTCCTCTCCAACTGCGCACCCTAGCACTCGGCACCGTCTGACATCTTCCATATTTTATTGATTCAACTTGTTTTGTCTGTCTGCCTCATGAAGACAGGCACTTATTAGATCCACCACCACATCATCCGTGAATGGCATACAGTAGGTATTGAGTAAATGTTTGTTGAATGAAGGAGAGGAAACTGTGGCAGGCAGGAGATGGGCTGCTTGCCGGAGGCCCACAGCCAGCAGGTGGCAGAAGCTGGATTCCAGCCCAGCTGGACCAAGTCTGGAGGCTTTCCTAGTCACTGCCACTACTTTCCCAGGTCAAAGTCCCTTTGCACACCAGAAACGCACGGCCCACCTGCATGTGTGAGCACAGGCACACCTTCTCGGCTCACTCTCAGGCCCTAGCCCTCACCAGCCCAAATCCCAGGCCCCAGGCCCACATACAGGAACCTGCCGTCGGTCTGCGCCCCGGAATAGAGTTTGCGCTCGGCCTCCTCGCGTGTCAGGCTGCTGTGGTACCAGGGCATCCGCTCGTGGGCCGTGGTGGCGATGAGCTTCTCCACCTGGGGGGCCTGGTTGATGATGGCCTGCTCCAGGGCATCTCCCTAAGGAAGGAGGAGCGAGGAAGTTTTAGGTGAGTTGGACCGTATGAGGCTACCGGAGGCCCCTTCCATCTCCTGGATCCTGCAGATCACCACGTCCCACAAGACCCCCGCTCCATCCAGGCACCCATGCAGGAGGCTGAAGACAGCCTTGGCCATCTCCAAGTTCCCCACTCCAATCCCTCCAGGGAGGGACCATGCCACAGGCTTCTGCTGGCCCCAAGGGCATCTCCAGCTTGAAAACCTAACGCAGGTCGTTGCAGGTCGTTGCGCACGCACTGTCGTGTTGCACAGGCTGTCTCCTAAGACTGCAGCCCTCACCCCTCCTCTCCCATGGCCGCCCTAACCTGGGGCGCGCCACCCCCTCGGCCGTGCCCCCAGTTCAAGCTCGCTCTCTCCAAGCCCGGTGCACCTTTCCACCTTTTGGTCTGGCAGAGTAGCGCACCGTAGCATCGCTGAGGCTGTGGAAGACAGCGGCCACCAAAGCCACCAAGACCAGGGCCCCATCCATCGAAGAGGACTGGCTGAGGAAGCTGGCCTGTCTCGCTCCCCTGTGCCCCGAAGTCCCCGGGCCTCCCACGGCGGGCGTCGGTTCATCCAAGGCGCCCCCGGACCCGCTTCCGCCCCCGGGCCCGGCGCTCTCACCTCCAGCTTCCACGTCTGGCGCACGTAGTCGCGCACCATGGCGTCGCGCAGGCAGTCGAAGACCCCAGGCTGCGGCTCGAGGCCCGACGGCCGGTTGCACGGCTTGCGCAGGTTGCAGGGCAGCCCGTCCGGGTCGCGCGAGTAGAACTCGCAGAGCTCGGCCGGGCCGCAGTGCGCCTTCCCGCCGGCGATGGCGTAAGTGCCGTTGAGCTGGCGCTCGATGGGGAAGTGGTGGAAGCGCACGTCGTGCACCAGCGACAGCACGTAGCCGCCCAGCGAGCGCAGGCACTGGCGCAGCAGGAACAGCCCGTCGGCCATGCCCGCCAGCTTCAGGTGCTCCTCGGCCTCGGCGCGCGAGATGCTGCCGTAGAAGAAGGGCAGGTGCGCCGCGGGGTCCGGCATCGCCGCCGCCGCCCCGCCTCGCCAAGCCTGCGGGTTCGGGGGGGGGGCGCGTCAGGGCCGGCGCTGCCCTCCCCGAGCCGCTTCCGCTGCGCCCAGAAGTAGCGGGAGGGATGCCGCCTGGAGAGGCGTCGGTGCCGCATGGCACAGATCGAGCAATTCCGACCTCCACCCCCGCCCCCCGCCTTTTCGGAGACTTGGTGCCGACGCCCAGGCGCCAGCACCCGGAGCCATCGGCCCATTTCCGAGACGCAGGTGGAACGCTTGTGTTAGAGGGTGCTCGGTGCTGGGGGATATGGATGCATAAGACAGGTGGTCCCTCCCTGCCCTCCAGAAAATAACACTCGAAGGAGCGGGAGAGGTGTGATAAAGAAGGAAAAATAATAGTTACAGTTGGAGGCCAGGACTAGAAAGGAAATACGTACAGTGATATTAAGAGAGAGAAGAGGTTGCTATATCTAGGATGGTCACCGCATTTGTGCCTCAACTTGTATTTGCTTTGATAGGCATCCAGAAAATAGCGCTGATGGCCAGATAGAGATAGAGGGATGAGAGAGAGGGATGAGTGGATGGTCAGGCGGATACAGTTGACTCTTGTTATTCGCAGCAGTTCTTCAAAGTTAACATAGACATGGAATTAGCAAATACTGAACCGTTGCTCCTAGAGGAAATTACAGGGTTTGGTTCCTGCAAGACTCTGCTTACACACGTTCACCAACCGACCAACATGTAGCCTTGTTTGGTGTGTGTTTCTGTTGAAAGACGCGTTGTTTAACGTGTATTGTTGATTCATTAACACTGAACGCTCAGCCAACAGCACACATGGGTTTCCTCCATAAGACGCGTCCCAGACATCTTGGACTTCAGAACCCAGACAACACTTCAGCACCACGCTCGAGGGGCCATTTTAAACAGGGAAATCAGCAAGAAAAAGCACAAAAATTGAACACATGGAGCGCCAAATAGACTGCGAGGAAGACACTGATTCTCAGCATGGAAGGTGAAGCTGGAAGGCAGAGTGGTCACTCTGTCCAACCCCATGTGTGTCAGGTGACCCACTCTAGGTCTGAGCATGACCGGGAAAGTGCCGTGTTAGTCTGGGAGTTGGAAATAAGTTTTAGCAAGTAGGTGAATTCACACATATGAAATCCACAATAATGAGGGTTGACAGTATGTGATAAAGCAAATCTAGCAAAATATTAATTGCAGAATTCAGGGCATGAGGAATGGGTGCACAATTAATTCTTTCTCTTTTCTGTATGTTTGTCTTTATACAATATTGGAAAAAATTACTTCTCCATAGAGGCTACCAGGTGTTTCTCTACTAAGGCAGGCCCAGCAAGGGCACTTGAGCATGAGTTTGTGTTTGGGGAGGGGTCCTGGGTGCCTTGCTTCTCATGCAAATGTAGCAGAGGGCATAATAAAAGCTTCTGTAGATTGGGGAAAATCTCCCTCTGCCCTGGGTGCCCAGAGACATGCAGAGATGGGCACAGGGACTGAGAGGCAGGTGCTGGTATGGAAATCAGGTGAGGTCTGGGTCAGGATAGCTGAAGAAGGGGCCAGAATCTGCATTCTAACCAAATCAGTTCAGATGCCGGGGTTGGGAGAGACAGCCTTGAGGGGGATCCTGGATGTCCCCACAATTCCAGACAGGTGGGTGTTGCAGAAATTAACAAGGGGCTGCACTTGTGCCCCAACCTGGAAAAGCAGGTAACCATTCTGTAAGAGTGTCTGAAAAGAGGTGTAAGGGCTCTTTTCAAACACACACACCAACTGACCAACGTGCAGCCTTGTTTGGTGTGTGTTATAGCAGTTCATTCGCAATTGCGAAAGAGTGGGAATAACTTAACCTGTTTCCCAACTGCCGAACAGATGAGCTGTGGTACACACCCACAGTGGAATACTACTCAACAGTTTGATGGAACAAAACACGAATATACAGGGCAACGTGGGTGAATCTCAAAGGTGTCGTGCCAAACTCAAAAGGCTACAAACACCCTGATTCCTCTCAAAACTGTGGTGGTGGAGCACACCTCAGCGGTTGTTGGGCACGGGGCGGTGAGGTCTGACGACAAGGGATGTGAGGAAATTTGGGGGAATAGTCTGTATCTTGATTGAGATGGCAATTTCTCAGCTGTAGGCATTTGTTGAATCTCAGAATTTTCATGAAGATGGTATATAAATTTTACTGTATGTAAATGATACCTCCATTTTCTAAATTAAGGGGAGAAAAGGAACTGGAAGGTATAGCCACACTGGGCACTAAAAATAGTAACAGAAATGGGAAACGTTATTGAGGGCTGTCTACACTCTTGTCTCCACTTTCTGGACTCCTGCCCTCTCATCCAGCCTCCAAGTCGGCTCCCTGTATCCCCTAGGTTGCCCTCATTACTGACATCACCACTGGCATCAGGAGAGTACTAGGTCCCCTGAGTGACGGACACCAGTGACCCCTCCCTGCTGCTTGAGCCTCACAGACCTCTCTGGCTCTTAACAAACTGCCTGGCTGCCTACTCCCTCTCTGACCATTCTTGCTCTCTCTCTTTCTCCAGCCCCTGTCCCCTTGGGTCATCCTGTCTGGGGCTACACATGCTGCCACACCCACCTCTCCCTGAGCCTCCACATGCCCAGATATCTCCCTTGAGGTTGGTTTGTGCTGGCATCATCTCCTTTGATCTCCACCAGCTGTTTCTATTAATACAACCTGAGATTCAGATCTCACTCACATGGGGCCTGTGGTTGCCTGCACCCGACAGTCTGTTTTCCACATGAGCTGAGCTCGGGGGTCTGCAAGTTTCTCCTCGGCAATTCTTCCCCAAGGCCTCCCTTGCTCGAGACCCTGCTGTGGCTCCCTCCTGCCCACCTCACTGGATCTAAACTCCTCTGCTCCTGCTGAGCTCTGCTACCCACTTTCCTTCAAATTTACTTCCATAATATCATCCACGCCTCCCTTGGCGCGCCCTCTCTCCCTCCACCTTCCCAAATCCAGCCCCTCCTGGCTGACTCATGGAGGTGCTTATGCATCAGGGAGCAGGACGAGGCAGCAAGCTGGGGGCTTGTCCAGGGACCGTGGGGAGGGGTGGGGGTAGCGACCCTGGTCTCTGGGACAGGAAGCTGTGGCAGGAAACTGTCGGCAACACAGTTTGAGAAGCTCCGCCCCACGGTGGCCACAGGTGCAGCCTGGGTAGCCAGAAGTGGGTTCCGGCAGAAGAAGAGACAGGGAGGCTGGCCCTCAGAGCCCAGGCCGGGGCCACAAGCCATGAATGGCCACCAAGGCCCAGGGGTCCCAGAGGCAGGAGCTCTCCTGGTGCATCTCAGCCATGGTCCCTGTCCCTGTCTCACAGCCCGTCACAACTGCCATAACATAAGCAGCCCCTGCACGGGGCCAGGGGAGCCAACACCTCCCTGGCCTTGCATTGAAACGTGGAGACCAAGTTCCCAGGGACTCTATGGCCAGAGATGCCAGGGAGGCCAGAGGAGGTGGACAGAGGGGGTGGGAGATGAAAGACCCAAGAGCTGGGAACAGGCTCATTTGCCCAGGCAGCATCTCCACTGCAGGCCAGGCTGGCAGTACCAATCTGCAGCTTCCCAGTGAGAGCCCTGGCTCAGGCCAAGGACCAGACATTCTGTCTTCGTGGGCAGACTCGTGGCCCTTCTGGGAGACATACACACCAGGAGACCTGCCCCAGCCCCCAGCCACCTGGGCTGAACCAAGGGGCTCTCTCCGAGGGCACAGGTGGACTCAGTCCACCCTCTGCCTCGCCTCCAGGTCCCCTGGGCTGACCCCACCTGGCATCCTCTTGAGCTCACAGTTCAGAGCCTAATGTGTTTCCAGAATTCATATCTCTACTGGATACGGCCAGAGGAAGCTGTGGGCCACCAGTCTTGTTCTCACAGCCCAGACCCTGGGAGGAGGAGGAGGAGGAGGAAGAGGAGGAGGAGAAGGAGAAGACCTTTGATCCTTAGAAGCATCTGCCTGAAATTCCATAATTCAAGTGTCCTCCTTGGGTACAGGCAGTTTTAGATGGCATCTGCTCCAGAGAGGCCTGATACCCCAAACATTCTTCAAAGGAAAAAGGAGTCAAGGGGTCGAACACATTTTCAGCACTGTGGAAAGCATAGTAAAGGCTCTGTGGAAACCTACGTGGAACAATCCCTTGGAACTTGGTTTAATTCGCACACCATTGTGCACGGCTTTGAACGTCTCCAATTTCACAGAACATACTCTGAGCATCAAAAGCTCCCATCAAATGCCCATCAGGAGAGCCCAGAGGGGAGACTGAGGCAGTCACACTGCAGAGGGATACTGTCGGCCCGACTGGGCGTGGTGAGAGGGGGCGGGGCAGCCCAAGCTCTGCTCTGCAGGCTACATGGGCCACCCTCAGCCAGAGACCAGACACAGTCCCACCCAAAGTGCTGCTGGCGTGAGGCTGGGCCTCCCAATACCACACCTCCCTCTACCCACTCGCCCCCTCCTTGTTCCCATGTCAGCTCCTGGCTTTTTCTCCCTGAACCCCCCATCCTCACCTGAGACCCTAAGTCCCTCCTGAAGGCATGTTTCTTGCTCCTTCATCCCAGACCATACAACAGAGGCAGCATAGACACCCGTTGCCAGCGCACCACACGATAAGCTACAATCGCAGCAAGTAGATTTACTGAATTCTGTGTGCCAGGAAAGCGAGGCGGTTCCTTTACAAACTTTTCCTGACTCCAGGGATCAGGGTCGAATTGTGGAATCATGGCTCCACTGCATGCCGGCAGTGTGGCGTGCGCAGTGGGTCCCACTTGCCAGCCCTCACCTGGAGAGCGGGGCCAAGTGCCCAACGCCAGTGGGTGCAGGGCCCCTCCTTGTGTTATTGTGCCCTTCTCTGCTCAAAGCCCTAGGGCTCCCACTTCTCTCGAGGTAAAAGTCCCCAAAGCAGCCCCCAAAGTCTCACAGGATATACCCCATCACTTCCTCATCCCTGCTCACTCCCCTCCAGCCATGTGAGCCTTCTTATATCACTCGTTTGTTCTCTTGAACAAATGAGGCATGGTGCAACCGCAGGGCCTTGGCACTGCCAGTTCCTGCTACCTGGACTCCCTTCTCCCAGTATCTTCCACTTTATTCAGGTCTCTGCCTAAATGTCACCGCCTCCCAGAGGCCTCCCCTGATCTCCCTCTCTGAGATAACCTCCTCTTCTTTCTCTAGCCCTGACCCAGCTTTATTGTTCTTCACCACCTGGAATATGATGTCATATCAACTTGATGGCATATTCCCTCTGTCCCCAGTAGAATGTAAGCACCATGAGAGTGGAAGCTTTGTCTCATTCCTACCTACGCCAGGAAGACTCGATAGGTACCCAAGGCACGTTTGTGGTGGTTTGTAGGCTGCCGACACCGGGCCCCTAAAAGGTATGAGCGTCCTTGGAACCTGGCGGCCTGGTGAGGGGTGAGGGGTCATGGAGCCTCCCTGGGAGAGGGGGATGGACAGTGAACCTAGAGGCTTCCCCCACTAAGCAGCGACTGGAGAGGAGAGGACCAGGGAGACAGAGCCTGGATCCTTCTCCCGGCCACACACTTTGGGTCTCCTCGGTCATGCCCTCCTCCCAGAAGCCATCCATAATTCCTGCTCTCCCCCCACCCCAGGCTAGGTCATCCCAGAGCCCCTGTCCTCCCATATCACAGTCTCTGTTTGCCCTGTGTCTCTAGCCAGGCTCCCAGGCAGGCCCCACGGCTCCCTGTTTTCCACGCAGCCCCTGTTTCATAAGTATTTGCAGGGGTAATGATGGTCACATCATCTTCTGTACTGGGGATGGTACTAAGCCTCAAATACGTGTCATCCTTCATCTCAGCCTCACCACAACGCCATTAAGTGGGAGCTGTTATCCCCAATCCTCAACTAAAGTCCCCGAGGCTCTGAGAGGTTCAAGCCATGCTCAGAATCACACGGCCCACATGCCGCAGCCAGGGTTTGAACCCGGGTCTCTCTGACAGGGCAGCTGGCACTAGCCACCCTAGAAAATGTCCATTAAGAAAGCAGAATCCATGACTCGTAGCTGGGCCCCCAGGGCTTCCACATTCCACAGACTCCAGCTGGCCCAAATGTCACTGCGTTCTGAGCTGCCTTTGACGATCAGGGCCTAGAGAGCTGGGCTGTTGGGGGATGGGGGTCAGGTTTCCAAATCCAGCAGCCTCTCTAAGTGTCTGTTGATTGAACAGTGCCCGCCACGCCCAAGGTGAAGCCAGTCACCCCAGCTCCTGCCCCCAGTGCCGTGTGACCTCAGCAAGGAGCTTTCCCTCTCTGGGTCTCGGACTCTGCAACTGTAAGGAAAGACACGAAAGGCAGCATGAGGTGGGACGACCCTGTTTGGAGACGAGGGGACAGCACGGGGCTGTCCTGGGCCTGGCAGAATGGTTAGCTGGATCCCTGGCCTGCGTCCTCTAGATGCCAGTGGCACCCCCTGACTCGTGACCAAAACTGCCTCCAGCCACTGGGAGACAGGGAGAAGGCGAAAATGGCTCCAGGCGAGAACCAGTGCCCTATTCTCACTCCTCGGGGTTTGGGGGGGCTGCGACCGCGGAGTCAGCCACAGACCCCAGAGCATCTGCAGGAATGGTTGGGTCCAGAACCAGAGACTTCCCAGAGCGGGTGATAATCATCAGGATGGTGAGAGGATAAGGACAAGAGGATAAGAGTCCACAAGGGGTATGCTGTGTGCGTGAGAGGAGGATGACCCCAGGGCGTCCTTGGCTCAGGAGGCTTGGCTATCCGCCCAGGACAAGGAAAGTAAGCCAAATGTTCTGTAAACCAGGTGTTTTTTGGCGGAGCATTTGGTTTATCCGGAAACTGGACTCGGACCTTAGCCAAGTGCAAGTTCATGGTGTGTGCTGTCTCCGGTGCTGTCCCCGTCTGGGTGATGAGAATTTTCCCGAGATAGGATTGCAGGACGGTGGTAAAGTGTTTTCCCCTCTTTTCTTTCTTTTTCCTCCTTACTAATATATATTTCTATATCTAAATAAAACTGTTGGATTTTCTTCTGCTGGCGTGTGGTGGTGTTCTTTGCGGATTGAGCCCAATCAATATTAGACCGTGCACGGCAACACAGTAAGAGTCCTTGCTGTCACAGATGGTGTATAGGCATCTCTGTCTGAATGTCGCCTCCTCCCAGAAGCCTTCCCTGATCTCCCTCTCTGAAATAGCCTCCTCTTCTTTCTCTAGCCTTGACCCAAGATGCTTATACAGCCCCAGTGAGCCAGGCACTCTGGACATATTCACTCAATTAATCCTCATGAGAACCCCGTGAGGGGAGGATGGGCAGACATGAAGCCTGAAGCACAGAGCAGTGAAGTGGCTTGCCCAAAGTCACACAGCTCGTAAGTGGCAGAGCCAGAACTTGCAGCCAGGCGCCCTGGCTCCAGAATGTGCACGCCAACACCATCCAGCTGCCTGCCCGGAGTCCCTGCCAGGGCTGCAAGGTGAGGCTGGAGGATTGACGAGAAAAGGCAGTAGAAGCTCTGGATTCAGCAGGAGTCCCTTGACTCTAATCTCTCAGCAAGGATTTATTAAGCACCTACTGTAGGTTTGCTGCCTCAGCCAAGACACCAAGACACAAGTAATGAAACTCATCTTGAGCCATTCGCCACATGAACCCGCTTCCTGCTGAGACTCCTTCCTGCCTGGGACACCCTTCCCACCCTCTCAACCAGCAGTCTGGAACTGAGCACCGACGATGCCAAGATTTGAATCTGCCTTTAACAGATGTACAAATCGAGGCTCAGAGAGGCCAAGTAACTTGCCAGGATCACACAGCAATTGAGAACGCGAGTGTTTTGCTTCTTCACCCTCCAGGTCGCCCCTGAACCTGAGCTCGCCTACAAGGGGCTTGAGCCTGCCCTGAGCCCCCACAGATATCCTCGGCATTTTGCTGTTCAAGTTCACAGCCCCGTTGAGCAACCCTAGTACTTACAGAGCCTAGAAGCTAGAATACACATTTGTACCCTAGAGCCAAGGCTGCAGCCCTGACAGACCCCAGCAGGACAGACACTGAGAAGGCATCTCCGTGCTCCCCGGACCCGATCACTCTGCTCACTCTTTGGAGGGGAACCCACTTTCCTCTGGGTGGCCACGAGCCCCACTTGCCTCCTCTCCAGCCACCACCACGCATTCCCGTCCCGTAGCCCTCCTGTCCTACCAGTGACCTCCTGCCTCCCCAGACTCTGTCCTCCTCCCTCAGACACGACCCACCCTGGAGATGGCGGCCGGAGGCTGCTCTGTCTGGGTGAGACTTACGTGGGGCTGTGTAGGCGACGTCCAGGCACACAGGCAGTACACTTGTCGGGTCTCCGGTCCCCAACAACCACAGAGAGCTGCTTCCAGGTAAAGAATTGGAGCTTACGAGGCCAGCATGGGTTTCCCTGGCTGCCCGAGCCTGGCCCCAGAGCCCTCACTGGCCTGCCGCCTTCCTCACACACGCAGGGTGAGAATGTCACACCCCACCAGAGCGTCTCACCCCACCAGGGCTGACGGAGGGTTTGTTCCTCCTCTTTCTGGTGCTCCAGAGCAACCTGGAGTGGCCGTGGGGCAAAACCCAGGCAGAAGGCGGAGGACAGCGGCTCCCCTGGACGCCCTCACGGCAGCCCAGAGGCCCAGGCGGGCAGAGGCCTGGCCAGAAGGCCTGGTGTCTGCTGTGCTCCTTAGAGCAGGTTTCTCTGAAGTTGAAATTCACCCTATTTCCTTGATGTGAAGACAGGAAAGGGGGTGCTTGTGATCTTTACATCAAAGTCACAAAGTGCTGTGTTCAAGGAAAATTGCAGGCCACGTGTCCCGGGGAGGGCAGGGGAGCTTCCGGGGCGGGCAGGGCCTGCTCCAGCAGCGGGCAGGACTGTGGAGAAAGGCCAGGCTGGCCAGGCAGGGAAGGCAAGAACTGTGACACCAACAGCAGCCCCACCCGGGGGGCGGGGAGGGTCCCGGGCCACTGGCGTGGGGGTGCAGCGGCCATGGGAAGGAGGGGGTTCCCCGGGGTGCACTAGAAACCGGAAGGCCCCCACTTTCCCCTCCTGAGCCCGTTTGCCTGGGACCTGCCCCTGGCTGAGCCACTGTAGGAGTGATTTATTTATTCCATGACAGGTTAAAGCTGGAGGAAGGAGAAACCCACTGCGTGACATTGCGCCCTCAAGGTTCAGAAACCCACTGCGTGACATTGCACCCTCAAGGTTCAGAGCTCCTGCTCTGTGCTCCTGAGCAGGCCAGCCATGACAGCCTGTCCCATCCTCAGAGGGTCACAGTCTGCAGGGAAGTGGCTGTGCCCCCAGGAGACCAGGGACGGGCTGAGGAGAAGCCTGGGCACCGTGTGTCCCCAGAGGAGCCCCACTGTGGCCTGGGGGACATCGGAAAGAGGCCCAGGAGGAATCGACCTTACGAATGAGACATGGAGAGACAGACACGGACCCATGGAGACACCCAGCCCACCCAATCCCAGCCCGGCCCCAGCTGGGACCTTCCCCACCAGGTTGCACCTGGCTGATAACCACCTCCTGCTCTGGCCACCCCCTCTCCCTCGTCCACCCTCCACCCTTCCCTCACACTGGTGCCCCCGCTCAGTGGTGCCCACCCATCCCCAGGCCAGGGGTCAGACCTCAGGCACTGCCTCAGTTGGGGGTGCAGGGCCCTCACTGGGCTCTATCTATCCCTCCCCCCCTCTTGGACACTCAGGGAGGTCACAGCCCACACGCCTGTGTGGGACATCCCTGGGCCCACAGCTGAGTCTCCAGAACCTTCTTTCTCTGGATCCTGCGGCTCTCCAGCGCGGGCTTGGCTCCCTGATCCCACGCTTCTCCCCATCCCCCACACCTAGGTTTTCCTCCTGGGACTTTCTCCCCAGACCTCCCCAATCCACCAGCTGCCTGAATCCCCCTTCAGAAAAATCTTTGTTCCACCTCGAGGCTAGAATGCTTTTGTCCTCCATGGCTTCCCCAGAACTGTTTTTGTGAGATGCCTTCCCTTCCCCTGCAGGCGCTGTGAAACTCGGGGTGCAGAAAAAGTCTCTGTCTACCTGTGCTAGATACTCTTGTGGGGGTGCATTGGGAGAACAAGCCCTGGCACACTGAAGAGAGGAGAAATGAGGGCATCAGAATCACATCAGCACAACAATAACAACAGTGGCACTTACTATGCACCAGACAATGTTGGAAGTACTTTGCAATTAGCAACTCATCTAATCCATTTTCCAGATGAAGTAAGTGAAGCCCAGAGAGGCTAAGAGATGCCAAGTGGCCAGACAGGACTGGAGCCCAGGCCCTGACCCACATGCTGATGGATATAATAGAAGAAAACTTTGGCTGCAAAATATCTCCCTGCAGGGAGCTGGGAGCTGATTTGGAGTCCGTAGGGCAGGGCACCTTTATAGGGAGGCTCCAGCCTTTGGAGTCTCTAGGCCCTGATAAAGGGACTGCCAGCCTCTATCAGACCCTGGCCTTACGGCCCTTGACACTCCCCCTTCCTGTCCCAGAGGCTGGTTCCCAAACTGCTAAGCTCAGAAGGTGCTCAGAGGAGTCTGAGACTGGGCTGCAGCTAAGGTTGTTCATTCTGCCAGGGTGGAAGGAGGACAGTCTTCTGAATGTTTACAGAAGAGGGCAAACGGATGGAAAAATGAGTTGGGAAAGTCGGGGTGCGTATGCCCCGCTGGGTTCAGATAAATATTCTGGACCTGCCAAGAGGCTCAAAAGAAACTGATGGCTTGCTCCCAC
This sequence comes from Cephalopachus bancanus, assembly GCA_027257055.1. Lineage (NCBI taxonomy): Eukaryota > Metazoa > Chordata > Mammalia > Primates > Tarsiidae > Cephalopachus > Cephalopachus bancanus. The sequence goes on along the minus strand of JAPVLO010000159.1, from coordinate 16,762 downwards.
GCTCCCAGGTCCTTGCTCACGCTGTGTCCTGCTGAACTCTCTTCCTCCACCTCTTCAACTGCCTGACTCCTAGGCCTCTTTCAGGTGTCTGATTAAGTGCAACTTCCTCCAGGAAGACTTGCCCTCCTCCAACTGTGCAGGGGTGGGGCTTTCTGCCCATTTCACCTGAGGTTGAGCAGGCCAGAGCTGACTCTTAAGTTAAGGGGACGCCAGGTCACTTCTGGGAAGCATCCAGCTGGTGGCATGGGGGGTAGAGTCTCTAGCCTGTCAGAGAGGGATCACACCTCGGCTCAATGATCCCCGAAAAGGCGACAGTCGCCTCCACCCAAGATCCTTCCTGGAGTTCCTCCCATAGAGCGTGCAGCTCAGCTTCTTCCCTCTGGCTGGACAGACACACAGTGACTTTGATCCCCTTCTGGTTCAGTCACTTGTCACTGAGGGACCTTAAGCAAGCTACTTGGCCTCTCTGTGCCTCAGTTTCCTCATTTGGGAAATGGGAATGATCATGTCACCTACCTCGTAGGGCTGTGGTGAAACTGTAAACAGGTCCGAAGGCAAAACGCTCCGTGATTGCCATGATCGCCGTCGTCATCTCTCCGTGTTTACCATTTCAGCAACTGAACATCCAAGGGCAGCAACGGGGTTTCCCTTGAGCCCTCCAGGGGTGGCCCTCGAGTACTGCTGTCAGGAGCAAGGAAGGACTCTAAACGTTGAAAGCGACCACCACCCTCCCCTGAAATAAAAAATTAATCTAAGCTAGTTCAAGTCAGAAGAGAATCGCTTGGCCACAGCACCCATATGACATAACCTCCCCTAAAGGCTTCTTCAAGGACTGGCTCCTTTGGAAACCCTCAAAGTTGCATAGTATTGTCACCTCCTCAGGGAGCCTTCTTGAGGCTGCTTCTCTATGCAATGCTGAACACCTACCCTATGCCAGTCTCTGTTCTAGGTACTGTGGATCTGCTTTGAACAACACAAATGAAAATCCCTCCCTCATGGAGCTGACATTCTGTTAGGGGAGACGGAAAAATGAACACAATAAATGAGTATTCCAGGGAATATGTCACCTGGTTACAAGTGCCAGGGAGTCAAATGAATCAGGGAAAGGGTAGGTAAGACCTATGAGCATGTGATTTGGAACAGAGAGGTCAGGGCAGGCCTCATGGAGACAATACCCTGTGGGCCATGACTTGAAGGAGGTGCAGGAGAGTGCCGTGGAGATATTGGGGGAAGAGCATTCCAAGCAGAGGGAACAGTATGTGCGAAGGCCTGAAGCTGGACCGTGACATCTGAAAGGTGGGAACTGTCTTGTTCCCAGCAATGTTCCCAGCAACTGGGTGGCACCTGGCACATAATAGTGCTCAATAAATATTGCATGGATGGATGACAATCCTACATGTGGGCTTCAGGAACAGCTTGCTCTGGGCTCAACAAATGGCCCCAGAGTTGTTAGCTTCTCCACACTTTGGCTTCATTCTCAGAAAAGTTTTCTTCCTATGCCAAGATAGTGACTCGGCTTCAAATCCCTTTCAAGGATCAAGAATATATTTCTTAGTACTCCTAGCAAAGCCCCAACACAGCTCAGTGACTGAGTGAATCACATGTCCATCCTCCGACCAGTCCATGAAGCCAGGGGATGGGATGCGGAAGTGGCTGAAGACCAGGTCACTTGCCCCAGCCACACTACTTCCGGAAAGCAGTGGCTGGAAGGAGGAGAAAGGGTGCTGGGCAGGCAAAGAGCCAAAGTCTTGCAGAATAAAATGGTTTTTGTTTGTTTGTTTGCTTGAGACCAGGGTCTTGCTTGGTCATTCAGGCTGGAGTGCAGTGACGTGACCATAGCTTACTGCAGTTTTAACTTTCTCAAGCAATCCTCCCACTTCAGCCACCTGAGTAACTGGGACTACAGGCACATGCCGCCATGCTTGGCTACTTTTTTAGACATGGTGAGGGTGGCCAGACTAGTCTCGAACTTCTGGCCTCAAGTGATCTTCCTGCCTCAGCCTCCCAGAAGGCTAGCCCTTGTGCCTGGCTTCCTTATTCATTTCTACGTATTGAGCTCTACTGCCTAAGAGCTCTAGCTGAGGTACATTTGATGTTCAAAAGGGCTCCACCAAGTAGCAGGTCAGCTTCATTTTACAGATATAGAAACTGAGGCCAAGAGGAAACGAAGGCTTGAGATTTCAGAGCTAGTACGTGGCAGAGCCTGGGATCCCCTGGCTGAAAGGGAACACGGAGCTTCCAGAGGGCTCGGCCCTGAAATCCTCTGTGCTATGTGGTGGCCACCTCACCAAACTAGGGACAAGTGGGCCGGACCAACCACTGGACCAGAGATGGGAGACCTCAGCGTGAGGCAAACTGACAAAGAGGCTGCCACCTCTTTGATGGAGAAAGAGAAATGGGAAAACGATAGTGCAGGGCGGGCCCCCAGTAGGTCTGCAGGTCACAAGGGGATGGCGGCAGACGCTATTGGTGGCTTGTCCTCAAATGGAAGCCCAGGGGGCCAACAGGAGGGTGGGCTGCCTCTCAGGACCGGGGCCCCGAGAGGTTGTGATGTGGATGTGCAAGAGTGCACGTGCAGCCTGTAAGCACTCGAGGAAGAATCTGGCATTTGTGGTGCGCCTGTTGTATGCCCAAGGCCAGACAGCCGCGTCTCACTTCAAGCTCAGGAGGGCCCTGCAACCTACGGTCAGGAAACTGCTCCACTTGCTTCTGATGGCAGCCCCGAATCCAGACCCACGCAGCGCCTAGCACACCGCTGGTGTTCCTGCTGAATGGACCAGCCAACAGCACTGCGACGGGGTGAAGTACGACCCTGCTGCCTGGATGAGGAAGCCAAGGTTCAGGTCAGGCAGAGGCAGGATCAGCTCTGAAATCCAACTGAACCCAGCCATCCCACGACTTCCAAAGGCCATACCTGGGAAATGTCTGGAGCTGTGAGGTCTAGGGCAGGCAGATGCCAGGTGGGACTGTCACACCCCAGTTATCATCTGTCCTGTCTTAGGCACCTGTCCTGGCCACACATTCAGAAGCCTGGGGGACAGCTGGCAGGTCCCCTGTCCCTCCGCCCATGAAGTGTTCACCTTCCCCTCACTGACTTCAGCTTTCTTGTCTGTGAAATGGGAAGGGTCACCCCCCACCTCCCAATAAGGAGTTGGATCACAGAGGCCAGGGCAGTCTCCCAAAGGTAACCCCAGCAGAGAGGGATCAGGAAGGTTGCATGTTGGGATGTATTTGCCCCCAGGACACAGGGAGGTACCCAATAAGTGCTTACCTGAGTGGGGACCCGTGCTCAATAATAACACCTGTTGAGCCGGGCTCGGTGGCTCAGCCTGTAATCCCGCGCCTTTGGGAGGCTGAGGTGAGTGGATTGCCTGAGCCCGCGGGTTCGAGACCCGCCTGGGCAGCGAGACCTCATCTCTACAATAAATCAAAAAATCAGCCGGGCGTGGTAGCGCGCGCCTGTAATTCCGGCTACTCGGAAGGCTGAGGCGGAAGGATCGCCGGAGCCCAGCGGGTCGAGGCTGCGGTGGCCGGGAGTGGCCACTGTACTCCAGTCTGGGCAACGGAGTGAGACTCCAACTCAAAAAAATAAATAAATAACACCTGTTGTTGATGCTGCCGGTGCTGGCGGAGGCATGGGCTCCCCCACCTCGCCTCTCCACCAATTCTCCTCCCCCATCCTCCTACCGCCTCTTTCCTTGCCAGTTCATTCCTCCCTCCCCTCTCCGCCCCCAAGTTCCCTTCTCCACCCAACCCCTCCTCCCACTCCTTCTCTACTCAAGTCTTTCCCAACCATACCATGTTCCATTCCCTCCATCTTCCTCCCACCCCATTCCCCTACCTCCTCCCACCCACACCCCATTCTTCCTTCCACTCCCCCACAGGGAGCACCCACATCCCCACTCATGCTCGCCCACACTGGGACACGTAGACATGACAGCGAGTGAACCTCACCCACACAGCTCTGAGGAAGGAAGCCGGGGTCCCTGGAGAAGACCCATACAGACGTGGGAAGAATGTGCAGACTCCACACAGACAGTGGTCTCTACCTGGAAGTGATTTTTTTCCTCATCGATGCTACAACAAAGCGACACTGAATAAAATGGAGTTAGCATAGGACCTGCCGTCCAAATGTCCTAAGCAGTCAGAGGATCCTTGAGAACAAGTCGGGTATCTGAACTGGGACTCTTGGTTTGCCAAGCCCCTGATTTGAGCTGGGCTAGGGTGGGCTTAAGGGCCACCTCTGTCCAATATATCAGGTCACCTGTGGTTAGGGCAGGACCAAAATCCCAAGACCACTAACTGGGCAGTTTTTAACTAAGTGACCAGATCACTGGAAACAGTTATTCTGGGGATGGGTTGCTTTTCCAGTTCGGCAAAGAACTGAACAGAGCCTTCCAGGGCTGCCGTCTCTCCACTCCGCACACAGACTGGTCCAAAGCTCCCATGCCTTGGCCCTACTGCCTCTGAGCGTTCTGTCCACTCTTCCCTCTCCTTTCCTGAAGTTTCAACCCAGAGCCCCAGCCATGCACGGAGAAACTCTTCAGGGACACCACAGCCCCATCAGCTGCCCCCAGGAAGCTGCAAACCGGCTGACCACAACCACCAGGGCTTTGCCCACTTACCCTGATTCCCTAAACACACGTTCCCATTCCTCATAGCAGCCCGGGGTCCAGATCAGTGAATCTCACGTGCCCTTAAGACTCAAAGTGTCAGAGGAAGTTTATGTGCCCAGTTATTTGTTTCCTAGGGCTCCCTTGATAAATTGTCACAAACGGGGGGGCCTAAAACAACAGAAACGTGTTCTGTCACCTTCTGGATGCCGCAGTCTGACATCAAGGTCAGCAGGGATGCAGTCCCTCTGGGGTTCCAGGGAAGAATTGTTGCTTGTCTCTCCCAGCTTCTGGTGGCAGTCATCAGTCCTTGGCTTCTGTGGCTTGTGGTCACATTACTCCAGTCTCTCCAGACCTCGCACATCCTCCTCCTCTGTCTGCATCTTCTCCCCTTCTGTCTCTTATGGAACACTTGTCATGGGATTTACACCATGTAATCCAGAATTATCTCATCACAAGATCCTTAACTTTGTTACATCTATAAAGACTATCTTTCCAACTAAGGTAACATTCACAGGTTCTAGGAATTGGATATGGGCATGGGCATGTCTTCTGAGTGCCATCTTGAGCCTATTCATTCTGTATCCAAGCTACAGTTAAGCTAGTGCAAAAGGGAGATGGAGCAGTTGTTTAACTGTGCCCTCGATTCATTTCTTTATTCACGTACATTTAGAGGCTACGAGAGAGAGAGAGAGAGAGAGAGAGAGAGAGAGACACCAAAACCTGGAACAATTTATACCTAATTGCTGTACTAGTCTTGCGCCTAATCCCTAACCCTAACTTGTCGGTAAATATAGCCCCCCCCATGAATTTCTAAAGAATTCTAAAGCTACCCTTTGAGAATTTACCATGTCTTGGGTACTCTAAACGAATGCTGTTGTTAGAGTCTCCAGAAAGAGAGAGGGACTTTCAGGTGAGAGCAAGAACACCAAGCCCTGGAGGTTTGGCAAATACAGTTGGCACCACTCTATACTGAACTAAGGCTTTAGTTTATAAAAGGATATCTTCTGTCTCTTGTGGCAAAGAATTATGATGTGTAAATTGGTTAATATAGCTGAAGCACTGGGTCTAGTGCCCGAGTCACAGACAGCTGTGGCCACCGTTACCCGGTGACAAGGCATTTCATGCAGTCCTCTTTGTATTGACTCAGTCACCTGCCCCTCACAGCTCTGGGATGTAGACAAAGCAGACGTGAGGCTGTGTGTTTTGTATAAAAGCAGACACTGAGGCTCACACAGGGGAAATGCGTTGAGGTCTTCCAGAGTGGCGCAGAGTTCATCCAGTTAAACCACAGTGACTCTCTGTGGAGAGGAGGCCTAATGCAGGGCTGGATAAGACAGATCTCTTAATGAGGTGTCAGAAGTGGGACCGGGACTAATACTTTTAGAAATGGCCAGGAGGACACAGGCCAAGTGAAACCAGAAAACTTGACTGAGATTTTAGCCTTCTATGAGGGGGCAGAAGGCAGGGACCTTTCTGAAACAAGTGTGAGGGAGGCAGATTGAGGAAAACCCACCAAATTTGCCATATGTTGCTTCTTTCCTAGAGGCTGTCTTTGGAAGTTCCCTTTCTACAGTTCTCCAGCTCCAAGTTCTCAACACTTGGAAAGATTAAGTTCAAAGACAGGATTACATAGGTTTGTTTGTTTTTTTTTAAAGAGACTGGGGGCTCCAAGATGTCTGCCCAGAGCTGAAGCCAGTGGGGCTTAACCAGAGATATTCTGGATGTCAAGAGTCAAAATGACTCCTAGAGCTGGTTCATCCTCCAGGCCAGGGCCTGGCCCAGCCCCAGTGGGATTCAGAGAGGAGGAATGTGGTCTGACTTTTCACTGGGGAGAGGGGTGCAGAAGAATGATCCACTCAGACCCAGCCTGGCCTTACCCATTCCCCATGTCATAAAGTTTTGAGGACTTTCCCTTCCTTTGGGGGAAACTAAGATAACCACACAACTGGGAAAACTAGCAAGGGAGCCCTTGAACTAAGCCATTCACCATGGCTGAATTTTCAAAACTACCTCTGTCCCCATGTGAAGTAGAATATTGTGAACAGATTATCAGTCCCTGGGTGAGGAACACTGTATACCAGTTACAAATCCCAGACTTGCTGCACTAGTTTCTGCAAGGGTCTCAAAGTTTGGCAGCTGGCTTTGCACAAACCTTTGCATCTTTGACTCTGGCAGGGGATCAAAGCAGACCCAGTAGCCACAGCAGTCATACCTCTACCACGGGCTTTCTTAGGTCTAGTCCAGTGAAACAACACTTGTACAATAGATCAAGTAAAGCAACTCATGGAGAGGCAGCAAGATCAATAAAAGCCTAGGCTCCATGGTGAGCCAGTCCCCAAGGCTCAGGAAAGTTGCTCAGGGTGAGTGAATTCTCATCCTCACTTCACACTGCAGCTGAAGGACCCTAAAAGCACTCTGTTCTGAGTTTTATACAACAGGCACCACTAGGATTGTTAAGTCAAGTCGCTGCAGGACGTTCTTTTCTGGGAGTAATGAAGACACAGCCTGAGTTGACCAACACTTTCTCATCTCAAGAATTTGCATTCTGACTAGGTGGGGTGGCTCATACCTGTAATCACAGCATTTTGGGAGGCCAAAGTGGGAGGATTGCTTGAGGCTAGGAATTCAAGACCAGCCTGGGCAACTGAACAAGACCCCACTGCTAAAAAAAAAAATCAAAAAATTAGCCAGGTGAGGTGGTGCATATCTATTGTCCCAGGTACTTGGGAGGCTGAGGTGAGAGGATCTTTTGAGCCCAAGAATTCAAGGTTACAGTGAGTTATGATGGCACCACTGCACTCCAGCCTGGGTGACAGACTGAGACACTGTCCCAGCTCCCCCAAACCAGTAAGTTTTGCTCAAGAATTGCAAGAAGGGGAGGAGATGCATCCGCCAAGGTCATTCAAGGACCTGTCCTCCCGCATGCTGGGGCTGCTGCATCCCATGTAAGTAGATCAGCATCCTTCCTGCTCTTTCCTTCTGAGTAGGTCCCCTGCAAAAGGAAACAGGGGCTGGGCACCTCAATGGCTCCAGCACGGACTCTTGATCTGATCAGAGCCCAGGCTGCCTCCTTAGCTGTGTGACCTCTAGTAAGCGACCTCACCTGCTCGTGCATTCGTTTTCTCACAGTAAGAAGAGGATAATTGGACCTAAAGGAATTTATGCACACCATGGGTAAGTGCAGTTAAGGAAGAGGAAGGGTCCCCGGATGAAGCCTGCAAGGTCACCCAAGAAGATTCAGAAAAGGGGTGATGAGACTGACATCAAGCAGGAGCGAGGGTGAGCCTGACCAGGCGCCTCAGGCCCAAGAGGGTTGAGTAAACCGGAGGTGTCTGAGCAAGAGCTTTAGAATCTCAGAGGTGCGTGCTGAACTTGCCCTCACTTCCCAGCCACACCTCTTGCCTCTGGGCCATGCCCACCTTGGCATGCCCCAGTTCTCCCTCTGCTCTGACCACACCCTGTGTCTACCGGTCCTGACCCACGGTGTCCCTCGCCCTCCTAGGGTCACCCCTTCCAACGAACCTGGTTGCCTCCCCAGCTAACACACTCCACCCCTGCCAGCCATGCCCCTGAGCTTGGGCCCTCAGACCACGCCCCTCTGCTGGTCTTGGGCCAGGCGCCTAATTTGAATGTAATCCATGCTTAGGAAACACCTCTTCCTTGATTTCCTTCTCACTCCGCTGACTCAAGTCTCATGCCTGTCCTCTCACTTCTGCCTCATCCTTGAGAAGCTGAGACCTCCTACCGAAACCACCAAGCCCACAACTGTCCCCGTGGGTGGACTCACCCCATCCTTCCTCCACATTCCCCCACTGGTGCTACAAGAGCATGTGTGTCTCCTTAAGTCTGCCGCCAGAAATCGGTATGGCACTGAGCCTGTGGACCTGAGGAGTGACTGCAGGTGGACATGCTCCCCTACCCACCACCATGATGGCCCCAGGACAGCACAAAGGACCCCCCCCCACGTCCCGTCCTGCAGGAAAGAGTGGCAGTCCTTCCCCACCTTCCAAGGTAGGCAAGACCCAGCTCGTTGCCTGAGTTAGATCCAGCCCTTTTCTCCTGCAACACGGACCTTCCTTCTTGACCTTCAGAGCCCCAGAGTTGCCCCCAAGCCTTGTACCTTTGGCTCCTCCAGCTATTGGAAAATAGAGACTCAGCTGGCTGGCTATCATCTACTCAGGAACCTGTAAGAGCTCCCTTTTCCTTCCCTCCACCTGTCGCCAAGGCCCAACAACTGGTCCCTGGGCTGCTGGTATCTCTCACACCTCCCTGAGGATCTAGTCCTCCTCTCTCCTTCGCCCTTGTATCTTCAAATTCTTCCAGCAGACAAACATCTCCCACACTGAAATAATTGCTCTGGCCTCACAACCGCCTCCAGAGCCAGCCTTGTCTTCCTCATCCCTCACAGCCTAGCTTCTTCAGAGAGTTTGTCCCCACCCCCACCTTGGTTCTCCCTGAGGAAGAGCCCTACTGCACCACAAAAATGCACACTGTTAATCTTTCTCTCAGTCTTCCTCAAAGGGACTCACAGCATTCACCAGGGTGACTGTGCATTAAGAAAATGAAAATAATTAGACTTTTGGGGCATCACTGGACACTGGCTCTGAAATGACACTAATTTAAGGAGTCCCAAACGTCACTGTGGTCTACCACTTAGAGCAGAGGCTTATGGAGATCAGGTGATGCTACAGTTTTAATGTGGTGTCCTCTCCAAAATGTATGTTGAAACTTAATCCCCATTGCAGTGGTATTAAGAGGTAGGGCTGATGTGATTCGTGGAATACATGGCCGCTCTCACTCACCAATGAAAACCAAGAGTCAGGGAACTGGGAGGAAGGAAGTTTATTTCTGAATTTGGAATTCAGAGAGACAGTATAAACACCAATCTACTGCCAATATATTATAAATACAGAGTGTGAAATTCAAGGCGCTGAACTGGCCTTGGTATCTATATTGGCTTGGCAATCAGTGTCCAGTGAGGTCCTCTCCTCCTCCTCCTCCTCTTCCTCCTCCTCCTTCCCCTTCTTCCCCTTCCTCCTGTCCTCCTTTTTTTTGAGTTAGAGTCTCACTCCGTCGACCAGGCTGGAGCGCAGTGGCACGCTCACAGCCACCCCAGCATCAACCTGCTAGGCTCCACAATCCTTCCACCTCAGCCTTCCAAGTAGCTGGAACTACAGGCGCGTGCTACCGCACCGGCTAATTTTTTATTTTATTGTAGAGACGAGGTCTTCCCAAGTTGCCCGGGCTGGTCTCCAACCCACAGCTTCAGGCAATTCACTTTCCTTGGCCTCCCAAAGTGCTGGGATTACATGCTGAGCCACCGAGCCTGGCCCTCCTTTTTTTGTTGTTCTTGTTGTGGTGGTGGTGGTTTTGCTTTGTCATCCAGGCCCAAGAGCAGTGGCACAATCACAGCTCATCGTAGCCTCGACCTCCTGGGATCAGGCGATTCTTCCACTTCAGCTTCCCTAGTAGCTTGGACAACAGGGCAGACTACCATGTGTAAATATTTTTTTTAATTTTTAAATTTTTTGTAGAGACAAGGTCTTCCTATGCTACCTCGGCTGGTCTCAAACTCTGGGGTTCAAACAATCCTGAATGTCAAGCCAATATAGATACCAAGGCCATTTCAGCTCCTCAGATTTTACTGTATTTGTAAGCATAAACATTGGAGTTTTCTGTTTCTTTTTTTTTTTTTGAGTTGGAGTCTCATTCTGTCACACAGACTGGAGTGCAGTGGCATGCTCCTGACCACTGCAGCCTCGACCTGCTGGGCTCTGGCGATCCTTCCACCTCAGCCTTCCAAGTAGCCAGAACTATAGGCACGCACTATCACACCCAGCTAATTTTTGATTTATTGTAGAGATGAGGTCTCGCCAAGTTGCCCAGGCGGGTCTCGAACCCGCGGGCTCAGGCAATCCACTCGCCTCGGCCTCTCAAAGTGCTGGGATTACAGGGTGAGCCACCTAGCCCGGCCTGGAGTTTGCTTTTGATTAACATCAAACTACATAACATTTTATAAAATTCCAGCTTCAATGATAGATCATCAATTATAACATTCATTGCCTATGTATTCTTAGTACCTATTATCAGGAACCTATAATTTTAGTTTATGTGTGGCTCTAACTAAAAGTACTAGCCGAACTTATGACAAACACCATTAATCAATGGGTGCAAAAAAACAAAAAGTGTACTGGTTATGGTTACATGACTGATATAATTATATTTTAACTTTAACTATTAATCACAGGGATGAATCACAACTGATGCTACTAACTATTTGGGGTTTGTAACTTATTCTGTTTCAGGGAGGGTCAGCACAATCTTATAATTTTAAAGAATGTGGGTGCGTGCAGGGTAGTAGCCCTGAGTAATCCAACATATTAGCAATAAAGGGCTATCTCAAGAGGGTCTCTTAATCAGGGCCTTGTGGAAAGAGCTGAAGTCATGTGGGCTCTGCCCTGATGAATAGATTAACCCTTGAAAAAGAGGCTTCGGGGAGAGTGTTCCCCTCTTGCCCTTCCATCTACCTTCAACCATGTGAGGATACAGCATTTCCCATTTCTCCAAATAAGGACACAGAAATAAGATCCTGTGATCCCAGCACTTTGGGAGGCTGAGGCAGGAGGATGGCTTGAGCCCAGGAGTTCGAGACCAGCCTAGGTAACACAGCAAGACCTTGTCTCTATACAAAATTTTTAAGATTTAAACACATGTGGAACACACATGTTGTCTAAGCTACTTGGGAGGCTGACATGGAAGGATCACCTGAGCTCAGGAGGTCGAGGCTGTGGTGAGCCATGATTATGCCACTGCACCTGAGCCTGGGCAGTAGACCAAGACAAGCAAAAGAAGAAGGAGGAGGAGGAGGAGAAAGTCTTTACAGGACACTGAATGCCAGTGCCTTGATTCTGAAATTTCCAGCCTTCAGAACTGTTAGGAAATACATTTCCATTGTTTATAAAGTACCCAGAATGAACTAAGAGTGGTGACCTATGGAGTTCTAATTCAGGTCTGTCTCACAGTGAGTCTAATGGGTTCCTGAACCCAACGTGTGGAATTTCTTATTTCTGAATGCTTAATTGGAAGGAACATGCTCAGCAATGGTTCGCTGACCCGAAGGAGAGTTATTATGGTAGCAAAGGCCAAGTAGAAGCCTCTGCCAAGAAAAAGAGTAAACCAAAAACCAAAGCACATTCCTGAGGTACAGTTAGTGCCACCATTAAGGACTAGAAAGATGCAGGGTGGTGATTCTCACCACATCTCCATCCAATTCACCTATTTGGCCTATGTAGAAAATGAATAGATCTTGAAGAATGACAATGGGTTATCTCAAACTTAAACAGGTGTTATAGCTTCTTTTCTACATGTGGTTTCATTGTTTGAGAAAATCAACGCTTTCCTCTCAATACCTATTAGTAAAGTCTATCAGAAGCAATTTGATTTCCACTGGCCAGGCCAGCAGTATACCTTCATTGTCCTATCTCATGGGTCTATCAAGTCCCATATCTATCTACAGGGACCCTGTCCATCCTTCCCATCCACAAGATATCACGCTGGTCCAATACTTTGAGGATATTATGCTAATTGGACATAGTGATAAAGTAGCAACTACTGTAGACACATTGCTAAGACATTTGGATGTCATGAGGCAGGAAATAAATTTGACAAAAATTCGGGGTCTTCCACCTCAGTGAAATTTCTAGGAGCCCAGTGACGTGAAGCCTGCCAAGATATTCATTCTATGGTGAAGGATAAGTTGTTGCATCTGGCCTCCCCTACAATAAAACTATGATGCAATACCTAGTGTGCCTCTTTGGATTTTGGAGGCAACACGTTCCTCATTTGGGGGAGGTACTCTGACTCATTTACTGACTGACCCCAAAGCTGTTAGTTTTCAATGAGGCCCAGAACAAAAGAGGGCTCTGCAACAAATTCAGGCTGCTGCACAAGCGACTCTGCCATTTAGGCCACATCATCCAGGAAACCCAGTGGTGCTTGAAGTAGCAGTGGCAGATAAGGATGCTGTTTGGAATCCTTGGCAGGTCTCCAGTAGTGAATCACTGCACAGGACTTTAAGATTTTGGAGCAAAACCTTGCCAATCTGTGAAGATAACTACTTCCCCTTTGAGAAACAGTTCTGGCTTCCTACTGGGCCTTGGTAGAGACTGAATACTTACACATGGGCCACCAAGTTGCCATGTGACTTGAGACACCTTTCATAGATTGGATTGGATATTATCTGGCCCATAAACCAGAAAGCTGGGCATGCACAACAGTATCACATTATGAAATGGAGTGGCACCTATGAAATCAGGCTTGAGCAGGCCCTAAAGACATACATAGCTAAGTCACAAGGCAGTGGCCCAAATACTGGTGGTTCCCATGTGGGCTGTAGACCTTTTCCCCTAGCCTGTACCTATGACCTCACTGGGAGTTTCCTATGGCCAGCTGACTCAGGAAGAAAAAACTCAAGCCTGGTTTCACAGATGGTTCTTCACACCATGCAGACACCAGCTGAAGGTGAACAGCTACAGCACTACAGCTCCTTTCCAAGATGTCAATGAATGCCAGTAGTGAAGGGAAATCCTCCCAATGGGCAATGAGCCCAGCTGTTCCTTTTGCTTAGGAGGAGACGTGCCCAGAGGAATGAGTCTATATTAGCTCATAGGCTCTGGCATTAGTTTGACTGGGTTGTCAGGAGTGTAAAAGGAACATGATTGGAACATCAGCGACAAGGAAATCTGAGAAAGAAGTATATAGATAGAACTGCCTGATAAGACTGAGCACAGTGGTTCTTGATTGTAATCCCAGCAATTTGGAAGGCTAGGGCAGGAGGATTGCTTGAGGCCAGGAGTTCAAGACCAGCCTGGGCAATATAGTGAGACCTTGTCTCTACAAAAAAATAAAAATATAGCCAGGCATGGTGGCATGGACCTGTGTAGTCTAAGCTACTCAGGAGGCTCAGGTGAAAGGATTGCATGAACTCAGGAATTTGAGGTTGCAGTGAGTTGTGGTCAATTGATTTAGAAATAATTATCATTAAAAACAAAAACTCCCTGAATTAACAAAAAAAAAAAAAAAAAATTGAAGATATCTGTGTCCCGTGTGAATGCTCGAAAAAAAGGTGACCTGATCAGAGGAGGATCTTAGTAATCAAGTGAATATAATGACTTGGTCTGTGGATACCAATTATTCTCTATTCCTAACCACTCCTGTTGTTGATCAATGGACTCATGAAGTATTCATGTGACAGGAATGGAGGATATACATGTGCTTAGCAATATGGACTTTACTCACCATAACTGACCTGGCTTTAGCCACTGCTGAGCTCCCAATCTACCAGCAGCCAAGACCAACACTGAGTCCCTAATATGGCATCACTCCCTGGGTGGTCAGCCACGTGCCTGGTCACAGGTTGGTTATATTGGATCACTGCTATCACGGAAGTGAAAGTGAAAGAGCTATGTTTTTACTGGAACAGACTCTCTGGATATAGATTGCTTGTCCCACAAACAGTGATTCTGCCAACCTACCATCCTCAAACTTACAAGGGCCTTATCCCTTATCATGTTCTTCCACACAGAATTACTTCTGATCAAAGAACTCACTTCACAGCAAATGGAGTACAGCAATGGGCCCCTGCTCATGGAATTCACTGGTCCTACCATGTTTCCATCATTCTGAAGCATCTGGCTTGATAGAACAGTAGAATGGCCTTATGAAGATTCCGTAAAAGTGCTGGTGAGATGGCAAAACCTTGCAGGGCTTGGGCAGGGTTCTCTAGGTTGTCTATGAGCTAAAACCATGTCCAATATATAGTGCTATTTTTCTTATAGGCAGGATTCACAAGTCCAGGATTCAAGGGGTGGAAATGGGAGTAATTCCCATTCACTCTTACCTCCAAACTTTTTTTTTTTTCAGTTAGAGTCTTACTCTGTCGCCCAGACTGGAGTGCAGTGGCCACTTCCGGCCACCGCAACCCCAACCTGCTGGGCTCCGGCGATCCTTCTGCCTCAGCCTTCCGAGTAGCCGGAATTACAGGCGCGCGCTACCACGCCCGGCTGATTTTTTGATTTATTGCAGAGATGAGGTCTTGCTGCCCAGGCGGGTCTTGAACCCGCGGGCTCAGGCAATCCACTCACCTCAGCCTCCCAAAGGCGCGGGATTACAGGCTGAGCCACTGAGCCCAGGTAACCTCCAAACTTTTTTGCTTCTTGTCCCCGTGACCCTAAACTTGCTGGTCTAGAAGTCTTAGTTCTAAATAGAGGAATATTTCTACCAGGAGACACAATGAGTCTATAGAAATGGAAATTGAGAATGCCATCCGGCCCCATTGGGCATCTCATGCCTCTGAAGCAAGCAAAGAAGGGAGTTACTGTACTGGCAGGGATTATTGATCCTGATGACCCAGGGAAAATTAGGTTGTTACTGCACAATGAAAGTAAGGAACAGTATTCTGGAATAGAGAGGCTCTCTTAGGGCACCTCTCGGTTCTGCCACATCCTGTGATTAAAGTCATGTTACAGGATATCAGGGGAGAAGAGTACTCAAGAACTTTGCATTCTCTTTGGGGGAAAGTGTTAAATGTAATTTCAGTTGTATATAGGTACTTGAATCATGTTACAACCACTAGGCAGAAGTATGACCTTGTCATTGCATTCACTTAGAGAATAAGTATGGTTTAGGGAAATGTGCTTGGGTGATAAGTTAACAGGGATGATTGCAATGGTCAGTTTTCTGCATTAGCTTGTGGGCTAGAGTCCACAGTTATTCATTCAAACCCTCTAATCTAGCTGTTACTGTAAAAGTAGTTTATAGATATGATTAAGGTCTGTAATCACTTTAAGGGAGAATATTTTAGAGAATCTGGTTGACTCAATCAGCTGAAAGGACATAAGAACAGAACTTCAGTTTCTAAAGGAGAAGAAATTCCACTTGTGGATTTAAGTTCGTGCGTGACCCTCCTGATGGCCTGTCCTATGGATATCTACCTTGCTTAGACTACTCCCCAATTGCATAAGCTAGATCCTCAACCCAGGTATTCTTCAGCCTACTGAACGCTCAGTCATAGTGTAAGAAAGAACAAAACACCCCACAAGCTGGGGAACTGACCTACAGGATACAGCCTAAGCCGATACATGGTGTTGTCTCCTCCATAGCCAGAGTGCGTGAGTTTGGGAACCAAGGAATGAAGGGGAGAATGGTTGCTCTTGCTGTCATACCAAGTAGACCTCTGTAGGAAGTTTTGTTTCCTATTCCAAGACCTGGGCTCAGTTAGTTTAGAGGTTCTTATACCCACAGAGTGAATGCTTCCACCCTGAATAAAGTCTTGGTTAAACTACTGAAACTACTCCTAGCAATTTAGAGTTCCTAGCTATTTGAAAGCTATTTAGAGTTCCTCCACCCACCGAACCAGAAGGCAGAGTAAGAGGTCACTGTGTTCATTTGGGTGATTGATCCTATTCACCAAGGGGAAATTGGAGTATAAACAGGGTTGGCAGGACTACATCTAGAACCCAAAGATTCCCACTAGGGAGAATGTTAGGAGTCCCATGCCCAAGAGGCCTTGTCAGCAGAAAATGCAGCAACCCATACAACCCCAAAAGATACACCATGGATCTACAGACATGAGTGGCTGGAACATTCCCCTCAGAAAGTGAGCCCCATGTGGCTAAGGTGCCGGAAGATAATAAAAGCAATACAAAATGGGCTGGAGGAGAGAGAACCTGTAGTTATTACCTCAAGCCTCATGGCCAGCTATAGAAGCAGGGACTGTGACAGCTATGTTTTAGGATGACTTTTTCCTCGATATTTTTCCCAGTGCCTCATATGAAAAGTGATGTGATGGCTACTTATTTAAGTTTCAGGTGGGAGTTTGACTGAACTGGTATGTAGCCAATGGGACTTTTTTTGTCCCCCATGTGCAGGACAAGGAATTTGGAATTTTCTATAAAAAAGGACAAACATGGATGTTGATGGGCAAACGTGATGAACTGTGCTGGGTATTTCCAATTTGCCTTTCTGAACCCATGCTCTAAGGCTGGACTCAGAAACCAATACCCCAAAATACGGTACTTGGACATACTGAACTGAAGAAGAAGCCTCAAGTTCTGACCTCCCATCTCCTGTCTCTCTAGCCGCTGACT